>OU744336.1:45385644-47885644 GCA_916610165.2 Gymnosoma rotundatum | reverse complement strand
TATATTAAGTTTTAAAATTGTATACACTATTGTAACATTAAATTTCTTATTTGATCGACTTTAAAAAGGGAGACGCTTATCTTTTTGCAGGATTTTTCTTTGTACCCACAGAACCGATTTTAAACCGAACCGATTTTTTTTTTTACTTAAGAGTTAATAATATTAATCGTAACAAACACCCAAATAAAATTTTAATAAAGTTGGTATCACCATACGAGCACCTTGCAGTAACAAAAAGTAATAAAAAAACAAGTAATAGTACTATATTCGGCTATGCTGAATCTTATATACCCTTCAACATCTACGTAAATCTAGTCTAGTAAAGTAACTCCAATCAAAAAAGCAAATATTGCGGTGACAGAGAAAAAATAAAAAAAAATTGAATTGCATTATTTTACATAAAAATGCTATCGGCTCTTAATGGGTTAAGAACTTTTAAAAAATTTTAGTATTTCCTAAAAGATCTCTTCAAAAGCTTTAAAATGAAATCCATATTAATATTTAAGAAAATCTGAAAATTTTCAGAGCTACGTAATTCGGAAAATTTGGGTGAGCGCCAATTTTTTTACTTTTTTTTTTAATTCTTTGTCGCCCCATATAGTAGTTTTCTTGATTGGAGTTACTTTATTGTTCCAAATTACATAAAAATTAGAGGTAGGCGTGGTGTTTTGTCTGCCGCCTCGAGGGACATGGAGAGATCATGCTGATTTCCAAGAGCACCTCTTTCTTTATTTTTTGATTGATTTTAACACTAACACGGACGGGCATGCGGACATTGCTCAATGGACTTCGCTATGCATAAGAAGTCAGAATATATAAACTTTATGAGGTTGGAAATGGGCATTGTTGAAAATGCACACGGAATGACAAACTTATATATTGTTACGTTTTACCCTTTTTAGCAGGCAAACGTACGGATTCTTTTGATTGCAAATACCACTGTGGCTAAATTCTGTCTTCGAACTTTATGGCTTTCTCTGACTATACTTCTCGATCCTACCGGTCTTGTGAACCCTTGGTTCCGTATTTACTAAACATGCGTTCTCACCACAAACACAGCCATCCACGCTACACTACTGTGTTACTCCGGCGAGACAAGAACTACTCGATGCCATGTTTAGTAACCTTAATCATCCACAGACATCTTTACTACTCCTTTTATCCAAGCCAGTCTTCTCCTTTTAATCCAGTAGCCACAACACACGTCTGCCATACACTGTTGTTATGCTGTTACACTTCCCCGCGCTAACCGCTATTGCTCTTACTTTTTATTATAAAGGGCTTCTTGACAATTATATGTTGCTCTCATATTAAGTTGGACGTCTCCACTAAATTATCTGTCATGGCTTCAAATAATAATTGCCTTTTGCCTCTCGGGAGGTTTTTACTGCTGTTTATTAATTTTAATTGCATTATAACAATTATTATTTTTTTGTTGCACGCATGTCCGAATGCGGTATCGAACTCAGGACCCTCTGTTTTGCAGTACGCACCTCTACCAACTTGTGGTTTTTTATTCTATAAACACACCATTAGTTGAATTAGCTTATTCACCACGCTCATACGGAAACAACTACAGGGGTTGCCAGATATTATTATTCGTAACAATATATTCTTTTTTCAATTTTTGTGGTGAAGCGTATAATAATCTTATATATCATAGAGGGTCTCTATAGGTGATATAATTGAATTTATACGGCTCTTTTTTAATCCGTTAAAGTCAAAAACTAAAAAATTATCCAAATTATACACTTCTATGTTTGATATATATAAACCAGCATTAAATTTGAAAATAACGGGTAACCCCATGCGTGAGTTTGCATTGGCTCATCTTTTGAACCGTTATAGACAGACAGTAAGATTTATACTCAACGTAAGGCCGCTATGACAACAATATAATATTAATAAGAGTAATAATAAATTAAAGGGTGTTCTCATAGGATATAATATATACGGACCATTTTAGACAGACAGTAAAATTTATGAAGAAACCGTATAGCTAAGTTCGCTATAACAATAATAAGACATTTTTAAAAAATAAAGGGTGTTCCCAAAACCGATGTCTTTTGATCGATTGTAAATAGAAAATTGAAATTTAAACAAAGTACACTTTAGGAGAAGTAAAGTCGTTTTTACTTTACAGTCGACTCTAACTCATTCATAGACAATTTAAAATATACTTTTGTCGTTAAAGTCAACTCTAAATTTAAAACTAGCTAAAGCTGTTTTTAACTCATTTTTCCATAATTATTTTATTTGGTTTAAGAACACAATACTCTATATCTGATTTTTATACCAAAGTGAACTAAATGAAAACAAGGTTACTTTTTTCTAATGTTTGTTTAGAAATTGTATGAAAACATTTCTCAAATTACAGTTGACACCCAGTGGAAGTCGGCTAAACTTAAAGTGTTCTTTATTTTTGACTAAGAAAGCAAAAAAGATAATAACAGCTTTTTATTTTAGAGTATACTTTTGCAAGAGTCGACTTTAGTCTATAACTATGATTATTGGCCAGTTTGTATAACAATTTTCTTTCATACTCGATAATCCTCCTTTGTGTATCAAAGATGTTTTTTTATTTCAATAATTATTTCGTGTTTCCTTACAACTAATATGTTAGAACTTCCACAACTTTTGCTAACAATTCTGTTATTTCTTGTTCTCAAGCAATCCTTGTATTCTTTTTTAACAGCTTGAATATCTTTTATCTAAAATATATTAACACTGTTAAATGTTAATCGCGAAATTCCCACAAAAAAGTTTCAAAATTTTTTTTAATTTTGGTTGTATTTACTACATTTCGGGGAAAAGCAGGTAGTACAGCTTCTGTTTTTTGTAAATCAGTGTAACTTATGCAAGAAAATATACCTTTAAATTGATGGTTTTTCAAATAAGTCTTACAAAAATAACGCCGGCTTTAAAACAGACTAGCGTGCAGAGAGTCATCGAATATAAAATGATGTGTGTGTGAAATTTATGCCTTTTGTGAGGACACACTCCATTATTTATAATTTGTTGTTTATAAATAGTTTTTTTGTAACGCTTTATTATGTGAAGCTAAAGCGTTTTCATTTTGAGAAAATTTAAAATTTCTGCTCCCTGTCGTGGTTCAAGGGTAGGAAAAATTTCGAGCACTTCTATTAAAGGCAAAAAATTTGATTAAATTTCACTTTCTTATTGTTTTTCTAATTCCAGTATCGAGTTTCCTTCGAGTCTTCCTCTTTTTCTGTGATAACTTGCGACATCAAGTACAAATTGCATTAGATCTTCCTATGGATGTCACAGTGAATGCTCCAGCCAGTTCCGTTTGCATTTGAGAATCTCTGATGCCATAAAGCATAGTTCTGTCAACTGCCATACCTGTTTTATTCGTTTTAGACATAAAATTGGTAAAGCCTTGAAGTTAGAAATAAATATTTGGTGTTTCCCTAGATATAAGTGGCGTTCCAGTCGAAACTTTATTAAATTATTAAAGGACTTTTTTTATTAAATTTTTTTCAATTATCTCTAAATAAAAGTACAAATCATTTTTGCCAATTAAAAATTAATCACGGAAATGGACAATTTACATTATTTATTTTAAGAATGCTTAATTCCTGATTAAATTATTTAAGATTCAGCGATATTGTGGTTAAAAGTACGTCGCGATGACCATTTCGCTACCGTTTACCTAGCTCTTTAGGAAACTTCTCACAAAAGTTTGGATAAACAGAAAAGTGAAAAAAAATAAGGTTAAGGAAAACAACAACAACTAACCAGTGATATAAATTTTCTATTTCTTTTGTATACAGCTGTCTTTTTTCGGCTTTTTATGTTGGTAAAAAATAATGTAGCAATCAAGCAAAATATCACAAGGATATAATAATAAAATTTTCTATTAAACGCACGGCCGGCCATTTTGCAAAGTCGAGTGTCGAATTTACGTTAATTAAATTTAAGTGTACTGAATTCTTTAGGTGGAAACATTACTCTCTTTATTTTTTTGTTTTTTATTTTACTATCCGAATATTAACCTATAAAAATTTAAAACACGTTGACCCTGAAGTTTTACTAACGACTGTTCTTGTCGACTTAGGTCCACTTAAAGCAAGAGATTTTGATGTATGTTTGAATACTGCATTAACAATCAATTTTTCAAATTGGACTCAATTTGTATTACGAGTATAATATATTTTTGGTGTTTCCTTAAAATTTTAATTACTGCTGATTGTAAAAAAATATAAAAATATTTCAACAAATATTCCAAATAACACAACGACCCGCTTAATGAAATTCCCTTAAATAAACTCTTTCTTTTAAATTGTTTTATCATATAAAAAATTATTATTTTCAATACGCTTAATATTCTGCTCTGCTTTGAGGCGTTAAAGTGCTTACGTCTATGTATTTTTATTCAATTCAATTCAATATCAGTGTTTCTGTTTGAGGTTATTTAATAAACTTATATATGTATGTAAGTAGTCGTGTTTGCATATGTTCTTTTGATAAGTTGCACAGAAAAAAAATTAAAATTTTATAACTCTTTCGAGTTGTATAAAGACTGTGTATTATAATTTCTTTTCAGCATTTGTTTTATGTTACTGCCTTGGGATTTAAAATAATAAAAATTTGAGTTTTTAATAGCTGTTAGAATAAACACTCTACAATTTTAGCTGGAGTTGTATTATTTGTGCAAAAGTTGAATGTAACGTTGCACTATGGGGGATTTAGAAAAAATAGAATAAATACAAAATGTAAAAAGGATTTTCTCAAGACTATTACAACTTTAATTTGTAAAAACTAACACAAAAAAAATTAAATTTGATCAATATAAATTTTTATTCGAAAACCAAACATGGAATATGGCCGGCCTCTGCAGAGGTTCTTTAATAACCGCATTCTGCACGTCCAAAATTTTGATACTTTTTAAGCATTACTGGCCGTATGTGACAAATAACTCGAACAATATTGGCCTTTAGGTCGTCAATTACTGCTCGTTCATCAGCAAGACTTCATGCGGCCCCACAGAAAATAATTTAATCGCAGGCCTTCGAATGTAATCGATAATTCTATTACCGAAATTAAGTTATCGTCATGTTTTGATTTAAATTAATCGATGTCACGTAGCGCCATTCTTTTAAAATTTCTTCCCACCTGGATCAACGTCATCTATATTTTTAAATGTAGATCCATTGATCATGCTGCCGTACCGATCTCCATCGACCATAGCGCAAGTTCCGGGCTTCATATTTAAAATAGGAAATAAGGTCCAATGATGCCACTGGAGTGTAAGGTGCACCAAACTATTGTGGATTGGTTGGTTTAAACCGTATATGTGGAAATTTTCTTTATTAACAAATCCGCTAAGCCAGAAATAAGTCGATGAAAAAATGATGCACATGACGATCTCCTCATAGTGAACGGCCAACTTTCTAATTTCTTACAACCTACTGAGTTTCGTTCGTCTTCTATCCGTCTTTTAGAATGTGTAAGCCTTATTAAGAAGTATTTTTAAGTTCCCAAGTAAGAGCCAGTCGCATGCCACTTTCATGCCATTTTTACCGAAATCAGTTTCATGATAACTTTTTAACACAAACACAAATATCTCTGGAACCACTGTATAGATTTCATTACAACCTACTGTATTTTTTCTTCGTATATTCCTCTTTCAGAATGTGTAAACTTTATTTAGAAATATTTTAAGTTTCCAAGCAAAAGCCAGTCGCATGCCACTTTCATCCTTTTTTATTGAAATCAATTTCATGAAAATTTTTCAACACAAATATCTCTTGAACCATGGCATAGATGTTCTTACAACCTACTGCATTTTATTCGTCTAATATCCCTCTTTCCGAATGTGTAAGCTTTATTTAGAAATATTATAATAAGTAAAAGCCAATTGTACTGAAATCAGTTTCAGGATAACTTTTTAACACAAACGCAGTAAGTTCCTTTCAAACTTTCGTTTACAGCATTTACACTCCTTCAATGTATTGCTGTTGTTGCATTTACAGAGTATGTGGTATAACAACTATCTAAAGTTCGACGGATGGCTTTTTTTAGATGAACGATTTAATACAAAAATACAAAAAGATAAAAATCAACAAGTCTCTAAAAAATTTATGCAAATATTGTAACTAAAACTGGCTAATTTGATAGCAATGTCAAAGCATCAATCTATTTAGGATGATTTTTCTGAGTATAGTGAACATAAATGTTTTTAATATGAGCGTAATATGGCAGTTCGTTTGACAGTCAACGGTTTTGTAAGTTTTATCAAACTGAAAAAGAAAACACCCGATATTTATTTATTTTATCTTGTGCTTTAATTCAAACACAATAAATTGCCGACAAATATTTCTTTATTCTTAGAAAAACGTTTCGCCCTTTTCAAATAAAAAAAAAAAAAAAATTAACGATAAAAAAAACTTGTAAACTATTTAAACGATACAATTATTGATGGTTATTGTCAAATTGTTTGACCTGCATAAATATAAATATCAATTTTAAATTTCTTTTTTTTTCAATTTTAAACTTATTGTTTTCTATTTCGTTCTTTATTTTAAAACTGCTGAATATATTTGAACCTAAAAATTATTTGTCTTTTGTCTTGCTACGTGAAATCCTAAAATCTATTTTACTCAACTTTATAATTTTGATTTTATGGACGTAATGTAGTGGAAATTTTACAACTTTATTTATGGAAACAATAAACTCTTATCTTAAATAAAGAATGAAAAGCTTCTAAAATGAACTGTCCTAAATTTATAAACGTACGTGCAGATATTCAATATAAAAAAGTTAAACTCATAAGAAAGAAAATAAAAAATTAATGAAACATTAAGATTTGTTGATTCTGTATGAAATTTCCAAGTTATAACTTATATTAAAAGCTGTCATGTATGTGTATTATACGAGTAAGCGCTGGCCATTCGAACGAAAAAAATAGGATTCATGCAGTTTTGTAATGACAATCCCAAGTTTTTTTTTTTTTTTTTTTTTTTTTTTTTTTTTTTTTTTTAATCATTATTGAGCATTATTTTCTGTAATCGTGCATGATTTCTTCTATTAATATTTTTCTAACAACAAATAAATTTGCAATATTTTCATAAATTATCCATCATTAAAAAATAAAATTTAAAATTGCAGCAGTTGGGCTACGGCTTACATTGCACATCATTGGTTTTTTTATTATCTGAGTTTATGGAAAAAAACCTTGCAGACGTATCATTTTTTACAATTTAAAACATTATATAACATTACAAAAAATGACATTTATATTAAGTATTTTAAAAAAATTTATGTTGCGTTTAATAATGTTTACATTTAAAGAAAAATCTATTAAACTATAAAGATTTTTAGAATCGCAACAAATTTTTCTAAAGGGGTCATCGTTGGTATAATTTTGGCAAACAAATTGAATGTAAATTATTTTAAAATTTCTGGTTGGACGTACAGAAATGTTGAAGTATAAAATTTACAGCAGGAAGTCCGATCAAATTACAAAAACGTGACATTAAGCATAGTTCTTCGGCTTTGTAGAGACGGTAACCCAATTTCAGCGAACTTGATTTTATATGACAGTAAATTAAGAAAAATTATTACGGTACACATTTCGTAAGCAAAATAAAAGAAATTTTTTTTGAACAGACTCAAGTTTATAAAAATGCACGATATACTGTGGGTCCCAAACAACGGACCCATATTCTGAAATTGGCCTTACTAAAGGCGTATAAAGCTGCTTCGTGACGTGAACATCAGTGAATTCCTGGCCCCATCGTTTGATGAAAGCAAGTATTCCACGAGCTTTATTTTATATCATAGCAATATGTTGAATAAAGTTTAGTTTAGCATCTAATAAAATACCCGACCTCAGGATGAAATCAACAATTAAACAACTTTTATTTAGAATAAGAAATAAAATCCATTGTGTTTGTTGTCTTGTGACTGAATCTATTAATTATGATTCTCATTTAATCTTTAGGCTTAAGCATAATAGCTCAATGACGTGAATGGTCTTTTTTGCTCAGCTAAGTTTATTGATCTGGGCATTCAGTAGCACTCAGACTGCTCACGAGCCACTCACTCAGTTAAAATCATATATAAAGAAAATATAAATCGATAGAAAATTTATTAATTTCTGCAAAAATATAATAAACTTAAGAAAAGAATATAGACTAATAAATTTTTATGTTTAGTAAATAACGGTAAACATAAATTTTTGGAGAATATTTTTCACTTATTGAAAACTTTCTAACTTCACAAATCAAGTGATCGAATAGTTAACGAAAAAATCGTTTATATTATGAGTTTTCCATTAAAATAAAAATATGCGATTTGAAGGGGTCTTAAAAAAAACATAAAAAAATACAAAAAACAAAAATTCAAGGCCATGACTAAAAACTTCAATCCTTTGTAAGATTATTAACGTCTTATCGATACAGCTGAGGGCTCTACGGGACTCTTAAGTAAGCCACATACAGAGTACCTGTTCCTAATCTCATCGAACAATTCACAGAACCTCCAAACTTAAATCTCAGTATTCCCTTCTTTATATATATTGTTTCTAAGACCACAATGTCCAGAAAACCATATAATAATCAGTCTTAATCTGTCTTTTCAGAGCTTTCGAGTAAGGAGAAAACCCCTCTTCGGCCAAGGATTAAGTGTTTTCCTTAGTATAAAAAGTAGATATGGCAAAGAAACGCTCGTTCATTAGCAAAATAAACTCCATGACCAGGAACCCAACATAATGCCGAATCATTGTAACAACAATAGCAATCCTGAACCTCAGTTGAAATAAATCGAAAGCCCTTAGCGCAGCTTATCAATGTGACATCAGACCTCAAATATTCCCATCACACAGAAGAGAATGATGCATACTTTAGTGTGAAGAAAGGTAACGTGTCCGATCAAAAGTGGCACGTAGCTCTTTCAATTAATGATTTTGTGTTCAAAGAAATTTCGCTAAGAAAATCATATTAAAAACAATAAAAAAACCAAAAAGATGGGTTAAAGAGAAAAAACCACCACAATCCTAATTTTTATTGTACATCCAGATGGTATAAAAACAATTCACCAAACCTGGACAATAGGAAAGAAAAACTATTAAAAAAAAAATTTTCTATTTTTACGATATTTTTTTTCAAAATTTTGATAGTTTATGTGGGCGCTTTAAATAAAGGAACTCTACTAAATTTGTTATTCCGTGTATAATTTCTACAAAATCCAATTCCTACCTCATATAGTATAAATATTCTAAGTTCTTATACAAAGCGAAGTCAATTAAGTGATGTCTGTTTGTTCTTCTATCAGTCTGCCCGTCCTTGTTCGTGTTGAAACCAACTTTGCCACGGCACTAGATAAGCTAAAGTTAATTTTAGTACATGAATCGATCAAACATAGTTTCAAAAATTTTGCTTTTGAATATCAGCAAGATGGGCCTATATCCTTGAGGGCAGCGGGCAAAACACCACGCCTGCGTATAATTTTTTGATAAATTTATTTCAACTTTAGTTTGTATTACTGCAGCTACTTATTTTTTAGGGTAAAAGGTAAGCAACCTTGGTAGCACTTACTAAGCTGGTTGTTGTTTCTGATAAAATATTAACGAATTTAAGTTAAGACGACAACCCTAAGCAAAACCTACAATTTTTTTGAAATTTCTTTTTTTTAACAGAAAAACTTTGAGTTAAGAAAGACTTGTTTATGCCGAATTTGATTTAAACTAAGTGGGAGATCTGCAGTATTGTACCAGGGTATGTAAGATTCGGCATGGCTAAATACAGCACTCTAACTTTTTTAATTTAATTTTATACTTCCTTATTTTTATGGACGGTTTTATTTAACTTTTTGTTCTAAAATTTACCTAAGCTTTTAAGGAGAAGTTCTTTTTCATTTTTCGCTTTTAAACTTTTTCTTCATCTTTACTCTTTTTTTATTTACTGATTTTCTGATCTGATCTGATTTTATTTTATATTTAAAAATACTAAACTTTTTTAAATATCTTGAAAATGTTATTTTTGTTTCTTTCAAGATGCTTGTTAATCACGTAGAAAAATATAAAAATATTTTTTTATAAACTTTAATTTAAAGATGTTCATCGCTTTACTTTATTAGCTTGATAATCTTATTCTGTCTTCAGTTTTATGTGAAAATTTTTATTAAATAAGCAAAATATCTGTTAAAAACGCCAAAGACGCATGAATTATAATCATTTATTTTTTCTTTTATTCTAAATAGTATTCAATTGTGTGTCTTACATAAATTTAATTGTTGAAATGCACTTTTGAACAACCTTCTAACCAGTTCGAAAAAAAAAAAATATAATTTAAATGAACTTTTATATTCAATTACAGAAAATTTGCATCTATTTAAGATGATCAAAGAAATAAAATCAGAGACGTTTTCAATTTGTGATTCTACTTCGAAACAAAATAAGACTAAAAAAAACCTACAAGATATTGAAGAGGCTTTGTTAAATAAAAATATAATTAGGTATGCAACTGTGTATGTATGTATGTATGCAAGTATATGAATATATGAATGTATGTATGTATTTATGTATGTACATGTGCAAGTGTGTTTATTCTAAGAAGTTATTGAGACAATGTAGACACAAAAACACAAGTCTATTTTAAGTTCCATGAGACTTGTAGGGTATTTAAAAGTTTAAATACGACAGCATATGTCATACATCATGTTTAAATGTTTATTTTTAAAATTTTTTTAGCTGTTGAATTTTTGGTACAATTTTTTACTTGTTTATTTTCTGTTTTATGTGTTAAAATCCGACCATGATAAACCACTACAATTCATTACACTTGAAAAAGCCTTAAAAAACATTGTTTTTTACAGTGACAGTTGCTGTTTAAAAACTGTTTATTATTTTATTTTTTTTTTCTTCATGTGAAAACTATGCTAATAGTGGAAGATTTTTTGAAATGCTAATTTTTTTGTTTGGTGGAGAGAGACGGTGGGCGGGAGTAAAACTTTAACCACAAGTTAAGCAATAAATATGATACTTAAAAACAGACAGGGAAATTAAGAAGAAAAAAACTAAAAATGGACCCTGGAAAGAAAACAACATTAAAAACATCAGCAATAAATAGATGCAGAAAAGTATTTATATTAAATATTATTTTGGAATTATCATTTTTGAAGACTATTAAAAAAAATAATTTCTCCCTCCTGAAAAATTATAATTATTTTTCACACTAGCGTGGTCCTAAAATAAACAAACCACCTTAATAAAAATCAAGTTTTTGTACAGCAGGGAATCTTGTATAATAATGTTCATTTATTATACAAAGAGTTTAGGTATTTGAATGTAATGGCTACCAAAGTTTGTAACAGGGTTGTAAGCGATGGTTCTAGTTATAATAACAACAATTTTTTTGTTTACAAATATAGATCATATGTCAGATACCGTTAGAATAAAGATAGGAGTGAGGCATTGTCAAGATTTTTCAACAACCGTGAACGTCCGTAGAGAATTTACAAGAAAGGAGAAATAATACTTTTCCTGCCTTTTTTGTATTGTGTAGCTACAAGCATATATTTGGATATATTTAAAGTTTAGCTGAGCGATATTTCCCGAATTATTTTTAAAATTGTTTTTTAGTGTCAAGTTCGTTGCGGATTTGTACTATTTTTTAACTTTGGTAAGAGATAAAGCAAAACAGACCCTGCGATATAGTGCCTTATGTTAAAGATTTTTTTAAAATAATTTTAAACGAGTATTATTAGAAAGGGAACAGAAAATAAGACTTACTCTTTTAAAATTTTCTAATAATTGGTCTAAATATCATCGCATGAGAAAAAGATTTGAAACTGAGTTGGCTGACTGTTTAGATAGCGAACTGTGTGGCGAATTTATAAGTTTCCGTATAAGGCTTTGATTTTGTAATAAAACTAAATTGTGTTATATTATGTTACCAAGCACATACAAGTGATAAAGATCGACCGAGAAGGAGGGCTCAATTTGAACAAAAAGAAGGCTAGTGGAACAACTTGTCGCTTATATATGTTATCCCATATATATGTTATCAAATATATGGGAGGTGGGCTTGTCACTTGTTAGATTTTCTTTAAATTTCGCATAAGTAATTCATTTCCTAAGAAAAATAATCATGCCAAATTTCTCCTCCTTACTCTAGCTGTTTTTATTTTTGCCCACCCGTTATATAAAATCACGAAACAGTATGTCATTCGTGACTATTCATATTGATTCATTATGAATATTCCATTTACTTTTGTTTCTTAAATCATTTGGTTAAATTTTAAAATTTTTACAATAATCGCGCGCTAAAGTAAATAGATGTGAAGAATGCGGATGACGGATAAAGCGATCCAGAAAGTGCTTTTTATCTTTCCTTAAAAAATTAACAAAAATATTTTTTACTAAATTTAGAAATCAAAATTTACCAGAACTTAAGCAGAATTAATGTTATTCACGATGATTAATATTATTCATAAAAATTATTTATTATAAAAAAATATTTTTGCTTTTTCCACGCAATAAAAGCCCACTTATATTATTATTGAAACTAGTATATCCTTTAGGAAAACAGGCTGTAGCATCCAAGTCCACAAATTTTCCTTATTCCCTAACGACTGAAATAAAACATATTTATATTTTAAAACTTGGGATATTCCTTTATTATGTTTAGCTCTTTTTGTTAGTATCTTTCTAATAGACACAGAAATCTAACTTTGAATTGCTTTCATTATATTTAAGCCTTAAACCAAGAAGTGCCTTGAGATTTTGAGATTTTTTTTTTCCAATAGAAATATGTACTGCCATAGTAAGACAAAAAAACTTTACTTAAAAAATTTTTTCTTTCCAAGGAACTGCAGATATTTACTGCCGTATCCATAAAATATTAAAAAAAAAAAATATATGTATTTTATGACAATTTTTATATACAAAACGTTTTTCAAAATTATTTTGTTCTTTATGAATATGGCAGTTAACACTTAAATCAATAATTAATAGTCAATAAAGTCAAATGAAATTAAATTTGTGTATTTAATTATTTAAAGTAAGAAAATAAAAGAATTGTACATCAAGTGAACTTAATTTTGAAATTCCCAAATCACCACCCAAAAATCCCAGATTGGAATTTTTAATTTTTTTTTTTTTTTTTTGGGAATTTCTTATGACACATAAGTCTTTTTTTTAATCGATTTTTTATGCAGCTTTTATCTCCACAATGACGCCTCTACCAAAACCAAAAATATATATAAAGAATCATTTGCTTTTGTAAAAAAAATTTGTTTATAATAAAATTAAGAAAATACAACGGAAAGATACGATTTACAAAAGCCAATAATACTATATCTATAATCAAGATCATTAAAGATATGAAAGGTGTTTTAAATGTAATTAAAAAAATTGGTAACCCTTACAAAAATTTGCATGCCCTAAATCCCTACCTTAAAGCTCAAACCTTAAATTTAAGTTCAAATACTATCCTGAAATTGCTGATGGATTTTCAAAATATTTCGCTTCGGTCTCATTGTGCATAGCAGATATCACTTAACATTATCGCTAAATTAATCCATTAAGTAATATCAAGATTTCGGGTTTCCTTTACGTATTTTTAGCAATAGATTTAAAAATTAAAGAAAAATAATAATAAAATATTATGGCATTTATAGTTAAAAAAAGCAAAAATACTTTTAAAACTTTTTTGCATAATTTGTATCGGATTTAAATTAAGCAGTTTTATTCAATTCTAAATTGAGTTTCTTCGAAATTATACCTAATACCACACCAAAAATATCATCAATACAAAAATTGTTTTCTAAATCACAAAAAAATTAATTAAAATTTCCAATGCCAGCAAAAACTAAAAAATATTCAATTAATTTTTCATTGTTTTTAATTTTAATTTTCGCCACAGCTACAGAGTCAATTTGGCTACGAAACATGAGAATAAATACCCACAGGATATTAATTCTCATACTGTGGTGTAAGCACTCATAAGTGTATGTTACCATTGCTTTCCAATTTTGTTTAAAACAGAAAGTTAAAAAATTATTAATAAACACGTAATGAAAGTTGCTTGTATGTTTTGTACGAGTAGGTGATGAACAACAGCTTGTATTATTAAACAATTTTTGCATTTTAAAATATTTAATTAATTAGTACTTTAAAAAAAATCGAAACGCACTCACCAACTCAGTTTAAGTGGCCTAAAAACACACACAAACGTTCACTTACACAAACAAAATTTTTAAATCACGTTTGTTTTTTGGGTTTTTAATATTTTATTTTTTATAAATATTACACGCAAATATTTCGTTATTTTTTAACTTGGGCCTTAAAATAGTATTATTCCGTAGCTGGCTGACCAGTGTTGTTTTGCGCGTTCGAAATTAATGTGATGTTCTATAGAACGCATCACAGGCTTTTTATACGTTCAGTTAGTATCACCATCGTTATCGTCACAAATACAATCATCCTCATAACAATGATGATGGCCATCCTCATTATCATCATCATTGTTATTGCTACTGTGTCAGTATAAAAATTGTTGTTGTTTGTTTGTTGGCTGCTGCGCATGAATTGAATCGTAGTTAAATAAACCAAAAACACACAGCTCCTCTGTCACAAGCCATACTGCTAAACTATTTTGTTATCGCATACATTGCTCTACCTTCGTAAGCAGAAATGCAGCTTCGTATAATAAATATGTGTGAAAGTTTGTATGCTACGACACGAATTGTTTTGCAGCCATTGTTGTCGTGGCTGCAGCTATCTACGCTATTGTACCCATAAACGTTATTGGTAGCAGTTAGTTTCAGAGAGTAAAAAACTGGGAGATAGATGATACCGTTAGCATAAAGTGTCTTTATTGTAATAAAAAAGAACAAAAAAGATTTGTTTCATTCTGCTGTTGTTGTAATTTCAAAATGTACCTTCATTTGTTCATTTAGTCGTGTTTATGTTTGGAATTTTGTTTTCAATCCTTTACTATCCCTGCACAATAAACATGTACATACATTTATGTATATATAAATATAAATGTATATGTGTAGTGTGTTTATTTTAAGTGTATGAGTATTTCAACAGTTTTTTATTGCCATATTCTTGTTGTTGAGGGTGCTGCTGTGCAAATTTGTTATTGTTCTTTCTCTGCCATTTTAAGAATTTGTTTGTGAATATTAATGTTGTTGCATTACCTCTTTGTAAACTTACAAGTTGTATTTGGGTCTCTGCAAATATAAGTGCATGAGTTTGTGAACAACTTGGTCAAATAACCACGTGCATTTTCGGCTTTGCGGCATTTAATACTGTTTTGGGATTTTAATTGTAATAAAAAAAAAAAATACACTGAGGTAAAATTAAAGTATGACAAAAACAAATATTTTATAGATAAATGTCTCATCATATAATAGTACCAATGGTATCATTTAAATTTAAAAAAACATTTTTAGGACTTAGATTCAAATGATAACTTGGAAAAAATAAGTTCACACAACGGAGATAAAAAAATTTTATAATTGCAACTATTTTTAAATTAAAAGACGGACATTTTTTATTACATTAACGGATTTAAAAAACTACTTTTGTTTAACATGCCTTTTGACATAATCTTTATTTAAATATTCTTTTTAAAAGAATTTTTGAAGAACTTTTGTTTTAAACATTATCAGCTAAAAAAAATTAATCTTCCCCCTCAGAAAATATTTTTAATAATAATAATAATAACAATAATAATATTAATATGTTAAAATAGTAATAATAATAAAAATAATAACAATATTAATAATAATACTAATAATAATATAATAATAATAATAATAACAATAGTAATAATAATAATAATAATCATAATAATAATAATAATAATTCTTAACAACTTTTAAAAGAAACGCCTCGCTATAAACGTTATAAAAAATTTTGAAAGGATCATTTCTTAAACCCATATGTGTACGAAGTCTGTAATGTATAATCCTAAATTTCTGATTGGTGCCTTTTTAACTTAATGATTTTTGTAAAAACTGGTCATAATTTAAAAAAAAAGTCTTGGCAAAATTTTTGTTTCGTTACACCAAACTCTATATTGGTGTATCGAAAATTTTCTTTCGATTAATCGAGATTTAAATCAATAATTTACAAAATAATAATAAAAAAATAATTATATTTTTACAAAAGCTCAACTCGTCAAATAGTATTTGGTAGCCAATGTGATATAGTCACCAAATCGCCTTAATTGAAATATATCAATAAACCATTTCTAAAGTAATTTCATCCAAATAAAGTAAAAGTATACTTCGGATTTTTTTATTACCATTAAAATGTCATTGGCATTGTTTAAAATAATGAAAATGAAAGATACTAAACTTTCATATAATGCCAATGATTTTATTTTAATTATAATTGTTTTAACTAATGGAAATCATTTAATTACTAATTAGAATTGAATCAAAAATAATGTTTTTTATGAAACACAAATTTTTGGCCCCAGATACTCAGAAAGGCTACGTATAAAATAAATAAATCTTAACACATTGTTAAAATGATCTTTATTTGAAAATTCTTGAAATTTATAAACTTTAAGTGAGATAGATGTAGAACATGATGATTGAGATCCGAAATCTAGCTAACAGAACTTAACATTAATACGCTCCCATAGTGTGTCATTTTTCCTTTAGAAAGTTAAAAAATATATAAATAAATATATTTCATAAAATTTTTATGATCAAAATGCCACTTTTTAGTGTACAAAGACAAAAAATACATTCAATTATGATAAAGATATGGAAACATGATAAGTCAAAGGTAGCGATTTTGAATTAAAAATAATTATCAATGAAACCCTTTCATTAAAAATTTGTGAAAATAATGATAAGCCAATTTATTTTTTATTAGCATTATTTATAATACAATACTAATAAAATCATCAACAAATTAGTCCACCTAAAGGCCAGGTTTCACTATCATACACAATCGTACGATTAAATCACACAAAAATCTGACAGAATTCTGTCCTACTTTAAAAATCGTTTTAAAATGGCGTCGTAGGTGCCACACTATCATACAAAAAGATGCAAAAACTTGTGGTTTTAATATTTTGTTGTTGTTTCTCCTCCTCATCTTAAAAAAATCAACCATGATCGCTTAAAGAAAAATATTTTATGAATTATTTGAAAAGATTATAAAATCGCACAGATCTGTCAAAAATCTGTCACACACATACACTTTTAATCCACACTATCATACATGCAATTTTTGACAGATCGTATAACTGAGTATGATAGTGAATCCTGGCCTGCCATGTAAAAATGCTTAAAAGAATAAAATAAATTGTACATTTAAGTATAGTGGATGCTTTTTCAAGCCCGATAGAACTAACTGGCAAACGAAGTGTCATAATGCGCTCAATTTTTACCATTTGTGAGCAGTACACTCTGGCAACAAATCATGAATACACTGATGTTTGACATTGTTTTAATACGTGCTATTTGGCGACCACGACAACTTATTAAAATCAAAATTTTTTTACAAGATGTTTTTGAAAAACGAACCTGTCTGTTGTTCTCTAAGATCCTTCGATTTGTTACTTTTCGATTATTTGCTATGGGAACATGTAAAGCCGTGTTATTCAAGAAATATGGCCAGCAATGCTTGAAAAACTGACTCAAATTAAGCGCTTCTTCAATATCTATTGAAAAAATTTTTTTTTTATTAAAACTTGATTTCGTTTTAGTATTTTTTAGAATTGCAACTTCTGTCTTCTGCGTATGAGCAATACTTGATATTAAAAAAAATAATAATAATAATCATACGTTAATATAAAGCCCTTTAGATCTTTGATCTTCACAAGGAGAAAAAACAGCAAACAAAATCTTAGCCCTCTCTAAAATCTTTAAAACATAGGATTGTCCTACTGTGTTGTCAGATTATCCCCAAATCAGGGATTTTATTTTTTTTTTTTAAATAGGGGTAAAAATTTGCGTTTGGAGATTGCGGAATTATTTAAGGATATATTTTGAGTTTAAGGGATTTAGAGACCTTTTTTAGGGATTTTAAAACTCTGGTTTGGTTGTTGCTACGTACAAGTATGGTAACAAAAACGTTATTTTAAATTATAACAGATTAGCCTCTCTGTAATTGTGACACTTTTGTACCATCATCAGAAATGCTTCAAATGTTTAAATCCAAAAATATGTACCAAAAAATTGCTTTGGGCAACGAGAAGGAACATTTTGATTCAGAACTCTTCGATTGTGTTAATCAACGTATGTTATTACTTAAATTGAATTTAAAAATTAATATCTAATTTGAATTGATTTTAAAATTTTAAAATTATTGTCAAACAGTAATTTTTTGTAGTGGGGATTTTCGGGAAATTGTTGGGATAAAATTTATTTAATTGGGGATGCGACTCGAAAAAATCTGGGAACCCTGATGTCCGATATATTCCCACTCCATTGAAAGGTAGCCAGCTAGTAAGTACCATTTCTGCTTCACACACTCATTTTATGTTGCAATTTGGTTGCCATTTAATACGATGAAAATAAAGTGCATGGATCTTTTTTGTGATAAATTTTGTTGTATTGTTACATTACTGCAGCTTTAAAAGTTTAGCAAAATAAGTCAAGAATAGCTATTCAGTAATATTTATATTCAAGATGGTGTAATAAAGGTTAGAGATACAGTTGGTTTTGGTGCATTTCGAGAATATTTTGGGTAGAAATATGTTTTTCTTTGTGTAGCCCTGGTTGCAATATTCAATATTACCCAGCTAACGAAGTTATAATATGATTAAAGACCACTGCCTTAGTGTCTAGAATCTTCAAGGTTAAATTTCCTTTTCTATTTTTAATTTAACTTTAAATATATTTTTCGATAAAAATTTAGTTTATTACATAAATTAGAACGAAAGTAAAACAAGTTAATGGTACGTTTGAAGATTTCAAAGCAAGCAACATCAATCAATGAAATCTTTTCTTTTTTGTTCATGTCTTTTTTCGAATTAAAACTATTTTAGCGAACATACGAATTTTTAACTTTTTTAAAATAAAATCCGTATATATAAAAAATTGTAGTGAGTGTGTTTTTATTTTAAAACGCACGAACAATCAAACCAAATTCGATTAAATTTTTAGGGTTTGTACTTATAGTCGTGTAGATAGTTCGTAAGTTATGAATAGAGCGGACATTTACGGCTGCACGGATTAAAAATAATTACAACAGAGATAGATATTTATTTAGTAGTTCTAGAAGGGGATATTTATTTAAAAAAATGGTCAGGACAGTTAAGGGGGAAAAGGAAAAATGGCCGGAATCAATTTTAATAAAAAAAACAATATTAAGCATATTTGAAAGATAAATAAAATCCTGATTCGTAAGGTTAAATAGGCAGAAGGAAATCTGATAACCTCCATATAAATCAAATAAAAACTTGCTTGGTAGAGTGGACGGTGTACAATCAGTTTTACTACGGTAGCGAAGTGCCCCGGGAACAGAGAATTTATTCATATTCATAATTATGTGGGTTCAGATTGGGCGTATAAAAATTACATTTTTAAACACTTAATTCTCAGAATCTGCTAACCGACTTTATCAAAATAAGGATTGTGAATATTTGGTATTAAAAACAAACCAAAGGAATAACAAAGCAAGCCAAGTTGTCACATTTGCAATAACATGCAGACACATTTGCAATAACATAAGTTTTTAAGAAACAAAATATTTAGTGCAAATTACGGCCTTCTGAAGCAAATTTACCAAGATATAGATTCACAAGAAATAATAAGAGAATTTGAACAATAATTATTTCGTTATGCAGCTATTCATAATGTTAAATATTTCTTACTGACCTCAATGTCTTCTCTGGAAAATGTTCTTAAAAAAATTTATACAATCTTGAACATGCTACTTTTTAAAAAACTACAAACAACTTAAAAAAAACATAAAAAAATACAAATAATGCCTTTCCCTTTTTATTTTGCATAAAACTGTCGAGACTTCAAAGCAAAGAAAATATAAAATAAACACTGCAGATTTCTTTTTAAGATAAACGAAATCTTTAAAATTTGCATCATAATTAATTCTACTTTTTATCAACCTGAGATAAATAGAATCGCAAAATCAAACAAACAACAAATATGACTAGCTACGTATGCAAGTACACTCGTGATTATAATCGTCTGATTGTCAAGTTCTTTTTTGTGTTATTTTCCTTGACTGCAGCAAAATCGCTTGTTTAAAGCATTTTTTATTTTGTGGGTATGTGAGTGTATTTTTCTCAGTGCAAAAATAAATTGTACTACTTTCTTCAAAAGCTGCAAGAGACAACAATTCATTGACAGTTGCTGAAAAACGCCAACACTTATGGTTCTGTTTGTATGTGTTCCAATAAGTGAACATTTTGTATTATTAAACTTGTCTTAATATTTATGTAGCCAAGCCACAATATAAACATTAAAGTAATTCTTTCGTAAGGATTTTTATTTAATTTAATAAATAATAGAATGAAAATTTGATAAAAAAAATATGTATGTGACACCATAAATAAGTTCTTTAAACAAAAAACAGAAATTGTGCCAAACATTTGTACTCTGTCAGATAAATATATGTTATTGATTGTATATTCAGGTACTGAAAACTAAATTAAGAATGTCAGATTTAGGTATAAAATAGAAAGTCACTATTTCACACAAAAATCAATAAAAGATTTGAATATCATTTCTCAGAAAACTGCTCTTGTTTTCACCAAAAAAATATTTTTCTTTCGAAAACCAAAAAAAAAAAATTATCAAAAACTTTGATTTACTCTCGTAAATAACAATTTTTTTTATAAAAGTGCTTTGTTTTTGTAAAAAGTATATTTATCCAAAAATAAAAAAAAAATCACTGGAATTTTTAACAAAAACTTATTTACTTCTGCAAAAACTTGTTCATAAAAATTCATTTTTTTGTTTTTGCAAAAATCTCTTTTTTTACAAAACTTTACTTGAATTAAAAAAGTCGATTCTTTACAAAAAAAGTAATAATAACAAGAAATTACATGTTTTCGCACGCAGACTTTTTTTCGCAAAATATAGATTTTTTTCACCAAATTTAATAATCTTTTAAAAAAAGACCATTTTTCACAAAAGTAAGCAAAGCTCAATATTTTTCCAGAAGTTATCTCGATCTCATAAAAAATATATTTTTAATAAGAAAAAAAAATCGTTAGTTTTCGCGTAAAATGAAATTTTTGTAGAAATAAATTTGTGTTCGCAATAAAGGACCTTTTAAAAAAAAATACTTTGCGCAAATAAACTTTTCTTACAAAAATGTAATTCTTTTCGCGAAAATCTGTATTTTTACAATACTTTATTATTATTTCCAAAAATTTTATTTCTTCATAATAGTTTTTTTTTTGCCAAAAAAGAAAAAAAAATACAAAATGTCAATTTTTTGCACAATAAATTTTTCTCACAAAAGTTTACTAATTCTTTTAAAATTGAAAAAAATTTCTACTTCCAAATTGTGTTGTGTTATCTCGAATTAAAAACACTTGGGTAAATCACCCAATAGAACTTACAAAATGGTTCTGTCACGTGACCAGACACGCTTTTGGAAATTTATCATCAGTGTACTATGGCAACGCTACAAAATTACACAGACTTTCTTTGAAAGAGCAGTTGAAGAAAAACCACCGTTTAATGCGGTTTACACCTTCGTGGTATTACTGGGCCTTATTTTTTCAAATTTAAAAATGCGGCTTGCGTTACGAGGGCTGCTATATATATTTCTGGCCTGGCAACACTGAGTGCTGCCAAGTGCAATCTGACATTTCCATTGGAAAGTTTGTCATTTTTAAGCATAATCGTACTCAAAACGTTTTAACGTACGACCATTGTTTGTGTTGTTAACAGTGACTTGAAAAAATTAATATAGAAAAAAATGGAATTAACTCGTAAACATTTTCGTGCCATAATTTTTCACAACTTTCGACGTTGATTATCACGACAAGAGTTCATTGATGAACTTAAATCTTTGTATGGCGATGAATCACCATCCTATAGCACTGTGAAAAATTGGTATAATGAATTTAATCGTGCCCGAAGCTCGCTCAAAGACGAATTCCGTGAAGGTCGTCCAAAAACGGTTGTTGTGCCAGAGAACATTGATGCCGTGCGTGAACTCATAATGCAAGATCGACATGCGACATACCGAGAGATAGAGACATCCTTGGACATTTCTTCCACCAGCATACATTCGATACTGCATGAACACCTGGCCGTAAAAAAGGTTTGTTCTCGTTGGATCCCGCACAATTTGAAAGTCGCTCAAAAAAAGGCTTGCGTCGATTGGTGCAAAGAAATGTTGCAAAAATACAATTGCGGTGAAGAATCATGGATCTATGCGTATGAGCCCGAAACGAAACAACAATCGACCGTGTGGGTCTGCAAAGACGAGCAAAATCCAACGAAAGTTGTTGGTGGAAGAAGCACTTCGAAGCAAATGGTCGCCTGTTTCTTCGGCAAAACTGGTCATGTGGCTTCCGCTTGAGCAGCGTAGGACGGTCACCTCTGAGTGGTACACTACAATTTGTTTGCCTGAAGTCATCGGAGAAATTTGAAAAACCAACAAGAGAAGACAAATTATTGTTCACCATGACAATGCGAGCTCTCACACATCGACTCTAACCAGAGTGTTTTTGACCGGCCAAAACGTCGAATTAATGGGTCATCAGCCGTACAGCCCTGACTTGGCACCTAATGACTTCTTCTTGTTTCCGCACGTCAAGAAAAAAATGCGTGGTCAACGATTTTCGTCGCCAGAAGAAGCTGTTGAAGTGTTCAAAAACCATGTTTTAGAGGTGTCTCAATCGGAGTGGAAAAAGTGCTTCGACAACTGGTTTGAGCGCATGCAAAAGTGTATAAATCATGCTGGAGAATACTTTGAAAAACAATAAAACCATTTTTGATTATAAATATTCGTATTTTCACTATTAGGCCAGAAATATATAGAGCAGCCCTCGTACTATCACTAGATAATGATATCACACCATGTCCAATTATTTTTTGTTTGAAAATATGGATTGCATTGGTCCGGGTGAAAAGTGGTGTCAACAGGTGACGGTATCTGCCATATGGCCGTTCTTAACCATTTAAATCTTTTGTGATAAGTTGCTTTCATGAAATGGACCTATTAATTGATATCCAGGGTCGTGCTATTTGACAAATCTCTACTATTTCCAGGTGAACTCACTAGTTTATGCTGATAAACCAGCATTAATTGATGCTTTGGAGGCCAATATATTTTGTTTATTTAGTTTCGAAATACGACCTGCAGTGCTAGGAAATGTGGCCCTAGATTTAATTTCCAGAATGAGCATCAACAACAACAGCTGTGACTATATGCTTTAAGTAATTTTATTTTTTACACAGGGAAAAGAAAGTTGTTATAAGAACCGAATTTGTTGCCAATCGAATTTTGTCGATCGATTTTGTGTATTATCTTAAATTTGGTTGTAATAACTGAATGAATGTGGCACTCACAACTATTTCGAACAATGATTCTTGGATGACTATAAAGTATTATTGTGAATAAAATAATACAAAATATTTTAATATTTACTTTAAAAAGAAATATAGGAATAAGATTATAAATTATAAATTTCATATTTCGGCCCATCGAGTTCAGCCTACACCTTTCTTTACATCATGACTCTGCTTTTCCACATAGTTTCTTCAACTTTCCATCCCATACGTATGTTTTGCTGCTGCAAAGTGTATTATGTATTGTAGAATTTTTTTTAATTTACAAACGGCTTGCTGAGATTGGTTTTGGACTTGCCTTCTAACAATATTGGAGAACTTTTCACCACTAACAATTTGTGTTTTTTTTTTTTAACTGAAATATTGATGATTTTTTTTTTTTTTTTTTTTTGTAATTTTTATTATGTCAAACATTTTTCGATTTTAGAAGACAAAATCGATTTTGATGGTTCTAAGTACCAAAAATTGGTTTTCAGTAGTAATGTGCTGAATTAGTTTAGTTACATCTTTCATTTAATAGAATTGATTTTAGTAAAGATACAAATCAGTCAGGATAACTTTTTAGAGAGGTGTAACAACTACCATTTGGGTGCAAATATCATTTGTTAGCTTTTAGTATAAAAAATAAATCAAAATTATAATTTATTTATATTAAAAATCAAATAATTATATAAGTACGATGGCTGCTCTATATATTTCTGGCCTAATAGTAAAAATGCGAATATTTATCATCAAAAATGGTTTTATTGTTTTTCAAAGTATTCTCCAGCATGATTTATACACTTTTGTATGCGCTCAAACCAGTTGTCGAAGCACTTTTTCCACCCCGATTGAGACACCTCTAAAACATGGTTTTTGAACACTTCAACAGCTTCTTCTGGCGACGAAAATCGTTGACCACGCATTTTTTTCTTGATGTGCGGAAACAAGAAGAAGTCATTAGGTGCCAAGTCAGGGCTGTACGGCTGATGACCCATTAATTCGACGTTTTAGCCGGTCAAAAACGCTCTGGTTTGAGTCGATGTGTGAGAGCTCGCATTGTCATGGTGAACAATGATTCGTCTTCTCTTGTAGGTTTTTCGAATTTCTCCGATGACTTCAGGCAAACAAATTGTAGTGTACCACTCAGGAGTGACCGTCCTACGTTGCTCATGCGGAACAGTCGCCACATGACTAGTTTTGCCCAAGAAACAGGCGACCATTTGCTTCGAAGTGCTTCTTCCACGAACAACTTTCGTTGAATTTTGCTCGTCTTTGAAGACCCACACGGTCGATTGTTGTTTCGTTTCGGGCTCATACGCATAGATCCATGATTCGTCACCTGTGACGATCTTATAAACACGATCTTTGAAACACCACAATCGTATTTTTGCAACATTTCTTTGCACCAATCGACACGAGCCTTTTTTTGAGTGACTTTCAAATTGTGCGGGATCCAACGAGAACAAACCTTTTTTACGGCCAGGTGTTTATGCAGTATCGAATGTATGCTGGTGGAAGAAACGTCCAAGGATGTCTCTATGTCTCGGTATGTCGCATGTCGATCTTGCATTATGAGTTCACGCACGGCATCAATGTTCTCTGGCACAACAGCCGTTTTTCGACGACCTTCACGGAATTCGTTTTTGAGGGAGCTTCTGCCACGATTAAATTCATTATACCAATTTTTCACAGTTCTATAGGATGGTGCTTTCATCGCCATACAAAGATTTAAGTTCATCAATGCACTCTTGTCGTGATAATCCACGTTGAAATTTATGAAAAATGATGGCACGAAAATGTTCACGAGTTAAG
This sequence comes from Gymnosoma rotundatum, assembly GCA_916610165.2. NCBI lineage: Eukaryota > Metazoa > Arthropoda > Insecta > Diptera > Tachinidae > Gymnosoma > Gymnosoma rotundatum. The sequence continues at coordinate 47,860,357 of OU744336.1, read as the reverse complement.
TCCATTTTTTTTGTATATTAATTTTTTCAAGTCACTGTAAACAACACAGATAATGGTCGTACGTCAAAACGTTTTGAGTACGATTATGCTTAAAAATGACAAACTTTCCATTGGAAATGTCAGATTGCACTTGGCAGCACTCAGTGTTGCCAGGCCAGAAATATATATATAATTAAATTGTGAACATATCAAACGAATTTTACCAAATCTATTTTTTGTGTTTATTAAATTTTAACTTTTTGTGTTATTTCTTACAGTTTAAAGTTCTATCGGGTTTAAAAAAATATTCTGTATTTTTTTCTAGAGACTGTCTTATTTAATAATGTGTACAGGGTTGTTTTAAATGATATTTAATAAAAAAAAAATTCTAACAAAACTAATTACTTAAAACGAACAGCAAAAAGTTTTCCTTATCAAATCTGCCGAAACTATTTTACATTTAGGCATTTTTTAAGAAGATCTACTTACTTAATGTCGAACTAAGCAATCCATACAAAATGTTTTAAATCTACGTCCATATTTGGTTATACGCTTTTACTTAAATGTTCCATTTTCCATTTCATACCCAAAAACAAGAATAATAAAGAAATAGAAAAACACAAAAATTTGAGCACATGTTATGATACTGCAGTAGCTCGACAATGACGCCGATGCTGAAACTATAAACAATAATAATGATGTTAAGCATAATTATGTTAATGTTCATGATGATGTTCTCATAGTTGTTAGTGATTTTTGCTGGCACTACTTTTGTCACATGATGATAATAAATGTTGGCTGGCTGACTGACTGGCTGGCACATTGGCATAGTTATGAAAAATATTCATGGAAACAGGAAAGAAACTGCTAACAGCTCTGCTCAGGTTAGCTCAAGTCTGCAAAAGTTCTTGTTGCGGATGACCATTTTACCATTGTTTCGTTCCGCTTTGAGCATTTTACAGCCTGTCAAGTGGCTGTTCATTTAAATATTAACTAGTGCGCGAGTATTTCTTTGTTTAATTGTTTTGTGTCTCGTTAACAATTCAACAAAGATTTATTTATTTTTTGGAAGAAATAAAAACACACACACAAAAATAATGCAGATTACTGATTACTGTGTGGGTCAGGCAATTGTGTGAGATGCATGTTAAAAAATGACTTAATCTTCATATCTGTGTTACTAAAACGTAAATTAATATATATATTTTGCATTCCTTATTGTTTTTGAACGTTGTAATGTCAGCCTAAATTTCACACATAAAACTCTAGTGCTTATTTTGGTGTAAAAGATTACTAGATGGTCCTTTTTATAGCAAATAAAGTTTATGAGGATGATGACATGTACAAGGTAATAGTGAGCGAATAAAAAGCATTTGTTCTACAATGCATCGTTACAAAAACACTCACAGCTGGATATTGCAAGTGCAAGTGCTGATGATGATACTGTTATTTTAAATTTTGTTGCTATAGTTGGTTGTGTTGTTTATTTATTTTGGGGATATTTTTTTGTATGTTGCTGCACTCATTAACACGTTTGAACAACAGTGGTGCTGGCCCAATATCAAACACAATTTTTATTTTAGCACTTGTTTCAAGGTTAGTTATTATTGGACAATTGTGACAAATTAGAAAACAAATAAATTTTTACTTAAATAAACATGTATGTATGTGTACATTAACCTTAATTTTTAGCATGACATTGTTTTAATTATCTGCAATAATCAAGGTTTGCTTAAACAGATGCTAAAAAGTACATCAGACACTTTGCGTCCTTCGTATACCATAGAATTCTGTTTATAGTCTCTACAGCAGATATAAAATGACCCTGTTCAATAACTGCAGCATACATTTGTCGCCTGTCTGACTAAATCAGTGTTGGAAGGCATTGCATAATTTTAAAAATTAAATTGTATCAGCGCAGAAATTAATACAAAAATAAATCTTAAGATTAAAGGGTGCCCCATAGGTGACGTTAATTGACCTATATGGGTCTACCTTTATAATCGCTATAAACGCTTGAAAATTGCACAAAATGTTGATTACAACGGCTTTTATAGTAAAAAGTTTTAACATTCGAAATTATTAATTAAATGGTGCCCCAATAGTTCATTTAATATGATGTATATGGCCAAGCTGTTAAACCTTTACAGGCAGGTGGTTAAAATTTACAAAAAAAAAACACAGTATTGCAAAGACCGCTTTAACAAAAAGTATAAAATTTGGATTTGAAAATTTAGGGGTGTCCCAATAGGTAACGCAGTTTGATGTATGTGGTCACACTTTTAAACCGTTATAGAAATACAGCTGAAATTTATAAGAAATCTGTATTGTTAAGTACGCTTTTATAGCAAGTACAGAATTTAGAAATTGAGGGGTGTTCCCATAATTAATGTAATTTGACCTATATGGCCCCAACTGTTGTACCATTATATATACCACAAACACTTGAAAATTAGACAGTATGTCTACGACTTTGTCTGGCATAGCGATAGGGTCCTACATCCATCTAAAAGTTGCTGGTGCTCTTAGCTTCTAAGCTTCTGATTCTTTTTTTATTATTATTTTTTGTTTAACAAACACTTAAGAACTTGAAGGTAACTTCCGTTAATCTTTTCTCCTTGTTTTTCTTTTTCACCTTAAACTTTCTGAATTTTTACCGTTTCGAATTCATTGACTTAATTTTAAATAGCATTTCATGATTTTCGTAAATGAATATACCTTTTTATATATTTCCATTTTTATTTTCTACATGTAGTTTTTTTTTATTCACCACACGTTGGTGTTATTTTGACTGCAAATGTCACCAGGTCATTTTTTTATTTTTTCAAATATTTATTTTTGTCTGTATATTTCTTTTGTGTTTCTGATTAGATTGTTTGCACTATCTCTTCTTTACTAAACACGGTTTTAGATAACTTACACGGTCACCTACATCACAGTAGCTCCAGTCAGACCCGAATTCACCATGACACATTAACCATTCAGTCCCTTCAATAAAGTTACTCAAAATTACTAAACACTGTTATATTGTTACCTTCATCTTAATATAATGCATAGTTAACATTAAAACCACGATTTTTTTTTTGTTTTGGTTTTGGTTTTTGCTTAACCATCTCATATGCCGACTCATCTAACTCGACTACGCAAAACATGATTTCTTTTTTCACTAGAGACACTGGGGAGCTTTACATTACAATTTACCAATTATTCCAACTCATCTAACGCGGCTGTACTCAACTATGATTATCTTTTTTAATACTTAAAACCCTATTGGGATTTGAACTCATGAGCCTTTGTTTAACAAGCACAAATAATGCAGCCACTTTGGCTGCTCAACATGTGTTAGTTGATTTTTTTTATCCTGTTTACATACACCACACTTATAAGTAGTGGAAAGTAGCAGCTTATTCAACTTTAATTTTTTGAGATGCAATTCAACATTTTTAATAGACAACAACAACAACAATAACTTTATTGTCGCGTTATATGCGTTCATTACAAGTCATCTATATAATACTGTGCATATATTTCTTGAACTAGCTACCAGAAAATTGTTTCGTCCTAACCTTAACTTTTAAACTATAAACTTTGCAACTTTTTAGAGCTACATCATGAGGCATTTATTAAATACCTATCTAAGAGAAATTACTTAAATTTACTTGATTTGCCGACAAAGGGCATAAAGAATTACTAGAATACTTTAAGGTCATAATTCTTATCATCAAGGACTCTAGTCAAAAAAATTTAGCAACAATCGTCGTCTCATATATAAAAAAAAAAACAAAATCAAAATCAAAATAAATTCTAATAAATACCAAAATCCAAAACAAGAAAAAAAAGAACTAAAAATAGTTTTGAAATTTCTCTAAAATTATTCTACGTAACAAAACCAGTGTAAATCAAACGAAGAGATAAAATTAATACAACAAACACTACTGTTCAGTAATAGCAAACATTACACGGAAAATACTACCGACATTGAAACATAGATATTTATTTTTTCTACTGTACGTATCTGTGTCTCTTTATCTTTAATTTTGATAGTTATAATTGTTTTTGGTTTTGTTATTATCTTTTGCATTTCAGCAGGCGCTGTCATCTCCCAAAAATCGTGAAATTTATTTTGTACATATCGCATGCTAAATCCTAAACCACCACAACTGAAAATTCATAAAATTGCAAAAAAGTCAAAACTCTGTTCTTAAAAAGATGATTGTAATTGTAGTCTTTACCACAAAAAGTGTGTTCCTGTTGAAATCACTTTTGCCAAGGCACTAGATGAGCAAGAAAAAATTTAAATACGCTAATCAATCAGACATAGCTTCGAAAAATTTTCTATTGAAAATCAGCAAGATTGGTCCATGTCGTTCGAGGCAGAATGCAAAACAGCACGTCTGCCTAATTTTTTTTTAATATCATTTGGAACAAATCTATTGCACCACATTTTAATAGACTTCAATACGGATATCATTTAAAATCTTTTGAAGAGATTTTTAGGGAAATATAATTTTTTTTAAATGCTTAATCCATTAAGAGCCGATGAAGTTTTTATGTAAAAGTACTGAAATTTTTGTTTCTCTGTCACCCCAATATTTGTTTTTTGATTAGAGTTACTTCAGTAAACTAGATTTACAAATAGGATGAAGAGCATATATGATTCGACATAGCCGAATATAGAATTCGTACTTGTTTTATAACAAAATTAAGTTCCAAACATAATTAAAAAAAGGCAGTGATGCGAACGAAATTTTTGTCATCTTTAAAAATTTTCTCTTTTAACTGGTTTATGAAAAAAAAAAAACATTTTGATTTATTTTTAGTTGTGACTATTTCTGATTTCATAAGCGATATGTTCTGCTTAATTTGTTCATATCATGTCACAAAAAAACAAAAATGAAAAACCAGCGTATATTTTGTATATTTCGGTGAGGAATTTTACTTATTTAAACCCAGTTTTTAAAGCATATTCTTGATATTTTATAATACATGCTGGTCTCTCGCATTATAATCTTAATCTTTGGGGGGTAAATGATGTGAACGAAAACAAAAATTAAGAAAATCAAGAAACAGTAAACGAGTGAGTGACATTAACTCGTTAACATCATGGTACATTGCATGTCTGATTCTACTTAAATATGGTTTTGTTGCTTCAACATTTCGAGTGCCGGGTGCTTGTGAATATATTTGAATGTTCAAGAAATTTATTAAGCAGAAAAATAGCTACAGAACAATATTTAATATAGATTATTTAATACTGTGTTCATTTTTTCATTAAACATAATTTCTACACAACATCACAAATTTTGAAAAGTTTTTATGCGAATTATATTTTAATCTAGTTGTGGCTTAATGAAATGAAATACAACATAATTTACTTTGGTTTCTTAATCAGCTGAGACAAAAAAAAATGAAGGAAACACTAACGAAAGGAGAGATTTGTTAGTTGATTATTCCATTAAAATATTTAAAAAGCAAAAACGAATGCTAAGTGAATAACTTTGCTATTAAAAATTAAAATTTAAAACTTCTAAAATAAAATAAGCGGTATAAAATTTAAGATATTATTAATAAGTTGAAATTATAGCATAGTATTAAAAGTTCGCTGAAGAAAACAATTCCTCCTTATATCTTCAAGGTAACCAATAACGCGCAAATGTACATACCCCCGAAAAGGTCAAATAAGTTCCTCCAAAAATGGGCATATTACTTAAAAAAATAATAAAATCAGAATTTCCGAGGTGAATTAATTTTACCAGGTGGCATCATTGCGGCAGCAATTTTTTGCTTAATTTTATTATGTGAAGAGTAGCTGTTTGTCTGTTTATTTTTTATATTCTCTAAAATATAACTGTAATAAGTTTCTAATTAATTTAAAGCTTACAAAGAATTTTATTAAAAAGGGTAGTAATTATTTGTGTTTTAAAGTTTCCCATACACTTGAGTGCATGTTTTTCTTTTTATGGTTGTATTTTTTCCATAACTTAAATAAACGAAAAATTTAATATAGAATTTAAAGAAAATATATAAAAATTCATTGTTTCAAATAATAATAAATATTCGCAAAAACAAAGGGTATAAAAAACAATTTATCTTAAAATCAGGGTTTCTAAGAAAACTCTGGTAAATTTTTTTAAATTAAAAAAATTCAAACATTTGATTATAAACGATTAATTAAAATTAATAAATTGCTGATTTTTCCCCTAAAAAGTTACACTAATAAATCGATGTTTCAAGAAAAAAAAAACAACAAAATTTCACAAGAAAAAAATCCAAAAAATTTTAGTGAAAGCAATTAATCAAATTAAATGCACACCAAAAAATTTCGTATTTTTAAAACTTCGAACACCAAGAAAATATGCAAGCTTTTTTCCTGCACGCAAAGAAAAACCATATAAGAGGTAACGAAAATATAAGATAATATTGACTTAATTGTCGCTCGACCATATTTTTCAGTTATGGGCCTCTGAACTTATCATTGAAAACTAAGATTGTGCACCATATTTTTTATAGTTACCAATATGGGCCATTAAAAGCCGATGATATTTTTATGTAAAATTACGAGTATATATATATTCGTTTTTTTTATTGGGGTTACTTCACTAAACTAGATTTATACAGATGGTGAAGTGTATATAACATTCAGCATAGTCAAGTTTTACACTCTTATTTGCATATTTATAAATTTGTCCGACATTATTTTATATTTTAAAACTTAGCGTTTTGAAATGAACCGTTTCCTGAAGTAATAGATAAACACTTAGTCATGGGTACACAAAAACAAATCAAACATATACAAAAATATTATAGCATGGTAATAATATTGTAGTTATAAATATTAAAATGGCGAAAGCATGTACCAGACAGTGGCAGTAGAGAATTTATTCATTCTCCCCGCTGCAGGAAATGTCAAACTTAATATAAAAAAAAAATTGGTGCAGGTCAATAAATAAAAAAAATATATATTTAGTTATTTTATTATAAATAAAAGTTTAAAATAAACTAAATGTAACAATGTTAGTTTTGTATAAGAAAAGACTTTTTTTTAATTATTTTATTAAAAATCAATTAATAGTAATGTTAAACTTTTTAACAAATACTCTAAAAAAGAATATAGACAAATAAAAAGCAGTATGAAGAAATGGTACAGGTTATGTCTAAGCACCCAGACTTAGCAAAAGGACAACTTAATGTGCCAGATGCAGTGTTGCCAGGGAAAGATATGATAAAGCTTTTCCTTCAAAAAAGTTAAATTTTTTCGTTTTACTTTAATTTTTTTTAATGTAATTTATATAAAATCTAATAAGCTCCATATTTCAGGGAAAATAACCAGGCAACAAATTCATTTACTAAAAAAAATTAAACAAACCTAAAATAAAAAAAAAAGAAAAACGAATGATAAAAATTCATATCGATGATACTCATGAGGATTTCAATTAGGACTCAATACTTTCATTCAATATTTTGGTTTGGAAAAGTGCATGCTTTCGCCATTCATTAAAACTAGTTAAAGTAGGATCATTTTAATAAATCCGTTTACTTTTTTCTTTTGAATTTACTACACTAAGTATTTTAAAAATACCGTTATTAAAGACAAAATTTTGCCTTACTTGCTAAAAACTTCAACATAAAATTACTGACAATTTTTCCGTAATATTATCTGGACCTTCCTGAAGGTCCACATCGAGGTATTGTTGCCGTCGTCAAATTATTCAAGCGTAATAATTAAAGTTGCTCACAATTTACGCAAGTTTGAACAGAATGTTTAGTTTTCCGCACGAAATGCAACTCATATTACTTCATAGTTGATATGAATTGTTGCCGGAAACATTTTGCTGTTTCTAAACATGAAGCAAGAAACATTTCATGATTTCTCACGAATTGAACAGAATTAAACTTAATTAATGTTATTTTTTAATTCAAACTAATTTTTTATGTGGAATTTCCATTGCATTTGCAGGTAACCTTTGTAATTAAAATCGAATTGACATGTTGATAAGGGTTGGTATGTTAAGAGAGATGTTTTAATGATATTACTTTATTTCGTGTCTGAAAGTTACGAAAATATGGACCAATATAACAAAATTATACATGTTACATGGAGCCTTTAAAAGTTACAAAAAATGTAAAAAATGTAATCTAACGGCAACACTGGTCGAATGTTAAGAATAAATAAATAACATGATGTTAAGATTGCTCCAATTATACAAGCCATTCTACTTGTATTTCCAAATATCTATTGACCCCTTTTTTCATCAGTTGCTTTTTTTGCTTGGGGCAAAGAGTTTTTTCATAACATGGCAAACTTCTAACAAGTAACTGGACATTAACTGTTGAGAAATTCCTAGGCGCCACTCGTCAAATTTGGTATTGGTACCAACCTTGTGTAAAAAATTTTAGATTTGCAGTGGATCTTTATGTACTTTTCAATTCAGCTCCTATGCTATTAAGAATATATTTAAAAGCATCCTTACTCAGTATAATGTTTTTGCTATGGGGCTCTAGTCCACCCCGTCGCACCTCATACTCCCTTTTTAATTAAACATAGAATATTTCACATTTAAAATATCTACCTATGTTTAAAATTGTATTGTCATCGGTACATACGTTAATATCCGTTTTTCCCTTTATCTTTTATCTAGGTCTTATAGATCTGGAAACAAGTATAGATATATGTTTCGAACTTCATTAAAATCCGAGATTGTGTTAAAATTCCCCTCATTCCCCTCCTGGGCCACTATTTTAAAATATAAATTACTTATTTTACCATGAGGAGAAATATCCACCCGTATTTAAAATTTCAATAAAATCGCTGCAGCCGTTTAGCCGTCATTGACGCACGTACAAACAAACTTACAAAGCGATTTATAATATATATTAGATATAAAATTATTATAGAAAAAAAGTATTTTTAAAATTTTCTTATTATGTCAATTTTTTTCATTTTTTGTGGTGAAGGTTATTTTCACAAAAATTAACAATTAAGTTGCAGTGCTACCAACATTTTATCTTTTTATAACATTCTTTTACAAACACAACCCTGTTGTTGTTTCAAACGAGTAACTTAGTATGACTTAAAATTAGATTCGCAATTTGCTTTCGAAAAAAAATTTTTTCGAATCGAAATACGCAGTAGGCCCCCTGACATTTATATTTAAATTTTGTAAAAATTATTTAAAGTATTATGGAGCTGTCATAGGAGGAGATCAGCGGACAATAGCTTGGTAATCTGTGAGAGGTCGGATAGGAAACCTAAAGTAGCTTAGTATGCACTGAACATTTAAAAAATATTTAGAAGCCAAAATCTTACGGCGTACAATACAATTCAATTGTTTAAATTTTAAATATTTCTGAACCAGTTACGTGAAATGCTCACTTTTCGCCGGTCAATATTTATTATTTTTGAACTTACACGTCATGGGCAGATACGTACGTGTGTGTTGTTATTATCCAAGATTTTTCGCAGGGTAATTAATTACAAGCAAAGAGATATTCCCTTTAAAGTTTTGTTTTGTGGTATAATTGATAATTAATTTAAAGTTAAATATTAAATTATGGGCAGGGCACTGCGTAAGCAAACTTACGTTGCAAGCATCAGCGGAATATTGCAGACAGCATCTATTGTGACGAGAAAAAATAAAACTGAAAATTGCATTTTCTTAATTGCCGACGATTATTACTGAAATCAATTAAAAATAAAAGCTTTAAGGTGTGCCTGAATATCATCTAACCAACTTATCACTTATGAAACGTCCCTAACCAGAGAGGGGGATTACAATTACAATAATTTTTAAAGTTTAAGTGTCATATTGTTTTAGTACAAAAGTAAAAATAGCATCCCTCTGTGATGTAAAGAAAAAATGTGAAAAATTAAAATAGAAATTACTTCTGTTGTGGCGACTACTGGAGAGAACAAAGAAATAGATAATGTTTATTAAGTACACAATTTTTATTCCCAAGTTCTTTTGTAGGCCTTGAGTTATTGATTAGGAAATTTGAAACCGTAAAAAATACATGCATTAAGTTTTTTCTTTCTTTTTCTTGAAATATTGTTGTTTAGCTTAAGATACAAACAAAAATTGAAAAAAAAAAATACGAAATTTATTTGATAGATGAAAACCTCCCACTGGAAAAATATGATAAAAAAGGAGGATGTGATATTCATTTTGCTTTTATATTTTGTTTTTTGCTGGAATAAAAGAACAGAAACGCGGTCATTGAAATGTTTTTTTTTTTTTGTTCTGCTTCTTTCTATTGTTACCTTTTGTTTCTTAATTACACAGCTTGGTTTCGTCTATTGTTTCAACAAAGACATGCTTAAGGTACTGACAACGAACTACACACACATAAATAATCTCTCACCTATACACAGCTATTCAAACCTATGGTAGTAAAATAGTCATTTTATATCTCTTAACATTTCCTGTGAATAAAAATGATGAAAACAAAACTTTACTGCCACAATACAGAAAATTAACATAAAAAAAAAATAATTGTCAAATGAGACAAACATTAAAAAACGATTGTAACAGGCGACATACACAAAGAAAGGATTAAATCATTTTAACAATAGTTGTTTTCAGCTCTTAAATTCATTCATTCAATGGGTTGGTTGAAATGATGAGGTGGCCCAAAACAATTTTGTTAATGAAAACAAAGTGTGAGAAAACAGTAAAAAACTGAAATGAAAATTGAACGCACGTGTGTCACAAATTGTAACGCACTACAATTTATTGCGGAAAATTTATTTTCTTTTCTTTTTAAATTGTTGTTTTAAGCCTGTTATTTTCAGTTGGTATTAAACTTAAAGATTTTATCACGTTTTTTTAAGTTTTTTTTTTTTACTACAGCTTCTCTTCTTCTACATTGATAGTTGAAAGAAAGGTGTTAAAAAAAGGTTTCTTTTTAACACTTTTGGTTTGCATTCCTTTTTTATGCAAAAATACACGCCATTTATTTATGTTGAAGATTTTATCAAAACTTCTATGTAAATCTCTACTAAAGACAATTGATGAGAGTTTGAAGTTTCAATTCTTATTTCTATTTGTATTTTTTTTTTTCGTTTTTCCTTTTTTTTTACTTTTTATCCAGGTGAAGGACAAAATCTTTGAACATTCTTTGCGTTTAAGTGATATAAATTTAACAAAAGTTAAAAAGTGTTCTTTGAAATTTCAAAAATAACTTCATTTATTCACCCGCGTGAAATGTTATAAGAATGTATATGTTAAAATATTTCTTCTTTTAGTTTTTTGAATTTTTTGAGTTTGTTAAAATTATAATTTTTGTTTTCTCTTTCCTGAAGGTGCCACCTAACAGTGTAGCGAAATATCAAAAAAATAAAAATTAACAAACAATATTTCAATTTTAATATCTGACTCAGTGCGTAATAAATTAGAAAATAAAATTGTATTAAATTTTACACGTAAAAAAAATTTCATGTTTATCCAGAAACACTTTTCTTTGAAAATGTACGACAATTTGGGGACAAGACATTACATTTTAATACATTATTTTAACCTCTAAAATAGGTGAAAGGTTTATACAATTTCTAAGAAAAAAAATAAAAAAAAGCAGTTTGTAGATAACTTTTATCAATAACGGAGAAGAAATATATTTAACGCTGCAAAATTTTTAATTATTGATTTTAAGTAAAAAAATTTTCTAATTTTATAGAAATTTTTGAAGTTAAAATATTTAGTTTACCTTATATAAATCACAGAATTCTCAGAATAAAAATTTAAAAATTTCCGAAAGGGGATTTTTCATTTTTTCCCAGGGTAGAAATTCCAAAACTCTAGTTTAAAAGTGAAAGGTTGTTAGTTTAATTTTTAAATTAAGTTTCGTTTAACTAATAAAATTTTTAAGAATTAAAAAAAGAGAATATTGAATAAAATAAATTAAGCTTTAAATTTATGTTGCTACTTTCCCGGTATTAATTTTTATTAAAATCTTTGTTTTCCCAATACCGGAAAATTTGTTATCAAAACAGAAAAAATTTTTTTTTTTAAATTGCAAAGAATTTATTTGTTTGTGCTGAAGGCAAGAAGTTAGAAAAAGGAAGGACAAAATATAAAATTTTTTTAAATTAAAAGCCAAGCATCCCACAATCTTTATAGAAATTCCCTTTAAAAACTTAACCGGAGCTTAATATCTCCGGACATCAAGTATATTGTTACGTTTTTCCCTTTTTTATACAAACGTACGGATTCTTTTCATTGCAAAATACCACTGTGGATCATTATAAATTCTGTATTCTTACTTTAAAGTTTTCACTGGTGGTACTCATTAATCCCACCGGTCTTCTGAATCCCATGATCTCGTATTTATTTTCCCTTGCAGGAGGTTTGAATTGTATTATAAAACTATTATTTTTCATTTGTACTTTCCTAGGGTGGGTTCGAACTCATGATCGTCTGTTTTACAGCACGCACGTCTAACAACGCAACCATTAAGGATGCTCAGTTTTTGTTAGCTACTTGTTGTATTATTCTATAAACACACCATTAGAGAAAATAACTTATTCACCACTCACATACTGTTAACAACAACAGGGGTTGCCAGATCTTACTTTCGCAACAATATAATATTTGTTTTCAAAATCAGAGCAAAAATAGAAATTTGCTAAGAGATTTTATTTTTGAAATACCCAAGCTGACTTACTTAAAATATTGCTGCACGATTTCTTAAACAGTGTAAGTTCGAAATTTAACTGTATAAAATTAACGGGGTTTTTTTTAAAAGTTCCCTACTGTGGAAACTGTGTTTCTTATACAAAAATTAATAAAAATGTTAATGCTGCCAGGCCAAACGAATAGTTTTTTATTTTATCAATTTATGAAATTAAAAAACTTTAAAAAAGCATATCGAATTAAAATTATCTCCCAATATTGCATCTAGTTTCTTGCTTTTTTATATTAAACTTTTGATTACAAACTTAACTTCATTAATTAAATCACAATTAACAAGAAGAAGCAACAGGTTTTAAAAAAAATACAGAAAACACAATTATATTTTCAACCGACTTCAAAACAAGAGAGGTTATCTATTCGACTGAAACATCACTTTTTTAATGTTTTTGCCTCCAAAACTCAGTCACTTCTGGATCGATTTAAAATTTTGTTTATTTGAAAGGTGATGGTTACAGACAGATAGGTCCCTTGTTAAAAACTGTTCATAATCTTAAAAATTAAAGAGTGTCCACATACAACAATCATGTTTTTATGTGTATTATGAACCGTAAAGTGCGCCACTTTAAAATTAAAAAAACCTGAGTATCACTATAGCTCCCAATGGCAAAAAGTAACACAAAAATAAATTTAAGAAAATTAGGAGTGCCCCTACAGGTAACGTAAATTGACCTATTTAAGACTATCTTTAAAACCGTTATCGACAAACGCCTGCAAGTTGAGCAAAAAGTCGATTGCTTTGTCCGTTATAGTAACAAGTATTAACTTTCAAGACTATAAATTAAAGGGTGCCCCAATAGTTTATTTAATTTGATATATATGGCCATACTCTTAATAGTTGCACACAGACGCTTCAAATTTACAACAAACTTGTATTGCTAACTCCGCAATAACAACAAGTATAAAATTTGGACTTGGAAATTAAACCGTGTCCCAATAGTTGATGTTTTGGATGTATGTTTTGAAAAGTTATAGACAGACAGCTGAAACTTACAAGGAATGTGTATTGCTAAGCCCGCTATATCAACAAGTTTAAAATTTCAATTTAGAAATTAGAGGGTGTTCCCATAATTGATATAAATTGGTGCAAAATCCATCATTCCACAATTCTCTGAGTTTCTGACGAATTGCTTCGCACAAACTGCGCATAAGTTCAAAGTAGTATTCCTTATTGACCGTACGACCTTGTGGCAAGAATTTATGATGCACCACGCAATTGCGGTCGAAGAAACCTTCACACTTGACCAAACTTGACGTGCTTTTTCGGTCTTGGCTCTTCAGGACGCTTCGATTGGGATGATTGGGCTTTGGTTTTAATACCATGATTGGTGACCAGTTATGACCTTTTTGAGGAAATCTGGATTATCGTTGTCGATGTTCAACAGCTCCTAAACGATATTCATGAGCAAAGCGATATTTTGCTCAAAATTTAGCAATTTTGGAACAAGCTTCGCTCCCGCACGTTTCATGCCTAAAACCTCAGTAAAAATTGCTTGGCATGAGCCAAACGATATTATAACATCATCAGCAACCTCTCTGATAGTGATTCGACGATTACCCAAAATCATTTTCTTCACTGCTTCAATGTTTTCATCAGTTGTTGTTGTGCTCGGGCGACTCGGACGAACATCGTCATTGACAACTTTTCAGCCTTCCTTAAACCGCCAAACGCCACAGTCAACATTTTAAACGTTCTTGCACATTTATTTTCGTATTTTTCACAAAAATAGTAAAAATTCGAAGAGCACACGAAAACACGACTAAACTTTTTATCTGTCAAAAACAAACTGAAAATCCAAAATGGCTGATATTGCTAACATATATAACAGACAAGTGCACCAATATAACAGAAGAAAATAGAACATACGCAACTCACGAAATTTTAAAATAACGGTTATTATTTGATCAGACCTCGTATTTAGAGCGATTATCTTCTATTTCCCTTTTGGTTTTGCCATTTCCTACTGACAAAGCAACACTAAAAAGCCATGTTGTTTTTGCAATTTTGTATTTGCTGTAGAGCCGCTACTACCTACTAAAATAAATGTACCTTGATTCAAGCGTTACATTGTTGCAATATGAGATAAGTTTATTTACTTGATCGGAATTGGTTTTCGTCCATGAACTCGCCGGTCACACAAAGTAATTTCAGAGATTTTTTTTTAATAAATTTTTAAGCACTGCCTTTGACCAAAAATTCTGTCGAAGTATACCATTTGTACATGTTCGACTAATTTTATATGTGAAGACTTTCGTTTAAACATCTTTTATTTAATTTTTGAGTTGTCAAAAATAGTAAAGGCGTTGTTTCATTCTCTTTAAATTACTTTTTTGTATGTAGTATATCATTAAAGAGACTTTATGTTGTATTAAGCGAATTTTTCTGCGAACTTGTTTTATCTTAATATTCTTGTTGAATTGATGGTAAAAAACTGGTTGAAAAATATCTTGACTGGCCTCAAGATATTTTGTTAAGACTACATAGAAATTTTTATTATAACTTTTTCCTTCAAATTTTTAAGCTGTTTTGCCTTTTAAATGCAAGTGCTTAATGACAGTAATATAGAAATTCTTTGATATTTTTTTTTAAAAATTTTCTTAACCAATTGGCTATAAAATGGAACTGAAAGACAACTCGACCAAATTTATTTAAAATTTTAAGTGGTTGTTGCTAGCAAGCTTTTGTTAAGACTTATTTATTTTCTTTTGTATTTTTTTTTTTGGAAGTTTTGCGAAATAATAAATGACTCAATAAAAAAAGAAAAATTCTGTTGCAACTTATTTATTTGTGGCCATAAAGAGTTTTTCATAAATTCACATGCACTTGTAAATTTAAGTTTAAAAGAATTTTTTTTAATGCAGAAGTTACTTGAATGGCTTTTCAAATAAAATTATAGTTTGTATAAATAATTCGATAACTTTTAGACCATCAAGAGATTGCATACTCAACACAACGTCACACAACTCAAACAGAAATACATGAGAAAAAGAAAAATAGATGGAAGTGTTATTCTTGAGGAAATTGAAATTTATTTATTATCGCTTTATGAAAATCTGAACAGTGTAATTTTTCAATTCGACAGCTGTGGGAGACAGAGGAAGTCATGAGTAGCCTTGACCGTGTTAAATTTCAACACACATCCTTGAGAGCAATAAATTTGTATGTAGTTAGTGTTTTTAGGTTTTGTTTTCCTTTTTTTTTCGTTTTCTTTTTTTAATATCACAAACAGCACACAAACGAACTAGTGTTGAAGATTTTAATATCAACTGTATGTGTATATTTAAGACAAACATAAATTTATAATTTACTTAGTGCAAAGTAGCATACAAAGTAAAGTATGCCATATTAGAAATGAGAGAACAAAAATTGTGTTGTTCAATTTTACGGCAGAAAAAAAGCAACCAGAATTATCACAAAAATAAAATATTTCTTTAAATGCACTATAACTGACAGAACAAACATAATAAATTGTCTAAATAACAGCAACAACTGTTTGAACACATACATACATACGTATGTTCATATGTTTATATTTATGGCTACATATCTACATGTACATACTTATATGTACAAACATGCCTGAACTCATACTGTTGCAGACATTCAGACAAAAGAACGAGAATTAAACATTATGACGACTTAAGTTACTTCATAGAAAAAAGTAAAATTGCGAGTTAGAGCGACTCAACAAACACTTACTTCCTTGTCGTACTTTATGGATAGAAAATGCATTTTCATTTTCTTTAATTTATTATTATGAACACATAAAATAGAATTTAGAGTATCGAAGAAAATAAAGGCTTGTTTTTTTTTGCATTACACATGACCTTTCAACAAAAAAAAATAATAATAAAAAAATCGGACATTTAATTAAAAAAAGAGAAAATTAAGGATTAACTTATTTTATTAAAATTTAACTTTTGTTTGTTAATAAAGAAACACAGATCATAGATCCAAGAGAACTTTCGAAATGGTGAGTTGTCAGATCGACTATCATTCTGCGCATGTGTCACTTATTATTTGACATTTATGGTCAGTCTAATCAGCGAAATCATCATGAATAGATTAACACTTGGACGACGCTACCAAATTATCCAGTCTTACTTTTAAGATCAGTCAGCAAAATTGTGTTCAGCAATGAGGCTTAAATTTGGCTCAACCGATGTGATAATAAATAAAATTGTCGGATATGGTGTGAAACAAACCTACGGACTCGAAAGATACACCGTATTATGCCGGAGGTTGCGTTATGGTCGATAAAGGTCGTTACCACTAAATGTTCTATGATTTTTTCTTTGATGGCATTGATCCAGAAGGGATCAAACGACTCGAGTCCACAAAATTCTTTCATTTGGTAAATTTACTTTCGTAAAAATAGAAACAAACCGGAGCGAGATAATTAGAACATTTTATTTATTGTTTGTCAACAGTTGCTAAGACCTTCTAAAATGTGTGAAGAAGAAATGCTTTTTTATGGATATAATTCCCAAATATGTTTACGGCGCTGACCCCAGTGGCTTTTAATTTTACATAATTTAGAACTGAATAAAACTACAAATTTCTCACTCGAAATTCTTATCGAAAAACGCGTCTTTATGTGCAGTATGTCAAACTGTTACGAACAATCTTGTGAAATAGAAAACACTCAAACATTCGTTGAATTAAAGAAGTATTAAATATAAGACAATTTTAGTTATCCTAAGATTTCGTGATATCATGTGACTTGAGCAGTTTAGCTGCAAAATTATTTTATTTGATTACAATTATTAAAAACGTCAATAAATATGCAAATACCGTAAAGTAAGAAGATTTAACACTTTAACACATTTAGTAATTGAACAAAAATTTAATTAAATTCTCTATGCCCAATATTCCTACACTATACAAACAACACAGTAAGCTTCTTTTTTTTATTTTATTTTTTTTTATTTTTTTAAAAAGAGAAGTAGCACTTCAGGTATTAATACCTACTTAGTTGTTGTAACCGTGCTACATTCTTTAGGAAAGGGATAGATGAGAAAGAAGACAGGTGGTGAAAGGAGATAGATATAGCCATTTTCATAATTATTTTACTTCGGCAGCGAATATGCTATTAAGAAGTACCGACGAAGGAGGCTGCATGTTTTTATGTTAATACTGATTATGTATTTATACCATTAAACAGAAAAAAACATTTTATATTTTTTGACTGCCGCAAGGGTTGAACCCAGGGCAGCCAGATTTTTAGTCAACGTGCTTACCACCTAGACTACAGCAGCCTCCTAGTTCACAAATCTTTTGATTGACTCATTCCCACGCGTACATATATATAAAAGTATAAAAGAAGCAACTTAAGAAGGCTGCCACAT
Source organism: Gymnosoma rotundatum (assembly GCA_916610165.2). NCBI lineage: Eukaryota > Metazoa > Arthropoda > Insecta > Diptera > Tachinidae > Gymnosoma > Gymnosoma rotundatum. Next base: position 47,842,346 of record OU744336.1, on the reverse strand, counting down.
CTTTTGATATTACAACTACCTAGACGTTTTAACTCGCTTATAAATACATATCGCAATAGCGAGCAGCATGATTGTTACTTCACGTTACGTTAGGGTCTGCCACCTAACGTAATACTTAGCTCATGTCTAATTTGACAGATAATTAGTTTTATCATTCCGCTGAACGAATATGGTTGTGTATACGCTTCCTCAAGTGGGCCTGCGATCGACTTACAAAAGATGCTGATTTTGCAAAAAAAAATCATCTTTTTAGATGAAGCTCATTTTGATCTTGACGGGTATGTAAAGCAAAATATTCGCATTTGGGGCACAGAAAACCCGCAGAGGCATAATTAGGCCATTTTTCTTCGAAAATGAGCAAGAAGTGGCCGTTACAGTCAATATCGTTATCGGGCCATGTTGAACGAATTTTTGGTCACAAAAATTGAAGAGAAGGATATTGGCAACATTTGCTTTCAACAGGACGACGCTACGTGCCACAAAGCCGGAGCTACACCTGTTATTTTGTGCCCAGTTTTTAAAGATCGAATTATCAGCCGCAGAGCTGATGTCGTTTGGCCACCTCGGAGCTGCGATTTGACACTGTTGGACTATTATTTGTGGGGTATCGAAAAAGATAAGTATTACGCCGACACAGCCAGAGACAACTAACGCTTTAAAGGACAATACTCGTAAAGCTATTGGTAAAATACAGCTGCACACAATCGATAATGTGCTTCAAAAATTGGACCGATCGTGTAGGCTACTGTATGGCCAGCCGTGGCAACCATTTGAATGAAATTATTTTGCATTATTAACCGGAAGGATTGTACTTTCAAATAAAAAAAAAATTTGAGAACATATTTAGTAGTTAAAAGTGTTCAGTAAAAAAAGTTATTTAGCAGACCCTTTACTACGGAAATAATTGTCTTAACTTTGCTTAATTTTCTGCTTAATAAAATATTTACTTTTTCTTATTTAAATTTAAGAAATTTATTTTATTTTCTTTTCCTTAATTTTCTTCCATCTTTTTTTACTTTTAATCGTAAGTAATTCACTTAAAAATACTTTTTTTTTAATAAGATTAAAAAATGTTTACATGTTATCAAAAGTAAGTTTTTGTATTTGTTTTTTATAGGTTTTATCAATAGTCTATTTTCAATTTTGGATTTTTGAAAGAATTCGGTCAACCTACATTGTAAAATTAAATTTTAACGATTATTAATTATTCAATTAATAAAGTTTTATAAAAAAAATCCTAATTTTAAAAACATATTAAAGAAATATAAATTGTCCTTGTGCTGAACAAACACTAGCAATAGCCTCACAATAGCTCTGTCTTTACGTAGGGCAAAGAACCTAAAAAAGCAAACAAAAAAATAAGCACCGTTAGATATAAAGAAACTTGACACGGCCTAAATACTATCGATTTTGGCAATAAAAACATAACGAAACTAACAAACGAAAAAAGAAAAATAACAGGAGGTGGACTTTTTCCAAATGAAAATTGAACTTTATAGTAAAAGCAACGCCAAAAACTTTAGACAACAATTTTCCAAAATAACAATGATGATGTTGCTAATTTATTTTAGTTTACAAGAGGTGCATCAAGAGTTCAAGCAGCTTCTCTCAAAGCAAATTTTGATTAAAGAGAGCTGCAAGTTAACAGCTCTGCTATACACATATACTCACACGTTAGCGGCAGCAGAGCAAAGTCTTGCGTCTTTTAAATAAAGCCTTTGTGTGGCAGTATACCGCAATGATATCTTTTAGTAAATATATTCTTGAAAGAAAAAAATCTAATAATTTAATGCGGTATTTTTTTTCTAAATTTTTTCAATTGCTTATTCTTAAATAATTTCGTTATGCTGATAAGAAAAAAGTAAGTTAAACTCACCAAATGATAGCCAAATAACAATGTTTGCACTCGTGTCTCTATCTAATAGGGGTATCAACATACAAGAAACCTTTGCTTAACTATCATGTGATTTTATCTAAAATAAATTTAAGAGATAATAAACTTGTCATCAACAGATGATTTAAGTTAATTTACCTCTTATGAATTATTTTAAATACAAAACTTAAAAGAATTCTAAAGAAAACAATTTATTAGAAAAGCAAATGATAAATAATAGAAGAAATTTTTTTCTATAATAACAGTTAATTTATTATACTTTAAAGTTTATTTTATATATAACTTTTAAAATTCTTAATGTCATTTAATTTTACTATTGAAGAAAGGTTAAGGCCGAAAGAATAGAATCATATTTACCTCTAACAGTAGAGATTTTTCGCACCAATCCAACCCAGTTATTTTTTTTACTAGGTTCTTGTCGTTAGGAGCATTCCAATTGAGCTACATCTTGTAACCCTTACTAAATTTCTGTTTTGTTGCTTTTGTTAACGAAAACACGCACGACTTGGAATAACAGCTATTTCCTCCGATTTCTGTAAAAATAACAACGGTTTCAGGTTTGGCTGGAGCAGAAATATTAGTACTTTCTTTCCAATACATTTTTAACAATTTTATACTGTACAGCGTTACCGTTGTATTGCTTTTGGTATTAAATTTGAATATTTTTTTATTTTCTTTTTATTATATACTTGTATAGCAAAGTTCAAAGTGAAGCTCATAAAAAAATTACTAATTAAGTTTGCATAAAATTTTTTCCAAAAAAAAAACTGGCAACGTTGCTTTTGCCATTAAGAATATAAAAGAATCTCTTTTCAATGCAATGACGGGTATTTCTTTCATCAATAACTGTCAAATGATCGATCAAATGACTGTCACTTATCTTGTAGGGGAACCACCACCAAAATTTGTCCGGGACAAATAGCGTTTGAGTTGTATTCATCTGGACCGTTGAGTCAAGCTCAATCAATTTATAATCATAAATAGTTATCCGAAAATTAACTGCATAAATTGTAGTGAAAATTTAGCAAATTGAAGTTACCATTATTCAGCACGAAACTTGCAGTGCAGTGACACAGATTGTTGTCATATTCAGGAGTATTTCTTTGGTTTTTTTCGTTGAGTTCTTGACCGTTAAGCAATCTTGCTAGATTTTTCTTTGTTCATCGCAAGGAATAATTCGCATTATATTTAGTAGAGATCGTTACCACTGATCAATGATCAATGATATTTTGTATGATAACATTGATCCGGGAGAGATTTAATTTTAATATAATGACGCAACGATTCATACGGAGGCTTTCATTTTGTAACTGTAGTTTCGAAAAAACAAAAATAAAATATTACGTTACATCTAAGCGCTTTTTCTATTCCTAGAAGGTAATAATAATATGTACGAAGCAGGAATGAGAATGAGGATTCTCTAACTTGCTTTTTTATGGATGTAATTGCATTGGTTATAAATGCATTAGAATAATAAGAGATATAAAAAACTATACTTTTGAATATCATATCAAAGCTGCATAAAGTATGTTACGGCACTGATCCCAGAGGCTTTTAGTTTAGTAATTCGCAAATATCGTAAGTAAGAAGATTTAATACTTTTACACGTTTTTAAATTGCACGTAATTCTCTATGCTCGCTATCCCAAACAACACAAAAAGTTTGCCTTCGTTGTTTTTCCAGCATTCTTTTGATTGGCTCCTTCCCACGTAAATAAAATTATAAAAAAAAGAACTGAAGTAAGCTGCCATATCTTTAGATATTAGAACAACCTAGCCGTTTTAATGCGCCTATAAATATATATCGCAGTTGCGAGCGGCATGATTGTTACTTCGTCTACCGCAAAGCATGCCCTCTATAAAGAAAATATTAGAAATAAAATAAATAATTCTTGCGAAAAAGAACCGACTTCAAAACAGATTCCATCTGTCTGCCTACAACAGCTCAAGTGTATGGCCACATAAAATATCTTAAATTAACTATTGGGACACGCTTATATCTCCAAACTTTATAATAATGTTATGAAGTAAACAAGTAAGAATGACTTAAAACAAATTTGCATTCGTGTTCAATCGATGATTGAAACAAAGCAAAAACAAATGTACAAGAAGAAATACAGAGAGAACAGTACATACATAAATTAAATAATTAAAGAAAGAACTGAAGTAAGCTGCCATATCTTTAGATATTAGAACAACCTAGCCGTTTTAACTCGCCTATAAATATATATCGCAGTTGCGAGCGGCATGGTTGTTACTTCGTCCATAGAAAAATGTGCCCTCTATAAAGAAAATATTAGAAATAAAATAAAAAACATAAGGGTATTGCTAAAGCATACCTGGATTTGAAGCGTTATGGGCAGACACTTAAAATTTTTAACAAGAAATACTAACAACAATAAATTTAAAAGGAAATGGAAACCTACGTGTGTGGTACCAGCTTGCACTTCACTTATTTATTCCAAACATGTTTTATATACTTAAATTTCATTATGTTTAAAATGTTTGTTATAATATCTATGTTAAAATGTTTTTATAAGTTTATAGTAAATTTCACACAATTTGCAAAAAGAACAATTTTTGTAATTTTCATAATTTTCGCTGAAATTTTTTTAAATTAAAATTCAAGCCACATTTTTTTGTTAATCATGTTTACCGTAAAATATTTAATACCAGTAAATTTATTGCTAACGTTTTTTTAAAGTCTTTCATTTCTTTTTGTTTCATTACGTATAAAAAAGTGAATTAGAATGATTTAAGATATTTCTTAACAAACTCTTTGCAATATTAAAACTCTTAATTATTTTAAATTTTTTATTTTTTCTTCTTTATACATAAAACAGTAGTTAATTTCATATAGTAGCACAATTCTAATGAAGATATCATAATCCTTATGCATGTCAGATAGTAATGAATAGAAAAAGGATGGTTGTTTCTTATAGATTTTTTAGTCTAAAATAGAAAATAAAATTAAGGAAGAGTGGAATAAATAGGTTATAATTAGAAGATATAAAACATCAATAATAATTTTTGTCACAAAAGCAATGCAGTTCCAAAGAAGTCGCGCTACTACACCATTCAAATGTGTGTCTGATGTGATTTGATCTTTAATTTCGAAACAAACAAAACCCCAAAACCAGCAGAAACTGTATTTTAAATTGAAATTTAAAAATTCGCAAAAGGAAATTATTAATATAGGAAAATTTTCTAAATCACCTGACTATTCGGACACCTTATAGTTTTAATGTTTTATACGTGCATTACGCGTTATTATCGGGACAGCCTTTATAAAATTTTATATTAATATTTCTTTATTTGTCCTTATAACAGACAGCAATAGTTACTTTGTTCGTACGCTCCAATATCATGGTTTCTATGCAACACCCTTTAATTTTTAAATTGGTGGTTTTCACTTATTTTTAAAGCAGACATATCTGTATTAAAAAAAAACTTAAATCACGTTACTAAAGGAACACCTTTTATATTTAATTCTTATTTTTAATACTTTTGCTTTTTCTTATAGCAGTTATACAAATAATTGAACCTAATGTGTCTGCAAATTGCGGTTAAAAACAAGGCCACTTATGTGAAAATTACGTCACTATTGGCGTTCGCCGAGCTACGGGGCTCTGAAATTTTCAATTTTTTTTAAATATCAAAATAAAGATATCATTTTAAAGCTTTTGAAGAGATCTCTGAGGAAAAATTTTTTCTTAATGCTTAACCCATTAAGAGCCAATGTCATTCTTATGTAACATTATACATATGCAGTACCAAATTTAGTATTTATTTTTTTTTAATTCTGTGTCACCCCATTATTTGCTTTTTTGATCGGAGTTACTTCACTAAACTAGATTTACATAGATGGTGAAGGGTTTATAAGATTCGGCATAGCCGGAGCTAAATTAATACAGCTTCTGTGAAAATTTCATGTGTCTGACTATTAGGGTTTCAGATATAGAGGGCTTTAACAGAGGGACCGACGGACAGACATTGTAGCGAAAACAATAAAGTTATATTTGTAAAATACATCGCAAATAACGACTATTTAACGAAAGTGAAGCAAAAAATTAAAAAGAAATACCACAATATGAAAAGTTTTGCCAATGTAATCGCTGCTACCCGGACTATCTTTGCCTGCATTAAAAACTACAGTTATATTTTAAATTCTTTTTTTCTATTAAAAAAAATAAATTTAAAAAAATTTTTCAATCAAAAAATAAAGTTTAAAAAATAAATATTATTTTCAGAACAGTAAATAAAAATTGTAAAATAATCATAAAAAATTAATTTTTTTACAGCCAGTTTACAGAACACAATTGGCCGTTTGGACGCACAAAAACGTTACCGTTTCCCATGTTTGAGTTCTTAAAACGCGAATGTCATTTTGTTTTTGTAAAAAACGTAACAAATGTCAATTGTTTCTGGTTTATGTATCGCGAATTGTAGTGTCAGACACGTCGAAAATGAGCGAAGAAAAAAAACCATTCGTCAGGAGTAAATATTGTTGGGCAACTGCCCATCATAACACTTTCACTTATAAAATTATTTATTAGTATTATACATACATTTAAAATTATTGTTTATTTTTATAACTATTGTTAAACTTTTTTATTTTCACAAATTTTTGTTTTGCAGATAAACATTTTTACTTCAATCTTTGATAATTTTGTTTTGTTTATTTAACTCAGCTGTTTCGTTTTATGCGCCGAAGCAGGGCTACCATCATTTAAGGCAAAAACAGAAAAATGTATAAGAAAAAATGTAAATAAAAAACAATAATTAATACATTCGCAATACCTGGATTTGATAAAACATTTATTTATACGAAACACAACGTAATAAAACGAATAAACCGGAACGTGTTATACGGACGATAATTATTACGTATTCGTCCATATGCCATCCGATTTCGTTTCGCTCTTGACGTGTTCTATAAACAGGCTGTTAATAAAACTTATAACCGTTACGATCCCTGATTTTGACACTTTGTGACCGAATTCCTGAAAAAGAAATTAAGCTATTTAAATTTACTATCGTCATGAACTTAAAACTAAACATACTCGTAATTTAATTATCTAAATAAATCAAAGCACAATTTTGTATTTTCTGTCTTAAAACAATGATGCATTTAATATTTGTGTAAATTGACTGACTATTTGTCTCGGTTTTGATCTTTCTGTCTATAATTTAGTCTATGAAATTAAACTTTACAACAAATCAAATCTGTAATACATATCTGTTTGTTTGTATGTATGTATGCCACTTGCAATTCAAACGGTCGAAGCAATTATAATGCAATTAGTAATCGTCAATTAATATTTTATTATTATTGCAGTTGTTGTGTAATTTAAAATACTTGTGATATCTTAATATTTATTTGTAGTATAAAAACAATAAAACAAAGTTATTACTAAAATAATGAAATGTTATGCATGAAACCATAATTCTTATGCTGCTGCTTCTTAATGTTTTTGTTTCGAACTGTTTTTGTGTATCAATGGGGAAAAAACTTCTATCTTTGTGATTTTGTCATTGTTTATCTTGTTTAAACTTAAGTAGTAAGTAAGAAATATTTAGCAGTATTTACTTTTTAGTAAAGTTTAGTTTTCTTTATTTGTGCATACAAATCATGAGTTTTCACTTCCGTTTTCTGTTCGAGGCAGTTCAATATAAGTTAAATTCTTAAACAACAAATGCTTTAGTTTAAAACATTAATAAAATAAAAAAATAGATTTGAAATGTCTTTTCGGACAAATTTGTATAAAAATTTTGTTATAAAACACATTTGAAATTTATTTCTTTTTTTTTTGGCATTACCATTGAACAAAAAAATTGATCTACCATTTAATGCTAATGATTTTATTTTAATTATAATTGTTTTTAATAATGGTAATGAAATTCTAATGAAATCGTTTCATTACTAATTACGATTAAATCACAAATAATTGTTTTTCTGAAACACACTTATGTGATCACTGAAATTAAAAAAAAAACTATTCTAACAATAAATAAATCTTAACACTCTTCTAGGTAAATCTATATTTAAAAAATTTTATAATATATCATTTTTTATTGCTATAGGTATAAAAGTGTATGTCTGAGATGTAAAGTCATCTACCACTCCAGCTAGCAGATTTTATAACTTACACGAAAACAAAAATATAAAATAGTGTGTCATTTTTCCTGAAAAAGTTAAAACATATTTATATCATCAAATTTTTCTAATCTAAATGTCATTTAAAAATAATGCTCTACAATACTTTAAGATGTGTATTAAGTATACAAACACAAGGAATACATTCATTAATGATAATGATTGTAAAACATTTAATCATTTTTCAATGGTAATGATTTTGTTTTTAAACTAATTATCAATGAAATCGTTCAACGCATTACCATTAGTAAAAAAAAAATAATGATAATGCAAAAATTAGCATTATATATGATTCAGTGCTAATAAAATTGTCAATTAATTAGTCCATCTAATTAATTATTTTCATATATAGTTTATTGTAAATAGATTTTAGATTAATTTTATTTTTAATTATACAGTAAGTACATCGAAATCTATTTAGTTTATTTGAAGAAATTTTACAAAACAAAAAATTAAAAATTATTTTTCGAAGCTCAAAACTGCTATCCATTCTTCGTGAATTGTTAATATTTTCTTTAAACAAATTATTAAGTTTTTTTTTTAGATAAAATTTTTAATCTAATTTCTTATTCCTTTAAACATTATTGCTTTAAACTAGGCGTATATGATACAGTGTTGCCATTTGGTAACATTTTTTACAATTTTTGTAACTTTTGAAGGCTCTACGTAACATGTATATTTTTGTTATATTTGTCCAAATTTTCGTAACTTTTGCAACAAACACGCAATAAAGTAATATCACTGAAAAAGTACTTGTTTTAGAATTTGAGGTTAGAATCTCTCTTAACATATTAACATTTCTTAAAATATCAACTCGATTTTAATGACCAATATAATCTGAAAATGCATTCAAAATCTCACGTTAAAAATAAATTTGAAATAAACAAAAAATAACATGGCTGAAGATTTACTCTGTTCAATTCGTGAAACAACAACTTGTTTCTGGCAACAATTGTTTCCAACTGTGAAATAATATGAGTTGCATTTCGTGTGGAAAACTAAGCATTCTGTTCAAACTTGCGTAAATTGTTAGCAACTTAAGTTATTTCGCTTGAAAAATTTGACAACCGTTTCAATATCTCGATTTAGAACAAAGTTGTATTTTAATTTCCTTAAGGAAGGTCCAGCTTATATCACAGAAAAATTGTCAGTAATTTAATGTTGACGTTTTAAGCAAATAATAACGATATTTTTAAAAGAATTAAGTGTAGCTTAATCTTTCAAAGAAAAAGGTCAAATGGATTTAATACAAAAAAGGTTTAAATCCTCACGAGTGTCATCGAGCTGAATTGAATTAAATTACTATTTATTTTAGGAAAATTTCAAAACGTAACTGTTTATGAAAAAATATAACTTTTTTAAAGGAAAAGCGTAACTTTTTCCCTTCTTTTCCTGGCAACACTGATATGATCTCATTTGGCTTACGCCTCTAAAGGTTATAAAAATTTCAATACCACAAGTTAATCTTTAATACTCGCTTTTACTTTACTATACATTGATTACTTTAACAGGGAACCGACTACAGCATACATTAACTATTACAATATTACAAGTTCATGTAAAGCAATCAAAGCGTTGTACAATTTTTAGTTTTGCCTTTAACACATGTCTCAAACAAAAAGGTGCTGTTAAAATTTATAACCCGAAATCACAAACGCATAATAAAAATAATGAATTTCCCATTTAAGCATTTTTAAATCTATTATCATAAAAACGTCTTTAAGATCATCAACAATTAAAAAGAAAAACTCAAAGAAATCTCCTGCGCAAAATCTTTTACAAACAAGAAAAATTGTTAAACAAAATTAATGTTCATTTCAAATATTAAAATAAATGTTAAAATTAAATAAAAATCTCAGCAGACAATGCATTTGCAATTTTTAAAATTATTGTGAGAAAAACGTCGTAGTGAGGAAGATAAACAAATTGTAGAAACAAAGGTCACGCAAGTTCAAGTTACGGCAATTAATTACAACCAAAATTAAATAAATGAACAAAACGCAGATAACTTACTACTTTATTTATTTTATTTATTTATTCAAATTTTGCAATAAAATAAAAAAACAAAATAAAATAATTTCTTTCAATATTTAATTTTAATATCAGCAAAACTTCCTTTCGAAAATTTACCAGCCAATTATTGTCACAACTACCAAATATACTACGTAATTCAATTCAATAAAACCAAAATAAACAAAAAAAAATATTTTTATTAAATAAATAAATAAATACTAAATAACTGGCGCCAAAACCAAATTAAAGAAATGTGTGCAATCACACACTGAAATTAAAGTTGTACGAATATTTACTCACACCAGAGGCAACACACTATAAACAGGCTGAAGTAGGAAAAAAACATACTTTGTTTAAAATGTTGAAAATTTTTTCGAGCTTGCACGTGTGAGTGTGTGTGTATTTCTATTTAATTTTAATTATTAGGTTTAAGTTTACCGAGTTGCTGCTGCCTGCTTAGAAATATTAAATAAATACAAACAATAATCAAGCAATAAAATGCTGTTGCAAGGAAAGAAAAACATATGCAATCGTGTCTGCGAGTATTTTACAACTTGCCTGCCACACATCTCCACGTAAATACTTTAAAAATGTGGAAGTTGCAAACTAGAGATGAGCGTTTTAAAAATGTTGGAACATTTAATTTGTGTCGCAAATAATAAGATTAATGGTACTTTTTTACTGACGGTTAGATGGTTTTAAGCAAAAGTTCACGCCTTAAATGAAAGGGCTTAAAAGGATTTTACCATTTTTTAGAGATAATAATACTTTACATAAACATGTCGATGAAAATAAGATCCTTCCGATAGTTAATCTTTTGACGTGTGTGATACCAACTTCAACAACCCAACTTCTGATCATTTCTACGACGAAAGGTAACATTTCTTAAAATATACTTCTTTTCTTTTTCTAACGGAGGGATTTTCTTCATGGCTCAAGGCCTATAGTTGTATCCATACGACTACTCTGCGGAGACTCGTCATGCCCTTTTATTAAAATCAGTCACGACTGCCGCACAATGTTTTTTTTTAGTTGTTATTTCCACTATAATCCTGATTTCCTTGGATAACAATACAGGCATTTTAAGTCCCTCATCTGTTTTTATAATGTGTAGGCACCTAGAAGCATTTATTCATCTATTTCTCTAATATACAGGAGTCTGCACCAACGTTATTTAGCGCATCTGCACCGATGTTATCTACCACGATTTCACGGTAATTCTTGTTTTAATTGAGACTGCAGGCGGTTTAAAAAGTTGTCTTGTATTAATAAGCAATTATTAATTTTCTTTATACTGAAGATGGTGTTGGGAATTGAACTTACGACTGATGATCTTCTATTTTACAACAAACCACATGCTTTTTTTTTAATAAATTCCTCAAGTTAAAACTTCTACAAATCTGAGGCAAACAATTCGTATGCCTCTGATAGTATTCACTATTTTCAATTTAAAGCGTACTTTTGCTTCTCTGGCCCTTGTATCTGAAAAAATATTTTAGTTTTCTAGCAATTGATTCGGAATATCGTAACATAACGTAATTCATAGAAGCACAATTTGCTGCTTGCAAACACAAATTCAGCTTGCCAATGCAAAATTCAAAATAAAATATTAAAGCACTCACAATCAGACCTGTTTAAATCGATAAATGGCCCTAAAGCTTTATACACCTTTTATCAAGAACCGTCAAAAACTAAATTCTTACAACTCCATAATCTTCCGGATCTTGATACCTCATTTGACATTCGGGTAATTCAGAAAAAGTATGTTAAAATATTGAAGCATTAGACCAAAATTAAGTTTTATATCTATTTAAATTTTATTTGTTTTCAGATTGAAATTTAATTAAAATCTTAATTGATCGAATTACTTATTTAGTGAAAATATTTTTTTCTGTTTTTTGATTAAATATGTAATCAATCCAATTAATTATTTATTTATAAGTTTGTGTATTTAGTGAAAACAAATAAATCGCTCATTTTTATTAAATTAAGTGTTAAACTGTGGACACTGTAAATGAATTGAAACCGATTTCAGCTTAAGTTCATTTTTTTTAAACCTTATTTTAGAGAAAAAAATTTAAAAATATGTGTGGATCTACAAAATCTACAGTTCAACTCCAAGTTTAATAAAAATTAAATTATAAAAACGCATGGCACAGCGCATGTTCTTCATCCTTAACTCATAACAAGCAATGCATATGATACTGAAACAGCAGCTATAATGTTTTGAGTAAACAAATAAGAATGACTAAAAATAAAAATTACATTCGTGTCCAACCGAGGGTTGGAACAAAGGAAAAACAAATGTACAAGACGAAATACAGAGCGAAAAGTGAAAAAACAGAAGCGAACAGAAGAACAGGGGTTTGTGTGTAGACTTCGTCTAAGCAAATTAATATTGATATGAACACTTAATTATTCTTAATCACAAAGTTAGTTGGTTAAATAGATGATGTTTACAATGTGTACAACCTAAGATATATAGATGCGAAGAATGCTTATGAAGGATTTAGCGATCCAGAAAATGCAGCATTACGTTCTGCTAATTTTTCTTGTTTTCTTTAGAAAACCTCCGCATACATTACAAATTAAACTTTTAATAGATAAAAAAAAAATTTTGCTTTGTTGACTTACCTCAACTTGGATTGTTTTTAGTTTTTTCTTATAGAAAAGAAAAATTTTCTAATTATTTCAATTATTTTTTTCATAACATAATTGATTTAAGCAAGCATTTAATAACAAAGTTTTGGTTTTTTTTTTCTATTAAATATTTAATTGGGTCGATTAAAAATTGAAAAAAATTTCAAACTGGAAAAATATAATTTTTAGTGGGTGAAAATATTTTTTTCTACGCAGTAATTTTGCTATCAATTTAAAATCGTTTTTACGTAACTTTTGTATATATCTAAGAAGGTAATCAAATTACATTTACTGTTGGTTCGTTTTGTTCCCTAAATTTTTACTTTAATTAAAAAAAATTATAAAATGAAGTACAAAATCTTCAACTTTGTCAAAAGAAAAAATCACTGAGTTTAAAGTGAAGACAATAAGGCAATAAATCCAAGTAATCCAGCTTCGAGTAGTTTAAATGACAACAATGTGAGGACTTTGGACTGGAAGCTTTAAAAGGAGGAACCGATATTTATATGATAATAAAAGCAAATATTGATTAACACCTCCATATAATTCTTTGTAGTCCTTGAAAAGCCTACAGAAAAAATATTTGTCTTATTTATGAACTGAAAATAACAACACAAATAAAATAAACATAACTTTCGACAATCTTTCGTTGGCAAAAATCATAATTTATTTAAATTTATAAAATGCTGAAGTACTTCCAGGAAGTAAGAGCACTGATACTTTTTCAAAGTTATTCCCCAATACGCCAAAAGCAAGATCCATTCACAACCACATCAGTTACAAACAAACAACGTCTTGGAAATTTGAAAACAATGTGCAGATGGCAAAAGGAAAAAAAATTACAAACAAGCAATGTTAAGCGCAAACCACAAAAAAAACGAAATTTTTCTTAACAGTGCAGAAGCATTAAAAGAAGAAATACTAATTGACACTGCCGCATATTTAGCAACAAATAATCGTAATGTAGTTGCTACGCATTTACTTGAACTCATACATTATACAATAGAGTCATAATTTGTACGAAGCAAAAAAGCAAACAAACTGAAAAATACAGGAAACGATCTCTTTCATTTTAAACCAAATCGAAAGCAAAAAAAAAAAAATCAACATCTTAAAATTTGCCAAAGAAGCCAAGCAACCAACCAAGCGCATTTTATGTTAAAAACTTGGTGGCTTACAACGTGCCTACAAGTATACAACGAAGTAAACCGCTGTCGTAGTCAGACCTACCAACACCAACACTTACACTTTCGTTTTCATTCAGGCGTCACGTGCCAGTGTCTAAAGCCACAGCGAAAGTAAAACTTCACAACGTAAAATGTTTACTCAGTTGTGTATTTTATCAAAGATCTGTATGCTGTTACAACTTGCAAGATATATGCACACAGTGTTTTTATTTTACTGTTATTTACTGCTGCTCTGACTGTTGTTTCAAAATTATGAGGATGGTTGCGGTGCTGATGGTGTAATTCAAGATACTGATCAGCTGCTGTTGGATCTTCTCACTGTTTTCTTCTTTTTTTTTTTAACTAAATATAAAAGATGCAACATCATTAGTTTGGGTGTTTTTGTTTTAAAAGAATCAATTCGTATTTTAATAGTCTTTAAGTTTTTCGAAATGAAATTCCATTTTAGAGTCAAATTAAACCAGTAACAACGCATTTGCATTGATCATTAAAATTCCTTAGAGTTAAACGATACAAAGATGTGAATATTTAGAGGTGGATTGCGCTGTCAGTTTTTGTCTAAATTAAAATGATTATAGAAACTTCTAGGAAGCGCTCTATGATGTGACTAAAGTTGAACTTAAGAACAAGGCCGCAATTTTAAGCACAAATAATGGGATTAACAAGACCTGTTCTAACGTACAATAGATTCTATTTCAGAACTGCATTTTACAACGATAAATCAGTGGCTCGTTTCTGTAAGTCGGAAATTTCTCACATTATCGTCATTTTGCTTAATACAGGGTGAGCTGGAGTAATTCATAAAAAAAAATGAAGAATTGGATAAATGTTTTAAGAGAGCTGAGTTTTGGAATGTTGTGCTTCGCGAAACTTGTGTCAATTACTGAATTAAATCTTTCATAAACATTATGTGCAATGTTATTATTGTCTTTTGTATCCTTATTGCGGTACATTTCAGTTGCATTAAATGTACTTAACATATCTTCCGTAGTATCGCTCATTTACTTCTAGAACGTCTTAACTCAAATTCTCAACTTTTGGAGTTTATCACGAAGAGTTACTCGCCATTTAATGATTTATATTGTGTATACACTTCATCTTTATGTCTTTTGTACTTTCCACGTTCTAAAAGAATAAGTCGTTATTTTACTTCAAGTTTGGAAACCTTGTTTGTGAATAATAACGACACATTTGCAGTTGTGGAGTAAACTGCATACCGTTAAAATCATATCGCTTTCTAAAACATCGTCACATTGCGTTTTGTGACTGCATATATGAAAAAAATATATTTTTAAAATGTATCGACTCTTGCATATAGCACATGTTTTTTTTGTTTTTTTTTTGAGTTATGGCTGTGTTGATGAAAAATATTATTAAGTAAAATCCGTTTTTCTTTTTACAAATAACTACACATTTCAGTCTATGACACAATATCAGATATATGTTTACAGCAATAATGTCATAATTCAAACATCCCACATAGTTTGTCCAAGACCTCCCCTTTAAAATATAATTGATGAAATTTTTCTTAATTATAAATTTTTTTAATTATGAATCATTTTGCCAATTGTTGTGGGAATTTAAGCCGTCTGATATATATTTCGATGGTGAGAAACTTAAACTGCGATTATCTCGATGTGAATTTTTTTGAGTTAGATCTTCTAGAAGTGAATGTGCGATATGTTATTTATATTTATGTATGATATTACTACTAGTAAAGACTTTAGAAGTTCACATTGAATTTTATTTCTTAATTTACTTTTCAAAGAATTTATTACAAAAAAAGAACAAGCATTACTTGAGAGAACCATCTACATAGTACGAACGGCCGTCAAGAACAAGCACCATCCTTGTAGATGTAAACTTTAGGCCAGAGCTCGTATAGGCTATTTGGTACTTTAATATTGAAATATTGAGTTCAGTTAATGAAAAGAAGTTATCCCCACTGTGGTTCGCAAATACTAAGTGCATATTTAGGGTCTCCAAGTCTTTTAAAAACATCTTTAACAGCAGAAAATTAAATTTGAGATACAGAGTTACATCATTTTGAAGTTGAAAATTGACAATAAACTACTACCAACCACAATAGACCTGTTTACTGAAAGCCGATTAACTTTTTCAATTATAGAAAACAATTTTCTTGTTAAATCAGCGTATCAGTTACACTTAAAATACTCTTGTTTAATTCAGTTTGAAAATCTGTGTTAAAATCAATGTTGTTATTAAAAAACAGATTTTGTTAATGTATTTCAGCTTTCAGTCTTTTAATAATTTATGGCTATTTTCTTTATTATTACTTTTTTTGTTGTCGATGCTATTTCGCACTTAATTTTTACAATTTTGATTTATGTCTCTCACTGTCTTTTTCCTTAAGCGCAAGTACCACTTGACATTTAATTAAAAAATTAATATATATTTGTATACCCAAAGCATATATTTTTATTCAACTTTAAACATATAAATTAAATAACCAACGGGAATTTTTTATTTTATTAATTAATTTTCAAAATAAATTTTTTTTTGTGCTATTTTCTATTATCCCGATTAATTATTTAAATCACCGATATTTATTATTGAGGGTCAAAGCACTTCGTTATCCTTTACTTAACTTTTCAGGAAACTTCTGACAAACATTTTAAACAAACTAAAAATTTTTGTCCAAACAATAAAGCAAAGACAAAAATCAAAGTCTAAGCAAATACAACAATAACCAACAGTAATTCTTTTTTTCTCCCTCCGCTGTATACGGCTGACTTTTTTCGGCTCTTTTATATAAAAGAGGATAAAAAATAAAATATCACAAAACACTACATGACAAAGCTGCCAGGTTTTAAACGTTTTTTATTGCAATTTTATGGTAGAGAAGTATTTTAAATACCGCCAGATATTGGGCCACTTCAAAGAGTTTTTCATCGTCACGTTTGGCGAGAAATCGCCATAACTGACAACACTGTTCGCATAGATGATGCAGAATTTTTTTTTTACCGTTTTGGGAGTTTACTCGACCAGGCACAAAAGACTTTGAACGTGTTTATTATCAAAAGTTATTGGCAGATTGTTGTAAAAAGAATTGATTCCTTTTAATTACTTTACACCCCATCATCATTATTATTATCTTAATTTCAATCATTATATGTTCAAACGTACAAACTCTTTTTTTATTTGATGTTATTTTGTTAAATACCTTATGTTTTATTTTATGACATGATTGTTTGCAAACAAACTTTAGAGTTTTTCGAACTTTGTGGATAAAAGATTTAGCAACATGTCCGCCAGTCCTTCACTCATAAATTTAACATGTAAGACAATGCCAATGTTAACAATAATCATCATTAAAAGATAGACAACAAATATTTTTATCTACCGCAATGAAGACATACTTGTACACAGCAAATTTTACTTACATCAGCTGCTTATTTTTTTTTTTTTTTTTTTTTGTAAAATGCAATATCTGATGACAATGGAGGCGTTGGGCGTTACATAAAAAATATATTTCGTCAAAAGATAAAAATTAAAGGCCATTTTTAAATTTAAACTTTATTGTTAATATTAATTATTTAAAATTTAAAGCCATATAAAGGTTAAATTCTAAGGATAGAAGCACTAAACGGCTTACAAGCGCGGCATTATATTATTGTAGTAAATTCCACTTAAAAATCGTAATAGCATGATGAAATAATACAGGTGGTCTCGATGACGATTTCATTGATTTCGCCGTAAACTCCAAATGTCAAACTCTATATATAAAAAATATGTATAAATTTTTTTATATGGTGTTTCACATTTAGCGTTTACGGCGAAACTAAGGAATTCGCCATCAAGACCACCTGTAGTATTTCGCCATGCGTAACAGTTCTTAAACAAGGCGAATAAATAATAAGGTGGTAACGATGGCAAATTCGTAAGTTTTCGCCGTTAGCCCGAATGTTAAATAAAAAATTTTTTATATACGAAATTTGACAGTTAGGCTACCGGGCAATATCAATGATTGCTAGCCATCGCTATCATCATGGTGAAATAATGCTTCTTCTTTTGAAACATAAATTTAAAGAACATCAAGAGAATATGATTCCAGGATAATTATAGCATTTATAACTGCAGACAAAGTGGCCTGTTCGATAAGTTTATTTAAATTTATTATTAGGTAATTAGTTAATTAATTAATTTTTGTTTTTTAAAAAAAGATTCTTTTAAAAATTCTACATATCTGTAACAACAAAAGCTAACATCTTATTGTCTGTTTATGTGGCTGTGATGGAGTTGTAAGTGAATAGATTAATCAGAAAATTAAGCCATTGGTAGAGGTGTCTGCATATTCGTTAAACAGAAGATCAGAGTTCAGAGCCTTTTAAATATAGAGTGAAACATTATTAACCGATTTCAAAAAAGAGGGTGGTAATAAATTCGACTTAATATTGATTTTTTTTCTATTTGCGCCTCCAGTCATTCTTGGCTCGATTTAAATTTTTTTTTTTTTATTTCAAAGGTGATGCTTGCACATTGCTCCGTTTGGTCATGATCTTACAAATTAAAGGGTGTCTCCATAAAACATACATGTTTTTTACGTGTATTATGTATTGTAAAGGGCAACACTTAAAAGAAAAGTAATAAAAAAATAAATATATAAATTAAAGGGTGTCCCTAAAGATGACCTTAATTAACTTATATGGACCGTTATGCTAACAAATATCAATTTTCAAAATTATAAAGTAAAAAGTGCGCCAATAGTTTATTAATTTGAGGTTAAGTGATAGCCACGCTTTTAAACAGTTGTAGTAGACGCATGAAATTTAAAGCAAACCTACATTGCTAACTCCGCTATAACAACAAGTATAAAATTTGGATAAGAAATTTATTAAGCTGAGACTTATAAGGGACCTGTATTGCTACGTCCGCTAATATTAAACGAGTGTACGGGTATTAACGGGTGTTCTCATAAATGATGTAAATTAATATATATGGGCCTTTTTCTTGAATCCTTATAGGCAAATGCTTGCATATAGGCCAGAATATCAATTGCTATGACCGTTATAGTAGCAAGTATTAATATTCAAAATTATAAAGTACAGGATGTTCCTTTAGTTGAATTAACTGAGGGCTGCAATGCTAAGTCTGCTATAACAAGTATGAAGCTTGGAGATGGAATATAACGGATCCCAACAGTTAATATAATTTGATGTTTGTGGCTATGATCTTGAACCGTTACAGACGGACAGATGAAATCTGCCTTGAAGTCGGATTTTATTGCTAGAATTATTTATTTAGCAGCCGCGATGAAAGAGTTGAGACAAATAAACAAAAACGGTAGTTCAAACGTTGTCAGCCTCTATAAGAAAAAAGACAAACAATTATGATTTGTTAAAATCGCCTTAATATTAGAACAGCAGAAAAGATGGTAGAAGCGTCAACCAAGAAAATTGTCGACCAAGCCATAACGAAGCAATAGTAAGTGAGGAGCGTAACAACAAAACAATAGTTAATCGATTTAATTATATTTTAGTATTTTTAACTTCTATATAAAAAAAGACTTTACGTGAAGTTCTAGCGATAAAAGTTAATTTATATTTTTCATACTTTTTTAATATTTATCTTGGCAGTGAACTAACTCGTTGCTTTTCGCTTGCAGTCTCAATTTTATTCGCTCAATTATAGACTTTTTTTAAATACAAAGTTTCAATTTATTGCGATCAACTAACATAAGATGTTGTGTTGTTGTATTAACAAATAAACTGTTGGAACTTCACTCAGTCGTAAAGTTTTATTGCACATTTTATCGATTTAATGATGCAATTGTTGTTACTTTATTTATGCAATATTAAATAATTTAAACAAATAAAGTTTTGTATTTTTTCTTTACATTATCATATTAAGTGATCAGCTGCAAGTAAAAATTTGCAAATTTGAAAAATAAGCAAAAATACCAACGATTTTTACGCCAAACCAAATAATAATATTTATTTCGGTTTTTTTTCCATTTCAATAAATCGCCACCTTTAAAGGATTTAATTGATTTTACAAACACTGATTTTGATTTTCTTAAACTCTCTTTGGTCACGTTTTTATTATTATTATTTTTTTTTTTATTCATTTTAATATATTTATGAATATCTATGCAATAGAAGAAGTCAAGGTCTCTTTCTTTTTGTTGTTTAACCAGAAGTGCTGGCATCCGTGTACTCTCTGATGTTGCTGCATTTGCGGTGTGTTTTCGTGAAATATGATTTAAAAGGCCTGTATGTTATTTAACTGCTTTTTTATATTTTGCTTAACTGCTGTTTATTGCTTACTATTCATGTTCATCGATGTTGTTGCAAGTTGTTGCTGCAGCAAGTAAGCAATAATGTATTTTTGGATAAAATTTGTTATTTATAGTTCGTGTTTCTCCACCTTCAATTAGCAAATAGCCCAATCACTTCCGTTTGACTTTTTGTTGGCCGGCTAATTGCATTATTTTATTAATTTATTATTTTTTAAATAGTTGACTTTGTAATGTGATGACAATATGGATGATAAAGACGAAGTTTTTGTTTTCTATTTATACGGTTGGATTTAATAGGAAGAGAAATCTGTAAATTTACTTCACGCTATATTTATATAATTAAGATTATTTAATGACATTATTACTTTAAAAAAAAGGTGGTTTATAAAAACTAGTTTATCGCATGTACCGGAAAAAGCCAAATATATATAAAAAAATATGATTCCTACAGTTTTTTTATCTTTCCTAAAATACGAGTAAAGATTCCCCGATGAGATGAGCAATCAACGAAAAATAATTAATTTTAGTGGATTTATTTAAAATATGGATTTAGGTCATTGGAAATACTTGTTTTACAAAATAATTTTAACATAAGTTTAAATTTAACTAAATAATCTTAAACCTATCGAGAAATGAAAAAAAGTCTATAAAAGTTTTAGTTTTAACATAATTTCGCTTTAAAGTCAAATAATTGATCAAAAAAGTGTAACCACTATTTTGACACATTTCATTCAGAATGACTATTTTTACTACAATAAATGTGACATCTCACCTTTTTTATTGAATGGAATATTATATTTCTTAATAAGTATTAGGAAACGACAAAACTGTTTCTCCATAATTGAGTGGTTACGTTTTTTGCTCAAATATTTGTGTAATCCGACCGTGCCTTAAGTCTAAAATTTTCGTTAGCTAATAAATTCAATTACAAATGTTTGTGGAAGTTTCCCGAAGAAAAATTATTATCAGCATTCTTTGCATTTACTTACGTTACGTTGTATACATTGTAAACATCATCTTTAAACCGGCTAATTTTAAAACTAAAAATACGGGGAATATTTATTATTAATCAATTCTAATAATAGCGTACCTTTATACGAGGGCTGCCATATATATTTCTGGCCTGGCAACACTGAGTGCTGCCAAGTGCAATCTGACATTTCCATTGGAAACTTTGTCATTTTTAAGCATAATCGTACTCAAAACGTTTTGACGTACGACCATTATTTGTGTTGTTTACAGTGACTTGAAAAAATTAATATAGAAAAAAATGGAATTAACTCGTGAACATTTTCGTACCATCATTTTTCACAACTTTCGACGTGAATTATTACGACAAGAGTGCATTGATGAACTTAAATCTTTGTATGACGATGAAGCACTATCTTATACCACTGTGAAAAATTGGTATAATGAATTTAATCGTGGCCGAAGTTCGCTCAAAGACGAATTCTGGAAGGTCGTCCAAAAACAGCTGTTGTGCCAGAGAACATTGATGCCGTGCGTGAACTCATAATGCAAGATCGACATGCGACATACCGAAAGATAGAGTCATCCTTGGACATTTCTTCCACCAGCATACATTCGATGCTGCATGAACACCTGGCCTTAAAAAAGGTTTGTTCTCGTTGGATCCCGCACAATTTGAAAGTCGCTCAAAAAAAGGATCGTGTCGATTGGTGCAAAGAAATTTTGCAAAAATACGATTGCGGTGCTTCAAAAGACGTTTATAAGATCGTCACAGGTGACGAATCATAGATCTATGCGTATGAGCCCATAACGAAACAACAATCGACCGTATGGGTCTTCAAAGACGAGCAAAATCCAACGAAAGTTGTTCGTGGAAGAAGCACTTCGAAGCAAATGGTCGCGTGTTTCTTCGGCAAAACTGGTCATGTGGCGACTGTTCCGCTTGAGCAACGTAGGACGGTCACTTCTGAGTGGTACACTACAATTTGTTTGCCTGAAGTCATCGGAGAAATTCGAAAAACCAACAAGAGAAGACGAATCATTGTTCACCATGACAATGCGAGCTCTCACACATCGCCTCAAACCAGAGCGTTTTTGACCGGCCAAAAAGTCGAATTAATGGGTCATCCGCCGTACAGCCCTGACTTGGCACCTAATGACTTCTTCTTGTTTCCACACATCAAGAAAAAATGCGTGGTCAACGATTTTCGTCGCCAGAAGAAGCTGTTGAAGTGTTCAAAAACCATGTTTTAGAGGTGTCTCAATCGGAGTGGAAAAAGTGCTTCGACAACTGGTTTGAGCGCATAAAAAAGTCTATAAATCATGCTGGAGAATACTTTAAAAAACAATAAAACCATTTTTGATTATAAATATTCGCATTTTCACTATTAGGCCAGAAATATATATAGCAGCCCTCGTACTAGCAAAAGGAAGTTATTCCACTTTAATGTCACGTGCGGTGTAAAAGAAATGTCTATATGAAAAACTTAACTTTTTCATATTGTTTTTTTTTTCAGATATATATTTCCCAATAGGAATCATTATTTATTATAATTAAACGTTGACAACGATACACTACCAGGAACTATTCTCTACTAACACAAATTTATATTTTTCTCTTAGCTAAGCCAGCTTACCTTTTGTTAGCAATTGCAGTTTTTTTTAGTTATCAAATTTGATTTAATTTTTTGATGAAATGAAATTTACTTCATTCTTTCTTCGCATTCTACTTGATTTAAAAAAGGCCCCTTTAATATTGTTTAGTTTTATTTTTTCTTTGGGTTCTTGTACCTAAAAGTAAAACACGTCAACTATTATTATTTTTTTATATCATTTAGTTAACAAAGCTTTGCATTACTCTTTATTACTTTGATACACAGATTCTCTTTGAGACGTTTAAGTTAATAATGACATTCAGCTTGTAACAGTCATAACTTTTGAAAGGTGAGTAAAAACGTCTAAATCCCTTTCAAGTGAAAATATATGGCAAACTTATTGTAGTTGTTTCGTATATACCTATATTTTTTTACTTATATAAGCTACTTAAAAGAATTGTGCAACTGCTTTAAACAAGCTCAACTTCGTTATTTAAAAAAACGCGTTTATATGTGTATAGCATTGAGATTCTATTCAGGAATTATTCTTATTCTTATAAATGTTTAAAAAAATGCTTTTTATAGTTTTATTCTGAAAACATTTTAAACAACAGTTTTTTCAAATATATCGAGTATCTTTTAGATGTTGTTTAATAAGCAGTTCAAAAATAATAATTAGTTTACAGATTTATTATTCCTATTCGAATAAAAACTCCAGTTTCTAGTTTCTCGCACATGATCTTTTATATAAACCTTTTAAGAACTTTACCTGACATCATTATTAACCGATTTAGATAAAATTTAAGAAATGGAATAACAAAAAGTCTCATACAACACTAAGTTTCAATGCAATATTAATAAAAACGCAGCCATCCACGCTACACGACTGTGTTAATCCGGAGAGATATGAACTATGAAGGGATTCTTGACATTTATCTGTTACTCTTTTATTAAATTAGACGTCTCTACTAAATTATCTGCCATGGCTTCACACAATAATAGTCTTTTGCCCCTCGAGAAATTTATACTGCTGATTCTTAGTTTTTAATTGCATTATAAAAATTATTATTTTCCCTCGTACGCATGCCCAAAGGTGGGCTCGAACTCACGATAGAGGTTGCTTAGATTTTGTATACTTTTTTCTATACTCACACAATTAGTGGAAATAACTTATTCACCACGCTAATATGATCAACAATAACAAGGGATGCCAGATTTGATTTTTGTAACAACATTGTTGTGTATTGTAGATGTCTTTATTTAAATAAATTAAGAAATCAATTTATTCAACTTAAACCATAAAAACTCAATAAAAAATATTATGCATTTAAAGAAATTTCTCTTTAAAATTTTAATATGAAATTTAAATGAAATTAATTTCTTATTAATTTCCTTGATGTATTTCCCACTGTGGTAAATATTCAATTGTTGCAGTATCATTATCATGTTTCAATTTTTTATTTGTAGTGTCGGACACTGATTATTTATACGTTTTCTTATTTAATAAAAATCAACTAAAAACAAAAGTAAAAATCATATTTTAATAAAAAGAGCATATTTCTACACCTACAAGATTTTACACGATTAAAAATTGTATAAATTACAACAAACATAGTACACGTTATGGTTGTTGCATCCGCATGAAATCATAAACTAAACAAGATATTCAACCAATAATAAAAAAAAATTGTTATACAGCACTTGCTATTGCTGTTGAAACAAATAACAACAAATAAACAAACAAAGCTTGATATATTGCAGCATACTTCCATTATCAACTTCCCTATTTAAACCCAATAATATGGTAATGTTGTTGTTATTTTTGTTGCAATTTGATAATATTTGAGCAGAAACAAACCTGCTGATACTGCTGCTAGCAGCAACAGATGTTGATTTTACAATTGTTACAATCATCAACATCATCATGATCACAATGTTACATTGATGTGGTTTTAAAATATCATTAACCATAAAACAAACAAGACCTACCTCATGCCCGTACAAATACGAGTTGCAAGTATGTGTGCACTACAAGAAGTTTGAAAATTGTTTTATTGCAATTGTTACGGCAACAGACTTTTTTCAGATTTTGATTTTCCTTTGGCCATTTTTGCTTACTTCTTTGTGTAATAATAGTAATGCTCTTGATAGCATTTGGAATTTGTTTAAAGCGGGTTTCCTAGCCACCAATGAAAACGAAAGTAATCGTATGGTTTGTATTTTTATTTCATTTTTCCTTTTTTTTATCATTTTCTGTTTGACTTTATATGTTTATGGTGCGAATATCTGATGCAAAATATTATTTAAATATTTATATCTGTAAGCTTTGTATTTTTGCATGTATGTATGTGCACAGTTTGTAGTTGTGATCATCAGCGTTATGCACTCTCGAACACCTTCTCTTTCAAAAAGTCAAATGAAAAAAAAAACGCGCGGCACGTACCACGCTACAAAAACACCAAAAAGACAAAACAATATGAAATTGGAAGACGGATAAATTAATCGTTGAATGTTAAGTTTTCTTATAAAAACTGAGCTACAGTAAGATTAACGGTATCTATAGTGACTTTGGAGTTATAATAATAAAACATTGTTTATAATACACAGATTTGCGTTGCGATATTAACATTTGAGAATGAAAATGGTAAAGAAAAAGGAAAGAACCAAAAAACTCTGGAAAAGTTTGAAAGCTAAGCTCCTAAAATTTTGTGCAGATTATTTTGTCTAGATCCACTCCCCAGGAGTTGTAAAGTATAATATATCGTTTATAAGGAAGGAAGTATTAGACTTATAAATACTGGATCCAAATAAGTTAGTATATTTAGCTTTTCAACATTAATGTCAATACTTAAAACTATTTCTCCACACAATTTAAAATATTAATATTTTGGAATTAATATTAATTATAAAAATTTTAGAAACACATTCAGCTTGATAACCAATATTATGTAGTATTTTAACCATATCCTTAAAGTACAAAATATTCAGAAAATTTATGTTTTTAGTTATTTATATACTGGCGGACCCGGCGAACTTCGCCTCGCCCTAATTTTAAGCCTTCTTTCATACAAAAAATCAATATTCGATTTTTCCGATTTTCCGCAATTTTCTATGATTTACACTAAGAACTTTCTATTTTCTGATTTGGAAAGCCATTAAGGAATAAATGCAAAATTTCATACAAAAACTCGATTTTCGATTTTTCCAATTTTCGGACTTATCCGGAGGGATTTTCCAAAATTTTCTTCCGTAAGGACTTTCTACTCGAAAATACGAATAACTGACAAAAAATTTTCCAGAAATCGGCATAGCCGTTCTCATTTTATGAATTACAATACATTTTTACACCATTTTTATATATATAGATAGATAGGTATAGATATAGAAGAAAGAAGATAGATTTTTTATAATTTTTAAACAATTCTTATAAAATATTTTTTGTGAAGGAAACAAGATGATCTGAGAAGACGCATTTTGAAAATTTGTGTTTTGATTTGTTCATGCTTTTAAGAATAAACATTAAAAATTTTAAATAAATTTTATTTATAGAAAATAAATCTCCTTAAATGATACGTAATTTTTGCTATATTGGAGGCAGTTTTTTCTTCGAATTCACCATTGCTCCAATATTCTTCGTACAACAGACTCAAAAGACAATTGAAAATATAACGAAAAGTGCCGTATAACAAAAAAGGTTCAAAAAGGGTAAAAAATATCAAAAAGTGGCAGACGTAGCTCTTTTAAAAAAGGGGCACTAAAAGGGTCAAGTATTCAAAAAAGTAACAATTTGCTACTTTAGTAGCAACAACGATTATGCTGAGCAGTGGCCAAAACACCACACGTGTCTTCAATTACTTTGTGAATTTAATTAAAAAGGTAAGAGAAATCTTTTCATTTACCAAGAAGCTAGGGCAACAACCCTAAGCAAAACTTACAATTAAAAAAAAATTTAATACATTTAAACAGAAAAACTTTTAAACTTTTAGAATGAATTCCTAATACCCATTTTAATTTAAACTATTGAATGGGAAGATGGTACGAGGGCTGCTATATATATTTCTGGCCTGGCAACACTGAGTGCTGCCAAGTGCAATCAGACATTTCCATTGGAAAGTTTGTCATTTTCAAGCATAATCGTACTAAAAACGTTTTGACGTACGACCATTATTTGTGTTGTTTACAGTGACTTGAAAAAATTAATATAGAAAAAAATGGAATTAACTCGTGAACATTTTTGTGCCATAATTTTTCACAACTTTCGACGTGAATTATTACGACAAGAGTGCATTGATGAACTTAAATCTTTGTATGACGATGAAGCACTATCCTATAGCACTGTGAAAAATTGGTATAATGAATTTAATCGTGGCCGAAGCTCGCTCATAGACGAATTCCGTGAAGGTCGTCCAAAAACGGCTGTTGTGCCAGAGAACATTGATGCCGTGCGTGAACTCATAATGCAAGATCGACATGCGACATACCGAGAGATAGAGACATCCTTGGACATTTCTTCCACCAGCATACATTCGATACTGCATGAACACCTGGCCGTAAAAAAGGTTTGTTCTCGGTGGATCCCGCACAATTTGAAAGTCGCTCAAAAAAAGGCTCGTGTCGATTGGTGCAAAGAAATGTTGCAATAATACGATTGCGGTGCTTCAAAAGATGTTTATAAGATCGTCACAGGTGACGAATCTTGGATCTATGCGTATGAGCCCGAAACGAAACAACAATCGACCGTGTGGGTCTTCAAAGACGAGCAAAATCCAACGAAAGTTGTTCGTGGAAGAAGCACTTCGATGCAAATGGTCGCCTGTTTCTTCCGCAAAACTGGTCATGTGGCGACTGTTCCGCTTGAGAAACGTAGGACGGTCACTTTTGAGTGGTACACTACAGTTTGTTTGCCTGAAGTCATCGGAGAAATTCGAAAAACCAACAAGAGAAGACGAATCATTGTTCTCACACAGCGGCTCAAACCAGAGCTTTTTTGACCGGCCAAAACGTCGAATTAATGGGTCATCCGCCGTACAGCCCTGACTTGGCACCTAATGACATCTTTTTGTTTCCGCACATCAAGAAAAAAATGCGTGGTCAACGATTTTCGTCACCAGAAGAAGTTTTAGAGGTGTCTCAATCGGAGTGGAAAAAGTGGTTCGACAACTGGTTTGAGCGCATGCAAAAGTGTATAAATCATGCTGGAGAATACTTTGAAAAACAATAAGACCATTTTTGATTATAAATATTCGCATTTTCACTATTAGGCCAGAAATATATAGAGCAGCCCTCGTAAAGGGTATATAGCAATCTTGCTTGTTTTAATTGTATAATTTTCTTAGAACATATCCATTACCAAATTATAAGCACTTACAGCTAAAACTAAATGGATTGAACGAGAATTATATATTTTATATTCAAACAAACACAGGAAACATTGGTGATTAGTTTTTTAATGTTATTTTATTTTAATGGTTTTATTCTTCTTCTTATTATTATCATCATCAAAAAGTTGTAATTTATATCAATCGGATTTCGTATCGATAATATTGCACGTTCAAGATTGCTGTTCATGATCACAAATCCTCAGTGTGGAGGTGTGGCTCAGATGCGAAATCGATTGATTGATAAGTAACAATCGTAAGAAGTAATATGTTAGCTGAGAAATTATTTCTACTTCCCAACTTATTTTGAACAGATGTGCAAGATGTGAATGAGCACAGTCATGCTGAGAAATATAATTTTATTGTTGTGCGAGGAATGCTAGTCATTTAATCATCACTCAGTTACTATGTTTTCTACTCTATCCCTTTCCAAAAAAGGTTATACAAACTATAAAAAGCCATTATACCCCAAGAAACTTCTATCGAAAAAAATGGAATATTTTAATGTAATGAGGGAATAATTCTTTCTGGCAATTGGGGATTTTTTCAGCTCTTTGGAAATTTTTTAACATTTTAAAAACATTTCTTAATAGAAAAATGCTTTTATGTGAACATAATTAAAGTAATTATATATCAATCATGGAATCTGTCATTAGAATTAGTAGGCTTATTTTGGGAAAGAAATTGACCTAAAAAAATTCCCAACAAATTTATTTTAGAACATTTGGGGATCAAAAATCTAATTAGATGATTCGATTAGAAAATAATTTGGAAAACGTGGAAATAATATGAAATACAACTATACTATTAAGACGTTTAGTGCATTGTGAATAGTGATTTAAATTTGATTTTTAAAAACATTAAAAACAACATTAACTCTTTGTTTTTGACAAAGTGTAGTTTATAAACTGTGTATTAAAACATACAACAAAGCTAATCCCTTTGTTTTTAAATCAAATGACAAAGTTAATCCCTTTGTTATTTAAAAAAAAAAAAAAAAAACTAAAAAAAAAAACAACAACAAAAAATAATAAAAATTGCAAACATAGGCTTTAATATTAATCCTCTGCTATCATAGCAGAATGGGTAGTGACAGCGAAATAAGCAAAGACGGTGACGACGATAGTGATACTGCATGGCAAGTTGTTGTGCCAACAAAACGACGCCAAACTGAATCTCCAAAAATGCATAGACATAAACGACATGCTACTGATGATATTCCCTCAACTAGCAAAAACTCTTTTATTGAACTTCAAGAAATCAATGATGATGATCAAGACTGTAACCAAGATCCCTGTGATCAAAATATGAGTGATGAAAATAATGAATCTAGTTCAAATCTAAAACCCCCACCTATTATCATTCCTAATGTTTCGGATATTAAAAGTATGGTTCATAAATTTACAAAAGCTATAACTGCAGATGGGTTCTCCTATAAATCAATGAAAGATGGTCACATACGAGTAATGACAAAATCCACTGAGGTATACAGAAAATTGGTCAAATACTTAGACGATAAAGGCATAAACTTTCATACCTATCAGTTAAAGCAAGAAAAAGCTTACAGAGTCGTAGTTAAAAATTTACATTTTACCACACCAACTTGTGTACTAAAAGATGAAATTGAAAATAAAGGTCATAAAGTTAGGAATATTACGAATGTAAAAAGTAAAATCTCAAAAGACCCTCTGTCAATGTTTTTCGTTGATTTAGAGCCGGATAAGAATAACATGGAAATATATAAAGTCAAATTTTTATATAATGCAGTTGTTAGGATTGAAGCTCCGTTTAAATCGGATGATATTGTGCAATGTTTTAGATGTCAACAATTTGGACATACTAAATCCTATTGCAGAAACCATTACAAATGTGTAAAATGTGGTTTAAATCATTCAACTGCTGTATGCACAAAGGCACTTAACGTTCCCCCACAATGTTCCAACTGTTTGCAAAACCATACTGCAAGTTATAAAGGCTGTATTGTATACAAGCAAATATTACAAAGGAAGAATCTTATCAGAAGACAAACAACAACTAATAATATGCAACCAAATATAAATAATTCAAATTTTCCAAATATAAATACTCGTAATTTACATAATAGTAACATTAACAATAAAAACGGTAATAACATTAATACAAATCAATTTTCTTATGCTGATGCTTTAAAAAATACAAAAAATCAACAAAGTTCGCTAGATATAAATGCAACAACCCTCCAAAGAATTGAAACAATTTTAGCAAATCTTGTAAATATGATGAATATTCTCATATCCAAACTATGCAATTAAATCTACGGTTAGCAATATGGAATGCCAACGGCCTCTCCAATCACAAAAGAGAAATAGAGTTGTTCTTACATCAACATTTCATCGACATACTTCTAGTATCGGAGACCCATTTTACGAGTAGGTCATACTTTAATATAAGAGGATTTGATTCCATAAATACTAACCATCCAAGTAACAGAGCTCGTGGTGGTTCATGTATCTTAGTTAAAAATACAATTAAGTATGAAATATGCCCCCCAGTTCAAAAACCATATCTACAGGCCACAAATATTAAGGTTAAAAGCAATGAAGGGGACTGTTTGCTATCTGCTATATACTTCCCTCCTCGCCATAGTGTCACAGCTTTACAGTATGAAGAATTTTTTAAATCGCTAGGCCATAAATTTGTTGTTGGTGGTGACTTTAATGCGAAGCATCCATGGTGGGGCTCGAGATTAACAAACCCAAAAGGTAACCAACTTTACAAGTGTATTACAAACAATAAATACTCAATTCTATCTACCGGAACACCAACCTACTGGCCATCTGATCCCCGTAAAATTCCTGACGTTTTAGATTTTGCTGTTTATTCTGGCATTTCAAATCAGCTTTTAGAAATGCATGATTGCAATGAACTAGATTCTGACCACTCGTCACTGTTAATAAATTACAAAATTAGTTGCAACTATAAAACACAAAGTCAAAGTATACTAACTTCGCAATCAAATATTAAATTATTTCAACACATCCTCGATCAAAGGTTAAATTTAAATGTAATTTTAGAAAACGGTGATGAAGTTGATGAAGCGGTAGAGAACTTTACCCAACTCATTCATGAAGCGGGCTACTACTCAACACCTATTAATAATAAAGTTCAGATAAACCAATTTAAAATATCGACAGAAATCAGAGAACTTATCCGGGAAAAAAGAAGGCTGAGAAGAGTATGGCAACAAAACAGAAATCCAACTAATAAAAGATTATTTAATAATGCTTGCAGGCGTCTAAAAAAAATTCTTGATGACCAAAAAAATAAATCGACAGCAGAGTTCATTAACGAAATTAATAACTCCAAATATGATGATCATCTTTTGTGGAAAGCAACTAAGTACATTAAAAGACCAACTAAGCGCAATATTCTTGTAAAAAATTCGAGTGGATCTTGGTGTCGATCAGATAAAGACATATCGGAAGCTTTCGCTAATCATTTAGAGGAAATATTTCAGCCATTCCACATGAATACCCTTGCTGATCAGGATGAAATACAAAACTTTTTGGTCTCACCATGCCAAATGGACTTGCCAATACGACACGTTTCGCCTAATGAAGTACAAAAAGAAATAAAAAACTTAAACAAAAAGAAATCTCCAGGGTATGACTTGGTCAGTGGATACGTAGCCAAAAATCTAAGTTGGAAATGCATAATTTTTCTAGCTCTAATCTTCAATTCCATACTTAGGGTTAATCACTTTCCGTCCCAATGGAAGTGTGCCGAGATCATAATGATTCCAAAGCCAAACAAACCAAATAATATTATGACTTCGTACAGACCAATAAGTTTACTGGCAACATTTTCCAAAGTATTTGAAAAAATATTTCTAAAAAGACTGCAACCGGTGCTAGAAAAAGGAAATATAATTCCAGAACACCAGTTCGGCTTCAGACAGAAACATGGAACCCCAGAGCAGTGTCACCGGGTTGTTAATATTATATCTAACTCACTTGAGAAAAAACAGTACTGCTCAGCTGTTTTTCTTGACGTGCAACAGGCCTTTGATAGGGTGTGGCATCAAGGTCTACTCTACAAAATTAAGAAAATATTACCGGCGCCATATTTCCTATTTTTTCAAAGCTATTTAGCGAATAGATCGTTTTATGTAAAAATTAAAGACGAGAGGTCGAATATATTTCCAATTAATGCCGGTATTCCACAGGGTAGCGTACTCGGCCCAATTTTATACACAATATTTACAGCTGATATGCCAACAACTCCAGATGTTACAGTAGCCACCTACGCAGATGATACTACTATTATTGCAGCAAGTCCTTGTAAAGCGGAAGCCTCTCTTCTCGTTCAAAATGTACTCAACCTACTTGAAAAATGGTTCCTAAAATGGAATATAAAAGTAAATTCCGAAAAGTCAAATCATGCTACATTCACATTACGTAGGGGAAACTGCCCTGATGTAAGTATTAATCAACAGATTATCCCACAACGTGAAGTCGTTAAATACCTTGGTATGACAATTGATAGACGCCTTACCTGGAAACCACACATTAAAGCTAAACAAACTCAACTTAATATAAAAAATAAGAGACTTTATTGGCTCTTGGGACCAAAATCCCAGCTCAACTTAAACAACAAAATTAGAACATATAAAGCAATTCTGAAACCTGTTTGGACGTATGGGATACAACTGTGGGGTACTACAAGCAAATCAAATAGAAATATATTAGAAAGATACCAATCAAAAACTCTAAGGTTAATCACAAATGCACCATGGTTTGTAACAAATAAACATATACTTCTTGATCTTGACATTCCATCAATTTCCCAAGAAATTTGCAACTTTAGTGAAAGGTATTTACAAAGACTGAGTGATCACTCCAATCCCTTAGCAATTTCTCTCCTCGATGACAGCAATGAAATAAGAAGATTAAAACGAACCCATATATTAGACTTACCATTTAGAAGCTAAACCACAAACTGTAAATATGTAACATAAAAATCAAAAACAAAAAAAAATCATTTTCTCTTTTTGTAGATATTTGTTATAAATGAATTATACGCATAAGTAGTTAGAAATTCTTTGTATTGTAAGTATTTTATATAAAACTATATTTTTTTAGAAGTTTATTGGAACTTTGCATCACATGTCATTTGCTATTAAATTAAGAAATTTGCTTATTGTTTTGTTTGTTAGACAGATTGCAAATAAAGATATTTTATAAAAAAAAAAAAAAAAAAAAAAATTACCCAAAAAGTGTAGCCATATTATAATATAAATTAATTGCGTTAAAAAATTATTTTATGTGTTTTGTGCTGTTCCTGATCATCTATTTATCATCATTTACTTAATTTTTATATTCATACTTCTCACTAGGAATTACCATTCAAAACATTACACTTGGCGTGCAAATTATCATTAAAGTAATAAGAAGGTATTTAGCATACTGTATTATTTTCTGATTATTAAAAAGTGTAGTTATGGAAAGAGTTTTACAAAAATACTGTTTAGTTCAAGCCAACTACTTACATCTTTTATGCATAATAACCATTTAATGATTAAATGTTATTAAAGAATTGTTTAAAACAACTAAAATTTGCAAAACGCAACCATAATATTGTTACGGAGAATATGATATGGTTCTTGAAGCATTACTGCAACCTAGTTTCTTGTCTTTAGAATTAGCGAATATCATATAAATTTTTTATAAGATGCATACTCTGACCGCTGATAATCATTTTAGTTTTAATAGCCCTTAAAATTAGTATAATGATTGGTGGCATGTCATAGTGTCCACTGACATGGAAATTGTGTCACTTATATAAGTGTCATAGAGCCGCAACTTACAACAACAACGGCTTCGCCTACCAAAGATTTCCTGCATAGTCGGCCTTTAGCAGGACTCAATGGTTTATCTTATATTTTATCACCAAAACCGGCTAGGCTTACCAAAGATTTTCTGCAAGCCAGTTTATAAAAACGTTACATATTTCTTACATAGTATATAACTATAATACATAAAATATAACTATAATATCCCTGGACGTTAAGACTACGTTGACGAAATTATGTCACTTTCTGGTCCATGGACATTATGTCCTTTGACGTTATGACATACCGCCTTAATGACTAATGATCTTAAATACAAATAAGAATCAAATATTTTAAAATTTTTTGTTCAGATCATTTCTTAACATTGTTACGAAAAGTAAGATCTGGCAACCCCTGTTGTTGT
This sequence comes from Gymnosoma rotundatum, assembly GCA_916610165.2. NCBI lineage: Eukaryota > Metazoa > Arthropoda > Insecta > Diptera > Tachinidae > Gymnosoma > Gymnosoma rotundatum. Next base: position 47,808,022 of record OU744336.1, on the reverse strand, counting down.
TAACAGTATAACAGTGGAGAATAAAGTTACTTCCACTAATGGTGTGTGTATAGAATATTACCACAATTAGCTAACAAAAGCTGAGCAACCGCAATGGCTGCGTTAGTAGAGCTGCTTACTGCAAAAGAGAAGATCGTGTGTTCGCGCCCATCTTCGGGCATGCGTACGAAGGAAAATATTAATTGTTATAAGGCGATTAAAAATTAAGAAGCAGCAGTAGAAACTTCCCGAGAGGCAAAAGGCAAATATTGTGTGACGCCATGGCGGATAATTTAGTAAAGACATCCAATTAAATAAAAGAGTAACAGATAATTGTCAAGAAGCCCTTTATAATAAAAAGTAAGAACGGTAGCGGTTAGTGCAGGGAAGTGTAACAGCATAACAACAGTGTATGGCAGACATATGTTGTGGCTATTGGTTTAAAGGGGATGACTGGCTTAGATAAAAGGCGTAGTGGAGTTGTCTGTGGATGTTTAAAGGCCCAACTATAATGTGCATAAACTAGCTTATGCCAACTTATACAACTGTGCAAATACATTAAATTATATGTGGTAAACTATAATGTGATTAAGATAACTTTTCGTCAAGTTTCGTTAAATTTCATTTCTTTATGCAAGGTACGAAACTGATCGCACTTTCCGTACGGAAACAGCTGATTGTGCTTTGGTTTATACATTAATAAAGAAATTTTCTAATTAAGACCTAAATTGTTAAATTTTTTAGTTTTAAATTCAATAAAAAATGTAGAAAAAAACAACATATTTCTTTATGGCCAATTTTTTATAATTATAATACATTTAAATTAAATTTTTATTTATACACACATATGTATACCATATAAACGATGAACATCGTTGCATTTTTTAGTACAGTTGGCCACAAAAACAAAACAGAAAATAATTTGTAATAATTTTTTTTACGTTTTCTTAGAACATAAACCGAAATATGTAAATGTGTTTGTGAATGTTATTAAATATATAAAATATTTTCTTTAAAGCCTTTTAGTTTTAAAATTTTGTTGATTTATATAGAAATTATTTTTGGCAAAAGAACGAAATAAACATAAATGTGCAACTGTGGCAAATAAGTTACTAAATTTACATATTGTACATTGTAGCCACATAAATTTCTTTGATAAGTTACCTAAGCATTTGACAGGCTTTTCGTTGAATTTTTGACATAAGCTAAAGCTAGCTTATGCACATTATAGTTGGGCCTTAAGATAACTAAACAAAGCATCGAGTAGTTCATGTCTCAGTAGTGTAGCGTAGATGGCTGCGTTTGTAATAATAACGCATGTTTAGTAAATACGTGATCATGGGATTCACAAGACCGGTAGGTTAAAAAAGTATAGCCAGAGAAAGCCAAAAGGTATTTGCAATCAAAAAAATTCCGACGTTTGGCTTAAAATTATAAATCAACTATTTAAGAAGTGCTTTTAAAATAAACAACGTAAATGCGGCTTATGTTAATTTCTTAAGTTATTAAGAAAGAAAAAAATATATAAAAATGTTAATTGTTAAAGGAAGCAGGGACGTTCAAAATATTTTATTTATAAACACCTGTTAACGTTGCTTCGGTAAATTTTATTATTCTGTTAAAGAAAATATTTCTTGTGGACAATTCAAATAAGTTGAAGTAAAATAAAAAGCTTTTTGACATGAAATGGATAAAATAAGTAGCGCTTAAATGAATCGTTTTATATTAAATAAAATTTTCATTACGGCTACATTTTAACAAAGTTACTAAGAGAGGTTGAATATTAATTATAGTATAAACATTACGTTATGAGTATTAAATTTTTTCAGCTTTTGTTTTGTGTCGCGTAATATCTGGCTTTTTTTCTCTTTTTTTTTTGGAAGATGCATGCAACAGTTAGTTTTATTGTAGATTTAGTTTTTTTTTTTTGTTTCTTGTGTATAATATTAGTAACGGCAACAGCGATGATGAAAAATCCACAAAATCAACAGCAAAAATAACAACAACAAAAATCTTTGCAGTTCAAATTTGTAATCGTAACCCAAACTTTGTTACAGTTGCCTACCATCTGTTGTCGCGTAAACAACGGTTAATTTCTTAACAATCAACCAACCACCAAAACGAATTAAGAAAATAAATCTTAAATATTTTTGAAAAAATACGTTATTTAAAAATCGAAATTAAAACAGATAAAAGGAAAAATATTATCTGAAGTATTTCTCAAAAAAAAAACACACACACAAATGTTAATATTTAACGTAAATATTGAAAGAAAGTGAAGGTGTTCAATTGTTGCTTTAATAAGAAATAAAAACAAAAGAAACTAATAGCCTTTAAGCCAAAGAAAATGTGAACTTGTATTGTTTCACTAGATAAATGTAGTCGTTGTTCTTAAGGACTGAGATCAGTTTAAATGGAGAACAATATTAAAAAAAAAGTTATTTTTTAATGTGAAAAATTTTTAAGTTAAACTTCTTAACTATGGAATATGCTCAAGGTATTGCAGGGTTGACTGCATCAAATAATCCTGTATTCACTCATGTCAAAGGCAGATTACTTTATTGTTTGCGCAAAAAAATTTAGTTTATTTAAAACGTTTGTCAGAAGTTTCCTGAAGCGGTAAGGAAATGCCCATCAAGAAGTGCTTTGACACTCAATAATCGATATCGGTGACTTAAATAATTAATCGGGATAATAGAAAATAGCACGAAAAAAAGATTATATTTTGAAAATTTATAATTTTGAACATAACGAGAAGCAAATTTCTACCCACCTAGATACAGGTTTCCTGAAGAGTGGCAAGAGAGGGTTTTTTTTTTGTTCCTGATAATGGTTTAATTGCTAAAATCCTTTTGCCAATTTTATAGTTAGAATCTATCATTTAAAAATAAATTTATATGATTATGAAGTCCTCCATGTGGAGAGGTTTAGTTTCTTTTAGTAATTTCCAAATCGGCATAAATGTGGTACAGCACGTTAGGTCATATCCACTGAAAGCTGCCATGCTGTTACGTACTTGGTTGCTTTTTTACCACGTTTAGTAGTGCTAACTCTGGCGTGCTTAGTTATTTTTATAAATAAATAAAACACATAAATCAGTGTGTCCTTAGAATATTAAAGTAAAATTAAGTAATAAATTAAAATTTAACATATTTTTACAGCTCAGAGCCAAAAAGTTTTTTACACAATAATTTACAAGAAAATTTTTAAATTTAACTGATCTCAAACTAAACTTTGGTTACAAACAAGTGCTTTTTATTATCGCCAATATAATTGTAATTATTTATTTTCTTTTTGTGCAGTTAGTGGTTAATGTTGAATTTTCTAAAAAAAAAAAGAAAAAAAAACAATATAATAATAGTGAGGCTGCAGTATAAATTTTATTGTTCTTGTTTCTCCCCTAATAGGCAATTATGTAATTTAAAGTTAGCGGATTAACGCATTCAAAAAAGCCAAATGATTGATGGCTTAAATTACACCCAAAAAATCACTGCTTTAAACTACAACAGAATTTAAAAAAGCAACCTTAAATAAACTATAATACTGATGTTTAAAATTATAATATTTTAAAACAACTTGTCTGTAATTACAATAGAAATAGTTTTAAAACAGGTACAACAATAAAATAAACCTATAATTTATATTTATCCAACAAGCAGAAACAAAAAAAATTAAAGAAAAGTTAAACAGCAGCAAAAGTTTAAAATTAAAATTATATTTTAAGGAAAATTTTAATGCTTTAATCGTGAACGTTGTGTTCTGTTTAACAAAATAAAAATAGAAACAATAAAAATAGAAATAAAAGCAAAGAAAAGTGAAAAACTAAACCAACACATTTCAGATTTAATTTCAATACACGTGCAAATTTTTAAGAAAAAAAACAGAAGTTAAAAATTGTTTATAATGGACTAAAGTAAAGAGTTGAATAAAATTTTAAGGTCATGTGCGTTTTGTGTGACAAGCAAATTACTCAACAATTTTGAATTATGTTTAAAGATGTGTTTCAAGTTTCATTTGTTGTTGTTATTGGGTATTATTGTAACTGATCGGATAACAGCAGCATCATCGTCACCATCAATTGTATCACAGTATTATAAAACAAATCAATTCGCAACTGGTAAGTAATCAATATTGATTTATTGATTGCAGTAAGGCAAATTAATTTTTTATGTCGTGAAAGGTATTTTTCTTTAAAAAACTAAAATTCAAAATCATTCATAAGTCATCAATGAAATTAATAAATTTATTTTCAGAAATAGATTTACTGTTAAATTTTCACCAGCCTAAATTTAATTACAAAATATTTTTATACCGTTCACTATAAAAAGTGGAAGAAGTTTATTACTAAGTTTGTCATTCCGTGTGTTATTTCTACAATATCCATTTCCGACCCATAAAATAAATATATTCTGACTTTTTATGCAAAGTTGATTGAGCGATATCCGTCTGTCCGATGTCAATTGATTAGATTCAGTGTCAAAAGAGGTGCTATTGCAAATCAGCATGATCGCTCTATGTCCTTCGAGGCAGCAGGACAAACACCACGCCTACCTATAATTTTTTCATGTCAGTTGGAACAATAAAGTAATTTTAATCAAAAAACTAAATATATGGGGAGATGGAGAATTAAAAAATAAGAAAATACATCAAGTGAAAAAATTTGCACTCTGCCATATTCGACTTACGAGGCTCTGAAATTTTCAAATTTTTTATAATATCATTATGGGTATACATTTAAAGCTTATGAAGAGATCTTTGAGGAAATACTAAAATTTTTTAAAAATTCTTAAGCAGTACCAAATTTTTTTATTTTTAATTTAATTTTAATTAATTTTAATTTTTGGTTTCGCTCATGTACAAAAGTTTCTGTGTCTGCTTGAAACGTTTTCGATCCGGTAGTTTGTTTTCTTACACTGATAATCAACAAAACACCCAACTGTTTCATGTATTTTCAGGTCTTTTAAAATGAAGCATTTTTGCTTTATCTGCCAAGTTTGCATGGGCAACAAGGGTTGAGTTCCGCAATTATTTAAGTTAATTGATTAGTTTTTTTTAATATAAATAATGACGATAAAAGGATAGTTGCCAGTATTTTTTAAATTATTTTCATTACTTAGTATAATCGAGAATAGCAAAATGTTTGCATAACAATTAAAACAAGTAAGAGTGCTATATTCAGCCGAATCTTATATACCCTTCACCATCTATGTAAATCTAGTTTAGTGAAGTAACTCCAATCAAAAAAACAAATATTGAGGTGACAGAGAACTAAAAAATAAAAAAAAATCGACGCTACATATATATAATTTTACATAACATAAATTACATGAGCTCTTAATGGGTTAAGCATTTTTAAAAATTTTAGTATTTCCTTGAAGATCTCTTCAAAAGCTTTAAAATGATACTAATATTCATATTTAAGAAAATTTTAAAATTTCAGAGCTCAGTAAGTCGGAAAATATAGCCGAGCGCCAATTTTTCCAATTGTGTTTTCTTATTTTTTAATTCTTTATCACCCCATATATTTATTTTTTTGATTAGAGTTACTTGCACCTCTTTCGTCATTATGTCTGATCGATTGACATATTTACTTATTTTTTTTTTCTTTTGCCTCGGCAAACTTGATTTTAACATCAAGACGGACTAAGAAGTCAGAATATATATACTTTATGGGGGTTAGAAACGGGTATTATAGAAGTTACACACGGAATGACAAATATGAATCAGTACTTTTTATTTCTTTAAAGCTAGTTATTATTATAAACAGAAATATCAAAAACGTAATTTATAAATCCACCACAACGATAAGCATCTACGGCTTTAAAGAATAATAGTACTAAGTACCGACAATAAATACATGTTGCTATCTTGGGCCTATCTTTTAAACCGTTATAGACAAGCGCTTGCAAATTGGACTGAAATTCGATTGCTATAAACGTTATAATAACAAGTATAAAGATTTAAAATTATTAATTTAAGGGTGTCCCAAAAGTTAATGTAGGTTTATGATGATGGCCAAGCTTTTGAACCGTTATATACATAGAACCAAAATTAATGTAATTTGACGTATATGGCTGTATATAAAATCTGTTTTGAAGTCGGTTTTTTTTGCGAGAATTATTAACCTTTAGGGATTTCACAAACGATGGCAAAAATTTAAAGTTAAGGGAAATTGCTATTATTTTTTTGAATTCAAAAAAACTTTTCAAGATTTCTACTTCGATCAATTAACAAACAAATTACTTCCTCGATTTAAAAAGAAATTTCCTTTTTTATATTTTTACAAAAAAATTCATGATATTGCAATATTAGAAACAAATATGAAACAACCAATCAATATAAAATTACATAAGCAACAACAAAAAATCAATACTAAAACAACACCTATGAAACAACAAAAATAATTTCATGATGAGATTACACTGCAGTTTTTCTCATAATTAACATAAAATTAATGAGATTAATAACAAAAAATATTAAGCAATTTCTGTTCATTTATTACAATGTTTTACAACGATTAAACTTTCTTATGCAATAAAATTATTAATTTATTCAGACAATTGTAGATTCGACACGCGCTTCTTCTCGGCACGAAAAAAAATTGATGACTAGATTGAAAGCAAACAAGATTAATGATTGATTCCTTTAATCACTTGAAAAAACTACATTTACACCATTAAGTTGTTATGTAACTAGATGCATGAAGATTTTTGTAGACAAATGGTGATGAAAAGAAAGCGATCAAGTGTACGATAAATTCGATGGTATAGATAAAGTCAAACGACGTAAACATATGCTTCCATTGCATTGTTTTAATAACGAAGTGGAATTAAATGACTTTGACATATGACCTGCACTTGTGAAAATATCTGAAATATTTATTTCACCAAAATGATTATTTAGCCTCAGCGATAATTTTTTACGAGTTGACCACAAAACAGTCTTATTGCAAGAGTGTTTGAATGAGAGATGCCATCAGAACCAATTTGTCAATTAAAAGCACACAATTAAAATATTAATTTGTTAGTTGTGAAAATTTTAAAATTAAATTTTTTAAATAAAAAATTTCTTCAGATTATTATGACGCATGTTCCCCTTGTTTGGGATTTTTATTTAAAATAACAAATCAGGGATGGAAATACCGCATACGAAATCAAATACAGGGCTTGTTTGGAAATTAATCACTGCGCTGCATCTGATGCGCATGTCTGAGTAGTTTGCGAAACCGATGCAAAACAGCTGATGCTGATAAATACTTGATGCGCAAACAAAAAAATAAACTGTCATTTGTTTTAAAATTTCAAATGCTTAAGCATTACTACTAGATAAGTTTATAATAAATTTATTTCTTGATTTAGATGAAAGCAAAAAATAAATAAAGTTGTGCAATCGACAAAAAAAAAGAAAATTTAAAATTTAAAAACTGAGTGAACTGCCAAAAGACGTATGAGCCAAAAACAGACGAATCCCAAAAAATCTGGATTATGTTAATATAGTAAAGAACTATTTAATTCGTTTCTAAAAGTGTATAATCCAACGAAATTTAACAAAATAAAATTAATAAAAATCAAATACAATACTGACTCATTTATTGCATTAGCCATTTTTGTGATGCGAGTTTGACGTTTGTTTGTATTTTATTGATTTATTTTAGAACACATGACATTTGCAGTGATGCCAACTGATGCATTTTCGAACGCACTGCGCATCAGATGCAGCGCAGTGATGCATTTCCGAACAAGCCCACAATTTTCCGTAATTTGTAATTTTTTTAACTACCGCATTTACTCCTAGCAATCATTTTTAGAAAAGTTAAACGATTGTAAAATCAATCAATTACAAAAGTAAGTCATCATATGGGAAGTACTTCTTAAGGTAATGTCTAATTTGTTGATGGGTTGTCAAACAAGTAAAACTCATTAACACTGCAATTGTCGATTTGTAGAAATGATTCGGTTTCGGTAGGTTTCTAACGTTGATTTCCAAGCATGAAATTAGGGCGGCTATTTTAGCCCCCAATCGTGCCATAGTTTTTAGGGCCAACAAACTATCGATTGCATTCGTCGTATTTCCTGAGTCTTTATTAAGCAATTTTTTGACTTGGGTTTGCTATAGAATTCCCTCTATGCAAATGTGCATAGAGATCGGTCGCATGGAGCCTTACTAGCTAAAAACAAGTGACACCAAGTCCCATTTGGGCAGTGTGTGAGATTAACATTTGAAATGATTTTTCCCATGTATATACAAATTGTATGTGTATACGATTGAGTGATGAAATTGATTTACCAATTAGACCGCAATGACATTGGAACGCTTTAATAAGAAACAAAAAAATGAAGAAATTTTTTTATAATTTATGCGCAGAAATTTAAATTGAAAAGAATTAATTAAATAAGCGGCAAAAAATGTTTATTTTATTAAGTTTGTTTTGCAATAACTGTATAACAATTTCGCCTAAAAATATGCTTGAATTTTATTCGTAAACTGCTGACAGCGGTAATTTAAGCATGCGATACGTGGCAATACGATAAGAAAGCAGACTCGTTTTGGAATGTGGATTTTCGGCTATATCTCTGTGTTTTGCCGAGATAATCCCACATATTATATCAAATATGATTCCAGTTGGTACTATGCAAGAGAATATCATTTAATTATAATGGTTTTTTTATACGAGTACAGCAATACATTAGTGCAGACATGTTTGCCATGGCACAATTATTCATCAAATAAGCTTCTTAAATCAGATGGCACATAACTTTCCTAGAATATTTTGTCTAGTAAAAGCCCAAAAAATGCTATAATTCATTCTTTAAATAAAAACCCAAAACCCATTAAAAATATATTGATTAATTAACATACGAGTACAAACTTTATATTTACAATATTATTTAGATTTATTTTAGTTCCTCCGCATAAAGTTCGAACAAAGGATACCAAACGGGAAAGTATTTTTCACGAGCTAAAAAATAACAATCAGTTTTCGAGATTTTGTGATCACGAAAAATTCCGAACACCTAAATTTCTTAAAACTAATCCTGATTGCCATTTTTAGTCGTAAACGACTGAGGTATGTCAGGCACACTGACACCAAGCTTCTCAGGATTTTTAAGTGGTTTTTACTCGTAAGCCGCATTAGAATTTTTTCGGGAAAGTTACTCAGCAGTCGTCAGTCAGCCATTCTCTTTCGTCACCATGTACCAATGAGTTCTGGTAGCTCATGTTTTCTTTGCCCGAAAGATTATTTCGCATATTAAGTAATGGCTCTCCAGTAAGTCTTTTCAATATCAGCTATATTTTGGTCCGTTAATGGCCTTGTGGCGTGCTGCAAAGCTCAATGTTTTTCGAACCGATACGAAATGTTGCATTTATTCATTCTATCCAGATAATTTCGTTAACCTTAACTTGACAGTATTTGCATTAAGTAGATGTTAACATAGCCGAATCGCCTGCAAGGGGGCACTGTTGATCATTGTTGTTTAAATCGGTTTTTAATCCCTCCTTCTTAACTAAATATAAATGCTCAATGTTGAATGAAATAATTTTTTAAAAATTTATTAAATTTACATTATTACTGAAATTAAATCAATTTTTAATTGTATCTACTTCCTATAGACTGTGGAACACGACCTCCAAGAAGAGAACCCAGATCGCAGCCATCTACCGAAGATCCCAACGGTTCGCGTACGGCAAAAATAATAGCCGGTACATACACCAAAGAGGGACAATTTCCTTGGCAAGCATCACTGGAATTACTACATCCATCACTAGGCTTCCTTGGACACTGGTGCGGTGCTGTACTTATACATCAATACTGGATTTTATCAGCTGCCCATTGTGTTCATAATGATCTTTTCAATTTACCTGTGCCGCCGCTTTGGACTGTAGTCTTAGGAGAATATAATCGTGCAATCGAATCGGGTTATGAACAGAGAATACCAATTGATAAAATTGTATTGCATAAAAGTTATCAGAATTTTTTACACGATTTAGTTCTAATGAAACTTTCCATGCCAGCGGATCTGTCGAAAAAATCCAATATAAGAAGAATATGTTTGCCCTTTTTGTTTAACGATCCTACCGGTGAGGATGACGAGGAAGATGATTTCCAAAATGTTGACGATTCTTTGGCCTGGGGCCTGGCAGAAGTACCTGATAAAATGGAGAATTTTTTAAGGAGTGTGCAAACAATGCGACGTTATCGTAATATTACGATACCAACTATGAAAGAATTAATGGATTTAAAAATCCTTAATCGTTTAAAACGACAACAGCTTACAGAAGAGGAAAGAGCTGGAAAGAGACTTAAATCATCTCGCAGAAGAAATGACAAGATAATGAAAATATTTCAAAATTCAAATGAATACGATAATGTGAGTCAAGAAAAGCATTACCATCATCGTCTTGTTGACAGCAAAAGTGATTTGCCATATATCGATTGTGTGGCAACGGGTTGGGGTAAAGTAAATCTAACAGGAGATTTAACAGATTTGCTATTGAAGACAACTGTGCCGTTACATAATAACAGAAGGTAAACTTAATTTTTCTTAATTAATAATTAAATTATTCACCATCTACCATAGAATGTAGGTTGTGAACTTGTTCTTTTATGTTTTTGTTGCTGAACTTAAAAATAAAAATTTTAAAGAAAACAAAAAATATTTAAAAGAGATGGTAAAGAGGAGATAAGTGGTGAAGAAACATTATTAAACTTTGTTGACGGTTAAGTTTTGTAGACCTAGCAGTAAATGGATGACTGTATAATCACAATTATGCTATAACTTTTTTGCATAATTTTGAAAATTAAACGACGCACGTAGGGGAATTATGTCAATCTAGCCAGACATTACTTTTTTTTTGGTTATATTGGCTCTACTGAGTTTACCTCGATTAATGAAACTTGTCAGAAAAATCTGTTATTGCCATAGGCTGTTAAAGCAAAAAAAAAAAAATAAAATCGAACCAAGAAAAAACAGTTCCCCTTAGAAGAACTGATCCTACCTCTGCAAAATGAAAGTTTTTTTTTTAATTTTCAAGTCATTTTTTTTAGCAATTACAACTTTCAATATCAAGGAATTTTTAAAAACTTAAAGTTGGACTTAAGATATTCTAAAACTACATTTTAGCCACGCCCCTTTTTGTGGGCGGTGAAATAAAATATGATTTAAAAAAAGGATGTAATTATTAAATGAAATTGATTTACATACGCCTCAAAACCTTAAAAATTAATTTCAATGGGTAGGGGAAGGTATCCCTTCAATACCAGCACTAAAAACGTCCCTGTGAAAAAATTTTTTTTTAATTTTTTCCAATTTCTTAAAAATGTTTATTGTTAAGCTTTCCAATCTCTTAACAAGGGGCGGGGAGCCTTCCAAGAATATTATTAAAAAGATATTTTTGTAATTTGTTACTTTATAGTATTTTATTAATCTGAAATTAATTTATTCATAGTAAAAACTTATTTATGACTGCAACGTTAAATATTATTAAAAATTATAACAATTAATTTTTTTTAAAGAACTTTTTTTTTGCACTAAGATAATGATAAGTGGCACTTCTTCGTCTGATTCTTCAAAGACCTCTTCCGAGTCAGCGTTAAGTACAGGTTAAAGCATGAAAGAGAGGTAATAACGCAAAACAGGCGCAAAAACGCACAACCTTTTTTTTCTACAATATAAAAGTAGAGATGATAAATTTTATAGTGATATGTAACTTGCGATAAAGATCACTCTCAAAATTCTTTTTTTTTTACAAAAAATTTAACAAAAAAAATTTTTTTTTCTTAATTTCGAATGAAATTTTTTATCATAAAAATTTAAAACAAAATTTTTCCAAAAATTAATAGAAGTAGCTGGTTATATAGCCTTTCACAGAAAAAAAGTTAAACCACAAGAAAATATATTGCAAACTTCTCAAAATCGTAGAAAGTCAATAAAAACGTATTCGACTTTCCCAACTTTCGTGACTTTAACAACGTTCCAAAACAATAAATCTCAAGCAAAAGTCTTGAAAATTCACTTTGCGATGCAGAATTGTTATCTGTACAGCTGCGTACTTAAATTTTTACATTTCTCAAAAGTAATTTTTGACCTAATGTCCGGCTAGATTGGCAAAATACTTCTATGTACGACGCGACGTTGCTGTTGCAACGCCCTTGGTACTAAATTGGAATGAAATTTTGTAGTAGACTAAATTTTATTTTTGCTTGTATTTATAGATATCTGTTCAGCAAAGTACAAAATGCAGCTTTTCAAATGTTGTGTAATTAATACCCCATTACGGTTTACTACTCAACTCAGTTTGGTCATCTAAAAGACAACTCAAATTTTTTGGTTGTAATTGTTAGAACTGCTACCGATTAGTTGTAATTTTTTGAAACTTTTGTCAACGGTATTAACACATAGTTTTAAACGATAATGCCACAATAAAGTTGAAACACAATGTAATTTCAACTTAATTTTTTTTTTTGCCAGGTTGAGTTGTAATTGAGTTGAGTTGAGTTGAGTTGTAAACCGTAATAGGGGTATAAATCTGCTCAAAACGTTGTAATAAAATTTTGTAAAAATTAAAAGGGTTGAAATTCGCAATTGCGAATCAACTTGAATATTCACTTTCGTTAATTCATTAACTTGATCAAAATAAAACTATATATTCTTTTAGATGCAGAGAAGCCTACGGTAGTTTTGTTAAGATACATCGTGGACATTTGTGTGCAGGAAAACTAAATGGCAAGGGTGGCACTTGTGTGGTAAGTTATATAACATTTTTATAAATATTTTTTTTTTTTTTTTCATATAAACATTTTTATTTTTCATTTTTCGTTACCAGGGCGATTCTGGCGGGCCCTTACAATGCCGTCTAACAAAAAATGGTCCTTGGATATTGGCAGGCGTAACTTCATTTGGCTCAGGCTGTGCTATAGAAGGTTATCCAGATGTTTATACAAGAACATCTCACTATATGAAATGGATACAAGACACAATAGCTTTTGAATAAAATCTGCTCGAATAGAAATTATTTAAAGTACAAGTAAAATCTGTTTAGGATTTTTATTTTATTGTTATTTAATTGTTTTTTTACAAATTGTTATGTTTAAACTTAAATTATCTTAATTTATTAATTTATTAATTATTTAATTGTTATTTAAATTATTACATTGTATACTATAGTTTTTATTTGTTGGATATAAAAAACCCCACGTTACTAAAATTAATATAAATACAAAACATATTTCTGATATATCTTAAATGTTCTTAAATTTATTATCACAGCCATAAATACTTTTTATAATGCTAAAAATTCAAAAAATATAAAAGACAAGTGGCCATTATATCTATCTAGCGCTTGCTACGAGTAACTATCACAAAGTACTTCTTCCATATATGTATGAACAAGTACCTCTACTTCCTTCCTGTCGTCAACAAGACAGATGTAACTTAAGGCAAAAAACGAAAAAAGAAAAATCATCGTTATTATGAAGTAAGAAATTCATTTTGTAGAAATGGCAGCAATGGGTTGTTCTTTTTGTAAAATTTATCATTTAACTGCCTAAGTTTCGACCTGTTGTTATGCCCGTCCCCTTGTGGTGGCATTTTTATCATCAGCATTTTCTCACCCTTGGCCGTCAATGCTATATCCAGTGGCATGGTCGTAACTAACTTTGGTAGAGTTGGCGACAGTAATGGCACTATACAAACATTCGTGTTATTCATTTTTCTTGTATTCGCCGATACTTCTCGTATAAGAACATTGCATTTTTCTATCTGCTTTTGCTTTTTCATGGCGGTTGATGAAGTTGGCAACCAAAAGCATATGAGCAGTGCAGTACCAACAAGTGATAGACCAGCCACAATTAAGGCAATAATTAGGCCACATTGTACATAAGGACAAATTTTGAAGAGTAATTTTAAAAGCAATTTTATGCCTGGCGTAAGTTCTTCGACACCCTAAAAAGAATAAAAAAAAATACGAAAGAATATAAAATAAATGAACAAATTAGAAAACAAAACAAAAAAAAAACAAAAACTTTACAAATGAAATGCAACAGCAAGTTTTATTACATTCAATTAAAATAAATTGCAACATTTGTCAGGAAATGTGGACTTAATAAAAAAAAGTGTCTGTTAAAGTTCTTAATGTTATAAGTATCTATATACCCAATTCTTTTAAATACCTCAATATTAATTAAGATGAAGGTAAAATTTAAGTTAATAATTTACTCGCATAAAAATCGTTTTTAAATTTTTATGGTTTTTGTCTGTCGTCTTTCACCAAATTTTTTTATTTAAGTTAATAATTTTGCTATTATATACTTTATTTAAGTACCCATCCACAGCTTACGGATAATGTAATGTACACTGTCTCAAATACTTGCAATTCTATATCGTTGTAAGACATAAATTAAAGCAAAGACAAAATCTTAGCAATGAAGACAGGAGATTCTAAGAATAAGTTTAAACTTACGGACTACAATGAATTTTTAAAAGAAAGTTTTAAAAAATATCATAAATAAAATTGCATAATTTGAACGGCGACTTAAAAAATTTCATGCTTTTTTCTCTGTCTAGTAGCGGTCTTAGCGTTTTATTTAAAAACTAAATCATTTAAGAAGCATAAAATCTCAGTGTCATTTCTCAATTTACTTTAAATCACTTAGAAATTCTGTTTTTCACGACATTTTGCTTGTTTAGGGAGAACCCGGTGCGAAGTTCACAGGGTTTCGCTATAAGTACCTCCGGTACTTCTTTTAATATCTAGCACCGAAAGTATTAAAGTGTATATTACTCGTAATGGAAAATGTAGTAAAATACTACAATGTGATTTAATTATTTTCTTTTTTTTTGTGAACAGACGAAAAACAAGTAAGAGTGCGATATATTTAGATATGCCGAATTCTATACATCCTTCACCATCTATGTAAATATAGTTTAGTGAAGTATCTTATACAAAAAGCAAATATTGGGGTGACAGAATTAAAAATATTTTTTTTTAAATTTCTACATAAAAATACCATCGGCTCTTAATAGGTTAAGGATTTTTTTAAAAAGTTTAGTATTTCCTTCAAGATCTCTTCAAAAGCTTTAAAATGCTACCCATATTGATATTTTAAAAAATTTGAAAATTCCAGAGCCCTGTAACTCGGAAAATATGGGTGAGCGCCAATTTTTTTTTCTTGATGTTTTTTTCTTATTTTTTAATTCTCCATAGCCGCATATATTCGTTTTTAATTAGAGTTCATTTTTTCAAATGATTTGGAAATATTCCCGGTAGGCGTGGTGTTTTGCCCCCCTGCCTCGAAGTACGTGGACCGCTCTTGCTTATTTTCAATAGCACCTCTTTCGATACTACTTCTGACCGATTGGCGTATTTAAATTGTCGGACGGACATCGCTCAATCGACTTCGCTATTCATAAAAACTCAGAATATTATACTTTATGGGATCGGATATGTATATATGGTGAAGTGTATAAAAATACAAAAGAAATAACGCTTAAATATACAACAAGCAAAAAAACTATTCACATTTCAGGTCACTGAACCAGATTTTTTGAATATCTTAAAGAAAGAAATCATAAAATTAGTTCCGCGAAACTCCCACCTTAATATAAAAGGGCGTTCAAAGCTGTAACACTCATTTCGACTTTTTATTATTCCCATAAAATTACATATAAAACAAACCTTGCAAAACCTTTCGGCAAATATATTTGTCACATAATTTTAATAATTTAAAAAAAAAAGATTTCGATTAAAGGCTTTTTTTGAACCTTTATAGAACGGTTTGACCTCTAGGCAACCTTAAATATTTATAGTCTTTCATACCGTCCAAATTATTACAAGTCAGAGACAAATTTTAATTTAATCTCAAAAATTTTTGACAGACTATTTTTATATTTTTTTTTTAAATCTTAATTTTAAAAATGGCAGAGGTACATAACCATAGCGCCAGGGTCCCCTTAAAGTTTTCTGATATGAATAGTCCCTTTAGGAACTGCACATCGACCTATACCTTCGTATAGAAAGTAAGAAATCCTGAAAAGGATATTGAAGTATTAACGATTATAATTTTTTTACTATTTGTTAACACGATGGCATTTTATAAAAGCCAGCTGAAAAAAAAACACACAGATATTCCCCCTTCGAGATAAAGTAATAAACTCAATGACAGACTATTATAAAAATGTTAATATTAAAACGCAACTTACAATTTCCAACCAAAATATGGGCAATACTTTGTCACGAAACCTGCTCATTTGGCGGTTGTATTTTACATCATCTATTAATAAATTGATTTGAAAACGTGTATGTATTTTCATAGGAATACCCAATTGCTAAAATAAAATAAAATTATAAATATTTATTTTAATAAATAAAATAAGAATTTTTAACTCACCGGTTGCATAACAATTTCTGAGCCATGTTTCGTCTCATTGGGATTCAAACCATCAAAAGGTTCCAATAAGGAAGGATCACCATTAAAGAAATGAGGAAATGAAATGGCCAAAGGAATATCTAAGATAACAAAATCATTTTTAATTATAATCCATTATCGTTAATTTTACAACTTACTGTAATAACACGGTGTTATATTTCCCAAACCCTTTTTCAGGCATTTTTTATTAGCACAAAAGCAAGAGGAATCCATATCATCGATATCGCTATCAAAAGCTTTTTCATGCAATTTAAAATAATATGCCTCAATGCCATCGATCATGCCAGGATGAGAGTATACTATTGGTAAGGTGCGACAAAATGCCTTGCGATAAATACGAAAAGTTTCACCCTTGGTAATATTGCGGGGAAACAAAGTGCCATCATAAGTGCCTTGTATACCATTGCAATTAGTAACACTGGAAATATTTTAAATAAAAATGTCAAAGTTTGAAAAGTTTTCAAGAAATATACATGAAATTATTTTAACATACTTGATTTTATTTGAAGGTGTCCAATATTTAATATTTGTACGGCCATTCCAAGTGTCAATTGAGAAATCTCTGGCTTTATTTTGAGTCTTTTGCGAGTTCTTGGTGGGCAATTGCATGGTTACTACATTCTCACCCTCATCAAACATGCGCTCCATTAAACCAAATTTTTGAAAATTTATTACACCCGGTATTATCTTTGAAGCCAAGTACACTAAATTGTCTTCATAACCCCACAAATATTCATGTACTGACATTTCCAGCATGGGTTTCGAATTAAGTTGACGTGTCAATGCACTTATAGCCAACGCTGCAAATGCAGAATAACCAGCTGCTGCTGAGGTTACACCCATGTATGGTATATTCGGTGCAATTATCTTATCTACTTTGGGATCTCCCACTGATTTATCACGTATAAACTTTACAATGCGTCTGGGTGTGTAGGTCACTGTGTTATTTGCATTGAAGGTCACATTATGATTCTCAAGTATTTCCTGATAAACATAAGGACCCACTTCAATGACCTTCAACTTGGCATCAAGACCGCGTATAAATGCATCTAAGTTTGTAACATTGAACATGTAAACACTAACGTACACACCTAAAGGTGGCTTCAGCCATATATTATATAACAAGGAACCAGTTTTTAAAGCCAATTGCTAGAATTCATAGAAAACGAAGAAAAAAAAATAACAACATGGAAAACAAGCACAGAAGACTTTAACTTGTAGCAACTAAGAACACGTCGTAATACATTAAAGTTTTTGCAGCGTGCTTAAATGCACGTAATACTTACAGAATCCACTATTTTTGTTACAGGATCAGTAAAGAAAATTACAGCTGCCAATATTGTTAAAGCCATTCCAAAAGAAACTAATTTAACTGCTTCTGTAAGTAGAAAGAGAGAGAAAATATGATGAAATATCACTAAAACAATTTTAAGTTTCATTTTATAAATAAGAAAATTTATTACTTGAAATCTTAAATTTATAATTTGTTTGTACGTACGTTGCAACTAACATCATCATCAACATACCAATTATCTTAAAATAAAATATTAAAAGCGAAAGAGTTCTGGGGTAATTCCCTCATCATGTTCAATTATGTTTTATTTATCTTACAAGACAAGATGTTAAATAAAAATGAAAAGGAGACGTGTATTCAACGGAAACAAGAAAATTAATTTTAAGTGTTTAATACTGACAAAACTTCGAGACTTACTCATAATAATAAGCAGAAAAAAACAACTTAGTGGGAATCTATACATGTTTATGTTCGCATCACTTAAAAACTACAAAATTTTGTCAGGAGGTTCCTTAGAATCTTTGTTCCAATATAGAATACTTTGTTTTTCGTAAAAATAGGTTGCTTCCTGACAAAATAGAGAATAGTAGAAGCACCCAATTTTACTGGCATAATGGTACTAAAAAAATTGTCAGCATTTTTTATTCTTGTAAATGGAAAACGTTTAATACTGTCTACAAGATAAATAGTTAAATTAGAATTTTAAGAAAATTTGAAATGACACGCAGACGAAGTCGTTGGCACTGCTAGTCATTACATATTTTACCTTTTTCATTTTTTCAAAATGTTGAACAACATGCATTATTTCGCTTGAAAAACTTGATAATTAGCTACTGGTGACAATACAGCGGTTTAAACGATAATTGTAGTTTTTATTGCCTTCAAGAACGCCGCATTGTTTTAGCAGTGTAAACAAAAAACATATGTTATAGTTTTGTGCGCCTGGAAGAATTTTAAAAATTTAAAACGAGGAGAAATACTGATTCATTTATTTTTGTCTACTAAATTTTTTGAACACAAAAAAATTAAATCAGGTCAAAGGGTCTGAAAAAAAAGTTGCAAAAATTTTGTACGAAAAAGTGCTGCATATATTATTTCGTACTTGAATCTTTTTTTTTTTTTTTTTTGCAGTAATTTTTTTATATGAAGTTTTGACGACATTTCGCACTAAATGATGAACAGAGTACTACGCTGAAAGCATGGTGTTCTGTTTACCATTTCGTGCAAAATGCTCTCAAAAGACTATAAAAAATCGTAAGAAAAAACTACGTAATGTTTCTGGCAACATGTTTATATACAATTGCCCTATTCACAAGCCCCCTAGTACGTGCTAAGTGCTAACAAAATACAACGGTGCTAGCTGTGTTGTTGGTAATTTATATGCAAACATGCGATACAACACTTAGTACTTTTTTTATATGTTTTTCAAACGTTGTATTTGTTTAAATGTTTTATGTTTAAATGAATTATTATTTTTGTGTTCATGTGTGAATTATATTAAATTAAATTGAATTAAAAGATATTTTTATTAGTTTTATTTATTTAATTTATTTCCTAAAGATCCCAAGCAGTAAAGTGCAATTTTAAGCTGCAAGTCAATGCGTAGTTGGAGCCTTTCGCCAATTGTGTGGAAAACATCTTCATTTTTTATAAGGTTGAATATATAGGCAAATTCCTCTGGCCGTAGTCGTATCATATGAAGAAATCTGTTTTCATCAAAATATCTTAAAACCCGATTATGCCATAATGATGATTTTGGTAACCCTAAATGTATAATTCTGCGACTGGAGAGCAAGTACATTAGGTTCATCCTAAAAATGTCTTGAATTTCATCCTCACACAAAAAATTTATTCATTTACTTTTTTCTGTTTTCTCCCGCATTTGGCTTATAAATAACAAATGATGAATAGCACTTTTCTTCTTCTTATTTACTTTTTGACGTATGAAGTACAATGTACAATGGCACACTGATACAATGGTTGTTCACAAAGAAGTAAACAAAAGGTAGTATGCAATACTAACTACACCTTAGCAGAGCTTGTGAATACGGCAAATATGTTTATGATCAATATTTGTTCAACTGCAAAAGTATATACATACAGGCATGTCACGAATTCCGACCGTAATGGTTTTAATTCCGTATTAACAATTCCGATCGATTTTGTTTTACCTTCTTCGAATTCCGATCGATTTTGCTTATTTCTAAAAAATGATTAATTTCCACCTTTTAATTTAAATGTGACAATATTGCGCACAACAAAAAAAACCAAGGCTAATCTACATAAGAGCATACAATAAAAGAACTTAGAAAACCGCAAATAAAAAAATTTCAACGAAACTATGTAAATTCCACTTTGAAATTTAAAGTTGGTTTCATTCCATTTATTTATTGAAAAATCAATTTGCGAAATTTAAACCGCTTTCGATCGGAATTGAGGTCTGTGACATGCCTGATAAGCTACACTTACTTTCGTACAGAGTTGTAAGACACGACAAACATGGTTACATCCGTAAGGGCAATAATAATTACCAGTTTTCTTCTAAAATTTATTATTGGCATCACTAGTTAATTGTCCAATTTTATAAAACGAAATAAAATGCTAAAATAAAAAGTAATTAAATTGATTGTAAATACAAGAACGTCAACTATCATTTTTCTCTTCTATTTCTTGTCATGTGTTTCTTACTCTGTTATTTCTCCAAACTTGGTTCCCACGATCTTGTGTTACTAAATACCCGCTTTAATCAAACTAATACAGGCAATGCAATATTACATCACCTCGGCCACACTTGAAATGTTGCAACCTTTTACCTCGCCGCCATTAAAACCACTAAACTCTATGGTTCAAACTAGTCAAGCCATCTCCCGTTTAACCAACTCAGCCATGACTAATACGCAATTTTGTTATGTTGCTACTTCTTCTTTAAGAAAAACTTTACGATTTCCTTACATTACTATACATACTGTCGCCTTTATCATCTCTTCTTCTATTCTAATATACAGGCAGCTTCACCAACTAATTTGCTGCGGTTACACAACAGTTGTTACCAAGTGGCTGCGTAGGCCAATTAATTTATTTTCGTCGGTAGCATTACTGTCAAATCCATATGTACATATATAATAAATATTATACATATTTTATTTACATATAAAGCTCTAAGCACTTAGAGCCATACCTAAATAAGGGCGGAAAGCGTATTTTTGCTGTCAAAAGTTCTCTTGCCTGTACATTTTGTATGGAGCATACCGAAATAACGCGGCGGCAACGCTTTGCAATTGGAAAATCCGATTTTGACAAGGCGTTTAATAATAAAATAAAACATAAACAAAAACAAACCAAATTTTGTTTTTTTTTATAAAATTTTCAGTTTACACAACACAAACACCAGGATTGTTGTTCTTTTTAGAATATTTAGGGAAGTTATATATATTTTTGGAAAAAATGTAGTACTGAAATAAAAAAAATTGTGTCCGGGGTGTAAAATTTTAAGTGTATATTTTGGGGTTGACCTTTAGTTTCGGAGTTACGACCCTCCAACGTTTGTATGTATAATATGGCACATATCGAGTATTTTTTGGCGAAATGAGAAAATATGGGAATCATAGGAAAGGTTATTTTTTGCTTAGATTTTCATTTACACCCCGTAGACAACTTTATTTCAACTAGACTTAAGCCTTAATGTTTTTAACAACATTGTTTTTTAATCATTTTGACAAACCGTTGCCGCTTTTGTTAAGGTATGGCATTTCAGCGTAAAAGCTATGCGGAAGAAAACGTACCGCTTTCCGCTTTTATTTAGCTATGTCTGTTAGACGATAGCAGGCAGCAGATAGCAAACTGTCAAAAATAAAAAACATGTGCAATAAACAATATAGTGTTGCCATTATACATATAAATTGGAAAAATAAGAACAAAAACTTTTTTTAATATTAAGCATAAAAGAACATTACAAAAATACAATAAGGAAATAAATGTATGTGTTTTTATAGTTTTTCGTGGTATTATTATATTTTTTATCAATAACTTTAATTTTATTCATTATAAAATATATATGCGGTATCCCTGAAATTTGTATTGCTAAAATACACAGCTGTTGTTGCTGTCTTCAAAATAATTGTGAAGCTGACCTCAGAGCAGCATTTGAAGTTGGTAGAATTTGAAGCCGTTAAGTCAGCTGTCGTCTAGAGCATCAAGTGTGTCAATTATGTTAGCGGCAAAAAATAATGAATCCGTCTAAGCTACCACCCGGTAATTAATTCGCTTTGACTGTAAAATTTTAACTGCTTATTTCTATTATTCGCCTGTTAAACAACTTATCTAGACCAGCTTCTATACAATATTTTTCCTTTCCGTTGGGATTTGAACTCAGATTTATGAACTTTTGCACCTCTGCCAATGCAGCCACTGCGGCTGCTATTATATGATTTTTACTTTAATTTTATTTATCTTTACGCACATTAAACTTGTTCTTGGTGCAAGCTCTACATTGCTTTGCATTTAAATCTACATGTCTTGGCTAAGACACACATCGACATTTTTAACGGACACATTTGCATTCAGCTTTATTGTTTAAGAAATATAAAGAATTTAATTTTTAAAGCATTTATAAGTTGGAGTTTTCTAGTCTAAAGCTGTATTTTTCCGAATCTTTAATGAAACTTAAAAATGTACCACATGGGCCAGAATAGCAAGTGTTTATTGTTCTTAACGTGACTCGAAAATACCAGAAATCTTACAATTTTATAAGAGAATTTCTCACATCCATCCTTACTTAGGCGTGAGAATAAGCATTCATAACAAGGACCTGGTATTAGACAATGGTGTAAGAGATATTTTGTATTTAGGTGTTAAGATGATTAGGCTAGAACGTCTAGCGAGTCGAGTTAACGTATCGTACGAAGAGTCCGACCTTAGCTGTATCACAACGATCGCTGCTCATTCTTGCAAGTTCGAACTTTGCCACCAGAACCATGACAGAACAGATGATACTTCATTCTTTGTCTACATCCTAACTTTACATCAATGTCTCTAGAACTTTAAGAGCATTGCTAATCAATAATTATTCCTTATCCCTTAGTGAGGCGCAGAACTGCTACTGCTGTTCCTTCATCTCTGTTCCCTTCTCTTCACTCACCATCCCAAAATACAGTTTAACCCATTTAATTGCCCCAGGCTTAAATGATTTTCACGTTTATTTAGCCCCCGTCGTTAATCCCCTTATTTTTGTCCACTTTTCAAGCAAAAGTCCAGTCTTATTTACGACAAAATTTCCTCTAAAGTCTATTTGTTTAAACGCTTTAGTACCATTTTAAAGAATTCTGCAAGTTTATTTATAATTTGCATGTATGCATGTATAAGTAGGCTTTTGTTTGTATGAACGTAAAATTTGTGTTTTAAGTGTTTTAAATTTTGTTTTTTTTTTTGGAAAAAGAAGAAAGCAAGCCTATTTGAGCGTTAATTATAAAAAAATGGCTCCACGGAATATGGCCTTAAGAATGAAGCAGAAGTGCTTTAGCCGACTTTAATAGAAACCTTGAGTTGAAGCACTAACGTAAATCCACACATACAGATGTTGAAAAAGCCCTCACATAAAGTGCAACCAAATGTGTCTTCAAAATGCTGTAATTTCCAGCCAAATAATAATGAATAAAGCAAAGGAATTTCCAATTAAATTTAATTCAGATTTCAAACCAATTGGTGTTTGGCTGTGGAGATGGCAAAAAGAGAAAACATAAAATTCTCGAAAAGACAAAAAGAAAATGATTATAGAGGCGCTTAAAATTGTTTGTAACGCAAAAATTCTTATCCTTTCTTAAAAATTAAACCCTAGAAAATATATTTAATGCTGATGAGACAAATACCTAATTAATAACTCTGTCAACTGCCTTCGAAGCCAACTACAGCTGATTACCTCAATGAGTTAATGATGATAACCTAACAATGATTTAGTTTAGCCCATTCATTTAAATGCTTTCCACGCATAACTACCCAAAATTCTTAAAATTTTAGGTGAAGTAATTAACAGTGGAATACTGTATCTCGATTTGTGGCTTTGTTTTATTATCTTGTATTATTATTGAAGGTAAAAAATAAACTGGAATGGCCTGGACGTTATAGCTAATTTTATATAAAAATTTATCTAGAAGCATTAAATATTTTTTCCTTATTTCATTCCACTATTTAATTTTTATCCAAAAAAAATACTCCTTTACATTTTTAACCTACAAAGCAAAAGTAAATTATGCACGCGCACAAGTTCAATATCAAGGTGAAACTGAGAAACTGCATAAAACCCTTCAACTTTCAAGGTTTCACAACAACAACAAACAATTATCAAAAAACGACCACACGTCTTGTATTACAAAAAAGCTTACACTATTTAAAAAATAAAACAAACAAACAGACACACACGCTATATTTTTATCAGCATTTAAACAAAAAAGCAAAATATTCAATTAACATAAACCATTTAAAGTGAAAAAAATTAAATCTGTAATTCCCATGTAAGAAAAAGCAACAAAAACCCAAACACAACCAAAAGATGTCAAAACAAAAATTCCGCTTCACGTACCTTTTCATTTTAACTTGTTAGCAGCACACAATAAAACTTTTTATAAATATAAAAAAAAAGAACAGCGTTTAAAAAGAATTAATTCTTTTAACTTATGTTTTACATGTTAATCAGTGGGGATTAAATTATTAATGAGGTGTTGATTTAATGACGATTATAAAATCTTAATTAATGTTAAATTTAACACTAATTTGTTGTACAAAAAAATTTATTACACTGTAAAATTTGCATAAAGTGTGAGATAATATAAAAAAATATGTGATAATGCTGTATATTCTCTTGAAATGACACATGTTGCAATTAGTCAATAATTATTTTTTTTTTTTTTTTTTAGATTTTTGTGAAATCTTAATATTTATTTAAGTTTAAAGTTTTTAACGAAATTTAATTGTTTTTTATTTTTTTTTAATTGATATTTCTGTAAAATTATCAGTTTTTTGTGAAATTAAGAATTTGGATTCTTTTTCGCATTTTTGTTAAAATTTTTCATTTCTCAAATTAAAATTTTTTTTTTTTAATATTTAAATGTAGCGTTTAATATGAAAAATTATCAAGCAAATTCTACAATTAATGTTAAAATTCTTCTAAAATATTTCGATTTTTGGCATAATTTTACTTCACAAGGAAATTTTAATTTTTTGTCAAAACTAAATTTTTTGTACAACGCCGCTTTCTAAGCAAAATCTTGGCGATTAATTAAATTGCGATTTTTCTGAAACATAATTTTTATCTAAACTATAAATTTTTCAGTAAAATTTTTTTAATGTTAAATCACAAAGAGTGTTAAATTTTTTATTGAATGTTTGCTTCGGAAAACCGAAAGTGTGGTAAGTTTTAATAGTCATAGTCATAGTCTCCAAAAACATTATGTCCACGGGCATTGTGTCGTTTTTATTATGAATAAAGTGTCATAATATCCGCGCTTAAAACAACAACGGATTCGCCTACCAAAGATATTCTGCATAAACGACCTTCGGCAGGGCGCAAGGATTTTCTCCTCTAGGGTATAACCAATGCCTGCTTCGCTTACCAGAGACATTCTGCAAGCCAGTTTTTAAAAATGTTTCATCTTTTTAACATGGAATGCCATAAAATATACCTTTAATATCCATGGACGTTATGACTCTACCTTGATGAACATTATGTCACTTTCTGGTGCGAAATAATTTCCATGAACATTATGCCCTTGATATTATGACATGCCACCTTAATATGTCGACGTTTTTAAAAGTCTTAATTTTTAAGCCAATTTTCATAGGGACAATTTCAGACATATTTCGAGATGTGGTTTTTTTCTATATTCTATAAACATTTGATTTATTTAAATATATAAATTTTTGGAGACAAGCTAATTTTATTTCTACATTGGGGGACTTTTTTTTATTTTTGTTTGGAAATATTTGGTTTTTTTGGAAATATTTTTTTTTTTATTTAAATCATATTTTTTGCATACTGTCTAATTTTTCTGTTTCTGTTATTGAATATTGTAAAAAAAAATTAGCAAAAACGAAGACAGAAAATACATTAAATTTTTTATCACTGAACAAATAGGAACGATGAATATTCTAAATACAAGATTTAAGAAAAGAAAAAACTGCAAAACTGTTCATATCCGAATATTGTTGTTTAAACTGCTTTAAATAAAATAATAATTAAGAATATAACACTCAAACGTCTGCTATCTAAAGGTATACACCAACAAATTTGTTGTACATTGTGTATTACAACTTAAAAATTACCGCAAAATTTATTTAAACCCCAAAAACAACGCTAAAAATTCAGATTAAATTGCCAAAAAAAATAATAATAATAAAAACCATAACTTTACCAATATAACAGGTAAATTTCATAGCCATCATATTATTCACTTAAACGAATAAAGGAAGCAACAGATAAACTGACAGCTGGATGGACAGACAGACAACGGTGATATCAATAAACAAAACGCCACAGCTTCATTAAACAAAATAAACCAAGCGACCGAGCAACCAACCAACAAACAAACAGATCAATGAACTGACTTACGAATAATTCATGTAAATGTGTTTTAAGTTTGATTTCAATTTCATATTTTATGCGGGTAATATGCTGTCATCGTCTCTTGTAGTATCAAAACATAAATATTTAGTTGTACGAGTATATTTTTGAGATATTTTACATAAAAATAAAGAAGAAAATAAATTAAATAAAATAGCGATTGATTGAATGAATGGCTACAATCATTATTATTGTCATCGTTTTGATAGTACGAGTTTACGAATGTCTAGTAAAATATGATCATAAAGACAATTCAATTTCTACTTTTCCGATATTTATTTTATTTTTCGCATTTTTATATTTTTTTTTTCTTATTGCTTTTTGTATTTTACAATTAAATGCAAACAACAATAAAATACGCAATTCATCAATGGAATTTTTTTTCATATTTCAATATTCGTTCAATAAATTTTCCTTTTACTTTTTTGGTCACTGAAACTTGCTGTAGCCGGTTACTTAAATGGTCTTTTGTGGTTTCACATTTACTAATATTTTGTCATTTAACTTAAAATCTTCCTTGACCCTGTCATGATCACAGCAGTTACTGGCATAATGATGATATGCCACTTAAATAAAATATTAAGACATAAATATATTGTAATAATGGCAACCAACTGTTATCTTTTGACTTCAAGGTTAAATTTTAATTCTTGGTTTAATTAATTCAATTAAAGTTTTTTTAATGTTTTTAAATATCGAAAGAATAACATCTTTGTTGCATTATCACAAATAGAAAGGTTTTTTTTTTTTATTTATATAATTTAAGACTATGGATATAAACTCTTACAGACCGACAAAGAAAATATTAATAACTTTATTTACAATTAAAATTCAATAATTTAAATATGAGTATTTTTTTTAAAACATAATAATACTTACATTTACGGAAAAATCAACAAGACTGAATAGCTAATTAAAATTTTTACACAATTTTCTAAACGAATCAGCATTTGCGTAATTTGTATGAAAAACTTCTCAAACAGACAAAAGAAATTGTTTTTGAACTGATTTTATACACAGTTTGGGTCCTATACAACAGATCCATACTCCAAAATAGGTCTCGCAAGAGAAGTAAATAATTATTTCGTGATATTTGTGTCAGTGAAATCATTTGCCCAGATATTAATAAATGCCAATACACCACGAGCTTTGTTTACCATCATAGTAATATGCATCCGAAAACCTAACTTTCGATGGAGATTAATACCAAGATCAAAAAATTCAATTACTGATTTCAATAAACATCTATCAAGTGTATACGAGGGCTGCTCTATATATTTCTGGCCTATAGTGAAAATGCTAATATTTATAATCAAAAATGGTTTTATTGTTTTTCAAAGTATTCTCCAGCATGATTTATACACTTTTGTATGCACTCAAACCAGTTGTCGAAGCACTTTTTCCACTCCGATTGAGACACCTCTAAAACATGGTTTTTGAACACTTCAACAGCTTCTTCTGGCGACGAAAATCGTTGACCACGCATTTTTTTCTTGATGTGCCGAAACAAGAAGAAGTTATTAGCTGCCAAGTCAGGTCTGTACGGCGGATGACCCATTAATTCGACGTTTTGGCCGGTCAAAAACGTTCTGGTTTGAGCCGATGTGTGAGAGCTCGCATTGTCATGGTGAACAATGATTCGTCTTCTCTTGTTGGTCTTTCGAATTTCTCCGATGACTTCAGGTAAACAAATTGTAGTGTACCACTCAGAAGTGACCGTCCTACGTTGTTCAAGCGGAACAGTCGCCACATGACCAGTTTTGCCGAAGAAACAGGCGACCATTTGCTTCGAAGTGCTTCTTCCACGAACAACTTTCGTTGGATTTTGCTCGTCTTTGAAGACCCACACGGTCGATTGTTGTTTCGTTTCGGGCTCATACGCATAGATCCATGATTCGTCACCTGTGACGATCTTATAAACGTCTTTTGAAGCACCGAAATCGTATTTTTGCAACATTCTTTGCACCAATCGACACGAGCCTTTTTTGAGCGACTTTCAAATTGTGCGGGATCCAACGAGAACAAACCTTTTTTACGGCCAGGTGTTCATGCAGTATCGAATGTATGCTGGTGGAAGAAATGTCCAAGGATGTCTCTATCTCTCGGTATGTCGCATGTCGATCTTGCATTATGAGTTCACGCACGGCATCAATGTTCTCTGGCACAACAGCCGTTTTTGGACGACCTTCACGGAATTCGTCTTTGAGCGAGCTTCGGCCACGATTAAGTTCATTATACCAATTTTTCACAGTGCTATAGGATAATGCTTCGTCGCCATACAAAGATTTAAGTTCATCAATGCACTCTTGTCGTGATAATCCACGTCGAAAGTTGTGAAAAATTATGGCACGAAAATGTTCACAAGTTAATTGCATTTTTTTTTCTATATTAATTTTTTCAAGTCACTGTAAACAACACAAATAATGGTCGTACGTCAAAACGTTTTGAGTACGATTATGCTTAAAAATGACAAACTTTCCAATGGAAATGTCAGATTGCACACTCAGTGCTGCCAGGCCAGAAATATATATAGCAGCCCTCGTATTGTAGCCTAGAAGTTAAATTCCTTGATAAAGGCATATGCTTACACTTAAGCACATAAGTTTAAGTCGACTAGACCTCAATTTTCACGGCTACTCAACAACAATTACTTTTCTTGAAATTTAAAGATCTGCTGAGATATGAACTCTGATTTTTTGTTTTACAAACAAGCAAGATGAAAATAAGCTTACAATTGTAGAGCAGCCATGGTGACTTCGGTTAAAATATTTGGAAAAATTGTTAAGTTAAAATTAAAATGTTGAACATTGGTTTCTTGATCAAATATTAACAAAAACTGTTACCGTGACCAAAAGCTGTAAATTTGTTCACCGCAACCATATTTGTTACGAAGAACATTTCTATGTAAATACAATTTTTTATTTGTAATTATTTAGTCCATCTTTTTATTTTTATTTAAATCTAATACTTAAAATCACTTTTTTTATTTAAAAACTCTTTAATGAAATAATCATACATGATTTCTTTTTGGTCGATATTTTAAATTCTGACTGACATTTAAACCGAAAATATTGAACGATAACGACCTCTCTTTTATGAATTTAGAATGCCGGAAACACGTTTTTCTTTTTTTTCGTTTTGTTAACATGATGTTAAACAAAGATGTTTTCTAATCAATTTATCAAAGAAATATAATACTAATTTAAAAAAAAATTCGAATTTCTCAAAAAATAAATTTAAACAAATTTAAAAAATTTACATAATTAAACCATTTGCTAAATGAAAAAACAGTACTTTAAAGAGAATTTAAAACATTTTTAACACAAAAGTTATTATTTAAATAATTTAAGCATAAATTAATGCAAAACTTTGGAACTTAGAAAAAATGTTTTTCATATGATAGACTGATATTCTTATGTCTACTCTACCTTCTCCACATATATAAAATAATTATAATTAAATCTTTGAAAACCGCAAAATATGGCGACATTTTGTCTTCCTCTCAAAGTCGTAAAAACATTTGTTTAATTAAAAATTCATAGAACCCGTTTTAAAAAAGACAATTGAATTGAATTGAATTTCTTAACACACTAAGTTTTAATGCTTTTTATTTTTTACTAATTTATTAGTTGAACTATTTTAATGTTATAACTAAATGAATAGTTATAAATCCGGCTCAAGTTCATGTATACTTTTATTTTGTTGTTATGTTTATTAATCGTCATATATAAATACTTGTTCTTGCTTTCTTTAAACTGAATTTTCATATGCTATAAAATTCTTTAGATAAATTAAAAAAGGAAAGAAAATTTACTATTGAAATTTAAACTAATAAGTATGTCGTAACATACACCCTTATTATTAAAAATTCATTAACCAAAAATGTAAAACACAAATATAGCTTGATCTTTGGATATGTTTTTTTATACAAAACGTCTAAAAATAAGATTTAGTCTTTCATTCCTATTGATTGCCAAAATACCTAAAATGGCAAATCCATTCAGTAGTAATTCTTGCAAAAAACAAACTTCAAAACAGGTTTCAGCTATTTGTCCATAACGGTTTAATAGTTTGGTCACATACATCAAATGACATAAGCTATTGGGACATCGTTTAACTTCCAAATCCAAATTTTGTACTGGTTATTGTAGCGAAATTAGCAATACAACACCTTGTTAATTTCAACCATCTGTATAAAACTGTTCAACAGTTTGCCCATGTACATACCTCAAATCACATCAATTATAGAGGCACCCTTAAATTTATAATTTTGCATATTCATACTTGCTATTATACCGATCATAGTAATCAACGTTTTATCCAATATGGATACCCTTTAATTTTAAGATTAATTTTGTATTACTTTACGCTATAGGGAGCTGTATTGACACGCAGTTTTTTAAGTTTTAAAGTGGCGCCTTTTACTGTTCGTTATGCACCTAAAAAACATATAAGTTAAATGGCCCCACACTTTAATATTTAAAATTATGAGCTCTTTATAAAACGGGACAAAAGGAGAACAAATTTTTAAAATCGGTTCAGAAATTACTGTTTTCTGCAGGCAAAAACATGTAACAAAAAACCAACATTCAAATGAATTGACAACTCCCTTTTTTTTAAGTCGGTTAAAAAACTGTTGCAAGTGTGTTAGTGCAAAACTGTGTAAAATTTAGTTTCAATCATTTATTTCTTGCTAAGACTTGCAGATTCAAGAAAACTTTTCAACTCGTGTAGGTATTTTAATTTTATTTCCATTTTCTTCAACCACGTAGAGTTTTGTGAAGATTATGATCTACATATATAGCAATGTGTACCTATAAAATCTCTCCGAAAACACCACCAAGTAGATTTTACTAATCTCTTTATAATCGTTCTTTCCGCTTCAAGTTTTTTAAGAGTGGAAGAACCCGCTGTCGTCAAACATCACAATTTGATGACAAAAACTATGAGCGATATGAATGGGAAAGTTTATAAAATGGCTATTGCAGTTGATAACCTTTCAAATAATTTGGTCATCGTTTATAATATCGCATAGCCATTCTCAACTTAAATAATGGTTGACTTTGAACACGACTATCACTATTTTTTTTTTTTAGTATTGTCATTGTCACACAAGTTTCGTTGTAATCATTCATCCATCTCTGATCAGCTGCTAGTATTTTTTATTGAAAATAAAAAAACAAATTATTAAATTTTTGTTACGTATAACCATATGTACCACAGTGTAGATTTCCCATTGAATAGTATAAATAAAAATCGGTATAAAAAATTCTTTCCTACCATAAAAATTTTTTGCTCAAAAAAAAAGCTTTTTTTCCGAAAATTTAAAGTATGCTTAGGGTTACTGTCCCAACTTAATTTTATTAATTTTTTATCATAAAAAACAGCCAGCTTAGCAAGTTCTACCAAGTTTTTTTTACCTTTTATCGTAAAAGCTGCAGTAAAAGTTGAAAAAAATATACACATATGAAAAAATAAGAGGCAGGTATACTTTTTAGCCCGCTGATTTTCAACAACAAAATTTTTGATCTGGTTTTCAATTTTCTATAGCTCATGTAGTGCCCTGGCAAAGTTAATTTCAACACGAACACGTACGGACATCGTTAAAATTAATTCGCTATGCATAAGAACTTGGGATATATATACTTTATGGAATAGAAATTATCAACGGAATGACAAACTTATATAAACCCCTAAAAACACATCAACTTATCAAAGATTATAAAAATTGTTTGTATGGTTGTATACCAAAGTTAAATCAAGGCTAATCAATTACCAGGTGGCAACGTAGACGAATTCATTATTTTTGGCTGGTGATCATTGATATTAATTTTTTTTTTAATTATAAAGCTAAAAAGACAACTAATAATAAGTAATCTGTCGAAAATATATTAAAAAATATTGCACTTATAAAAATTTACAGTTCATTTTGCTTTTATTATGTAAGAAAATGATAATTAAACATTTGCCAGTTTTTTGTTGTTGGTTTTTTTAACATCAAACTTCTTATTCAAGATAACATACATATATCACATACTAAATCATAAACAAACACAAATAAAATTTATCAAAAATGTTTTATAAATCGGTTCGCAGATTAAGGGCCAGTTTTTGACTTCATATTTAAATACGCATTTAGTTAATTTGCATTTAAATTTTAGTAGTATTTAAATACAGTTTACGTTTTTTAGTCATTTATGATCGTTCTCATTTAACTATGATAAAAATATGGCAGCATTACGAAATATCAACATAAATCTCCATTGTTTATGAAAAACAGCTGCTGAAACTGAATTTTGTACTTAAATAGAACTTAAATATAAATGACATTTAAATACGAAGTCAAAAACTGGCCCTAAATATCTAACGACCACGAACATTTCATTTGTACGTCTATTAAAGCATTTTTTCTGGCGGATTTTTTGTGATTTAATGTGCGATATGAAGAACAAAATTTATAGCAATTGATGACAAGTGGGATCAAAGGAGAGTTATGAAAGCTAGACTCAATTTTCAGAAATGATTGATTTAAATATGAATTATTAATTTTTAATATTATTAAAAATAAATTACTAATAACACCTAACTTTTTATAATAAAAATTGAATTTATTTACAAGATCATCCCCTAAACCAGATCATGTGGTAGCCTTTATACGAAATTTACAAAAGACAGTCTTTTTAACAAAAAAAAATTTCATCGACTGTAGGAGAATTATTTTTGAAGGCTATACAAAATTGTTAATACTTTAACTATAACAACAGTTACCTATCTGACAAGATGAAAAAATAAAAACGGTCACCAACAGTTGCACAAGTAGCTGATATTTAATGTTGTCTGGCATCTCAAATCTTGCTAACAGACAACAGTATACTTGTATCGTTG
Organism: Gymnosoma rotundatum; assembly: GCA_916610165.2. Taxonomy (NCBI): domain Eukaryota; kingdom Metazoa; phylum Arthropoda; class Insecta; order Diptera; family Tachinidae; genus Gymnosoma; species Gymnosoma rotundatum. The sequence continues at coordinate 47,774,827 of OU744336.1, read as the reverse complement.
GCTCAGTCGGCAAACCTGTCAAGTCTTATTTTTATGCAAATTGAGTTTTTTATGTAGTATGCTAGTATAACTCAAAACACATCATTTACAAAAAACAAAATGCCGTTATGTTTTTATGACTTAAATTCATTAAACTTATAGATATAAATTAAATAAGATGAACTAAAGAATAAAACTGCGTTTATAGATTTAAAAAAGTTGACCCAAAAAGAAGCTAGACCATTTTTTGTCTCTCCTGAAAAATTGAATAAAATGGACTTGACAGGCTTGCCGACAAAGCCAACGATCCATAAAGGAACAAACTGATATAATGGACAACATAATGTCATATTATATTATATTAACTTACGGATTTTTTTTCTAAATTCGAGAGAACTTACGAAAAATTTAACTATGAAGCAAACTGTCATACAACCCGAACACAGTCGAACAGACTAACATCGCTCAGTCGACTTCGCTGTGAATAACAACTCAGAATATATATTTTTAATGCACTCAGATATGATAGAAATTATGCACAAAATGACAAACTTAGCTATACCCTTTTTCCATCGGAGGTGAAGGTTATAAAACCGTTTATTCCTTTTATCTGATCATTTAAATTTATTAAATTATATATATGTACATATATTCCCTCAAGGAGCTGGAGATGCATTAATCAGATGATAAATATAGATAAATAAATAAGTTTAAATACGGTTTTACAAAATATAAATTAAAAAGCTTTAAGCATTAAAAATTACATAAAAACAATAGTATTTTTTTCTGCAAGAAAATATCTACGTGCTTATTTGGCAAACACTTTTAACTAAATCTGTTTGTTATGTTTTTTTTTTTAATATACAGTGGCTCAAACGTATAATTGGACACAAGGTATGAGATTATTTAAATGCCGATTTTTTCACTTCAGTGAAATTAATTCCAAAAAACATTGATGCGGAGTTCTAGATTATTTAATAACCTTTCAAACAGTGTGTAATTCTTAGCATATTTTATTGAAAACCATTTTTAAAATAAAGAAACAAAACAAAACTAACAAATTTCATGTCAAACACATAATTGGACAGTCAAATATAAAATACGGTTTTAGTACTTGGAAGCAAAACCTTTTGCTTTTATCACTGCTTCCAAACGTCGAGGCATTGACTGCACTAGATTTGCGCAAAATTCGGGAGTTATATTGTTCCACTCACGTATTATTCCCTGCCTCAACTGTTCCACTGTGTTGAAAGTGGATTTATAGAGATTACGAGCAAGTTCTTCTCAAACATGCTCAATAATGTTTAAATCTGGAGACTGTGCCGGTGTTTGCAGTAGTTTTGGACAATTATGAATCAGCCACATCTTCGCAACGTGTGAAGTGTGCTTTGCATCGTTGTTCTGATAGAAAGCAAATGTGTCCAATATGTTTAATTTATCGGCACTTTGCTTCAAGTTTTGTTTCAAAATGTCCAAATATTGGAATCGATTCATTTTACCCTCTATAAAATGAATGTTCCCTACTCCTGCACTGGACACACATCCCCACACCATCACTGACCCTCCCCCATGCTTCACTGTAGCCCTAGTATTATTAGGCAAAAACTCAGTATTTGGCTTACGCCAAACGTATTGTTTTCCATCTGACCCATGGAGGTTAAACTTACTTTCATCAGTAAAAAGTACCTATAAAATAAGTGACAAGGTTTAAAATAATCAAGTTAAAAAGTTTTTGCAAACTTACCGTGTTCTAAAACTCGGAATCTTTTAACAAGTATTCCTTACAAAATTTTACCCGTGTAATTTTATTTTTTTTACTAATATAGGGCTTTTTTCTGGCTATTCGCCCATGAAAATCGTTTTTCCTTAATACATTTCTAATGGTTTCGGCACAAACATCTTTTTTTAAATCCGTTTTTACTATATTCTGCAATTCATTTGCCGTCATGAATGGTTTTGTTTTTATTTCTCTCAAAATCCGCCGCTCATCGTAATCATTTAATTTCTTTCCTTGGCCAATACGACTTTTATTTTCCACTTGAAATTTTTTTTGACGGGCATCTATCGACAATTTCACCGATTTTACGCACTGATTTGCCCTCACCATGTAATCTTATAATTAAATGCCGTGTTTCCAAAGTTGTTTGCTTTTTTCTTTGCTCCATTACAATTTTGATCTGCACTTTTGACACTACACTTGCATAATGATTCATCATTTGCATTAAAACAAACATAAACTCACTAAGCAGAAAAATAACGGTACAAAGAACCGTTTTAAATTAAGTGTCCAATTATGTGTTTGACATGAAATTTGTTAGTTTTGTTTTGTTTCTTTATTTTAAAAATGGTTTTCAATAAAATATGCTAAGAATTACACATTGTTTGAAAGGTTATTAAATAATCTAGAACTCCACATCAATGTTTTTTGGAATTAATTTCACTGAAGTGAAAAAATCGGCATTTAAATAATCTCATACTTTGTGCCCAATTATACGTTTGAGCCACTGTAAATATATACATAAAGAAAAAACTTTTTCTTCCTGTGTAGCAAGCAGATTGACCTACATTTAAGTAAATTTTGACGTAGTAACACGTCAGATACATGATAATAAAACGAAATACACATAATAAAAAATATATGTATTTAAACAACTCATATCATACCATTAACTCAAAATATAAAAATAAATAGACAAAAAACTAAACCAAAACAAGCTTAGACAAGTCTTAGCAAAACAATAAAATCCGCAAGAAAAAAAAATTATTTAAAAGTCATTGATCTACCAACACTTGCTATCACTTAAATAAAAACAGCAAATCATTATTCTACTTCAACTTGAACAAGTGCTAATAATCACCTTCAAGAATATTTGTTTAACACACATGCAAATGATTATTAGAAATAATTAAATAATTTAAATATGACAAACGTGTCTTTAACACTTCCGATTTGTAGTGTCACTAAAGACACAAATATCAAATACAACTTGATTAACAAAAAAAACCCAAAAAGCAAAACAATAATACGAAACTAGTTTGTTTTAAAAAAAAAAAAAAAACTCCGTAAACAGTCAAATGGATGGACAATAATTCAAATATTAAATGCATTGCAAGACACGCTTATTGAGTGCGATTTAAGTTAATATGATTTTTGCATCACTGTACTCACTAGTGAAGATAGTTATACCGAGTGCACTGCCGAAATATATATTTGCTGTTGTAGTTTCGTCTGTGTTGGTGCTAGTTGTTTGCTTTAAGTAGCTAAAAACGATAGCGATTAAGTTAGGAGCCGTTATTTAATTCAAACCAACAAAAAAAAAAAACATACGTGTATATACCCTGTATATACACTATCGCTCATTTTAATAAGCACCTTATTTCTTCAAACGTTAATCACGCATATATATATATATATTTTGAATATTTTGAAGAAATTTTTGCGATGTTGAAAAGATGAATTTATTCACAAGTCATTTGAATAAGGAATTTGCTTAGACAATTGAAGAGTATTAAACTCTTATTAGCCGACTTCAAAAAAAAGGAGGTTATCAATTCGTTTGTATTTGGCTTTTTTATGTTTGTGCCCGCAGAACTACTCAGTCATTTTTGAAACGATTATAAATGTTTTTCTTTATTTAAAAGATTAATACCGTCTTAAAAGCGTTTCATAATTTTAAAAATTAAAGGGTGTCCCCGTACAACATACGTGTTTTTTACGTCTATTATCAACTGTACAAGCACCGCGTATCACTTGAGCTCCCAATAGCAGAAAGCAATACAAATATAAATCTAAAAATTTAAGAGCATCCCCATAAATTGTCCATCATTTGAACCGTTATAGACAAACGCTAGAAAATCGGACAGAATTCCGATTACTATATGATCGTTATAATTCCTACTTATAAACAAGTTCATTTAAATTAATAGTTGTGGTCATACTTTTGAACAGTACTAGACAGAAAGTTGAAATTTACAAAGAACCTTATTCCGCTTCCACAGCAAGAATTCAATTTTAATTTAGAAATTAAAGGGTGTCTCTATAGTTTATGTTATTTAACGTATGTTTATTTGTTTTTAAGTCGGTTTTTGTTCTTTTGCAAGAATTATTTTAATCCTTAATTATCAATGGTAGCAATAATTTTTCTATGCCGTTCGCCATACAGTTTAAAAATAAATTGTTTGTGTAAAGTGGAGATCTTTTAAAATTCTGTAGAAGAAAGCGAACAAAGAGTGCAATAAAGGGTCATTACGTGGCGGAATGTGCCAAACTAACGTAATGAAAAACAAAGTTCCGTAAATTACGAAGGAGTAAATGTTTGATGTAGGTACAAAAAAATTATTTAAGTACTCTAGAAATGGAGGGAAGGGAAGAAATAAAAATGTTACGTAACCATTAACTAGATAAGTGGCAAAACACGACTTGACTTTTTCAAATATCATTCGATCAAGATAAAAATCTGGGATGTTTATTGATTGCAATTTGCAGTACCAGTAAAACTAAAGTAAAAATAAATTTATTAATTTAATTTTCATTATTAATTAATTTTTTCCGATTACTGAACAAAACCTCAGCAATCAGTAACTTTTGCTGATTTTTTTATTAGTATTACCAGTAAAAAACCTTTCTATTCTAATTATAACACACATTACTATTATTATATGAAATAAATAAAGTCATTTCAAGACGCTTTTTTATATGCGGTCAACCCGTGCAAAATATGTATATACATATTTCCAATAATGCAGCAATTATTATATTTTTAAGGGTCACTGAAGAAAAGTGTTCAATAAGATTTTACTGGTAATGCAATTTTAGTTTCAGTTATCAGTAAAAACTTGCTGGTAATAAAAATAAATTGTAGAATCAGTAAAACATAATGCAGTATGGCCATACTGTTCAACACTTGTTGCTGAGAATCGAATTAGAAGCTAGAATCCAGAAATAAATACAGCTGAAACTAAACGAAATGGTATGCTTTCATTACTAAGCAGCAAAGAGAGTTTATAATGGTCTCATAAGAGAAGTGATTTGCTTCAGATTTCTTTTTGAAAGGGATATATTGAGTAAATATGCATTAAATCGTGTATATAGATCTTGAATAACAAAAAAACAAAAAAATAAATATGTTACAAGAATAGTATGCGCATATTTTATAAGAGAACAGTTTCTTATAAACAATAATTTAGAAAAAACTACATATAAGAAAAAAAAAGTTGGGTCTTTTTGAAAAGTTTGTTAGGAAGCGTAGTGTTTATTTCTTAGCAAAGTATCTATCTAGTTAGCGAATTAATTAAAATGAAAATAGATTTAAATGGAATTTTTAGAAACTTTTTTTTTATAAGTGTTTTTAAAAAATTTATTTTTTCAAAGTAAAAATGTTAAAAACAACTACTTAAAAAGTTGTTCTAAAAAGTTTTTGAGAAACCGCTGATTAACTTATCAACACCTCACTATTACCTTACCAGAAAAATCCCGGTCTTTTGACTGGTCATGTGACCGTTACTGTTAACTAAAATATAGATCATTGGGTAGAACCAAGTCGGCAATAAAAACTAAAATAAATTCAAAACTTAGATTTAGTCTACTAAAAACGCTACAATGGCAACACTGTTCAATATAGAATTATTGCACAATTGTTATTGTTTTAGTTACAGCCATCTATTAGATAGCCTCAACAATTAGTGGACACGTTCTCGTTTTCCTTAAAGTCCTCACAGCAATTCATCAAGGAAGTGGAAAAATTCAAATATATTATGTCTACACTGAATAAAATCTGTAAAGAAATCTTAATTGTGAACGAAATATATTTAAAACTCAATTCCTTATTAATGTGACGCGCAGAATAAAATAAAACAAAACGTTAAAACCACAGTCAAATTAGTAAAAATATTGTGTGAGTTTAAATTACGAATTTTTCTACAAACACTTTCTCAACAAACTGAATTATTTTTGCTAAAGTGTCCATGTTTTATGTTTTCAATTTTATTCTTTTAAATAGTTTGTTTTCTATAACTTATTTCTACTTTTGTTTAAGATTTTATAAACATAAATTTAACAAAAAAAATTTCAAAATCTAGTTGTATCATTTAAACTATGTAGCCATATATTTTACAATTGAACCTGTTTTAACAAAACATTGCGGCCTATTGCAAATCTGACAACTTAAGAAATCATTTTTGTTGTCATTAATTTGTAATGTTGCAATTAAAATGTAAGAAAATTCAACAAAACGTGCAATTATCTGGCTGTTCTATTTTGTATTTTTTGTTAAATAATTTTTTGAAAAATTTTAATTTAGATTAATAGTAATTTTCACAGATTAAACTTAAAAAATATTCACCTGACTTTAAAAAATGCCCAAAAATAATAAAAGGTACATTTTGTTATTCTTTTTACACATCATTTGAGACTTGTCAATTGGTTAACAAATCTAAAAATAACAAAATCTGCAAATCAGTAACAATTGCCGTCCGCAAGAAGAACAAAATATATAAATTTATATTCAAATGCAGGTAACAATTGAACCACTTGATTAAATTAGTTTTAAAGAAATAATTTACATTTCAAGCACGATGTTAAAATTCTGAAAAAAAATGTTTTTTTGCTTTGCCAAAATAAATGAAACACTTTCTTTTATAATTCAATTGTTTACCGGCCAATTGAAAATCAATTTAGGAGAATCTGAGTACAAATGAATATTTGAAGTTTGAAGTCAAATTTATTTGCAAAGTAAAATAAAATTTGATGTGTGCCGGTTCGTATAAAATAAGTTTTCTTGCACCAATTTTCTTATTTTCTCATTTGAAAATTTGTCTTTTAATTTCAAATGAAATTTTAGAAGTTTGATAATAATTACAATAGAAATTTCGCCTCCTCTTTATAGCCCAACCGTATAAATTAAATTGCTTTGGATAAAACTGCACAGTGTAAAAATTTAGGTTTATTTCTGTAGCTCTAAGAAATTATAAAGAAATTCCCTAAAGCAAAAATAACTATTTTTACTTATCAGTGATGAGTTTAATCATTAGAATTTTACCTTGGATTTTAGCAATGATCGCCAAGCAAGCCCGCGCGGACTCAATTATATGGCTCAACAACTCTCAACAAAAAGAGCAAAATTCATCAATCATGCACATGCTAGCTCTCAGTAAATAATGTATTTTTTAAGATTGAGCTTATGGCAAAAACCCAACGAAAAGCCTGTCAAATGCTTAGGTAACTCAATAAAGACTTTTAGGTGGCCACAATGTACTTAAATAAATTAATTATTACTAATTTGCCACAGTTGCATATCTATGTTTAATTCCTACTTTTGACAAACATAATTTCTTTATAATTAAACAATATTTTGAAACAGAAAGGCGTTTAAAGAACATATTTACATTTTGTGTTCATGTTCTAATATATGTAAATTTAATAAAATATTAAAAAAAAATTTTTTTTGTATTTCTGGCCTACCATACTAAAAATGCAAAGGTGAACATCACTTAAATCATATACATATGCACAATTAAAAATTTAATTTTAATTTATTGTGTACAAGAAATAAAAATATATTTTTTCAATTAAAAGCTACAAAATCAACTCTGTAGGTATTTATTGTAATTTTTCTTTCTGAATTTATAACACAAGCGCAATCAGCTAATTCCGTACGGAAAGTGCGACCAGATTCGTACGTTGCTTAAAGAAATGACATTTATCAACAAAAAGCCTGTCAATAGCTTAGGTAGTATATTAAAGCAACTTAGGTGACAACAATGTACTTAAATAGATTTAGTAACTTATTTGCCACAGTTTCACATTTATGTCTAATTCGTACTTTTGCCAAAAATAATTTCTATACAAATAAATAAAATTTTAAAACGAAAAGACTTTTAGAAGATATTTTATATATTTAATAACATTCACATACACATTTATGTTTTTTGATTTATATTCTAAGATAAATGTTCATAAAAAATTTTACAAGTTATTTTCTGTTTTATTTTTGTGGCAAACCATACTAAAAATACAACGGTGTTCATTGCTTATATCGTATATACATGTGTGTATAATTAAAAATTGGCTAGAAACAGAAATGTTTTTTTTCTACATTTTGTTTTAATAAAAAAGTAAAAATTTAACACTGTAGGTCTTTATTATAAGTTCTCATCATATTTGTTTAACACAGAGCACAATCAGCTGTTTCCGTACGGAAAGTGCGATTAACGAAAGTTGACAAAAATTATCTTATGTACATTATAGTTTGCCACATATAATTTAATGTATTTGCACATTTTTTAAGTTGGGCCTTCCTGTTAATGTTTTTTAACTCTAAAAATTATTAAAAACATGTATTCATACATTCATTAATATGACAATTAAAATAATAATAATTAATAAATTATTTTAATTTGATTGGACTTCCATATAGCGTTCGCGCTGTCATCTACACCTCTTCATAACAGAACCTTTCTCTTTAAGGGCTTCTTGAACACAATTGTCACATTAATAAAGTCCAACTCTATTAAGATCTAAGCTTCCCACACTTCATTGCCTTGTGTATTTATAAACTTAAGCTCGTTTACGTTTTATTTCGGAAATGGGCGAACCCGTCCAGCTGACTGGTTAGAAGCACAGTCATCAAATAGTACCCACAAGGCATGTACTACAGTTAATTCTTTTCCCATCTACAACTTAATAATTCCTTGCCTCATTGTGTATGACGGTCGGAATGCTCATATGATCAAGGATTCTCCCAAACTAATATCAAGTGCTCCGCAGCGTTGAAGTTGGTCTAATAAAGCATAACTCAGTGTTGTTTAACCTCAGGTTAACCTCTTCCTAAGAAATTTTTCTCCTTCTCATCTTCAGAAGAGTAGGCATGAAACACCATCGTATAGTGAATTAAATTAAGAAATTACAACATACAACACGATATACATTACACTATCGGCGATAGTGGAAAATTGCATGAATATTACTGCGAAACAGCTGGAACATTTTATATTTTTTTATGTATGTGAAAAAAACTTCAAATATTGGACTCAATTCAATATCTTATCTTTCTGGTTTCTTTCTACATTTTTATTAGCGTTTAATTTATTTTATTGACAGCTAAGAATGTAACTTAATCCCGATTTTAATAGAACAATTCTTTAAATAAAAAAGGGAGGTGTTTGTTTTCTTAAATAATTACTTAAACAATTCATTTGGAATTTTAATCACAAAAGTGTTGTATCATTTATTTATTCATTTTGCAACAAATTAAAATTCAATGCTAACAGTGGGTTGTTACTAACGAAAATAAATTTGTATACACTTTAGCAGAAAAAGCGATAAAATTGTATATTTAAGTTTGTCATTCCGTTTGTAATCTCTACAATATCCTTGTCCGTCTGTCCGTCCATCTTAGAGTTGAAATCAAGTTTGCAAAGGTAGTAGATCAGCTAGACAAAATATTAATACGTCAACCGATCAGGCATAGTATCGAAAGAGTTACTATTGAAAATCAATTCCGCGTCCATCGAGGAAGCGGGCAAAACACCACGCCTGCCTCTAATTTTTCCATATCATTTGGAACAATGGAGTAACTCCAATTAAAAAAACAAATATATGGGGCGATAGAGAATTAAAAATAAGAAACAAATATCAAGTGAAATAATTAGCGCTCGCCCATATTTACCGTGCTATGGGCCTTTGAACTGTTCATATAAAAGTACGTTTGTTCACCATATTTTTTATAGATATCAATATGGGTATCATTTAAAAGCTTTAAGGAAATTCTAAATTTCTAAGAGCCGATAACGTTTTTATATAAAGATACTAAATTTTTTATTTTATCTTTTATATAAATTTGAATAAGCCCACAGTGCACAAAAGCTATAAATATATTTTTTTATTTTTATTAAAAAAACGACGCTTTTGTTTAAATTTAATAAATCAAAAACAAATATTTTCTACATTGAATTAAAAAACAATAGATACTACAAATAAAACAAAATATTTATGGTTAATTTTGATTTTAAGATTGATTTTATAAATAACCAAATGTCATTGAGCCTATCAATATTTTTTAAAATAAATGAGATTCAAAAATGTTTACTGAGAAAGGCAAGTGTGTTATGACACTGAAATGCGTTAAAAGCAAATAAAAAATCTATACAATGAATTATAAATAGAGAACTTATTCTCCTATGCGATTACAGTTATAAATAACTGAAAACAATTTATTTTTATAGATATTTGACAATTTTTTTAAAATGTTAATCTCGATCATTTTTCACGACTCGACATGTTAGGAAATATAAAAACTCTTGCATTTTTTACGAAGTATTTAAAACTGAAACTAGTTCAAGGTTAAATATAATAAAAAAAAAATTTTTTTTACGCTCACATTTTTTTGCAATAGATTTGAGCAGACAGCGAAGCCGATGGTAATTAGGGTCCGGCGGTGGCTAAAACTCGATATAAACTAAACTGCCATCCCTAAATAAGCGCGTTAGAGCAACGCCCTCTTACGTCGGGCTTTTACGCTGCAATGACATATCTAAATAAGAGCGTCAACTTTGTGTCGTTTACAGTAATGTTAACTCATTTTATTTTATAAAACCCATTGTATAAGAATAAATATTAGATAAAACCGCCTTGCCTTGCCTTGCAAATAACTAAATTGTCATTACTTTTCAACCATAACAAAACAAAACAAAACAAACCAACAAGCAGCCAACTTCACTTCCTACTGTCAAAATTGGATTTCCAATTGCTAAGCTTTGACGCTGTGCTATTTACGGACGCTTAATACATTTTGTATGTACATGAAAATTTTTGACAGATATCTTGCGCTTTACGCGCTAATTTAGGGATGGCAGAAAGTTATTGTTTGGTGGGCTTTGTTTGATTTTTTAGGAGTATGTTTGTTGACTTCTCTACATCGACAAACCAAAAACGATTAAGAGACATTCTGATTACGTCGTCCACGCGTTAGTTGTAATGACCAAATGATCTAAATCATTTTAAACATTAATAACATAACATTATCTTTCCGATGAAGCTAGTTATATTATAATTTTATTCCCATAAAAAGAACAGTCTTTCTATTCCAAACTGCAAGAAACAAAATAAAAGTAGAAATGCGTTTTTTAATCTGCATATTGACTTTGTACTAAAAAAAGCAACATTCAGACGAATTGATAACCTGCTTTCTTTGAAGTCAGTTAATTCAAATCTATCATTATCTTTTTTTATAAATACACTTTATATATTTTTAAAACCTGCTGTAGCTTTCCTGGTATTTCAACTAAGTGGTGGAAATTTAATCATTCTTAAATCTTAGGTCCTCCACCACGATTTGCAGTCATGTTAGTGCATATTTTTCACCATTATTTTGCGATGTCCCCAACAGAGTGGCGTTTCTAACTACAGGGTAACTTAATTCTCAGAATTAAAAAATTCTACAATAATAAAAAACAAAACTCGTTTATGTTTCTAACGGTTTATTGGCAAATTGTTATTTCGTACAAACCAATTAGTTCTTTGAAAAAAAAAATTAACAAGTTTTTATATGATATATTGACAGTTATTAAAATAATAAAAATAACAAAAAACTAACATCCGGTTATATGGTCAAGGATATAAAGAGGTTAACGAAAAAATTTGATATTTTGCAATCTGTTTATTTTTTTATTTTTTTTTTTAATAAAAATTTTATAAACAAACACATATTTTTGTTAATTTTTTGATGACGGATCATTAGGTTCAGTGTCGTGCAGTCGATGGCAAACAAAAGCAAATCAAAGCTGTTTTAATCAAAACACAAAAATGAGTATCTTAGAAAGTGTATATTTTTTGAAAATATTTAACAATATTATTTGCTTATTTTTAAAGTACTAGGTCAGTTTTTTTCCAAAAGATGCCACCCAGCGATGTGACGAAATATTAAAAAAAAAATAATAAAAAAAATATTTTTATTTTAAAATAAAATTTATTAAAATAAAATTTATTATAAGGATAAAATAACAATAATATTTATTATAGCAGTATTCATAAAATATTAAAATAGATTTAAAATGTATTTTAGGACAAATTTGTATGAAAATGTTATCATTCAACTTTCAAACTTATTTTATAATTAATGTACATGGCAGTTTATATTTAACAATATTTAAAATTGAATTTTAAAAGAAAATAAATTGAAATTATTAATTACACAAGCACGAGTGCTATATTCGGCCATACCGGTCCTTATATTCCCTTCGCCATCGATGTAAATATAGTTCAGGGAAGTAACTCCAATCAAAAAAGCAAATATAGAGGTGACAGAGAATTAAAAAATAAAAAAAAATTTGTCATTTCCTTCAAAATCTCTTTAAAATGATACCCATATTGATATTTCAAAAATTTGAAAATTTCAGAGACCCGTAACTCGGAAAATATGGGCGAGCACCAATTTTTTCACTCCATGTTTTTTCTTATTTTTTAATTCTCTATCGCCCCATGTATTCATTTTTTTGATTGGAGCTACTTTGTTGTTCAAAATGACATGAAAAATTTAAAGGCATGCGTGATGTTTTGCCTGCTGCCTTGAAGGACATCGACCGATCATTCTGATTGCCAATAGCACCTGTTTCGACACTATATCTGATCGATTGACATAATTATATTTTTTGTGAAATCAAGTTTGTGGACAGACGTGCATCGCTCAATCGACTTCGCTATGCATAAGAAGTCGGAATATATACACTTTTACTTTTTGTGGTGGTTATAAAAAGGGATAGCAATTTGAAAAAAAGAGTAAATTAAAATATTCGCGCGCTATAAGTGTAATTTCTCTGATTTTGGGTTTCAAAAACAAAATAAAATTTAAAATTTTTACAAATAAAAGTTGTAAGTTCTGCAGTAATAATACCCTGTAATACTCGTATAATAACGAAAATAGTTGTTGAACTTTTTAGCAATATTTGCGATCTTTAATGGTTAAAGGAATGTTTCATGACTTTTCTATATTTTAGATTTTCGTCAGAACCCCGCCTCGTTAATTAATTGTTATTAGAGATTATTAAGGGAATAAACTCATTATACGGGCAGCCTGAAGGCTGTTATAGTTTTAAACATATATTTGTCACTTTTGCTTCGCTATCCAAAACCTTCAGTAACGAGGAGTCTTTGCCGCGATGGCTACGACTTTTTACTTGCATACATTGTAAATATACGAGGAGTTTTTAAAAAATATTTTTTACTACTTTTAGCTTTATTTGTTTTATTTAATTTTTAATTGATTCAAATGTTAATTATGAAATTGTTTTTTTTTTCTTTTTAATTATTATTAATTTTTTTTTTTTTTTTTTTTTTCATTAATTAATTATTTATTGAATCTTCAAATATATTTTTGAACTAACAATAATTACTCATATCTTAAGCCTAAAATAAAAAAATAAATATACTTATTATGTCCAGCCAATGCTAGACAAAAAAGATGTATGTTTCACGGTTGCTTCTATCATTGTGGGTTATCCCTCTGATGTTCGGGTGAGAGAATAAATATCCCTCCTTCTTAAGCGACTGTAACCACGTTCATTTAGCATGTTGCGAGCTAGCGGATTTGGATGTGTTTCAAGTTTCTGCAAATACGTTACTGCAAATTTCGCTATTTCTGCTTTTACTGATTGCACGTTTAGATCTTTGTGGATGTTCGAATTTCTTATGTACCAGGGAGCAACTGTAATCATCCGTAGAATCTTATTTTGGCGCCTTTGGATTTTTTCTATATTGCTTGCAGAGGCAGTCCCCCATAATTGAATGCCATAACACCAAATTGGTTTTAAAATTGTCTTGTACAATAAAAGTTTGCAATCCAAAGCGAGAGTGGAATTTCTGCCGATAAGCCAGTTGAGTTGGACTGCTTTTAACTTCATTTGTGTTAACTTTGATTCTATGTGGCGTTTCCAAGTAAGGCGCCGGTCAAGATGTATGCCGAGATATTTTACGTCTGAAAGTTGCGGTATTGTTTGGTTATTTATGCGAATAGGGGGGCACGATTCCCTACGCAGTGTGAAAGTTATGTGACTACATTTTTGTTCATTCACCTTAATTCTCCATTTCTTTAACCACTTTTCTAGAATTAATATATGGTCTTGTAAATATCGTGATGCTACTTCGGGACTTTCGTGAATGCTTAAAAAAGCTGTGTCGTCAGCAAATGTCGATGTGTGGATTCGGACACTAGTTGGCATATCTGAAGTATACAACAAGTATAAAAAGGGCCCCAATATACTACCCTGGGGAACTCCGGCTTCAATTGGCTCAGGTGAGCTTAGAAAATTGCCTTCTTTAACAATGAATTTCCGATCAGTTAAATAACTGTCTAACAGCTTATATAAGTTTGCGGGCAAATTCAGTTTTAACTTATATTTTAGGCCATCGTGCCATACCTTATCGAACGCTTGAGAAACGTCGATAAAAAGCGCAGAGCAGTATTTTTTTTCTTCAAAGGTCTTCTTAATTACGTTAACTAACCTGTGAGTTTGTTCAATTGTACTATGTTTTTTTCTGAAGCCAAATTGATGGTTCGGAATACATCCTTTGTGGCTTAGAATGGGGTTCAGCTTATTTATTAACATCCTCTCAAACAGCTTTGACATATTTGATAAAAGACTTATAGGCCTGTATGATTCAACTTTTGTGTGGTCTTTTCCTGGTTTAGGAATCATAGTTATTAGGGAAACCTTCCAGTCTGGAGGAAAGTACTCAAGACGTAAAATGGCGTTAAAAATAAAAAGAATAATCTTGCGAGCTATATGGGGTAACTCGAATAACATCTTGTTACTGGTTTTATCAAAGCCAGGGGCTTTCTTGGTGTTTAAATCAGTTATTGCCCTTTCTACATCACTAAAATGAAATCTTAAATGTACTGCATCACTAGCTTCGACAGTTGGCAGCTCAACTGCATCAGTCAATACATTTGGAGTAAATACCTTTTTCAAATGTTCACCAAATAATTTGCCCTTTTCTGTATCATTTCTTGCCCAGCCTCCAGACAAAGTTCGCAAGGGAGGCTTTTGTACAACTGGTCTTTTAAGGTTTCTACACGCTCGCCATAATGAATAATCTGATTGAGAAGTTTGGTCAAGATTTTGTAAATAGTTTTTCAGGGATGCTACTCTTTGAGATTCTAGTAACTCTCTTAGCCGTTTCGTGCATTCTTTAAGTCTGCTTTTAAGTTGAGGAGATCTGTGCGATTGCCACTCTCTGCGAATTTTTCTTCTCTCAGCCAAAAGCCTCTCGATGTCAGCAGAATGAATTTGATTGTGTCTTATTAGTTGCCGGGTTACTGTTGCATGTTGGGCAGCTAATTTAAGGTTTTTATCTAAATTAGTAAGACTTTGCTCTACGTCTTCTGGAGTTCTTAGCGGGATATTTTCTGAACAATGAGTACTAAGATATTTTTTATATTTCAACCAATTTATGCTTGTACTAGTACATGGTGACACGATATTTTGCTGGTTGAATATATAGACAATTGTCGGTGAATGATCAGAGGATAATTCAAGTGACGCTTCGACTTCGATTATTTCTCTTGAAATACCTTTAGTTACGCCAAAATCAATAACATCTGGTATTTTTTGATAATCAGTAGGCCAATAGGTGGGTTGTCCACTCGATATCACATTCAGACTCATTTTTAAAATTGTGTCAAACAAAACTCGACCTTTTGGAGTAATTAGTCTTGATCCCCAAAACGTATGTTTAGCGTTGTAGTCGCCTGATGCTATGAAACAGGGACCTAGTGATTTGAAGAAATCGCTGTATTGACTTTCTGATATTTGAAATCTAGGAGGTGAGTATATCGAGGAAATAACGAAGTTTTGATGAAATTCTTCAATACAGATGTTTGTTGCTAGAAGGTAGTCTTCACAAAAGTCACACAGTAAATGATGTTTGATTCGAGCCTTTATTAGTATTGCTGAACCACCACATGCTCTGCCACGCGGGTCTTTGGTGTCATATAAAATATAGCCATTTATTTTAAAAAAGCTATTTGTTGTTAAGTGAGTCTCTGCAACCAGCATAACATCAATTTGTTCCTTCTTTAGGAAGTACTCGAGTTCGTTTTTGTGTTGGCGCAAGCCGTTTGCGTTCCAGAAACATAATTTTAAACAGTTGATGGTTTGTTGAGTAACGCCTGCAACATAGTAGATTGCATGCGTACCATTTCTTGCATCATGCTGCTTATAGAGCTCATAAAACTGTTTAACGAGTGCACTAATGTCTCGATGCTTGCTTCGAGACGATTAAAATTACCTGATGGTGTTTGTTGTTTAGGTTCTGGTTGCAAATTTGGCATAGAACTAGCTGTCAGTGTCGCTTTGTTCGCTGAAATATTATTGGATTTTAACATATCCGCGTATGAGACATGTTGGGTTGTTGGTTGAGCCAACTGAGGGAAATGCACATTTGCTCGATATTGTGGTTGCTTAGCAGGAGTATTTAATTTTTGAGATGACTTCCTTACTATGGAAAAAACTGGACAGCCTCTGTAGTTAGCAGTGTGGTTTCCACCGCAATTGCTACATTTTTTAACAGTGGTGTCATTCCTAGGTTTATCACATTGGGCGGAACAATGTAACTCGCCACACACTACGCAAACTGGTGACAACTTACAATATGCCCTAGTATGGCCATATTCTTGACAATTTAAGCACTGGACGGGTCCTGAGCGTTTATGTGGTTCCTCCACTGTTATTTTGCGGTGTAATAGGTACTTCAAATTGTATATGGGGTGCGTTTCATTTTTCTTTAATTTGATGTCGCCTGGTTCCAGTTCAACTCGGAAAAGAGGTTGGGGCACCCGTTCTCTATTTCTAAGGTTATCTACATGTTTAACCTTAAATCCCGCTTTTTGGAGGCCAGCTAATATCTCCTTTGGATCCACATATGATTAATGAAATAAAAGATTGGGAAAGCTTTGTGTTTCTTTTTTAAAAATTTATATAATTGATTCAATTAAAAGTTTAATTAAATTTTATTTAAAAAAAACTATTATAAGGAGTAAACATTTCTTCTATGCATAATCAACTAATAAAAGTGCCGATAAATAAACAGAACAAAGAAAACCTTGAATGTATAAGGACCTTGTCTGATCAAATATGTATTAATAAATTATAAATATTTCTTATATGCTTATTTATTAAAGTAGTTGATTAAACACAGATGATAATAACAATGTACATAACATAAAGTAAATAGGTGCAAAGAATGCTGTTAAAAAATGTAGCGATCCAGAAAATGCTGCATTTCATTTTGTGGGTGTCAATTTTTTCTGTTTTCTTTACAAACTAACACAAAAATTAATAAATAATTTGTTTAATTAATTTCAATTTTGTTTCAATTCTTTTGAGTTGATTAAAACATTTTTATCGATGGAATATATTTTCATGTGTTTCTGCTAAGACGGAGGTTTAGCACTTTAGAACTCTTCGGCACGCTAAACTCACAATAATAACATTTTATGTATTAAATAAATTTTAAACTAAATAAGATTTTTTAAAGTTCCAGTAAAATGTATTAACGCACTTAATACAAATAAAAAATAACAATTTTCAATTTTATTTTTATTATTTTCGTTTCCATATTTAATTTAGTTTTTTCTTTCAAATTTTATTCTAAAAATAAAATCAGGCTGAATACTATCAATCAGACAAGTGAAGGCAGAAATTTCTTAACTATGTAAGTGTTATTTGTTTATACAAAAAAAAAAAAAAATTAACAACATTATTATTTGCAACAAATTTAATATTTTTGTAAAAAGATCAAATCACAACATTATCATAATAAAAATTCCATTAGAAGTTCGGCCTAAAATAAATTCATGCGTAGATATTCTTACTCGTGTATTCAATTTACGTGTTTGCAAAACTTTAATTAATTACTATTTATACTTTATTCTTTTTAGTTTTATTTATTTATTTATCAATGATTAATCAGCTAAGATCTCTAACGTTACTAAAAAGTTTAGCATGTTGCCTATTTTTTTTTTTTTTTTTTTATTTCTTTTCCAATAAAAAGATGAGTATTTCTTAGCTTAAATGATGTCAAACTGCTTTTATTTTCTTCGACTTGTAAAAACCCCAAAAAAACCAAAAATTTTAGACATTAATATTCATATAAAAAGAATGTTATGTTTACGATCAAAAAAATGATTTTCGTTTTGACTAAAATATAATTTACATACCAAGTTATTTATTTAGTTATTTTTTTATTTGAATTAAGACATTAGAAAAAGAAAAATAAAAAATCAATTGGAAAATTTTAAAAATTTATTGCAATTTTAATATACTTTTTTAAATTTAACAAATTAAAAAAAAATAACATTTATTAGTTATTAAAACAAAACTAATTTTTCTTATTTCTAATTTGACTTTCCTATAGAAGTCATTTAATTTGGTTTTAAATTTTTCCACTTAAAACAGAATAACTGCCCTGAAGTAATCAATATGAAATATTTATTGAAAACGGTGGAATTTCTAAGAAAATTCAATCAATATTCAAACTACTTTGTTGTGTTCTGATAGTAGTCACTGCTTGGTAAAAAAAATTAATAATTAAAAAACTTAACTTTATATGAACATTTACATATTTACATGATTGAAACCTTACAGAAGATAAAAACACACTGTATTTATCATAATCTAATATTTAAAATGCAGGTGCTTTAAAGTCTTTAGTGTTGATACATGAAAAAAAAAAACAAAAAAATCAATTGTGTAAAAATTTAAGCTAGGGCCTTTTTACATTAGAGCAACGATATATACTTAAGGTTAAACATATAAAAAACTCAACACAATATTTTTGCTTAAGCCAAGTACGAAACCAATCACACTTACGTTAATAAAACAGCTGATTGTGCCTTGTGCTTTATTTTAATTTAATAGAAAATTTTTTAATTTCTTGGCCATTTTTAACAAATACAGTTTGCGATAAAACTTGTTTTTTTTTTTGTAGTTAATAAATTAAGTAATGCCCACTGTTACATTTTTTTAGTATGACGCCTAAATACAATAAAAAAACATGGAATCTTTTTTTCGAATTTTTCTTAAAACTATTGAATAATGTATAAATACGTATGTGAATTTTATTAAAAGCCCATTCTTAAGAAATGCAATAGATTTTGTAAGAGTGAAATCTAATGAGAATAATACTTTATTTCTACACTATCATACTTCTAGTAAAATGGAAATTCTTAGCAAAACATGTAAATCAGAAAGGAAATTTTATAAACTTATTTAACAAAGTTTTAACGCTCATAAAAAGTGCAAAAAATAATCTTCAGCAATCAGCACGAAAAAAACGATATATTTTTTTTGTTTGAAAATTATTTAATCTAATAGAAAATTCCCGCTGTCGTTTAAGCAAATGCATTATTGCATACTAAACGCTGTCTTAAATTTAAAATGCATATTGTGATAAAATAGATTTGAGCGAAACTTACGAAAAGTCTAAATATTTGATGAAAATTTATTTCATTGAGAAGACGACCTCGATATATGTGTTTGAAAATAAAATAAATAGAAAAAATCTATCAATTTCAAAGATTGACATTCTCTTTTTATTTACAATATAGATAAAAATTTGTCCCAAATATTTAAAAAAAATATATATATTATTGAATCACAAATTTTTTATTTTAAATTAAATATTTCTGTTTTAATTTGTAGAAATCAAATACATAAATATTTAAAAGTTTTGTTTAAATTGAACTTTAATTTTTATATTTATTTTGTTAGTTACATTTCAAAAGATTGTTGTTCTATATTGTATTATTTCTTCTGTTGTTGTTATCTAAGTTTGTTATTGCGTGTGTAATTTCTACAATATTCATTTCCGACTCCATTAAGTAAAGGTAATCGCGTATGGAATTAATCACTTTTCTCGGAAGGAATTCCCAACTAGATTACCAACCTAATGATTTTAACAAGGCATGACACTTTTATTATCAATTATTGAGAATTGATTACACTGAATATTGCAGGATTTAATGATGATCATTAGTACGTATCTTAAGTTATTCTGTTTAAACTTAAAGATTCAGTTCAATGACTATTTCCTTTTTTGCGAACTAATGTAATATGTTTTGTAAAAGAATAACAAAATGGATCAATCACAAAAGTAAGTCATTATATGCCAAGTACTTTTCAAGGTTATATCTAATGTTTTGCTGGGTATACATAGCAAAGCCGATTGAACAGGCTGCGGGCAAAACACTGCGATTACCTCTAATTTTTCCATATCATTTGGAACAAACCTAAATTAGTTAAGTGACTTCAATCAAAAAAAAAAAAAAACAAATATCTGATATGATAGAAAATCAAAAAATAACAACAAAAAAACAACAAGTGAAAAAATTAGCACTCGCCCATATTTTCCGAGTTATGAACCTTTGAACTTTTCATAGAAAAGTTCCATTGTGCACTACATTTTTAAGATAACAATATGGGTATCATTTAAAAGCTTTTGAAGGGACCTATAAGAAATACCAAAACTCTTTATAAATGCTAAAGCCATTAAGAGCCCATGACATTTTTATGTATAATTATATAAATGTAGGTTTTATTATTATTTTTTCGTATTTTTTAATTCCTGTCACCTTAATGTTTGTTTTTTTTTTTTTTTATCAGAGTTACTTTACTAAACTAGATTTACATTTATGGTGAAGGGTATATAAGACTCGCCGTAGCCGAATATATAACTCTTACTTTTTTAATCAATAAATTGTTGTTTATTTTAAAAATTATGTTAATAAATTTAGTTTGCGTTTGTATTTTTTTTTTTTTTTTGACATTTCATACTTTTTATTTAACATAATAAAAATTAAGAACAATTTTATTTGGTGCGATTTTACACGTTACAGTCCCAATTTTTAGAATTTTTATACGTTTAAAAATTTCTTTAAATAGCAATACTCAATATACTGAAATGTCCAAATATTACAATTAAATTTATTATATTTTAAAATATGCTGAAACCCAAAGTGATTGCCTGAAATTGGCATAATGGTAACTGTGTTTTTTTATAAAACTTTTTTTTGTCTATTGATTTAATTGAATTCTCATTAAATCAGTTTGGCTTTTGATAAAGACTCTGAGGTTTTCTTTACAAAATTGAGTAGAATCCACTGATGATCTATATGATGCCATATGGATATGCTCTTCCCGCAGTAATACTTTTCATTTTTAATACATATTTAAATAATAAATATTTCATGAAATATTTGTTTTTAATTTCTTTTTTTTTTTCAATAATTTAATGACAAAAGATTATCGTACACGGTAAGAAGATTTCAAATAGATTTGTCAGGTCTCTGTTAAAGAAATGGTCTCTGATAAGTTAATTTGAGAAGTTAACAAAACTAACCCTTAAGTACCAATAAACAATTTCAGTGATTTTATTTACTATGCTATATTCGGCTTGTATATGTATAACCACATGTATCATACTTCGGATTCCCATCGAATAGTTTAAATACTAATCGGTATAAGAAATTCTTTCATCAACTTTCCTCACCTTTTTATCAATAGCAAAACCACCTGTAGAAGTACAGAAGGAAGTTATAAAAAAAATATGGAAAAAAATTTCCGAAAATTATTTTGGGTTGTTGTCCCAGCTTAGTAAATGATAAGGTAAATAAAGGCATATCAGTTTTTCTATATGTTTTCATAAGCAAAACCACTTAATTCACAGAACTATGTTTAATCGATTGGCGTAATTAACTTTTATCTAGCTCATCTAGTGCCTTGGTAGAGCTCATTTCATGACAAACGGACAGACGGACAGTGCTCAAACGAATTCAATATGCAGGAGAACCTTAACTATAACTGCTTTATGGGGATGGAAATGGATAATGTAGAAATTACAAACAGAATGATAAACTTAGAGCTTTTACACTTGTGATGAAGGGTATAAATACATTTGAGTTATTAGCACGCAAAAGAATGTACTCATATAAAATAATTATTCCCAAAAAAAAAGTTTTTAATAAGAAAAATCTTTAAAGTAAGGAAAAAAATTCACCTCATTTGCAATTAAACGTATTAAAGTCAACAAACTCATAATAATGAGATTTTAGATTATGACGAGATCATAAATAAATAAAAGCTTACTAACATTTCTTACTAACCACTACAAACTTACTAACTTTACTTACAAATAAATTGTGTAAACGACACTTTACTTTTGCATATGAAATTGTTTTCTTATTAACAATTTAACATAACAAGTATTTTAAATAGAACTTTGTTAATTTGTGTTGAACATTTGTACGATAATAAAGTGAAATGTTCGTTTAATAAAATTAAAATATTCCAACTATTATTTTTATATTAACTTGTTGCTAATTTCTTTCACAAACAAATCACATTTATTAAATTATAGTAATTTTTTTTTTTTGTTTTTGCACTTGTCTTGTTGATAGTTTGAAGCGAAAATAAATTTATTCGAAAACAAATATCAACAACAAAAAAAAACAGAACTTCTCAAAAGAAAAAATAAAGTACCGATTTATTATTTTATGTCGTAAAGTCTTAACAATTTCTTTTAGGCCTTTTACCAGTTTTTATTTAATAAAACCCTCTGCCGCACAGTGAGGTTTTCGATGGCAAAAGTGGATATTAATTCGTGGTGACTTTCCCTGTTTATAAGTTTAGATTTTTTGATCAATATCACTTAAAGAGACCAATTTTCGAAGTTAGGAAAAATTTTGGCAGGATAGGACTGGAGGAAGGGGTACTCCCCGTACAAACTAATTAATAATAATTTAATATCTAGAAAGCCATAATAGTTAGAGGCTTTAAACTTGGTATTAGTAAATTCGCAGACAGGATATAAAATTCAGCAAAAAACTGACGGGATAGTTTTGGCGGAAGGGATACTCCCCAAACAAAATAATTCAAAATTATCTGTTATCTAGATAACTAAAATATTAAGAGGCTTCAGATTTAGTAAGAGTTAACTTAAAGACGTTATACGAAGTTAGGTAAAGAACTGACGGAGTAAGTCCGGGGGAAGGGCTACTCCTCACACAAGGTAAATAATAATTATATGCGAAAAGTGAAAATTAGTTCGTGGCAACTTTGACTGTTACTAATTTTAACTATCTTCAGTCAAATTCACTTTAAGAAGTAATAGATTATTTTTATTTTCCATAACTTAATTTTTTAAAAATACCTTTAATATTCCTAAAAATCGCAATATTTTCTAATTCGATCTTTTTCATCATCAGCATCAATTATTATCATCATCATTATCACTATAATTTATATAGGAATCATTATCATCATTATTGGTATCTTCTTCACCATCAAGATTTGATTCAAAAATTAAGAATTGCATTGCTTCCATAGGTAAACTATGTTTCTCTTTAAATTTTCTCATATTTGCTATTACTGGATCTTAGGTTTTTTTTTTATTTTTTTTCTGAAACATTTTCGCGAAAAAGGCT
This sequence comes from Gymnosoma rotundatum, assembly GCA_916610165.2. Lineage (NCBI taxonomy): Eukaryota > Metazoa > Arthropoda > Insecta > Diptera > Tachinidae > Gymnosoma > Gymnosoma rotundatum. The sequence goes on along the minus strand of OU744336.1, from coordinate 47,751,377 downwards.
CCTTAAAATGAAATCTGGTTTTGACTGTTGTTGTTTAAAATTGTTATTGTTATTGTTTTACCTTTTTTCTTTTAATAGCATTAACAACGCTAATGTTTATATTGCTTTTTATAAAAAGTTGTTCTTTTTTATATGTAGGTGCAACAATATATTATAATTTTATTTAAAAATGTGCAAAAAAAGTGCAGACAAATTTTTTATAAATATTTTCAAAAGCGTTTATAAATTTAGAAAGAAAATTTATTTTTTTTAACTTGGCTTAATTTACAACTATTTATCGAGATATTTCCCGAAAGTCACTAATTTGTTAGCTTACGTGTAAAAATTAACTAAAAATACTAATACTAAATCAGTCTTACTAGCCTGAGGTTGAAAATTCTATTAAAATATTTTTAATTTTCACTTGACACAACAATCAAACCTAATTTTTAAGACACCAAAATTTAAAATTTATATTTGTATTATAGAAAACGGCAAATAACTCAAACTTTAAAATTGTATAGTGACATAACGGTAGTTGTCAAAAACAAAATCTTTTGGCTTATGTAATGGAATGTTGTGTACTTTAACCGACTACTAAAATTTATTCGGTTCTCTTAAATTTAATTTTGCAATTAATTCCTTTTTTTGATATCAAAAACCCCAACGTGTGCCGTTTTCACAAAAAAGTATTAATTTAAAATGTAAAATAATATATTTTATGGGAAAATGAATTTTGAAATAGTTAACTCGTTTTTTCCCCCCAATAAATACTTGTTTTTCCTAAAGGAATTTTACAATGTATCAATCAATGTAGATTTTAATTAATAATATTATTACATCTAATAAAATTAAATTGTTGGTTCGATACAACTTTTATTTAAATAATACTTAAAAATTTTCATAATTTAAAAAATTTTTTTATATAAAATAATATTATTTATGAAACGAAAAATTGTTAATTTGATAAAAAAATTTTGAATTTTTTTATTATATAAAAAAAAATAAAAATTATTTTATTTAATAACTGCCTTTACTCAGCGATTATAATTTAATTATTTTTTGTTCAGTGTAACATATCCATGATTGCAAAAACTTAATAAACGGCTTACAAATATTTTAATCTGTGTTACGAAAACCTTTATGGGCTTGAAATTAAATAAATAATCTACAGAAAAAAAACGACTTAAGTTAGTATATAATTTTTACATCCGCCTTAATTTTTTTAGTCAGTGTGTCTCCACTATAATGTAAAATGACACGTTTCAATAAAGGTTCTTTTTCCTGTTTAACTTTTGTTTTTTATTTATTTGTTGTTTTTATGTGTCACCACTGTATAATAATTAGACGCCACGTGTAAACAATGTTTCTTTTTAGTTTTTGTTTACGTAGATAAACAATAGTTAAAAAATAATTAAATGCAGAAAATTATTGACTGCTACATTGTTTACATACTTTATCTACGTACATAAAATTTATTGTTTCCATAACTAACAATTAGCAATGTTTAGAAAGTTATAGGTTAATTTGAGATTCTTTCCTTGAAGTTCAATTTTTTCAAACGTAAAAATAAAATATTTATTTTCTATACATTTAGATATAATTGAATTTAAGATATAATATTTTTTTAAACTTACACGTAAAATATCTAAATCGATAAAACGCTCAAGATTAAAAGAAGAGGACTTTTTTTATTTAACTGTTAAAATATTAATTTTTATGGTCATTTTATTTAAGTGAATTGATTTAAGTAAACTAAAAACTTTTGTCATTGATTTTGATTATTACAGATATAAGCTTTCATCTATTAATTTAAATACTAAAGAGTAAAATAGTCTAAAGAAAGAAATAGTTAAAGAAAGGGAAATCCATGAATAAAAAATTAATCCATTAAAACAAAATAATATTAATGGAATGGAAGACAAAAAAGTTAACTAAGAATACAATGTAAAGAAAATATTATAAAAGATATTATAAATTTTAATTAGAAATATACGACTGAAGATTTTTTTATTTTTATTTGGCATTGTATTCGCATTTAGACTAATTTAAAATATTAAATATTGTTTAGAAAGTATCACAGATCTTTACCCACCGTTTAAATTCAGGTAAATCTCTGAACCACAATCATTTGTTGGTTTCAAAAAATTAAGGAGAAAATTATGGTGCAGGTCTGCAAAACTAAAAAATATAAATTCTACAAGAAACTCTTGATTCGGCAAGTGATGGGGACTAAAGCATAGGCTTTACTTATATTTTATAGAAATTTATTATTATTTTTTAATTTTAAATATTTATTTAATTTTAAAGTCATGTTATTTTACAAAACTTCAAATTAGTAAAGTTGCACGTTTCGATCTTTCATTTTTTAATTGTTCATTTTTACGTTAACAATTTCAAATATTGTACGTTTCATATTTTTCCGTTGGAAATTAAATTTTCTGGGATTTTGGTGGGAATGATATCTAGTGTAATTTGAGGTTTTTTAATTCTTTTTAAATTTTATTGTGAATTTTGTTAAGGTTTTAACAAATTTTAATTTTTTAAATTTTCTTTTTTAAAGTTAAGATCCCTAATAGAAATTAAGATTTTTTTGCTGAAATTTCTATCATTTTGTCAAGTTTGATTTTTGTATTTTTTTTTTTTTTTTTGAGATTATAAAATAATGATTGCTTCGTTTTTTCCATATTGCGTATTTTTAGTTTCAAAGCAACTAAATAAAGAACAACCGAAACATAAAAAAATCCAATACTTTTATACCCTTCACCACAGGTGGAAAAGGGATATATCTAAGTTTGTCATTCTATTTGTAATTTCTACAATTTCCATTTCCGATCCCACAAAGTATATGTATTCTAGATTCTTATGCATAGCGAAGTCGATTGAGCGATGTCCGTCTGTCCATCCGTGCTTGGCTTGAAATAAACTTTTCGAAGGCACTAGATATGCTAAAGAAAATTTGAATACGCCAATCGATTAGACACACTTTCGAAACTTTTGCTAATGAAAATCAGCGAGGTCCATGGCCTTCGAGTCAACGGGGAAAACAGCACATTTGCCTATAATTTTCCATATCATTTGCAACAAGTCTAGTTTAGTGAAGTTACTCCAATCAAAAACAAAAAAAAAAAACAATACATGGAGCGATATAGAATAAAAAAAAATAAGAGAGATTTACTTTAAGCAAGATTTACATAAATATAGCCATCTGACTTGTTTGTGTTTTTCTTTACCAAAACGTCACAATTTTAGAGATATTTCTCCGAAAAAATTCAAAATATACATTTTATATTTAAGGTGGGGTGGAGGAAAAGTATACTTCAATACACAGGTAAACAAATATAATTAAAATGATTAAATCCATCTATAAGAATTCAGAAGGAATGTAATTTCCGTGCCCTCCATAAAAACTCCAAATAATTCTTAAATAAGTGTGAGTCTGGTAGATTGGATTATTTTTAAATTATTGCCACATAAATGTCTTGTGTAAAATTTTAAGCCGATCGGTATAACGTTTCTGTAACTAAAGTAAAAACTTTCTTACATGCAAATATTCTAGTCAAATTGTTTTACACAAAGTGAGTTAAAAATGTTTATAAATAACTCTAGCTCAGCCGGTGTGAAATATGTAAAAATATTATTATTTCTACTAACTAACCATTATTCAAAGTCCGCAAAAAAAGTAAACTGTTTAAAATTGTATTTAGTCATTTGCAAAAAAATATATATAATTAAAAAAAAAATATTGTGCCGGTGCTATTTAAAAACCAGATATTAATGGGAAAATTATAGAGCAAATGCGCTGCTTTTGAATAAATTTATTAACATAAATAAAATCAATTCAGATGAAATTTTGAAAACAACAGCACGTGTAGAGAGCACGTGCGCACGTTAAACAAACAGTAAAGAAACGAAAACCGTATCTAAGACAAAAAAGTTGTCAAAATGGCGAAGCATATTTTTTTTAAGATAAGGTTTATTTAAATACATGGTAAATATTTATGATTTTTTGATAAAAAAAAACAGTAGATAAACTTTTGTATTTTGTTGAAAAAATAAATATTACAAATATTTTTAGGGAAAAAATAGATTTTTTTCTAAAGTCTTTTTTAAAAGAACTCTTGTTTCTTAAATAAACTTAATTGCAATTTATTCAATTTTGTGTTAAATAAATCAATAAGAATAAAACAAATGTAAAGAAGTTTACCGATTTCTATTTTAACAAAACTTGTTAAACTATATAAAGTCTAAAAAAATTTTTAAATATAATTATTTGGATTACAAAAAAAAAAATATATTTTACACATTACAGTCCTTAAAAATACTTACAATAAAATAAATAAAAAAAACAGACTGACCAAAAGCCTTAACGCTTGAGTTTAAATCAACAACTTCTCTTTCTCTTATTTATTTATATCATAATTTAGCAATTTTATAACAATTTTGTATCGTAATTCACCAAATACTTTTGTGCATTTTGATTAGTTTGTAAATTTATTTCTAAAATATGGGAATATTTTTTTGTGACATCAAATTTATATTTCTTGACGAAAGTAAAAATTAGTTCTGCAAATAATTTTGAATAACAATGAAAAATATTTTGAAATGAAATTGAAACGATTGACAAAAACACGATTCGATTGACTAAAATATGAACTTAAAAACCGGTTGGTTATTGAAGCAATTAATGTTCTAATTTAATTCCTAAATTAACTTCTAATTACAAATAATAGAATAAAAAACCCCACAAAATTTAATTCAATCAATTTAGACCCCAACACAGGCTTTAAAATTAAAACATTTTTTTACAACAAAAAAAAATTACTGAATTCAGCTAAAAATTTAGCGACAACATTGACATTGTCGTTGAATGTTGTTGAATTTTTATTAAGGTTTTTTTTTAATTTTTTTCATATTTTTTAATTTTATTTTTATTTCTATTAACCTTCACAGTGTGTTTTGAGATTTGTTTCTTTGATAGAGATTTTTATAAAAAACAAAACTACTGCTATTGACGGGTATTTCAAGGAAGGGTAAAATTAATGGATTTTTAAAGATTTGCTTTTATGTATAAATTGTTTAAAATAAAGTTTTTAACTCACAAAATATTGGCAATTCGACCTTTAAAGTGTCATCGAATAACTGGGATAATAAAAAAGCTGGGTTGAGAAAAATCATTACTAATAATTTTAATGAATAGCCAGTCTATATAAAAATATATCTCCTAGAAGTATAAATTAAAAAAATTACTGTTAGAATTTCACTCAAAATTAAGTTAACTTGCTACCAGTTGTGGTAACGCCTGCTTAAACAAAGAAATCAAAACGTCTTAAAAAGCAGATAAGAGCAAGGAAAACAAAATAAAGCAAGCTTTTGCAAAATATCCACGAATAATCCAGTTTTTTTTTTTCAATAATCAACTGCAATTTCTAATAGAAATCATTGTCACTAAACAATTCCACACTAAACAACTGAATTAATCATGACATATCTGTGTCAACATAAATCACCCTCGACAAGCGGAATGTTAAAGTTACTCAGAGTAAAAAATGTAAGCAATTATAAGACAGATACAATAAATATCATGTTAAGGGCATTAACCGCCCTGAGTCTAATGATTTTTTTAGGGACTTGTAATGATTTTTTTAGGGACTTGTAACCAATATAGAAGCTTACATTTTTCACTAAGGAAATAAAATAGAGTGAAAAAGTTTATCGCAAAGTGCTAGAAGAAAAATTTATGATAATTATTATTATTATTATTTTTTCTTAATTCGGTCTGTTTGAACTTGCTAAAATGGTTTAGCAACTTTATTAATTTCTCTTTTGACAATTGATGTTTATATTACCTTAAGTATGCAACATTGTTAAATGTTGATAAGCATGCTGCCAGAAACATTTGGCTGCTTTTTACAAAAAGAACAGAATACAACTTCGACATTTTTCTTTCATTTATTTCACACTAATTTTTATTTAGATTTTTAACCGCAACAAAATATTTCTTTTAATTAAATTACAATTTTGCAATAGAAAGTTAAATATTTTTAATACAATAATTTGTACAGCAGAGTAATAAAACTGTTAGTAATATCGTGTGAAACAAGACTAAATAAGGATATTGATATCAAGAAGTATTCTTGGGGTATGGAGGCATCCATATGATTTTTGAAAATTTCTTTAAACACCATCACAAACAAATACATAATAACTAAGGTATCTATACAAAAAAATTTGGGTTTGATATGTATTTTAAAATGTTCATAAAAAGTTAATTTTAAAATATATTTGAAATCAATATTGAAATACGACCGTGAATATTTATTTTATTCATTTATTTATTCAATATAGATTGTTGGAATATAAATAAATAAAAATCTTTAGAGCAATAAAGTCAAGCAGATTGATGAACATCTGTCACTTTAATTATTGATTTACATATAGAACAATTTAAGATGCTTTTAATTATAGCATCGTATTCATTTTACGGATTGATGTCTTGTGTTTCTTGTGGTATTTCTTAAACAAACAACAAACATACAAAATCTGGTTTCAGACCTAAAATTCCAATAACAAAATTAATTTATTTCAATATTTTTTCCTGGAATTTTTTGCAATAAATAAAAAAAACTAAATATTTTAAACTCCCTTGTTTGTTTTTTTTTAAATGATTCTACATCCTTTTGTATTTAATTACTGACCTTTATCAATATTGTTTTTATTAATATATTGTAAAGAATTCGGAGAAACAATTTTTTTAAAATCCGCTTGTAATTTTATAAAACACTTCTGGTTTCAGATAAACACACAATATTAATGAATAATTTATTTTTATTATTATTTTTATAAATTACAAAACAAACAAAAAACTTATAGTTAAAGTTAAAAACTTACTTGCAGTTTTTGGAGAATTTGTTGTAAATAATTTCATTTTTTTTTTTTTTGCACAAAAACTACACAAAATTGAAAACTAGATTTAATATTGTCACAATTATTTGAATTGGTGCTCTTTTTTTTAACAAGTCTTTTAACAAGCAAATATCTTTTTTTCTAATATTTTCGCACTTTTTATCTTTTATTTTAATAATTTTTCTTATTTGTTTTATATCTTTTTTTTTTTTTTGCCTTTAAAGCCTTTAAATTCTTTATTGTTGTTATTGTTTTGTTAATGTTGACTAAATAAACTTCTAAACCGTCTGAAACAGTTGAACTCAATGTTCATCTTATAACTGCTGCATAACCCTTTTATATCGACTTTTTCTGAAAACCCCAAAACAGAAAAAAACAGTGTCTTTATAGTCAGTGTAGTATTTATTAACCGGTCTAACTATTTTAGCGGAGATTTTATTTCATTTTTGTGTTCAGTTTATTATATTTTCATGATTTCGGCAAAAAGCCACAATCAGAAACTTAAACAACAACAAAAGTCTAGACAGAGAAAAGCTACAACACTATCTACAGGCTACTGGTTGCTGCTCAATAATTCTTTAGCTTAAAGTTAAGAAACTATTGGAACTCATGGGAAAATACAATATTAAACACAAAAACCAAAAGCAAACAAAAGCAAAAACAAAATCAATTGCAAAAACAAAAGCAATACAGCTAGAAAAAGCTCATTCTTGACCAGTTAGTTAACAGCAGAAAGTAAACAACAACAAACCAAACAGAAAAAAAAAACAAATAAAACAGCAGGCCAGACTAACAAATACGCGTTTTTAGTTTATTTTTCATGTTGATTTTAAAAGCTTTTTTCTTTCGTGAGAATGTTTTAAAATCAAACTCTACTTTGTAAAGCCGGTCTTACTCTCAATTTTATGTTATTTTAAAGTTTAAGGGTTGCAAAAAACACGTGCCGCAGTGTTAATAAATTGTTAGGATTTTTGCTGTATGTGTTGTAATTAAAAATGATTAATTAGCAGAGTTTAAGGCAGCCATAATTTAGTGTTACTTGTTTTGAAGATTTTATATTTAAATTCATATTCGCCTCTAGCGTACAACAACATAAACTTTTTGACATATCTTAATCGTCAATAGTAATTAGAAACAAACGCTTTGTTGTCCTAAAAAGTATAGTCAAATCTTTTAAATACTCATAAAAATAAAAATAATTGAAAGCTTTTAAAAATAATCGATTTTATTTGAAATCATCGAATTCATTTTAAATCATCGGCTGTTCAAAATTGGCAGAACAATTAAAATTTCACCAAAGTATTTTTTTACTTAAATGTCCCATAAAATTTGATTTTTTTTTTAATTGCACTTGTCATAATTTAATTTTAATTCAAACCCGAAAATACATAAAAAACAATAAAAACCTATTAAAAATTTTAATGTTTTCTAAAAACTTCACATTCGCAAAAAAAATTTCTCTTGGTGAAGGGTGTATAAAATTCGGCTCAGACGACTATAGCACTCCTACTTGTTTTTATTTTAATTTCATTAAAATAATGAAATTAATGCATTTTCTGGATCGCTACATTCTTCATCAGCATTCATCAATCAATATTAATTTGGTGAGACGAATGCACATCGTCACATACATTTGTTCTTGCTTTCGGTTAACCATCGGCATAACCACGAACTTCGGGTAATATTTTTAATGTTAACTAATGTTTCTTTGTAGAAGCTAAGAGACACAATAACCCATATTCATAGTTAAAATAAAGTATACTTTAAGGGAACTAAAGTAGGTTTTACTTTAGAGTCGACTCTAATTCATTCATAGGCAATTTAAAATATACTCTTGCCGTTGAAGTCAACTCTAAATTTAAAAGTAGCTAAAGCTGTTTTTAACGCATTTTTCCAAAATTATTTTTATTTGGTTTAAGAACACAATACCCTTTATCTGATTTTTATACCAAAGTGAACAAAATAAAAACAAGGTTACTTTTTTCAAATGCTTGTTTACAAGGCAGATTTATTTAACTAGGTAATAGCGGCTCTACAACAAATACAACATTGACAAAAACAACATGTCTTTTTATTGTTGTTCTATGCGTTGGAAACGTCAAAAACACAAAGAGAAATAAAAGATAATTGCTCTCAATACAAATGCTTGCTTTGTTACGCACACGCTTGTTGTTAGTGTTTTTTTAAATTCGTAAACAAACAAAGGAAAATACAAAGAACTTTTGACTTTTCCAACTACAACCCAGCTGGGCGGACGACACTACCTAGTAAAATAAATCTGCCTTGCTTGTTTAGAAATTGTAGAAAACATTTATCAAATAACAGTTGACACCCAGTGGAAGGCGTCTAAACTTAAAGTATACTTTATTCTTGATTATGTTAGCAAAAAATATTATAATAAGAGCTTTTTACTTTAGAGTATACTTTAGCAAGAGTCGACTTTATTCTATAACTATGAATATGGGCCAATGAATATAGCATGTGTTGACTTTTGATTTAGTTTTAGTCAAAGTTATTTTGATCAAAGTTTTATCTAAGGTTAACATTATCCACATATATTAGCTGTCACTGTGGGTCAGTTTGTTTAGAGATTAATATTTTTGGCTAGTTTAATTTTAACCATATAATTTTACCGACCTTCACTGGGTCCATTTCTGGAGTTTTTCTAGACAAAAACATTTTTTTGTTTCGAAATCTCTGTTTCGATTTGAAAACATATTGTTCCCACTCAAAATTGGGAAAGGACCTACAAAATTCTATATATAATAACAGAAGAAGGAAAAACCCCTAGAATTCATAAAAGTAACTTTTTCTTTTTTTCTTTTTCATGTTCTTACTTATCAAAGAAAAGTCATTTGTTGCACAACAATATTTTAACAACAAATATGGCCTACTCGTCCACCTTTAACATTATGAAAAGACAAAATTATTAAAACCATAATCTTGTTAATAATTTGCTTGTGTTCACATAAAAAAAACAAATTTTTTTTTATAATTAAAACTAATTTCCTCTGTATCATGATAGTAAAACTTGTTACAATTGCTGTTCCTAAGCGAATAAAAATGAATACTTGAAAAAAAACTCAAACTTTATTTTATTAAAATGTAGAACTTTGCGAGAGATTTATTCAAGGCAGTCAAATTACTGTTAAATTTTGAACTCGAAAATATATCATTTTAAAGCTTTCAAAATATATATTTCTAACGAAACCAATAAGCTAAAGATTGTAGTTAAGTGGAAACTGCAGTGTTAGTAATTACTCGGTGTTTTTTATTTTTCTTTATTAAAATGAAATGACCTGTAACCTATTTGGCAAGAAATTTCAATTTTTCAGTAGCACTTTTATTTAGTAAAAGGGAGAAGAAAATAAACAATAATTCTAAAAAAAAAAGCGAAAAGTGGAAGTTTTCATCTTAATCCGCCATAAAGTACTCGATATATGCCATATTATATATACAATTTTTGGAGGTCCGTAGCTCTGAAACATAATGCGAGCAACAAAATGTTCACTTAAAATAACATTTTACAACCCGTAGACGACTTTTTCATTTTTGAACTGCGTCCTAATGCTTTATTTGTTCCAAAATTAATATAACTTCCTTGAAATTTTAAAAATAATAACATTCCTATTATTTGTGTTTTGTAAATCAAAAATTTATAAAATAGAAAATTAATTTATAAATTTTTATTTATTTTATATAAATCGGAGTTTCCAATTGAAAAACGTTGCCGCCGCGTTATTTCGGATTGCTACATACAAAATATACAGGCACGAGAACTCTTGAAAAAAACGCTTTCCGCTCTTGTTTAAGTTTTTCTGTTATCAAGGCGAATTAATAACAGATATACTCACAACGAAAATTAATACAATACTGCAAAAGAAATATGTAAATAAACTTATAATTTGCTTTGTTTTTGACAGCCGAAGACGATTTGTACAAAAACAAAGCAAATTATAACTTTTGACACTCTAAGAAGGAAAAATCACAATAGTCACGTGTGCTGTCAAGGCCACCTGTTATTAATTCGCCATGGGCTGCTATATAGGAAAAAGTTTTACTTAAGATAAACTATTTAACAAGGCGAATTAAATATATAAGGTGATAGCGGTGGCGAATTCATTTATTTTCGCCTGTATTCTAACTGTCAAACTCCATATATAAAAAAATTATCTAACTGCTATACAGATTTTTTATATATAAAGTTTGACAGTTAGAATACAGGCGAAAATAAAAGAATTCCCCACCGCTATCACCTTATAATTAATTCGCCTTGCTATTTAATTTTACATCTTAAAAAATTTATTGCTGCCTACGAAAGACATTTTGGTCTAATGGACTGCGGGGGACTTTATTGCAATTCGGGTGGCAGATCATATTTTTAATATTCAAGTTTCTATTTGTTATGAATATAGGATATTGGTAGTGGTCTCTGATTTTGCTAAATTAGCCTTAAAGTAAGTCTATTTATCATTCATTCAAAAGCACTTTGCCATCGGGGGACACCCTTCATTTATTTTTATTTTTTGTTTTTGTACTTGTTTGTATATTCATCAAATCTATGGAAACAAGATAATGGCTCCATGAAAATACCATATAATGTTCTAAATTTCTGTGTACTGCGGATAAAAAACTAAATATTATATGTTAAAATCACGTCATTGTAAGAAAACTTCTCATTTTTTGTTTGTATTTGTTTTTGATGCGGATATACATTAAGTTTCCTATTGGGACACCATTTAATTTAAAGTTTTTGTTACATGCACCCTACAGTTTTTACGTGTATGCCTATTTTCATAAAAGGCTTAAATTTAAAATACAAGTTGTTTTAGCGGCTTTAAGAACACACCTTTTGTTAAAATTTCTGGAGTCTATCAGCAAAGGCTACACATAGAGGGGAATAGGTTTTACAGACGGATAGATATTGTATCGAAAACAATAGAGTTATGATTTTACCCTTTATCAGAGAAATATATAAGTATCACATTTTTATTAAAATTCAGATATACAGTCTGGCCTCGATTATCTGTGATCCGGTTAACCGGTAACCCCGATTAACCGTGATGGCCAAAGATCAGTCTAATGTTTTTTTGCAATGTCTTCGAATTGCTTGCTTCGATTAACGGTGATTATCGCTATTATCCGTGATTGTTAACTTTAAAATTAAATTCATACATACATACACACAATATACATAATAAACATGAAAACCGGGAATTCTTTGGTTTGCATACGATGAGACAGAATATTAATTATTTATAATGTAAAACTGCATGTACACCAATGTTCACTTGTTAAATAATAAAAATATAAAAAAATTGAATACTCCAAATTGTTATTCGATTAACAGTGAAAATCGATATTCCGTAATGGTTCTGGTCCCAACCATCACGGATAATCGAAGCCCGTCTGTACTTGAAAAAATACTAGGTAACTAAAAACAATCGTTTTCATTTAAACCGTATATCGATAAACATCTGGCAACCTAATGTTAAAGCTTGAATAAAATATATAATGCAAAAGCTTTTGTATAAACAATTTCTATATTTTAAAAAAACTACTGTATTGCAGCTTAATATTTATTAAATATACTAAGAACAGAACTTTTCTCATTTTAACATAACCCTCTCTTTCTCTTAAAAGCTTATTTGACAACTATTTTGTTGGTACATTGCAAAAATAAAAAGTTCAATGATGAATACTTTGATACAGCACTTTTTTATACTTAAAATGAATTAACTGTAACTGCAATAATTGAACTTTTATATTTTAAAAATTCTGTGGTGAATTTCCTAGAATTTAGTCATCAATAAAGTATACTTTACTATTTCTAAAGTTTAGTTTTCTTTTGGCCGCACATTTTGTATAAAAAATTTAAGTAAACGCGTAGGTATTTTAAATGTTAAAATTTGTTTCAAATTTTATACCAACATAATCTTACGTTAACAATCTTCTGATGATATTAATTCTATTACTTTTTGTAAAGAAATTCTACAAATTACGTTAATTTTTTTTTTTTGTTGTCTTTTACACAGTGTTGTCAGTCATGGCAATTTCTCGCCAAACGTCGCGATAAAAAAAATCCTTTTTGGCGAATTCTGTGATGAAAAATATAAATAGATATCATAATAGAATAGAATTATAAATAAAATATGGATTGCCAATCTGACTATATATATAAATAAATTATGCATTAAAAATCTTAAAATACACTACTCACATGAACAATTTCTAAGCCTAATATTTTAGCTAATACAGATAATACCGATGAATTAATAAAAAGAGGAAATCCAAAATTTTCTAAATTCATTTTAAAATTCATTTTTTAATATGGATAACACTAGTTTTGGCACGAATTTCGAACTAAATTGAACAAAACTGTTTTAAATGTAACTGATACTTTGATTTTATAAGAAAGTTGTTTTCTATTTTGTAAAAGTAGCTAAATGTTATAACTTATATTACACATATTGTATATTGGCAATATCTTACAAGCTATTTGATTATTATGAATGCCATAATAATCACATGCAGATAAGTCGAAATTGCCGTGTAAGGCTGTGAAGGACGTTTTTTTACATATGCATTTTGTTTAAATTTCATAGAAGGACTACTAACAACCAGGGTTCAGATTGGCACTCTGTTTATGCTCACTCTTTTTTAAGGTATGCGCATAAGAGCAGAGCAGAAAAAAGACCCAATCGTTTATGCGCACTGCGCTTCTCCTTCTTTTCATGCTCTGCTCCTTGAGCCAAGCGCATTCAATTTTATTTTTGGCTCTTTTGCTCTGCGCATTGAGCCAAAAGAGCAGATCTTTTGCTTGTGCTCCTTTTGATAGTAACAGTGGTTCGTTTGAAAAATTAAAATAACTTCGTGGTTGGAAAAAAAGTAGATGGAAAAATGCAAATAATAGCGTGTACAGACGGCAAAATAGTATAGAATAAAATTGTTTATTGATGGTTTTTTTAATTAAAATTTAAGTCTACCATTGCAGATTGTTTTTGATTATTGGTAAGTAGTGGGGTTCCTTGTAAATTCAAGCGAAGGTCATATGTATGGCTCATTAATAAAAATGTGCAACAAGAGGTGTTATAAAAAGTAAGGATTCAGAGTAATAATTTGCTCATCTTTAACATTATTGCAATTATACCTATAGAAGGAATTTTTGATGTTTACTTGTTGGTATCATAAAATAATTATTTTCATTTGGGTTCTTTGTTGTCCAATTGTTTTCTTGCTTTAAATTTACATGTGTTATTTGTTTTTGTGGTTTTTCAATACAGTAGATGTGCTTTGCTTATAATTTAGGGATGGGATATTTAGTAGTGCATTTGTTATTGTTTTATTTCTATCTTCATTATAGCTTGCTTTATTTTTTGTTGTTAAACGGATGCTTACTGGTGCATTTGTTATTGTTTTATTACGTCTTAATTGATGGTAAAGCACGAAATTATTGGTACTAAATAAAGCAAATTTTCATTACCTATTAAATGCAAATGAAAACAATTGTTTTATTTAGTTTAACAATTTTATTTATATTTATACCTACAATAATTTATTTATTTTATATTTTATATTGCGGTTCTAGTATATTAAACATTTGCATTGATTTTGCATACATATGGATGTATGAGGAAAAGGTAGAAACGATCGAATTTTTTTTTTTTGCATTATTGTTAACAAGAAAATTTAATTTTACCCACAATACCACGAATTCTATAGTTTTTTTGTGTCTTAACATCAATTCAATTAAGAAGTAATGAAACAAAAACAAATGTTTTTAAACATCTCCTACCTTAAACATAAGCAAAACAAATTACGGTTCAAAAACAAAAAACACAAGCTGTAATGAAGATAGTCACTGTCCCAAACACTTTCCCAAACACATAAATCAATTAATTTATTTATTGAATGGATTTTTACATTATAATCTTGACGTTAAAAAAAATATATTTTGCACCACAGTAAAAAAACCCTGCGCATTTTTGGCTCTTTTACTCTTTTTAATGCGCTGCTCTTTCATTGCGAAGGGCAAACATATTGGCGTAGAGCGATGCGCAATAACAAGTTGGCTCTGCTCTTTGCGTAGAGCCAAAAGAGCAGAAAAGAGCTGCTCTGCGCTGCGCATTTACTTACTCTGCTTACAACTCCTGAAAAACAGTTTAGATAGTTCATACAAGTACATATTTGCTTACAAGCAACGCTAATACTATGCTATATTCAAAAACGAAAAACTTTAAAATTCTAAATTGCAAAGTCATCATATGGGCCTCTGAACTTTTCAATTTTTTAAAATATTAATTTGGATACCATTTAAAAGCTTCCTGAAAGATCTGTAAAGAGAAATGAATTTTCCTTAAATGCTTAACGCATTAAGAGCCCATGGCATTATTACGTAAAATTATATATATTTAGTACTTAAATTTTTTTTAATTTTTAATTCTCTGTAACTCCAATATTTGCTATTGCACTAAACTAGATTTACATATATGGTGAAGTTTATATATGTAGAATTCGGTATAGCCGAATATAGTACTATTACTTGTTTTAATTCAAAATTAAGTTAATTTAGATAATAAGGATAAAAGACTGGTTGGTACACCTGGTCTTTAGCGTGATTATAAGTTTTTATTTTTCCTAACTAACTGTAAATGGGGCTTTAATCAGGGGAGATTGCTTGTAAATTGATGTTTCACCAAAGAAAAAATCTTTAAAAGGGGCGGGTATTTATAATGTTTTTATATTAGTTTCTTGTTATTGCTAATTTATTCATTCCTTTTTTAGGGTTATTAATTTTCCAACTTTCTCACAATAACGGTCCAAAAGTAAGTAAGACGCCCTTACGCTAGAAGAAAAATTATGTCATTATCTTTATAAATTACACACCTTCAGTGAAACTGTAGTAAAGAATGTTTTTTTAATAGACATATAGAACTTTAAGTTGGCAGCACTTTTTAAGTGGCCATATTGTGTCAGCTGTCAGGTTGTTTAGTTTAGCTGTTTAGTTTGGTTTGGCATTTCAACGTAAATTAATACGTCAATAAATATTTGCCATATTTGGAGCGATGAAAATTCTCAATTGTATTTTGAGGCACCGTTATATCTAGAAAAACGATGCTGGTCAAAACGTTACAAAAAACGGTGCAACATGCCACGAAGAAGGAAACGTTTGGTAACGGCATAGTTTCACCTTTCGGACCCGTGAATTGGACTCCAAGATTTACGCCAGAAAGCCTTTAAACTATCGACCACTTGGAGGATAATATACGCCACATATTTGCCGACATACGTCCACAAATAGAAAAGTCATCCAAAATTGAGCCTCCATATTAGACTACGCCTCAGCTAGCCGTGGCGGTCATATGCCAGAAGTCCTATTTAAATTATCATGCCAAAAGATTTTCTTTCGAATAAAGTAAATTTCATGTCAGTTTAAAAATTCATCCATTTCAAATTTCTTACATCTATAAAAACACCTTTTATTTACATATACTAATGAATCATTTTATATTTTTTTACATAGTTTTACAATTGTTTATACAAATTAAATGCAAATAAAGGTTTTGATACCCAATTTATGCTAATTAAAGTTAATTTTAATGCAACTCAGACGAACTAGACATGAATTTATCTCAAATAACAAACAATAAAGAACTCAAAATGCTTTAAATACATTTTTTAAAGCTAAGACCCGGTGTAATTTGCCCCCCTATGCAAGAAGTTTAATGACTCTAAATAACATAACTCAATAGAAAAACTCTAATATAAAAAACCTAATATTTCTATCCAACTTTATATTGAATCAGTTTGGTAAACAAGCTAAACTTTTAGTGATGACACGGTTAATCGAAAAACGTGTAAAATCGATTATCAGTCAAGTTTAATTAATCTATTTTAATACACCGCTTAAGGTAACAACAAACAATTGGAAATTATTCTATTTATTAAAGCAGTGCCCTTTCAAATTAGTGGAGAAATATATAATACGATGGGGCAAGTTACTTCATTTGTTCCAGTGATCGGTAATAAGTCGTTTTTTCGCTACTCATAATCACTTACAAAATTTTAAATTCAAGTGAGTATACATCATTTAAATTTTACTACTCAGATTTGTTCGCACTCACTATAAGAATGATTCATAAATACAAGTTGTATGATTATGAGTACTACGTCGACATCGAACTCATATATGTATGATTCGTGAAGTATGTCGTTTAGATTTATAATTTTAGAAAAATACTCTGAATACTTACAACTCATTTAACTCATTCAAGCCACTCAAGAAAAATTTACGGTTCTATTCTTTAGTACTTTACAAAAGGACGGCGATTGTTACATTA
This sequence comes from Gymnosoma rotundatum, assembly GCA_916610165.2. NCBI lineage: Eukaryota > Metazoa > Arthropoda > Insecta > Diptera > Tachinidae > Gymnosoma > Gymnosoma rotundatum. Next base: position 47,734,152 of record OU744336.1, on the reverse strand, counting down.
AAATATCGGGACAAAAATAAAAATATAAAATAATTTTTTTATCAATATAGAAGTGTGTAATAATCAATGAAAATGTAATAAATGAAAACTAATAAAATGTATAATCAGCAATACAAACCTTTCTTTTTTAAAAACTACTAGTAATAGGGCTCGTTACTGTATTTTTAAACTCTGCCTAAAACTTAAAACTTAAAAGTTTCAACTAATAAATTTTCCTGGGAAAACTTTCACTAAGAACGTTGCCACGTAAAAATTTTCAATTAAATTTTCTCGAAAATTAATTTTCCCATAGAAATGTTTTCGAAATAGAAGAAATTTTCTTCAAAGCAGCTTTTGTTTTTTAAGCAATTTTTTAAACGTAAAACTCTTTTTGGTTGAATTATATATGTAAGAGTTAAAAAGGTTCTACTTCGAAGCATTGTGAAAGTAATAAACATTCCTCTAAACATTATTCTCAAAGCATTTAAAGTTACTAAAATAATAAAAAAAAAACATATCACACACCACTGTGAAACCTTCTACTGAAATAATAAAAAAACATCCCACACGCCACTGTGAAACCTTCTACAGAGTATTTTATTTTTCGTTAGCGAATCATACTTATTTTGTATTGACTGCATATAATGAGTTAGCGAGAGTCTAAATCATCAACATCATACATGTTGTTAAGTATGAATACTCAGAGTAGTTCAAACCTTTGAGATGTTTGGGGTTTAGTGAGTAAGAAAACTGTATGTTTTTCCACTACTCATAAGCGATCACTGATTTGTTCTTTGTGGGGACAAAAATTAATTCTAAATCTTTAGTGGCAAATAATGTTATGGACCTTCGCTTTATCTGAAATTAATTATTTTTAAATGAATAGAAATTATTTTGGCTTAAGTTCAATTATTTTTAAGGTTGTGAGTAAACAAGTAAGAATGACTTAAAAACAAATTTGCATTCGTGTTCAATCGATGATTGAAACAAAGCAAAAACAAATGTACAAGACGAAATACAGAGAGAACAGTAAAGAAATACGTTGGTTTGTGTGTAAAATTCGTCTAACCAAATTAATGTTGATATGAATATGAGTGTTCTCGTATTCTTATTTAAAAGTTGGTTAAATAGATGATGTTTATAAAAATACACAACTAAGGTAGATAGATGCGAAGAATGCTGATGAAGGTCGTAGCGGTCCAGAAAATGCAGCATTTCATCCTGCTAGCGTCTAATTTTTCTTGTTTTCTTTGGAAAACGTTCGCATACATTTGTAAAAATAAATTTTCTTTCTAAAAAAGATTTTTAGAAATTAAAAATAATTGAACTTAAGCCAAAATAATTTCTATTCATTTATATAATATTCAAAAGTTCAAATAATAATTTAATAAAAATTAAATTATTAATAATTTTTTCTCTTTAATTAGTCATATGACTCTCTAATCGATTAAAAACAACTTTTTTGTCATCACTAGTTACTCCTACAATATCTGCAGTCGCTATCTATCATAGTTATTTAACTAACTTATGATAATTTTCACTTTACTTGGGAATTGCAACGTCCTTGCCTCCTATCCTGTAAATCTTTAGATTAAAAATTAGCCTTTAAAGTAATGTTTCTTTTACTTTTTTAATGTCGTATACTTGAAAAGTTACAAAATTTTTTAACCTATTGTTCCTTTTAGATCTAGATTAAAAAAGGTAAAAATTTAGGAAGACAGATGCATTGGCGGAGATTGCTGTAGTTTTCTGAGAAACAAACAAATAAACACAAATTCATTTTTATATACATATGTACATACATATATACCACGATTAAATTATCGTTAACACTTTCATAGACAAAAAATAATAAACACAATAACTAGGCAGCAAAATTCATTTTTAATAATTGCAAGTAAAGGGTAATGCACGCCACGAATTATTAGTTTTCGTTGCAAATAAATCAAAACAATTGTCACGTTTATGGGAATTTTTTGATCACACTTAAATAAAAATCAATTTATTTATAATGCAGGTTTTTAAAAGAACGATATGTTATCGAAAAAACTGATTTTTAATAATATTTCGTGTTATAATCATTTTTTTAGGAATCCGTGTCAAGGAAAGTTATTTAAATCAGATATTTATTTTTGAAAACAGTTAGAAAGTATCCAAAGTATTTAAAATAACACCTTTATTTAATAGGAATTGGTAATAATTAAAGATTAACAACACGGGAATATTAAATAATATAAATTAAACTTTAAATTTATTGTGCTATTTTCCCGGTATTGATTATTGAAGGTGAAAGCGCGTTTGGATGGCCGCTTTGCTACCGCTTACTTAGCTCGTCAGGAAACTTCTCACAAATATTGTAAGTGAACCAAAGACAAAAATCAAAGTTAAAGCAACAACAACAATAATCAACAATGATTTTATTTTTCTTTATACACTGCATACGCCCGACTTTTTTTCGGCGGTAGCGAAATCGATACGTGCTTTTACCTTCAATAATTATTACCGGGAAAATAGCACAATAAAGTTAAAGGTATTGGTAATGTTAGATGTTTTAGCCGCCCCACTATACAACGCTAAATTATCTAATGATAACAATTTAAAAAGCACAAAATGTGTGTTTTTTTGTTTGTTTGTCGGAAAGCTATAGCTGCCTCTACCAGTGGACAGACCTTCCTGCAATTTTTACAGTTTGTTATCAGATATGCGGTTGGTAAAATAGGGTACTTTTTTCTTTTTTGATATTTCACGTGGGCGTGGCTCTTCGCATACCGAGCAAATATATATCACTGTGTTACTTAGTAATTATAATGGGTAGCACTTTGAAATTTTGTTCCTTTGACTCTCATTAATATGCATAATGTATCAGAAAATTGGCTGGATTAGAACAGAACACAAAGCGCTTACTCACCGCTGCACAGAGGAGTATTTGACCCAAAAATCTGGCCAAAAAGGCAAATATTAATTTGATGAAATCCTAAGAACAAATTACGCAGATCGATAGAGAACAAAATTCTACATCATATCGTGCATTTTAAAGGGTGTAAGTTAAGATTTGTAGTTGTGGGACACTGTTAAAGTCAGGAAAGTGATGAATTTTTTTCGATTTCAAGATATTTATATGATATTTTTTGTGGCTAAACGAATAGAGGTATTACATTGATTTTTTTTTTTTGCCTGAAAGATTTCATTAGCAGTTATTTTCAATATTTAAAAAGAAAAAATTATCACAAATATTTATTTTTAAAATTTTAATTATAAAAAAAACTATGTATTTAAATATTTAAATTCTTACCAAAAACGAAAAAGGAAAAGCTTTTTGAAAGTGAAGGTAGCTGTTGTACAAATAATGTTATATACCACAATAAAATATGAAATCTCTAATTTAAGAAAAAAGAAAAAAAGTTTGCGCAAGTTTGCGCCATTATTTTTGGTGATTTTTTGAAAATTTTACCTTTTTTCTATTGTTGCTCATAAGGCACTTTTTCTTATATTTTATTGTCGTCATAAACTTTTGTGTTTTTCGAATTATTGATGTGAAATATTATTTAATCACTTTTAACAACTACCAACATTATGGATTACCTGCCTTTAAAGAGGAATTTCTTAAAATTCAGTTCTTACTTTATAAATTCAAATTTAGTAACTGTAAGTCAACCCACGAATACACACCTATTAAACTGTTTTTGTTTACCAGCGGTCTATGTAACACTTCATCGTCTTCAGGACACTTTATTTCTTCTGAAAATAAATTTACATTTAAAAAATGCTCCCAAGTATCAGGTTATTAACTAAGTAACGGAAAAATGCACTTTGAAAAATATAAGTATATGGCTTATTGCGCAAAATTCTTATTATAAGAGTTTTGCAACTTTGAGAGATAACATGGAAAAAATTTACACAAGATTTGAGTTATTTCAAATAGTATAGGAATCTAATGCTAGAACCATTGACGAGAAGTTGCAGTTTTTAGCTAGTAAATTGTGTGTGATTTCAGAATGCCAAGGAGATGGGGATATACAAGCAGTAAAGCAAAGATATTGGGGTTTAGCACAACGAAAAGAGGACCGATTTTTAAGCACGTATGCTAAATGGCTGGAAGGAACTGTGACAATACCAGTATTTTGCAGTTCATCTTCAGGGCGACCAAAAAAAGGATTTAATGAAGCAAGTGAAAGAACAAAACGAAGAAATTCGTCAGCAATTAACAACAGAGGAGATTACATTTACTGCATAAATGAGCCAGATGCGGCTAAATTAATAATGGATCTAACACGATCTCCAAGAAAAGCAAAAATTTACAAGCGATCGTAAACAACTTCCGTAGTCAACACAGTTAATAAGTTTTCAGCGGAGGGTGCTTTAGCATTGTTTATAAATGCTGAGCTCACGAAAAACCAATATGAAATTTTATACAATGCCAACAAAAATGTATACGAGTATCCATTGTATTTAATAATATAAAATAAATATTAGAAGTGAACATGTTTTTGCTTATTTGATTGTTTATTCCTTATAGGAAGCCAAGGTACGAGACCAATTTTTATAAATATTTAATATATTATATTATAATTTTGAGAAGGGAGACATTGTAACATCCATAAAAAGCTATGTTTTATTTCCCTGTATCTACACAACTACAATAGTTCGACTATCTAATTTTATTTTGACTTGCTCTTAGAATAAAGTACAGTTGCAAATCAAATTTTGGCGGAATGCGACTGGGAGAACGGCACACGTAATAATAAATAATTTTTCCAAAAATACACAACAAATATATAAAAATAAATTCTCTTCCAAATGAAAAAAAATATAAAAAGTTCTAAATGGAGGTTGGGTGGGTGGGTGTCGTCAAAAATAACACTAACCCAATAATAATCTGCCACTATCTTTTTTTTTTATCAAACTAAAGCTAAAACTATCAAAAAAGTTAAACTTTTAAAACAAAAACCACGCTTAATAATTTTGGCCAGCTTTTTGGGTCAAATACTCCTCTGTGCGCTGGATAGAATTTTCCTTAGGGAATTTGTAATACATGATACAATTCTCCTGCCTCCAGAAAAGATCTTTAGTTATGCTTATGAATAATTCCTAGTTTTATTGTTACAATGTACGAGTACTGCATAGCGATTTAACTGTCAAATTAAAAAACTTCTACAAAATTTAAAGCTATTTCATAGCTTCTCATTATTGCCAGTTAATTTAACCCTGCTGTTACGTAAAAAAAATTATATATCTTAGGTAGAAGACCATTTTGGTCTTTACCATTTTTATAAAGGGTGTTTTTTATAGACGTATAGAACTTTAAGTTGGCATCACTTTTTTAACTGGCGGCCATTTTGTCAGCTGTCAAGTGATTAATATTTAGTTTGGTTTGCCATTTCATCATGAATAGGTTGACAAAAGAACAACGCTTGCAAATCGTGCAAATTTATTTCGAAAATAATGGTTCAGTTCGCGAAGTTTACCGCAAGCTCCGTCCATTTTATGGTCGACATAATCGGCCATCAGAGCAATTTATTCGGTTAACCATGGATCGTTTTCGCACTACGTTTACTCTATGTGATAATACGCATCCGCAGAGACGTCGAACAGTGCGCACCGAAGAAACAATTGCCGCTGTAGAGCAAAGTGTTGAAGAGGACCCGAATGAATCGATTCGCTACCGTGCACAGCAATTAGAGCTTTGTCCATCAACTTTATGGAAGATTTTGCGCAAAGATCTTGGCTTGCGACCTTACAAGATCCAGCTTGTGCAAGAATTAAAGCCGCGAGACCATGCAATGCGTCGTGATTTTGGTGTATGGGCCGAAAATGAGATTGATCTCGATTCTGATTTTCATAGCAAAATTTTGTTCAGTGATGAGGCTCATTTTTGGTTGAATAGCTACGTCAACAAGCAAAATTGCCGCATTTGGAGTGAAGGGAATCCACATGAGACCCTTGAAACGCCATTACATGCACAAAAACTGACTGTTTGGTGTGCTCTATGGGCTGGTGGAGTCATTGGGCCATACTTCTTCCGAAATAATGCTGGAGAGTCAGTTACCGTTAATGGAGACCGGTATAGAGCCATGATAACCAACTATTTTGTTCCCCAATTGGATGGCATGAATGTGCATGAGTTGTGGTTCCAACAAGACGGCGCTACATGCCACACAGCGCACGTTACAATCGATTTATTGAAGGAAACATTCGATGAGCGCATAATTTCGCGGAATGGACCTGTCAATTGGCCACCAAGATCGTGCGATTTGACACCATTGGATTATTTTCTTTGGGGATATGTGAAGTCGCTCGTCTACGCCAACAAACCAGAAACGTTAGGGGACTTGGAAGCCAACATTCGTGGCGTTATTGCCAACATATGGCCCCACATGCTCAAAAAAGTGGTTGAAAATTGGACCTGTAGAATTGACTTTATTCGAGCCAGCCGCGGCGGCCACATGCCCGAAATCATATTTAAACATTAATGGCATAAAATTATCCTTCCAATAAAGCCAAATTGATGGACATTAAAACGATTTTCTTGTGTTTTATTTCAATTCGAAGTTCTATACGTCTATAAAAAACACCCTGTATATAACAAATTAAATTTGTTTTCTAATGTTTAAAATAATTATAATAATAATTATCATAATAATAATATTAAAAATAATAATAATTATTATTATTTAATTCATCTAAAGTTGATTATTTTGATAAATAAATTCCTGCTTATATTTGCATCTGACGCAACTGTGGGTTCGACTATACGAAGCCTTAGAAGTTTTCATTGACACTAAGCAATTATTTAATTTAATTAAAACTTTTTATTTTAATACTATTTCAAAAAAATTATAAAATAAACTCTTTTACAGCTCTATTATAATAAAAATTATACGTTTCTTTTAGATTCAGTTTTGTTTTAGTAAACAATCATTATTGGCATTTAGTCGTGTTTTTAAGCTCTTTTAGGCCCGTAGAGTTTTATCAAAATGCAATTTATTTTAGATTTGATTTAAGCCTTTAAGACCATTCTATATCAATAACAAAATAAAGTACTATAATTTTCAAGTTCGGTGATAAAAAACAACACACGCACATATAAATTCAATACACATACAAATTAAATTTGTGCAATATTAATTTCTTTAACTTGGCAAATGAAAACCTACAAAGTAAAATTGTTGTATTCTTTACTGAAAAAATTAAAAAAGTTTTATAATTAAAGTGATAAAAAAGAGAAAAAAAAATAAATGTCATATCGTATTAAAATTAATAAACATAAAAAACATAAGCAAATTTTTCTATGACAATGTTTGCTTCAATGTGGAAACAAACAACAACAACAACAACAAACTTTATTGAAGCAGACGTAAAAGTGGTCTAACTTTTTCCTCTTCGGTAAATGTTTTTGATTTGCTAGGAAAAATATATATTTTCCTAAGATGAAAAAATTTTTCTGACAAAGCTTATTTAAACCTCATTTTTACGTCAAGGAAACCAAATTGTTGCATCAGTAATGTGGAAAAAATGTAACTGTTAAGAAGCCAGTATACCTTAGAAGAATAATGGATTCGCTCTAACTTTTAAAATTACATTTCGAAAAAATTGTTCGGTATGTGTTACCCAACCCAGTGAACATTAGCAGTGCAATTGCGTTTTAATTGATTGAAAACTGCCGTTTAACTTAAACGTGAATTCATCTAGGGTTGATAGCTTAATAATAGAACTTATGAAAAGGTTAACAGTCAAACGAACTGTCATACTGCAAATTATTATATATAGATTGACACTTGAACAACAAAGATGTCAATTCAAGCAACTTGTGACTTTTATGGCGCACATAATTATCCATCTGGGCGAACCTTCCGTCGAGCTGTAGATAAATTTCAAACTATATACTCTCCAAATTTAAAAATAACACATACAAGGAATATTTATACTGAAAAAAATAAATGCCGCTATAAACAAAAGTTTGCAAAAAGAATCAAACTTACCGGTTTGTACTAAAGAAATTTGCATCATATGGAGTGAAGACAATCCGGAACAGACTCAACAGAAAACTAAATCGTTTGGTATGGTTTACACGCTAATGGCACCAATAAAACTTATTTCTTCCAAAATTAAGCTGGGGCTCTGGTTACGACGAAGGAATATGTTGCCGCACCAAGATCAACAATTTGTTTTTAAATAATGGACAACTTTAACTCGAGCCTTAAGATGACCTTTAACAGCGTCTCATTAAAATCAAAATTTGGCGATAAGTTTATATCGAGAAATGCATCTCTCGATATGCCTGCAATTTCGTGCGTTTTGACTTCTATCGTTTATTTTCCGTAGGGTCATGTGAAGTCACTGGTATGTTCTAAAAAACCAGCAACAATTAAAGCACTGGAGGCCAACATATTTCGTCTTATTTTTGACATATGGCCAGCAATGCTTAAGAAAGTGGCCCGATTTCGTTTTCAAATGTTAATTGATCTTTCGAATAAAAAAACATGATAAAATATTTAATTTTCGCGTTCTTCTTGCAACGCATTTTTGCCTATTGGGAACCACTTTCTAACTAGATTAATTTATAAATCACCTTTAATCTAATCTTTTATGTATGATCTTTCTCTTAAATAAACAAATAAGAGTGCTACACTCGGCTATGCCAAATCTTATATATCCATATATGTAAATCTAGTTTAGTTTAGTAACTCCAATCAAAAAAAAAAAAATATTGGGGTGACAGAGAACTAAGAAATAAGAAGAAAAACATAATTTTAGATAAAACTGTCATCTCTTAATGGGTTAAGCATTTTAAAATAATTCAGTATTTCCTTGAAGACTTCTTTGAGAGCTTCTTAATGATACTCATATTGACATCTTTGAAGAAAATGGTGCAAAGTCTTCCTTTTCTATCAAAAGTTCAAAATCCCGAAAAATATTGGCGAACACCAATTTCGTCACGTCATGTTTTTTTCTATTTTTTTAATTCTCTATTGCCCCATTTTTTTGTTATTGGACTAACTTCACTAACTAGAATTGTTCAAAATTTATTTTAAAAAAATTAAAGGCAGTCCTGATGTTTTGCTCGCTGAATCGATGGACATGATCCGATCTTGCTGATTTTCAATACCAAATTTTCGAAACTCCCTAGCTCATCTAGTGCCTTGGCAAAGTGGATTTCAACCCGAACACGGACGGACAGCCAGGCATCGCTCAATCGAGAAATTATACAATTAATAACAAACTTTTACATATCCTTTTTCCATTTGTGGTGAAGGGTATAAAAAAGGCCTTAGAACAAATTCACACAATAGTGCTTACTTGGCATTCTACACGAAAAATGATAATATATATGTTATGCTTTTAGTACTTATTTGTTTAACACATGGTCTTCCAGAAAAGAAGGATGTATTACTGTTAAAACTTATTTTCATACATTATAAATGAATTATATAAATCATGTGAGGTGATTTTAGACATATTTTAAAATACTCTTATTTACACTGTGAAAATTAAGTTAAATCAAACCATTTCTTAAGCCTAGTTTTGTGTGTATTTGAGTATAAAGAAGACATTCTAGATAATAGAAATATTAGTAAAAAATTTAGCGATTGCATTAGCACTGCTGCTCACAGATTAATACTCTCAGCCACTCCAACTCTCCATTCCAATCCTCTCTTCACTCATATATTTTCTTTTTTCTTTTTTTCTCCTCTTAAGGTGTCACAAAGGGATCGCTAGGCGCACCCAAGAGAACCGATCCAGGCCTTCTGCTCAACCTAACCTAACCAATCAATTGTTGTATGTTGTAAAAAAGTTATTTTGAAAACGTTATTGTTCTACCCTCGTTCTAATGCCAGTTACATTTTAAAAATACAGAAATAATTATGCGGTAATAAGGCTTCCCTATTTATAACTTTGACATAAAACATGCAGAGTCCTTTAGTTTGTAAATAAAGATGAAATTTTGTAATTAAGCGGATGTCGAAAAACGCAACCATTTATTTGTTTGAGTTTTCAAATCAAAATATTTACAAATTTTGATTATGATTGAAATTAATGTATTTTCCTCCTTACCTAATTATTATATTTTAAATTACTTACAGATTTCATTTTTAAAAAAACGTTAGCTTTACTTTTCGAAAATTATATATTTATTTATATGTGTGTATTTATATTTATGATTCATTTACCAGGAGTTTATTGTAGGTTGTGAAACAGGATGTTTTACCTATTGATGTGTGGTTTATGTTTGAATTTGTTTGCTTGTTTTGTTTTAGTGTTTGTTGTTGTGTTTCTGTGTATAAAAATATTATGGAAATTGTGTTGTAATTTTTTTTTTATTTTGTTGTTGGTATTTTTGTTATCATCACAAATATATTCTTGTGGTAGAGTTTATTTGTATAAAAGGATGTTCCATTGTGAGTTAGATTCACATTTGTTTTAAAACTGATTGTGAGTGCACCTACTTATCAAAAGCATTTATTGTTTAAGTAAATCGTATAAAATAATTAAAAAAAGAAACAACTAATTGATACTCAAAAAATTATTAACGTTGTTTTATATTTCTGTGCTTAATTTTACGTCAAAACTTAAAAGGTAAAAATTTATATTTTATAAAAAGGATTAAAAGGTGTTTCTTTAGTTCATAATTATAAAAGATCTTATCCAAAATAATATTAAGTAGTTTTAAAACATTTTTGGACCTAAGGCACTGCATTTAAATTTACTAAATTATAAATAAAAAGGAACAGTTTTTTAACGTAACATTTTCTAGTTCTAAGGAAGTCACAAATATTACATAAAAATATAGATGAAGCTGGACAGATTACATCGGAGATGTAATTAGTTTTAAAATTTTTGTCAAATATTATAAAAAGAAAAAAGATTTATTCTTAAATTCTAATCTAGTTTTATACCTTGAAGAAATTTGCTGTAAAACTGAAAATAATATTTTGCGAAATCGATTGAAATATGTATGTTTCGAAAGTTTTTAACTAAATTAACCAAGCGCGATTTTGATTCAAATACGAAGGGTTCTAGTTCTATTATATTCCACTTTTGACAAAACTGATTTTCTATTTAGTTTTTGTTTGGCAACATTAAATAAAAATAAAATTTAGCGAAAACTTTATAATTACACCAAAAAAAATAATAATAAAAGGCATGATTGTATGAAAATAGAAAAGTAGATACCACTTCAAAACATATTTTTAACCTCCATTTTATAATGTGCTTCCCTTCTGTGAAAACTACAAGTGTTTTCCGTTCTAGAGATAAAAGCTTCTTCTAGATAAACGTTATTAAATTTTATGCCAATCGCAAAATTTTTATTTATTTTAAAAGTATTTTGTTTTTAACCCACTGTACAGTAGATTATGTATTTTCTCCTACAGAAGTATTTAAATGAAAAACTTTGTGATACGAAAATTAGTGCAGGCAACGATAACAAAAATATAATGACATCAGCTAAGTAAATAAAAGCAAAAATCATTCGAAATCGAACTTTAATGTCTACGAAATTGTTTGTCATAAATTTCTCTTGATTGAGTTTTCAAAAACTTGTGACAAAAATAAGAATTAGTGTCAGAATTTGAGTCACCACAACCCTTGTCTTTGGAATAGAACTATTTTTTTATAATTTCTAATTATGTATAAGATAGTCAGTTAATGCTCCGAACACAACTAAGACGAGCGATGAATTTCGTACAACACGACAAGTTGAGGTTGTTTTTTTTTTTGAGCTCTAATGTGTAGACCATATAAGAAAATAGTATTTAAATAATTATTGCAAAAAAAAACCGACTTTAAAACAGATTTCATCTGTCTGCCTATAACAGTTCATAAACATAACTATTGGGACACCCTTATATCTCCAAACTTTATACTAGTTCAACTGTTCAATAGTTTGGCAATATACATCAAATTACAGCAACAACAGGGTCACCCTTTAATTTCAAAAATCAAATTATATACTTGCTGTTTTAGTAGATTTAGCAATCAGGATCTATGTAAATATCAACCATCTGCCTGTAACGGCTCAAGAGTTTGCCCATATACATCAGATTATATCAACTATTTAATTTAAAATATAACAATTTTATACTTCTTATTATACCAAATAAAGTATCGGACTTTCTGTGTAAAATTAAGGTGTTTGTATACAACGGTTCAAAAAATACGGCCATATAGAACAAATTATCAAAACATGTCGTATTGTAAATTTCAGCTGTCTGTCTATAACAGTTCAAAAGTCCGACCACATACACCATATTATATCAACTAATGAGACACGCGCTTATTTCCAAATCCAAATTTTATACTTGTTGTTATAAAGGAGTTATTACCAAAGGTTCTTTGTAACTTTCAATCGTCTATCTACAACTCTTTAAAAGTATGGCCATATACCAAATTAAATGAACTATTAGTGCATTGGTCCACCCTTTAATTTATAATTTTAAATATTATATGCAAGCGTTTGTCTATAACGGTTCAAAAGATAGGCTCACATAAGTAAATCCTCATCAATTATGTGACACCCTTTAATTTCTAAATTCAAAATATAAACTCGCTGATTTAGCGGATTTAGCAAAACAGGTCCCTTTTAAGTTTCAGCGTTCTGTCTATAACGGTTTAAAAAATTGGTGACATACACAAAACTACATTAACTATCGGAACACCCTTTAACTTCCAAATCAAAATTTTATTCTTGTTGTTATATTGGACTTAGCAATACAGGTTCGTTTTAAATTTCAAGCGTCTGCCTATAACTGTTCAAAAGTATTTCCATATACATCAAATTTAATGAACTATTAGTGCACCCTTTATTTTATTATTTGTAATATTAATACTTGTTACTATAACGGCCATAGCAATCGACATTCTGTTCAGTTTGCCAGCATTTGTATATAACGGTTAAAAAGATAGGCCCATATAAGTAAATTTACATCAATTATGAGGGATCTTTTAATTTTTAGATTTATTTTTGTATAATTTTTTGTTATGGGGAGCTATAGTAATACGCAGTCAATTTAAATTTCACAGAAGTGCCCTTTACAATTCATAATACACGTAAAAAAAATGTATGTTAATTTTTAAGATTATGAACTGTTTTTAAAACGGGACCAATCTGTAAGCATAATTTTTTAAGCAAAATAAAGGTATGATAAGATTAGTGAAATATTAAAAAAAAGACATAACAACATAATTATGGAAAAGAAAATATTGATCGTACTCAATATGAAAGGTAACTTATCACATTTATTATATTATAAATTGTCATTTATAAAGATATGTAAAGAAAAGATTGAATAAACATTTAAAAAATAGTAGTTCCACTTATTTGCAAAGTTCGCCGCGTATGGCGAGTTTCGTCAGAGGTCCGGATTGTGTGCATTTTCATATACAAAATTGTGTTTTTATTTTTTCGTCCCCATTGTGTTTTTACCATAATGGAGTAAAAGCAACCTGTCGCTATTCCAAAACGCTTTCTAAAATAATAACATTTATTTAAATAATAAATTTAATTAATTATCGTTTATTTTTTAAATTAAACTCTGTTAAAATTTAGGCAAAAAGATGACCAACTGGCGTCAGGTACTAATTTTCGTAACTATCTTTGCTCTACTAGCCCGCAATTCTTCAGCCAATAACTCTAGACCTCCACGAAATAATGATATCAGCAATATGGCTGATGCTTTGAAATATTTACAAGATTTGGATACTTACTATGGTGACAGGGCTAGGGTCAGGTAAGAAAGAATTGAAAAAATTAAATAGAATTACAATTTATAAAAAAATTCATCATTTAGATTTGGCAAACGCGCATCCCTAATACAATTATTGAAAAATCATTTAACGAATGAAGCTGAAATGGTAAGTGAAATAATTAAATTATTTAAAAAATATTTAAGTGATTTAGATATTTAACAGCAGAACCATCCCATTGATCTGGCCGCCGCTGAAGAGCCGTTTTAAAAATTACAATTCATTTTAATGTAGAAAACCAAGATCCAACCATTTATGAATTCATCAACATATCGCTGCTTAAGCCTAAATGAAAATATATCTCGGTAACATGTATATAATACCACTACAGTATAAAAATACATAAATATTTGATTAATTAATTAATTTTTAATTTATAATATTTTTTGGAGCAACCAAGTTATTGTAACTTGTACAAAAAAAAATACTTTAAAAATATGTGTGATTAATATTATTATTAATATATAATTATAAAAGTAATTAAATACTTTTGCAGTTTGATTATAATAAAAATTAACTAAATTTTAGATAAATAAAAGAAAATTCACAAGAGTTTTAGTTTTACTTAACAGCTATTAAAAGAATATTAAAAATACTTAAGATGAAATATTTTATTTTTGTTAATGTTGTATAAGTAAAAGTCACTTCTTATATGAGGCACCTGTTAATTTCCTTTTCATCATACGGTTAAAGTTTTAAGTATCTATGCAAGGATTTCAGAAATAGAAGCCAGAACAGACAGAAAGACGTTATTCCAAAACCCAAATACTTAGAAATAAATTTTGGACTAGCAATAACCGCAAATAAATTAATCAAAAATTTAAATTTATTTAGTAAACTATTGGGGCACCCATTAATTTTTAATTTTGAATCTTAATACTTGTTACGGCCATAGCAATCGACATTCAAACCAATTTTCAAGCGTTTGTCTATAGCGGTTCAAAAGTAAATTTACGACTCCTATGGGGCACCCTTTAATTTTTACATTTATTTTTGTAATACTTTTTGCTATTGCGAGCTTTAGTAATACGCAGTCATTTTAAATTCTAAAGAAGTACCCTTTACAGTTTATAATACACTTAAAAAACATATATGTTGTATGGGGACACCCTTTAATTTTTAACATAATGAACTGTTTTTAAAACGGGACCAATCTGCAAGCATAATCTATCAAATTATAAAAAAAAAACTTTCAAAATCAGTTCAGAAATGTCTGAGTTCTACAAGTTCAAACATTAAAAAGCAACATTCAGTCGAATTGATAACCTCCTTCTTTTTTTAAAGTCTGTTAAAAACGACTAAAGGTTTATTAATTTGCCGAGTTTTAGTTAGACTGATATCTAATACTTTCAAAAGGAAAATACGCGAATGAAGCGCAGAAATGTATAATGTCTGATGAGAGCAAAGTTAGATGACAATTTTTGTTTTGTATATTAGAAAATTTCAAGATTTGTTCAATAAATTAAAACTTAAATTTAAAATTCAAACACGTCCTAACTTTCTATAAATAAAAGATCTCAAAAGCGCAGTAAAAACAAGATGAAGTATACTAAATGATGTATTCTAAAATTTAAAGCAGAAACAAAACAATATATTTTAAAAATCTAATAATACATTTTCATACAAACTGCTTAATTATAAAATCAAGTTTTTAGTGGGGCTTAAGTATGTTATTGAATTTCGTGATTATTATATAAAGAACTACAGTTTCTTCGAAAAAATAAAACTTGCTCACATTTCTATAGATAATAAAAAAGTGTAAGCCTTGATAGCGGGTGTAAAAAACTCGCAGTGAACTGATTATGAATTTTTTAGGAAAAATACTTATTTTCAAATTTTAAAATTTTTGAAAATTAAATATTTGCGGAAATTAGATGTGAGCGATCCATAAAAAAATACAACATTTTCCAATATCCAGACAGCAAAACGTCTTCAGCACAATAATACATTGAAAGCCTTGCTTTAAACACAAAAAAATTCTTGGAAAAGTTTTATCCAGTCCTCAGTGAGAAGTGTGTTTTGTTACCGTAACTTTGGACCCACACTACGGATAACAGTCTTAATATAAATTAATATCTTTTGGCACGTTTGAGTTGATAATTTTTTTCAGAGTTAATTGTGGGTTAGTTGCTGCATTTCTGACTGGCTTTTTTGAATTGGAATTTCTTCCACTTCATTAATTCAGTGCTTATATTAAACGGAGCTTAAATTAATTTTTTAGCCCTTAAATAGACTTTTGTACAGTAATTATAATTCTTAATTCTAAAAAAAAAAATAATTTAACAAAAAAATAATTATACAAAAAAATATGAGAAATTCCGTTGCTTTTAAATTGGCAGCAAATAAGTTAAAATAGAACACACTGTAATAAAAAAATAAATAAAATTAAAAAATAGCAAAAACAATTAAAACAGTTATTAATTGTGCCCACCTAACATTAAACCGTAAAACATGCTAAATGTTATATTGCAGTAAGACTCTAATAAACTGCCAACAATGTTACTGCCAATGATACTGCCCGATCGGCCCAACATTAAGCAAATACAAACAGCTTTGCCCCTAAAAGAACAAATTTAATTCGAAACTATTTACCAGCTTTAACAATTTTCCCTTTACCTTAAATGAGTTGGCACTAAGTCCACCACCGCTCCACTTAATATCGATATGCACAGTCCAGGCAATATTAAAAATAATATAAAGCAAATCACAATAGCAATGGGTTCCAATAGCCAGTGTAATGAAAAGCCGCAAATAGCTGAAATCACTAAAAGACACATAATGGCCAATTTACGCCCTAAAGGGTTTATAATCATTCCCAGGAAAATGTAGCCTACAGTGTAACACAAACCAAAAGTTATGGAATCTATAAAACTTTTGTTAGTAATGGTATCGTTACAAATCTGTAAAGAATAAGTAGATTCATGTTAAGATCTTTATAAGAAAGCAATTTTATTTATATTTTTTCTCATTTATTAAATCTTACCTTAATAATGGTTTCGTTATAATTTTGTTGTCTTATAGACGAGTCAATAACTTGACATATGGTCATTTGATTTTCATTTGAATTGCTGCCTAAACGATTTTGTATATCTGGATACCAAAGACCCATGCCAGAGTGGCTAAAAAAAGAAATTTATATTAATATTTGCTTTAAAGTTGTTTATTTTTTTTTTTTAATCATAAGCCAAAACGAGAATGCTTCAAATGTTAATTACAGCTACAAAACTGAAAAATCACATTTTTGAATGTTTTTAAAATTGTTCTGGGCATTTTGCAATAATAAAAAATTGTGTTGCATAAAAAAAGTTATTAATTCAATATTATTGTTTTTTGATTTTTATAATTTTCTATTTTTTTAAGCACTAGGTCAGTTGTGTTATTTTGTTAATGAAGTGTGTGTGTGTAAATAAAAATAAATAAATATCTATAATTTACGGTTTTCTAACAACTAAGCTTTGAGAATTATTTCCATTTTATTTTCTACGGAATACACCACTGTACGTCATTAGTTGCTTGATTATTCTCTAGTAAAAGTACAAAATTATTAATGCAAAAATATTGTAATCAAACGTTTTCACACAGCTGAAACTAGATTTAGTTACTTGTATTACATTAAAAATTAAAGAATGTGAATAACATTAATTTTTTTTTTTAATTCAAATTTCTTACTTAAATAACAAACAGGAACCACAAAATTGAAATAATTTTTAACTGTTCATAAAATATAGTGTCTCACCGCTTATTTTTTGCACTGCATAATTTATTTTTTAAGCCCTGTAACAATAAAATCAGTAGGAATTAAAAAACAAATTGGTATCATTTAATAGAGAAAAGGTCTTAGTTTAACAAGAAAATTTCAATTATTTTAAAAATTAACATTTAAATTTCCTAAAAGTAAAAAAAAAAATAAAAAATACAGCTTTTTTCATCTCACAGCTTATTTAATGCGGTTACCTTTAGTATTGAAAACTTTCAAGTTTTGTTTGCTAATTTATATTTTTAATACTTTGTTTGGTACACTTTATTGTCTACTACTGACTTGAGACGGTTTGGTATAGATGGTACTAGTTTTCGCATTAAATTGGGCGAAATGTTCTACCACCACAATTCCTTTAGGTCATTTTTGCTTGAAAACTCGTGTTGCCTTATTTTTTTTACAAAATGGACCATAGATTTTAAATGACATTGCTTGGTGACTGATGTGGCGTAATCATTAAGTGAGGGCACATATAAATTGACCAAGCCTTTACAATTGCTAATTTACATATGTTTCGGATCGTTAACCTGATAAAATCGAATGTTTGATCTCAAACCCAGATTCTCTGCACTCTGGATTCTTTCTCGTCTTTTAAAATTTGAAGATACTTACGAAGGCTGCTATATATATTTCTGGCGGCAATCTGACATTTCCATTGGAAAGTTTGTCATTTTTAAGCATAATCGTACTCAAAACGTTTTGACGAACGACCATTATTTGTGTAGTTAACAGTGACTTGAAAAAATTAATATAGAAAAAAATGGAATTAACTCGTGAACATTTTCGTGCCATCATTTTTCACAACTTTCGACGTGGATTATCACGACAAGAGTGCATTGATGAACATAAATCTTTGTATGGCGATGAAGCACCATCCTATAGCACTGTGAAAAATTGGTATAATGAATTTAATCGTGGCCGAAGCTCGCTCAAAGACGAATTCCGTGAAGGTCGTCCAAAAACGGCTGTTGTGCCAGAGAACATTGATGCCGTGCGTGAACTCATAATGCAAGATCGACATGCGACATACCGAGAGATAGAGACATCCTTGGACATTTCTTCCACTAGCATACATTATATACTGCATGAACACCTGGCCGTAAAAAAGCTTTGTTCTCGTTGGATCCCGCACAATTTGAAAGTCGCTAAAAAAAAGGCTCGTGTCGATTGGTGCAAAGAAATGTTGCAATAATACGATTGCGGTGCTTCAAAAGATGTTTATAAGATCGTCACAGGTGACGAATCATGGATCTATGCGTATGAGCCCGAAACTAAACAACAATCGACCGTGTGGGTCTTCAAAGACGAGCAAAATCCAACGAAAGTTGTTCGTGGAAGAAGCACTTCGGCAAAACTGGTCATGTGCGACTGTTCCGCTTGAGCAACGTAGGATACTTCTGAGTGGTACACTGCAATTTGTTTGCCTGAAGTCATCGGAGAAATTCGAAAAACCCAACAAGAGAAGACGAATCATTGTTCACCATGACAATGCGAGCTCTCACACATCGGCTCAAACCAGAGCATTTTCACTATTAGGCCAGATATATATAGAGCAGCCCTCGTATTTTTATCTATGGTTGTTCCAATAAACTTTAAACTCCTAGTACCAGCAGTCGACATACAGGCCCAAATCATGACGCTACACCACCATGCTTAACTGTTGCATTTAAATATTCTTTACTAAACTCGGTGTTAGGTTTTCGCCATACGTAGAACTTACTATCCGAGCGGAATTTATTAAATTTGGATTCATCGGTTAAGATAACTGCCATCCTAATCGATGCGTCCTTGGAATCACGTTCTATAGTGAAGTTGAGCGTGCATATTTTGGTTTTGGCGCTAATGAAAGGTTTCTTGCGTGCAACTCGACCATAAAATCATGGTGACGAAGAACACACCGAAAAGTTTCGTCACATTGAATATCGTCAGTTTGGGAGCTGAGAGCCTTGTATTTGCTTTAATTTTTCTCACAATATAACGCTCATCATGCTTATTAAAAATTTTATTTGATGCTTCTCTACATTTGTTAATTAAACGGTTTTCACGAATGAAGCACTCGACAATTTTTTGCGACGTCTAAGCTGTTTTATTTATCATTTCAACTATTTTCCGCTGAAAGTGACCGTTCTTAAAATGATTTACTACCAATTCTCTCTGCACTAATGTTTTGGGTGGACCCCTTTTAATTTTCTCGAAATTAACCAAATTACTGACAAAATATGATCATAAATTAAGTGCCAATCACATATCGAAAAGTAAAATAAGGTAGAATAAAAAATAAATTTCCGCTAGGCAACGCATTCTGAATGTATCGTTACCAAAAGAGGTAAATGCATTAAATAAGCTGTGAGATGAAAAATGCTGTATATTTTCCTTTTTTTTTTTGTTGTTAATTATGTTAATATTAATTTTTTTAATAAATAAAGTTTTTTTAATTCCTACTGGTATTATTGTTACAGGACGTAAAAGATCAAATTATGCAGTGCATAAAATAAGCTGTGAGCCACTGTATATTAAATATCAAAAATCAAAATAAAATTAGTTTCCTGATAATATAGTTTATTATTCAAATTTCTTCTTCCTTCACAAAATCAAGAGAAAATAAAATTAAGGCAGTCTTGAAAATTATTTGTTACGAAAACGTGTCTTAAAAAATCCCTTTTTTCAAAAAGTGCTTTTGGAAAACAAAATTTTCCTTATTTCGTAATTAATTAATAATTAATTTGTATGTAAGTTACCTTGAAGGGAAGAATCCTTTTCAAATTAAACGTAAATTTTTTTACCTCCCAAAAAAACATCGTTTAAGAAAAGTCGCTAGTTTTCTCTAATAGTAAATCGGGTTCCTTAAGGATTGAATTTTAGCCCAATAAATATTGCTTAAATGTCAGTACGTCAAAAAATGAAGTATTTATTTTTATATTATTATGCTTTTACAAATAACCATTTTTTCGCGCTTTTACTAAAAGAAAACAAAATTTTATAAAATCACTTTTTTAACATAATTTAAAATTTTTTATATAAAACATATCAAACATGTTAGTACCAAAAAAACCTGTTATAAAAAGTACCTTAAAAATATTTTTTACATACCAGTAAAACAGGCCACACATAATGGTACAACTGATCAAAAAATTTAAAACGTAAGGTCTTTTAAATAACGGTTTTGTTTCCCGCCACATTTGCTGCAAAATTTCACATCTAAAATACAAAACATGACATTTATTAAAATGTGTCATAATTAAAATTTAATTAATTATAATAGAGTAGAAGAACTTACGCCGATTTTGTTGTTTTTAATATATTATCGCTTTCTGTTTGTATTTCATCCATTAACTTGAAAACTTTAAAATCTTGTAAACATTTACCCGTGTTACGTTTTGCAATCCAATTAACTGCTTCATAAGCTTCATTAGATTTATGCATGGACAGTAAAACTTTTGGGCTATCAGGAAGTACAGTCATAATTAAAAGAGCTATAAAACCGGGCAAAATGTTGAAAATAGTAAGCAAACGCCAAGGTCGAAAAACAAATGATTCTGTTATTTCGAAAGACCAATTCATTGATAAAACAAGCCAGGCCACAGCAGGAACATAGGCCATAGATAAGCCCACAAACATGCTGGCATAATTTATAATAACAGGTCTATGATGGGCAGTAAAAAATTCTCCTAAATACGCATAAGTCGTAGAAGAAGCACCCGCTATACTGTAAAATTTTTTGAGAGTAAAATAAATTTTTAAAACAGCATTAAATATAATTAAAAACTTACAATATTCCCACAATAAATCTTAAAAACACAAACAGCCAAAAATTTGGTACAAAAATCGATATAAACGATACAATATTTCCCAGCAGCGTAGTGTACATTAAGATGGGTTTACGGCCACATGTATCGCATAGAAAACCCCAAAAGTATGAAGAGCATAAAATACCTGTAAATATGTGTAAGTGTGAAAAAGAAAATATGTTGAATAAATCAAGTTGTTTACAAAGTAAATGATAGTAATTAAAAAAATTAAGTCAATGTACTTTAAGAGAACACGTGCGCTGTTAAATTACATAAATTACAATATTCAGTATTTACATACTTTGTAATATTTTATTTCATATTATTAAGTCGTTTGTAATATAAAAAAGCACAGTAGGCAAAATAGTAATATTATATAGTAAAAGAAAATCTTAAACTATACATTATAATTAATACATTAGCATTTGCATAAAGTAAATAGGTGAAATGTAGATAATAATTAATTAGATTTATTTATTTAGACTTGCGGCGTTTTACAACGACCTTCAGTATTCTGTATTCAAGATCAATGTTTGCTTGGAAATTAATATTACAAATGTATCTCAAGTTTATTGAATATTAAATTAGAGGCTTAAAAAACTTAAAACACAAAACATGCCGTAGTTATTGATCAATTTATGCCGATCATCATCTATACGCACTGTTTTCTTTTATCTCGCAAATTATTGATCTCATTTAGATAAATAGTCTGTTCAAATTTGCGTAAAAGTGTTTAGCATTTTTATTTATTTCGCTTGAAAACATTTAGCTAGAAATAAAATTCCAAACAAAATAAGTGCAGCCTATATTATTTTGCAGTTAGAAAAATTTGTTCACAGAAACATTTTTCTCGTAATAAACATGCAGCCAGAAACATTTCTTGACAAAATGAAGACAGTGCAGCTTGAGCAAAATTTGCTCATTTATTTTTAGAACTTCTCAAACTCAAAGAGCTATTTACACCCTATGTTTGAGACTCGCACCTTCTTATTATGATTACAATAAAGTTAGAAAGATCAAGAATAAATTTTACCACCTAAAAAATGTTTTATGAAACGACTTATTTTAAGCCAGATACAGAAGCACAACAAAGTCTACGTACAAATTATAATTTTTCTAATCAAACAGAATTTATGTAATTTATATTAACAAAAATATATTCGTAAAATGAGAAGTATGAAAAATTTACCAAAAAAAAGGATTTCATTCACTATCGATAAGTTCTCTGATACGAAAAGTTTTGTTAAAAATCTTACTAAGAAAACAAGTTTTGAATACTTCATTACTTGAAAGTGAGATTTATAAATCATCCCGTATCGTTTTAGAAAAATTGGTTAAAACTCTTTAAGCTAATTTTTCTATTTATGTGGAAAATATATATCTAAGTTCCGTTGTTAATTTCTACAATTTCCATTTCTGACCCCATAAAGTATATACAGTATTGGGCAAAACCTAAGAAACGTTGTCCAATATTAGCTTCTGAGTCAAATTATGTTTAAACGAACATACTGTGTCATACAATATTACAAAAAAAAAAATTTGTAATTATCTCTCACCTAACGGTTCTTTCAGTACAACAACAAAAATTACTCAAAAATTCATTGGGCAAAACCTAAGAAACTTTTTGCTTTTGTACAATAAATTTGTTTTTTTTAAGATAACGGTAACTTCTTATTTTTTTCGATGATTTCTTATGAAAAAGTGATCTAGTATGCATTTAAAAGCGTGTAACGAATAAATTTCGCATTTAAAATTAAAATAAAATGCAACGTAAAAAATATTGTGAAGCATTTAAATTGAATGCTATAACGCATTATAATGCAGGCAAATCACAGGCTGAAATTGCAAATTTGTTAAAAGTAAGCAAATCAATGGTTTCCAAATGGATAAACATTTATAAAGATAAAGGAACTGTACTCAATATTAATCCTGGAGGAAGACCTCGTAAAACATCAGTTCGTGATGATAGAAATATCAAGAAAATAATAAAAAAAACCCCTTCATCTCGTCAAAAAAAATTGTGTCAGAATTAGGCTTAAGTGTTGATGCCAGCACAGTCCGCAGACGGGCGAGAGAGGCTGGATTGAAAAGTTATAAAGCTTCCAAAAAACCTCTTCTTACAAAACGTCACGCAAAAAAACGGTAAGTATTTTTAAGCTTACAAGTCAACCATTAATGCCTGATTTTTTAGGCTCGAATTTTCAAAAAAATATCTTGATTGGCCAGTTAAAAAGTGGAAAAGTGTGCTCTTTAGCGACGAAAGCAAATTTAATTTGTTCAACTCGGATGGCATATGTCGTGTGAGACGCAATACTGGTGAAAGGCTTAAACCACGATATTGTAAAAAAAACTGTCAAGCATGGGAATGGCAATGTGATGGTGTGGACGTGTTTTTCAGGTCATGGTCTAGGGCCGTTCCACAGAATTTCTACCAAAATGGACAGATTTGTGTATAGGGACATTTTAGAAAATAAGATGTTGCCATATGCCGACTGGAATATGCCACTTCGATGGGTGTTTCAACATGATAACGATCCGAAACACTCATCGAAGTTGGTAAAGGACTGGATACAATCGAAAGGGATTCAATTGCTTGATTGGCCGGCCCAATCGCCCGATTTGAACCCAATCGAAAATTTATTTTCCATATTGAAGAGGAATGTTGGATCGAACCGATTCTCCAACAGAGACGATTTATTTTCGTGTCTGGAAGATGAATGGATACGCATAGATCCAAAAATAATTGATAATTTAATCAAATCTATGCCGCGTCGGTGCGCCGCAATAATAAAAAATAAGGGTTATTATACAAAATATTAAAAGTTTCTTAGGTTTTGCCCAATGAATTTTTGAGTAATTTTTGTTGTTGTACTAAAATAACCGTTAGGTGAGAGATAATTACAAAATTTTTTTTTGTAATATTGTATGACACAGAAACTAATAAAACTGCATTAAAACATTGAATTGAAATATGTTTGTTTAAACATAATTTGACTCAGAAGCTAATATTGGACAACGTTTCTTAGGTTTTGCCCAATACTGTATGTATATTCTAGCTAGAGAAAATTTAATTACGCCAATTGATTAGACATAGTTCCAAAAATATTAAAAATCAGCCAGATCGTTCCACTTCACCTTTCCTTCCTCTTTTTTTCCATATCTTTTTTTAACTTTGTATTCCCTGCAGGTGGTTTTGTTTACGACTTATTCACCTCTTTCTACGTATTCATCGCAATTATAGTAGGATCTGATACAGCAACCTTTTCATTTACTTAGTTGGGTCGTGAATATCATATTTGGTTAGCAGACTATTAAGAGCAAAAATGGATTTTAATATAAACAACTACAATTTAATAATTAGGAATTCAAATATTTAATAAAATTTGATGTTAAAGTCTAATCACATTAATGTTATGGCTGAAATAAAATCAGTTTAATACGTCTGCTATACAAAAAAGAGTTTAAAACAAATAACTTATTAAATTATTATAAATTATTTATGTACGGACAAATCAATTAAATTTTATTTGGCTCAAGTTCATTTTTGTTTCAATTTCTAAAAATTTTTAAGAAAGAAAAATTATTTACAATTGTATGCATGATTATGGATATTCCTCGTATTCTTATTTACATAATTAGTTTGTTATACATATACACATTCTTCATTGAAAATTTCTTGAAATTAAAATAAAAACGAACTAAGCCAACATAAATTTTAATTTATTTGTTATAATATCAAACAGCTCAACCAAAGCGAAATAAATATTAAGTGGCATCATGGCTACAAAAAGAAAAACCTAAATTGATTTTGTTGTTGCAGAGAACCACGTTAATATTTAAAATAGATAACTAAACAAAAGGAAGCCAAATTTAATTATCTTTGTGTCATCATTTGGTACCTTAAATAAAGTTGTACCGGCTAGTTACATTCTCCTGCAGACGCATCAATAACCCGCATTTCATTTTTGGTTTTAATATTTATTTTATAAATTTTTTTATTTTTAAATTTATTTATAAATTTTGACAACAACGTTGAGCATAAACAAACATCAGCTGGGCTATTTTGACCACCTGTAAAATAATTCGCCTTGAATTCAACTAATAACTTAATAAAAAATTTATTTTATAATTATCGACTTTTATATATCAGATAAGTCAATTTTTTTAATTATTATTATTATTGAGTATTAAAAAAAGTTAAATTCATTATTGTTTTTTGCGTCAGAAATTCAAACAGTGTGATAAAACTTTTACAGCTGTTAGACGATAATTTAAATAGATAAGGCAAATTAGATTAGGACTTTAAAATATTTAACATAAATTCAAGAAATCGAATTAATTATTCTTGCTAACATCAGTAATAAAATTTAGTAAAGCAACTTTCTAAAGAAACAAAAGAGAGAAAAAAAATTCTCAACATTTTTCTGCATTCGGTTGGAATACCATTGTAGTTTTTTTTTAAAGTTTTCAATATTGTTTTAAAAAACTAGAAAAATTCTATTTATTATATAATGCTAATATCCTATAACATTTTCAAATAAAAATGCAATTTATTTGTTGGTTTGGAAATGCAGGTATCTATCAGTGTTGCCGTTGGGTTACATTTTTTTAATTTTTTGTAACATTTGAAGGCTTCACGTATCATGTATAATCATGAATCAAGAAAACAAGATTGCGCATTCAGCCGTTCAAAAAATGTTTCTACTGCGCATCTACGTCACAATAGAATTATAATGTGTGTTTTTTGTAAAAATGTAAGAGATTTTTGGCTCTCTTACTTTAATTCTGTTACACTTTCCATACAAATATTCTATTTCTGTGTCATACAAAAGAGACAACAAACTAACGGACCTGCGCAAAGCGCAATTTTGTTTTCTTGATTCATGATGTATAGTTTTGTTATATTAGGTCAAATTTTTGTAACTTTTGGTACAGATACTAAATAAAGTAATATCACCAAAAAAGTCCTTGTTTTATTAAGATGAATCTCTCTTAACATGTCAACCTTTCTTAGTATATCAATTCGATTTTCACCTGCAAATGCAATTAAAATCCCAAAAAAAAAAAAATATCATTGCGGAAGTTCTACTCTGTTCAATTCGTGCTTCATGTTTAGAAACAGCAAAATGTTTCTGACAACAATTCTTTCCAGCTGTGAAATAATATGAGATTCATTTCATGCGTAAAACTTAGCATTCTGTTCAAATTTCCGAAAATTGTTAGCAACTTCAGTTATTCCGCTTGAAAAATTTGACAACCGTACCACCTCGATTTAAAAGAATTATTATTACAGAAAAGTTGACAGTAATTTTATGTTGAATTTTTAAGCGAATAAGGCTCAAAATTGTCTTTTATAACGGCATTTTTTAAATAATTAGCGTAGTAAGTTCTATCGAAGTTCAATCTTTCAAGGAAAAAGGTCAAACGGATTTATTAAAAAAATCCTACTTTAACCAATTTTATTGAATGGTATGACTTTTCCATACCGAAACATTAGTAATGAGTCCTAATTTAAATTCTCATGAGTATAATCGGTATGAAATTTATTTTATACATCTTTCTTTTTCATTTTCGTTTTGTTTTTGTTCAGTAAATGAATTTGTTGCCCTTTTAGTTTCCCTAAAACTTGGAATAAAGCCTTTTTTTGGATGGTCAATTGGCTTCAACTCCTGAACCAATTGGACTTTGTATGGCGTCATACCAAGGTGTTTATGCCAAATTCGTCTCAATGATGTCTCCGGAATATTCAGTTGATGAGAATGACGGCGAATTAATGTTAATGGCGCTTCACGCACACTTTCTGCCACAGAAGCAATATTCTCGGGAGTACGCACTGTTTTTGGCTTTTCACGCTTTGGTTTATCGATGAGGATGCCAGTTTCTTTCACTTTTTTCACAAGATAACGAACATACGGAGCAGACGGTGCTTCTCTTCTTCCAAAATCCGTGCGCAATTTTATCACATATTCTACAGCATTACAATGATTTTCAAAGTAATGCCGCAATATTTCCCAGCGTTGTTCAAGCGTTCAGCAGAAGGATAAAACTAATTATCTGTCAAATCAGACATGGGCTAAGTGTTACCGCTTACGAGATAAGCACTAGTTGAAAAAAAACGTTAGATTCATATTTTATATAAATTACATTAATTTACTGGTTATTTAAGGAAAAAATCAAAATGTAACTTTTAATGAAAAAATGTTACTTTTTTAAGGAAAAGCGTATCTTTTTCCTGTCGTTGCATGGTAACACTGGTATCTATACGTATTTCGCCGGTTGCTAAAGCCAGCTCATCAGGAAACCTTTATCCGAATTTTTAGAAAGCCAAAAACATTTTCTTGAAGTATAAAAACTTTAAAAACAAAAAAATAAATTGCATTTTTATTTTAAGAATTTATGGGATATTAGCATCATATAATAAATAATATTATAAAAATTCCCAAAATAATTTTACCCATATAAAAATTCTCATTTAAAATAATTTCTCTCAAAGTAGAATTAAATGGTTTCGTAGCATCGAGTATTATTCAAAGTGAATCAGACTTGTTAAGCACCTTATCAATTTAACATGTCGGTTCGTTCTGCTTTATACAACTTTTTTAGAACAGCTTATTAAACTATTACAATTTCTAGTTTGTTATACCTATTTTTTTATGGAACTAGCACTCAGGATATGCACGCTACTAAAGCACAGCATTGTGCCAGCACAAGACAATTAGGTTATTGGAAAGAGGAAATCAGGAGTAGTACTTATGTACATTTAAATTGAATCTTTGCACACTTAAAGTGACAGGAAAGACCTTTGCTAGGAGCTTATCCAATATACGAATTGTTCGACAAGAAAAACGAATTTCCCTGTAATGTGTAGTGCGATTTACTGGCCAATCGAACAAAAAGGGTTTCGCCCTTGAGGAAGAATGTGTTGCGCGTACGAAATTACGGTTTTCAGGAACAAGTTCCCTGAATTCTTCAAAAACACATCCTAAATTACGTCAATGCTCCAGTAAGTCAATAGGGCTGGATACCCTACTGTCATCGATGAACCCGAAAAACTATTTTTTCTAGCGAATTTTATTTTCAATTTTAATATTACTAAAAACCCCTAAGAAACAAAATGCGACAAATATGAAGGTCAACCACTGTATATTTAAAGAAAAATATTTGTAACATTGGTGCATTAAATTAAATTATATGTATGGGATATAAACATAATTAAAAGCGTTTCAAGATCAAGGAAACTCAGTACAACTTCTAACATTTATAAATGTTTTATTTTTCGAAAAGTTTTTTTTTTTTTGTATTTCAGTGACATTGGCCCAGAAAAACTTTTAGTTATTGGAAATTTTTTATACAACAAATACGGTTCTTTACACATTTTTTCAATCATGCAAATTGTTGCTGTTAACGCAAAATACGTAATATTGTAACACATATTTTTTGTCTTTTTAATTAAAAGGGGAATTTTATTTGTAAAAATATGTTAAAAAAGTAGAAAGATAAAAACATGTTTGATAGTTTGTTTATACTGTGAGAATCAAAAGAAATTGTCCACCTTGTTTTTATACTTTAACTTTGTTATTGTTAACACTACGTCTTCAGTAACTATCAAATTGCACTAATCATGCACATAACGCCGACAGAACAACGGTATAAACTTGTCCATATTCTTTTATGTGGCTAAAATGTGTTGATGTTCATTTTCTGTTTGAGCATAATTTTCTGTTTTTCGTCAGGGCTGTTTAATTATTTTAAATAAGGAAGAGAGTGATCTCACTGTTGATGAAAAGATGGCATTAATTTGAAATGGAGAAATCATACTAAAAGTCATATTTGATAACAAACATTTTCGGCCAGCGGTGGATGCACATAAACGAAACATGAACATTTAGAGTTAACATTACCCGAATTCATGTGAGACATGTTGGTTATACAAATTTGATGACAAGTGGAGACATAGAGTTATAGAGAAGCATTAAACAATGCATTTGCAACATAATTAAATCAACTTTTTCTTTTTTGCAGAAAGTTGTGAGTCTTTTTCCTTTTTAAAATTTTGCTTATGGACTCGTAGAAAAATGTTGCTTAAAGGTAATAAAATTGTTGAATGGAATTACAAACCTACTTCATGCTTTTTCGAATCCCTCTTTTCTTCTTCCCTGAATCTTACAATTTTTTTTTTATTTCTGAAGACCTAAAACTTGTTTAATCCATTAAAATAACGTTTTCAGGGAAATTAAAATTTTTTAAACAAACCTTTGTGCACTGAAGTACTGAGCCAGGTCATTCAGTCCAATCTCAGACATAAAAGAAAGGTAATCTTGTATCTGTATATCCAAAAATACATAGCTCACGATACTATCAATTTCAAAGAGAGGGCCAGACTAGGGACTTTAGTTTTTCGCTGATTGACTATATGATAATAATAGGAAAGCTGCCCGACAATCACCAAAAAATCCAACACTCCAGTTTATATTTCCTCCCTGATTTCTAGTATCTACATTTAACATACGTTGCCTTCAGAATGGAGATGACAAAAAATTCCTATCCCAAGAATATCGTTGTTATAAATATTCGCGAATTATCTTTACACCATTAAGGAACTGGATCCTTAAAGAATCTTTCAAAGTGCATATACTTGTGCACTTTCTTTCATCAAGTTAAGACCGGAGAATCTTTTTGGAACGTTTTCGTTACAGAAGCTTTTAGAGAAATATATTGCATTTTTTTTTATTTATTAAAAAAAGTGGAGCTGAAATAAATTGAATGTATGAAAACACCGTGCACACTTTCTTTTGACGCTTACTGTATTTACATACGAGGGCTGCTATATATATTTCTGGCCTGGCAACACTGAGTGCTGCCAAGTGCAATCTGACATTTCCATTGGAAAGTTTGTCATTTTTGTGCATAATCGTACTCAAAACGTTTTGACGTACGACCATTATTTGTGTTGTTTACAGTGACTTGAAAAAATTAATATAGAAAAAAACGGAATTAACTCGAAAAACCAACAAGAGAAGACGAATCATTGTTCACCATGACAATGCGAGCTCTCACACATCGGCTCAAACCAGAGCGTTTTTGACCTGCCAAAACGTCGACTTAATGGGTTATCCGCCGTACAGCCCTGACTTGGCACCTAATGACTTCTTCTTGTTTCTGCACATCAAGAAAAAAATGCGGTGAACGATTTTCGTCGCCAGAAGAAGCTGTTGAAGTGTTCAAAAACCATGTTTTAGAGGTGTCTCAATCGGAGTGGAAAAAGTGCTTCGACAACTGGTTTGAGCGCATGCATTTTGGAGAATACTTTGAAAAACAATAAAACCATTTTTGATTATAAATATTCGCATTTTCACTATTAGGCCAGAAATATATAGAGCAGCCCTCGTATATACAAAATTACTAAGTAGAATCGGTCATTAAAATTATTTTGTTTTATACCCTTCACCATAGAGTTTGTCATTCCGTTTATAATTTCTACAATATCTATTTCCAGCCCCATAAAGAAAATACATTCTGAGTTCTTATGCATAGCGAAATCGATTGAGCGATGTCCGTCTGTCCGTGTTGAAATCCAGTTTGCCTAGTGCCTTGGTAGAGAAATATAAATAAGCCAATCAATCCAAAATAGTTTCGAAAGATTTTCTATTGAAAATCAGAAAGATCGCACCATGTCCTTCGAGGCATAGGGAAAACTCCAGACCCTGCTTCCGATTTAATGTATTATTTGGAACAATGAAGTAACTCCACTTAAAAAATTAATATATGGGGCGATAGAAAAATATAAAATTGAAAATAAAACAGCAAGTGAAAAAACTAGCGCTCGCCCATATTTTCAGAGTAAAAAAGTACGATTGTGCATCATATTTTTTAAGATATCAATATGGGTATCAATTTAAAACTTTTGAAGAGATCTTAAAGGAAGTACTTAATTTTTTTAAAAATGCTTAACAAATTAAATTATATATATAGTACTTAATTATTTATTTACTTATTTTTTTTTTTATTTTTTTTTTTTTAATTCTCTGTCACCCCATTTGTTTTTTTTTTTTTTTTTGTTTTTTGGAGTTACTTCACTAAACTAGATTTAAATATATGGTGAAGGGTGTATAAGATTCTAGCACTCTTCCTTGTTTTGTTTTTAAGTAATTTAATGGAAGAAAATACTTTAGCACTCGGAGTCAGCTCGTAGTTTTTGTTTCAGTTAAACACAACTGATACTTTGATACTTTTTTAATAGATTTGTTTACTACATTAAATTTGTCAAAGTTTTTTCTTGAGTATCTTATCTTTCGAATCTGACAAAAGTGTGATAAAATTCTTTTAAATAAATATTATTTTATTTAAAAAGTTTTTGTGACTTTATCTATGTAATAAAAAAAAAACCCCATCACCAAAGAACCGGTAGATTGATTTTCTAATGTTCGCTTCAGTCGAAATAAGAGATGTAGTTTGAAAACAATAGGTAAGGGTTCCTTCCATTTGTCCAGCAATCGGTTAAACTAAATTCGAAAACGTTACATAGCTCACATAAAAATATAAAAGTCATCTTGTTGTACATATAGTGAGCTAGAGTTAACTATGAAATTTTTCATTACTTTACGTTGTAGTGCACTACACGCAACCTGTGTAAAACAGGAGGATTCAAATATTTAAATGTGAAAATTTTTTATGGTGAATATGTTGCGAAAAAAACTGTTTCATTTTTTATTTTGTAGGAAATGAAAAGAGAAGGCTTTGTCTCAACTAAATCTTTTGAAGAGGAAATATTAAACAGAAAAAATAAGAACAGAGAAATTTTAAGCTGCCTTCAAATATGTTGAATGAGGTTTAAATAGAATGAATCTCACAAAATTTTTTATAAAATTATTGTGGAAGAAAATGCTCTATTCAAATTTTTTTCATGTAGCATAACAAGACAATATAAATATAATAAGTCTATTACCTTGCATACCGCCTATTCACTAATGCTAATGTTAAGAAAAAATAAATATAAAATATCTTTTTCTTATTTAATTTGCAATTTGTAATTTACATTTTCATATTTTTAACATAACTGAAATAAACTCTTAGTAAATTTGGTCACTCGTCTATATAAATGTATTCATTTTAACTGTTTCCTTTTACATAAAAATGTATTTTTTTAAAGCTTATATGTCTATAAAAAGATGGACATAAATTTGCTTCTGGCTTTATTTCTTCTAAAATATTACTTTTGAAAGTGGTATAAGTCAATGTGAAGCCAAAAAAAATCGGTTATTTTTTCAAATAATTTTAGTAATTAATACACTAGAGCCCCGACTTGCGTCAACCCGATTTGCGTCGTTTCGATTTGCGTCGATTTTTTAAAACAAGAAAAGTTCGATTTGCGTCGTTGCAATTTCAAGTTGCGTCGGTCCGAGTTTAGTCGTTTTGACCCCGCTTTGCCTCGGTTCGAATTGCATCGCTTTGATTTCGATTTGCGTCGCTAAAACGGTTAATTTTTTCACTGCAGCATTTCGGATTACCACTTTAAGCATTTGTAGTGTCTGATTTAGCATCTTTTCTGTCTTAAATTTTTACAACTTCGGGCAACACTGATCGTCACTAGAAATCCCTTATTGGTTAAGAGTTCTTCTTTCAATTTGAAAAACTTCGTGAAAAACTACAACAAAGTGAAAGCTATTGAAAATATATCTTGGGAAAAAGTTAAGGCAATTATGGCCAGAACCTATGAATGGAGACGAAGATGGTGTCGATGATGTTACAAACGTTAGTTACGAGTTGGCTAATATAGCTACAGAAGCAGAATTTAACGAAATGGAGAAAGGTGATATTAATGAATTTTTGCTCTCTCACGATGACAACCTTGACAATGAAAACTTATTAGCCATTGATAGTCATCATGTTTGAGAAGAAGATGTCATAATAAGTGTTGGTACATAAAAAAAAAAATTAACAATCGCCAATATTTCCAAAGCTTTGCAATAAATTCTCTCACAATGAATATATTTTCTGAAAACGATCCTAGCAAAAACTGTAGTAAGGCGTAGCAGCATCCGTTGGTCAAGCCATTAGTTGTTATAAAGAAATATATGAACTAAAAAGGTCTTTAAAAATTCAACAAACTTTAGACATTTTTGTTAAAAAACCCAGTAAGACCATCCAATCAAATGGATATAATTGTTGTTGATATAGATTTATCATACATATGTAAATGAATTTAATTTTTGTTATTATAATTATAACGATTAGTTGAAGTAAATGAAATAAATAAAAATGTTTTCATTCTTGTTTTTATCAAAACAACAAAATTTTTTGCTTTTGAATATTTTTCCCAATAAATTAAATTTCAGTGCATTTATATAGAAAAAGGTGATTCGATTTGCGTCGTTTCGAATTGCGTCGCGTTTCTCCGGTCCCCATTAACGACGCAAGTCGGGGCTTCAGTGTATTTCACAATAAAAGTTAACAGGTTTATAGTGTTAAAAATATGAGCAGAATTCAATAAAGTTGGCCAATTCATTTGTAAATTCATTCAAACGCAAGTTCTTAAATATCTCAATATATGAAAATATGGACTTGTACCACTTTCAAAAAGCAGCTCATATTATGACTACTTATTCTTATAATTGTTTTTAACTCTGAAGTTCTTTAGTTTGCTAGTCGTAAAAGTTTGATATCAAGCTCACCGAAAAATTGTATCTAACAGACAAACAAACAGAGAAAATGTGAAAAAACAAATTAATAAAATTTATCAAAAAACGGAGGATTTCAAGTTGAAACTGTTTCTATTTTTGTAAATAAATTATAATTGTTAGATAAAGAGTTGAATTTTTTATTTTCAGTTTTCTTAATTTTTGCTAATTGCTAATATTCCAAAAAGTGGCAGTCAATTGCGTAATGTGATAATAAACTTGTTCGTTTGCAGGCATCAAAATTTGATGACATGAATGCTTACGACATCGGCTAGAAAATTCCCAATAACGCAATGGTCATTGCTAAGTTCCTTTATTGAAAATAAATTTATGTTTAAGACATTCATTATTATTTTTTTTTTTAATTTTTGAACTTAGATAAGCAGACACCTCAAATTTGCACAGTGTATGAAAAACTATGTATGTCCGCTGTAGCAATACGCACTTGTGTTTTTAAATTGAAGGGTGTCCCAATGATTTGTATGGCTTTAGTTTTTCAATCGAATATTAAATAATTGTGAGCAATAAATATAAAAGTGAAAGGGTGTTTCCATAGAGGCCGTAATTTTATCGTTGCAGACATACACTTGAAGTTTACTTTAATTTGTCTGCTATAAGAACAAGTAAAATGATAAAAAACCTAAATAAAATAAAATTAATTAAGGGTTTCCCGATAGCAACGTGAATTTTACGTAAATTGTTTTATCTTTTAAATGGTAAGATAACAGGCAGATACTTTAATTTTTTAACAAAAGTAATAAGGAGTTTTTTATGCTGTTTTTTGGTTTTTTTTTTATAAATTATTGCAATTCGAGTTCAATAATAAATAAACTAAGTAAAAAATATTTTGCTTGTTTCTTCATTCTTATCTGAAAGTTGGAATAATGGACCCACAGCGCATTCCTAGAAACCCCTAAAATTTAACCCAGACAGCGTCGGGTACAAGGAGTTAGTTTACACTAAAAATAAACAACATACACATGTCATTTTATTTTTTCAAGTCTAAAATCTTATTAACTTCAAGAAATATGACGGAAATGTTTTTCTAACACTACTAGAGCAATAGTTTAAATTTGTCAAATACCAATTTGGGGCAAAGTGCCAACTGAAAGGATCAAATTCAAAACTTAATCTCCAATTACTGTTTAAAATTTACATATTTATTTTAATTTTTTCCAAATCAATTTTCGTACTCAATAATAAAGTTTTTATTAACTTGGATTTAAGAGCTGTGTAGAGGGCAGTGAATTTGGACTTGTTGCCTTCTATATTCTATCACTACTACAACAAGATTTAAAAAATAATTTTATTAAACATATTTTTAGCTAGAAGATGGAATTAAAGAGGCATTCTTAGAAATTAATAGAAACTTTTAAATCGATTCTTTTCTGTTTTCGAAAAAACCCTACCAGAACAGTGATGGTCATTTGACTGTCAAAGTTTTTATCACATTATTAAAGGTAAAATTATATACCCCTCACCATCTACGTAAATCTACTTTAGTTAAGTAACTCCAAACAAAAAAGCAAATATTACATAAAAATTTCCTTTTTTCACATTTTGTGGTGAAGGGTATAAAAATGACTGAAACTTTTATGTTCTTTAGTAAACAGCGTTGCCACCGAATTTTTTTGTTTTCGATAAACTACCGAAATTTCTTAAGCATATTAAGCCAGACCTTTAGAATTAATTTAATACAAAACTTCTTACAACCTGTCTATAAAGACAAGACCAGCATTTGATTTAGCGCCACAATAGCAACGCTGTTCAATATGCAAATCTTGAAATTGTGTTAATGAAAAATTGTGCATATATTAGTTTCGTTCATTTTTCTTGTTGGGAATCCTTCTTTGGTATAATACACTTGCTAATAGCTGTTAAACTTCGATCTTTAAATATAGAATGCGCTGATATAAAAGACTTGTTTTTCTGCTTCCCATTATAATACAGTTTTTCGTTAGAATTTGTTCACCTAAAGTGCTTTAAATTTTTAATCAACGTAATTTTTTTTAATTTATCACATTTATATTTACTGCTTTTCTTTTCATGAAAATGTTATTTATAAAGAACAACAAGTAAGAGTGCTATATTCGGAATCTTATATACCCTTCACCATCTATGTAAATCTAGTTTAGCGAAGTAACTCCAATCAAAAAATTAAATATTGGGGTGACAAAGAATTAAAAAATAAAAAAAAATTGGTACTGCATATATATTATACTAGCGGACCCGGCGAACTTCGCCTCGCTCCAATTTTAAGCCTTCAGACAAACTTTAGAGTAATAATACAACACAAATATTTAAATTTATGTTTAGTTACACTAAGAACTTTAAATTTTTTTCATTTGGGAAGGCATTAAGGAATAATTGCACACAAAATTTCATTCAAAAACTCGATTTTCGATTTTTCCAAATTTCCGACTTTTCCGAAGGGATTTTCCGTAAAGACCTTCTCCTCAAAAATACGAATAACTGACAAAACATTTTTCAGAAATCGGCCTAGCCGTTCTCATTTTATGAATTACTATACATTTTTTACACCATTTTTATATATATAGATTACATAAAATGTCATCGGCTCTTAGTGGTTTAAGCATTTTTAAAAGAAAATTGTGTTTCCTTAAAGATTTCTTCAAAATCTTTAAAATAACACCCATATTGATATTTCAAAAAGTTTGCAAATTTCAGAGCCCCGTAACTAGGAAAATATGGCTGAGCGCCAATTTTGTCACTTCATCTTTTTTTATTTATTTTTTACTTCTGTATCGCCCCATATGTTTATTTTATTTTATTTTTTTTTTTTGACATGAAAAAATTAGAGGTAGGCGGGTGTTTTGCCTGCTGTCTCGAAGGACATGAACCGATCATGCTGATTTCCAATAGCATCTCTTTCGACACTATATCTGATCGATTGACACATTGACGAGTCAAACTTGATTTCAACACTAACACGGACGGACAAACAGACATCGCTTAATCAACTTCGCTATGCATAAGAAGTCAGAATACTTTATGGGGTCGGAAATGGATATTGTAGAAAACGGAATGACAACACACAAGCTATAAAAACAGTTTGCAACGGACTTTACAAATTTAGAAAATATTGTAAATAGGCATAAAATTATTTTCTAATCAAATATAAAAAATATTTTTTACGATTTATTCACTTCAAGGATCCTTAAAAATAAATACTCGGTTTTTCTTCTAAAATCTGTTCATTTTACCTATAAAAGCAGCTGCACTCATTATCGCCTTATCCATTGAAGATGAATCAAAATCACATTGTGAAGCGATGGTTATAATGCTCATACCCATGGTCTCATTAATAACCATCATCAATAGAAAACCACAAGTTAAAAGCATAATCCATTGGGTCTTACCGAAACCAATTAATTGTAAAACGTC
Organism: Gymnosoma rotundatum; assembly: GCA_916610165.2. Lineage (NCBI taxonomy): Eukaryota > Metazoa > Arthropoda > Insecta > Diptera > Tachinidae > Gymnosoma > Gymnosoma rotundatum. The sequence goes on along the minus strand of OU744336.1, from coordinate 47,696,803 downwards.
TTCGTAAGCAAAATTTTTCTGTGATTCCAAGGAACAACTTTCATTAGTTTGCATAGAATCATGGGGAAGTATCGCTACAGATTTAGGTGTCACTTGATTTTCTACTTGTTCAATATCTTTTTTTATGTAGGACATTTTTTATATATTATTTCTTGTTTTTTTTTAATAATTTTTGTAAAACAAATTTATTATTAATTTTAACAAATTTTTTTTTTTCAATTAACTTTGAATTTAAGGGTAATTTTAATTTGTTTCGTTTTCAAATCAACTATGCCGACTAGCGATACGTTAAATACTGATCTAGCGTTTTATTTTAGCGTGAAATAATAGCAAAGCATCTAGTAACAACAATTTCAGTATATCAGCTACTTCTTTAAACTTTTTATAGTATGTTTATCTTATATCTAATATATGTATATTATAAATTTCTTTGTAAGTTTGTTTGTTGGTTTATTTGTTTGTTTGTTTGTACATGCGTCAATCAGGGCCAAACGGCTGAACCGATTTGAATGAAATTTGGATCACGGATATATATTTGTCTTCATGAGAAAATAGGGTATTTATATTTTCAAATAGCGGACCAGGAGGGAAGAAAAATGGGGAAGATAGGTCCTTATCCATATCTGTTTACAGATCTAGAAACTAGAAGAGAGACAAGGAAAAAAATGGCATTTCCGTCTGAACCGTTTAAAATAAAATTTTATACAAAGTTAGATATTTATATAAATGTATGAATATCATCTATCTTTATTTAGAAAAACAGAAAATAGGAGGCAGAGAGGAGGAGAGGAGGAGAGGGCTAACGCGCAATTTTAAAAATATTAATAGATCTTAATAAAATCAGATTCTTAGGATATTTGAAATATAGATAGCTATCTACTGACTTATAAGTTCCAATCCGTTTTAGTGGAATATATTCTAATAGCAAACAATGCTATTATATGTAATATATTATTGAAAGGCTCTATAATTAGACCTAGGCAACGCCGGGCATAATAAGCTAGTACATACATAATATAATTTTCTTTGCGATATTTGAAGTGTTTGTATTTGCAGAGCGTAAGATTGCAAATTTTATAAAAGCTGCTCAAGTTTTAAAGATAAAAACGAAATAAAAAGAATTGAATATAACTAAGATTAATTGTGAAAAGGACTAAAATGATTTTTAGATTAAATAGTATAACATCGCGCAAACTAATTAAATGACTTGATAATGAAGTATGACTGATGCTGGTAAAAAAAACATTTTACTATAAATAATATTTTACAGTATGTATTTGAATTGGGATTTAATATTTCTTTTTTCATAAACAATAATTATTACTTGTTTTGAATTCATTTTAATTACGAAGCAACAATATGATAACTATTCCACAGTTAAAAGCAATTAAAGCTAAATATTTCATCAGCGCTGAAATAGTACAAGCTAAGTTATAGATTTAAATAAATTTAGAATAAAAATAATGACGTTACCCTTAACACGTGATTTAATTTGAAAATCTTTTCTTTTTCAAAAACTTATACATATAAGATTTTACTTAAAAGTATTACAACAATTAAAACCCATTAAATTAAATGTAAGAAACTTTTAAAAAGACAGTGTTAAATAATTCTTGCGAAAAAACCGACTTCAAAACAGATTTCATCTATCTGGCTATGACAGCTCGAGTGTATGGCCACATAAATTAGGTTACATTTACTATTGGGGCACACTTACATCTCCAAACTTTATACTTGTTCAACTGTTCAATAGTTTGGCAATATACATCAAATTGCAGCAACTATAGGGTCACTCTTTAATTTCCAAAAGTCAAATTATATACTTGCTGTTGTAGTAGATTTAGCTATCAGGTTCTGTGTAAATTTCAACCGTCTGTCTGTAACGGTTTAACAGTTAGCGCATATACATCAGATAATATCAACTCTTTAATTTATAATATAACATTTGTATACTTCTTATTATACCAAATAAAGAAGTGCACAATTTGTCTAAAATTAAGGTGTTTGAATAAAACGGTTCAAAAAATACGGCCATATAGAACAAATTACATTAATTTTGCGAATACAAAAAGCAACAGCCGAATTGTATAACCTCCTTCTTTTTTTGAAGTCGGTTAAAAGAATGACACCACCAAATTGTTTTATGGTATTGTGAAACACAACGGTTTTTAGTTAAAGTTGTTATGGCATTACCAACATAAAATATAAAATTTGGCAGAAGAGCAAACAACCAACGCAAAACAAAAATATTTAAAAATTTTTACAGATTTATTTTCAATTTATTGCTCCTGAAATCCTTCCCATAGATCTCTGCAATAATTATCCGCAGCAAAAAAATCTTAATGAAAAAGAGTTAAGAAAAACCATAAATCAATACATTAAAAGTTCATTTTGCCTATAAAAGTTTTTAAATTTACTTTGTACTTTTTAAGGTATATTACTTTAAACTAAAATAGCCCCTAGATAAATAGCCCCAATAGAATGGATTTGGGTTTATTTCAAAAATAATTTTCTCTTACGTTTTGAGAACATTTCCAAAAAAACTTCCTTCATCACATTAAAGTCAAAGTCATTGGGTATTGTCATTCAAATAAGCCCAAATCTATACCAAATGAAAATATCATTTCCCATCATTAAAATGCAGTACTAAATTTTATTATTTTTTAATTATCTGTCACCCTAATATTTGCCTTTATGATTGGAGTTACTTCACTAAACTAGATTTACATATGTAGATGGTGAAGGGTATATAAGATTTGGCGTAGCCGAATATAGCACTCTTACTTGTTTGTATTAAGATGTACAATTCTATCAAAAGAAACACAAAAAACGTAACAGCTGATCGAGAGAGGTTTCGTATCGAGTAAAATTTCGTGACGTGTCGAATAACCGGATTGCGGCATTCGATAACGTTTGAATCAAGTTGCCATTTTCGTAAACTATAAGTGATAAAGGGGAAATGCTAAAACAGATGAATTTAAGAAATCAATGGTTTTATATTGTAGACGTATCACTGAGAGTATCAAAAGTTACGGAGGAGTAACACGGTATTTTTTCAAATCAAATAGTATCAAAAAAAGTACGATCGTAACAACTTTTTCATCGCTGACTGACATATTACAAAAAAAAAACAACTAAGGCTGATGTCAGAATGCGCGCTAGCGAAGCGATGCCAGAAGCTATAATATTCATGCTATACTGATACTACAGGGTGTCAGAGTGGATACTATATTAAACAAAGCGACTTGTTGTGTTTTTAAAATAATTTTTTTATTCCGTTAATCATTTTTGTTAAAAATGGATTCAGATGAAGAATTTTTTATTTCAAATTATACATATAATTTGTTTTCTAGTAAAAAGAGAGGAATCCACGATATACATAAAAGTCGCAAGGAAAATGGCGAATTTCATAATTTGTACCAAAAAAGTGTGAACACTTCTGTTATAATTTTTTCAATATCAATATCCATTATTTTATAAATATCTTTTAAAATCAATGGAAAACTTTTACACGCTTAAATAAAATAAACAAATGAAAAATGTTAAACTATAATGTAAACAATAACAAAGCGATGTCATGCTATAAATCATTTCACAACCTGCTATGCCGCTTTAGCTCTCTTGTAGCTTCGCTTTGACTCTGACATCTTTTGACGTAAGAAAACACAAGCAGAGGTTTGTAGCGCATTGTAGAGCGATATTATAGCACCGCTTATAGCGCGCATTCTGACATCAGCCTAAGTGTGCTTTATTCGGCTATGCCGAATCTGATATATCCTTCACCCTCTATGTAAATCTAGTTTAGTGCAGTAACTCCAATCAAAAAAGCAAATATTAGGGTGACAGAGAATAAAAAAAATTTAAGTACTACACATACATATATAATTTTACATAAAAGTGCCATCTTAATGGGTTAAGCATTTTTAAAAAATTTTAGTTTTTCCTTAAAGATATCTTCAAAAGCGTTTAATTGAGACCCACATTGATATTTTGAAAAAATGTTAAATTTCAGAGAACCGAAACTCGGAAAATATAAGCGAGCGGCAATTTTTTCACTTGATATTTTTTCTTACTTTTTTAATTCTCTATCGCCCCATATACCTATTTTTTTGATTGGAGTTACTTTAATGTTCCAAACGACAAGAAAAAATTAGAGGTAGGCGTGGTATTTTGCTTGTTGCCTCGAAGGACATGGACCGATCATGCTGATTTCCAATACTTATTTATTCTTTATTTTTTGTTGTGATATTGTAGAAATTACGCACGGAATGACAAACTTAGACATACCCTTTTTCACTTTTTGTGATGAAGGGTATAAAAATAAAGAAATAAAACAAGTTTGAGTGCGTTTTATGTTATATGATATGGTTTGATATTTCTTTATCTTTATGATTTAATGAACACGGCGGTATAAATATAATCGAAATATTGAATTGAAATCTTTAGTTTTTAATTCTAAGTTTAAAAAAAACATAGTTCTTATACAATACATTCAGAGAACCTTCAAAAAGAGGCACAACTTCCTGTGCTATTTGCTTTTTTTATCCCTGTTCAAATTTGCTCAAGCTTGTACATTTTGTTGATCTTGTCATCTTATCATTTCTCATCTTTTAACCTACTTTCAAATGTCAATATAATAGCGGATGTTTTTGTTATTTTCATTAAGCAATTGTTGTTAAAACTGTTTTCCTTAAATGCATTTATTAGTTTAAAATATATACTATATAGCAATAATAAGATCATGGGAGGTTGGAGAGAAAATTGTTTATATCTTTTTATGGTCATATATTGTTTGTTTATACTTACGTAAATAAATTTAAAGTTAACTGTTGCCTGCGGAAAATTTCATTTATCTTACTTTACAATATTCGAAACAAAACAAACAGCAATGTTTACGACACATTAAAAGAAATTTTATAATAAAAGTTAATTGAATTTAATAATATAATTAAAATTTATGCTAAAAATCGAATTTTGTGTGTTAAATAATTTTAAAAGGTGCTTTATAATCCTTAAATTTTTTTTTTCGAATTTTTATCATTTTGTACTTTGTCCTATAAATAGAGTTATGACTGTTCCGATTCGTTAAAACATTTCAAAAAACAGCAATTTTCATTTTCATTGTAATAAAAGCTTTATCCAAAATAAAATATCAGAAACAGTAGAAAAGTAATTTAATAAATTATGTGTTAATTTAAATTTGTTTGCAAATATATATTTGAACTAATTGAATTATTTGCTTGCTTAATGTAAATTTCCGCTGAGTAACTACCTACTCATAATATTTACAACACTAAGATTAACAGCCGGTCTGTGAAAATTAAAGATACAATTTCAATTCAATTTCATTAGACATCTTATTTTACTTCTGTTGTTCCTAAAATACACAAAAATAAATTTATCTTTTTAATACTTTTTATCGTTTTAAAAGTTTACATTTACTTACAATTTCTTAAATTTTCCAAAATATTTTAATTTTCAATTTAATTTTGAAATATTTATTTGTAAACACAAACGCAAAACAGCTTTTTGAATAATTATTGCAAGTAAAAATTTTACTTGTAAAAACTTGCAAGAATTTGTCTCTCTCTCAATTTTTTACGCTCTTTGGACGCTCTCTCGTTGCAAATTTTTTGGGTTAATGAACGCTTTCTAGTAACAATTTTTACAAATTTGTACAAATTTTTAGTAAATGAACACACCTATAATTGATATTTAGTTAACTTACTTTTTTTATTGATCTTTAATGAAGAATTCTATTAGTTGTATAAATTGAAGCAATACACATAAAATAATTACGTTTTAAAATTTCTTACTCTTTTGACCGCGGAACTTTATTGAAACTAAATACTGAAGCTGTAAAAATTTTAAATTTTCTTATACTTATAATATACAAAGTTTAAAAGCAATTACCTTTGGTTTCTAACTTATAACAATTTATTGAAATTCTTCAAAACACATAATTACAAACTTTGAGGACAGTTAGAAAAACTATCTAGTACTTTTTGTAACTACATACATATGTATTTGCAAAATGTACATACATATTTGTATAAAAAGTTTTTATTTAACTCTTTTGCTTCCAGTCTTTATTTTAAAATTGTGTAGGTACAAAATGTATGAAGCATCCCTAAATAGCACGGCGTTAGCGCTTAGCAATTGGAAAAACCAATTTTGACAGTGCGTTAAGAAGTGAAGTTGACTGCTTGTTGGTTTGTTATGTTATGGTTCAAAAGTAATAACAATTTATTTTCAAGGCAATCTATCGGTGTTATTTCTTCTTTATTTTTATACAGACGGTTTTATAAAATAAGTTAACATTACTATAAAAGACGCAAAGGTTACGCTCTTATTTAGGTATATCTTAGCAACGTAAAACCCCGACTTGAGGCGTTGCGCTCTACGCGCTAATTATGGGATTCAAAATGGCTTGTTAAGAACGGAACGAAAATCGATTGAATTTTTGAAATTGTATTCTTGTTTTCATGGTTTGTTAAAGGTACCAGACTGTTACTACCAAATTAAAATCCAAAGAAAATCTACAATTAGGATAGTAAAGCGAATCCTATGTTTTTACTAGTGGTCCCAGCCTGCTTCGCTACGCATGAATATTTAACATTGTATCAAATCCATATACCACATGATAGATGACGATATCAAATTTAATTTGTATATGTTTATCTCTGCAACGATTTTCAGAATTTTTAAATTCTTCTTTAATATTGCAACCTATAGGAGCATCATATATCGATAACAACTTTTTAAGTAGGTTAAGTGAAATAACACAATTAGTCCGTCATTATAAGTTGCGAAAGAGCAAATTACTTTGCATATTATAATTCCAACATCAGTCCCATAAATTTTTGATCGTCCCATTTAAATAAAAAGTTTACAAAAATAAATAATAGGAGATTTAGTTAAAAAAAACTATTAGAATACCTTCAAAATAACGGGAATATTTTCAAAGGCAAGAGAAATTTGAATACAATAAATCCATATTTAACATACTAACAAGATTTGTGACTTTCAAAAATTTTTTAATCATCATAGGTACTGACTTAAAAAAAGACAAAATTAAATAAGTTGTATATTTTCTACTTCTTTAACTAAATCCATATGTTTAAATTCATCTGGTTTCTTGGTGAATGTTTCCAATAGTTGTTGCTTGGCCTTATCATTTTTACAGTAAAACATCTGTAATTCATTTGCCAAACATTGTGCCTCCTGACCTGTCAGTACTTTAGTGTCATACTCGCCACGCATAAGAACAATACCCTTATCACGCATTTCAGTATAATGTACCAAAGTCAAGCATTCAGGAGCATTTTCAGCATGAACCTAAGAAGCATAATTTGCAAGTTATTATGGTTATAACAATATATCCAACTAACCTGGTAAGCTAAAAGAGGAGTAAAGTGAACAGTATTGCCGGCAAATTGTAGCATAATAAATTCAAAACCTTCACTTCTAGGTAATGGCAACAAAAAAATTGGATATTTTTTGGCTTTATCCATTAAACTGTCAAATTGTTCCACTGTCAAGGTGGCTGCCAGAACATCTTTTGTTTTATGGTACTCTACCCAAATTTTAGAAATTTCTTCTGCTGTTTTCTCTTGAATCAATTCAATTTTCATAATATCACTTAGCTTTTTGTGGGGAATTTCTGCTTCTGCTAGCTGTTTAGGTGCTTTAGGATTTAATAATTCTGAGTATGATCTATTTAGCAATCAATTAAGTTACATATATATTGTATGTTATTTAATATTTCAACATATATCACCTCTTTTGAGATTTGCCATCCTTAATGGGGTTTGCAACTTTATCCGCTCTCTCAAGAAATTCTTCCGGCGAAATCTGCTGCAACTTTGCAATTTTCTCGGCATATTTCTCATAGTAGGGATTATTATCTTTCATTTTATCCAAAACTTCTTCGGCGCGTCTCTGAGCAGACATTGTTATTTTTCTGACTACTGACCTATTTATGCTTAATAACCGCAAATTGTTTTTAACACAAAACATTTCCTAAAGGAAAATTTCGTCCAGATCGGAATTACTTAACTACACAACATATGATTTTCTTATTGGAATGTCAAGTCGAACATATGTTTTTCCCTACAGTTGTATTAAAAAACCTGCGCTAGCTCGAGTAACAGCCGGCTAAGACGATATTGTTGAGAGCCGCCGCCAAAAAAAATAGTTTGAAACAAAAACTCAGTTTGTACAATTTTAATTATATAAATATTTTAAGTTATTTTGTTTTTAATATATTTTTAATATATTTGTTAAATACAAGCACAAGGAGTAGCCAAAAATTGAAAAAATAAAAATGAAAGGTAAGAACTTGCGCTTATTAAATAAATTAATATATAATTAATTAATAGTGCGTTTCCATTGACGTGATTTTGTCTAAAACACTTGATTTGCTCAAATCAAGTGTTTTGTTACTTGATTTTCCATACATTTTACATGCTATAAAAACCACTTAAATCACTTGATTTGCTTGAAATCATGTCGAAAATTTATTCGAACTAATTTTGCCTTTGCAACACTGTGATGTGTCTAGGATATTCAAGTTCAACTCCGAGTTATCTATTCATATTGGATGTGAAAAAGTGACAAATACTTTTAAATGTTTGAAAGCGATAATGTTTTTTGTTAAAAAAAAGTGTTTAAAAAATAAAAGAAGAAAAATATATAAAAACAAAAATTAATTTAACAATAAAAACGATTTTTTACAAAAAATAACATAGTTTTTTTTTTCTTTTACGCAAAAATATGTCAGTGTAATGTCATAAATTCGAATTTACAAAACACTTCAGCTAAATGGAAACACTTCGAAGTGTTTTTCTCAAACCTAGTTGATTTCAAGGCAGTGGAAACGCAGTATAAAAGGTAAAATAAAAAGCTATATTAACATTTAAAGTTATATTTTATTCGAACTATTTAGCTAAAATGACTATAATTTTTTTTTAAAAATTCGTTGTAAGCAGGTGTATCACAGAAACCAAATTCATACGAACGTGACCTTTAAAATGGTTTTCACTTGCTTCAGAATACATTAAACGTAGCTGATCGTTCTTGCAAAAAAAGAAAACGAAAACGTAGAAACAGACCTTAAATAGAAGAGAAATTTGTATAGGACACTTTTATTAACCAATTTTATACATTTTTAGAGAAAATAAAAAATCAACAAGAACTAAACTACTGCATGAAAGCTGCGGTATCCAAACAAAAAGGTTACGAGTTTCCAAATGTGAAAATCTGTTTAATAGTGCGTTTCCATTGACGTGATTTTGTCTAAAACACTTGATTTGCTCAAATCAATGCTACAAAAACCACTTAAATCATTTGATTTGTTTGAAATCATGTCGAAAATTTATTTTTTCGAACTAATTTTGCCTTTGCAACACTTTGATGAGTCTAGGATATTCAAAAATTATGTACAGTACCTAATTTGTTTCTTATTTTTTAATTCTCTGTCATCTCAATAGTTCTATTTTTGATTGGAGGTACTTCACTTAACTAAATTTACATTAATGGCGAAGGGTTATTAAGATTCCGTGTAGCCGAATATAGCTCTTCTAGTTTCTTTTTGAACAAGAAACTTATAGTGCGTTTCCATTGACGTGATTTTGTCTAAATGTATTTTTTCGAACTAACTTTGCCTTGCAACACTGTGTTGTGTCTAGGATATTCAAGTTCAACTCCGTTCTATCTGTTCATATTGGATGTTTTTATCGAAAAAGTGACAAATACTTTTAAATGTTTCAAAGCAATAATGTTTTTTTGTTAAAAAAAAGTGTTTAAAAAATATAAGAAGAAAAATATATAAAAACAAAAATTAATTTAATATTTCTTTAAAGCAAAAGTATAGTATAATACTGCGTTTCCATTGACTTGAAATCAACTAGTTTTGAGAAAAACACTTCGAAGCGTTTCCATTGAGCTGAAGTGTTTTCTAAATTCGAATTTGTGACGTTACACTGACACTTTCTCCGTAAAAGAAAAAAAAGACTGTTTTATTTTTGGTAAAAAATCGTTTTTATTTTTAAATTAATTTTCTGTTTTACATATTTTTCTTTTTGTATTTTTTTAACACTTTTTTGTAACAAAAAAGATTATTGTTTTCAAAATTTTAAAAGTAATTGTCACTTTTTCGATAATAACATCCAATATGAGTAGATAGAACGGAGTTGAACTTGAATATCCTAGACACAACACAGTGTTGCAAAGGCAAAGTTAGTTCGAAAAAATACATTTAGACAAAATCACGTCAATAGAAACGCACTATAAGTTTCTTGTTCAAAAAGAAACTAGAAGAGCTATATTCGGCTATACGTAATCTTAATAACCCTTCACCATTAATGTAAATTTAGTTAAGTGAAGTACCTCCAATCAAAAATAGAACTATTGAGATGACAGAGAATTAAAAAATAAAGCCTGGTACTCTGTTCAGTTTTTCATGCGGAATGCTGTCAAATCACATACATAAAAAATTTTTATGAAAAAGTCATGAAAAAATGTTGCAGAAGTAGTACTCTGTTTTTACTGTGGATAAACATATGAAATGTTTCTAGCAACATTCTATCCAAGCTGTGAAATAAAGCAAGTAGGCATTATTTCATGCGGAATTTTTCATACAACAGCTGATCGTATGTCTTTTATACTGCGTTTCCATTGACTTGAAATCAACTAGTTTTGAGAAAAACACTTCGAAGCGTTTCCATTGAGCTGAAGTGTTTTTTAAGTTCGAATTTGTGACGTTACACTGACATTTTCACCGTAAAAGAAAAAAAAGACTATTTTATTTTTAGTAAAAAATCGTTTTTATTTTTAATTTATTTTTTGTTTTACACATTTTTCTTTTTGTATTTTTTTAACACTTTTTTGTAACAAAAAAGATTATTGTTTTGAAAAATTTAAAAGTAATTGTCACTTTTTCGATAAAAACATCCAATATGAATTGATAGAACGGAGTTGAACTTGAATATCCTAGACACAACACAGTGTTGCAAAGGCAAATTTAGTTCGAAAAAATACATTTTCGACATGATTTTAAATAAATCAAGTGATTTAAATGGTTTTGGTAGCATGAAAAATGTATGGAAAATCAAGTAGCAAAACACTTGATTTGAGCAAATCAAGTGTTTTAGACGAAATCACGTCAATGGAAACGCACTATTATACTGCGTTTCCACTGCCTTGAAATCAACTAGGTTTGAGAAAAACACTTCGAAGTGTTTCCATTGAGCTGAAGTGTTTTGTAAATTCGAATTTATGACGTTACACTGACATATTTTTGCGTAAAAGAAAAAAAAACTATGTTATTTTTTGTAAAAAATCGTTTTTATTGTTAAATTAATTTTTGTTTTTATATATTTTTCTTCTTATATTTTTTAAACACTTTTTTTAACAAAAAACATTATTGCTTTCAAACATTTAAAAGTATTTGTCACTTTTTCGATAAAAACATCCAATATGAATAGATAACTCGAAGTTGAACTTGAATATCCTAGACACATCACAGTGTTGCAAAGGCAAAATTAGTTCGAAAAAATAAATTTTCGACATGATTTCAAACAAATCAAGTGATTTAAATGGTTTTTCTAGCATGTAAAATGTATGGAAAATCAAGTAACAAAACACTTGATTTGAGCAAATCAAGTGTTTTAGACAAAATCACGTCAATGGAAACGCACTATTACATACAATTTTTAAAACAGTGATACCACACTTTAAATGTCAAATATTCCACATGAAATATTCAATGTTTCTCAACAATTTTCACAAATTTGAACAGAGTACCAGGCTTAAGAAACAAATCAAGTACATATAAAAACATTTACTAAGTAAAATATCTGGCAACGTTGACTCTCAACAACGGCATTGCCAACAAGAGTTTCTTAATGCATTAGGTCATCAATCCACAGCACACACGAGATTTCCAACTATTAAGTTAACTTTTTTGGAAAAAAAAACATTTGCTACGAATTTCTGAAATTTTATTAAAATTAGCACGATAAATTAAAAACAAATTATGTCATCCGCTGAAGGAGCAAATAAACCAGAACAAATTAATTTAGCCAACTTAAGTTTGGAACAGTTGGTTCAAATAAAACAAGAATTTGAGCAGGTAAGCCAGTGCCGTCTAAATTAATAAAACTGATTTAATGCTTAAAAAACCTGGTTAAATAAATATTAAATATATCTTTCCTTATAGGAAATCAGTGGCATACAAGAGTCCTTACAAACTTTATATAATTGTAAAGCTAAATATGCTAGTTCTAAGGAAGCTTTAGAATCGTTTCTACCGGATTGGAATAATCGTCAAATTCTTGTACCCTTAACAAGCAGTATGTATGTGCCCGGACGCATCAAGGACTTGGATAACTTTGTTATTGATGTTGGTACTGGATACTATGTAGAAAAGGTATAAAGTAAATTTAATGCTTCAAAATTTTTAATTTTCCCAAACTTCAATTATGTCTAAAAAACATTAGTTGCAGTTAACAGATATCAGGAATTCTAAAGAGCAATCCAGCGATCCGGAAAACGCATTTTATTCCGTTAGTGCCCAATAAATATTTTTCTTTATACTTTAAAAAAATATTACTTATTCACTTAACTTGAAAGATAAATATTTCTTTAAAATTTTAATACAGTTTTTATTTGCTTAAAAATTAAATAAATATATTTCTTTAAAATAATCGAAAAATACAAATTCATGCATGGTTAAAAAATTATTGCTTTAAGATTGTTTGTGATTCATTGTAACTGGAATAGTAATGCATTTTGTAGATCGATCTGTTTATTTTTAGTACTCTTCGTATCTTTTTGCAAGGTTGGTGCTATACATTCTAAAATGTTCCTTTCAAACATTTAATTATATAAAATGGAACGGTCGTTTTTTAAATTAAAACAATTTTAAACAGATTTTGATTCAATTAAATATTTTTTTTTCTCTCTTTTCAGAATCTGGACGGATCAAAAGATTATTTCAAACGACGTGTTGAATATGTTCAGGAACAAATCGAAAAAATTGAAAAAATTCAGATTCAAAAGAGTCGCTTTTTGAATGCTGTGATAGGAGTGATTGAAATGAAACAAATGGCGGCCGTTAAACAAATGCAACAGCAACAACAAGCTGCTTAAATATAAAAACAATACAAACACTGAACTCACTTAATAATTATAATACATGTTCAATATGCTTTTAAAAAGTTTTTTGTCAAATAAAATAATGCAAACAAGAAATAGAACTGAACTTCTTAAGGCTTTTTATTACAAATTCATTCGTTTAAATTCTACTAACAATATTCAACACAACAAACTAATTTTAATTAATTTTTGTTTTAGTATTCGTATTATTCCTTGAGTTTTTCTATTGTTGCATTTAAAACTTTCAGTTTTTGTTCATAAATTTCTTTTAATTCTTTATGAATTTTCGTTTGTATTTCATGTTCGGCTTTAAGCTTGTCATACACGCTCTTTGATATGGCCAGTTTCTTTTCGGTAATAAGACATTTTTCTTTTTCTGCTTTAATCCATAGTTGAGATTTTTCTAGTCGTGTTTCCATGTGTTCACACTCGGTAGTTTTTAAATTTAGCATATCTTTGGTTACTTGTACGACATCTTTCATTGCTTCTACTTGATTTTTTAAGGTGGCTATTTGCTGTTCTTGTTGTTTATTTACTTTGGTCTTTTCGAACAGTAAGGTTTTAGCTTTTAACAATAGCTCCTCTTGATCTTGTCTACTTTTTGGAGCATCTACACCACCCAACATGACTGATTGTTTCAATGATTGCTCCAACTGATTAATTTTTCTTTTAAGTTTTTCATTTTCCGCCAAAGATTCCTAGAGATAGATTAGAAATTACTTACAGAACTTTTATTAATTTTTACAAAGTGAAAACTAACCTCCAAATCTTTACGCAAAGCTCCAATACGTTTACGCGACTCTTCTACCAATTGTTGTTTTTCACTTTCTAACGTGAAAACCATGTCCAATAACTCATTATTATTTTGATTTTCTTGTTCATTTTCAATAACATTTGTTGTTTCATTATTTTCGATGTTTCCTATAATCTCCCCGTTATTTTCTGCCATTTTTAACTTGTTTATAATTATTTTCTCCTGAAGTATGTCCCTTGCTGTTGAAATTTTTTCTTTAGATTTTCAATCTAATACTGTGTGTATTGAGAATTTTTTTTGTTCTTCGCTTCTACACGTTGATTTTGATGTGTGTTCTATTTTTAGATGAATTTTTGTGTGTATTTTGTTAATATTCATTTCAGTTGTACTCTTAGATTTTCAAAACATTTTGCTTAGTGCGGAAGGGACGCCGCGGAAGTGTTTTTTTTTTCAAAATTTTGTACAGATTTTTAGAACGTTGCTGACATTTTCGTTTATTCTTACTTTACTAGAGAGCATTTTAAAAATCTTTCTAGGAATTAAACTGCACTAGATCCTGCTCAAAAACAAATAAAACTCAAGTTTTTTTTTATGAAAGAAAGAATGTATTGTATTTCAAACAATTAAATTGTTAATAGTGTATTTTTTCATATGTTGTTTTAATAAAATGCTTAGGAGAAAAAATACCATTAAAAGAAAATGGCCTTTAACTAAATTAATGAAAGTATTTGAATGGTTAAATTTAAAGTTCGCCTGCAGCACAAGCATCGCTATAACTTTTGCCGTGCTTTTCTTCGGGATTCAATTTAATCATATCATCAATACGCAAAATGGTAATGGCAGCTTCTGTGGCGAATTTAAGCGACTTAATTTTTGACATGGCAGGTTCTAACACACCAGCTTTTTTGTTATCACGTACAACTCCTTCTATTAAATCTAAACCGGTCCACTTTAATAAAGCATGTTCGGCTTTAGTTTGACTGGAGTTGTGGTAGGCACGCAATTTTGCTACCAAATCCGTAGCATCCTTGGCGGCATTAACAGCTAATGTTTTGGGAATAACCAATAAAGACTTGGCGAATTCAGCTATAGCTAATTGTTCGCGAGAGCTCTGTAATGTTAAATAAAAATAAGTGTTAATAGTATACTTTCAATCATTTATTTAAATGAAACATTAAACAAACTTACCAAAGATGTAGCAAAATTTTCTAAGTATATAGACAATGCAGCTTCAACACAGCCACCACCAGCTACCACTTTCTTGCTCTCCAAAACACGTTTAACAACACACAAAGCATCATGAATAGATCTTTCCATTTCGTCACAGTAAAAGTCATTGGGGCCACGTAAAATTATAGAAGCAGCAGCTCTAAGAGAAAAACCACAGTAAAAAATGTATGTCTTTACTAATTCTAAGCAACCAATATATTACCTGGCTTTAGTACCCTTAATAAGTATTAATTCATCGTCACAGATACGCTCTTGGGCAACCTCAGCAGCTTCACCTACCATGGATGCTTCAAAAGTTTCCTCACCCTCCATATTAGTAAGTGATGTAAGAAAAGAAGCTCCTGTAGCCTTAGCAATAATTTTCAAATCACTCTTTTTGACGCGTCTTACAGCCATAGCTCCTGCTTCAACAAAGTATTTCATGCACAAATCATCAACTCCGCCGGAACACAAAACAACATTAACGCCAGTAGACAAAATTTTATTGATACGTTCTTTGGTAATGTCCAATTCACGGGCACGGATACCTTCCAACTTATCAGGGTCATTGATTAAAACTTGTACACCCATTTTCATTTTGGTCTTTTGCAAAGAAAAGTCCAAACAGGCTATTTTAGCGTTAACAATCTTTTTAGGCATTTGTTGTGATGCAATGGTACAGTTCAAGGCATAGCCGGGAATCAAAAGAGATTCGCGAGCTGATTTGCCGTGAGCCTTAAGAACATTGACAGACTTAATGGAATAGGCAGGATTACCCTTGGGGTCAGTGATCTGTAACAGAATTTAATTAAGTAAAAAAAAACTACTTGTTAAAATTTTATTAAAGCATACTTTTACGGCTTGAGCAGCATCAACCACCATAGCAGAGAAAAAATCTGCATCAGCACCAATAATTTTGGAGCTCATAGAAGTTTTGGCAATATTAATCAAAGAATCACGGCCTAATTCTTCAACAGGAGCAGTTAAATGTTCTGAAATATACTTGCAGGCTTCTTTGCAAGCCAAACGGTAACCAGAAATAATAGAAGTGGGATGAATCTTTTGTTTAACCAATTCATCAGCGTTCTAAATAAAAGGCAAGAAAATTTGACCAATGTCTTTTTAAATATTTTAAACAAATTTACCTTAAGCAATTCAGCAGCCAAAATTACTACAGTGGTGGTTCCGTCACCAACTTCGTCATCCTGTAGCTGAGCCAGTTCAACTAAGACTCTGGAAAATTAAAATTATACAGTAACATTTTTTTTAATATTTATAGGTAAATTACTTAGCAGCAGGATGTTCAACTTCCAATAATCTCAAAATGGTGGCACCATCATTCGTAACTGTAACATCACCAATATCATCGACCAACATTTTGTCCAAACCTACAGGACCTAACGAACTCTTTACAATGTTCGCTATAGAACTGGCAGCCATAACTATTTAAAAATAAATACAAAAAAAAAACTCATTAAAAACCAAAGGGAATCCAGCCTCTTAAAAAATAGTTACTTTAGTTGTGGAAAACTGTGGACAGACAATAGGTAATTAAAATAAATCACACATTGTTTTGCAAGGATAAAAAATGTTTTACAAGTTTTATTATTTACGACAGAAAAAAATTATAATTAAAAAAAAAATAAATCACACTTATTTAAATTTTAAGATGAAATTTTTTTTGCTAGAAAAACTGTTTATAAGTACATTACGGCTCCTGATAGAATAATTTTATAGTAATGGCAAAAAAAGTCAATGGCAGTTACTAAAAAATACAAATCTCTAATGATCTCAGTGCACTAAAAACAAGCAGAGGGAGGTAGCCTTACAAGATACTGACTGCATCGCTAAGGACACCATGATGAAGCAACATAACCTCAATATTGCCTTAATACTTTTATAGTAGTTTATTAATTATAATAGTAATAGCAACTTTTATTTTCACATTCAAACAAAGTTTTATTTGAGTATTAGACCGTATGGTAGACGTATTTTCACAAAGAAAAAATTCCATCACGCCGGCTGCACCCTCGGTTAAGTATTGTTTGTAGCATCTGTTATATTCCTGCTTAATAACTCACCATTTTGGGTTCGCACTGATTGGCCCGATTGACGGGTACCGGCTATAGACAAAGGGCTTACAACTGTTGACATATTTATGGAAGTTTTTTAATTTTTCTTTAACTTTTATTTAAAACAAAAATGAAAATCCCACTGAAAAAACCAAACTGCCTGACTCAGAATGTGTTGATACTTTTCTGGATGAAATGTGTTTTAAGAGTAGTTGTAAATAATTGTACCAAATAGATTGCACCTGGAAAAAACTTGGTAGCACAAAAAAGGTAATACGATTCAAACTTTTCTTTGGGGTAATGCAGTGCTTTCATCTTTTCAATATCTTTTTATTTAGAAAGTTGCAGAGATTTTATGTTTTTAATTAATTTTTGAAATAATTAGATGAAATTAAGATAGAAAAATTATTTACAAATATTTGCGGACGAAAAGCAAGAAAATTATAATTAAAATTATAATTAAAATAAAGTATATTAATATTTGTAAAAATTATTTACGGCCGGTCACAAATCTTCCTAAAAATTTGATATTTAGGTAAGTGATCATAATATTTTTTTTTATTAAATCTTCATTTACATAACTGAGCCCAAAGGGCCTTATTTAGTTAATAAAAACTACTAACAATAGTAAAATACTGTTAAAAATATGCATAAATAAACATAAACTTAGACATACAGATTCATTAAATTAGTAATATAATGACGTGAAATTTTTATTTCACCCGAAATGAAAATTGGATCGGAAATTTCACGTTAACAATTTTTTCCACAACTTGAATATTGCATTTGCAAAAATAAAAAAAGTTGTTGCAAATTTAAGCTAAAAATACTAAGTGAAAAAATCTGGATTGACCCTTAGATTCGGCGTTAGGGACCTCTAAAGCTTGTATGTATTGTGACGGTGGAAGTCCCGATGGTCGTTTCTACCTACACATCGTAAAATAGTTTACTCTAGCCTAAGTATTAGCTTTAAGATCTTATAAAATGAATTCTGTATTATTTGATTGTTAAGTTTTTATTTTAATTTTATAAGCAAAAGGCATTCCTTTCTTCGTTAAACAACGATCTACTCATGCTGGGTTGTTGGTGTGACGATCAAAGCAAGTATAGCTGCTTTATTGTTTGTTTTTATTTTTACAACAACACCCACGACAACAACCAAGCATGCATTGGTTGATGGTCAACCATTTAGCTTACGTAGTGTAAGCAAATTTATTTTTAGAATTACAAGCAGACACTACCACAATCACAGACTGCCTGTATGTGTGGCCAGCCGACGGGTATAAAAGGCGAGCAATTTGCCTGTATCGAGACAGTTGATTGCCGGCTGGCCTTCAGGTAAGACCGGTAGTTTAGTAGTGGATTGCACGCTAAACTGTTGCTCCTACACAGGCAGTAGAAGGAAGTGGTATTGTCTGGTTACACTCAGTACCAACTCCTCCGAGAGTGATCACTTGTCTTAGTTAGTCGACTGTCATAGTGGGGTTTACATCGGTTGCGGTCACGCGCCTATGTATTTCCCAAGCGGTACGAGTAGTGGTCCACACGCTCGTATTCGCTAATCGACAACGGCTGCCGACAGTAAGTGACGCCCACACGCTTGAGCCTTGGTCACCAGCAATTGATTAAGTAGTAGTTTTGTTAAACCGTGAATAAAAGCACGCTATCGTATTGTGAAGCATACCGTGTTTTATTTACAACAACGACGACCCTGGACGCCGCTGAGTTCTGCCCCAGCAACCAGCGGAAACGTGACGTTACATTGGCGCCCGAGCAGGGACAAATCTAATTTGTCCACCAACGAAGACAGCACGTCACACCCGTGACTGCGACGAAGCAAGCAGAGAGAAGCCTGCTCACCAGCAACCAGCCCCGCAGCAGCAAACCGGACTGCCCAATAGTCCGCTGCCGCCCCGAAGACAGCACGTCACACCCGTGACTGCGGCGAAGCAAGCAGAGAGAAGCCTGCTCCCCGGCAACCAGCCCCGCAGCAGCAAACCGGACTGCCCAATAGTCCGCTGCCGCCCCGAAGACAGCACGTCACACCCGTGACTGCGACGAAGCCAGCAGAGAGGAGCCTGCCTAACAGCAACCGTCCGCGCAGCAGCAAACCGGACTGCCCAATAGTCAGCTGTCGCACCGAAGACAGCGCGCTACCGGCCGACAGCAACAGAAGGCCGCCAAGATGCTCAGAAATACCTGGGTATATTCATTAAAGAAGGAAGAGCTCGTTACCTACCTTGCCGCCTTCGAACAAACTACGAACGGCACCGTCGACGAGTTACGAAAGAGGTTCGCCAAGTTCATCACGGCAGATCATCCACAGGCACAACAGCAGCGACTTTTAGACCTGCAAGCCGACCATGAGAAGCTGTTCACCACTGGCGCAGCCTATGTTCGCCTACAGCTGCCACCGCCAACTATGACGGGCGACGCAGCCTCACCAAAGAAAATTGAAGGTTCGCTGCCACACAAAACTGCCGCCGGCACAGAGCGTCCGCCGCACGACGTCCGTATGCACCACCTGGACACCATCCGGGATTGGGGCCTTAAATACGATGGCGGCAAGGACCCCCTTGGTTTCCTCGAGAGATTAGAGGAACTGGCTGTACTGTACGACGTAGACTTGAGGGAAGTGCTACGCGGAATGCCGGAGTTATTGCGCGACAAGGCTCTGTGTTGGTACCGCAATAACGCCCGATCATGGAGCCAGTGGTCAGAGTTTAAAAATGACTTGGCTACGTTTTTTCTACCGCCGCGGTACTTCGAAGAGTTGGACGACGAGGTCCGCAAACGAGTGCAGCGACCGCGGGAACCTTTCCGGGATTACGTGTTGGCAATCCAAGGATTAATGAGACATACCGATATGAGCCCCGCACAGAAATTAGAGCGGATTTTTCGGAACGCCCTTTCCGACTATCAATTGTATATTCGGCGGCGAGATTTTTCAACCCTCGACGACCTCGTGAAGTTAGCCATGGAGCTCGAATGCATCCCCCACAGTAGCTATCCCACGCACATAACACGTGGCGAACATTACCGGACAATAAGGGACGGTACTCACAGTGAGGAAAGGCAGCAGTCAGGAGGCAAGGATAGCGAGGTAAATCCTACCAGCCTCTCATGGGGCCATGATAAACTTCAGGCACAATCGCCCCCAGAAGACATTCCGATCACCGCGATCATCGAATCCAGGGCAGAGGAGCGTTGCCCCTGGATGAAGAAAATGAAGCAAGAAGTACACGACCATCCCGATAGAGTTGCCGATTACACCATAATGAATCAGCAACTATACCGCCATACCACCAGGGGGACTGGCGATAAAGATGATACGCCATGGAAACTGTGTGTGGCCACTCCGTTGAGAGTCCAGGTGATCCAGGAAAACCATGACCAGGCGGCCGGCGGCCACCTCGGCGTGCGCAAGACCATTAACCAGATCGCTCAGCGGTATTACTGGCCCGGCATGGCTCGGGACATAAGCCGGTACGTACGACGGTGTGAGGCCTGTCAGAAGTATAAAATCGACCAGCAAGCTCCCGCCAATATGATGCTGACTCGCCAACCGGACGAACCATGGTCCTTAGTCTGCGCCGATTTCATGGGTCCATTGCCACGAACCAAGCACGGCAATACGACTGTGTTAATGCTATCCGATAGCTTCTCGAGATGGTGTGAACTCGTGCCGTTACGAAACGCCACTGCCGAAGGCGCCGTAAAAGCATTGCGCGAGCGGATCATTGCACGTTATGGAGTCCCGAAGATGGTCCTCACAGACAACGGTGCTCAGTTCACAGGCCATATTTTTTGTCGATACCTTAGGGAAATGGGAATTAAACAACAATTCACCGCACCCTATACCCCCCAGGAAAACCCAGTGGAAAGAGCCAACCGAACTATCAAGACAATGCTAGCTCAGTTGGCCAGGCAACACAACACATGGGACGAAATGTTACCGGAAATAATGCTGGCTATCAATACTGCCACATCCGAGTCCACGGGCTACACACCCGCTTTTCTTACCCAGGGTAGAGAGCCACGCTTGCCCTGCACGCTTTACGATAAAGCAACCATCAGTACTGGAGCACGCCAGTTAAGCCCGAAAGACAGAGCTGGGGAATTGTCGGATATCTTCAAGTTCGTCAGGCGAAATCTGGAGAAGGCAAAAAAGCAACAACAACACTATAACTTGCGACGCCGACCATGGCGGCCCAACATAGGTGATCAAGTTCTGGTCCGCGCTCATCCGCTATCGCGGGCCATCGACAGTTTTGCGGCCAAGCTAGCTCCAAAATACCTGGGCCCCTACGTTGTAAAGAACTTTATATCCCCCGTTATTGTGGAAATTAGTAGTTGTAGCAATAGCGACGTGCGACGAGCGCACCTTAGTGAATTGAAACCTTTCCATTCACCGACTACTGACTCCGCGTCTTCTTCTCTCTACAGATCTACGCATAAAAGAAATAGAAGAAGAACTAAGAATAAAATGCAGCCGCTTCAAAGAAAGCGACCCTCTCCACCTACCAACTCGGACGAAGCCAAGAGGTTTCAAGAAACCTGCCAGAGGTTCCGACATAAATTGGAGGCGGAATCAACAAAGGGTCGCCGAATCATATTTTCAAATAAAGGCGATGTACCGAGTCGAAGCCAACAACGAACCACAATGACCCGGCTGAGGTACCAACCCCGCCCGCGGAAGACATCGTTTCCGTCAGCTTCATCATCAGACTCATCATCTCCATCGTCAGCATCAGCGTCACCATTGGCACCGATAGCTGACTCAATACAAATACCAACAACAGTCACGACACCCTCACGCATCACCACAAGCCCGACCATTGCAACACCCGCCTCAGCACCTCCGGTCAACGTTCTCCTGCCTAAACCCGCCGTGAATAGGACAACCTCCCCACGCGGTAGTTTCCACATCCTCCCCGAGCACCAAGCCCCACAGATATTGCGAGAGGCAATAGCCGCCAGAAAGGCAAAGGTCATTCCCCGGGCACGTTTCTGCATCCTGGCTGGGAAACAACGCTACCGGGTCACCTGGTCGAAAACCACGCCGACGGTTATCCGCTTGCTGCCGCTTACCACAGCACCCGGGGAGAGGGAAGGTAGTGTGACGGTGGAAGTCCCGATGGTCGTTTCTACCTACACATCGTAAAATAGTTTACTCTAGCCTAAGTATTAGCTTTAAGATCTTATAAAATGAATTCTGTATTATTTGATTGTTAAGTTTTTATTTTAATTTTATAAGCAAAAGGCATTCCTTTCTTCGTTAAACAACGATCTACTCATGCTGGGTTGTTGGTGTGACGATCAAAGCAAGTATAGCTGCTTTATTGTTTGTTTTTATTTTTACAACAACACCCACGACAACAACCAAGCATGCATTGGTTGATGGTCAACCATTTAGCTTACGTAGTGTAAGCAAATTTATTTTTAGAATTACAAGCAGACACTACCACAATCACAGACTGCCTGTATGTGTGGCCAGCCGACGGGTATAAAAGGCGAGCAATTTGCCTGTATCGAGACAGTTGATTGCCGGCTGGCCTTCAGGTAAGACCGGTAGTTTAGTAGTGGATTGCACGCTAAACTGTTGCTCCTACACAGGCAGTAGAAGGAAGTGGTATTGTCTGGTTACACTCAGTACCAACTCCTCCGAGAGTGATCACTTGTCTTAGTTAGTCGACTGTCATAGTGGGGTTTACATCGGTTGCGGTCACGCGCCTATGTATTTCCCAAGCGGTACGAGTAGTGGTCCACACGCTCGTATTCGCTAATCGACAACGGCTGCCGACAGTAAGTGACGCCCACACGCTTGAGCCTTGGTCACCAGCAATTGATTAAGTAGTAGTTTTGTTAAACCGTGAATAAAAGCACGCTATCGTATTGTGAAGCATACCGTGTTTTATTTACAACAACGACGACCCTGGACGCCGCTGAGTTCTGCCCCAGCAACCAGCGGAAACGTGACGTTACAGTATAATATGATATATATCGAGGAAATTGACCTAATACCTTGCATCTTGTTAGGAAGAATGTCACTTTGAAATTTATTAACAGATTTTACACTAAAATTACTTTTATGTATGAATTCCACTATCAAAATCAAAGTGAACAAAAGAGTGAAAAAATTCCACATTTCACGCAAAAAGAAAACATTCATGAATTTGGTGAATTTGGTTTTCAGTGAAATGTGAAAAAATTTCTCATGTAAGTAAGAAGAATAAGCTCAGTGAAAATTTTTAAATAAAGTTTAAAAGTAAATAAATAAAATTTTTAAAAACGAAATAACAATTTTATTACAAGAACGTGACGTATTAGATTTGTTATATCTCCATTAAAAAAAAAAATATTTTTAAATTTCCAATTTCAGTGTGCGCTGCAGTAACTAATCTTGAATTTAAAATATGTCCTAATAGTTTTAATATTATAATTAAACAGATAAAAAGTTGCATAATGTATGCAGTTTCCCAGCAAAATTTAAGTAAACTAATCCAAGGAAAAAAAAGTGAAAAAATTTCGAGAGAAAAATCAATCACGATAAGGGGAATTTTTGTTTGCGTAAAAAATTATTCACGTGAAGTATTTACGATTGCAATTTTGTGAAAAGGGAAAACATTCCGAGGGAAATGGTGTTCATGATAGGCTTAAAAAACTTCTCTACAAGTAGCACCCAATAGCCCGGACATTAATTATTTGATATAAAATTTTTTTAATGAATAAAATGTAGAAAAAACTTGTTTCTCTTTTTGCCAAAAATAAATTTCTTTCAATAGCAAGAATTTTTGCTTTATACTCGTTGTTTTTACTTTAAAATTCATAAGGAAAGTATGTAGTTGAAATACATAAAGCATAATTTATAAAAACTAATTATTGTTTTTTTTTTTACTTTTTCTATACATATTTACATAAACATTCTTTAACACATTCCTTCACATTTATACATGTTAGATATTGCATTCCCAGCAAACATATTTTTAAGCATGTGCACTAACATTATTTAATTTGATATAAGTTTTAATTTTCATACCATTTTAAGTTCAATAATTATAGTTTGTTACTGAATATAATTAGAGGGTCTTTCTCAAACACAAAAAGAAAACTAAACTTAATCTTAATTAATATTGATTAATTATGAATATTTCTGGTTGCATTTATTATGTTTACAATATGCACAAGCTGAGGTGTATAGATGCGAATAATGCTAATGACGAATGAAGAGATCCAGAAAATGCTGTATTACATTCTGCTGGATTCTAATTTTTCATTATTTCTTTAATAAATGTCCATAACAATTTTTAAATAATTTTTCTTTTAAGAATTACAATCAATATTATACTGTTATATACTTAGGTAGATTTAATATATTTACACAACTGAGCAAATATACTCCTTTTATTAACATAATAGCCCAATTCACAATCTTGTGCAAATGGTCTTGCATCATAGCATTAGCAAAATTGTGTAGCATATATTTAGTCCACACCAACAAAACATACAATAATGCGTAAAATATGCTACACAATTTTGCAAATGCTATGATGCAAGACCATTTGCACAAGATTGTGAATTGGGCTAATAAGTAAATTCTTTTTGCTATTCGATAACATGTAATCGTTTAATGGACAACGTACTTTTAGTTAATTTTACAGAATTATTTTTCTTAGCTTTCACCCGCATGGGGAAAATTATAACTAAAGAAGAAAACAAGCTGCAGGTTTTTTTAATATTGCAAGAGTTTAGACGTTTTTACGATACTATAAATAGAATTGTGAGCGATATGACAAAATTAAACAGAACGTCGAAAAGAAACCTCTTAGGTACACAGTCGTAAAAAGTATGCTCTTCAATATTGTTGTTAACAGAATTATCGAGAGCTTCTTTTATTATATATTATATTATATTATATTATATTATATTATATTATATTATATTATATTATATTATATTATATTATATTATATTATATTATAATATATTATATTATATTATATTATATTATATTATATTATATTATATTATATTATATTATATTATATTATATTATATATTATTTTATTATATTATTTTATTAATATGTTAAAATTACATTAATTCCTTAATTTTAACATTTGATATTGATCTTTTCAGACGAACACTGCATAAGACATTGTTGGCAAATATACATCTAAATTTTAGAAAATTTTCTTATTTAAATTATTCTCAATTAATGATGAAATGTGTTTGGGTGGTATTTAGTTTTGTCATTGTCGTTTTTATTGATAGTATTAAAACGAGCAGATGTAAGTTATATTAGTGGTTGTTTGTTATTGGTGTTCACATGCATGTTTAACAATTAATGTAATTGAACACAAATATTCTTTGATATTAAATAAAGCTTTAACACATGTACATATGTTACAGTCAGATAACATGTGTATGTTTGTACTACTTTATGTTATGAAAGCGTATGGACTTTCTTTGTGCGTGTTATTCCGGTCATATTATATTGTTCTACAGTAAAATAAAATAGTTTTGTAAAGAAATACATTGTCGAGTAATTTTATTTTCAATTAGCCGTTTTTTGTATAGAAATTATAATGGAAACATTTTTAATTGAAGGAATAAAACTAATTTAGAAAAGGAATTTCTAACAAGATGTTGTTGAATTATTGATGTATTAATGAATTTTATTTCAAATTTAATTTTTTTTTTTTAGAAAGTACAATCCAAAATTGTTCCCCATCAAAAAGGAAAGGCTTCAAAAAGAGATCAAATGTGGAAAATTTCGATTGTTTAATTCTCATGAATTTAAAATTCGTAACTTATTGAAAAAACTTTTTTCTGCTTGATGTTTGCAAAACAACCTTGGGTAGGTTTTAAGTCTGTTTCTTACAAAAACTGTTAATTAAATAGTTGGTTTGTGCAGAGCTTTAAATATTTACCAATAATGCATTAAGTCTCAGACAAACATAGAACATTTTAACAAATAAAATAAAATCAAATATCTTGTATAATGAACATACATACTTACAAATTAAATAATATAAAACAAAATTGGTTATTATCCTAAGACAAAATGTTACACATAGAAAATTCCAAAATGTTGGCTCCTTAAATTTTTTTTATATAAGCAAAAACGCTGGAAGATTAATAGCCATACTTATAAAAAAATTATAAAAAAATATAACATAATTATGCCTATATTTTTAATAAGTAGGACCCAAAAGGTCTAAAATAAATAACACTAAAGTTGACAAATTTTGTATCCTAAATATAATTATTTTATGTTAATTACAAAAGCACTATTAACATATTCATAACTTTTTTATTAAAAAAAACTTTATTATCATACACGCTCTTATATCATAATAAAAGTAGAACTAATTTACTTTATAACTAGAAGGGTGTTAATGTACAGATTTATAGCTTAATTTACATACTTTGTCAAATATTTTGAAAAGAAATGGGAAAAAATACTTTTTGTTAACCACATTAAGTGTCTTAGAGAAGAGGGCTAATGCAATTACACTCATATTTAAATATTTACTTTTTGCCTTTTTTGGATTTTTGCATTAATGTTGTGTAAAAATAAACTTTTAATAAATTTGTTAGCAGTTTGTTATTCTATTACTTTTACACAGGAGCTTTTGTAATACACGAATATACAATTAACCAAAACCATCTTGTTTTATTTCAAATAAATATTTCATACAAAATTACAAAAAGAACTCACATACTCGATAAGATGAGAATAAGATGATAAGAATTTAACATCAACCCTTTCACTTTTTAAAGCAACAATTTATATTGTTCTTTTCATACGCCGACAGACATAAACAGCAACAAATGCAAAAAAAGAAAAAATATCAAAACAAACAGAAGAAAATGAAGAGAATAAAGTGCGAAAATTCCTGGCTAAAATTTCAGACTCATTGTCATCTCTGCCTCACACTGCTGCTGCCTCTTTTGTTCATTAGGACAAATTGTATTATTATTTGGAAAGACTCTCTTTGACAAAACAAAAAATTTAGTGACAATGAAAGTGTAATGTTAAGGATAAATATATGCCTTTACTTTTACTTTACTTATTATTATATACAATTTTTTTATAGATGGATACTTTACTTACATATTAAAAGTGCACAGTGGTGCAGAAACATAATTTTACTGATTGCACGCTATTTGAAAATTAAAATTATTTCTAATTATTTTATCTATTTAATGCAATGTTTAAAAGGCAAGTTGCACACAAGAATGTTTTCGACATTGAGTGGTACCGCGTAGTAATTTTATAAAGGGTGTTTTTTATAGACGTATAGAACTTTAAGTTGGCATCACTTTTTTAACTGGCGGCCATTTTGTCAGCTGTCAAGTGATTAATATTTAGTTTGTTTTGCCATTTCATCATGAATAGGTTGACAAAAGAACAACGCTTGCAAATCGTGCAAATTTATTTCGAAAATAATGGTTCAGTTCGCGAAGTTTACCGCAAGCTCCGTCCATTTTATGGTCGACATAATCGGCCATCAGAGCAATTAATTCGGTTAACCATGGATCGTTTTCACACTACGTTTACTCTATGTGATAATACGCATCCGCAGAGACGTCGAACAGTGCGCACCGAAGAAACAATTGCCGCTGTAGAGCAAAGTGTTGAAGAGGACCCGAATGAATCGATTCGCCACCGTGCACAGCAATTACAGCTTTGTCCATCAACTTTATGGAAGATTTTGCGCAAAGATCTTGGCTTGCGACCTTACAAGATCCAGCTTGTGCAAGAATTAAAGCCGCGAGACCATGCAATGCGTCGTGATTTTGGTGTATGGGCCGAAAATGACATTGATCTCGATGCTGATTTTCATAGCAAAATTTTGTTCAGTGATGAGGCTCATTTTTGGTTGAATGGCTACGTCAACAAGCAAAATTGCCGCATTTGGAGTGAAGGGAATCCACATGAGACCCTTGAAACGCCATTACATGCACAAAAACTGACTGTTTGGTGTGCTCTATGGGCTGGTGGAGTCATAGGGCCATACTTCTTCCGAAATAATGCTGGAGAGTCAGTTACCGTTAATGGAGACCGGTATAGAGCCATGATAACCGACTATTTTGTTCCCCAATTGGATGGCATGAATGTGCATGAGTTGTGGTTCCAACAAGACGGCGCTACATGCCACACAGCGCACGTTACAATCGATTTATTGAAGGAAACATTCGATGAGCGCATAATTTCGCGGAATGGACCTGTCAATTGGCCACCAAGATCGTGCGATTTGACACCATTGGATTATTTTCTTTGGGGATATGTGAAGTCGCTCGTCTACGCCAACAAACCAGAAACGTTAGGGGACTTGGAAGCCAACATTCGTGGCGTTATTGCCAACATACGGCCCCACATGCTCAAAAAAGTGGTTGAAAATTGGACCTGTAGAATTGACTTTATTCGAGCCAGCCGCGGCGGCCACATGCCCGAAATCATATTTAAACATTAATGGCATAAAATTATCCTTACAATAAAGCCAAATTGATGGACATTAAAACGATTTTCTTGTGTTTTATTTCAATTCGAAGTTCTATACGTCTATAAAAAACACCCTGTATTTAAATGGTAACATTAAACCCTCCAAAGTCTTTTTCAATAAATTTTTATATGCAAAGTTTTTTGTTATTTATATAATAAGTTTTTTCCTTCGAAATTTTATTTTATAAAGGAGTTAAAAAACTTTTTAATCTAATAAAAAGCAAAAAAAAAAAAACCTAAGCTCAAACACTATTCTTATCTTATTCGTTCATCAAAACCAAAGAATTTTATGTAGTTCATATTAGCAGTAACAAAGTTTTAATAATAAAAATATTAACTGACAATAAACACATTCACTATCAGATTTTCTCTCTTGTCAAATCAAACGTTATATTTTATATAACGTCAAACATTTTCACGTCCACAAAAACAACTGTACAGACTATGGAAAAAGTAGAAACTGAAGTCAACAAAATAACAACACGGACTAAAACTTTATTCTTATTTTAAGAAACAACAATAATATTAAAAAAAAAACAAAGCTCAACAGTGCTGTTTAGTGTTAGAAACTTAAAAGAATAAAAAAAACTTTTGTTGTTATTTAACGTACTTTGCTTGTAAAAACTTAATATGCACACACTAGCAAACGCACATGTTAAATATTCAAGCATATTAACAAAACAAAAGAGAAAGTAAGAGAGTAGATAAAAACAAAAAGCCTTTCGTTTATCTTCGGCACACAATGCCATTTTACCAACGACAGGTTTTCAACAACGAAACAACGAGAACAAATGGCGCCTCGATAATACCCCGATAGTGTAATTGTTTAACTTAGACAGACATTCGCCAGCTTACAAAGCTGTCTAACGGTCACATTTTTCGCTTTATTACAAACTAAATCAAACAGTTTTGATTATTTATTTCTTACTAACACATGTACACCAGAGACACGTGAAGTAAACGTAAAATTTTTTAAAAGTAAATTGTATTACAATAGATGTAAGTGCATATATGTATGTGTACGACATATATACTTGTGTATGAGTGTGTTGTTTTTAGTTTGGAGTTAATTAAAAAGTAAAAGTATAAATTGTTTGTAAAATAAAAATAATAATTGTTAATGAAGTTTTAAAGAAAATTGAAAAATACGATTGTGCTAATAGATTTAATAAAATACAATGCCTTTTTCAAGGTATCTTTTATTTCTAAAATTTTTATGGAGGAATACTTAAACAGAAAAAGTGATGAATAATTTAAAGTTGATATAGTTTAAAAAAAATGTCACATACTTTTTACATGTACTATGACATATTAAATGTAAAATACTTTTAGGCTGAGTTTAAAATATTAATTTTAATTTCAATAAAGAATCTCTTGTGTAATTGTGTAAATACTAAAACTATGAAAGAAAGTAGAAAAGGATAATGTTTTCTTAAATAAGAAAACTAAAAATCTTTTTTATGTTTTGATATCTAAAAGGTAAATTAAAAATTTAAAAAAAAAAATATTTTATTTGTTAAAACTTGTTATTTTTAATTAAAATAGGTTGGATTTTTTTAATTTTTTAGGAAAAGAATATTTTTATTGAAAGAGCTTTTAAATTTGTTATTAGCATTAATGCCCTGTGCTTCGTTTTATAAATAAAACTAAGAAAAATTAAATAATATAGGAATGAACATACTACATACTATATATATGATTATACATTAGTTCTTAAGGAAATGTAACATAACTCTTGTCTTTAGTTAATACTAGATGAACCCGGTGTGCTTCGCTACCACCCTCGTTATTAAATAAAATTAAAAGTATTGCGAAAATTTAATGACGATTGGTCCAGTAGTTAAGACTATATTACGATTTTTAATTTTTCTAAAAAGGGGCGGGGTCCCACCCACTTTTCTCCTGGTACGTATTCCTAATTATGCCAATACCATATGTACCAAATATCGTCGACGTAGGTTAAAAAATGGCCAAAGTATGGCGATTTAAATTTTTGGGTTATATGGGCGGTGCCACGCCCCTTTGTCCAATTAAAAATTCATATAGCCTATTATTCCTTCCAGAGTCACAGGAAGATCGGTCCAAGGGTTTGGCCTCCTATAAAGCACAAACAAACAGACAGACATTCATTTTTATATATATAGATAATGTAAAAAGAGTCCATGTTGTTGGAATTTTGCCAGTATCAGGTTCTGGTTGTTAGCGACTTCTTTACTGCTTTTGTATTTCTCTGCACTATGCGGCTTGTCACTAAATTGCGCAGCTTAAAGCAGAATGATAATAAATTTTTTCTGAGCAACTATCACTAACTAGATAGAGCGCAAAGTATCTGCTTGTTCGATTATCCCTCTAACAGAAAGTCATTCATTTTACTATTGATCGTGTTTAACTGCAATAAGTTATTTTCTCAATTGCTTCTTAATTTAAATAAATTTATTATTTTTAGTTTATCAAATTAATTATTAGTCGAACTACTTTTTTTTGTTATAACAAATTAATGCGGTTAAGTTCATGCATATTTAAGTTTCTTAACTCATTAAGAAAGGAAAATTAATTTTTCCAAATTTCTGCGTTTAATTTTTAAAGAAATCAGAGAAATTTAAAAAAATAAAAAAAGATTTTTTCTGCTCGCAAAACTCAATCATTTCTGAAACGGTTTTGATTATAGATTGCTCTCATGTTAAAAAATAGGTCGTAATTTTTAAGATTTTTACATGTCAATTGAGCCATAATGAACACCCAAATTTTTACCAAAAATTAACTTTTGAACTGTTGTTGTTAAATATAGCATATATGCTTATACTTATAATATAATAATTTTAAATAATTAATTTTTTAAATTAAATTAAATTAAATTTTAATAGTTGATAAAATTTGATTCATATGATAATATCTTTGGAATCTTTATAGACAGATAGTTGAAATTAACATAGCACGTGTTTTGTTACGTCGTCAATAAAAAAAAATATAAAAATTAAAAAATTATAAAAAATTAAAATTGCAAAATCATGTATAAAATAGCCGAAACAAGTTAGCCGTATACAGTGGAGAAAGAAAAATAGAATCATTGTTGGTTATTGTTGTTTTTATTTGGACTTTGATTTTTGTCTTTACTTTTTTATTGGGACAAAAATCTTTAGTTTATTTAAAATGTTTGTGTGAAGTTTTTTGGAAATCTAAGTAAGCGTTAGCAAAATGGCCATCGAGACGTGCCTCCACCCTCAATTATCAATATCGGTGATTTAATTATTAAACCGGGATAATAGAAAATAATACGAAAAAAAAGATTTCTTTGAAAAGGTGATGATGTTATTTGAAGTATATGAGCTTTTTTCATAAAGCATTGTAGGCTGACACTTGAAATTTAAATAAAGTATGTATTGACCACAACTACAAGTATACAAAATAAAAGGTTTCCTTATAGCAGATGTTTTTTCATGTAAATAGGCTTATGTTTCGAATATTTATAGAAAAACACTTGAAAGTTACCTAGAATGTCCGATATAATAGGAAGTATGAAACAGAAAAATAAATGTCAAAGGTACAGGCTGTTCCTATAGTTGACATTAGAGATGAGCGATATTTTAATACCTGTGATTAAAAAATCACTGGTCACTACAGTGATTGAGTTGATCAAATAACAGTTCCGCCTAAGAACGTTCTTTTATATTTGCACACATACTAACTTAAATTTAATTTTACTTTGTGAAAGAGAAATATAAGCAAAAAAAATGGTGTGTGCTTTTTTTATTTGAACCTATAATCAATCAATATTTCCGGGAAAATTAAATTACAGCTGCTTTTAATGTAGGTGGAGATCAAAATACCTTTTTCCATAAGATTACTGTTTGCATAAAATATTATTTAGTATTATATACTTCCTATATAAAAATGAATGTTTAAATATAAGAGAAATGCAAGCGATGATCACGGTAACTATTTAAAAGAACGGTGATTTGAAAATCACGTTCACTGGTAACGACATTCCTCAAAAATCACGGAATCGCTCATCCCTGGTTGACATAGTTTGTCTTTAAACTATAATAAATAGACAAAGTGTTTATTACAATTGTCATTTGACATTCAATAACCCTTTGTCGTTAAGTCTGTTTTGAAACCGTTTTTTTTTTTGGTTTGCAAGAATTTTTTCATTGCTTTTTTTTTATTAAACGTCATACATATTTATATATATTTGTTCTTGCTTTCTGAACGTGAACTTAAGTCAGATTAATAATAAGTGATTTACAAAATTTTTATGAATCTGTTTTTTCCAATTAAAGATTAACGAATTGCGTTAACTTTACTAATTATTTAAGTTTATGAATTCATTCATTGTATACGTATTTTTAATTTTTTTTTTTTTTTTGGTGTTGTATTGTAATGTGCTATAACGGAACTTGGTATTTATTTTATAGCATTTATTGAAACATTTTCCTTGAGAATATACTTTGATTTAGTTTTTAACCATTTGAGCACACCTGGGATTAAAATGCATATGTTGTAAATTTCGTTATAATCAGGTTGGTGTTTAGGCGTGTTTGTGCATACAACTTCATAAAAAAATAGTTTTAAATGTTAAAAACCTTAGAAGTAAATTTTAAAAATAAATAATGGCGCGCTCACAAAGTTGTATAAAGTCATTCATCCTTCACATACTTAAATTATGTTGTAATCAGACTCATTATTATATTCTACTAAAAATAGTGGTAGTATTTTTCTGAAATAAATTTCTCTCTTTAATATTAAAAACTAATTGTGCTGCATAGTTTAAGGGGACTTCTAATTTTAATATTGTACAATAATTAAGTAATTTTGACAAACATTATGAACAAGCTTTTAAAGAAGAAAAATCCTTTTCAATTAAATTAATAAAAAAAAAAACATTTGTACAACTATTGTTTAATTTACTCATCATTTAATGGATTTCAAACAAATAACGAATATGATTTCAAAACAAAACAAAACAAAAAACTTCAAAAATGCCATTATTCTTGTAATGAAGAATTTTGGCACATATGTTGTTAATTATTGTATTAATTTTTACATTTCATGTCTGCATCAAATGGAAACAACAAACACTAACGACAACAATGTGACAGATTTCGTCCTAATGAAATTTATTTTTATTAAAAAAGTTTTCAAAAGGAGTAGCAATAAACATTTCTTCTCTGGAAATCTGAAGACATTTAGCTCTTGATAGCTTTAATTTAACAGGATAAAATTTTTCATTTAATATAAAATTTAAAATAGTAATTATTTAAGCGCTAAAATGTTTATTACAAAGCAAGAAATGAATTGTTTTCATTTGTGATGAAGCATGTTTCGTTATGTTCGCCCATTAAACTTTTTTTCAAATGTCATCAGTATAATAATTCTTCTCTTTTTATATTAAATTTCTTTAATTAGAGCTTGCATATGTGTTGGAATAATTTCTTAAATTTAAAAATAGAACATTTGTGGACATTAGTTCTAGAAGCGTAGAAACCAATGTTTATTTGGAAAATACTTTATTAAAAAAAATATGCATTGAAGTAATTAAAAACCCATTTAAGGGGAAGAACGGCGAAGTAACAGTAGTTATTGAGAAGGCATTGCATCTTTGCGTTTTAAATTTTTAAATTTCAAGAAGCATCGAAATCTGGAAAACTACTGAAGGTTGTCGAGAAAAGAACTAAGATTTTATTTTTTACATAAACTAAAATAAAATCTGGCGTCACCGAAGTAGAAAAAAATAATTCGAAAAGTAGAAATAAAAACACAAGGCTGTTTAGTGGAGGTTTGTGTAGCCCGATAAAACTTAAAAAATAACAAAAAAAAAAAATAAATTTTGATCATTCACATTTGAAAATGATTCGGGCATATGACCACCGTCACTGTTTTTAACATTCTGGACGTCCGTATACAATGTTGGCCTCTAAGGAGTCAATTATTGCTGGCATAAACCAGAAACTTCACGTGACCCCAAAAGGAAATAATGAAGGAAAATCCTAAAGTCTATTGGTCGAAAATAACTTATAACAAAATTTTAATTTCAAAAAGCCATTGTTGCGGTCTCTGGATGGCCTGCATCGCCTTCTTGTTGTATTCACGCTTCACCTGGATCATGCTCATCCATATTTTCAAACTAAACGTTATTGATTAAGTTGCAGTACTGATGTTCAACAGTGGTTTTCAAAAATTTTATAACTTTCAGACGTCCTGAGTTTTTTTGCTTGGACCTGCTTTCCAATCATAGTTCGAAAATGTCAAATTAAAGACATGTTAAATTATTTAATTTTCATAAAAATCTTCTTGCTATTTTTTAAATAATACCGATTAAAGTTAATTACCCATATTGATTATTGAGGGTCAAAGCACGTCTCGGTGGCCATTTCGCTACCACTTACTTAGCTCTTCAGGAAACTTCTGACAAACATTTTAAATAAACTTGAAATTTTTGTCCAAACAATAAAGTAAAGACAAAAATCAAAGTTTAAGCAAAAACAACAATAACCAAACAATAATTATATTTTTCTTTCTCCACTGTATAAAGCTGATTTTTTTCGGCTCTTTTATAAAGTTGAAATGTCATTTACAACCCTAATACGCACAATATTTGCAACAGAAAAATCTTTTTATTATTTAACTTAAGAGAGTGATAACACTCAAATGTTTGAATCAAAGTCTGCATATTTTTGTCACCCTACTTTATTTCTGCTTATTTTTTTTTCTTGACAATGACATTCAGTCAATATAATATATATTGTGAACTTATAGAGTTCACCTGTCGCTCAGTTTGTAGCAGCAAACCTTTTGAGGGTGAAAGAGGCTCGTGCGTCCTAATAGGAGCACATCTTTAGTAATATGTAAAGCGAAAAATTCTAATAGTATCGCTAAATATTCGCCAATGACATTTTGAATTATTTAATTTTGATTTGACGCTGAATATTCGTCTTTAATAGTTTGGCTACCGCTCGAGAAGCTCGAAACGCTTTGCAATTTTCCGTCCTTTTTGTTTTTTTTTTATTTTATTCCCAAATCTTAATCTTTGCTTGCTGTTTAACCAATTCTTTTATCTTATTAGAAAATAACAGTAATTAGAAATATTTACATTACTAGTGTGTGCGGTAGACACTTCGTTCGACTTTATTTTAGTCGTCAATATTATTAAATTATAGAAGCAGAATATTAACAGCAGTGATATTAACATCTATTTCAAAAGTTTACTGAGAAGGTATGCACATGAATTGAGAGTTAATTTCTAATGTATTATTTTCAGCTTTAAGACCTTTATAATTTCGATTTAAATAAAAACTTGATTATGGGCCTACACAAAAAGATTTCTTTAAAATAATTAATTTTTTTTGAACAAAATCGATTAAATAATGTGTTCCTAAATGGTACAATAAAATGTTGGCCTCTTAAGTAAACTATGAAAATCAATTTAGCACTTTTATCTTAAGTCGCATAGACAGGGTTAATATGGGTCCTCTTGCGGATATTTTTTTGGTGGTTCCTCTTTTATTGCCTAAAAATTTTAAGCCACAAATAACCTGTTGTAAAAACAAATAATGTCGTTATTTTTAGTGTTGCATTTTCTTAATTCTTTCATTCATTTTTATTTTATGAAAACAAGATTAGTTTTGGTATTTTTTCGCCAATAGTTCGCTATTACGAAGTTTTAATGTTCAAAATTTTAGCCAACAGTATGGCTTCGGAAGTTGTTTGTTTTGTTTTAACTAACTTTTTCTTATTTATTAATCTCAGGTCAAGTGATCATTTCTTCAAAAGCGTATGAATGTTTAAGTATATAAGCAGACACTTACAGCAGTTGATTGAAATATATGATTGTTTGTCACCCACTTTACTGTTTATATGGCAAATAGCATACAAGACAATTTTCCGTACTCAGTGGTACTGGACAGCAGAAATATAAACATGAATTGTGTTAAATTCAACTATTAAATCAAAAATTTATAAATTTCTTATCACGTAGTTAATGAAAAAGTGAAAAGCGGTTATGTTTCTTTTTTTTGAGTTTTGTCAAAAATAAACAAAGTATATTTTTTTAATAATAAATTCTTTCGTTCTTTTCGGTAAGATTTTTGTAAACGAAATTCTAAAATATGTTTTTTTCTTGCAGATACACTTAGTCTTAAACAAAAATTTTCTGAAATATGGTAAAGAGTTTTATTGGAAGCTTACATGAACTATAAATTGTAATAAGACTTTTGGTATGTACAAGACGAAATACAGAGAGAACAGTAAAGAAATACGTTGGTTTGTGTGTAAATTTCGTCTAACCAAATTAATGTTGATATGAATATATCTCGTATTCTTATTTACAAAGTTAGTTGGTTAAATAGATGATGTTTATGAAATACACAACTAAGGTAGATAGATGCGAAGAATGCTGATTGAGGTTTCTTTGGAAAGGGTCCGCATACATTTGTAAAATAAATTTTCTTTCTAAAAAATTTTTTTTGGAAATTAAAAATAAAATGAACTTAAGCCAAAATAATTTCAATTCATTTGGAATAATATTCTAATAAATCAATCCTTTCAATCCAAATTTATTTTTATTTGTTTTATTTTTTAATAAAAATTAGACATCTTAATATTTTGAAACAATACAAGTAATGTTTACTTTGCATTTGTGCTTGTATTTACAAGTGTAACAGTGTAAGTGTGTTAAAAAAATGTGAGCTCAGTTAATGATGTTTATAATATTGCAAGTTATTGCCAAAGATATTATTTATTTTAGTCAGGCCAAAACTCATTGAATTATCTGCATTCACATAATAGAAAGGAGAACTAAGAAAATTTAATTGCCTTCTAGGGTGATCCCAGTTCTCTTCGCTGCCCCAATAGGAATAATTGTACCACAACAACTCCTTCAGCGTTTTAATTAATTACTTACTATAATAAAAATTTCAACACTCGCTAATATAGTTCTCTAGTTATTTGATAATAACTTTTAACTATGTAAGGAAGGTACCATGCCGTCATTCAAATTCAGTCAGTTTTTTGCTATATTATGAATATTAATAAGAGAGTTATTTGAACACAATTTCAAGCTACTACCTGTTACAGGTGCAAAGCCACACGATGATAAATATTTACTATGTATGGAAAGTACCACGCCCATGTTTACTATCATAAAAAAGTACCTTATTCTACCAACTGCATATCTGCTAATACTCTGTAAATATTCCAAGATTATCGGTCCATTGGTGTAGCCAGCTAAAGATTTTCGACAAACAATCAAACAAACAAGCATACATGCAAACCAACACAGGCTTTTGTTCTAAAAGCCTAAATATGTGGATATATTTTTCTTCACACAGGGTCGTAGCAGGTTGTTACTCAAACTGTTAAAGAATTCTTAAGTATAACACTATAAGTTTTATCACGTTATCAAACTTTCTTATAATAATGCTAAAACAACCCTTACAAAAGCCAATAAATCATTTTACCTGGACAAAAAACTTTACTAACAATAAATGTTTGAATAAAAAGTTTAAATAAAAACTTTAGATAACTTTCTGTATTACACGCACACATAAATTTGTTTTAGTTAATGAAATTTTTTTGAATTATTTTCTATTTTATTAAGCTTTGGGTCCTTATATCTTTTATTAATATTTTATTTCAATATTTCGGTACTTTCTGCGTACCTTCTTCAGGAAACAAAATTATTATTGATATTGAATCAAAATAACAAAATTAATTTTTTTGTTAAAATATAAAGAAAACAATCAAATTCCCATAAACTCCAAACTTAAGAAATAGATAAGATTAACTCTACAAACTATTCTTTATATTTGATAAGCGTTGACTTTGATTTCAAGTTTAATAAAAGTTATTTTGTACCATTTGCTAAATACTTCCTTATATCGTTTACATTGTATAAGCAGTAAATTTAATTTAATTTATTTATTGATCACACGAATTAAATGACATCTATATACTAGTTTATCTCGTGTTGGAGTAATCCAATAGTGTAATACATATTATTGTACAAAATTTTTCAATCTCTGTTGATAACCCCTCTCTTACTCTAAATAAAATTAATGGTGCTGAAGTATCTGTTTTATTTTTATGCGGGTCAATAGCTGTAAACCATTTCAAACGTTGATGTGAGTTTGTGTTATAGAACTTTCATTTCGAATAATACAAATTAAAAATCCTATAGTTCATTACCACTTTTTCCCTTGCGAATTTTTTACAATTTATTGTACACGGTTTTGTTGATTTTATTAGTTTTGGATTTAACTTTTATATGTTTTGAATCATGTATGTGTGTCATTTTAAGTTATTACTTTTGACCATATAAATAAATTTACAAGTTTATATTTATGTTAGGATAAACAAAATAATATTTGGACAACATATGTTTTCTTCGTTTCAACTAAAGTCATAACTTTAAAACTGTAATTTTAGATAAGATGCCATATCATTTTGGTTTATCTCGAATATATGAAAAAACACATGTTATTGGTTTCCAATACCAACCCTTATGTACAAAATGAAAGCAAAAATATAATAGTTACTCAATCGTTACTGTGTTCTTGTATAAATATTGAATCAAAAAATTAAATATAAATATTTGAATTTTTTGTCGTTTGGTTTTTGAATTTTTTTGTGTTTGTATAAAAAAATATTTTTAACTTTATTTTGTTTTTCAAAAAAACTAATTATTGATATTTTTGTTTCCTGTTTCCTGAAGATGGCACCCAACGGTGTGGCGAAATATTGAAAAAATATTTAAAAAATAGTAAACAATATTTTCATTATTAAAATTATAAAAGAAAATAAATTACGTAATTTTAAATTTTTTCTCCCATCAGGATCCTGAAAAATTTAAAATTAAAAAAAAAACGCTAGGCACCGCGTATTTACATTCATACTTAACTTATAACAGTCAATATGATACTGAAAGAGCATCTATAATGTTGTAAGCAAACGAGTATGAATAATTAAAAATAAAAAGTTGCATTTCGTGGCTATCTAATGGCTTAGCACAAAAGCAACAACAAATGTACAAGACGAGTTACAAAGAGAACGACAAAGAAATGCTTTAAGTTGTGTGTGAACTTCGTCTCACCAAATTAACATTATGCTATAAACATAATCAAAGGCTACCGACCATCGACTATCGATTATGACATATGTATTAAAGTTAACCAAAACAAAACAAACTTGATTTTTTAAAGTAAATGTCTCAAGAAAATTTAATGAACTTTATAAGTACTATTGCTAAAATAGTGGAAACAAAGGCTTCAGTGTATGAAAAATCCACGTCCAAATTTGCATGTAAATTGAACTAAACATTCACATTAAACAATATAATAAATACATATAAACAGTAGAAATGACTATTATATACTTATCAACTTCAATAAAAAACCCAAAAAATAAATATAAATGAAACAAATTAGAAATTGATGAAAAAAGAACTAAATGGAAAATTTGACAAATAAAAAGTAAATGAAAAAATGCGCCAAATAAAAAGTAAATGAAAAATGTAAACAAATGAACAGATGATTATTATTTTTCAATGGTGCCACTATAAAAGTTTTTTGCGTTTTTATTAGCGATATTTAATGTATTGCGTTTTTAAAACCACCATTTCATGCATTTATTGTATTCGCAGCACTAATCTGTTTTTTGTAGCCTAAGTTGGCTACGGGCTACAAAAGTAGCCGTGTAGTCAGTAGTCGTGTATCAGCTAAAAGAATTATTCTCATGAACACGCATGTATTCTATTTTTGACATCTTGTAGTCGATGGTTGGTAGACATGATTGTGTTTATAGCATTAAGATTAGTTGGTTAAATAGATGATGTTTACGACGTACATAACATAAGGTAGATAGATGCAAAGAATGCTGATGAAGGATGTGGCGGTCCAGAAAATGCTGCATTTCATTCTGCTAGCGCCTAATTTTTCTTCTTCTCTTTGAAAAACCTCCGCATACATTTGTAAATAATTTTTTTTTCTAAAAATGTTTAGAAATTAAATTAAAAAGAACCAAAAAGTCGAAAATAAGTCAAATCACATAATTGTTTAAAGAATTTTTAAGACCGAAATATATTTTATTCTTATCAGTTTCAACTTATTTAAAAAGAAGTTAATCGATTTGGGAAGTAAATTCTCCACACAGTGGCAGCGATTTTCACTATATGTTAAAATATCAGCTAGAATGTTCACATTAAAGTAGTTGACGTACAATTTCATTGTATAAATTGTAAACATATTTATCCAACTAATTTAATCAATATTGATTTGGTTAGACGAAGTCCACTTACAACCCACATATGCGAAGAATGCTGATGAAGAATGTAACGATCCAGAAAATGCAGCATTACATTCTGCTGGTGTCTAATTTTTCTTTTTTCTTTGGTTAAGGCCTGCACACATTTGTAGATAATTTTCCTTGTTAAAAAAATTTTCAGAGATTAAATAAAATATGAACTTAAGCCGAAAATCAATTTTAATTCGTTTATAATTTTTCTTTCTGTTATTCTAAGAATAATGATATTAATAATTCAATTGTCAAATATTAATTTCTTTGTTTTAGGAAAAACAAGAGAGAAATTCACTGTGTAACAAGAATAAATAATTATAACAATCATCACCATATCTAAAAAAGTAAAATTAAAAAAAAACTATTTTTTAGCCAGACAAAGAATATTATTTTTATACTTTCCATTTCAATAACTCTTTAAACGGATTGTGTTAATTGTGGTTTTATGCTTCGGTTAGTTTAATGTGTATTGTTGTACATACATACATTTTATTTTATGCATTTTTAATATACACACATAGGTTTGTTAAATGAAAATAAATGTAATAATAACAACATCTCTCCAAAAAGAATTTAATAAAAAGAATTTCACTCATAAATATTTGATTTAAAAATGCTTTCAGTTTTATTGTTTTCTTAATATTGCTATGTGTTTATTTGTTAAAAAACCAAACAGGTCTTTTAGTGAACTATTGCCTATGAAGTTGGCTTTTCCTGAAATATATTATTTATTTTCTGAATGTTTGTTGTTGAAGAATTAAGTAAAACATCAATTTTTCAGTATTAAACTGTACAAGACAACAAAAAAAGACAGAAAAAATAAAAATCTATAGATGCATCAGCGTTTTTTAAGTTTAATCGATTAAAGTTGCCACTTTTTTTTTAGATATTATTACGGCTAAAAGTCAGTAGGAAAACTGTAAATATTGTTGTTTTAAATTTAGAATGTGCTCAGTCGATTTACATTTAAACCAATTATTCTTCAACTTATTTGAGAGAGAGAGAGAGAGAGAGAGAGAGAGCTATATGAAGCTCTGCTATCATTTATGCAAATTTACAAATTCCGTGCTATTGTTTGTTAGAAGAAGCAGCTGCTTCTGTGAGTACGGGTGCTTAACTGCACAGACAAAGCTGCACATTGAATTAATATTTAAAATATTAAATCAAATCATTGCAGAGAAAGTATTGCCTAAAACATCTGGGATTATATAACGAAATAAATGCTTTGTTTATTGAAGATAAAATTAGTCAAAAAATCTTGAATCTTGAGTATGTGAAATTTTATTTGCATCAGACGAGAAGGCAAATTATGTTATTCGATATAAGTCGAAATTTAAATAGAATTTGAATGTAATATTTAATCGATGTCCCTACCCTTTTTGAGGTTGACCAATTTTCCCTTTAATATTTTTATTTCTGACTTATATACTTCACTAGTTTTTCCCTGGGCGCTTTGCTACCCCAATGAAAATAATCGTACCAGGTTCCAAGCAAGTTGAATAATCTTTTGTTGATCTTTTTTATGCAAGAGATTTAAATTTTAACTGAAAGATTACAATAATTAAAAAATGTCAATGCTCGCACTGTAAACTTAAATATCAATCATTAAACACACAGAAATTAAATAAGTTAAATGACGCGAGCAAGAAGAGCCTTTACCGTCAAAATGAGATATTCTGATAAGAAAAAACAACATTTTTATATAAGCCATCAGTGAAAGTA
This sequence comes from Gymnosoma rotundatum, assembly GCA_916610165.2. Lineage (NCBI taxonomy): Eukaryota > Metazoa > Arthropoda > Insecta > Diptera > Tachinidae > Gymnosoma > Gymnosoma rotundatum. Next base: position 47,654,088 of record OU744336.1, on the reverse strand, counting down.
GACCTTTCCAACGCATGTACTCGTTTGAATATCGGTTGAGTGGTTCTCAGGTTATAAAATCACGAACATAGGACAACTTATTTTTATATACATAATAATATAGAAGATAACATTTATTGAAATAGTACATGTTGCGTATGATTAATATTTGATTCGAAATTAAATGTTGAGTATACGTATCGGTTGGTATATTTTTAAATTTTGCTACATAATGCTAAAAATTCATATGATATCAAAAAAAAATAATTCCCTTTATTAACAGCAAAAATTACTGTCATTTTTCAATTTTGAAAAGTCTATACAAAATTCATTAAACAGCATGAGATTGCTATGCGACTAAAAAAAATGTTGTTAAGTTTTAAGCTTAAATGGTAAAAGAAAAATTTATATATTTGAATCGAAAATGGAAATCTTTTGAAAGGCAGAAATTAAATTTATGTACGAAACAAGAGTTATTTAAAGATGAAAAATATTTGTTGGCAGTTTTTTGTAGCATAAACATAAATGCATACTTTATTAATTTTTGCTATCATAGAATAATATATCACAATTTCTTCTTTTCTTGGGTTGAAAATTAAAATCAAACTTAGTACTTATCAAAAAATATAATAAAACTATAAGATACATTCTGTGATTCATTGACTAGAATGATGGAATGCTATATATTATTTATATTATTATTACTAAAAATGCTGTTCGATTTTTTTATCTTCATATTTATTTGCATTCAGTTTAAATCTACCACAGAGAAAACAATAAAACATAGTATTGCCCTAAAACTTTTGCATAAGCAATAAAAAAATATAAATCTTTCATAAATTTAAAATAAGAAGAATTTTTACTTTTTTAGGTTTTTGAGTTATTTCTTTTAAAATTTCAGCACAAGTTAAGTACTTGCAATAGAAAATAAACACGTTCATGATTTTTATATACAAGATTTTAAAAACAATCGAACAAAAATTATTTGGGTGTTTGAAGAAGGAAAAAAAAAGAAAAAAGATTTTTTTCCTCAAAATTAAAAATTATTTTTAAATTATAATTGTTAAGCTACGGTCACATTTGGTAAACATTAGCTTAAAATTTGTTTGCTCTTGTTGGCCTTAAATTATTTCAAAGCACTACAAAATTAGTTTTGTTTTCACACTATCCACATTTATTTGCCTATTTGTTCAAACAGCTAAAAAATAGTGTCAAAAAAGCTATGGCCAACTATGTTCATAATATTTAATAAGTTATTGCGCATGTGATATCTTCATTGGTATTCAATTTATTCAGCATTATTTCAAAGTAATTGCAAAGAAAATATTTTAAATATTACTAAACTAGCAGTGCTCACGACTTTATCTGCATGTCATTTCTAATTTTCTAAAAATTCAAATTTAGAAAAATGTGTTTTTTAATATTTATTCCAGAGTTCTGTAGACAGTGTTAAAAATCTTCCATTTACAAAAATAAAAAGTTCAGACAACTGGTTTAGCACGATTATACTGTTAGAATTGGTTGCTTTCACACTTGTATCTCTATTTTTCTACTAAATGACTTATTTTTACGAAAAACAAGTATTCCATATTGGAATCAAGGTTCTAAGGGACCTCCTCACAAAATTTTGTTCAAATTCATCTGCAATGCGAACACAGACAGACAGGCAGCTAAAAATTTTAAATTAGATGTTTTGTATTCTATATCGATTACTACCTACGACAACATCAAAATTTTCAAATATATTTCATGTACAGAAATGAACCCATTTCAGTTTTATTATATGTATAGATTGTTAAAATTTATTTTTGTATTAAATTTATAATTGCAGTACAATATAAGTCCAAAAGGAACCATCAATAACCATTGTAAACCGAACAAAAACATACACATGTAGGAAATTTTGGCCCACTTAGGCAGTCTACAGGCGCTTCGCTTCTTATACTTTACTGTTCCTATACTTTGTTTAAGAAGTGAAATCCAATTTTATATTAAAGGAAAATATTTACCACTGATGGTAATAAATTTAAAAAAATTATATTTACCTACACACATATATTATGTCTACAGATTACAATTTAAATAATTATTACACATAATGGCAATGTGAGAAGAAAATTATAATGAATAATTTCCATGCATAAAATTTCTAAATAAACAAAGCCCTGCAAGAATATGAAATTTTTCATATTCTAGTACCAATACTTGTTCTCAAGGAAATGAACAATAAAAGGAAAAAACTAAATTGGAATTAGTTACTTCTTAATAAAAAATTTTTATATGTATTTATTCATGTTGTTTTGGTTTAAATTTATGAACATTTTTATTTTAAATATTTTTTATCGGAGCTCAAAACCAATGCAAAATATAGCATAATTTTCATCACGCGAATTGGTCGCCTGGTGTCTCACCTTCTTTCCAATGAAAGAAAATCGACAGGGGCAACATTAAAAAATTTAATTTTCCACAATTTTTAAAAATAACAAAACTTGTCTGGACTTATCGATTTTAAGAAAAATAAAAGTGTTGATTTCTTAAAGTATAGCAGATGTATTGGAAAAATTAAAATTTATCAAACCTCAAATTTCCTTTTACGTTCTATATACCCTTATTATATGTTTGCAAAGAGATATTGATTTGTCGACAAATAAAAATAAAAAGAGTTTTTTTTCTTTAATAAATTTTCTGTCTTTTTGGTTTTTTTTTTTAAATTGGTTCGATGTTTAATGCGATTTGATTTATTATACAAAAGCTAATCAAGGATTTGTGATATTCTATAAATAAGTAAGCATGAATATCTAAATTTAACATTGACACAATTTCAGTTTTAATACTCATTGTTTTATTACTTAGAAAAGAGATAATAATTGTATTGAAAAAAAGAACACATTACATAGATAATTGATTTGCTTTTCTATTGTGTTAATTTAATTTCATAAGTCTGAATACAAACAAAGCTACCAGTCTGACTATATTAAATTTGTGTATTAGTGAAAATACAGTGGATCTTGATTATTGTCTGTCTCAAAGCTTATGTCTCTAAGTGCACAAATGTGACTGGTTTGTAAGCAGGCAAGTCGCTCATACCCTCTAGTTCATGGATCACATCTTTAACATTTAATTTTACTATAAATAAAATAGGGATAAGATTTAATGAATATATAGATGGAGAAAATAAACCAGAACTGAGGTTTAAAAATATTTATATATAAAATATTAGTAAATATTAATTTTTATATCTGAAACTAAATTGATAAAATGAGAATTATATTCAATCAAGAAACCAAGAGAGATGCAATTTTTAATACTCGTATTTAAGTATCCATAGTGTCTTAAAAATATTTGGGTAAAGTCTTCTACTCAAAAAGCAGCAACATGTTCATTTAAATATACTTTCCCCACAGTAATCAATTTTGCTGTCTTTTTTTTTAAATGATAATGGAGTTTTGCTAGGAACGCAACTGAGACGAATGACGAATTTCGTCCAACATGATGAATGCGAATAAAACGAATAAAACACAGCTGATATAATTTTTGGAGTTCCTTACTTTTTGTGACCTGCTAGGGTGAGCATAAAAAATCATATTTAAAAAAGTTTAACAGTAACAAAAACACAACTAAAAAATATTTTTATATTTAAATAAAAATATGTACATTATTGTAAATGCTGCAAAATAAAAACACATTAACTTTTAATACCTTTATTCACTAAAATACTTGGAAATTAAACTCAAACATGGTCACATTGTAGTGATTTGTTCATCGTTCGCCGGCGTAAGAAATAAAATTTTTTTTTATTGCAAAGTCCGCTGCGTATGACAACTTTTGTAGGACGCGTCGTGACGTCATAATTGTAGTAATTTTTATATGCAAAAATGCGTGACCGAAAATTCGTCGCTTGTCCCAGTTTCGTTCCTAGCATATGTCAAAAAAATTATTTTTAGTGTAAAAAAAAAAATTCTGTGTTGGAAACTAAGTGTAAATAATATTGTACAACACATAAGAACATTTTCAAATTTCGCACTGCTTTCTTTAGAGCAGATAAAACAAAGATGTATCTACACATGCGCAGGTATTTTAAAAGACCACATCGAAATATCATTTCAGTAGGGCTTTGGTCCATTCGTGCTGCATTTTTGCAAATGAAATTAAGTGTTTTGACATCTGAGTTGAAATTGTGTTGAAAAACTTTTAAAAACTATTAAGGCAATATGGAAGATTTTAGCCTTTTAACTCCTCCCTTTATTCTAACAAATCGGTAAAACATCCTTGTAAAGAGGGTGGAGCCTATCTGTGCTGAAAACATTCTGGCCACAAAAATTTTCCAACATATGTCAGAATACATTACAATTCAAAACTTAGCACCAGCAAAAACCACAAAAAAAAACAAAATTAAGAATTAACTACTTAAAAAAACTACGTTTTTTTAATATACATATATATTTTTAAATTATAAGAAATACATACAAATTTGTTATACAGTAAGTTAACCATTGCAAACTGACAGTGCAGCTGAGTGTATTTCATATGTAATGAAAACAAAGCAACACGTGGTTTCAACTCGCCAACTAGTTGGGTATTCAATTTTGTTATCATCATCATACTATAGCTCATACCGATTTTCCTGCTCGTAAACTCGCTCAATGTCATGGTACCCCAATACCGTTACAATAAATAGCTATTTGTCTTCATAGATATATTTAAGTAGACCATGTGTCTAGCAGTTTTTGTAAAGTTGTGTCGTAACCAAATGAATTAGTGGAACATACTATGGAATAAATATTGACTGAAATGTTTCTATATAAAAATACTTCAACATATGTGAATATATTTTTTTACTCGTACATGTATCTTTTATGACAATAGTTAATAATGATAATTGTTACAGTAAATCAATTGTTGTTAGTTTTGTATCTGCTTTTATATCATTTTATATATTTGCAAAAGAATTTATTATGTGAATATAAGAACTTTATGCAGACAAACATTAAGACACACATTAAGGCACACATGAACTAAATCTTGTGTTTGTCACATTCATCACGGCTACTGTCTCTATGTTTGTTTAGTTTTCATACTTTGAGAATCTCTCATACTTTGGTTATTTCTGCCATTACATTATTGTCTCGTCAGAGATTATTTAATATTCATTTGCAGAACAGTGTGGTTCTATGAAGAATTTTTATTGAAAGTGTAATTGATTTTCCTATAATTGGTCTCTTCTTCGAAGTTGTTAAAGCAGATCCGGAGTTTTAATATTCTGCAAAAATATATTAGTACCCAACAACGCACTAATATATTTTTTAAGAAACTTATTTTTATAAATTTAAAATATATTTTAGTTAAGATTAACAAGTTTAAGTTAATTCTTATAACGATTAATATTTACATGTATAACTATGCTTAGACGCAAAGAAAAAACATAGTAATAATAAAGCTGGTCTTGCAACCATATTGTTGTCTAGCATAACAATAACATTGTAAAATCTAAAAATAGTTATGTTAAAATATAAAAATTAAGTAGTTAAATTAAAACATTCACAAAAAAAAACAATTCCTTGTTTATTATATATACTTAAAAGGCTTTAACACACAGGCTACACGATTCGTATATACAAAAAATATAATTTATAAGCCGTATTACGTAATGGTAATTCGGAACTGACTACACGTTTAACAAAGACTTCTAATACATTAATCTGGCATCTGGCAGTTATTGTTGATGTATAACATGACAGCTTAAACAAAAATTGTTTATTTTGTACATACATTTTTATTATCTCTAACAATAAAAACAATTTCAACTTTAAGCCAAAAAAATTATAAAACTGATAGAAAAGCATTCTGTCAAGACCTAGAACAAAATATTTTTAAGCGCAAAAATTATTTTGTTTACTTTTAATCACACTCTGATTGATTACTTTGTTTATGTTATGGTTAAACATGTTATATTATTTTAATAAGTTGTTACGTTAAATCAACCATGTTGTTTTTTTTTGTGCACAGTAACCATATAATGGTTAAATATCAACAAAAACGTGTTTATCGTGACTGAAGTATTGCGGAAAACAACTATAATTTGTTGTCTGCAACTTTACAATGTTACAAAGAACATATTATGGTTATTCTGACCATATCACAATAATGTTTTTTCTTTGCGTGTATAATGATTGCCTGTTATATACTTATTTTAAGGCCAGAATTCACTATCATACACAATCAAACGATTTAATCATAAAAAATCTGACAGAATTCTGTTCTACTTTAAAAATCTTTTCAAAGTGGAGTCGTCAGTGCCACACTATTATACAAAAAAGATTAAAAAACATATGGTGTTAATGTTTTGTTGTTTTTTCTCCTCATCTTAAAAAATCAAATCGCATAGAGAAAACTATTTTAAATTTTATTTCAAAAGTATAAAAAATCGTACAGATCGTTCAGAAAGTTTGTCACACACATACACTTTTAATACACACTATCATACATTTTAAGCACACATGCATTTTTTGACAGATCGTACGACCGAGTATGATAGTGAATCCTATGTGAATCCTATGTATTTTACACGACGGCATTTTGCATGAAACTAGTTTCATGAAATTTTTGTTTTGTAGACAAGAAGTGTAGAGACGTAAACGGCATAGACAAAATGGCGTGGCTTGAATTTTGAGAGGATTTTTTTACACTCGCTTTGTGTACGTTTGCTGCATATGTTTTATTGTTTGTGTATTATTTGAAATAACAGAAACAACAATTAAAATGCGAAATGTACAAATTTATATGCCTGTAAAAATGTAATAGTATAAGAACGCGATGAAATTCGTTGAAACTTTTAAACAGAATTCGAAAAAATGGCATGGAATAATCGCATGTATAAATTTGAACTTAAGCCGAACAAAAATTTTTAAATCATTTATCAATTTGAACTTAGTTTAAAACACTAACTGGAAAATAAAAAAAATAAAAAAGCAACGGTTATAAAAGGAAAAGGAATTAACTTTCTTTGAAACAAAACATAAAATTATCCTGGAAATAAATAAAAAATATTAAATTAAATTCAACAAAAAGATTGTCTTTTGCCACATATGAACGGCTGTATATGTTCCTCTTTTATGGTTTAAGCAAAGCAGATTGTAAAATATTCAAACATCTGGGACTTACAAACGAAAAACACCCACAGATGGTTACACTTACCTATCCAATAATAAAAGACTCAAATATTAAACTATTTACCCCAATAAACAGGACAGATATCAGACAATCTACCTGCATAATACCATTTAAACGGATGTACATATATGGAATAAAAATGATGAATACAGATTAAATATTTTTTATACAAACAAATTTATTTTACTTTTTGTATCACGTACTACCTTTATAACCAACACTTAAAATTATTATTCTTCGAGTTCATTATAGCCGTGTTGGACTGTATATGTAAGACTTAGGACCAAAACTCACCCAAGATATGATTGTGGGCAAGATATGATTAAAACTAAGAACACGGACAGTTAACGATAAGTGAGCACTAAAGAAGAAAACATTCTTTTTCATTATAATTTAGTCGCCAAAATGCTGTATGAGGAAAAGAATTAAGCTGCATTTATGGCAAATAGTTCATGTTTAGTATGTTTTTATTTCAGTATTTTAGATTATTTAGTCTTGATTAATATTAATTAAAATTCTTATTTAATTAATTTTATTTTAGATTAACGTATCTTTTATATGTAAGACAATTGCAACTTTAAAAATTGCAACTTTAGAAATTGAACGAGATCAACATAAATAAATAAATGAGAGCAACCATAAGATGATTAAAAATATGATAATTTTCAAACATATAGAGATGATATAGAGTCGTAATATGATCGTTAAGTCTTATGATACCTCCATTGTACCTGTAGTATTATATAAACAAAATTATATTTAAAAAAAGTTTGAAATTAATTAATTTAACTAATTAATTTATTTATTTATTATTTTTCTCCTTAGTCATGTGCACTTTTCTCTTTCAATTCTTTTTAATTTTTGACTATTAATATGTCTTAATTTCATTAAGTATGTAAATTCAGTTTTTTTTTTACTGATAGTACCACTGTAAACCTCATGTGCTGTTAGATAAACATTAACATATGTACATACTGAGCAATAAGGGCGTATGTTCCATGAAATGTCGCTATGTTTATTTTGGCTGGCTGAATGGTTAACGATGATAGAAATTTGATTTGATCCTTGTCAAATTGCAAATATCTTGTCAATCTAAAACTCATTTTCAGAACGTCATGTGTGTGACCATGAATTTTGTTGGTTTTATTTTTATTTTAAAAAGTTCTATTATTTATTCTTAAGTTGGTAACATACTTATATACAGTATGTTGTCAAAGCATAAATATATAATACTTCTATGGCTTTGATATCTTGAAGTTTATTAAAATATAAAAAAACTTTCTTAACTTTTAAATAAACTTTACTTAAGGAAAACGAAGCATTTCTTTTATTTTATTTTCAAAGTTTGCTTATTTGTTTCGCTGTTCTTAAATTGTTTTTAATAAGAAACACATACAAGTGATATTTGCTCCATCATTTAAAATATTGAGTGTTACGAAATTGTTTGTTTTATTTTTATTGCATTTTATAGAAGTTTTGTAAAAAAAGGGAGACAACATTTGTTATTTATTGCATGTAGAAGTTATAAAGACGTATTTTTTTTTATCAATTTTTATATTTGTTCATCTTCTATATTTTTTTTTATCAATTTTTATATTTGTTCATCTTCTAAACAATGAAAATAGCATTCAATCAATACCAGACAAATAATATAAATCGCTAAAGCATAAATTGAAATATAAACGTTTTTGAAAGGAATAAAACTGACTAAATAGCACTACAAATGCAAAAGTATGATATTAAATTTATTTACATCATTTAATATTGATTGAATTTTATATATTAAAAAAACTATATGTGAAAAATGAACCAGTGTTGCTGTTTGGTTATATTTTTTACACTTTTAGAGTAGAAATACAACGGTTGCGGATGCGGCTGTTTTGTTTTTATGAAGTTTGAACAGTATAAAACGCTCAACGAATCCGCACAAATTGTTGATTGTTTTTTGTGAAAAACAAAAAAAAAAAAAAAAAACATAAAAAAGTCATTGAAAAACAATAATAATTTTAAAAATGTTTAATTTATTTTAATATATGTGCGCATCCGTAGCCGCACCTCATTTTATGTTTTTTCTCTAAAATACAAAATCCGTCGCAAATGCTATTAAAATCGCACATAAAAAATTAGTTTAAAATAATTTAAAAAAAAATAAGGTTTAAAGCTTTAATCATGCGGAATTCTGTCAAACTACATATGTACATAAAAAATTTGTAAGAAAAAGTAATTAAAAATGTTGCAGAAGTAATACTCTGTTTTTACTGAGGAAAAATATATGAAATGTTTCTGGCAACATTTTATTAAAGCTGTTAAATATAGCAAATAATCGTTATTTCATGCGGAATTTTTCAAACTACAGATGATCATATGTCTTTTGCTTACATTTTTAAAACAATGTAGCACACGTGAAAACAGCAAAACGTAAATTCTTTCAAATCGCGATATAGATATTTTTCAAACTTTTCTGTTTCTTGCTTCATGTTTAGAAACAGCAAAGTGTTGTTGGCAACAATTGTTCCCAACTGTGAAATAATATAAACTGCATTTCGTGCGGAAAACTAAGTACAGTTTAAACTTGCGAACATTCTGAGCAATTTTAGTTATTCCGCTTGAAAGTTATGACGGCTTGCTAGTGGTACCATGCCAATACCTCGATTAAGAAGAGAGTTGTCTTTTAATTTCCTTGAAGAAGTGGCGGATTATATTACAGAAAAATTGCCAGTAATTTAATGTTGAAGGTTTAAGCAAATCAGACTTAAATTCGTCCTTAATAAAGGTTAATGCTTCAAAGAAAAAATGATTTATTAAAAAAATATCACTTTTGCTAATTTTATTGAATAGCGAGAGCATGTACTTTTCCATCCCGGAGTATTAGTACTGAGTCCTAATTTAAGTACTTTGAGTAATATCATGATGTTCATACGTGTTTTTATTTTTTTTTTTTAGTTTTTTTTTCTACAGTAAATTAGTTTTGTTGCCTTGCTATTATCTCTAAAATATGCAATAAAACTTTTAACTACATTTTATACATATTTTATATAAATTACATTAAATATCTAATTATTTAAGAAAAATTTGAAAATTTAATTTTTAATGAAAGTAATAAACCTTTTTACTGTCTTTCCTAGGCAACACTGAAATAGACAAAAACTGGAAACACCAGAATTTTCTACATTTTATTTTTCATTTTCTCACTCTCACAAGACAAATTCAAAAACAGATGTATAGTTTTGTGCTGGTATGCAATAACTGCCAACAGACATCAATTATGCTATGGAGCCGCGTAAACAATAATAAAAAATACTACAAAAAAAATTTAGTTCGAGAAACGTGGGAAGAAGTGGCCAAGCAAACGAACTTGCAAGTTTAAAAACGATGTCAAATATCATTTCCATTTAAGGATTGCTGTTTTATAGCATTGACACATATCATATTATTGTACCAGGAGTCTTGCTGGAACACACTACATTTTCCGTTTATATTGGCATTTGTTTCGCAACATTTATTGTTAATCGCCGATAAGTCACTAAATTTTTATATTCTATTTTTACTAATTAATACCTGGCTTTTGGCAAACTGTATAAACTGTTTAACTGTGTATTTAAGTACCTTGATAATATTTGAATTTCACTTTTTATGTGACTTATTAACAACAGTCGCTTCTTTTGTACATCAGATATAGTGTCGAAAGAGTTGCTACTGGAAATTAGCATGATCGGTCCATGTCCTTCGAGGCAGCACGCAAACCACCACGCACACCTCTAATTTTTTCATGTCATTTGAGATAATGAAGTAATTCCAATCAAAAAAATAAATTTATGGGATGATAGAGTTACGGGGCTCTGAAATTTTCAATTTTTTTTAAATATGAATCTGGGTTTCGTTTTAAAGCTTTTGAAGAAAAATCTAAATTTTTTTAAAATGCTTAACCCGTTAGGAGCCAATGGCATTTTTATGTAAAATAATATATGTTAGTAGAACATTTTTTTTAATTCTCTTTCACCCCAATATTTGCTTTTTTAATTAGAGGTACTTCACTAAACTAGATTTGTTTAAAACAATATTCAGCAAACGTTGGTTATTAAAAAATGCTTAATTTCGTACCCAAATAGCTTAAAACTTAATCCAGAAAAATCCTACTGATATAAAGTTGACTCAAATAAAATTTTAAGCCGTTCAATTTTATCGGTTATTATGAAGGAACACAAAACTCAAGTTGGATGGAAATAAAAAACCTTCGAACGATCACAGTTGCATCTTTGTACATCAAAATCTCAAATTTACATAAGGATCTATATTTACCGTAATTCCAAAGGTGTTCGCAGTGAAATTAGACATATATTTGAAGAAGCTAAAATCTTATCCAAATCCTCTAGCTGGTACCCAGCAAAAAATTTTTGAAATGGTAATCGAGTGTGGAATTAAGCATTTTTGGCAGAAGTACTTCCCAACTTTATTGCCATATTAATGATTTTAACAAGGCATGAGACTTTTATAATCAATTATTGAAAATGGATTACATTAATTATTGTAGGAAATAATGAGTACATTACTACGGCAGTCTTTTTTAACATAAAGAACTAGTTCCATTACTACTTCCTTTTTTGAAAACTAATGTAATGTGTTTTGTAAGCGAGTAACAAAATATGGCAATCACAAAAGTAAGTCATTATGTGGCAATTACTTTTAAGGGTAATGTCTAATTTTTTGCTGGGTAATATCTAACATAATTGTGCCACGATCGGTTCAGAAGGCGATACGCTTAAGTTTTAGTCTGACATTCGGTGGATTTTAGGAATAAAAATAGTTTTAATAGATTTGAAAACTTGTTTTTAGATCTATTGAAGAAAATGCAATTAACAATGTGAAAAATTTATCTAACATCTAGAAAAGTGAATAATAACAATTTTATAATTGAAGATTTTCAGGTTTTTGAACTAAAAGAAAAAAAAAGATAAAATTAAAGGATGTCCCCGTATGAACGTAATATTTTAGTTTATAGCTTGAGAGAGCTCTATGTCTGCTATAACGGCAAGTATTAACATCAAAAGTTAAAGGCAGCTACCAAAGAAGACCTAATTTTTGCGTTTATTCATTTGAAAATATCAACATTAAATTTAGAGACTTCAGGTTTTTAAAGGTTTTATTTGAACTCCGATTGAAAACCAATTACGTTTTTAATTGATGCAGTTAATGATTTAATTAGAAAAATTTTTCCTGCTTTTTTAGTTAAATATGTAATTGATTTAATAATTTCTTTAATAAGCAATTTTTTTGATACTTTTTAGTTTATAAATAATTAAATTAATTGAAAACTTGAATTAATTTCAGTTCGAATTTATATAAAAACTTTAATAGGTGCAAAAAACATTTTTCTGCCTAAAGGGGGAAATTTATCTCTCCACCTGCAGTCCGATAAAATTATTTTTCCCTATTAATAACACTGTACAACACACCAAAAAATTACAAGGTCCGGGCTATAAATTCTGATAGAGAAGACAAAAAAAAGATATACGTGTATCGGCGTTTTGAAAGTTTACATCTGGATTTCATTTGAGAGGGGGTTAAAGTTTCCCAGCTCTGGCACATCCTTGTTGTTAAACGGCATAAGAAACCATGTGACCCTTACATTTTAGGTAAAAAATGTGTTCAGCAAATTTATGTAAAATGTTAAGGAGAACATTTTTGTAGAAATGTTAACCCTCTAACTCCTCAAGATATGGGTCTTTTTTGTCCTTCTTTTAAAAAATAGCAAAAAACACCATTAAAACAGGGTTTTAGAGGGTTAAAATGTTCCACAAAAATGTTACCCGTTAAATTCTACTATAAGTCCCTGAATACACCAAAAAGAAAATTCAACTCTAAAGTCAGAAATAAGACGCAACAAAAGAGAGCTTAGGGTTAATTTCGCATTTATTAAGAATTTTGTTTTAAAGCAAATTTGGATAGCATTAATTACATTTTTTTTTAGCTTTAGGCAATTCCACTTCATTATCATACAATGTCCAGCATATTTCAGCGATAAGCGAATGAATGCTTTTACCTTTATAGCGTTCTTCAATGGGTGCGCATGTCTGATGAAATTTTTCAAAAATCTTTTTTCTTTGCTTGATACCTATTTTTGATCAGCCAAAATTATAAATATAAATATTTTCTTGCAAAAATATAAATTGCGAATTTCCTATTTTAAAATTATAACATCATTAACTGGTGGTACTAGTGCGTCCATACATTTGGAAAGCTCATCCCATAGTCTGTTAGCATTAGATTTTAATATGACCAATTAGGAAGCATGTTTTTTGCCAAATTTTTGTGTTCATTCATGAATCTTAGATTTAACTTATTGTAATAATAACTTTATCATAAACTAAAATTAAATTTGTTTAATTCGCACTTTTTTTTAGCGAATTTGTTGCATTTTTCATCTTATTCGAACTAAGTTTTGTTAACGTATGACAGTTCGTAAAAAATGTACGTTCATGTATACGATAACGTATGTTATAATCTGCGTTATTGTTAATTACCATCCGCTAACGTATGTCATAATCCGAAAAACGTATTTTTACGATACGTGTTGTACGTTCACGGATGTAACGATTCCACCCCAGGTCAATTTGGATGTACAAAATAATGTAATTAGTAATTGTGGTTGTTAAAATTCCACAAATTTGGGAATGTCCCTAAACAAAACCAGGTACTAGAATAACAAACTGTTAAACCATTTTTACAAGTCATATTTTAAAGACTTGAAAAAGCTTTAAAATATTTTCTATAAATTATTTTAGTGTTCCATCAACGGGGCCATTCCTTCCATGATTGCCAACTAGAACGATTAACGATGGTGTTAACCATATTCAGCAAAGGCTTATTTTACTAACAGATTAGTAATGATAATTTCTATATACAATTTACATTTAAAACAAAAACCAAAAAAATTTGTTTTCAGTTCTCGTTTTGGATATAAATTATGTGAAGAATACTAAATTCTATGAAGTAGTGGTCCTAGGAATTTATTATATGAGTATTCCCTTTGAATCTGTATTTTTTGTAATCGTAAAATAATTGTTTTCAGCCAGAATAATGATAAAACAACACCTTATTGAGGCCATAAATACATTTCCAATTACTTCGCAAAATTATTTCACCCCTTAAAGATTGTAAATAACAAGTAAGAGCGCTATATTCGGCTATGCCGAATCTTATATACCCTTGACTATATAGTAAATGTAAATCTAGTTCAGAGAAGTAATTCCAATAAAAAAGCAAAAATTGGGGTGACAGAGATTTAAAAAAAAATTGGTACTGCATATATATTATTTTACATAAAAATTTCATCAGCTCTTAATGGTATTTCCTTAAAGATCTTTTCAAAAGCTTTAAAATGATATCCATATTGATATTTCAAAAAATTGGAAAATTTCTAAGCTCCGTACCTCGGAAGATATGGGCGAGCTCCAATTTTTTCACTTGATGTTTTTTTTTCTTATTTTTTAAAAATGCAGTTTGGTATTCCTTTGCGGTGGTTAGATCCAGGTGAACATAATGACGCTACGTGCTATGTGTGCCAAAATATTTCCATATTAAAATTGAACAGATATAGGCGAAAGAGTTTTGTATTCAAAACTGTGCCATCAGCCATGCTGCCATTTCCGCATTCTGACGAACTCCCAGTGCTACAACTTCGAAGTCCTAGTCATTATGTTGATGGAACCATCGCTGAAACAGGAACCTTTTATTGCGTTCATATGTCAACAAAAATTCATTTTTTAAATTCCCATATGGATTACTTTGAGAACCAGTTGTCAACAGAATCTGATGAGCATGGTGAAAAATTTCATCAGACATGCGCACCCATTGAAGAACGCTATAAAGGTAAAAGCATTCATTCGCTTATCGCTGAAATATGCTGGACATTGTATGATAATGAAGTGGAATTGCCTAAAGCTAAAAAAAAATGTAATTAATGCTATCCAAATTTGCTTTAAAACAAAATTCTTAATAAATGCGAAATTAACCCTAAGCTCTCTTTTGTTGCGTCTTATTTCTGACTTTAGAGTTGAATTTTCTTTTTGGTGTATTCAGGGACTTATAGTAGAATTTAACGGGTAACATTTTTGTGGAACATTTTAACCCTCTAAAACCCTGTTTTAATGGTGTTTTTTGCTATTTTTTAAAAGAAGGACAAAAAAGACCCATATCTTGAGGAGTTAGAGGGTTAACATTTCTACAAAAATGTTCTCCTTAACATTTTACATAAATTTGCTGAACACATTTTTTACCTAAAATGTAAGGGTCACATGGTTTCTTATGCCGTTTAACAATAAGAATGTGCCAGAGCTGGGAAACTTTAACCCCCTCTCAAATGAAATCCAGATGTAAACTTTCAAAACGCCGATACACGTATATCTTTTTTTTGTCTCCTCTATCAGAATTTATAGCCCGGACCTTGTAATTTTTGAAAAAATTTGATTTTGTTGTACAGTGTAATGAATTAAGAACAAACGTTATAAGATCATATGTGCTGTCATTTTACTTGGTTGGTGTGATCTCCAAAATTGACCTCTCCAATGCTTCTAAGATGCCATTAATGCATCTTAGTGTGCCCTGCCAACCTTTTTTTATGATTTTGGTAATAACTTACATCTAAGTCCCACGAGTATTGAAGAAGAAAATTTGAGATAGGTTGAGCTCACAAATATATGTACAATTCAACTAGAGACCAGGCTCCCTTCAGTACACAAGCCCTTGGCGTCTTCTTCTCTTTTCCTAACTTTCTAAAAGTTCAACTTATGTATGTAGACGAAATAGAAACATTTGAGGACAAAAAATAAACATATAATCAGGTGCTTTGTTGTTAGCAATTTTTTATCATTTAAAATATAAAAGAAAACAGAACTGGCAAAATTTAAATTTATGACACATCCAAATTATTATCACAAGGCCAAACATTTTTTTCATTTGAAATTAAGCCTTGAAAATTTTTTAAAAATGTCTAATGAGAAAAACCATGACAACAAGTATGATCTCTTTATTACAAGGATTTAATGGCTTTGCTGTCTTCTTTTTTCTTTTATTTGCTCGCTTTTAGGTTTTTAGATACAAGGAGATATTTACGTACGAAATATAATTTCGTCGAAAACACCTGCAAAAGTCACTTGCAATTAACAGTTAAGTTAACGTACATATTTAGGAAAGTTTTGTTCATCATGTCCATCAAAATGAGAAGTTAAGATGTACTGAAAAAGCATTTATAAGAGGAAGTTATTTTAAGCACTTCTACACCAGAGATGGTAAACGGATTTTTAAAAATGTATGAAATGGCTTCTTAAGCTGTACATTTTAGACACAAATTGCATTGAACACATTTTTATTGAGAATAAAAACCTCTATTTATATTGATTAGGATAACAAATAAATTTATTAAAAGGTAAATTTTGTTACATAATATCAGTGTTTTATTTCCTTAAACGACGCAGTTTGAATGGCAGTTCTTATCGATACATTAATATTTTTATTTTCATCCATTGAGTAATATGCAGAATCATCATTAAAACTGCGTAAAAGAAGGATTGCTATTTACCATTCTATATAATTTTCTGGAAATCTTTAGGAAATCCCATTAGCAAAGCATTCACCCAGCAAAAAATTTTTAAAAAGATAATCAAGTGTGGAATTAAGCATTTTTGGCAGAAGTACTTCCCAACTAGATTGCCAACTTAATGATTTTAACAAGGCATGAGACTTTTATAATCAATTACTTAGAATCGATTACATTAATTATTGTAGCAAATAATGAGTACCATTTGTACGGTAGTCTCTTTTAACATAAAGAACTAGTTCCATTACTACTTCCTTTTTTGGAAACTAATGTAATGTGTTTTGGAAGCGAATAATAAAAAATTGCAATCACAAAAGTCATTATATGGCAAATTTATCATGGTTTTTTATTCGAAAAATTAGAATATTTTAGATTTTAAAATTTTGATCAGCATTTGAATTAAAAAAAAAAATAGTGAAGTTGATTGAGCGATGTCCATATCATTTGAAACAATAAAGTAACTCCAATAAAAAAAAGCAGATATATGGGGCGATAGAGATTTAAAAAATAAAAAAAGCATCAAGTGAAAAAATTTTTACTCGTCCACATTTTCCGATTTATGGGGGTCTAAACTTTCCATAGAAAAGTACGTTGTGCAGCATATTTTTTAAGATGTCAATATGGGTATCAATTAAAACCTTTTGAAGAGCTCTTTCAGGATATACTTAATTTTTTTAAAAATGCGTAACCCAATAAGATTTTTATTAAAAATTATATATACTACGTAATTTGTTTTCCTATGTCTTAACTCGCTGTCACCCCAAGATCTGTTGTTTTGATTTGAGTTACTTCACTAAACTAAATTTATATAGATGGTGAATGGTATATAAGATTCGGCATAGCCGAATATAGCACAATTACCTGTTTTATTTTTCTTTGAAATTTTTATGGTATTATTTGTTTTTTTTTAATGTTTTAAATTTAATATAAAAGTTGTGTTTTAATATTTGGTGTAGTGATTTTGTTAAAAATATTTCACAAAAATGTCCTTTGTAGTCTTCCACATAAATCTGCTAACAAACAATCGGTGCCAAAAGAGAAAATTTTAAGAATGCGCAAAGAGAGGCAACTGAAATCCTTCTCAAATAAAACTCAGCTTTTAAAAATCCGAAGTGTGTATATTCTATTAGATCACTTTACCAAAATTTTTTGTTTTTGGAAAAATTTGTATGTTGTTCAGTGTAACTTTGAAGTTTATATGAATGAAATGGTATTTAATGAAAAAAAAAATAAGATTAATATTATACTTTATAAATTAAAAATAATTAATTTAAAAATTTTTTCTTTTGTTGTCAATTTTAAAAATATAATTAATATATTAAAATTAATTAAAATTAAAAAAAATTAAACTGTTTTTTTTATCTAAGAAACGTCATTTTTCTCCCACGACATGCAATAAACATATATGCGAATATTTAACAATAAAAAAAAATACCATCAACATGTGTAGGACTATTGTGGAAAGCCATGACTTAGTACATTAACACAAGGTAATAAATTAAATCAAACAAATTGTTATTGTATCAAAGTACCTTTTTCCCTTTTTCATTCAACCTACTTCGGAAAAAATGAAAACTTATCTCTAGTTACGTTCGTAATTGGTTAATTGAAATGCAGTATGAAGCAGTTATAAAATTTAATTTTGTTGCAATATTTTGCTTCCAAGTATTTAATCTTTTTGGTATTTATAATTTTCGATCAAAATAAATTTACAAAAAGTTGGTAAATACTCAATTATTCTCATTTTACTCAACAGTAACAGGTTTTGAATAAATTTAAAAAATAGTTTTTATTGATTTTTCAAACATTGCTTTTTATTAAAAAATTTAAGAATTCGGTAAACAAAATTTATAATTTAAGGAAAAGTTATGTTACGTTCAGACCTTTATTTTATGCATTAAAATAATTTATTTAGTAAATTTATCCAGCAATCTATGTTTTTGATATTGATTTCTAAATTTCTGTTCTCAAGAGGTTAAAACGTACAACTATTAATATTGCTTCGAAGTCAATTCGATTGTCACGTGCCTCTTTATCTAAACTCCTATTATCTTGACACTTAAAATTTTAAGAAAAGAGGTATTTTTGTGGCCGCTTTGGCAGCAAGTACTAAAATTAAACTGAAAAACTAACGACCCCACACAGCAAAAATTATTTTTATACCCTTCACCACAAAAAGCGGAAAAAGGGTTTGTCATTTCTTGTGTAATTTCTTTAATATCCATTTTCGAACCCATAAAGTATATGTATTATGACTTCATATGCATAGCGAAGTCGATTTAGCGATTTCCGCCTGTCCGTCCGTGTGAAGCAAACTCATGATCGGTCCATTTTCTTGGAGACAGCAGACAAAACACCACGTCTACATCTAAAAAAATAAATAAATGAGGCGATAGATAATTACAAAATAAGAAAAAAAACATCAAGTGAAAAAAGATTGGGGCTCGCCCATATTTTCCGAGTTACGGCGCTCTAAAATTTTTAATTTTTTTTTAAATATCAATATGGTTATCATTTAAAATCTTTTGAAGCGAGCTTTAAGGATATACTAAAATTTGTAAGAAATGCTTAACCCATTAATAGCCGATGTAATTTTTATGTAAAATTATGTGTATGCCGTACCATTTTTTTTTATTTTTTAATTCATTAATTTTTTTTTTTAATTCATTAATTTACATAGATGGTGAAGGGTATAAAAGATTCGAAATAGCTTAATATAGCACTCTTACTTGTTTTACTTATTTGTAAGATAGCTTTTGGTAATTGATATCTATATAAAATGTTAACAAATTAATGGCAGGGATTAAAAAAGCTTTTCTACAATTGTGCTTTTAATATTGACAAGTAATAAGATATATTTTAATAATATTATCTGATTTATATTACAGTACGAAAGTACCCTGTAGCCGTTTTTATATTATTAAAGTTAAATTACTAACATTCTTGATGTATACTCGAGGTGACATAGGGCCAGCTAATTGATATAAACTTTAAAAACTGTAAATTTCGCTCCAAATCGAATGCCGAACGGCTGTTGTGTATTAAGCATGCCCCTTAACAAATTAAGGCAACCATGTATACCACAACATTCTGTGATGCCGGCGAGACTTACATTACTCGAAGTCTTGTTAAGCAAACATGCGCCAATAACATACGCAGTCACAATAAAATGTTGCTCCGGTGAAGCATTTACTCAAGATCTCATGTTTTATCAACCAGATCCCCTTAACCAACATAGTCAAAACTACCACACGCTGTTGTTTCTTTCCTCACTAAAAATGTTAAGGCAACGATTTTTTTGTTTTTAATATACAGGCACTCTATCCAAATCATTTGGCGGTTTAATACAGATCATTTCTCCAATCCATCTTACACGGCTGCACAACAAATTATAACCTTCTTTTAATCGAGACTACGTAGTGTTTGAACTGTTTTAGTTATATTTAAGGCTCTGTTGGGATTTGAACTCATACTTATGACCTTTT
The DNA here is from genome assembly GCA_916610165.2 of Gymnosoma rotundatum. Lineage (NCBI taxonomy): Eukaryota > Metazoa > Arthropoda > Insecta > Diptera > Tachinidae > Gymnosoma > Gymnosoma rotundatum. The sequence goes on along the minus strand of OU744336.1, from coordinate 47,633,859 downwards.
GTTTAGCAAACACCAAATAACTCTACCAACGCATTGACAATTTTGCTTGTGTTAGAGGTAACAACTAATTTTACTTTAATAGCAGTACAATCATGGTCAACCAGAATATTAGCTTTTCTTGTTACAATTATAAAGACTTTTTAATATTATTTTTGTAATAATATAATTTGTGTTAAGACAAAATTGTTTCCATTTTTCGCAAAAAAAAAAAATTATAAAATTTGTATGACTTTAGTCATGCTTACAAATACAAACATGAGTTTAAATAACTTTAACTTAAGTTTAGTTTAAAATGCCTTATAACCATCAGAACTGCTTGGATCTTCTTATTTAGAATTTAAGTCTGTAGAAACATGTAGATACATATTGCACGATTATTGTTTGGAACGAAGTCTTTTAATGGATTATGATGACAATAAGCAATAGAAACAATTTACAACGGTAATAACTTTTTATGTGTGAGTGTTAAATTATGGTACAAGATTTTATTATAATTTTACGTGTAGGTAGCTTTTTATTCGAAACATTTGCAAAAAGCGAAATAATTGAAAAAGAAAATATATTCAAGTTAATTCTGAAGCTTAGTGGCAATATATGTTGTCATACAGTTTGTTATTGCTGTCATTTTGAAAAGATTGAATGAGTTGCAATATTAAGCAATTTATTTTAATAATCTTATTAACGTTTATATTTGTATGACATAAAAAAATTAAAATCTATAGCTTTTCTAGCTAAAGCTCTGTACAGACAGTTGTCAGAACTTACAATATCGTCAGACCTAACATTGCACTGACAATGACAAGGCAAACAAATATTTAGATTGTCAGTTCACACGATTGCAAAACATTTGTCAGAAAACTGACAATTCCATTGTAAGACAATTATCTGACAATAAATTTATCTGACAACATTGTCAGACAACAAATTGGTAGTTCACACGGTAGTAAGAATTGCAAAGTGTCAGAATTTTTTAAAATTTTTTTTTAATGTAAATTATTTTAAAAGGTACTATTTAATATTATAAATTTTTATCAAAACAAATAGATATTATTCAAAACGAAGAAACTGCAACGATTCTAACATCTTACGTTTTTAGCGAGGATCAAAATAATCCTTGCAAAAAAAACCGACTTCAAAATAGATTTTAACTAATTGTCTAAAAAGGTTCAAAAGCTTGGCCACATACATCAACTCTTGGGACACCCCTTAGTTTTTAGTTTTAACTATTTATATTTCTTAATATACCATACAAATTAGTGGACATTTTGTCTAATTTTCAAGTGTTTGTATAAACCGGCTCAAAAGATAGGGCTACATATGAACATGTAAAATTACATCACATATGATAACACCCTTTAATTTATAAAATTAAATTGTATACTCTTTTAGCGGACTTAGCAGTACAAGTTTCCTGTAAATTTTAGTTGTCTGTCTATAACCATTCAAAGGTTTTTAGTCACATACACCAAATTACATCAATTATTGGAATACCCTTAAATTTCTAAATCGAAATTTTTTTCTTGCTATTATAGAGTACAATATAGGTTCTTTGTTAATACCAATCGTCTTTTCATCATATATGTACATAAAATTAAATGATCTCTATATTGAATATTTATACTTGTTATTACAACGGTCGTAGTTATCTACATTCTCTCCAATTTTCAAGCGTTTGTTTATAACGGTTCAAAAGATAGGACCATATAAGTGAATTTACATGAAAAATGTCGGTCACTATAATGCTTGTTCCGTATTCGAGTTTCAACTATTCGAGCTTTGTTCCTGAAGAACTATATGCCATTTTCAAAGTGCTTGAAAACAGGCAAGTTTTTTCCCACCATCAAAATCATTTCGTGAAATACCGTCGCTATACATTTTTTTAATTTTCTTTTCTCTGGTTTAATTTTAATTTAATTTTTTATTTTAAGTCTTTTTTAAGCATTTTTCACTTTTTTTCATTAACTTTTAACTGACAATGATATCGTTGTCAGATGTTTAAAATTTCCAACATAATACAATTTATTTTATACTGACAATGTCTGACAATGTAAATAAAAGCGTTCACACACTTAAGATATCTAACAATATTATTGATAGATAGAAGTCTGACAATTTTCTGACAATTGTTTTTCTGACAATATTGTCAGACAACAATTGTAAATTCAAACGATTGTTAGACGTTTTCTGTATATTTTTTTGACAGTATTGTAAGATCTGACAACCGTCTGCACAGAGCTTAAGGAACTTTTCGATCTTATTTATCGATTAGAAATGCTAGTTACATTAGATTGATTGGAAAATTAGAATTTCAAAAGCCTGATATATGTATGTTATTATTTTTTCAATATTACGCATATGAAAATAAAAATTAAATTAATAAATACATAGATACAAATATGGAATATTATTTTTCTATTTAACTCAAACTTTAGGCAGATCTTGCAACACCCTTGAAAAATCTTGTTTTGAACAAACAGGACAAAGAATACATAAATAAAAAATTTATATAAAAATTATTAACAATGATTCACAGCAAAATAAAAAATATAAATGTAAAACAGAAATCTTTTTAAGGGAAATTAAATTACATGCTTTAGAAATATTTTACATGTCAATAGACACTTACGCATGAATTTCTCGTTTTGAAATAGCAATAACATTTTCTTCTCCTTTTTTTAAGATTTATTTTGCTTCTAAATTCATTATATTTTCAATATCCCTAGACATTTTAGCTGTCAAATAATTTGAAAACCTTTTTAAATTGTATATTGCTAAGATTATCATGTTGAGAAAAAATTAATTTAACATTATAGCATTAAGAAATATTTAGCGATTTGAATTTTCAGCGTTAGCAAAATCCATATTCGTACACAGTTTTCTTCTTGAGTTATATGGAATTTTACAGTAAAATTTGATTTTTATTTTGCATAGAACAGCAAAAGAAGTTGTTTAGAGATTCTAAATAGTTTTTTTTTTTTTTTTTTTTTTTTTTTTTTTTTTAAAAGAGCAATGGGTCGAAAGTCTCTTAGAGAAATTAAAAAAAAATTCTAAAAGAAGTCATTCTACAATACAATATGTTATAAAGACATGAAAACAAAATGAACAATTGAACAACCAACGACGAAATCAAAACTGAGTTTTACTGGACAGAAAATATCAATAATTTCTTTTGCGGCGATTAGTGCTGTAAAACTTTAGGCAATTCTTTTTAAACATCTTTATATTAATGTGACATCTCAAACATTTAGAAATTATATTCGAAGGATTGGGATGGGCTTCTGGAAAAGAGTTATTTTTTCAAATAAGTGAAAATTTAAATTTAACATTAAACTCTTCGATGGACGTGTAAAAATTTGGCGGGAGGTCAATACTATACTATCTAAGCAAAATCTTTCGCCATCATTTAAACATGGTGGTGGTTCCCTGACGGTTTCCAGTTGTTTAAGTGGAGAGGCGATCGGAAAATTACATTTTCTAGTTCCTATTATGGACTCAACAAAATTAATATAAAAATATAGTAATATAAAAACAAACCAGTAAAGTAATTTGAAATAAAAAAAAAAAACATTCAGGATTTAAAATAGGCTTTAACTACAGAGTTGAAAAAAATTCAATATAATTTAACAAAAAGGCTTGTTAAGTCGATGCCATCACTTCTTAAAAATACAACTAAAAGTAAAGATTGTTTCTCCAACAAAATATTAAAGATAGTTTTAAGATGATTTAATATATTATTTAAGTGTACGAATATGAATTTTGTTTTTAAAAATAGTGAATTCAGTTCTTTTCTTGAAAAATATTTAAATAAAATTTTTGTTTTTAAGTTTGATTTCTTAAATAAAATAAATAATTAAAAAATATGCAATAAAAACTTAATAATTTTATGATACAATAATGATTTTGGCAAAAATTAATGGTGTACGAATACAGATTTTGCATACTGTATAACTTTGTCTGTTTGGCATTAATGGCATTAATATTTCAGAATGTTGCGTATGTTTAATTTTAATTAAAATTTGTTCGCCGTTATAGTAAGAAGTATTAATATTACAAATTATAAATTAAAGGGTGAGCCAATAGTTTATTTAATTTGATGTATATTGCCACACTTTTTAACAGTTATAGACAGACGCTTGGAATTTACAACGAACCTGTATTGGTAAGTCCGCTATAACAACAAGTATAAAATATGGATTTAGAAGTTAAAGGGTGTTCCAATAGTTGATGTAATTTCAAGTGTGTGGCCATACTTTTGAACCGTTATAGATGGAACGCTGAAACTCAAAAGGGATCTGTATTTCTAAGTCCGCTATACTAACGATTTTATAATTTGAATTCAGAAAAAAGGGTGTCGCATAATTACTGTAGATTTACCTATATACGCCTATTTTTTGAACCGTTATAGACAAGCGCTTGTAATTTGACGCAATGTCAATTGCTATGGGCGTTATAGTAACAGCTGATAATATTTAAAGTTATAAATTAAAGGGTGCGCCAATAGTTTATTTAATTTGATGTATATTGCCACACTTTTTAACAGCTATAGACAGACGCTTGGAATTTACAAGGAACCTGTATTGGCAAGTCTGCTATAAGAACAAGTTTAAAATGTGGATTTAGAAGTTAAAGGGTGTTCCAATAGTTGATGTAATTTAAAGTGTGTGGCCGTACTTTTGAACCGTTATAGACGGAACGCTGAAACTTAAAAGGGATCTGTATTTCTAAGTCCGATATATTAACGAGTTTATAATTTGAATTCAGAAAAAAGGGTGTCCCATAATTACTGTAGATTTACTTATATACGCCTATTTTTTGAACCGTTATAGACAAGCGCTTGTAAATTTGAAGCAATGTCAATTGCTATGGCCGTTATAGTAACAGCTGATAATATTTAAAATTATAAATTAAAGGGTGCACCAATAGTTCATTTAATTTGGTATATGGCCATACTTTTAAACAGTTGTAGAAAGACGATTGAAACTTACTACCTATGGTACTAACTCCTCTATAACAACAAGTATAAAATTTTGATTTAATTTCTAAGTGTCCCATTAGTTGATATAATATGGTGTATGTGCCGGACTTTTGAACCATTATAGACAGACAGCTAAAATTTACAAGGGACATGTTTTGCTAAGTCCGCTATAACAATAAGCTTATAATTTGAATTTAGAAATTAAAGGGTGTTCCCAAAATTAATGTAATTTGTTCTATATGGCCGTATTTTTTGAACCGTTGTATACAAACACCTTAACTTTACACAGAATGTCCGCTACTTTATTTGGTATAATAAGAAGTATAAAATTGTTATATTATAAATTAAATAGTTGATATAATCTGATGTATATGGTCAAACTGTTGAACCGTTACAGACAGACGGTTGAAATTTGCACAGAACCTGATTGCTAAATCTACTACAAGAGCAATTATATAATATGAATTTGGAAATTTAAGAGTGACCCTATAGTTGCTGTAATTTGATGTATATTGCCAAACTATTGAACAGTTACAAAAGTATAAAGTTTGGAGATATAAGTGTGTCCCAATAGTTAATGTAACCTAATTTATGTGACCATACACTTGAGCTGTTATAGGCAGACAGATGAAATCTCTTTTGAAGTCGGTTTTTTTCGCAAGAATTATTTTTAGCATAATGCAAACACATATACTGAAAATCTTTAAAGTTGGTATATTATTATACAGACTACAAAAGTTATAATTTTAAATGCATTCTATCTGTTAATGTATAAAATTTTGACAGTTTGAAATTTTGTAAATTCTTAAAAATTACAAAATACCAAAGGAAAAGTGGGCAAAATGAAAAAAGCACGGAAAAAAGTGCAAAGTTACTTGGTTAATACTGATGGTGCTGAATTTTTCCTGTTTTCACTTTTAAATAATTTATATCTTTAAAAGTTTGTAGAAATTAAAAAAAAATTAACTTAAGCCAAAATCTTATTTTAATTTAATTGTGCTTCATTCCTTCAAATATAAAAAGTTCGTGATATTCACACTGGGAAAGCACAATTAAATAAATTAATATAAAAAAGATTCAAAATAATAAATTTTCCTGTTTAAGCCAAAATCAATTTTAATTCATTTATTATCCAAAACTGTCGGAAAGTATTGGGGCTATGTAAGTGTTTACACGATTTAATACATCTTTACTATTAAAGTTGAAATTTTGGTTTATTTTCTTTTAAAAATTAATGCATTATTTGAAAAAAAAAAACAGGAACTTAGGTCTTACTAAAGGGTAATCACTTGGTTATATACTTTAATAGTTGAAAATAAGAAAAATAGCATACGTTTTTAATCCTTAAAGGCTTTTCAATATTTTATTTTCCCTCGCTTGAAATTAAGAGCATTCAAAATTCTTTAGATAAGAAAGAACAAACTGTCGCTTTTCCCTTTTCATGCCATCATGTACCAAAATTAAATTATAATCTGTTGCTTAATAAATTTTCCTAATGAATGATAATGATTTGGTCACTATCTTACGTGACACAATAACTAAGAAGTTTCCTTATTTTAATAAACGCTATACGACATACAAACTACAACCAACAATTGTCAACAGTTGTTGCTGGCATTCTAGAAACGAAAAACATAATGCCGAACATAAAGATTATTCTATTTATATATAAAACGTGCTACGAGCTGTTGTAAAAAACAACATTTGTAAAAATATGCTTTCAGATGTCATGGATATTAACTCTAGCAAATAACTGTTTAAATATTTAAATGTTCATGTCAACAAAACAACCATGACCTTGTTCGTTCACTTAACGGTTCGTAAATTTATTTTTATCTTTTGTGCTTTTCAACTTTCAATTGTTTTCTTTGTGAGCCTTTTCTGCTTAACTATTCCATTTGTACTCTGTATAGTTTTTTTCCTTAATGGTTTGGATTTAAAGGTTTATTGAATATAAACATTTGTTATTTTTTAAAGACTTTAAAAAATGAAGGACGTTAGCAGTTCGACTGGATGTTGCTTTTTTATTATTGTGGCCGCAGAACTCAATAATTTTGGAACCGATTTTATTATTTTTTTTTTATTTATAAGGTGTTGCGAACAGATTGGTCCTGTTTCAAAATTTTAAATAATTTTAAAAATTAAAGGGTGTTCCCATGCAACATACTTGTTATTTACGTGTATTATAAGCCGTAAAGGTCACAGCTCTTAAGTTTAAAAAAACTGCCAAAAGTAAGAACTAATACGAAACAATATTAAAGGGTGATTTAATTTACCTATACGGTCCTATCTTTAGAACCGTTATTAGAAATAAAAAATTGTACAGAATGTCAATTCCCACGATCCTAACAATAACAAGTATAAATATGCAAAATTTTAAATTAAAGGGTGCCCAATTAGTTTACTAATTTGGTTGATATGGCCATACTCTTGAACAGTTGTAGACAAACGGTTTAACCTATATTGCCAAGTAGAAAATTTTGATTTTCAAGCTAAAGGGTGTCCCAATAGTTGAGGTAATTGGATACATATGGTCAAATTTTTGATCCGTTGTATTCAGGCACCTGAAATTTACAAGGAACCTATAACTCAAGGTCTGCTAAAACAGCAATTTGAATTTGACAATTTAGGGGTGTTCGCTTAGTTTTAGACAGACGGTCGAAGTTTTCAAAGTCCGCTGTAATAGCAAGTATAATAAATTAGAGCTTATAAATTAAAGGGTTTCCCAATAGTTGATGTTATTGGATGATTAAAAATAAACCATTGCACTGTTGTAGGCAAAAATTATTATTTATACATTTTGCATCTGTTTTTAAATATTGTTGATAAAACAGCTAATAATGAATAAATAATGATTAAATCAGAGAATAACGCGGCTTCATTCTAAATTGGCACTAATTTATGAGTTTGTTAAAAACCGTTGAATAGACGTACCCAACTTTCTAGCAAATTTTGTCTTTCTTTAAGATAAAAATGTTTGCTGAACCTTTACTGTTTTTTTTATATTCTTAATATTGTTACTAAATCCCTTTCCAATAGCATTTTTTTATCCCAAAGTACCATAAATGTTACAAAATTATTTAGATTGAATACAAAAGATTTAATTCTATTTTTTTTAATTTTTTCAAATGTAGAATGGAACCCACTGAACGAAATACAATATTACAAAATAAATATTTTATAGATATCTACTGTTCCCAGCAAACACGAAATCATTAGTTTAATATTCGATTCTTTAAGCATTCTTGTTTCTATCATAAGATTTGGTTTCAAAATGACAAAAAAGCAATTATTAGTGTGTTTCTGTCTTAATAAATCTTTAACATAAAAACGAAGAGGAATAGAATGTGTTTATTCTATTATACTCTTCTCTGTTATATGATCTTTTACATATAACAGAAATAGAATAATAATAAGTAAGAGTGGTATATTCGGCTATGCCGAATCTTATATACCCTTCACCATATATGTAAATCTAGTCTAGTGAAGTAACTCCAATCAAGAATGCAAATATTTGGGTGTGAGAATTAAAAAAATTGCATATAATATGCATATAATCTTACAATAAAATGACATCGGCTCTTAATGGGTTAAGCATTTTTTTTAATTTAAGTGTTTTCGTAAGATCTCTTCAAAAGATTTGAAATTATACCCATATTGATATTTTAATTTTTTCCCAATCAGATCGATGGTTCAAGATCTTTGAAAATAATGAAAATTGACTTATTTTCGGCTTTCTGGTTTATTTTTAATTTAATTCCTAAAGAAAGAAAAATTATTTACAAATGTAAGGGGACGTTTTCCAAAGAAAACAAGAAATATTAGACGCTAGCAGAATGAAATGCAGCATTTTCTGGACCGTCACATCCTTCATCAGCATTCTTCGCTTCTATCTACCTTATGTTATGTACGTCGTTAACATCATCTATTTAACCAACTAATCTTAATATTAATTTAGTGAGACGAAGTTCACACACAACTTAAAGCATTTCTTGTCGTTCACTTTGTAGCTCGTCTAGTACATTTGTTGTTGCTTTTGTACTAACCTTCAGTATAGCCATGAAATGCAACTTTTATTTATAATTATTCATTAATTTACCTCCTTCGAAACTATATCTGATCGATTGGTATATTAATTTTTTTTTGTTGAGAAATCAAGCCTGCCTCGCAAACTTGATTTCAACACTAACACGGACGGATAGACGGACAGATGGACAGACGGACATTGCTTAATCGAATTCCATATGCATAAAATGTTAGAATATATACACTTTATGGGGTCGAAAATGGATATTTTAGAAATTACACACGGAATGACAAACTTATAAACCCATGTTCCACTTTTTGTGGTGAAGGGTATAACAATGTAATAGAATGGAATATAATAGAATAGAATAAGCTAATTTTACTAATATATAGTAAAATATAAAAGAATAGAATAGTATAGTATAAAATAGAATTGAATAGGATATAATATTATATAATGGATTAGAATAAAATAAAATAAATTGGAATAAAATAACATCGAACAAAATAGATTAGAATAGATTAGAATAAAATAAAATAAAATAAAATAGAACAAAATAGAATAGAAAAAAATTGGTTGAAGGAAATAGTAAAACATATGTTAAACTTGAAGAGAAAAGTCTAGAAAATATAATAAAATAGAATGAAATAAAAAATACAATAGAATAAAATACAATTCTGCAAATTTTATTATATAGCGTTCTTGATCTTCATCCAGAGTTCTTCTTGCATGGCGGTACATAAAACTGTCAAAAAAATATAACCTTGAAAGTCACTATATCGAAGCCTTATTGAAGTATGTGTAAACGTTAATTTATCTTATAATTTATTCTTTGAAAAAAAAAAAAACAGAGAAAGAATCATAGGCTTTTTTTTAGCCAACATTTAGTGTTTCTGAATGCGCTTCATAAAAAACTCAATTCGTCAAAAAATAGTTGCAGTGAATGGAGTTATTCCTCTCCGTTATACCCTAGGCCTTCTTTACCAACTTAACCCTTTGATGCGTGGCGTACATTATAATGTATGTCGATTTTATCAAGCAGTCACTGGTTAAAATTTTAGCACACATGAAATTAATTTGCAGTTACACATTCCTTGAGATATTGTTTTTTAAAATTCTAAAGAAGCTGTTAAATTTCAAGACAACTTGAGATCAGTTATATATTTATTGTCTAGTCATCACCTACGCAGCTCCTTATATGTGAAAGTTTATTTTCAAATTAAAAAACAAAAACTGGATTTTCTCGCTTATTTTTTTAATGAATTTTCAATTTTTTATTTTATTTATGTACATATGTATATAAAGAAATTTAAAACCAATAAAAAATAAAATAAAGTGATAACGTTTTTAGATTAAGGCAGATTTTTCATTAAAATGTACATCTTCAAAACCCACTTTAGAATAAAAATTTGTTCCCATAACTTCCAAAAATTTTTCATTGGCCGAAATTAATTCCCGTGTCAAAGGGTTAAGTTAAGGGATTTTTAAAATTTCTCATTTTTAAAAATCCCGATTATGCAAAAAACATTTAAGGAAGGAATTTCTGGCCGAAGGTATGAGAGAAGAGAAATCACTTTAGCAACAGCAACTGGTTTTGTTTTTAAAGTAAAGTTGAAAAATTTTACTTCTGTTGCATTACAAAATCTTTCATTTCTTAAGGAATATTTTATTCAGAGTTGATTTATTTCTAATGAGCCGTTTATTGCTGGGAATTTTATTCCTTTTTTTTAAAAATTTCTTTCCAATTTGTTTATAACCCAAAAGTGCTGGAATTATTTTATTGTTAACCTTTCAATTCATTTCGGAATTAAGTTTATTACGATTTGTTTCTGATGGGAGTTAGTTTACAGTACCTTTTATATTTAATAAAAGCACTAAACAGCATTGAGAAGGAAGGTTTTATAATTTGGACTAATTTCTTTCCCAATTGTTTGGCAAGCAACTATTCTCTAACAGCCGTATGCATAACAAAAACTTAGAATGAGTTTGACATGAATGAAGAAATTAATAAGGCTCCCAGTGTGTTTTGCCGTACGTACTGGCACTTAAAATCATTGTAGATTGTTGCCGTGACCCAAACCTATATTTTGGGATTATTTTAAGTGTCAAATTCTGAAAAGAGCCTTGCAGAGACCCTGCTTAGTTTCATCACTTATGCTAAGCTCATGCTAAGTTTTTGTTATGCATACGGCTATAAGTTTTTTAAGACTAATTTTCAACGCTTTTTATTTATTATTTTATAAATGTATTCTTTAGTTTATATTAAATTAATACGTTCACTGGGTTAACAGTTATCAGCTCACAAACTTTTTTTTTTTACCCACTCCTACATACAAATACTTTATGTTAACATAAGCATGAAAAACTTTGTGTCTCAATCGGTTCCTTTTGATAAAGAATGTTGTAAAAATCACAACTTCAATTCCCTTTCTATAATTTAAAAATTAAAGAAAAATGTTCTGTTTTGTTTGCTCAAATTTGTTAGCAAAATGTATTTTTATAACTGTCATTTAACTCATGTTAGAATTGTATTGTTCTTCATGGATATGAGGTGAATGTCAAGTGTGTATGAAAGAGGTTCGTGTATTTGCTTGTATTAGTAGGTGTCAAGGGAATTTGTTATAAATTTGTATGCACAATTTAATATTGTTTCAAGAGTAATTGATTTAAAAATTTTTACTAAAATTTATAATATTATTTTTAAGACTCAATCTTTTGTGAAATTTATATAAAATTTTACATTCACTACATGACATTTTTATATTGTCCGTTAAGGGACACACAAATTCAATGCTGTAAATTCTTGAATTCTTTTCTTCTTTTAATTTATATGTTATAGCAAAATGAATGATGTTTTTCAATTATTTATACATTTTACTTTTTTTCATTTCGTTCAGATTGCGAACTTTTTTTTGTGCAAGTGGAAATGTTATTTGGCGAAGTTTTCAATTAAGTTGGTACGAAATTTCTTAAATATAAAGAATCCTTAATACTGTTCAATATTACATTTGTTGATATGAAAAATGCTTTAAGGAAGGGATTTATATTAAACTCAGTAAAATTTAAGCTCTTTTTAAAAGTTTTTTCTTTCAGCAGAAATGCAATTATTGTTAAATAAAATGTACGTAAATATTTTATTCATTACCTTTTCTTGCTTTAATTCTTCATAAAAAATAATGATGGCCATTTGGTGAAACCTTAAAAGCAAAAATATTTATTGCAAGGCTTTTGTTTGAATAAAATAGTTATGTTCGATTTTAATTTCATAAAAAACTTTACTTAAATTTTTGTTGTGGTTGAAGTTATTTTTGAACTATAGGGATTTCAAGGGCGATTTGTCAGTTTACATGGGAATATTAATTTTAAGAACACTAGTTTGCTTTAGTGCTTTTATTTTATATATTTTTTGAAACTAGAATTTTTGACATTTTTAATAATAAATAAAATGAATAATTTTTTTGTGAACAAATTAGTGTAGGAACACAACACATGACCGTAACGATATTTGAATACACATTACATACAACGACAATGCCGCTGAGATAAAATTTATTTTATATTCTTGTCGGTTTTCATTATTCTCTCACATTTAGTCTCTCACTCTCCTAACAATATTGCCACATATTTCCAGAAATATTTGTATTTTACAAGCATTTGAATTCACAATAATAGCAAAGGCATATTATTTAAATTAAAATAGAACAAAATCTCAAAATAAAATAAACTAAAAAAACTGATACACCTAAATGAAAAAAAAAAATAATTGAAAAGGTAAAAAATATGAAAATAAAATTGATTGAAAAAATAACTGAAAAGGTGATAAATATGAACCCATGTATCATCTTAAATCAGTCATCTTTTATTCTTTGTCCCTCTCTTCAATCTGTATGAAGGTTTTGAAAAGTTCTATTGAATCGATGGCAAGATAAACCAGTCCAATAGACTCTAATGCCATGTACATGTTAAATTTCATCGATTTTTTTATTAGAATTTATCTGATTCATTTAAATGTAATAAAAAAACAAACAAAATATTTTTGAAAACAAACACAAAACTGAAATGAAAATAAATATTATTAATGCCGTCAGAAAATCGTCGTTATTTTGTTTACTAACTCTCAGCAACGATAAATCGTTCAGTTACCATCGTCTGTTGTGTTTCTACACTTAAGGTGATATTTTAAATAAAATGTCCCTGATGAAGTTGGGATTTTCCGACGAAACGTCGCACATAGTGATATTTTGCCAATCTAGTAGCTATTTTCAGCTTATATTGGTTCTAGGTTAATGAAACTTGGTGGGAAAATCTGCTGTGGTCATAGGCTATTAAAGCTAGAAAACAAGAAAAATCGGACCAAGGAGAAAGAGAAAAAAGTTCCCCTTAGAAAAATTTATTCTTTAAAGAATGTTCAAAACCTAAAAGTTGAAATCAAGTGATTCTAAAATTCTATTTTACCCTTTTTGTAGGCGATAAAATAAAATATTTAAAAAAAAAAGAAATAAAATTATTAAACGAAATGGATTACATACGCCTTAAAACCAAAAAAAAAAAAAATTTATATGATCAGGGGGAGGTATCCCTTCAATCCCAGTCCCTGTGAATTTAAAAAAATTTTATTTTGTCCATTTTTTTTTAAAAACATTTCATTATAAACAAAGCAGCAGCAAAAAGCAAATGCAAAAAAAAAAGAGAAGGAAATGCATATGCTTAAGCTGACTATGTATTTCTTTCTGCAGCAAATTATTCAGCAAGGCATTTATTTTGAAAACGTTTGCTGTTGTTTAAGCATTGAGTTAAGCGAGTTACAGCAAGTAACAGCAAGAAAAAGCAATCGGTGTCAGCCACAACTTCATAGTAATAAGTTAGGCAAAAACAAAAATAAAGAACAGCTGATTGCTTAAGCAATAGGAAATGTTTTTAAAGTAATTGCTTTGCTGATTGCTTTGCTGCCGAAATAAACGTATAGTCAGCTAAAGCAAATGCATTATTTTTTCTTTTTTTTTTTGCATTTGCTTTTTGCTTTTGCTGCACAATTTTCCACAACAACAGTTAAGCAACTACATATGCATTGAAAATAGTCAAGCATTTTTAATTACAGGTGGAAGCCTGAAGAAAAGGTAATAGTCGGTTTTGGAGTGTGTGTTGTTCGAGTAAAAAGTAGGTTAGACCTATTTATAATATCTATGCTACACTGAACCCTAAAGAAATTTCCAACAAAATTCTGCTTGTAAAGACGGAAACGTTTATTTCGTGCCTCAGCCGCTTCTTCTGATAACAGCCCAAAAGCCAACAATTGTACAGAGTTTATTTTACAGATAATATCTGTGTTATATGTTATGATTTAAATAAAAACCATCTACCTTTTATTATTAAAACCGAGAACATTTTATGAAAATAAAAAAGTTTCTTACTTGTATATACTTATGAATAGAAAATGGTAAAATTTTCAAAAACTCGTAAAAAATGGCGCAAGAAAGCGCAGCGTTTTTTCTACAGTATAAAAGTAGAGATCGTAAATTCTTCAGTGATATATTACATTTTAGGGATCGCAATAGAGATCGCTCTCAGCAACCTTTTTAATTTTTTTTGACAAAAAATTTAACAAAATAAAATTCATTTTTTAATATCGAACTTAACTTTTTATCATAAAAAATTGAAAACAAAATTTTTTAAAATTTAACGTAAGTAGCAATTAATATAGCCTTTTACCTTTCAAAATCATATAAAGTCAATATAAGATGCAGAATTTCTTTCTTTCTCAAAATAAATTTTTGGCCTTATGTCCGGCTAGATTGGCAAAATACCCCTCTGTGCGTCGGATTGAATGAGTAAATAAATTTTTTATTTTCTACAATCGACCCTGAAAACCCCATAGTCCAAAAAGAACTTCTACCACAACAAATTAAAAGAAAAAGGTAAACAAAAGAAAAATTGAATAAAACTTAACTCTATTTTGTAAAAACTTTGGAAAGAAAATTCTCATATTCGTGGTGTTTTATTTATTTAAAGCTAAGAAAACTTGCGTGTCTATAACTAATTTTTTATTTCAATTAAAACATGTGCTCTTTCTTAATTCCCATTTGTTTTGTGTTTTTTTTCTGTTGCATTTTTTGCACCTTAAAAGTTGCTTTGTAAATTGGTTTCATTAGCATTTTCGTTAGAATTTTTTTCTTCATGATACTACTCAATCATTTCTCACTTTGAAGTTTAATTATTTATTTGCAGTTTTGAGAAAAAGGGCGAAAATAAAATTTCTTCTGAAGGTTATGTTTTTAGGCAGTAATTGCAAAGCTTATTGTTGACAAACTTTAAATTCATTTTTGGATGCAAAATTTTGAAAATTATGCAAAATCCAATTAAAACTTAGTTATTATTCAAGGTGTACATTTACTTTAGAGGCGCCTGTATAATAAATACAACATAATAATTTTTTATGTGACAACTTTAAAATTTCATAAAAGGTGAAGCAGAATCCTTTAGAGAAGAATATTTTATTATGAGTATATTGCCCAGTTTTCAGCCGCTCTGAATTTTAGTTAAAATGTGATCATAGAGGACACAATAAAAATAGTACAAAATTAAAAAATGTGAATTTACCCTTTTCATAAGAACTTCGTAAAGATATTATTTTTTTCCATTCATATAAAAAATTTAGGTTTTTCCCTTTTTGGTACCAGTACCAGCATCCTACTGTGGCACATTCTAAATTCCAGATTTCTTTCTCTGTGACTCTGGATGTATTTGATTAATCCTATCGGTTCCTTGCTTACGCCATTCTAAACGCAGCAATCGACACTAATGTGTTACTTCGGCGAGACACGAACTACTCGACTATTTGTTTTAAGTAAACAAAAGCACTAACGCTGTTGCCTCGGCAGGGACTTCAACTCATAGCCTCCATTTTCTGGTTCACATCCAAGTCCGCTAGACTCCCCTTTTAACCAACTTATCCACATCTGCCGTTGTTATGTTCCTAAGCTAACAGCTAGCTAGAGCTCTTTCTCTTTGTTATAAACACGCCGTTACTATTTCAGATTTTTAATATCAGGTAAATTTTTATCAGCAATAATATCACACAATAAATGTCTGTATTTTCTTTTCTTTTCGACTTTAGACTCAGGAAGGTCTGTAGAATATGTAAAATGCAAATACATATATTCATTTTAATTTATTAATTAATACGAATATAATATTTGTTCTCAAGGAGGTTTACAAATATGTATTAAAATCAAGCATTTACTTAAAAAATTTTTAGATAAACTATTGTCCTTCTTTAGACTTTATAAAAGGGTGTCCCGACTAGAACGCAATTTTGAAATTTTAAATAAAACACAGATATTAAAAAAAAAATTGTGAAACTTTATTATATCGTAAAGTAGACAGGATGACAATATATCGTGCATCGACTTCAAAAAACCGCAAATAAAAATTCTAAAGTTGTTATATCGCACGATCTAGGCGGCCACTTCTAGTCTCCAAAACGCGAAATAACACAACCGGAAAATGACTGATGCAGCAATTGAATTGTTTCTCTGGCTGTACTACATGTGGCGCCATCTTGTTGAAACCACATGCCCTCCACATTCATTTCTTCAATTACGATACCGAACACCATTGACTGTTTGCGCTTGACCTGCCTCATTTTCATAAAAAAAGGTCCAATGATTCCTCCAGCCCAAAAACCACACCGCACAGTGACACTTTGAGGATGCATTTGCTTCTCGTGAATCACTCGAGGATTTTCCTCACCTCAAATGCGACAATTCTGCCTATTGACGAAGCCATCAAGATGGAAATGGGCCTCGTCACTGAAGATGATTTTATCGGCAAAATCAGCATTTTTATGTTGTCTCTCCAACACCCAATTAACGGACTCCCTTCGCTGTCCATAGTCAACTGGCTTGAGTATATTGAACTTTGTATGCATGAAGATGCAAATCTTTCGTCAAAATTCGCTGCATAGTGGATTTGGAGACACCAATTTGCTGAGCTCGGTGTCGAATTGAGGTGGATGGACTTGGAGCGAGATCAACACGTACAGCTGCGACATTTTCGGTCGATCGACCTGGACGAATGCGCGTTATTGTCTTTACATCACTAACAGACCCAGTTTCGGCAAATTTATCCATTAATCTCTTTACAGTTGACTCTTTTGGAGCATTATTGTGACCCCAAATTGATCGCAATTTGCGAACTGTAGCTGCACAACTTTCATTATTTTGGTAAAACAGTTTCACAATGAGAATGCGTTGTTCATTCGTGTAGCGCTCCATTTTTACTAACCTTGTACCTTCTACTAGCAAGCAATAACAATTGTTCAAATGTCAAACAATGACAATTCGAGTCGCGCCAAATTTAAAAATTGCGTTCTAGTTGAGACACCCGGTAGATCTCTAGTCATGTCTTTGAAAGATCTGGTAAATTAACAAATACGTCATAACTTTTTGAGAACGTATTATATCAATAATCACTTTCTAAGGGTTTTCAAATTGATACTGACTGTTTTGAGTTTTATTCCTCATACCTATGGATAGTGTTAAAGTTGTTCTATAAAATATTCAGGTAAAAAAATAATATTTTATTACATTCCTTCTCATACATGCGTGCAAACAATAGCACGTGTTCTTGGCACAACACTTTGAAAAATAAAGCTCATTGAACGTATTGAGATAAGGTGAAAGTAGCTCCAAATTCCTAGTGAAAATATGCAAATAAATTTAGGCATTTGGAATATGTATGTGCCTATGTCTGTGTGTTATCAAGTTTCCTTAAACGACTTATAAACATTTTTATTTATGTAGATGTATCAGTGGAATAAAATATTTAATACAAATTCTACTTAACCTTCGAAATATTTGTTTGTGTATTGTGTATCCGTTAATTTCTATTGAGAGACTTTGTGACATAAATTGTATTGGTATTAAATATAGGGAAAGTTAACAGACAACCTTAGTTTGTTGTAGTTTCAGTTATACAGACCGGCTACATTAGTTTACTTTGAAAAAAAGAAAGTAACAGCGTTATGTATAACCAAAAGTTAGCGACTGTTTATAAACTGTAGTCAAATAGCTGCCAACTAGCAAATCGATTTGCCTTAGCAGCTTCTTGGCACAATGTTTATTCTTAAACGATTTGTAATTGACTGCTAACTTTTAGAAAATCAACTCTGAAAATGGATTGTGTCCCTACTAAATTACTTTTTTTTCCTTAGATCACCCCTGATTTTGACGTTTGAACATACATTTATTTTCCCTCCATATTTTTTATTCACCATATTCTTTATTCACAAATTGACACTAAACAGCTGTTGCACAGAAGATGGCAAGTGTTTGACAACTCACTAACAAGTGTTTAGCAGTAAGTTGTTCGCAGATTGTTTGCTAGTTATAGTTAAACTCTATGCTAATTTTTAGTTATACATAACGCTGTAAAAGTTTTAGGATAAAGTTAGAAAAATAAAAACTGTTTTGAACTTAAAGCATATTTTTTAAAGTTTAATAACAAAGTAAAAATGAAAGTTATTTGTAAGTTGTTTTTCTACACCTTTCGTTTTAAACTTGAAAGGTATAAAAATAAAATTTGCTAACAATTCGCATGGTGGTCATTAGGAATAAGAAAGGAAAATTTTGAATTAATTTGAAAACTTATTTGAAGCAAATATTGTTTTTTGTGGTAATGCTTTTTAATGAAAAGGTTTCATTGGTAATTATTTATAAACCAGAATCATTACCATTGACTAATGATTAAATGGTTTAAAATCATTATCATAGTTTTCTTCAGTTTATGCGATCAAAAATTTGTGTTTCATAGAAACAATTATTTCATTGAAATTCCGCTACCATTATTAAAAACAATTATAATTAAAATAAAATCATTAGCATTAAATGGTAGTTAAATTTTTTTTCATCGTTATTATTTCAAACAATGCTAATGAAATTTCAATGGTAATGAAAAAATCCCAAGTATGATTTTACAAGCAATAGGTCTTAATTTTTATTTATGTATTTTTTTTACTACTTAGAAAGTCTTAGGCACATAGACCTGAGAACTAACAGAAACTGTATCTCTATATTATGCCGCAAAAATGAGTCGATGTAGAAATATACATATGTATGCTGATTCTAATTATATATAATTCTCAAAAAATTGATATTAGACTTCATTAGTACCAACTTTTCAAAAGAAAAGTCTGACAATGAATTTCGTCTTAGACTATTCATGACTCCTACAAATGAGAATAGTCGTTCAACGGGTGCTGACGACGTCAGTGGGGTGTTACACAATAGGAATGCTTCCTTCAAAATATTATATTTGGTCCAAATTTCAGGGCCGGGATCCGGGTCATATTAGTAAGCGTAAAACTGATTGCTTATGACATTTTTGAACCCGTTGGTTTTGGGAACGTCATCTTCTGTAACGAAAATAATATAAAGTTCGAAAAATCATAATATACTGATAATATTACCGTCATCATCGAAATAATATATAATGCATCACGGATGTGCCGAATTTGAATAATGACAACTCATTTTATGATTTCGATGATGACGGTAACTTTGTTAAAATCGAGCCTTTAAAATTCCACCCTGCTCTTAAAACGGATATATAAAGCCGTATCGTCAAGGTCACGATCCTGTGGAAATATCACTACAGGAACACTCTTTAATTTAGAGTTTTTGTTAAAATACTCTATGCAGACTTGACACTCTGGCTACCACAGTACAAGATACAGCAATATTAAATAAATATGACGTCACGTTCGTAGCACCCTTTTATTTTTAGAATTTGCTGTTATAGCGATTGTAGTAATAAACCTCCTATAATAATTTCTAGCGTTATCCTATTACCTTATCAAAGAAGGCATGTGGCAGACGGACAGAATGACAAACATTGTAACAACGAAGAAATAATCGTAGGAATTTTTATTAATTTTATTTAATTTTTGTCCATCGTTTTTTGGTTTACGTTTTAACAAAGTCAGGCATCTTGTTAATCAAACGTGCACTTTGACCATGTCCATCCACTTAGACCACAATATACTGTGCCTCCAGTAAAACTTAAACTTACGATTTTTTTTACCAAAGAGGCAGTTTTAAACAGAAAGTCATATCCGACCGTGTACGCATATTAACAATTTCTTTTTTAAACTACTATTCTGTATTATTCGCCTTTTTAAAACAAGCTAACCCTCACGCCTACTCAACAAACATTTTTTTCCACATTTATTGAGCTTATGGGGTTTGAACTCATGCTTTTTTTCTTTTGTCTTACAATTAGTAGTTACCTGTGACAGCGCAGTCAGTGCAACTACTACATATTTATTCTCTTATAGTTAATTTATCTAAGGCAGGGGTTCTCACAAGCTCTTTCTTCGGAGCCCCCTTCAGAAATTTTAATAGTAGTGCGGCCTACCGCAATATATGTGACACATAGGTATGTACTATTTGAATAAAAACACGTGCATGTTATATTTAAAATAATTTATTAAAAAATACATATCTACAAACTTACATTTGTTGTGAAATGGAAAATGAATTACACATATGACTTAACAAAAAAAAAAAAAAAAAAACAAAAACTGGAAAATATATATCTATTTGTACTTCAGGTAAAAAACAAAATAACAAAATAAATGTACAGTAGCTCCAAGCGAAACTCGTACACCTATGAAAACAAATTTCTTTCTGTTAAATGTTTAAAACTAAATAGGCTAATAAAATAAATTTACTTAATTTTAGTACAAAACTATGTACTTAATTAGATATCAGAAACGAAATTTTGAATATAAATTTATTTATTAAAATACAGATAAATATTTTAAAAAGTGCCAACTTTCGACGCCAAAGCCAAACTCGTACAGTCTTATTTAATTTGGCAACATTCTTTTAATTTGCATCTAACTTCGGGATATTTCGTAAAAATAATTAAAAAAAATAGGGACTTTTCCCATTATTACCTTTTTTATTGCCATTTATTTGATTTTTTGTTTCAAAGAGTTACAAAAGAGAACAAAATGGGTAGACAGAGAGGACAAACTTCTGTCGAAGTAAGAAAATTAATAATTCAACATCATAATAATAATAAATCGCTGCGATAAATATCTGAGATAGTTGATAGAAGCCTATCAACAGTGCAATATATTATAAAAAGGTGTAAAATGGAAGAGAGGATTGCGAACAAGAAGAAAAGTGCAAATAACAAAATTTTCTCTGCTAAAGACGAGCAATATATTTTACGTCAAATAAAAAAGAACCCATTTTTAAGTGGTCCGAAACTCGTAGAAGTTGTGTAGAAAGACTTAGGAAAAAATGTTGCCCACAGACGATAAGAAACATATTAAAAAGAGCTAATTTAAATAGTAGAAGGACAAGAGTTAAACTTCTGATTTATAAGAGAAATCAAAGAGAAGGTTACGATTCGCCAAGGAACTTGAAACAAAGGATTTTTCATTTTGGAAGCAAGTATTATTCACAGATGAAAGTAAATTCAACTTGTTTGGTTAAGATGGAAGACCTTATGTATGGAGAAAATCCAATGAGGAAGTGCTTGTCTAAAACATGAAACCAATAGTTAAGCACGGTGGTGGGTCAGTAATGGTTTGGGGATAATTTTCTGCATCTGGGCCCGGTGTTTTACAATTTATCGATGGTACCATGGATCAGCATATGTATCTGAACATTTTTAAAGAAAGTTTGCCAGTTTGTAAGCAGAAAGTTTGTCTTGGTGAAAACTTTTATTTTTACCAAGACAACGACCCTAAGCATAAGGCTTATAATGTGCGATCATGGCTACTTTATAATTGTCAACATGTTATGGATACACTAGCCCAGAGTCCAGACATAAACCCAGTCTAAAATTTGTGGAGCTATCTCAATCGTAAAATTCGTAGTCATACAATAAGTTCTAAGGATGGCTTGAAAAGAGTTATTCAGGACGAATGGGGCAAAATTGAACCAAGTTTTTGCGAAAACCTTGTGCGCAGTATGCCAAATAGATTAAAAATGGTGATAAAAAATAAAGGCATGCACACCAAATAATAATATTTAAAACCAACAAAATAATATTTGATTGAAGTGTGGTGTACGAGTTTGGCTTTGTCACAGAAATTACTATTATTTTATGTTTTTATTACAAACATTTTTTTACTGAATAATAATTTAAAGTTTTTATGTTTTGTTAAATTTGTTATAAAATGAACTAATAAAATAAATACAGTTTTATTTGTTAAGAGATTCTTACTTAATGTTAATATAGTTTAAAAATTAGTCTAAAGTGTACGAGTTTCGCTTGGAGCTACTGTACATACATACATACATACTTATATATATATTCACATAAAAATTCAATTAAAAACAAAAAATGACTACCCGCTTGTTCGGCAAAACTGCTATTGACGTTTTTTCTGTAATAAATTCGTCACTCACAATTGCCAGTAGGTACTTGGTGTACCCTTATACTATATGAATTCGTTGATCGTATGTAAGCAAGCGAGCAAACTTTTTTTTTTTTGTCGTATTCTGTTATCTACATTGAAAAGAAAAAATGTGTACAACAACAAAGCGTCGGCGTCATTCCGGGGTTGACAAAAAATAAAACGCAAAATAACAATTATTCTGTGTTTTGATCAAGAGGTGTGAAGACGAAAATTGTGAAATTTAAAAATAGAGTTTGTATAGTTTTGCGTGAAAGAAAGTGAATTTAGAAGTCTTTTTGTTT
This sequence comes from Gymnosoma rotundatum, assembly GCA_916610165.2. Taxonomy (NCBI): domain Eukaryota; kingdom Metazoa; phylum Arthropoda; class Insecta; order Diptera; family Tachinidae; genus Gymnosoma; species Gymnosoma rotundatum. Next base: position 47,611,141 of record OU744336.1, on the reverse strand, counting down.
TATAAAATAAAGGTAACAAAAATGATAAGCAAAATCAGCGATTAATGACAATATTGACAACGGGAATACCGATTTACAACAAACGAAGAAAAACGACGTCGTTTTGTGTTTACGTCGCCAAACAGAATATGGGTGATTATATTTTTAATAATTATTTTGTTTTCAGACAGACAAACTAACCCGCAAATTTCCAACAACAACTTATTAGAAAAACTAAATGAAGTGATGGAAGCAACAAAAAACATTAAATTACAGTAAACGTTTTGCAAGGTAATTTTTATATGATCTATATTTAGATACATTCACATAAACTATTGTGTACATTTATGGGACACAACATTATGCCAATAAAATATAGATATCATTAAATACATGCATATGTGTTTTTAGGCCAAATAAAATTAGTTGCTGAAGCCCAAAAAACAAGGTCTTAACGACTAAATGTTTGAGACAATTTCGTGATGACGACTCACTTGCAGATATTTTTCCAATTTGGAGTAAAGAAGATCTTGCTCAGTTCAATAATCGAATTAATCCGGACAACAAGAAACAATATGTAAGATTATTTGTTCTTTCATTTTTAAGGTAGATATGAGTAATGTTTCCAATTATATTTTAAAGATTAAAGCAATAAGGTGCATACTTGAACCTGCCGGTGTTCAAAAAAATTTAAGACGTATTTTGAGTGACGATGTCATTATGGACTACAACGTCGATGGTGTTCAGGGAAAGAAGAGTTTTAAAGAACACAAACAATTTTTTTCAGTACTTTCAGGTAAAAAACACTTAATATTTCGACTGAATGTAAATTGACAATAAATTTTTAACCATTTCAGAAGCGGTCTCGAAGACCAATATTAACAGTGTTGGGCCAGCGGATGAACACATCCGCAAAGCTATACAAATACAGAAGAGGCGCATATTCAAAAACATGTCGCTGGAGAGGAAAGCTGAAAGAAAGAGCGACACATAAATTTTAGTTTCTTGTTTGTTTACTGCTGATATGAATTAATGTGATTTTTTTTTTGCTTTATATAAGTTTAACTTTTTTGCTTTCTATTGTTTTTTATATTTAGCCTAATGACATTGCTTTTTTTCTTGTTTTTTTTTTTTTGTGAATTATAGTTTTTGTTCTATTTTTAATGTTAGTTTTATAAGATTTAGAAGACTGTATGTGAATTAAAAAATAAAATATAATATATAACCATAAACCTTTTAAAGACATTTTAATTATATAATTACTGAGCACTTACGAAGTAGTTCATTATCCAAAGTAAACGAAACCGTTAACTATGGCTTCAGTGTTCTTTTCATCACAGTATTTTTGCGAATGAAAACATTGATGAATATTCGTCACTGTTTTCGTCAACGGAATGTAAGCGAGAGGGTGGCGATTGTATACTTCCAATGACATCCCCATATTAAATTCGTCACTCAAACACACTGTGTAGGTATTGCCGTGCCAGTATAGGTCATTGCTTTGTGCATAATGGTATAATGACTTATGGAATGTATCCGCGGACAAGCGGGTAGTTTCATTTATGTAATCGTATATATGTGTGTATGTATGTTAAGATAAAGAATTATTTTTAGGCAAAAGAAAACTCAAAAAATAAACATCAATAATTTCGAAATTTTTTGGGATTTATTAGCTCTTTGATATTAGGAGATATTTCTGATAATACACATCTCAAATTATTTTCTCCATCCAGAGAAGCTTGACTCATACAAATACGTTGAGGAAAATTGTATTAACAGCTTTAACGCTTCAGATGCTACATTTGAATAAGTTTTGGAGTATTTTAACCAAAATTATTCTATATCAATTAATTTAAAATCCAATTCTGGACATGAATAAAATTTTAGCTCAATGAATTCTTCCTGCAACGTTTCAGGTATTTTATCAACACTAGTATTGAAAGGATTTCTAAGTAAATTATTCTGCCGCGACTCTGTTTTTATTTCAGGGAAGTAACTATGAAACTCATCATAAAGCATTTCCAAATGTGTTGTTATCAGAGATTTCAAATTAATGTGTTGTAAGTTGTATGTATTTATGGCTTCATTTAGTAATGGAAAAGAGCAATAATTTGGAATTTCTGTTAGATATGCAAAATAAAATAAAAAATTAGTATCGGTAAACCTTTTATGAAAAATATCATTCTTTGCACTCAAAAGAAAAATTTCTACATCAGATTTTAAATTATACAATCGTTAAAGCATGTTTCCTTTCGACAACCAGCGAACTTCTGTATGAAACAATAGTTTTGTGTAGTCAGAGATCCAGGCACAAAGAATCAAATAGTCGTGTTCTTAAAGCACTTGTTTGTACAAAATTTACAACATCAATTGCGGTTTGGAGGGAAGTTTTAAATTCTTCTGTAAATGTTCTCGCTGCTAGAGCTTGCCGATGAATAATACAATGAGACCCAATTATGTCTGGATTCTGTAATTTGGCCAATTTCAAAAATCCAGAACGACAACCTATCATAGATGGTGCACTATCGGTGCAAATTCCAGCAAATTTTTTTCTAGGCAATGCCATTTTGTGCTAAAAATTCAGAAAGCACGTTAAAAACATCCTTGCCTCTTGACGTTGTGGGAAGAGACTTCATAAAAAGGAATTCCTGGCACATTATTCCTTCTGAAATATATTTACTATAAAATAAAAGCTAGCTTGCATCAGAAATGTCGGTAGTTTCATCACACTGGAGCGCTATATACGGAGAGTCTTTTATTTTCTCGATGTCTTTTGATGTCCATGTTATCAATTCTTACTCTTAAAACAAAATCAGCGTGTAATTACATGTCTACACGAAACATACGTTTTACGTTTATTATACAAAAGTCATATTACAAAATTTATTATTTATTTAATATTAACAATATTTGTTTAGCTCTTCGCGGACCCCTTGGAATTTTCATACGGACCCCAAGGGGTCCGTGGACCCCCATTTGAGAACCATTGATCTAAGGAGTGCCAAATCTTATTTTCGTAACAATATCTTAAAGACCCAATTTTATAGATTATTGGAATTTTTCTATGAAAGTTCTTAATTATCTTTAAATAAATTTAGAATATTAATGTTACAAAATAATATCATGCATTACTTTAAAGGCAAAATACTTTTTAACAAGCAAGTTGTCCCCTCTGTTTTTCTTCTTATAGTATACTTCTATAAGCATTTTATGGATAAGAAAATGTACTAACACTTTTTACTAACTACAAAAAAACAGGTTTAGTTGAAGTTATTTTAATTTGATATTGAATTTTTATGTAGTTATTATTTGTTTTACTTCTTATATTGATAATGTTTCTTTTTTATGTCTAATTCGTTTGTTTTTTCGGTTTTTCTATAATAATATTTTTATTTAATAATTCTTTTTATCCACCACACCCACTCCTATCTAAACTTTTTTTTAGTAGCTCATTGATTTTTCCAACATAATGAAAAATAAAATAAAAGCAAATATAAAATGTTTAATAATTAATGTTAAGTGATAATTTTATGGAAACATAGAGTTGGCGAAGATGGTTCAACAATTATCATTGGAAACCATTAAGAAAATGAAGTAGAAAAAAGTTATTAAAAGTACTAATTTCTGATTTGTCTCATGGAATTATATTGTTATACCCTTCAAAACAAAAAGTGGAAAAAGGGTATATGTAAGTTTGTCATTCCGTTTGTAATTTCTACAATATCCATATTCGACCCCATAAAGTATAGGTATATATTCTGACTTTTTATGCCTAGCGAAGTCGATTGAGTGATGTCCGTTCGTCCGTCCGTATTAGTGTTGAAATCACCGTTGCAAGGCACTAGATAAGCTAGAGAAAATTTAAATACGCCGATCGATCAGACATAGTTTCGAAAATTTTGCTATTGAAAATCAGCAGCGGGACAAAAAACCATGCCTGTCTCTAACTTTTCCACATCCTTTGGAAGAATGAGGTCACTGAAATCAAAAAACAAATACATGGGGAGAAGAGAATTAAACAATACGAAAAAAAAATATCGAGGGAAAAAATTGGAGCTCGCCCATATTTTTCGAGTTATGGGCCTCTAATTGTTCAAAGCTTTTAAAATATTAATATGTGCATCATATGTAGGAAATACTACAATTTAAAAAAATGCTGAACCCATTAAAAGCCAGGGAAATTTTAATGTAAAATTATATGTAGTACTGAATTTTTTTCTTATTTTGGAGTTACTTTACTTCACTAGATTTATATTAATGGTAAAGAGTAAATAAGATTCGTCATAGCCGAATATAGCACTCTGACTTGTTTTTTGCTAAATCGTATAACGATAAAATCCTTAGTGACATCCTAGAAAATATTAGCTAGCAACGAAATGCTGGCGTGTCCTTTGCTTGGTTAATTTATTTTAAAATGAATGTGTTAAAATAAGTGGTTAAAAATTTCCTTACTTATTTCTTCCCAATACTTAAAACCTTAACACAAGTTCCTCCTTCATTTAAAATTATGTCAAAAATTTTTTTAAGATCTCAAATTGATGCGCATTTTAAATTTTAAAATAATATAATTATAAAAAGCCACATTCTTCAAAAATTGCTTCAATTTGAAATATCATTATTAAGTTTTAAATCACTGTGAATACTATACAGTTTTCTTTTTTTTTTTAGAAAATTCTGTAAAAGAGTTATAAAATTAAGTCTAAAAATATGTTTGTCCTTGTTGTCCTAAACTATACTAAAAGTAATTTTCATAAATGAACCCCACCGCTCATATCACTGTTCATTTTATCATTCATATTTTACAGAGACTCACGACTCACTGACACAGTATCATAAAAATCCAAATATGCATGCACTACCATTTACAAAAGAAAACAAAAACAAAAACATGGATGCCACTAAAAAGCATTATTAGGGTTGACATTTATGCACTGTTACATGGCTGGATGAAAGTTTGTTGCATCCTTGTGTATTTTTAATTTTATACAAACGGCTGAATATTCTTGTTATCCATGTTGGCAACAAAAATAAACAAAAAAAAAAAAAAAAACACTAAAAAAGAAGGAAACAAAAACATTTACTTTTTACTACTTTTGTTTTGAAATTGTCCTTGATAAGGATGTTACTCTTACTTTCTGTTTAGTTTTAAAATGCTTCCTAGTACTTGGCTGCTGTTGCATTTGTATTGGATTTTGTGATGGTCCTGGCTCAGTTGTACTGTAGCTGTTGTTAAATAACAGATTTTCTTTCTGTATACAATAGTTTCTTATGTATTTTAATTCTTATCCATTTAAGTAGTTAAAAGAGAAATGGTTTTTTTGTTGCTATCTTTTTAAGCAGCTTTAATTCTAGTTTTGTTTTTAATACTTTGTATAGTTTTACAGTTTATAGAAGTTTTTCTATTATTTCTTAATATCACTTCATTTAATTTCAATTTATATTTTAGTATTTAATACAATACATGTAAAACACCATTTGTAGAAGTATTTAAATTATTTTGCAATAATTATAAAAACTTGCAATATTAATAAATATAAAATTAAGATCATGCAATTTTTGGTTAAACCTTTACATCTTAGAAAACGTGCATAGAAAAAAATCATTACACTGATTAACAAAAATGAACTTTTAAACTTTTTAAACTGCTTTTGTCTTTTTTACGTTATTTTAACTTCCAAATGTAGAAAACAATGGTAAAAAAAATTTTCACCAAAATTTTTTCTGACTTGAATTTTCTATTTCATAAAAAATACTGATACTTTACATACAATTATACCTGGTAACTAAAAGCTATGATTTTCTAGAGCATTTAGCATGGGAATGTTCTCTTGCAAGTATCTAGCAGTAATTTGCCAATATTCGAGAACTCCATTTGCCCTGGTATTATTTTTCCAGGCTATGGAGAGAAATTGAGGTAGAAAGTGGATTTTGCGTAACATTTTTCAATTCAAAGTTTAATACGTCGAAAATAGTGCTGCCAAAAGATCTTTATCGTTAATTCCTTTATGGTTGCCCAAACAATTTTTGTGCGACATTTTTTAAACTTTTTTTCAGTAGATTTCTCTGACAAAGTTAATTTTTCCTCGAATATGTTATCCTTTAACTATTCCTTAATCTGAGGTCCGACATAAATTTCTTTCTTTCAAGAGGAGGTGTCAAACATTTTTCCCCAAGGAGTGAGGCCCTCGCGTTCTGGCAAGTCTTTCTTGTGGTAGTGATTCCTTCGATCTCCACTGTTCCACTCACATAAAAAGCAACAATACTTTGAAAAACCTAGCTTTAATCCGAGAAATAAATCAATGAATTTTAAGTCCCCACATAGTTTAAATGAAAATTTATTATACTGGATTTTTTCTAGAACCAATTTCATGATTTCGTAAGTTTTTCTCATACAGGAAGCATATTTCCATTGTGCAAGAGTTAAGCTAATTTTTAACGTGTCTATAAACAAACGCCAATCTTGTGGTCCAAAATTAAAAAATCAATATGTAGGAAGTTTATAACCGAAGTTATATCACTGCTAAAAATAATAATTATTATTTTTTTCATAAAAAGAAACTCTTTTAGTTCTTCATCACGGCTACGAAAACGGTAAATTCTATTCTTTCAATCTATATCCTAACAGTTCAGACTGGTTTTTTGACAATTTTAAGTCGCAAACCAGATTGTTAAGATCAGCTTGAGTTTGCAAATGAGGCTCCTTAATTTAAGGTACATATATAGGTTGGATCATCTGCAATTGCATTACATGAAGCTGACTCAATATCATCGTTTGCTGCGTCATTTGTTGACTTTAGCATTACAGGAATCGATACATCCGCACTATGAGGAAGTGGCCGTATTGCAGAACGTACAATTGCTCTCCAAATCATGGGTATTCCAAAAGCCGTATATCGCTTTTGTTTGTCCAACTTGTAAGATTCTTTACACATTTCGTATAGCATATTTGTATGAGGTGCCCAATTCTTATCTTAATGAGACAAAGAGCAGCTAAAATAATCACGATAACACTGCTTTACCAACTCAGTTAAATATTACGATGATTGATACACTTCCTTTCCAGGTTTAGAAAATAACAACGCTTTGCTTTTGTATTCTAAACTCAAAATTTTAAACTTTTTTAAATAAAAACTGGGCGCAATTAAACCATAAGTACAGTAGTGTTAACAGAAAATAATGTAAAGTCATAAGTGGGTGTCACAACAAATATGTGCGTGACAGAACAAATTAGTTTGTGTTTTGTAATAAGAGTATATGGTTAAGTAATAATTGACAAAAACCTTTTTTTTTTTATTAATTTTATCTAAGAGCACCGTATTATGGTAGAAGTATATTTTAAAAAATAAATTAAGTTATGTGTGCCGTTTTTTTCGATTAAATTTACTGATATTGATTATTGCATGTTAAAGCTAGTTGGATAAATATTTATTTATATATTTATGAATATTTATATAAAGTTAACTTATTTATATAAAGTTTTCTTAAAAATATGTCAGACGAGTTGATCGCCTGTACTACAGAAACAGCACATTATTTATAATAAACTCAAAAAAGACTAACTAAAATATTTAAAAATTCTAACAATTGAATTAAATTAATTTCGGCTTAGTAAACTTTAGAATGCGAAGAATACTGATGAGAGATGTAGCGATCCAGAAAATGCAGCTGCTTTCTAATTTTTTCTATTTTCCTAAAATACGTTGGCAAAATTTCTCTAAAATTTTTGTTTTTTAACACAAATTTAGAATTGAAAATGAACCTAAGCCGAATTAAAAAAATGCATTTGTTAATTTATTATTTTCAAATAATAAAAGCAGAAATAGTGAAATTTCATGGGATTTTTTAAATAAAGGTTAACAAATGACAAAATCTTTTTAGAAATGGTGTAATTTTTTTCATTTCTTTATTTTAGATTTTTTATTATAAACTTAAAATTAGTTGCTCTTGCATTTGTCATATTGCACTTAAGAACGAAAAACTTTCTTTTTCAATTTGGACTTAAGTGGTTTTGCTTAAAACTATAATAAAAGATTAAGTTTAATAATATGTGATTAAAAAAATATTTAAAAATATTTAAAATTTGAAAACTTTTGTGGACTTTCTAATCCATAATCGAAGATTATTTTATAAAAGAAGTTTTGCTACAAAATAAAAAAGAGATTAGTATAAATATAGATAACTACTTCTACCTTTTTTATGGAATACCAAAATATATTGGAAACTAAAAAGATTATTTTCGATATTATTAAATGAATATATGGTAAAAATTGAGTTAAGAAATGAATTTATTTGTCTTTGCATTATTTTTGTTTTTGAATTTCTTCTGTTCTGAAAAAACAACAATATTTCATGACAATAGAAGATGAAGATAATCTTAGGTAAGTTAAGGCGGTGTTGGCTACACCGTAGAGGAGAAAACTATTGCAAAAGGCCGAAGGCTGCCTATGCAGAAAATCTTTGGTAAGCAAAGTGGACGTTATCAAATTTTCATAAGTGACAGTATGTATGTCCATACTAGAAACGACACAATGTCCATGGCCGGTATGACGTTTTTCAAAGCGACATAATCTCTATGGACATTATATCACTTTTGAGTGCGACATTAAGCCCATGTACATAACGTTCTTGGACTTTTTGATATGCCACCTTTCTTGTACTACTTTAAATAAGGGAAAATAAGTAACTACAAATCGTGATAAATATTTGCTAAATTTAGGATCAGTTATTACGGTACCAATTTTTCATTAGACAACCAATAAATTCCTTTGCGATAAATACATTTGTTTGTAAAAATTGTCCAAGATTAAATAACATTTTTATAGAAAATTAAAACTGTTTTTTTTTAATATTTGTACAAGTTTTCAAGCGCATTAAGCAGGTTTATTTAAGTATACTTCAAAATAATCAGTGTTAAGTTTTTAAAATATACAGCTGCTCATACTTAAAGTGGGACACACAGGAAAAATTACGTTGACACGTTTGTAACGCAAATTTAAAGCCTAAGTAATTTTGCATTTATTAGAACAAAAACAAAAAACATAATTTATTCAATTGCATTAGAATATTGCCATTGTGTATTGCAGTTTCTGATATCGAGGCTGGCACTTAAAATGGGATATTGAAGTTTTTGTATTTTTATTTCTTGTTAAATAAATTTTCAATATTTGGTTGACTTTTATTTGCAGACAATTTTTGCTTGAAGATGCCGCGGTGTACCTTCTAGCAAATTGTTTACGAAATTCGGGTTCAATATTATACTACTCTTCTGTTACTGCTTTCTTCCACGCGGCAATAATTTTTGGCCTCCGCTTATCTGCTCTTTTTTTAATTTTGCCGACATAAATTCAAAAACATTGAAGTCTGGAGACTTGAGATGACTCTACATTGTATTTGGGCATTTATATAAAAGCCAATTTCGTTCATTCCATAATTTATGTTTGGGATCACTGTCTTTCTAGAACACGAAGTTGTCTTTTATGCTTAGGCATTCGTCTCTTTGAGTCCAGAGTTCGGTTTATAAAATGTGTTTTCCCAACTCCATCCAACTACACTATTTGACTGTTATTTTCTTAATAATCCTGTCTAGAAATTTAGTATGAGGTTTTCACAAAGCATATTTTTTTCCACCTGGTCTAGAGGTTAATTTTAATATTATACTAAAAACACGGGAAACATTTATTAAACTAAGTAATTCTCAAAAAAATTATTGTGCCACGTCTTAACTTTATTGTATGGACGAGGATCTTTGGTTTATTTAAAATGTTTGTAAGAAGTTTCCTGAAGAACTAAGTAAGCGGTAGCGAAATGGCCATTGAGGCGTGCTTTCACCCTCAATAGTTTGTAATGTGTGAGTGGTAATAAGTGGTACATAATTTTTTTTTCGAGGTTTATATTTGCTTTGTCTATAAAAATATCCTAAGAAGAAAATATAAGCATCGAAAAAATCGGGAAAAAACTTACAACAAAAGCACTTAACTTCCACCAGAAATTACGCACCTTTATTTGCATGTTCTTGAGCGGAAGCGTATCTCAGTTTTTGATTTTTTCTGATTTTAATGTAAATATTATTACTTTTAAGATTCGGCGAATTGTTTCATGGCTTATACTAATATTTTTTATATTATACAATTTATTTTTTATGTCAATTGCTGACAAAAGTGGATCGTTCTTGATTAGCTTCATACAATATCGCTTATCACAGTCGGATAATTTGCACCGGTTTGCACAATTTGTTTTTTTTTTTTAGTTTGGACACTATTTTATCGTTTTATAATATTAAACACTGTATCTTTGTTTTTGTTTACTATTTCTGCAATTTCTCTAATAGTTTTGTACTTTTTATAGTTATATATGAAAAATGCCTTTCTTTCTGTATGTACCATGCAAAAATAAAATTAAAAAAAAAATAGTTAATGTTATAAAACAATGATTTAAGGTCGAAAAAAGTAATTGGATGGGCCAAAGTTAATGGTAATTAAAAAAAAAAAATTAAACTATCCCACTCTGAATGTGAGCATTGTGTTCCAATATAAATTAAAAAAAATGCAAATATTTTCATTATGCACTTTTTTGAAATTTAGAATCGCTCTGTTATAATTTATAAAATAAAAGGAAATTGAAAAAATTTTCCGTGTATATATTAAAAATATTTAATGAAAAAAATTTGAATCAGGGGTCGTAATGGTTATGAGCAATAAAATAAAAATCAGGATTTAATTGTTATTTTACAATTATAATTTTTACTTATCGAATAATAATTATATTTGAGTTAAAATTTTTAGTTGTAAAATAAATTTTGTATACGAGTTTTATTTTTTTGGTTAAAAATTAATGATTATTTTTGAGTTTTATTTTTTAGTTAAAAGAAAATATTATATTTTAGTTTTAATTTTTGGGTTAAAAAATAGAGATTTTAATTTTTTTTGCTTGTAATATAACGATTAATTTATGATATTAAAAACATAACCATTATTTAATATTTTTTTCTAGGGCTTCTCAATAAATAAATTGTTTATGTCGTAGAAATTTTTGACAGTCATTAATAGATTTCTAAGCAATTTGGTCTAGAAATTCTAGAAAAATTAAAATTAAAAAAAAGTAATTTAAAAAAAAAATCGCATGGGGTAAAGATTTTTTCACAAGCTTGGTGAAATTAAAACATTTTATTTAATACAAAAAATGATTACTGTTCAATCACGTTCTAATAATATGTGATTTTGTAATCATATGTAGAATAATTACAATTGGCTATTGAGAAACCCTACGGAAAACTTTGAAAAACATTACTAATCATTACATGTTAGTCAAAAAAAAAAAATCATTATTAAAAAAAAAAGAAATAATCATTATTTTTTAAACAAAAATATAAATCTCAAAAATAATCAATATTTTTAAGCAAAATAATAAAACACAGAAATAATTATTATTTTTTAATCAAAAAAATAAAACTCAAAAATTATAGTTAAATTTAAACCACAAAAATTAAAAAAAAAAATTATTACATATTTTGGAAGCACGCCAAAATATAATAAATTTCATGTGTAACATCAAAACCAAATATTGTAGGAACACATTGATTTTCTTGAAAAAATTTCAACAACAATCATTATCATCGGTGACTGAAGAAGACCGATTTATTTTTTCCTTTTATTAAATAATTTTTAAACTGAGTTTACAATTGGTATTATAAAATCCAATAAAAATTTGCAGACAGTGTCCCGGTATAAATTATTTTTTATTTTATATTGATGCCAACTAAGCACATTTGGCTTAAACGAATGCTAAGAAACAACCAAAAAAAAAAAAAAAGAATAAAAAATAAACAGAAAATAACCCAACTGCTACACCAACTAATATTTTTCGTACAAACTTTTCTTTTTGTTTGTATTTTATACAACTTAAATGTAATTGTTTACTTCATAAAACTTTAACTTCACTTTATAAATCAATATATTAGCCCAATTCACAATCTTGTGCAAATGGTCTTGCATCATAGCATTTGCAAAACTGTGTAGCATATTTTACTCATAGTAATGTTGGTGTAGACTAAAAATATGCTACACAATTTTGCAAATGACCATTTGCACAAGACTGTGAATTGGGCTATTATGTTTAATAAAAAATCTGTGCATATTTCTGCTACAAGCGACTATTTGTAAAAGGTCAAAAGCATAAATGATGGCCACAAAAATAAGCACTTACGGGAAATAAGATTTTATTTTACCAAAATGAAAATGACAAAAAAAATGATGACAGAAAAATGTAAATAAAAAATTCAATTTTTTAAAGAGGTCATTTTGTACGAAATTAATTTTGTAGCTCATCCATATGTCAGTGTTTATTCACAATATCACAGAAACCCAGTCTTGGCCGCTAGGTTATCGTTAAATACTTATGTAAATAAATGCCAGATAAAAAGTTTGTCCATCAAAAACAACTTTGTTCTTTTAACCATAAAATTACATCATGTAAACCAATAACTACACGAATGTAGTTTTATTATGTTTTTGTTTGTGATGTTGTTGTTTTAAGGGGAGTAGCATTTCATAAAATATATTTTATAAGCAATATTTTGTAAAATTTAAAATGCAAATTGCTGCATAGTGGTTGAAAGAGTAGCCTGGAAAAATGAATAAATAAAAAGGAACAATGCACAATCCAGCTCAAACTAAAAGAATAGTTGCATAAAACAATTTGTTATTGAGTTGATGAAAATATTTTTTGCAAAATATAAATGTGATTATTTAAAATGCTTGCTGCTGTGTTTTGTGGCTTCAACAGCGCAAAAAATCTGTCAAATTGCAGGTATAATCAACAAAACGGAATAAAACAATTGAATTCCTTTTTTGCTCAAAAATTTTTCAAAGCTAACAATATAGCGAATTTGAAAAATAATTTTGTCATAGTGTGTTATAAAAAACTCATGCGAGGGTAGGTTATGGGAAATTTTGAAAAAAATCTAAAATTTAAATTACATCATATTAAACGCTTTAGCAGAATAATTTACTTTTGAGTGCATCATCGCATAAAAGATGTGTTGCCACGGCAACAGAAAAAAATTGTATTATTTTCCTAAGAAGTGGATTTTTTGTAAAACATTTTTTTTTTTTTTTGATAAAGGATCGTTTGGTAATCTAAAGCTTTTTTTCTGGATTTTCTTCGGTCTTTAGTGAAAATCCGATTATTTTATTGTCTAGAGATATTTTCGGCTTTTAATGAATTTTAAATGTTTTTGGTAAAAAAAAGGAAATTTTTTCTGGCAGCTTTGTGAAAAATTTAAATTTCGATGGAGAATTATTCAGGCCGCTTTTTTAAAAATTATTTTGCAATTCTAGTGAACATTTAATTTTTTTTTATTGCAAGAACAATTTTTTGGTAAAATTTTATTTTTGTTGTTTTTTCTAAATTTCGAGAAAATTAAATATTTAGTGAAATCTTTATTGTTTAAAGATACATATTTCTATTTGCATTGATAGTAAAGACCTTTTTTTTAGTAATCTAGAGTTTATTTATTATTTTTTTAATTTTAATTTTTAATACAAGCTTAAACAAAAAAAAAATAAAAATGAACACGACATCTGATATTTATGAGGAACATAAACTAATCGCTTATGAAACTGTGCCAGACAGATTGGTGACTTTTTAAATTTTTTAAAGCTCTTGTTAGGCCCGTGCTTGCACATCAAGAAATAGCATTATGATATACATTTATATATATAAATAAAAAAATTAAATATAAAAAGAATTAAATAAAAATGTTATGAGCAGTGAGTTGATGAGCAGTAGCGAAATGCCCATACCTAGCAATAAGTTTTTGAAAAGGTAATCGAGTGTAGCTAATGATTGCCAACCTAATGATTTTAACAAGGCATGAGACTTTTGTAATCAATTACTGAGAATCGATTACATTAATTACTGTATGAAATAATGATGATCATTTTTATGTGTTTTAATGTATTCTCTTTCAACATAGAGAACTAGTTCCATTGCTACTTCCTTTTTTTGGGAACTAATGTAATGTGTTTTGTAAGTGAAAAACAAAAAATGGCAATCACAAAAGTAAGTCATTATATGGAAAGTATTTTTTAAAATAATGTCTAATTTGTTGCTCGGTATGGAGATGCTTTCCCAGCAGTAATACATTTTATGTTTGAATTTTAAATAAGAAATATTTGAGAATATCATAAGTGATCAAATCAAAATAACATTGATTGACATAAAGATTATTTTAAATAAAAAATTCTCATCTTGGAAATGCAAATTAATGATGCTCTAAATTTTGACTGTCACGTGATTTAAATTATGTCGATAGTAAATAGAGATGTCACAGAGTTTCAACAGAGTTGTAACATATATTTTCCGTCTTAGTCATAGAGATCATGGACATATTATCTTTTACGTGATTATATTTTTACGTTGTAATTTTGAAGATTTAGTTAAGCTGGAAATATTTAAAAAGTTTTAAAAATTTAAGTTCGTCGGAAGATTTTTTAGCTTTGACCAGATCATTTATGCCTTGAATAATCCAAGATAAACTTCTATTCTTCTTCTCTTGTCACGAATAGATGATTTGCAGTATAAGCAACAAAACAGTGGAAACATGTTGTGTTTTACAAGAAGTGAAGGGTGACCAGGCGGGTCAAAGAGATATGCATCGCTCCATTGCTTATTATAAACTAATTTAATCTATAATTCTTTTAAGCAACACAAATAATTTAAGCAAGAACTAAGCAGATTTTCTGATACCGTTTAAAAGATTTGACATATCCTCGTACATATGCAGCAAAAATATTTATAAAGAAAATATGAGTAAGAAGCTAAAAGCAATAAACTGCAATAACGAATACTCGAACGGTTATAAATGTATATAAATATAAATCAATAATTGAATAAGTAATTTACTATATAAAGAATGATTTTTTTTCGTAACGATGAGTACAACACATAATATTAGAGCGATTGATTGTATATATTGTTTCAGAATTTAGTATATTTTGCATTTGTGGTTTTTTAAGACTTTTTACAAACTACTGGTTTATAACCAAGAACACCTTATTTAAGTCTAATAACACACACACACAAATTCAAAAACACATCAATTTGCATGTCGATGATTTTTAATTAAACTGCGACTGGTAATGCAATAAATTGTTTACTTATGTCCGTATACATGACTTAGAAAAAGCATGATACTAGAAACACAACTGGGACAAACTAAAAAATACATCAAATTGGCGGAATCCGTTGTTAATAATTCATTGTGCAAATTCGTCGTATGAAGCACAATAACGGCGAAAAAACACAGCTGTAATAGTTTTTAAAGTTGTTTACTTTTTGTCAGCTGACAGGATGACCATACAAAAAATATTAATAAAATTAAACCTTAACAAACACAACCAAAAATATTTTTGTATTTAACTAATAACACTGTCCAACAAATTAAGACTTTTTGAATGGAACAGAATAGCAACCCCATAATTCTGAAAGGGTATGTTGAGTAGATCATTTTTGTAGAACAAACTTATGGTCCAGCACCATCAATTAATCGTAAAAAGCTTTTTTTACAACAATGGTGTCTTTGGTGACCCCCACTGAAATTTTCCGGCAAACATTTTCGTACAATATTTTAATCCTTAAATGTCCTTTTTTAAAGGATATTTTTAGATTTTCTTGAAAAAGGGTCAAATTGACCCATAAAGGGACCAGTTAGAGGGTTAAGATCTTCCACAAAAATAATCCTCATACAATTCCACAATATAACTCAGACCATAAGAATTCTCTCAGACATTAACTTACAGCATTTTTTTCATACAGTATAATGCTCCCTTCGACCAAAAAATGAAAATTTTGACCCACTGTAAAAAAAAACTCAGACGTGCTGGACCATAAGTTTGTTCTACAAAAATGATCTACTCAACAAACCCTTTCAGAATTATAGGGTCGCTATTCTGTTCCAAAAATGCTGTTGGACAGTGTAATCTGTATATTTATTGTAAATGCTTTTAAATAAAAACAAAACAATTTTTATGTAAAAAAAACTTTATTTACTGAAATATTTACTTCGAAACGAACATCAAACATGGTCACATTCAACTGATTTCAAAGTTCACCGCGTGTGACAAATTTCGTTTGCCAGCGTTATTTGCATTTTAATATACACAAATGTGTTTTACTTTTGACGACGAACATTCGTAACCAAATTTCGTCGTTCTACCCACATGAGTCCCTAGCATGAACTTGGCGTACATAACGAAACTGAGCAGGGTCTCAGCAAGCCCCTCTGCCCAATTTGACACCATAAATACCCATACAATATTGTTATGTGTCACGACAACATTCTCTGATGGCTTGTTTGTCAAACCATGTTCAATAGCGTCACGCCTGTTAACTTCATTCTATTCTTATGCTATGCTTACTGCATTAAAAGCAAAAATAAATAATTATCAGAAGAGTGACAAGCTAGCGGACGGAACAGTTTGAAGTCACATGGACTTTAAATATTTGTCTACTCTAAGGAGCTACTTGGAAAAAATTTACATTCTTAACGACTTATTTGCACTCTTAAAAAGTCAGTGCTTTTTCGTCGCCGTAAGTAGCTGCGTATGTTTAGTTCGTAATGTTAAAATAAATTTTGTTAAAAAAAGAAATAAAGTGAGTTTATCGTATCTTTCATTTTAACAAATTTCTTGAATTTTTACTTTATAACTTTAAAAGTATTGCGCGGTGCCAAGGAAACAAGTTACTTTCAGAAAATAAATAGATAAATAAAATTTAGTTTTTTATTAAGAAGTGAAAAGTTTGCTTCACAATTAAGTTTTTTGAAAAATTGAGACGGTCCTACCTCTCCTGTGAGTAGATTATTTACAGTCATTAACTCCAGAGCGAACAGGTAAAAAATAAAAACTAAGAATAGTTTTTGAAAAATAAAAAACAGGTTATTCTAAGAGGGAACTATTGAATACCACAGTATACTTATGCATTTTCAGCATTGCTCATCCAGGATAAGATTTACACATTTAAATAATTTTCTAAAATTTAGAATTTGAATTTTTGAAACAAAATACTAACTTTAAGATTGATATCTTTCTACTTTCTCCGGAAGTAGGGAATTGTCCCAACTCATGCAACGAGCTAGGAAATTACGGCTGACTTCCAAAATGTGTTAATACAAAGTTTGTGTACAGTTTTGCTGCGGTATTTAGATCTTGTACATATACAAAGTTGGGAAACAAAGCATCAATTTAGATGCGGACGCGCTAGTTGAAATGGTATGCATTGTAAACATTTATTACCACGGAATTATGAAACACAATACATTGTTCGAATACAAAGCAACTGACGTTTTGGAAGTCAGCCTACATTATGGGAAGTAGAATAAAGGGTTTTATGCTTGTTTCTTTGCAGTGAGAGGAAAGACCTCCGCAGGGAGTCTATTCCACAGGGACTGCAAAAGGATGTGCTCTTAATGAAGTCTCTGTTGCGAGGACAAAATTATGGTTTTCAGAAACAAGTTTTGTGACATTCCGTAAAAACAAAATCCACATTTTGTCGATGCTCCAGTGAGGAAATCAGAAGGAATAAACTATATCTTGCGCCGTTTCAGAAAACCTAGGCACTACAATGTTTCTTTTTTGAGACTGTATAAGATATATAAAAAATAGTTTATTTGTTAAAAAAAATATAGTATCCACAGCTCTTTATTGAAAATAAAAATAGAAATATATTTATTGAGATGGATATTTTCTATTGTGGCTTTTAATCCCGTAACTAACAAAACAAAAGCAACGCTGTTAAATTCAACATTTGAGAGCATTAAATATGGGTAAAATATTCAAAATAATTTAAAATATTTAAATCACACTAAAGGGTGGGTGTTTAAAAGAAGGTGCCATAATATTGCATTATGAAATAAAAAATGGGTATTTTGCTTCTTACTTACATAACAAACAGTCCGTAAACTCACCACTATTAAGGCTTAGAGCTTCAATTTTACATGCAGAATGTTCTTTCTTAAAAAAAAGTATTGAATATTTTAAGCACGAATAAGTAGGTTATTGTGTGTTTAATCAAAAGTTTATGATATAAAATTTTGATTATTATGTCGTATCATCATATTGAATAAAATAAGAAAAAATATTAAGTATATAAAAAACAAAGAACTCCAGTCAAAAAAAGAACAACATAAAAATAATAATAATAATAATAAAAATAAAATAGGAAGAAAAGCCAAATATTGGGGTGTCAGAGAATTAAAAAATAAAGGCCATTGCCTCTTAATAGGTTGAGCATTTTTACAAAACTTTAATGTATGCTAAAGATTTCTTCAAAAGCTTTTAAATGATATTCATATTGATATCTTTAAAAATATGGTGCACAATAGTACTTTTCTATAAAAAGTTTAGAGGCCCATAATTTTGAAAATTTGGGCGAGCGCCAATTTTTTTTTACAAAATTTTTTCTAATCGCTCCATATATTTGTTATTTGATTGGAATTACTTCACTTAACCAGATTTGTTCCAAATGATATGGAATAATTAGGCAGGCGTGGTGTTTTTGACCGATCTTACTGATTATTGATAGCAACTCTTTCTAAACTACGTCTGATCGATTGGCATATTTAAGCTTTCTCTAACTGATCTAGTGCCTTGGTAAACTTGATTTCAATACTAACACAGACGGACAGAAATGCATCGTTCAATCGACTTCGCTAGGCATAAGCACACAGAATCTATATATACTTTATTGGGTCGGAAATGGATATTGTAGAAATTACAATGGAATGGCAAACTTAGAAATACACTTTTGTGGTAAAGGTGAATAAAAAGCCGAATTTTGTTTTAACTTGCATTTATTTTACCACAACTTGAAATGTTGGTTATGTTAAACCGTTCAAAGTAAGTAAGAAGGTGGAGCATGTTTATTGCTCATATTACTTATTGAGTTAAAAAATAATTCCCCGTATGAAGGAGCCATTGAACCACAAAAAGCCACATTGCAGCAGTTACGACAAAATAGAAAAATACACACCATAAAAACGCCATCGCATTCAGAAGCAGCACATAGTGATGTTTACTCGCTAGTGCCACCACTGAATCTTACGGTAAATGGAGTTCGTTACCGCACCGCGATCTATGGTTGTATGTTTAGAAATAAGGATGACATTGTTTTACGTGATATGTGATTGTAACAAGATGGCGGTACGTACCATAAAGAGAACAATCGGCTTGAAAACAAAATTTGTCCATAAGTTGGTTTCGACAAATGAATATGTCAGTTGGCCTCCAAGGTCTTAAGATTTAAATTCTCTCGATTATTTTCTGTTGCTTAAACCATCAGCAACTGACGCCTAGAGGTCTCATATTGTTTGTATTATTTTTGACACATGCCCAGTAATGTACGAAAAAGTAGGGCCAAATGGCATCCAGATTATTCTTCGTCAAAAACAGCACTGGTGGTCATATGCACAAATTTCTTTTCAAATTTTACCGTTGATTGAAATGTAATGTTTTGTGTTACTTAAGGGCGTTGTGATATAATGAGGGTCTACAGCATTAAGCAGTCGGCAGGTTAAAGAAGTAAATAAAACGGCTGTAAAACTAGAGGCTCTGCAACATCATTTTAAAAATAAATATAAAGTGAAATTGCAGAGTTGTAATTTTCTAACCTCTTACTTTTCTTTACCACCTACCTCGCTGTAAAAAGAACATTCAAATATTTAATGGACACAATTGCCTGAGTGATACTTCTTTCTTTATAAAGAAGAGAGTTTAAAATTTAGTAAGAAGATCTTCTTCTGCGATTTAAAATACTATGTGGTTGGTCTATAAAACATCACCATAAATTATCAATAGCTTTAAAATTTCTAATTAGCTTTATCTCAAAAGAATACAGATCAAGTAGAAAAGTTGTAGCAAACAACAATCACAGTTGGTCCTATTTGATCTATTTGGAGATTAGGTCAGCGTATCATGTTTTATCGTACTTTCCCAAATGCCCGTTCAAAATACAATAATTAAGGAAAGAGAGTTTAAATAAGGTTAGTCAAATAAATTATGCTTCTTTTTGTTCCATTCGCTTACTAATGATCTATTCAAATGTCAATTGTCGTGTAATAATATTAAAAAAAAATAAAAAAATTCTTGTGATTAATAAAAAAGAAGTGAGAGAAATAGATTATTAAAATCTGCATGCGTTAGTAATTTTATAAATAAATTTTCAAACTAAATTAAACTAATTTGTCTAAACCCAAAACTATTTTTTAAAAATATATTTTAATTGAAATAATTATGCAAACACAACCGTTTGCATTAATTTTATTTCTGTTTAAAAACCACTATTTCTTTTAATAATTTCTTTCTATTTTCAAAACGTGCCTTAAGTTTTTGTTTAGTTCTTTAGTAATTTGCAAACATCTGGCACCAAATGCCATTAAAAAACACAATTTTATAAAATTAGTTTGTTGTTTAGCAAATATAATTTTCTTTTTATTTAATCATGTTCTTTGGGGTTTTCTTTTTCGCCTTATATATTTACTATAACAAAAGAAAAAAAATGCTCAGCAAAAAAAAAAAAAAAAAACACAAACTAAATTTCATAATAATTTGCATTTTAAATTGTTCTGTTTTATAATCCACTTTATGTTATTGAATTGAATGAAAGTGTTTTTTCTTTTTTTTTCTTTTACTTTGTTTTAGCAATTTATAAGAATGGGAGGTAAAGTATATTCTTATATTTTTTGTGATTTATGCGAATTTTGTTTTTGCTAGTTGAAAATGATCTTGAATTTTACATTTGGCAGTAAATGCACATTGCGTCGGCCAATTAAGTAATAATTCCTTTAATGCATACTTTTGCAAATATTAGGAAAATGTTAAATTTGATTGCTTGCTTATACTTTGTATTTTATAAGTTACGTTCGAACCAATTTATTTGAAATAGAATTTTCAAAGAGAGCGGTTCAATATTGATAATGTGTATGACACTCAGGACGTTCTTGCGTTGTATCCCTGCCAGCATTTTGTAGGGAATTTTTCGTTAGAAGTAATTTATTCGTTATTTCTTTAGATTAAAAACACAATTTTTCAAATACAAATTACATTATTATCGAATTCAGGTCTTCTAACAAACCACCAGAAGTTAGTTGAACAAAAAGCCCCGTTATTATTAATATAACACAAGTAAGAGTGCTATACTCGGCTATGCCGAATCTTATATACCCTTCACTATCAATGTTAATCTAGTTTAATGAAGTAACTCCAATCAAAACAGCAAATATTGGGGTGACAAGAAAAAGTTAAGTACTACATATATGTAATTTAAATAAAAATGACATCGGCTCTTAATGGGTTAAGCATTTTTTAAATTTTTTAGCATTTCCTTAAAGATCTCTGCAAAAAGTGATACCCATATTGATATATTAGAAAGTTTGAAAATTTTAGAGGCCCGTAGCTCCGAAAATATAGGCGAGCGCAAATTTTTTTCCAGATGTTTTTTTTTTCTTATTTTTTAATTCTCTACCGCCCCATATATTTTTTTTAATGTTTTAAGTTACTTCATTGTTCCAAATAATATGGAAATTTAAGGCGTGGTGTTTTGCCCGCTGCACCTCAGAACATCGACAGATCTAGCTCATTTTTAATAATAGCACCTCTGTCGACACTATGGCACGATTGGCGTATTTAAATTTTTCCAAAGGCAAACTTGATTTCAACACAATTACGGAGGACAGACGGACATCACTCAATCGAATTCGCTATGGATAAGAACTCCGAATATATTGCTCGTTTATTTCTAGAACGTCATCACTCAAAATTTCAAATTTTGGAGTTTATCATACAGAATTGTTTGCCATTTATTGCTTTATATTGTGTTTCATCGTTATGTCTTTGGTACTTTCCACGTTTTAAGAGAATAAAGTCCGGCGCACATAGAATCCGTCATACGTTGTATTTTGACATATTCGCCTGAAGTCAAAGTAACGACGGATGAGGTTGGCACCAGAGAACTGCAAGAGTGTCTGTTTTTAATACTCTAAAGGCTGGTTCACCCACAAAAATTTTGTTCCGAAACATATTTTTTATATGTAGTTTGACGTTTTATTTTTTGAGAGAGAAAAAGAGTAAACTCACTTCGGAACAATTTCAGTTTGAATTGGTTTTAAGTATACTCATCTTAAATGCGGTTGCGGTGTGATCGCCACCGCATTTCTTTTGTGCGAGTATTTACTATACCCATTCCATTTGAGTATAAGTGTCTAGCATACTCAAGTAAAATGTTTGCGATGCTGGTTTTACTTTTTTCGTACTCATACTCACAACAAATACCAAAAGAGAGATTTTAACGTGTGTACTGATAGGAAAACAGAGTTATCAGATCAGAATTATTAAATCAAACACAATATCAAAAGTCGCCAATGTCTAAATTGGCTAACATACATACTTCTTTGAAATTATGAAAGTTTATTTAATATGTAACAGAAAATAAATTAAATAGAACCCGTGAAATTCGCCATATTTTCATTTATTAAAAACACAACAAAAGTTTACTGATAACTCAAGAATAGTTCATTGTTTATTATATTACGTTTTTGTAAGGGTTTTTTTTTAAGTCACACAGGATAGAAATTTAAAAATTCTATTCTTTAAGCCAATAGTTTTTAAAATTGATAAATAGGTATAAAAGCACTAATTATATTTAACAAAATAAAATATGTAAATAGTTTAATAATGATTATTTCACCCTTTTTTATTAAATTATTTTCTATTTTATTAAGCTTTGGGTCCTTATATTTTTTTATTAATATTATATTTCAATATTTCGGTACTTTCTGCGTTTCAATTGTTAATTAATTTTGTTTTTTTGCTTATATATTAATTTTGTTTCCTGAAAAAGGTACGCAGAAAGTACCGAAATATTGAAATATAATATTAATAAAAACATATAAGGACCCAAAGCTTAATAAAATAGAAAATAAAAAAATATGTAAACTAAAAACTTTATTGGAAATTATTACTTATAAGGTCTAATGAGATTCAGCCAATGCAATATTACATCTGCTTATATACAGTTTTGTTAAAACTAAAAAAATTAAGTAATTTTCCTTTTATTCACGGATTCATTTTATCATTTTGTTTTCCTTAATACCGTTAGTAGCACGTTTATGACAACAAGGCGCATAAACTGAAAATATTTGTTCATAAAAAACAGCAACAAAATAAGTATACCTGCTTTAAATAGTGTACAAAAGCTGTGCCTTTAAGCGGTTTTTATTGCATTTTATTTATTAAATATGTGTTGTATTTCATACCTATGAAAACGATTGTTGTCTGTTTTTCTGCTTATAATGTTTAAGCAAAGATTTGATTAAATTTTTTTTTATTTATTGTTTATAAATAGATCTGCATTCAATACAGTATTTCATACAACGGCAGTAAACAACTTTAATAGGGTAAAAATGTGGCAACGTTGTTTACAAATAAAGAGAATTAAAAAATTCTCGCGTACGAGTAAAATTATATACTTAAAATTCTGATTGCGATATTTTTGATACTCGTTTTTACAAGAATGGGTAAAATAAACACCGCAACTTTTTATTGCGGTGTTTAAAATACTCGAGTTGCGGTGTACTTGTGCAGTTCTCTGGTTGGCACAATGAGTACTTTGCTGACGGATTTTAAATCAGCAGTTAATCTTTTCATTAGTGTTGCCAGGGAAAGACAGGAAAAAAAGAAGAATTTTTTCAATAAAAGTTACATTTTGAAATTTTGCCTTTAAAAAAATAGTAATTTAAGGTAATTTGTGTAAAATCAAGGCGAATTAAATATAAGATGGCCGCACGGCTACAAAAACCTAATGTTATTTTGTTGTTGCACAGCACCATGTTGATGTCAAAAGTAGCTGGCTAAACAGAAGGAAGCCGAATTTAATTTATCCTTTTATTATCATTCGATACTTTAAATAAAGTTGTACCAGTTGGTTTCTTTCTCCTGCATATGCAGCAATATTTCATATTTCACTTTTTGGTTTTGAAATTTAATTTTATAAAATTTTTAAAATTATATGAAAATTTTTTAATGTCTAAATTATTTTAAAATTTTGAAAACGCCGAACATAAACAATAATTAGCTGGGCTATTAAGACCACCTGTAAATTAATGCCCCTTGGTATAAAATATAGTAAATAGTTTTATTCCATATGTCAGGGAAAATAACAAGGCAAAAAATTCATTTACTGAACAAAAACAAAACGAAAATAAAAAAAGAATAACGTATGAAAGAAAATTTCATATCGATGCTACTCTTGAGGATTTAAATTAGGACCCAATACTAATACATCGGTATGGAAAAGTGCATACTCTCACCGTTTAATAAAACTATTTAAAGTACATTTTTCTTTAAAAGATTGAGCTTCCATGAAATTTACTACACTTATTATGTTAAAAATGCCGTTTTTAAAAATAAATTTGAGACTTTTTTGCTTAAAACTTTAACACAAAATTACTGAAAATTTTTCTGTAATATAATCCGGCACTTGCTGAAGGAAATTAAAGGACAATTGTTTTCTAAATCGTGATATTGCTACGATTGTTAAATTTTTCAAGCGGAATAACTGAAGTTCTACCAATTTTCGTAAGTTTGAACAGAACCTGCATTTGCAGGTAAACTTTGTAATTTAAATCGATTTGATATGTGCTGCTTTTAATGTTTGTGCAAAAAAAATATGTGCAAAGAGAGAGTAAAGAGCACAGCAACACAACAAAGAAGAAGCAGAAGAAATTGATAGCTGTCAAAGTATTCAATATACGTCAAAAGTTAAAAGTTACTTAACTTTCATACTTTGCGTTGATGGAGACGTACTGATTGTGACAACACTCAGTTGAATAAGTTGAAGTTTAACGTATGACGGATTCTATGTGCACCGGCCTTAAGTCGTTATTTTATTTCATGTTTGGAAACTTTGTTTGTCAATAATAACGATATATTTGGAGTTGTGGAATAAACTTCATAACGTAAATATCATATTGCTTTCTAAAACGTTTTGTGACTGTATATATGAAAAAAAATTATTATTAATTTATTTAATATTATTTATTATTCCGCATATAACGGATTTTTTTTTTTGAGTAATGGCTGTGTTGATGAAGAATATTGTTAAGTAAAACTTCGTTTTTTTCACAAATAACGACACATTTTAGTTCATGACACAGTATCGAATATATTTTTACAGCAATATTGTCATGATTCAAACATCCCACATAGTTTATCTAATATATAAGTGATGAAAGTTTTATTAAAGGGATTTTTTATTTATGGATCATTTTATCGATGATAGTGGGAACTTAAGCAGTCTGATATTTTTTCCGATGATGAGAACTAAAACTCAAACTGCGATTATTTTGGAACGATTTTTTTGAGTTATGACCTTCTAGAAGTAAATAAGGGATCGTAAATTGATATTGTAGAAATTACAAACGGAATGATAAACTTAGATATACCCTTATTCCACTTTTTGTGGCGGAGGAAGTAAAATTTTTTTTTTTTTTAAATAAAGAATCCAATTAAAATTTTGAAATACTTATTTTACTTTTTTCGATATCTCTGCTTTTTGCTATTAACGTTTGCTTGAGATTGTCTTTTTAATGGATTTTTGTTGTTTTGTTAATTGAGAAGGCGTGTTATAAAAATATTTTGTGTAAATATATTTTCAGGCCTAACCTAAATAAAATTTCTTTTTGATGTTTAAACCACCTTTAAACATGACCCTGACTGAATTAAGTAAATGCAAAAAATGTTTTAACAATATAAAATGTTTTAGGTTGTAATTTATGTGAGATATTAAAATTTTCTAAGCAACGGAAATGATTGAAATTGATTCTATTTTTACTTAAATAAAAACAAAGAATTCAATCCCTACTGAGATTACATGCAGAATTTTCTTTATGTTTACTAGCATCAAGCATCATATTGAAATTCAAATAATGTCTTTTTTCTGTTTTTGATGAATAATCCCTTCAAAATATAAAACAATATGCCTAAAAATACATTTGAAAACAATATTGCATAAAATTGTAAAAACTGTATGTATGTACTAGAGAGCTATGTACATACTTATGTATATTATTGTGCAAGTAAAATTATTTTGATAGACACGTCAACATCATAAAAATAGAAATCTTTGAATATTTTTACAGTGGTGCCCACGTGCCGTATGCTAAAAAAATGGTTACAATAATTGAACTGTCAACAAGCTTTTAAACTAGTATGAGCATGAACCATCAAGCAAATTATTACAAAGGATATCATGTTCAACTAAATAGGATAACGATAGGAAATTAAATTTGCTGGGCGGCAACTGCTCTAGATCCCTGATATAAGAACGTAAAAAATTCATTTTAGATCAGTGTAGCTTGATACATGTTCGTACTAAATCCAAATTTTGTGTTTAAGAAATAAGTGCAGAGAAAAACATGGTTGTGAAATGTTTAAAATAAGCATATTACAATGTATAGTTTTTATGAAAAAAATTATAGTTGTTTTCAACAATAATTCAGTAGGCACTCTTTTGTTAACAATTAATCATTATGTGGTTACTAAAAATACTGCATGATTAGTTTTAACAAAAAAACTTCGAACCACAAACAAACTCTTATAACTTAATTTAATTATAATATATTATTACTAACCAAAAATAAACAAATAAATATTCTTGTAAGAATATTTTATTGTAGGACTTGATATAAAGGGTTTGTTAGCTGTCGCTTTAAGTGGAAACGCTTAACATGAAACAGCTATTCTTTTACGCAAAGAAAAAACATGGTTGAGTTAACCATAATCTGAGAGCAACATATTATGGTTGTATAATATGGTTGTTAACAAAACATAGTATTGTTATATAATAATAATAAAGGTAGTCTTGCAACCGTATTATTGTCTAACATAACAATAACATGGTAAACTCTAAAAATAATTGTGTTAAAATATAAACATGAAATGGTTAAATTAAAACATCATAATATGGTTGAAAATGTAAGTGCAAATATTTCCTGATATAGAAGACTTACTTATTTTTTGTTTAATTTATTATTGATTTGTTACAAAAGTTATTCAAAAACATTAATTATATATAATTAAAAGGCTTTAACACACAGGCTACAAGAATCATTTATACACTGATTTTTTTTTATGACCAAAATTCCTTAAAACTCTTAAATTAAGCCTCGCCTCACAATTCTTTACCAAATATATTGTAAGCTGCATTTTAACTTTACTTAACAAATATGTATTAACACAAAATGGATTAAGTCTTCACGAAAAGAAAAAATATGGTTGAGGTAACCATAATCTAAGAGCAACATAATATGGTTGCATTATATGGTTGCTAACAAAACATAGTATTGTTACATTTGCAACCATATTGTTGTCCAAAGTATAAACATAATTATGTTCAATTTAAACATTAAATGGTTAAATTAAAATATAAAAATATGGCTGAAAATGTCACCTTATATAATTGAATTATAATATAGTCTCGTAAGTGCAAAATTTTTCTGATATAAAAAACTGATTATTGTTTTATTTATTAACGATTTGTCATAAAAATTATTTAAAAACATAAATTCATAAAAAATCAATTATTTGCTTAAAATAACAAATAAACGATTTCACAATTATGCTTCAAACACAAAAGTAAAGGTTTATATGCTTACAATACATACATATTTACTTTAACTTTTTTTAAATGTTTTGGTTCCCTTTTTATTTCTTATCATCTTTTGCATATTATTTTTAATTATTTATTTTGTACACAATTTTTATTTTTTTCAATTTCTTTAACAATAAAAAACTATTTCAAATTTTAGCTTAAAAAAAATTACTAAACTGTCAAGTACGAGAACAAAATATTTTTAAGAGTAAACATTATTCTGTTGCTTTTAAACATACTTTGATTAACAATAATATATTATGATTAAATATTTTATATTATTTTTAATAAGTTATAAAACTTTGGTTGTGGTTGAAATTTTTTTAAGTTAAAACCAACCATGTTGCATTTTTTGAGCACAGCAACCATATAATCGTTAAAAGTTAACAAAAAATGTTTATCGTGACTAAAGTTTTGGTGAAAACAACTATAATTTGTTCTCCGCAACTTTGTTACAAAGAACATAATATGGTTATTGTGACCATATAACAACCATGTTTTTTTTCTGCGTGTTCACACCAAATTTTACTGCAATTAAGTATCAAAAGCGCTGCTATGGCAACGTAACTTAATATAATACTACAATTGTTTTAATGCAAAGTCGTGTATGTATTAGTTTTTATTAGGCACAATATAATAGTAACTGCATATCAGACACTGTTGACTAAACTTGCAATTGTCGTATTATGTATTAAAGGTTAGTGAGTCGCATCATAAGTCGAGAGACGCTCCAATGTACGGTATTGTCATTGTTAAATTTTTTTGTTTTCCATTTAAGGCATTCCTAAATAACTCAGATTAGGAACTTTAACTTTTATAAGCCATTTTAAGTTTATTAGGCCTTTTCTTCGGGTGGAATGCGTAAATGCAAAACAATTAGCTGTTTTGAAAATAAAATATAGCAAATTAAAATTAAACATGTTCGCAAAGTCCACAACAATAGTTAATTAAACGCTTTATCACAAAGGAAAAAAAATACCAGCCCAATTACTAAAAAAATCCATTGTAATTTTTTCCGTTTTTTTTTTTTTTTGAGGGCGGAAAATAAAAATATTCGGAGAAAAAATAGAAATTATAAATTATAAAAAAAAAACAAAATAACTATCTTCAAATTACGATGATGCGATTTTCTTATTATTTTGTTCATTATTAATATACAAAACTTCCAAATTATTTACTTTATCATTGTACAAGTTCAGTATCAGTTGTACATCACATCATCACTAAGAATGAAAACTAAAATTAGTAATATGGCCATATACATTTTATTTAATATTCGATGACCCTGTGCCCGCTTGTGTGTTTCGAAGTTAGGCTCTTTGCACTAATTAACATTGATATCTTTTTTTAGGATAGAAAGTTAAAAATGTTCCCGTACTTTTTAACATTTTTGCCTGTTAGTGAAATTAATACTTGCGTACTCTCATTTTATCGAACTTTTCCCTAAAAATTACGGAATCACAATTACAATTAGTTGATTTAAATTTTAAAAATAAAATATATTCATCATATTGTTGAAAGTTTGTTTTTGGCTTTATACGAGTATGTATATTTTTTTCATGAATAATTTAGAAGTTTCATTAACTCAAAATTAATATAAATTAATTTTAGACAAAAGTGTGCGTGCGTAAGTTAGATGATTAGTTCACTTTGTAAGATATCCAAAATAAATTAGAACCAAGAATGTTAAACATTAAAAGCTTCAAAGTGAATTTTGCATGTGAAAATGAAAAATTTAATTAACATTATTATTTAAAGCTTTAATTAAAACTATTTCAGAATGAGAAAATTGATATTTTCATGCATGAATGTGTCAGACACTTTATGGTAAACCATAAACTATGATTAGACTTGTGGATGTTAATACGTGTACAAAACCAAAAAGAGGAGCCAGGGAAAATAAGTTGTGCATTATTTAAAACTTATAAAGCATAGAATTGGCAAAAAAAAAAGAAAAAAAAATACATTCTCACATAACAAAACGAGAACTGATTCATCTGTGGTAATATTTTATATAAACAAAAGCCAAAAACCTTTTTTTAGTTTTCCTTTCGTTTATGCTAAATTTAGGTAAATAAAAATGGAAGCTAAACATTATTCCAAGGCTAAATAAAATAAGAGATGAAAGAGACTAATGTTTGTTTATTTCATATATTTAACATAAAAATAAGTAACGAGAACTTGAAGGACTCATACAAGTTAATTGAAATTAAATATACAGTTGAGGTAAAAACATTTCCAAATTACATCACATTTAGATTATTATTTTCTTTTATTCATTAACTCAGTTCAACTGATATTCCAGTTTTAAGAATGTTTGCAATTTAAGAAATCAAGAAAATGATACTAATCTTAGTTCTGTAAGAGTATTTTGACGGGGCAATCAAATTTACTAGCTAACGAAACATTTCTAAAGCTGCTGCTTTGCTTTTGCACACATAAGATCCTTAGATTTTACTTGCGATTTTCACCCACTAGAAGGAAATTGTGCGTTGTTGTTTGTAATACTTTTACTCAGAAAGAGAACAACAAGCCTGTTTTCTTGATAGGATAAACTACTCCTCACTTTAGTTTAAGCTAACTTTTTAATCTTAATATTTTTTAGCACTTAGGGAATGACCCCTACTCATGCAACGCATTGTGCCAGAACTAGGAAATTAAGTTATGGGAAGGGGTTTAGAGGCAGTAGTGCTTGTGGACATTTGTTTTGAATCTTTGCACACTGAAAGTGGCAGGAAAGACATCCGCAGGAAATTTTTTCCACATACGAACTGTTTGGTAAAGTGGTACTTTATCGGTCGGAAATAGATAATGTAGAAATTATACAGTGAATGACAAACTTGGTTATACCTTTTTTCCACTTTTTGTGGTTAAAATAATAATAAAAAAATAGGGTAGGAGAAAGTACGGAACCTTGCAGTAACGCGTGTAATGAGAACCACCTATTACAACTCGCATTTTGTGATCCCTGAGAAAGCTCGATATAAATCGAGAGAAGTTACACCGACATCAAAAGCAATAAGTGTTGAGAGTGTACCATGCCACACTTCATCAAACGCCTTAGAAATATCTAGAGCCACCACCTTACTTTCGCCGAAATGGTGAATGGATTGGCACCACTTTTCCGAAAGGAAGACCTGTAAGTCACCCGTAGAGCGTTCCCTATGGAAGCCGTACTGCCGGTCACGGAGTAAGCTGTTGGACTCTAGATATTTTACAAGATGAATATTAAGCATACTTTCTATTACTTTGGAAAGTGCAGAGCAAATTGCGATTGGTCGGTAATTTTCAGAGTTGCTAGCCTCTCCCTTCCTGAAGATTGGTTTTTTACCCTCGAACATGATGGGAATTCACCAACATGGTACAAAATGCTGAAAAGCTTTACTAACGTCGAAAGCAATGCTTCAAAACCAGTGCTGAAATTCCATCCGGACAAGGGGACCTGTTTATGTTGAAGTCTGCTAAAACTGCACGTACGTAAGAATATATCTGGCGTAGTTACTGATACTATTTTCATTGCGGGCAGTGGTTGTATGCTTTTCGCCAAGTAAGAGGTACTTGCAAAAATTTTAGCTAAGAGGTTTGCTTTACCAACTGGGTCGTTAAAAACTTTATCATTCTTTCAAAGAGGCGGAATTAAGGAACTGAGAAACAGCAAGAAATTTAGCACGAAGGAGCTGCTCGTATAAAGTTTTTTCCTTCCTAGTTACTTTGGCACACGAAGATCTCATTTGTAGCGAATCAGTACCTGCATTTTTATTTCTCCGCCTTAATGCTTTCTCTCTGGATGTAACTGCATTTTTGCACGTCTGATTAAACCAAGAATTCTTTGTCTAACGCGGTTCTGCTTTAATGGAATGAAAGTTTTTATTATAAGCAAAATAATGTTCACAACTCTTTCCGCCACGACATCGACTCTATTGTCCAGAAAACAAAGTTTCCAATTTTAAAAGTTTCGTGGCTATTTTGGAAACGTTGTAAAGTTCCGAGACCGAAGTAAGAATGCTTACTGAGGTAACAAAGAGGTTGAGAGTATTGGGTTATTGCACTTCAACACACGAAATATGTGTTGGCTCATTATCTTATTGGGCAAGGTGGTTGTTTGCGGTGAACAGCTTAACATACTGGTCCTTGAGAGTTGTACGATTTGAGTGGCGAAGCCAAGACTAGTTGTGAACATGGAAATCACCAGCAACAACAACTCACTGTTTGGACAACTTTCTAGGATCCTCGATAAGGAATCGGAAATGGCATCGAAGCCGCATATAAATTTATCCACTTCCGCGTTTGTGTTTTTTTTATAAGAGCCTGGAATTCCAGACAAGACTATGAATTTAACCCAAGGACAGTTAAATTAAAGATCAAACATACCTGATGATAGCTAGCACCGTTACACGACTTTATAGCGAATGTACAACAAAGAGGTAGAAGGAAGTATCCAGGTAAATAAAAATATGTGAATCAGCATCTTCAGATACCTGGGCCAACGGAGACAACTGTGGGCATAAACAGAAAAAAAAAATTTGCGCTCAGCCCACGTATGTTGCAGAAATCTTTTGAAAGTCATTTAATTTAATTGGACCAAACAGAAAAGAAATGTTGAAAACACTCGTAATGAGAACAAACAAAAAGGAAAAAAGAAACCTTGGACCATTTCAATAATAAATAACTTTAATTACTGGCTCTCAGTAACTTAATGCTGGTTGCAAAATATAGGCAGCACTTAAAAGGCAGACGTCGTTGGAGAAGATCGTTATTGCAGAAAAATCATATTTAAAAATCCCTTTTAAGTCTTGATTTTTAAATGTGATTCTCTAGAATAAACTAATTATTTTTTGGATTTGTAGACCATATAATGAAATTTTGTTTAGACTTGCATGTAAAAGATTCGCGATAGCTAAGTTAAGGTTGTTGAGAACTTTAACCTGTCGCTCGATTACATTTTATTCAAGGTATACATGTAAATAAATTGTTAACCTCTTAATAGCTTTAACTATTAATTGTTTGTAATAATGGGCCTAATGGGAACACTGCTGTAAAAAATAAAACTGAGCTTAAACAAAATTTCTATTTTTATCTTTTTTTCTTTCTGTAACATTTAAATTCCACTTGCTTCTATCACTTTGTGTACATCGAAATGTAGCAAAAAATGCCATTAGGCAGGATGTCAGTCAATCAGTTTTTGTTAATAAAAATGCCATGATTTTTGTTTTGTTTCAGTTTTTGTTGATTTATTTTTGCATTGTTTTATTTGTTTGAGTATTTCTAACAGAAAATACTTTTGTTTATTTTCAGATTAGTTTGTTTATTTATTCTCCTTAATAATCATCAAACATATGATGATTGTAATCGCAATATTGAATATTTACGTAAATTTGCATAATGCAAGATAAATATAAATAAAAGAACATCTTGACAAAGGCAATAGGAAAATGTACATTAGTAGCTAAATTACATATATACATTCACACACAAATACCTACACACATACATACATACATACATACATATATATACATAAATAAATATTTAACAACCAGCAACATCTGACCAAAAGAAAAGAAAATAATTTCCTTTTTTTGGGAAAAAATACAATATTAAAAAAATTCCTAATTTTAAAGCTATAATGTTAAAGTACATTTGAAAGCACTATTGAATATAAATTATCTTTATCTTTTTTATTAGGAACTAAAGTATATTTTATAATATTTATTGGATCATAACCTCCCATACACACACTCTCTTACCATTTATTAAATATTTGTACATCAGATATTTGAAAGAAATCATTAATTTTAAGAACATTAAACATCACACACAGTTTCATTTGCTTTAAAAACAAAATTTTTAATTAATAGAATGAAAATCTACTATTGCTGTAAAAAGCATAAATCAAAATTGTAAAACACGTCTTTCTAGAATTTAATTAAATACTAATACAACAACAAAAAAAGGAAACTTCAAATAATTCTATTTCAACTTATTCTTAAAAAAGTGTAAAAATTGCTATGCATTATAAATCACTGCATAGTTTCTAGAGCACAAACAAATGCAATCACGTAATATTCTAGAATCATGCATAGTCAGAATACAGCGTGATAGCACATGATAGTAAGTAATTTTAATTTAAGCTCATACGAGCTGGAGAGCGAGTGAGTGTATTAGCACACAACTAACGTTGATGTTTTGACTGTCTTTCTTTGTTTTATCAATAAAGCGATTTACTAATATTAACCTGAATATCATTTTATTTACTGGAAAGTTAAGACACTGTCTCCAAAGACCTATTGTAGCCCCTGCTAGATTCTAGTAGTGTAATAGATTCCCATCTTCCAATAGGTGATTGTCTAGCTAGTTAGATATTTCTTAATATACAGTTTAACATTTTTTTCAGAATTTAATTTAGAACTTCTTTGTCATATTAAAAAAGTCTGCACTAGTTATTGATTACAATACCTGGTCTGTGAAGGTGCCTTTTTAATACTTAAAGACATCAGAACTTTCAAATCATTATGGTGGCATCTTTGCATGCATCAGTACAGGGAGATTAACCCTCTGATATTTGCTGGTGTTTTTGTGTACGCCCAGAATTCTTTTATTTGGATCTTTTTATGGGTGTTTTAGCTCACATCCTGATCAGAGTATTCATTGTTTAAATGCTTCGTCCGGGAACTCAGCAGAAAGTAAACATGTTAGCGCTGTAATAAACCTTAATTGTATTAATAAACTTTCCGATTACAAGTATTTCTAGAACATTTCTTTTTAAACCCTTTATCTCAAAAAGTTGAAAAATAGCATAACTAAGTTTGTCATTCCGTTTAATTTCTACAGTATCCACTTCCGATCCCATAAAGTATATACATTCTAAGTTCTAAAGCATACTGAAATTTATTGAGCGATGTGCGTCTGTCCATCTGTCCGTTCGTATTCTTATTGAAATCAAGTTTACCAAAGCACTAGATCAGCTAGAAAATTAGACATAGTGTCGAAAGAGGTGCTATTGATAATCAGCAATATCGCTCGATGTCCTTAGAGGCAGTGGGCGAAACACCACGCCTGCCTCTAATTTTTTCATGCCATTTGGAACAATAAACTAACTCCAATCAAGAGAGCAACTACGATATGGTGCGATAGAGAATTAAAAATAAAAATAAAAACATCAAGTGGAAAAATTGGCTCACGCCCATATTTTCCGAGTTTTGGGCCTCTGAACACTTCAGTACTTGTGACATTCGCATATTAAGGACATCGAGTTCGTCTAAATGTTTGACTTAAAGAATAAATATAGCACCTGCAGACTAGCTGTTTCTTTGCACACCTAAAGTGCAATGAGAGCAAAGGTATCCTAAAATTTCTCAAATACCATTGACTTTTAATAAAAAGAAACGTATCACTTATCGTGATACATGTGGACTATTTTTAAAAAAAAATTGTTTTTGAATTTAATATTATTATTCAAAAAATACGAGGGCTGCTATTTATATTTCTGGCCTGGCAACACTGAGTGCTGCCAAGTGCAATCTGACATTTCTATTGGAAAGTTTGTCATTTTTAAGAATAATCGTACTCAAAACGTTTTGACGTACGACCATTATTTGTGTTGTTTACAGTGACTTGAAAAAATTAATATAGAAAAAAAATGGAATTAACTCATGAACATTTTCGTGCCATAATTTTTCACAACTTTCGACGTGGATTATCACGACAAGAGTGCATTGATGAACTTAAATCTTTGTATGGCGATGAAGCACCATCCTATAGCACCGTGAAAAATTGGTATAATGAATTTAATCGTGGCCGAAGCTCGCTCATAGACGAATTCCGTGAAGGTCGTCCAAAAACGGCTGTTGTGCCAGAGAACATTGATGCCGTGCGTGAACTCATAATGCAAGATCTACATGCGACATACCGAGAGATAGAGACATTCTTGGACATTTCTTCCACCAGCATACATTCGATACTGCATGAACACCAGGCCGTAAAAAAGGTTTGTTCTCGTCGAATCCCGCACAATTTAAAAGTCGCTCAAAAAAAGGCTCGTGTCGATTGGTGCAAAGAAATGTTGCAAAAATACGATTGCGGTGCTTCAAAAGACGTTTATAAGATCGTCACAGGTGACGAATCACGGATCTATGCGTATGAGCCCGAAACGAAACAACAATCGACCGTGTGGGTCTTCAAAGACGAGCAAAATCCAACGAAAGTTGTTCGTGGAAGAAGCACTTCGAAGCAAATGGTCGCCTGTTTCTTCGGCAAAACTGGTCATGTGGCAACTGTTCCGCTTGAGCAACGTAGGACGGTCACTTCTGAGTGGTACAGTACAATTTGTTTGCCTGAAGTCATCGGGGAAATTCGAAAAACCAACAAGAGAAGACGAATCATTGTTCACCATGACAATGCGAGCTCTCACACATCGGCTCAAACCAGAGCGTTTTTGACCGGCCAAAACGTCGAATTAATGGGTCATCCGCCGTACAGCCCTAACTTGGCACCTAATGACTTCTTCTTGTTTCCGCACATCAAGAAAAAAATGCGTGTCAACGATTTTCGTCGCCAGAAGAAGCTGTTGAAGTTTTCAAAAACCATGTTTTAGAGGTGTCTCAATCGGAGTGGAAAAAGTGCTTCGACAACTGGTTTTAGCGCATGCAAAAGTGTATAAATCATGCTGGAGAATACTTTGAAAAACAATAAAACCATTTTTGATTATAAATATTCGCATTTTCACTATTAGGCCAGAAATATATAGAGCAGCCCTCGTATAATGCTAATAACCCATAATAATTTTATTAACAATTCACTATATTTGTTGGTTAGCTAATGTTCGAACATATTTTGCTGGTTGCTTAAGGATCATCAGAAAACCCTTATCCAAATTTTTAGAAAAACCAAAAACATTTTTTTTTTGGTGCAGAAATTTTATCAACCACAGGATTAGGCAGGTTTTTAACTTAATGCAGAAAGTAATGTAAAACAAAATAAAAATAAATGTATGAGCCATCTTAGGTTAGGTTATTTAAGGTTGCACAGGCTGCCGGTATGAGAAAATCTACTCACCGTTGTTGAACCGTTGAAAAGTTATGTGCTGAGGGCTAATTTAGGTACCTGTCCTACCCACATCACTGACCGAAAGGTCCGCAAGACCATGCAGTCTCGTACTGGACAATGGCGGAGCAAATGCTCCACCATTTCTTCCTCTTCCTCATCCTGACAACTTCTACAGAAGTCATGGTATGATACAGTCAGTCTCCTAGCATGGTTACCGATAACACATTGCCCTGTTAGCATAGCCAGCAGTGTGTTGAACTGTCCTCAAGAAAACCTCAGAATATTTGCAGATATCCTACCATCATACTGAGGCCATAACATCCTCTAAATCGTGCAGGTGGCCTCGTCACCATCTTACTATCAAAAAACTCATACATTTATTTTTAAATTAATTATTCACACTTATTTTTATTTTTATAGCAAACATATTTTAATCTTCGTAAATTCTAAATGCCCGCATACCTACTACAGTTAAAAAACTAAAGCCATATACGTTAACATCACGACACTCTAATAACACGCTTCAAATTTTACTTATATTAAAAACAGGGCAATGTGTTACTATTGGGATACCCTTTAATATAAAGTTTTAGTTTGAATACTCATTCAAGCTGTAAATTGGTAATTTTTCTTGTTTTGCGTTTTGACACGATTCTCAGTCAATTTAATCAGAAAATATAAAATTGATCGAAAAACTCCTTTTTAAATTTTTCTTTATTTTACACAGGGTTTCATGCAATTTACCAAAGGATGTAAACTACTTTTATTCAAACAAGAATGTTTAATATCAAACAATTTATTTTAATTTTTCCTTTCTTGATAATCCAATTTATTGTTTACATCAGTAAAGAAAAAAAAACTATTTTTAAAGTAGGATACCACACCCTCAAGGTTGTATTTGTAAATTGCATACAAAGGACTTAAAAGAGAAATTCCTAAAACAACATCTTTTATTGATTTTTTGCCTCCTTAGAAAGCCATGTCTTGGTTTTGGAAAAAACTATGAAGGGAAAATCTTGAAGAATACGATAACTTTGTTTGATATTAAATTGAGCTTCTATTATTTGTTTTTATTTTATGAGGTCTGTAAGCAAAGGTGATGGAAGCACAAATCATTATTTACTTTTGAAATCACAAATAACAACTAAAAGGAAATCAAAATATTTTCTTTTTTTTTCTTTAATAAAAGCAAGGGTACTCAAACAAACAAGAAAGAGGTAAGCGCAAATTTAAATATTTTAACATAAAAAAGGTCTAACAATTAATTATAAGAAAAAATATAAACAAAATATTGTTTGTAAGCTGTACGTGCAAAAGTAATTAAAAAACATTAAGCTTAATTAACAAGTTCAGAACATATTTTAAGTATCCTTTGGCTTAAACCAACAGAAAACTTAAATAACCTTAAAGAGGAAAAAAATTAATTTTAAGTTACTCGATAACCTAACTGCACCAAATTGTTCGTATAAATA
The DNA here is from genome assembly GCA_916610165.2 of Gymnosoma rotundatum. Lineage (NCBI taxonomy): Eukaryota > Metazoa > Arthropoda > Insecta > Diptera > Tachinidae > Gymnosoma > Gymnosoma rotundatum. Next base: position 47,572,946 of record OU744336.1, on the reverse strand, counting down.
ATTAACAGCAAATTGACTTAAAATCCAACAAGGAAGTAACCGACAACTGTTTATATTTATCTTAAGTCTTTGAATTGCTTTTTCCTATTTGCTTTTTCCTTTTGAGGGTTTTGATAAGTCTTTCATTGGAAAAATTTAATAGTTTTGATTTCAATTCTTATCAAACAAAAAAAAGTTCTAACTAAATGTTTGGCTTAATAAAAATTTAACTTTAATATTACGAGCACCCTTCCTAACGTAACTATGTTAATAAAGTACCTTCTGGTTATTATTAATAAATTCTTTAAAAACGTCCCTTAAAAAAGAAAAAAATCTTTTTGAATGCTGCAAAATGGTATGCTTAAGATACAACAAATTAACAATATTTATTTTGAGACAAATAAATTAAACTAGAGCATCTATATGACATAGAAAGAGAAAATCTCTTAAATCTGTTGTATTTATTACTATTGTATTTATTATTAATAAACCTTTTTAGACAAAATAATAAAATAAGTTGTAAAAGTTAAATGGGATATCAAAACATAATCTTTTCTTTTTTAATGCATTAAAAGGTATTCGATCTGAATATAACAACCCATGACTTCTAAAAAAAATTGAAAGGAATTAATTGCTTTGTTTTTACAATATTAGAACCACAACGTTATTTCAATAACATTTATTTTTAACAAAATTAAGGAAAAGTAACACGTTAGACATTAATATACACAAATGGCTGTAAATGCGATATAACGATACCAATTGTCCTTACGTCCTTATAACTGAATTTTATCTCCCTGTTTTCTGGGGAATTAACATCAGCCTACACTACCATAGAATACTCTCAAAGAACAAGTAAATTTGCTCTATGTTCCGACTTTCAAACGGTGCATTTTTTGAAAATAGTGGAATCTGTATGGTCTCTTTTGGACTTATTTAACTCCATAGGCGGCAATTTTGTTTATTAAAAAATCAGTAGTGGGCGGAAAAGGCTCCAATTCGTATAAAGAATAACAAATTGAACAATTTGGAGCTTCTTCCGCATTTTCATTTACAGCTGCGAATTCTCTTTTGTACGCACATTCGTTTGACGAGCTGGTGTTATTGCATCATTTAGAGGAAGTGTGGTATGAAATCTATCCATAGTTTAGAAGATGGTTGGCTTAGACAGATGACCATATTTGCCATAAAATTTTCTATAAGTAACACAAATCCAATATTCAAAGCAGATCTAGATAACTTGGTGGCATTGTCCTAACTACTATAATTGTTTAGAGAATGCTGACCAAAAAAAATCAAAAAGTGAGCGTAGTATTACAGTTTGTTTGATAGTCAATCTTTTCGTAAGTTCGATCGGGTTTAAAGTGCTAAGTCCGTTTTTAATCACTATATTATGTGGAAAAACATATTTTGTCTGTCTGTATATAACGGTTTAAAAGTATTGCCGCATACATCAAATTGCATTAACTATTGCGACACCCTTATATTCCATCTCCAAACTTTATACCTGTTATAGCGGATTACAGCTTCTTGTTCAAATCAACCGTCTGTCTACAACTGTTCAACAATTTGGCAATATACAACAAATTACAGCAACTATAGGTCCACCCTTGATTCCCAAATTTAAATTTTACTCTTGCTGTTGTAGTTTTTTATAAATTTCAACCGTCTGCCTATAAATGTTCAATAGTTTGGCCACATACATAAAATTACATCAACTACTGGGACACCCCTTTAATTTCAAATCTAAATTTGTAGTTGTTGTTATAGCGAGTTTAGCAATACAGAGTATTTGTAAATTTCAAGCGTCTGCCTACAACTGTTCAAAAATATGGCCACATACATCAAACTCAATGAACTATTAGGGCACCCTTTAATTTAAAATTTTGAATATTAACCTCTAAACGGTTTAAAAGATATCCTTTAATTTATAATTTTAAATATTTATACTTCTTACGAGTATTATACCAGACAAAGTAGTAGACATTTTTTTTAATTTTCAAGTAATTGTATATAATATTTCAGAAAATAGGCCCATATAGATAAAATTACATCAACTATGGAAACACCCTTTAATTTCTAAATTCAAATTGTATACTATTTCTTAGAGCGGACTTAGCTAAGGTTTAAACTTTATAGATATCAGTTTTTTTAATATCAACTGTTGGGACACCCCTTAATTTCCAATTCTACTTTTTATACTTGCTGTGTTAGCGGACTTAGTAATACAGGTTCGTTGTACATAACATCCGTTTGTCTATATTGGACATCCGTCTAATTTTCAAGTGTTTGGATATAACGGTTCGGGAACACCCTCTAATTTCTAAATTCAAATTGTATACTTGTTGTTATAGCGGACATAGCAATACAGGTTCCTTGTTAATTTCAAATGTCTGTCTTTAACGGTTTAAAAATTCTGTCACATACACAAATTATATCCACTATAAGCACACCCTTTACTTCCCAAATCCAAACTTTATACTTATTGTTATAGCGGACAGGTTCTTTGCAAATTACAACCGTCTGTCTACAAGTGTTCAAAAGTATGGCTATATACATAAAATTAATTGAACTGTTGAGGCACCCTTTAATTTATAACTTTAAAAATTTGTAATTTTTAATATAGCGATCATAGTAGTCAGAATTTTGTCTAATTTTCAAGCGTTTGTCTATAACGGTTCAGAAGATAGACCCATATATGTCAATTAATGTCACCTATGGGGACACCATATAATTTTTAGAATTCTTCTATTTCTTTTTGCTATTGGAAGCCATAGTGAAACTCTTTTTTTTTTTATTTTCGAGTGATGATGATGTATGAGGACACCCTTTAATTTTTAAGATAATGAACTGTTTTTACAAATCGGTTCAAAAATGACTGAGTTCTACAGGCACCAACATAAAAAAGCAACATTCAGTCGAATTGATAACCTCCTTCTTTTTTGAAGTCAGTTAAAAAGGAAAAAATATTGTCAAAATATAATAATAACAATATATTAAAAAAAAGGCTAAAAATCTTATTTATCTTATTCAGAATTATAACCACAAACCACTTTTGTAGTAGTTTTTCCTAATGCAATCCTTTTTCTTTTAATTTACTTTCGCATGAAATTCTGAAAATAGTATTATATTTAAGAATTTAAATTTCTTGGAAAAAAATAAAAAAATTAAACTAAATTATAACAGTCACACAACACTTATTCCCTTTGAATTCAATAAGTGATAATAAGAATAAGAACTACTTTTGCATACGCATTTAACAAGGTTTTTACCCGATTTCAAGGTTTCACAAATGCAGGAAGGATAACACGTAATGGCACTTGGAAAGACAAAAAAAAAAAAAAATTAAAATATCTTTCTTTACTAAATAACAACAACTATTAAATACAATCAACAGCACGTTCATATAAAAGCACATGTAGTGCATTAAAGTATTTACAAATACAATTGTAATCATCTACATATGTATGTATCAATTGCGTATGAAGCGCATAACCAACATTTAAGAATATGCAAATATGTATTCTTAAACAACTAAGCTATATATGTAGTATGTATGTACACATTATTGACATATACTTAGCCATACAAACAAACAAAACCAAAAGCTTAATAATGCAATACAATTCTAGACATTTGTAATTTAAATAGAAATAGACAAAAGAAAATCTGATTCTTATCTTAACAAACGTTTCGCTTCAAATACGATTTTAGTTCACTCATTTTTTTAAAACCCTCAGTCTGCTATAAATGCAAGATAATCTTAAGCTCAAACGCAGTTTGAATGACAGAGTCGAGCTGGCATGTCATAATGTCCAAGGACATAGTCTCTATAGACATAAGGTCGCACCAGAAAGTGACATCAAGTCCATGGACATAATGTCACACTACGATGCGACATAATGTCTATCAACGTAGAGTCATAACGTCCATAGATATTATAGATATATTTTATAGTATTCTATAAAAGATGCAACGTTTTTATAAACTTGCTTCCAGAAAATTTTTGGTTGGAAATCCGGTGTTGTTTATTCCATAGAGTAGAAAATCCATGCGCTCAGCCGATTGCCGACTATGCAAAAAATCCCTTGTTAGCGAAGCCGGCGTTGGTGATACCATAAAGAAGAAAATCCTTGCGCTTGGTCGAAGGTCGGCTATGCAAAAATCTTTGGTAAGCGAAAGCATTGTAGTTTAAAGTGCGGACATTATAACACTTTCATAAGTGTCACTATGTTCGTACTACAAACGTTACAATGGCTATGGACCTTATAACGTTTTTCAAGACGACATAATATCCATGGTCGATTTGTTACTTTTGAGTGCTACATAAAGTCTATGGCCGTGGTGCTGTTTGGTTATATTTTTTTACATATTTTGTTACTTTTGAAGGCTCAACGTAACACGTATACTTTTGTCATGGTCATTTTGTCACTTTTGAGTGCTACATAAAGTCCATGGCCGTGGTGCTGTTTGGTTAAATTTTTTTTACATATTTTGTTACTTTTGAAGGCTCAACGTAACACGTATACTTTTGTAATATTTGACAAAATTTTCGTAACTTTTGCTACAGACACGAAATAAAGTAATTTCACTCAAAAAGTACTTGTGTCATCTTTTGAGGTAAGAACCTCTACTAATATGTTAACCTTTCTTAACATACATACTGTTATTAAATTTGTCTTGAACAACAGCATTATAAAAAATATTTTAAGTAGTAAAATCTATCGAAGAACAATCTGCCGAAGAAAAAAGTCAAACGGATTTATTAAAAAAATTTCTTCTTTAACTAATTTTTAATTTTTGGTAACACTTTTTAACTTTACACATTCGACCAGGAATATCCAAATTATCATTCCTACAATTAGAACTGCACTTTTTGAAAAATCTTTCCTAATTATTATTGCCCGTACATGGAATCGCTTGCCGATTGATTTAAGAACATTTTCTGTTTCTTACAATGTGTATCGTAAAAAACTACTTGCATATTTAGTTGGAAACCATGGTTGAGGTAGAAAGTATTACACTGTATTTCATTGTTGATTTGGATCTATTTTTTTTTCTTCATACTTACTGGGTACATGTTTTAGTGTTACAAATTTAAGGCTGTTTAGTTCAGTTTTAGGTAAATGTATTTACATGATTAATATATTGGTAAATTTAATTTTATTAAAATTAACTCAAACTTATTCAGGGTTACTATGAAATTTTACACAAATATTTTTCAATTGTAATATTTTTTGGCCACAGAAGGCTTTTTACTACAAAACTAAAAAAAAATAATTTTATTGAATGGCGATAGCAAGCACTTTCCCATCCCGTAATATTAGTATTGAGTCCCAATTAGATACTGGTGAGTATCATCGGAGTGGAAAAATAGTATATCTAAGTTTTTAATTCCGTGTGTAATTTTTATAATATCCATTTCCAACCCCATAGATATCGCACATATAGTTAAAAGTGACTGAACTCAAAATTTAATTAAGTTGTTCATTATCTAGTATTATATTATAATAAATATTATACAAATAAAAAGAACTTTTTATATCATAATCGGTATGGATTTACTACTAAATAGTCCAAAGTTTTTGTTTTTAACCATTTTTATTCATGTCAAAAACATTTTTTTTTGTTTTCTGAAAAGTTAAAATTTTGAGTTGTGTCACTTTTGAACTAGTGAAGTTGACTGAGCGATGTCCTTCTGCCCGTCCGTGTTCGGGTTGAAATAAACTTTGCGAAGGCACTAGCTGAGCTAGGAAAATTTTAAATACACCAATCGATCGGACATAGTTTCGAAATTGTTGCTGTTGGAAATCAGCAAGATCGATCCATGGCCTTTGATGCAGCCGGCAAAACAACACGCCGGCCTCCTATTTTTCCATATCATTTGGAACAAATCTAGTAAAGTAACTCCATTAAAAAAAGAAACTCCATTAAAAAAACAAATTCATGGGACATTACAGTATTAAAAAATAAGACAAAAACATCAAGTGAAATAGTTGGCACTCGCCCATATCTTCTGGGTTATGGGCCTCTTAATAATTCAGAAAAAATATGATTGTGCACCATATTTTTTAAGATGAAAATATGGGTATCATTTAAAAGCTTTCAAAGAGATCTTCCAGGAAATACTAAAATTTTTAAAAAATGCTTAATTTATTAACAGCCCATGACATTTTTATGTAAAAGTACACACAGTTCTTCATTTTTTATCTTCATTTTAAATCTCTGTCACCCCAATATTTAATTTTTTGATTGGAGTTAGATTTACGTTTTGTTTTTGTTCAGTAAATGAGTCTTGTTGCCTTGTTATTTTCCCTGAAATATGATATAAAGCGTTTCATAAAAATTACATTAAATAACTAAATTATAAAGAAACTTTCAAAATGTAGGTTTAATGAAATGACTTTTTTTTAAAGAAAAATTGTTACTTTTTCCTGTCTTTCACTGGCAAAACTGGTCCTTGGACACTACGACATGCCACCCAGAGCATCACAAGGAATTTAAGTATGCCACTATCAGTTGAGTAAAATGCAGTTGACATACTCGTTAAACGTATGTCCTTTGTTGCTCTTAATTTTGCTTTTGCCATACAAATTTATTTTTCCTTATCTCCTTTCCACTCTTTAATTTAATTAATTTTTGAAATCATGCAACTATTAGTTGATCTATGCATACTTTGTTTTAATTAAAAAAATATTCATTTTTTAAGAAAACGCGAAAAATAGACGCTAGCAGAATGTAGTGAAGAAGTTTCTGCATCGCTAGATCCGTCATCAAGATTTTTTGCATCTATCAACTTTCTCTACAGCAAGCAAAGTCATTTGATTTTTTCTAAACTGTTAAGTGTAGCCGCCAAATTTTTATCTTTTCTGAAACATTGATAAACTGTAAACGAGCAGAGTTAAAAAAAACACCAAACTAAACTAAATTAAATAAGAAAAAGTGTCAGCACACCCTAGTGCTGAGTCTTATATATCCTTCACTATGTATGTAAATCTAGTGAAGTAACTTCAATATAGAAAGCAAATATTAGAGTGACCAAGAATTCCACAAATAAAAAAAAAATTAATTAATACATATAGATAATTTTATATAAGAATGTCATCGGCACTTATGGGTTAAGTAATTATAAAAAATTTCAGTACTTCCTTAAAGATCTCTTCAAAAGCTCTTAAAGGATACCCATATAGATATTTTAAAAAAATCTAAAAATTACAGAGCCCCATAGCTCGAGAAATATGGGCGAGCGCCAGATATTTCACTTAATGTTTTTTCATTATTTTCTAATTCTCTATCATCCCATTTAATTGTTTTTTTTTTATTGAAGTTACGTCATTGTTGCAAATGATATGGAAGGCTTGGTGTTTTGCTTGCTGCCTCGAACGACATGGACCGATTTTGCTGATTTTCAATAGCACCTCTTTCGACTCTTTGTCTGATCGATTGGCGTATGTAAGTTTTCTCAAACTGATCTATTGCATTGGCAAACTTAATTTCAACACTAACACGGACTGACAGACGAACATCGCTCAATGGCTATGGATAAGACCTCAGAATATGTATACTTTATGGGATCAAAAATGAATATTGTAATAATTGCAAACGGAATGATAAACTTAGTTATACCCTTCTTCCACCTTTTGTGGTGAAGGTGTAAAAAGTACTTTTTATTTTGAACAAACATTTAATATGTTTCAAGTTTTTTTTTTAGTTAATCCAAAAAAAATTTGTTAAAAAGTTCCTTTCGACTTTGGGACGAAAATTTAAAACATTTCAAATCACTTTTAAAGCCTTTTATTTTTATAGGTTCTTTTTCAAAAAATGAAACACCAAAAATTTTTTTATGTACTTTTTTAATACGTGGAACAAAGATTTGTAATATTTCAAAGTATTTTTAGTTTTTTTTTCTATAAAGGGAGACTTGTGGAAAGTTTGCTTAAAAGGTACTTTTTATATTAGGAACAAAAATAAAAAATATTTTAAAGTACTGCTCAAGCTCCTTATTCACAGAATAATACCTTTAAAACGATCTTTTAAAAACTACTTTTTTGTATACTTTTCAAGTTCTTTTTTCGAAGACCTCTAAATATTTTTGCAAGTACGTTTTTGATAACTTGGAACAAATATAAAAAGTATTTTCATGTCGGTTCTCTACAAAAACAAAGTACCGAAAATTTGTTTCTTGAAAATAAGAAAACAAGAAATAAATTTTTAATTAATCAATATTAATTTAGTTAGACAAAGTCTACACACAACTAAAAGCTTTATTTCGTTGTTCTCTTTATTAAGCCTCACATATATTTTTTTAGTAGAAAACTTTATATTTATTTTACTTTTGTTCGTAGTCATTCAATAGTTTAAAAAACATATTAAACAGAGTTGCATTACATATTTTTGTATTAAATTAATAACAATGAAATACAATTATATAACCAACACAGTACCGCAGAGGCAGAAAACTGGGGGCTTATTCTGATTTGCGATGCGAAAATCAATGCGATGCGCAAATGAAATGCGATGCGAAAGAAAATTGGTATTCTGTTAGACTTTCTCAATTGCATTCGCAATTTATTTCAAATCGTTGGCAACGCAGCTCAAATAAACATCAGTATCAACAAACGTCAAATTAAAAATAAATAAATTTTTTGTGCTTCGCTGTGAAAATTGTTTCTAAAATTTATTTAATAGGTCCAAACCTATTAAAATTTAAGTCAAATATTTTTTAATTTCTCTAATAGGTGGTCTATTAATATTTAGTTCTTCAGTTAACGTTTGCCACAAAGTATTTGCAGACTAACGTGCATTTGGTGTTTTTAAATGGCCTCTTGCCAAATGGCTGTGCTTATTCATAAATTCTATTTTTATTTAAAGTTGACGCGGTTTGTTGGTCTTATTGCTTACTTCCCTGAATTAAATAATGAATATATGATGAATACATAAATACTTACATTTTTGTACTTTGCGAATGCTACTTTATTGTCGAATAAATTTTGCGAATTTGACATGTGTTTTCGCAATTTAGAATACCGATTTACCACCTTTTCGCATTTGAAATGCGATTAAAATAGAACTTTGCAAATATCGCAATACAGAATAGCAATTGTTCGCATTTATGTATTTTCGCATCGCATTGACTTTCGCATCGCAATTCAGAATAAGCCTCCTGAACAATTATTTCAGTTAGGAGCACCCTCAAGTTTTTTTCAATTACCTCTTCAGTTTGCTAATTAAGAGTAAATAATCTCTTAAAATAGAAATTTATGAAAAGAAATTTTTATTTTTAAAGAATGTTCATGCAAATGTATATTTCTATCACAAATTGAGGTTATGTTTATTTTAATAAGTGAGTGGAAATAATACAAAAAGTGACGATAGGGTATTCGGGCGAATTAAGTTTAGTAAATTTATAAATTATCTTAAGATGTTTATCACCCATAACAAAATATGTCAAATTTAATATTCTACTTATAGCTACTGGTATTTCGTGCACTCTTTTAAATCCTGTTATTTAAAATTTAAGTCGAATATTACCTATCTAACCAAAGAAAAACATCATTCGAACCGAAGCAATAGACATTCACTCGCACATTCGCAAACTTATTCCATTGCGCAACAAGAGGCTAAGAATTTCATTTAATAAAAAAATTCCTTATTCAAATACTTTATAGACAGAGATTTCCTTGAAATTTAAATGCCATAAAAAAGTTTATTGATTATAAAATCAAATTCAAAGTGTGTGTGTTTTTTTTTTTCATTAAAGTAAAACGATAAACATTTTCCAAATCACATTGCATAACTTCTTTTTACAACTGAAAAATGCAATAAAGGAGCAAAGAGCGTAACATCTGCTTCATTAAATTTTATGGACAGGAATCTATTCAAAACATTTGAATGGTGCAATGAAATATAACAGGTACTTCATAGGAGCATGTAAATGAAAATGAATAGAGACTCTTCACCTTTAAACATGTGTTTTTCAAGATGGTGTAAAAGTCATTTTGAAAACAATGTCAAGCTTAAAAACCGCAAAATTACTATTGAAGAAATTACAAACTAAATCGTTTACAGCTCACGCATCTACGAGGTCAACAAGATGTGCAATTGTATTTTATCGCTTTTCATTTATAAATACGACACGTTGGAGTAGGTTGTGTGTTGGTTTACAAATCTAGCCTTTGCTGTACAATGGAGTGATAACTCAAAAAAACCAAGCAATTGAATTCTTCTTTGAAAAGTTTAAAAAGTGGACTAAATACCACACTGAATTTTCGTGTCAAGAACATCAAGAGCTGCTGATTCCTTAATACTTACAGATGAAGCAATATTTCTTTTCAAAAGCCTGTTCGTTAGCATACTGATTCTTATGACTCTAACATAATTTGACTGTAAAAGAATAACTTTAGTATGTAATATTTATAATTAATTAATTATTGCTTTAAGTATTATAATTATTACCGATTTATTGTGATTAAAATTTTAGCAAAAATAATTTGTACCTTTTACAAATAATAATGATAAAATATGTTTAAAACAACTATAATGTGTTCACTGAAACCTTATATATAGTTACATAGAACATAACATGGTTGTTGTTGCCATAGCATAACCATATTTTTCTTCCAGAAAAGATTTTTCCACAAAAGATTTTTATACAAAAGATTGAAAAAAAAAAATTCTTCAACTCAACTCATTTTTTTAATGTAATATTTTCTTGTATAAACCTGCAGAAATGTTGATAGTGATATCTGTGCCTGCAAGGGATAACAAATAAACTTGTTTTCCAGAAACAGTATTATTAGAAAATATGAAATCTTTAGCTTTATATATTAAAAAGTATAAAATCTCATATTTTGATAGAATTTTGAGTGCCATGAGTATTTAATGTTAGGAATAAATCAAAAAATTGTTTGTCCTTTCTCGACTTAAGCTATTATTCCCTGTGGACACAGTTATGTGAAATATGAAAGATAAGCAATTTTGCTAAAAAAAAAAATAAGCAAACAACTATACACAATGTTCTTGATTCTACTATGACTTACATCTGAACAGCATTCTTTTGCGCCATCTACTAATTTGTCTTTCCTCGAAAAAGGAAAAAAATCAGTTACCAGAAATAAAAAATCAAATAACACAAGAAAAACGACTGAAATCGATGTTTATATGTTCCGATATTTATTTATTTAGTGTTCGCGGTTAAAAAATTTGTATAATTCATCACTGAGGCATAATAAATTTTCTGCTGATATTCTTGTAAATATTTTTGGTAAACATCTCTTTTGAAAATATCTCTACTTTCATTTTAAAATTATGATATCCTGTTTTTAATTTCTTTTATTCCTAAATCAGCTAATTATCCAATTATAATTTATCATTTTCTTCAATAATATTTTTGTTTTGCTTTCCCATTAAATAGATATTCATTACACTATAGAGAAATTTTTAATTTTTGTTTTCTAATTTTTTAAGCACTAGGTCATATTTCATTTTAAATTTGTTATTTAAAAAAAAGAAAATTTAATTTTTGTTTCCTGTTTCCTGATGATGCCACCCAAAGGTGTGGCGAAATATTGAAAATATAAATAAACATTTGTTATTATTTATAAACTGACCTAGTGCTTAAAAAATTAGAAAACAAAAATTAACTAAAAAAGGTCAAAAAAAACATTCATATATAATTTGAGAAATTTTTAAATTAAAAATATTTTTTCTATACAGTTTTCGCTTAAATTTGACATAATAATTATTTTTACATTATTAATACCATAAAAAAACTAATAGCTTTTCTTTAAAATTACTCAACTTTTTCGCAGTGCAACTTTATTGTTCTCACTAATACAACTACATTATTATTTTTCGACATCACTGGCTTGAAACTTAAAGCAAATTGTAAATATTTGTGGGATAACAGCATATCAACAACATGATACAGGGGTGTTGGGTATGATGATTTTTTCCCATAAATATCACATATAGTTGTTTGACGATTTTTGTTTTCAAACTTCTTATAACTTGACGATTTTTTGGTATCACTCATATTATCTTTATACATATTAGTGTTGTTAAAGTGAAAAATGGTGATAATATTTCTCTGTAGAAAGACTGAGGGTATTCATCAATCTTCTAAATGATATCGTTGCGGCAAAATAAAATTAGAAAATATAAATGATACCAATGGTCTTTCTTTTTGGGCTGAAAATATAAATATAAAACTAATAAAAGTAAAGATTTTCGTTTAAATAGATAATTTGTACAATAATATGGCAATGCTTTTTAAAACTTTTTTGCCGAATTTACTGTAAGGAATTGTAAAAAAAAATTACCCAATATATGAAATGAGCTGTTCCCGGGGCGCTTCGCTACCCCAATGAGAATAATCGCACCATGACCACTCTTTTGAGCCAGTATTTTATTTGATTAATATAGAAGTAATAACAGATTTCCTTCTGCCTATTGGAGCTTATAAATCAGGACTTATTTATCTTTTAAATATTAAAAAAAAATGCTTTTTGTTAAAATCGATACCGCGCACTTTTTCTCTTCCTAACATATTTGTCCTGTTCCTTAATAAATAAAAGTATAACTCTATTTTATTTTTTTAATAACTGTGCCGCCGTTAATGCACGTTTTAATCATTATTTTCGAACGCCTCGACCAAGTTCGTGCAAACTTTGGTTAAACCATTAGGCGACCATACGAACAAACTCTAAAAATTTAATCGACTTCGGTTTGACCACTCGTGAGTTATAAAGTCACAACACACTTGCAACAATTTTTTATATATATATACATAGATTAATTTTTAACAACAAATAAATTATTTTGTTTAACTTTATTTCTGTATTCTATTTTTTTAATTGTCATTTATTTGCTTACAAAATTGTTCGGTTAAATAGATGATGTTTACAATGTACACAAGCTAAGGCAGATAGATGCGATGATGATGGATGTAGTGATCTAGAAAATGCTGCAAAACAATGTGCATTCTTCTTTAGAACACAACAGCATATACATGCTAGTAAGTTTTCTAAGAAAACATTTCTTTCCAAAACAATTAAGAATTAAAAAAAAATAACTAAATCCAAACTAATTAATTAGGGGAGTACTTTAATACCATGTAGGATAAGGCCATAATAGCTTTATCTCTCACTCAATAGGAAGATAAAGCCATTTTTTTCATTTGAATGGGAGATATAGAAAATGCTTATATCTCTTCTTTTAGTTTTGAAGAACTTTTGCATTTTACATTGCATTGCATTCATTGAAGGAAGAAAATCTAATAATATTAATAATTATAACATTCTGCTAAAACGTCTTTCCGGTGACACTAAGGATAAGTATTGAAATCTGGCTTCGCATACTAAAGTTATTCTGTGTGGGGGCCTGCGGCCGCGCCTATGGGTTTTCTCCTCTAGTCGGACACGGTAAGTAGCTTCGTTGAATAAAGTTTTCCTGCGTGCGTCACAAAAATAATAAATATTGACAAGTAGCTTTGCATAATAAAGTGTCTCTCATTTGTGAAAAAAAATTATTTCTATATCTCTCTTTTCAAAAAATTTTAAGTATGACCTTGCCTTTCAATGATTGGGAAATAGGGCCATTATTGCCTTATTTTCCATTTAATTGAGCAATATAGCCAACATGGCCTTATCTAACATGGTTTTAAAGCACATTTATTTAAAACAGTTCCACTAATAATTAAGGATTAACTTTAAATTAAAAAGAAAAAAAAAAAAACGCCCAATGAAAAATGAATCCTGAAGTTCAAAACGATTTTAATAAAAGTTTTGTTTCATGTTTTATTGAACTATGTTTTCAGCTAAAATTATTAGATTTTAAACAGCTAATTAAACATGCGGTAAGAGAACTGACGGGTATCTTTTTTATTCCAATGTATTCTGTAAAACTATAAATGACATAATATTTTAACCATATTCTTCATCTAAAGCTAAACAAATTTATAGTTAAGTTTTTTTACAAATAAAAAATTTAAATTTATTTTGCCAAGAATATACTTAATAAACTTTACTAAAAATTTTTAAAGATTATCTTTTTTTATTTCTATTATTTAAGAGTAGTAGCAGCAGCAAAACCTTTACTCCTAAAATGTTTTTTGTTGATAATATTCTTAGAAAAGAAATATTATCTGCCTTTGTACTCGTATTGTATTAAAATGACATGTGTCTATTGTTAGAACAATTTATTTATTCAGTTAGAAAGAATAAATATTTACATCCCTCCTTATAGATTTTCCATAATATTTATAGCATACTATTGTTATGCCTGTAGCTAAAAAAATATCGAACACACTCACCTGCATTCAAATGTTCCGTTTATAAAACAGCTAAATAAAAAAAGGCAGCCATAGAGAACTGCCAACTGAAAGAACTGTTAAGCCGCTAATAAATATTCATTGCACGATGTTGCAGCAGAGGTTAAATATCAAAATAATAAAATATAAATAATATATAAATTTTTCAAACGGAGATAATAATAAAAGCATCAGTAATATTTTAAAACACCTTCTATGTTTTTGTTATTTGTTTTTCTATAGGAAAATATTAACATGTTTAGCAATCGTTATCTTTAATTTGAATATTAAAAGTTGCTTTCAAATAAAAATACGATTTTTATAATTTATTTTTATATGTACGTGACATATATATGTAATTATTTCGCTACATACATAGTCACATACTCACATACAAGTATACGACAATAAAGTTACAATCTTATAAAAATGACAATTATAATCAATATAATTTAAAACTGTTATAATACAACAACAAAAAATATATATATATTTGATTTCGGATTAAACGTCTTTTAAATTTTTATTATGTAACTGAAAAATAAAAACATATTATTATATAAATATTTCTATCAATTATGTATTTAATTAATATAAAAAGATAACAATTTTCTAGTTAAATAAATAATTGATTTAATTAATAATTTAATTCAATTTCTTTTTGAAAACAAATAAAACTTTAATGATGAAAACAAATAAAACTTTAATGTCCCCGGCGACACCTATTCTCAGTGTTTCTATATTTAAACTAGTGCGAGTCTACGGAAAACAAACTTAAAGTTTCTATAAAATTATGTAATTTAAAAAAATATTCATTTATTAAAGCGGTTTTAAAAATTTGTTTGATTTTAGTACTTTGTTTTGCAGAGGTAATATTTTTATTTTATAACAAAATTTGTATTTTAAAGACTTAAGCAAATTTAATTTGATTGTTTTTCAGTTACAGTAAATTTTCCTAAATAAACAAAATCATCTTAGTATCTGAACAAACAAATACATACAGAAACATATCGTCAGTTGAAAAATTAAAATCTGTTTTAAGTGCTAGAGCATCTGTTTTTATATCAGCAGATTTTAATTTTTTTATCAGCTGAGGATACCGAAACATACCGTTTAAATCATTTCAACCCCGTTTTATTCATCTGTAGTAAGCATAAAGCTCGTCAAGTTGCAGGTCGCCCAACAGATATGATTAGGAATTTAAGATCGCATCGCCTAGAAACATCATCCTTTTCGCTTTCTGTCTTAACCGGTATCAGATTTTGGTATAACGTATCGCCAAAGAAGTTATGTAGCTTGAACTTAAACTCCCCTTTGTTCGTCTTCTGACTCTGTATACTGTTTCTTATTGATAAAATTTAAGATTAAATTTAAAAACTTATTACCTGCCCCACGATGTTACAAGAATTCATTGGTTCACAAAATTTTATTTAAATTCTGAAATCTTAAGTTTGTTTTATATTTATTTGTGTGAACGAAAGAATTCTTGTGAGAATGTGTCACAGGCAGAGAATTTCACAAGTAACCTGTCGTACTAAATATTAATAATAAAATAAGGGAAGCAACTACAGAAATTGCCGTCAAGCTCTAATAAAAATTTTTCAATAAATTTTTGTTTTTAATTTCATCAGGTTTTTGTCTTCTTTGAAAATCCTTAGACATATTTGTTAAGACTTACCCTGGAGTTAATGTCGACGTCGTTGACGGCGTCAAATGTCAAAAAAAAAGTTGAATCCTATGAAATTGTATGAGAGCAGTTAATCTCAACGCGTTGAAACGCCGTAAAAGTTCAATCTGTTTCAACTTTTTCGGCGTTGAAACGCCGTCAACGACGTCGAAATTAACTCCAGGGTTATTCATTTTTGCGACGATATGTAAGTATGTAAGTTTCCATCTACGCTTGCATACGCCAGAACTTGATTGTTATCATATTTTGTTTACATCATTAGAATTCATATATTTTTTTGGCAAACATTTCCAAATAAAATATTTAAAAATGAAAGCATATCAAGGCAAACACAGAGACAATCAAAGAACAAACATTGCTGATTATCTATACACAAAAAAGAGACACATTTACACTGAATGAACTTTGATATATTTGTAAAGTCAAACATTCATTTATTCGTTTGTCGTGCAGATTTTTAAGACATAAAGCTAAGTGAATTACGGTCTTTATCGAAGAATAAATATTAAATATTTAAATTCCGTTTATCACAAAAGAGACGACAATGCATTTAAAAATAATGCCAATGTTAAATAAAAAACTGAAAATAAAAATGTAATATTTAATTAGTATATAAGCTTTAGAAATTCTTGTTATTTCTCGGAAAGACTACCAACTTTTTTGGGAACATAGAAATATCGCATCAGCTGTCTTCGAAAAAGTTTTATTTTTAAAATCTCTTTATCTCCTTGGAGACTGTTGTTTATTACACAGCAATGAAATGAGATGCTCTGATGCCCCATAAATTTGTTTTTATTTTTATATTTTATTGAAGTTACTTCCTTGTTCCAAATGATATGGAAAATTAGAGGCAGGCGCGGTGTTTTGTAGTTGCCTCACACGACATAAACCAATCTTGTCAATTTTCACTTTCAACTCTATTTGTGATCGATTGGCGTATTTGAATTTTCTCTAGTTGATCTAGTGTCTTCGCAAACTTGGTTTTAACACTAACACGGACATACAGATGGACATCCCCCAATAGGTATGCATAAGAACTCAAAATATATATTGTTTATGGGGTCGAAATGACAAACTTAGACATAGCCTTTTACCACTTTTTGCGGTGACGGGTGTAAAGTTTAAATACGCCATAGATAATACATAATGTCGAAAGAGGGCAAAACACCACGCCTGCCTCAAATTTTTCATATCCTTTGAAACATTGAAGTTACTCCAATCAAGAAAGCAAATATATGGGGCGATAGAGAATTAAAAAAATAAGAAAAACATAATGAAAAAATTGGCACACGCTCATGTTTTCCGATTTTTAGACCTCTGAACTTTTCACAAAAAGGTACGATTGTGCACCATATTTTTGATGAATATTTCAAATAACTGTCAAGACAGTATCAAGTATTTGAAAAAATACAACTGAATACCAACATCATCTCTTGTACACAGAGAAAAGAAATTCGTTATGAGAACCGAATTTGTCGCCAATCGAATTTTGTCGGTTGTGTGTTTTATCTTGAATTCGGTTGTAATAATTGAATGAATATAGCACTCACAACTATTTAAAAAATTCTTCTAAAAAGTATTATTGTGAATTAAATAAAACAATAAAGTATTTTAATATTTATTTTTATTTTAAAAGTAAATTATAAGAATAAGATAACACATTACATTTCATGTCTCGAGCCATCGATTTCAGCCTACTCCTTCCTTTACATCATGATTCTTCTTTTCCACACAGTTTCTTTAAATTTCCATCCCATACCGCACGTCTTGCTGTAGCGAAGTGTATTAAACATATAAGAGTTTTTTTTTAATTTACAAATGCCTTTGTGAGATAGTTTTTGGACTTACCTTTCAACAATATTGGAGAACTTTTTACCACTAATAATACATCTTGTATTTTAAATTATAAAAATTCATTTTTATTACGTCAAATATTTTTCGATTTAGAAGACACAATCGATTTTTATGATTCTAACAACCAAAATTTTGGTTTCAGTAATAATATGCTGAATAAATTTAGTTGCATCTTCTATTTAATAGAATAAATTTTAGTAAATATATAAATCGGTCAGGTTAACTTTTTCAAGAGGTGTTACAACCAAAACTTGGAGGCAAATATCATTTGTTAGCTTTTAATATAAAAAATTAATCAAAATTATTAATTATTAATATTAAAAATCAAATTATTATATTAGTAATTAAATTTTGAACATACCAATCGAATTTTTACCTGTCTGTTTTCTGTGTGTAACTTGTGCGTTTTTTAATGCTTCTGTTGTTCTTATGTGTGTATCATATGAACGGTTAGATGCTTTGTACATAGGGTTGCCAGACGGGCCTGATTTGGCCTGATTGTCAAGTTTTTTAATGCGCGTCAAGTGTCAAGTGAAAAAGTGTTTTGTCAATGTTTTTTGTAAGTTAACTTTCTTTCTCAAATTTATTCTAGCTACATATGTAATAATACTTAAAAAAGTAACTTTATATTTCTAAAAAACACATCGAAGGAGCATATTTTTACTATCAATACAACTAAGGACTAATATGATACATATTTTTTATATACCAAAGATAGGAATAGAATGTCCTTCGATCTAATAAAAGCCGAAGAATAAATTTTAATGAGGATTGCAAAAACTTTTAAAATTTTTTAACAACACCCGATGGTAGAGAATTAACTAATTCTGTATCTAAGAATACGAAATATATGTGGCAAAATAAATAGGACCTATATTTTTTTTCTTAATATAGTACCTATATTTTTTTTAAATAACGCCTAAGTTTTCTCTAAAATATATAACGACTGAATTTTTATTCTTATATTGTTTTTTGTTTCTTTTACATTGTTTCTGTTATTTTTACTTTTTATGATATTTTTTAAATAAAAACCAATAGTATGAGTGTTTTTATTTGTCAAGTTTTTTTTTTCAAAATCAAGTTTTTTTTGGGCAATGTCAAGCTTTTTGGCAAATTGGCTCTGGCAAGCCTATTTGTACAGGTCAATATTTCTTTAACTTAAATAAAAATAAATATAACTTAAAAAAAAACTTAAATATAAAATTTTAAATTAATTAACATATCGCACTTGATCAACAATAGGGTATTAACTCAAAATTTTTGAAATATCACTTTTTTCAAGAAATCAGCTAACAACATCAATATCTATCTACTGTAAAAATTTCAACGTATTCCGTTTACTCTTTCATCTCGAAAATCACTTTTGAGACCATATTCATGATAATGTAGTGATTACCTTTATTTCAACAAAAATGTATTATTTCGAGTTAATACAAAAGTTAACATGGAACTGATTCGTAAATTTTTATAAAAAAGGTATTATTTTGAGTTGAGTCTCTTTTCAATTTGGTTTTATTTTGAGTTGATACTGACTTGTTGATAAAATTTGTTTCATTTATGATCGAAAAATTTTAGAAAAATGGTATTAACTCAAAAAATTGATTTTTTTTTTGCAATACTTGCACAGATTTCTAGGAAAAACGATGTAAATATATTTTTAAATGGAATTTGCTTCCTGTGGTATATTTGAATTTTTAAATTCTGGTAAAATGTGGCCACATACAGTTTTTTGACTCTACTGAAAATTTTAAAATTTTGTGTTAATACCCTCTTGTTGATCAAGTGCGATATATTAGTCATAAATTCGGTATTGTTTTTTTTTTCTTTGATTAAAAATAACGATTATTCAGATATACATTCTTCTACAGAAGGAAAAAAAGATAAAATTCTTAAAGATGTATCGATTTTTATAATAATTAAATAAATCGCACTAAAGCTAATTAAGATATAGTTGAGTTTAATCAAATGAACTATTATAAAACAAATTTTAATACAAATATTATTTTATAATAAAAAAAAACAAATTCTTCTTGGATGCGACCGTGAAAGTTTATCAAATTTTTAAAATTGAAATTATAATTTTAAGTGTTTAATAATTATTTATTTGAATTCCTACTTTACCTACCTTTTTTTTAAATACAGCTAAGGCTACAGCTCCAACTTTTTCAAGTAGAAGTAGCGGTAGACGCTGCATTATTCCGAAGCATTAAAATTTTTGAGCTACAGCTACTTTTCCAAAAAATAAAGTGACAAGTAGAAGTAGCGGTAGACGCTGTTTTTTACCGAAGCATTAAAATTTTTGAGCTACAGCTACTTTTCAAAAAAATAAAGCGGTAAGTAGAAGTAGCCCCTTTGCTATTTCAGTTAAAGTATTGGTAGGGGCAAAGAAGCATAAATATTCACTTAATTTTTTGCTGCAATTTGAGTAGTAGTAGTCAAAAACGAAAACATTATTTCTGGCTACTTTGTGTTGATAATAAACATACTTTTTGGATACTTTATATGAATACTTTGTGCTTGGAGCTACGCAATACAAATATTTGCTTCAGGCTACTTACCGACAATAAGAAGAAAGAACGTGTGTTATTTTGTTTCGTTTTTTCTGTTGGAATTTGTTTCACACTCTCGACAATAGGACAGAATAAAGTAAATTCGTCAACAATTAAAATAACATGTAATACTATTACAGTTTCTTTTGATTTAAAATAATTCTTGCGAAAAAAAACTGTTTTCAAAACAGATTTCATCTGTCTGCCTATAACAGTTCAAGTGTATGGCCACATAAATTAGGTTACATTAACTATTGGGACACCCTTATATCTCCAAACTTTATACTAGTTCAACTGTTTAATAGATTGGCAATATACATGAAATTACAGCAATTATAGGGTCACCCTTTAATTTCAAAATTCACAATTGCAAATTGGACAGAATATCGATTGCTCTGGCCATAATAGTAACAAGTATTAATATTACAAATTATAAATTAAAGGGTGCGCCAGTAGTTCATTAAATTTGATGTATATGGCCATACTTTTAAAAAGTTGTAGACAGACGCTTGAAATTTACAACGAACCTATATTGCTAAGTCTGCTATAATAACAAGTATAAAATTTGAATTTGGAAGTTAAAGGATGTTCCAATAGTGAATGTAATTTTGTGTACGTGACCAAACTTTTGAACCGTAATAGACAAAACGCTGAAACTTAAAAGGGACATGCTTTGCTAAGTCCGCTATAACAAGAAGCTTATAATTTGAATTTAGAAATTAAAGGATGTTCCCAAAGTAAATGTAATTTGTTCTGCAGACAGAGTAGGCTTTTTTTGTCGCTACGGCTACTTTTAGAGTAGCTTTATAAACGCTGATCTTAAATAAGAAAAATAATATAATTTTATTCTATATGTAATTGTTTTTATGACCTTTATAATTAATTTTCTTTTCTTATTTTTTAGGCACTAGGTCAGTTTATAAATAAAATATTGTTTATTATTATTTATTTATTTTTTCAATATTTCGAAACACCGTTGAGTGGCATCTTCAGGAAACAGGAAACAAAAATGTTAATAATAATAATTATTATTAACATGTCTGAATTTTTATAAAAAATGTTTGTTCATATGCGCATTCTTTTGTATTTTATTAATTTTAAATATAAATTTAAAGTAACTGTGCATGACATTGCAATGATAAATCCAATTTTACTAAAAAAAATACCAAACAATATGCATACAAATTTTAAAATAAATTCCTTATGAGATAAAAATAAAATAATTCTTGCAAAAAAAAAAACCGACTTCAAAACAGACTTCACCTGTCTGCCTTTAACGGTTCAAGAGTATGGCCACATACAGTAGATTACATTAACTACTGGGACACCTTTATATTCTACCTCCAAACTTTATACTTGTTCAACTGTTCATAGTTTGAAAATATACATCCAAATAACAGCAACTAAAGCTAATTTCCAAATAATATTCTTGCTGTTGTAGTAAATTTAGCAATCAGGTTCTGTGAAAATTTCAACCGTCTGTCTATAACGGTTCAACAGTTTGCCCATATACATCAGATTATATCAACTATTGTAAATTTATATTTTATAATTTAAATTTTTATACTTTTATTATACTACAGAAAGTAGCGGACATTCTGTCTAAAATTTAGGTGTTTGTGTCTAACGCTTCAACAAATACGGCCATATGGAAATTAATTTTAGGGACACCCTTTAGCTTCTAATTTCAAATTATAAGCATCTTGTTATGGTGGACTTAGCAAAACAGGTTTCTTGTAAGTTTCCGCTGTCTGTCTATAACGGTTCAAAAGTTCGGCCATATACACCAAATTACATTAACTATTGGAAAACCCGTTTATTTCAAATACAGGTCCCTTTTAGGTTTTAGCGTTCTTTCTATAATAGTTCAAAAGTTCTGCCATATACTTGAAATTACACAACTATTAGGACACCCTTTAACTTCCAAATCCAAATTTTATACTTGTTGTTATAGTGGACTTGCAATACAGGTTCAGTGTCGAACTGATCTACCATTTAATTGCTAACGTTAAAAGGGTCCATATTTTACAAAATTGATAATGGAATGTCTTGCGTTTTCTTACAGTAGCACAATGTCGAGAGACTTTTAGCACTTTCTTTAACTCCCAATCAAAACTTTAACATTGCGGCAGCTTTTAAGTCTAAAGGCTCTTAAATACCTAAAATTGAAAATGTATAAATTCGCTTATAAAAATAATAATAATCTACAACACTTGAATCTTAACAATTTGTGCTTATTCCCAATTTTACCCAAACATTTTCTTTTGCGTGTCACCGTATTATAAAAAATTATACCTAAGTCAAAAGGGTGTGTCTTCAGATTGATTTTGATTTATAGAAAAGCTTTAAATAAATAAATAAATTGATGTTTGTGTTATTTTCTTTCGTTGCAGCTATGCGGCAATCAATGATAAATTATCAACAACAACAACGTCATCAACTACTAAAATGCCATCGTCATTTAAACAATTACCACCACACTAGAGATTATTGTAATAATCATAATCATCAGCATTTTTCTCGTTGCTTTCGTTTTAATCTTAAATATTCTAAATCATTACAAACGCAAAAACAACAATGTATTGCAGAAGCAAGAAAAATATATTGCAACCAAAACTACAACACATTAGCCACAAATATATACTTATTTATATAACAACAACTGTTTAACAGCTTTAAAGAGAATTACCAATTTGTCTTTAGTAGTTGATTTCGTACACAGTGATTGTAAGTATATTTTATATATTATTTTTTTATCCTCTAATATTATGAAAAAATATTTTAAGTGATTTGATTTCATTTCTTAAAACAAATCAGGATTATATAAGAAAGACAAAACAGCTCATTTTGCATAAAACGTTATTTTATAGAAAAAATTTTCAGAATTTTTAGTTAATTTTACTTAAGTTAATTGCAGCTAATTTATCTTAAATTTATGGTCGTGAGTTGTCCCAGTTGTTATATTACACAAGGCTTGCGATTCATGCGAAGGAAACCCTCTTCTACTGCATTTGAAGCTATGATCGGTCACTCACAAATTTAGGAGATTTAGGGAAATTGTAAAATTAAAAAAAAATATATATTTCTTCATGAAAAAACAAAAACTAAAAGCAGCGCTGGCTAAATAAAGAGTTTTAAACGTTTTTCTTTTTTTTAATTTTTAATTTTATTTTCACTTACAAAATTTTCTAACAACTTCTTTCTTAATACCAAATAATTAATGTATTTCATACACCTGAGGTGTGCTATTTTAAAACCTTGCTCTGCCGTCTTCCTAAGCTCTGTATAAGCCATATTTAAAATATAGCCCTGTGAAGTTTCAATAGAAGCCTTAGGGTTACTTCAACTTACTTCTTTCTTCGCGATCAAAAGAAAATAGTTCTCGACTCAAAATATGCACGAATATCATTCACAGTAACGATCTAATACAAAAAAAAACTTTTCTTTGAAGGAGCGCTTGTTAAGTAAAAAACAAGTTCAAATAATGACGTTCTTAACAAAATAAACAAAATTTTAAAACTTAAAGCATTATTTACGCTATGTCACTAACAGGTTTGTGACTGCAATTAACTTTCATTAGCTGTATTGATCAGTGTTGCGAGTTTTTTTTTCGGCATTCTCGCCAAATGGCTTGTCGAATATTGCCAATATAAAAAATATGGAATATTAGTTTTAAAAATGTATTTTATAAGTACCAAGTGAATTACTAGAATTTAATAAAAAAAATGATCGCCTGTCTTAACTCTCATCTATCAATTCCCTGAAGAACTGGCGTCTAAAACAAAAAAAAAAAAAATTCTTGTAATTTTTTATTTTGATTTAATTTAATTTTCATTAAATTATTTTTTAATTAATTTTTTTAATTAATTAATTTAATTTTCTATTTTGAAAATAATATTTTTTTTCAGGAATTAAAAGATTTTTGAGAAAAGCAATATACATATATGTAGTTTAAGCTTCTGTCCGCAACTTCTTTTACGTGTTTCATTATTTTGTAAAAATTACAAAGGTACAAAGTACATATGTTAAAAAGATAGGTATGTGTTCCCTTATTTCCTGAAAGTTCCAAACCATTAAAATACCACATCGTTTTAATCCCTGAAAGTTTGCTTGTATTTAGTTTTTAACTATTTTATTCGCTTTTCATACGGTTGCGTTAAACTTAATTTTCAATATCTCGAAACCCGTACTTTTTCTAAATAAAAGTTACTCTACAAAATTTCATATCAATCGATTTAGAGTGTAGTACGTGGAAGCTTAATAACCAAATAAAACAAACAAACTAAACAAACTAATAATGAGACCGCCACCTGTAAAGTTAAGGTTTTATTTTAATTTGTTTGTAGTCTCCTTTTAGGAGCGAAATCACACTGAGTATTTTCGAATAAAACATAAATAAAAAAACACACACAGTGGAAGTTGCAAGAAAGAATTGGTAAAAGCTTTCAGTAATATTTTAATAAAAAATATATTTTTGGACCGACCTAACCCTTCTGTTTTCCATTTCTTGCACTTTATGACAGGCCTGTTTTTACTCAAGTGAGCTGTGTAGTATAAGCCATAAAAAACTTTTTAATTTGATTTAAAAATGCAATATATTTATAACGTATAATTTTTTGTTTTAAATTTCTCTAAGGTCTGCACACTAACTAACTTATCAACCTTAGAATGAAGGGAAAAACAACAATAGTGATATCAATGGCACTGCTTATTAAATTATGTAACAAATATTTAGTGTAAATAATAAAACTAGAAAAGAAAAAACTAATGCAGACAGAACAGACGCCAAATATAGAGTGAGGAAAGTTAAAAAGAAACAATAAAGAAATAAAACTAAAAAAACTATAACTAACTATAAACTATATTAAGAGGGGATTAGAATTTGTCAGCTCTTATATATTTTATTCTTGGCTAAATAGAGATATTGTCGAGGTATTTCGCAATGACTGCACTGATAACATTAGCCAATACAACAACTGTACAATCACCTGTTATGAATACAAATACGGTTACAACCACCTTACTAATGTCCTTAATAAACATGACAAATATTAGTTCCTCTTTAAAAAATTCAACATCCTCCTCAATACCACAACTTTACGCTCAACAACAAATGCAACAACAGCAACAGCAACCGCAACAATTACATCAGCCGCAACAACATCATCATAATCTGATACACATTGATCAGGATGCCAATACAAAATATTTAAATTTTGTTGCAAATGGCCTCTTGGACACAAGTGGTGTCATCAACGGTGATGAGGGAGGCGACGATGAAGCATTCAGTATAAGTGGTTTCGGTAGTATGGGAGCGAGTGGTGGTGGTAGTAGTATCGGAGGTGTTGGCAGCAGCGAAAGTGTTACAAGTGTGTCTGAAACGGATGTAGGGGTTGATGGTGTTGAAGGTTCCGGCAGCATTTCAGTTCCTATTGATGCCCTTAACGAGTCACATTTAACATTTGTCATTGTCAAATGCTTTATTATCGGCTTCATCATACTCGCTGCCATACTTGGCAACATGCTGGTGATTGTATCCGTCATGCAACATAGGAAATTGCGGTAAGTTTGCATAATATCTTTGTGTATATTGTATAATATAAAATACTTTGTGATGTAAATGTTAAATAGGTGCTTTGGAATAATTTATTTTATTACTGCAAAATATATTTCTGAATAATTAGAAATAAACTCACAACTCAATAAGTTAACTAAGGTTACGAAACATTTCGTTAATCAAATTCACTTTGACAATTGTTACAATGATTTTGTTATCGAATACTCGGATTAGAAATGTAAGATTTTGTAATGTTTTTTTCTTAAACAATTATTACAAATTAAAATAAAAATGAACTTAAAATAAATTTTTGTGTCATATTCATAAAACTTAAAATAATTTATGTTGTGCCCGTTTCTGTATCAAGAAATGTCCCAATTTTTAGAAGAAGTTTTTAAAGACCTTATTGCTAAACAGGTTATAGGCGGCATGAAGTTGAGTAATAACAAAAGAAAAAAAGATCGGGGAAATTGTTCAAGGACATTGAGTGTCATTACAAAACAACATCCTCTTTTTTAATGCAAACATTAGTTCTACTATATGTATTTTGTAAACATTTTACATAAATTATATATTATTAATAATAAAACTAGAACAAGGCGAATCCTTTAAAAGTAATAGCAATGTCCGAGGCACATTTTTAATGCTAAGAACAGAACTGAAACGAACGACAAATTTTTGATCCGAATATTCGTCGTCAAAAATAATACACATTTGTGTATATGAATAAGAACACCATC
The DNA here is from genome assembly GCA_916610165.2 of Gymnosoma rotundatum. Classification (NCBI taxonomy): domain Eukaryota; kingdom Metazoa; phylum Arthropoda; class Insecta; order Diptera; family Tachinidae; genus Gymnosoma; species Gymnosoma rotundatum. The sequence continues at coordinate 47,546,272 of OU744336.1, read as the reverse complement.
ATGACGTCGAATAAAATTCTTCATATGCGGCGAACTTTGCAATATATATATATATATATTTTTTTTTTTTTTTTTTTTTGATGGTCACCTTAGCAGCTCACAAAAAGTAAACAACACAAACAGCTGTGTATTTTCATCGTTATTATGCTTCATACGATGAATTTACACAACGAATTTTTGACGACGTATTCGTCGTGTTGGACGAATTCGCCTCAGTTGTGTTTGTAGAATAAGGCGTATGAAAGGCGAGATTATTACAACAAAGCCACTTTCTTAGCAAGCACTTTGTCAAACTATTTGTATCAGCAGCTTTGTTCTGTAAATCGCTAACTTTAAAAGAATTCATTTAGCGATTTTTGGCTACAAATGCTATTCTGTAACGTTCTTAGCCATAGTTAATTTTTAGCTTTTTAGCGATCGAGATTTAGATTGAGAATTGGAAATAACAGAATAAGACTGCTAATCTGGTATACAACATTTTTATAGTAGTACTAATTGAATGGCAAAACTTTGTATTAGGTGATAGCAGCGGCGCTGTAAATGTCAAAATTCATATAAAGAATTTTTGAAGAGCTTGATATTTTAAAAGGCGGCAAAATTATTAAATACGCCGTTGACATCACCTGGTACATGATTTCACCATAATACACAGCTGCATATTTAAATCATCTATTACATTTTGTTAATATTATTTTGTTAACTTAAATGCCTTGGCATTGCCTAGACATTCAGTCAACTTGATTTTGACAAATGGAATCAGATATTTCATTACACGAATGTTAAATATGGAACAAGGCTCACTGAAACTCATTATTAGATAAATATATATATATCCTGATTAAGGCAGCACATAACCAATTGATTTCTTTTTGCCTTCAATGCGATTTAGATGTCCCATAACAAGAAAATTGGTACTAAGCTGGAATATTACCACCATCGTATTTTACTGTGATGGACACCCCGACCAGATCACAACTTTCCTTTGTTACACATTTTCGTGGCAAGCTGGAATTTATGTCGAAATCAGTAAGATATCGTTAAAGAATTATTTTGTTATTTTTTTAACGTACTTTTATTTTAGTGAGTGTGAAAATAATAAATTCTTTAATGGTAATTGCTATAGTTAAATTAACAATTATTATGAAATTGCTGAGTTAATAACAAAAAACGCACGGCACAGCGTATGTACATTCATACGTAACTCATAACAGTCAATATGATACTGGAATAGCATCTATAATGTTTTGAGCAAGCAAGTATGAATAATTAATTAAAATAAAAATTGCATTTCGTGGCCATACCGAAGGTCAGTACGAAAGCTAAAACAAATGTATAAGACGAGTTACAAAGAGAACGACAAAGAAATGCTTTAAGTTGTGTGTGGACTTCGTCTCACCAAATTAATATTAAGATTAGTTTGTTAAATAGATGATGTTTACGACGTACATAACATAAGGTAAATAGATGCGAAGAATGCTGATGAAGGATGTGGCGGTCCACAAAATGCTGCATTTCATTCTGCTAGCGTCTAATTTTTCTAGTTTTCTTTGGAAAACGTCCGCATGCATTTGTAAATAATTTTTCTTTCTAAAAACGTTTAGAAATTAAATTGAAAATATACCAAAAAGCCGAAAATAAGTAAATATTCATTCATTTTTAAGATCGATGGTTCAAATCTTCATTGAAAAAAATAAAAAAATTGAAATATTTTTTGAAAATTTTATGGTTGGTGTAGATAGTAATCGATATAGAATACAAAACACCTGATTTTGGAATTTTCGTCTGTCTGTCTATCTATATGTCCATCTGTCTTTGATTGTATCAGGATGGATATGAACAAAATTGTGTGAGGAGGTCCCTTGGTTCCTTTTTTTTCGTAAAAGACTCGTAGAGAAAAAAGAGATACAAGTGTGACAGCACCCAACTCTACCGGTATAATGGTACTAAAACAGTTGTCTGCACACTTTATTTTTGTAAATGGACAATTTTTAACAGTACCTACAAAACTCTGGAATAAATATTTAAAAACACATTTTGCTAGATTTGAATTTTAATAAAATTAGAAATGGAACTCAGACAAAGTCGTGGGAAATGCTAGTATAAAAGTAAAATAATACCATGAGCTAGAATGATAAGTAATCATACTTGGGATTGTTTCATTATCATTGAAATTTCATCGACATTGTTTGAAATAATGTCAATGACAAAAAATTAACAACAATTTATTGCTAATGATTTTATTTGAATTATAACGTTTTTATTAATGGTAATTTTACTGAAATCGTTTAATTACTAACTACAATTGAATTAAAAATAATTGTTTTTCTGAAACTCAAGTTGTTGATCGCAGAACTTAAAAAAACTATGCATAAAATAAAAAATCGTAACACTCTTGCAGATAGACACTTATTTAAAATTTTTTAATAATTTATTCTTTTTAAGTGAGATAGGTGCAAAGATGTATATTTAAAGTACAAAGACGAGGAATACTTTCTTTAATGATAATGACTTGAAACCATTAAATTTTTATTCAGCGGTAATTATTTTAATTTTTAACTAATTATTAATGAAACCTCTTGTCTACACATTTTATTTTTTCAAATGGAAAATTTTTAACACTGTCTACAGAACTCTGGAATAAATATTTAAAAACTCATTTTTCAAGATTTGAATTTTACGACAATTAGACACAGTACGCAGACAAAGCCGAGGCACTGCTTGTATAAAAATGATATGATACAATGAGCTAGAATGATAGGCAATCATTCTTGGGATTGTTTCATTATCATTGAAATTTCATTGGCATTGTTTGAAATAATGACAATGACAAAAAATTAACTACCATTTATTGCTAATGATTTTATTTGAATTATAACATTTTTTATTAATGGTAATTTTACTGAAATCGTTTAATTACTAACTACAATTGAATTAAAAATAATTGTTTTTCTGAAACTCAAGTTGTTGATCGCAGAAACTTAAAAAAACTATGCATAAAATAAAAAATCGTAACACTCTTGCAGATAGACACTTATTTAAAATTTTTTAATAATTTATTCTTTTTAAGTGAGATAGGTGAAAAGATGTATATTTAAAGTACAAAGACGAGGAATACTTTCTTTAATGATAATGACTTGAAACCATTAAATTTTTATTCAGCGGTAATTATTTTAATTTTTAACTAATTATTAATGAAACCTCTTGTCTACACATTTTATTTTTTCAAATGGAAAATTTTTAACACTGTCTACAGAACTCTGGAATAAATATTTAAAAACTCATTTTTCAAGATTTGAATTTTACGACAATTAGACACAGTACGCAGACAAAGCCGAGGCACTGCTTGTATAAAAATGATATGATACAATGAGCTAGAATGATAGGCAATCATTCTTGGGATTGTTTCATTATCATTGAAATTTCATTGGCATTGTTTGAAATAATGACAATGACAAAAAATTAACTACCATTTATTGCTAATGATTTTATTTGAATTATAACATTTTTTATTAATGGTAATTTTACTGAAATCGTTTAATTACTAACTACAATTGAATTAAAAATAATTGTTTTTCTGAAACTCAAGTTGTTGATCGCAGAAACTTAAAAAAACTATGCATAAAATAAAAAATCGTAACACTCTTGCAGATAGACACTTATTTAAAATTTTTTAATAATTTATTCTTTTTAAGTGAGATAGGTGAAAAGATGTATATTTAAAGTACAAAGACGAGGAATACTTTCTTTAATGATAATGACTTGAAACCATTAAATTTTTATTCAGCGGTAATTATTTTAATTTTTAACTAATTATTAATGAAACCTCTTTATATAAAAGCTTACTCCCATGTAACCTGCTAGTAAATCTGTTTATTGATTTACTGCCTGTTGTTTTATTTATTTTTAATGCGTCCTCTATTGATTTCTATATTAATTTCTTCATATTTGATATACGAATATAAGAAGTAAGACTTAGTCTTTAACAGAAAAAAAAAGAAAATTTTAAATTGCCAATAGCAATTACTCCAAGATTTAACTAAATAAATTTGAAATTTTTATCCCTTAAATTAATGAGTTTTTTGACAACTTCTAACTTAACTGCAAGTATATATGTATGTACATACATTATGATAAATTCGTTTGCTTACTTATAAATTGTTACATCGTAAAATGGTTATAAATATCAGTGACACAATAAATCTTTCTTTTCATACCAAAGATATTCTGTCCAACCAGAAGAAAATCAAAATAAAATTTTATCAATTTATATGATTTGGTTGGTTATTGATTTTAAAGACGAAAATTAAGTTTCAGAATGAAATGTATTTTTTTGGCTTTTCAAAGATTTTTAATTGATATTGTTTATTACATTATTTAAGATGATAAGAACATAAATAATTACTGGTTTAATCATAAATAATAAAGTGCCTTCTCAAAACTTTTTCGCGTACAGCTAAATAATATTTTAAATTGTTTGTAAAATATTAAACATTTGAATTAAAGCATTTGTTATTCTATTATGAAAGAGAAAAATATAGTTTTTTTTTTGGTTTTTGTCTACTATTTTTGTTTTGACATTTCCTTTTTATAAGCCATTTCAGAGAAAAAACAACATCAGAACCAAGGCAGATTTATTTTACAACATGCCTTTTTATTGTTGTTTTGTGGGTTGGAAACGTCAAAAACACAAAGAAAAATAAAAGATAATTGCTCTCAATACACATGCTTGCTTTGTCTCGCAAACGCTTGTTGTTAGTGTTTTTTTGAAATTCGTAAACAAACAAAGGAAAATACAAAAACTTTTGACATTTCCAACTACAAACCAGCTGGGCGGACGACACTACCTAGTAAAATAAATCTGCCTTGATCAGAACCCTCGAGGCGTTTTATATTAAAAAAATTGCACTTTTACTTTGATATTCAACTTGAAAAAGATTATAAATTTTATAAAGACTATCTAAAAATCTATGGAATAATTAAATAAAACAGAAATAGTACCGGACTTCCAGCTTTTTAAAATTGGTAACGCCATACAACCGGAGAACTTAAATATAATTTAAAACGGTGAGTAGAGAAGACAGGTTCTAAAGAAAATAGCTTCATATTTTAATAACTCTGCAACCAAAGGTATTATTTTTTTTTAAATATTTTGCTTAACCGATTTTTAATGCTAAAGTGGAAAAAGTGGACATAAACAATTTAATTTCAATCACTAAATAGAAGAAAACGGAGAAACGCTTTATGCTGTAATAGGATTGCTTTGTATTGCATTAATATTATCCAGTTAAGGGAAGAGAAATATTTTTTCATTGCACCTTTTTGTCCGTCATATCTAACATTAACATTTAATATATTTTTTACATGATTTTTCCTAAAAATTAGCGGCAATTTCAATATTGAAACCTGTGAATTTTACAGTAAAGACAAAATTTATTTTATATGAAAATTTACTTATTTTCGGCTTTTGGTTCATTTTTAATTTAATTTCTAAACATTTTTAGAAAGATAAATTATTTACAAAAGTATGCGGAAGTTTTCCAAAGAAAACAGGAAAAATTAGACGCTAGGCAGAATGAAATGCAACCATTTTCTGGACCGCCACATCCTTCATCAGCATTCTTCGCTTCTGTCTACCTTATGTTATGTACGTCGTAAGCATCATATATTTAACCAACTAAACTTAATGTTAATTTGGTGAGACGAAGTCCACACACAAATTAAAGGATTTCTATGTCTTTACTTTATATCTTAAAGCCATTTTTTATTTTATGTTCAAATAAACATTTGTTTTTCCTGATAATGCTATACAAAGAAGTAGCGAAATATTGAAAAAATAAAAATAATAAAAAGATAAAGATAAAGAACTTCACTCATGTTAAATAAAAGCATAAAAAAACTTAAAACCAGATTTCATCTGTCTGTCTATAACGTTTCAAAAGTATAGCCACACACATCAAATTTAATTAATAATTGGGACACCCTTTAATTTCTTAATTTAAATTTATACTTGCTGCTGTAGTAGACTTAGCATTCAGTTTCCTTTTTAAATATCAACCGTGTGCCTATAACGATTCAAAATTTTTGCCATATACATTCAATTACATCATTTATTGGGACACCCTTTAATTTCCAAATCCAAATTTTTTACTTGTTGTTATAGCGGAGTTAGCAATACAGGTTCTTTCTAAATTTTAAGCGTCTGTCTACAACAGTTCAAAGTATGACCATATATCGCTCAATTACTACTAAAACGTCATAACTTAAAAAAATTAATTAATTAAGTTTTTGACCCGTTCTCATCATCGAGGAAATTATCAGAATGCTTAAGTTCCTACTACAATTAATAAAATGATTCATAAATAAAAAATCCATTTAAGACAACTTTCATCAATTATATATTAAAGGGAGGTTTGGACAAACTAGTGGGATATTTGAACTATGACATTATTTCTGTAAAAATATATTCGATACTGTGTCGTAAACTAAAAACACATTATATGCGAAAGTTAATACATTTTAAAAATATATTTTTTTCATATGTTTTAGAAATCGATATGATCTTTACGTTATTAAGTTTACTGTACAAATCCAAATGTGTCGTTGTTATTGACAAACAAAGATTCCAAACATGAAGTGAAATAACGATTTATTCTCTTGAAACGTGGAAAGTACCAAAGACATAAAGATGAAACAAACACAATATAAAACATGAAATGGCGAACAATTCTATATCATTAACTCCAAAATATTAAATTTTGAGTTATGACGTTCTAGAAGTAAATGAGCTATAAGTTCATCAAGATAGGTAAACTATTGGTGCGCGCTTTAATTTCTAATTTGGAAAGTTAATACTTGACACGATAAGGGTCATAGCAATCGACATTCTGTCCAGTTTGCAAGCGTTTGGCTCAAACGGTTCAAAAGATAGGCCCATATAAGTCATTTAATGACACCTATGAGGACACTCTTTAATTTTTAGATTTATTTTTGTATTAATTTTGGCCATTGGAAGCCATTAGGAGTTATAGTGATACGAAGTTTTTTTAAGTTTTAACTGGTTTGTTTTACGGTTCATAATACACGTGCTTGGGGACACCCTTTAATTTTTAAGATTATGGACTGTTGTTATAGACTGAGTTATAGAGGCGCAAATATAAAAAAGTCGAATAAAAGTTAAAAAACACGATTTCCTCTTGACAATACTTTACTGAAAAAATCACGCCAACTTCAAGTCTTGCATAAATTATGTCACGTCCTTAATTTCAATGATGTTAAAAAAAAACAATTTTTTTTTATTGTTGATTTTTTTCTTTTGCTATAAAAAAAACCAAAGCATTTTAAAATGAAATTAGGGCTCTTTCCTTAAAGCTTATTATTTATATACAAGACTTCATTTAATATTCTTTTAATCTTATTTTCATGGATGTTAGTCTAGCTGGGTTTTCTTGCGTTTTATCGCTGTTATCTTGATTAAATAAAATTGTGTGAATATTTGATAAATGATTTTAGATTTTAGGGTGACCCATACACACAATCATGTTTTATAGACTCATTGAAATATTTGAGAAATAAATGTTAAAGAATTTGTTTAAGAGTTATGAGTTTTTACAATTTTAACTATTTGCATTTGGTAGTTGAAGTTGGTTATTGTTTTGTACTAAAAAGGCTAATTCAAACAAATTGTTTATCACTAGGGTCCGCTTAGTTACTTTTTTTTAAACGGTATAAAAAAACCTATTGAATATTTTCTTAAATTCCCTTTTTTATTTGAAAGTGCATTCCTTCCGGTTAATAATGGAAAATAATTTCATTCAAATGGCTGCCTCGGCTGGCCATGCACGATCTGTGCACATTATCGATTGTGTGTAGCTGGATTTCACCAATGGCTTCACGAATATTGTCCTTTAAAGTGTCAATTGTGTCTGGCTTGTCGTCGTAACACTTATCTTTGACGGCACCCCACAAATAATTGACCAAACGACATCAGTTCTGCTGCTGCGGCACAAAACATCGAGTGTACCTTCAGCTGTGTGACACGTAGCGCCGTCCTGTTGAAACCAAATGTTTCCAATATTCTCCTCTTTAATTTTTGTAAACAAAAATTCGTTCAACATGGCCCGATAACGATCGCCATTGACTGTAAAGCCCTCTCCTTGCTTATTTTCGAACCAAACAGTGACTCGTTTCGGGTGCAGCGGCTTTTCAATGTAAACGTGCGTATTTCTGTGCACAAAATGCGACAATTTTGCTTGTTTACATACGCGCCAAGATCAATGAGCTTCATCTGAAAAGATTACTTTTTGGCATAATCGGCATCTTCTGTAAGTCGATCGCAGGCCCACTTAGCGAAGCGTATACATACTTCAGAGAAAGGAAAACTAATTATCTGTCAAATCAGACATGAGCTAAGTGTTACCGTACACGAAATAAGCACTAGTTGAAAAAAAAAAGTTAGATGGCGGACCCTTTATTTACAACAAATATTTTATCTAATAGTATTATTCTACCTAAGAGTGAAAAAAACACAAAATAAAATTGTAACTTTTTTAAGACGGATAAAGTCAGGCTCTAAGAGTTCATATTGTTATTGTTATCAAAGTCTGTATGGAAATAATATGTAGACATACAAATAGCTAAGGAAACTACCTACAAACTTTACTGAAGACCTTTTCTCATTCAGTTGGGATAAAAAAGTTTAATTGCCGTTTAAAATACAAGCATGTGATATACCTAAAGCAGAAATATCTATGACAAATAGTTTACCCAATCTCTCCCATAGCAAAATTTTTAATAAATTTATATTATTTTGCAAAAAAGCATCTGTTTTAAAAATCATATTTTGTCAATGTTCTCATAAAATGTTTGAAAACTTGTGATCTAAAACGAAAAACTGAAGCAAGCTATTTGTTTTTTAGTAGTATTTATTTTTTATTCTTAATAATATAGTTGCTATAACAACTAATTCTTTTTATATTTAATCAAAAATATTATAAGACAGCAAGACTAAAAACTCCGTAGAGTATTCTGTGGCACTCTTCGTTACTTTACTATCCCTTTCTAGTTAATAACTGATACCGGTTTTTCGACAATATGCCTGCGATTGCCAAAGCTATATTACGTTTCATGAGAATTGTTAGAATATGGAATACCGCATGCTTATACTCATTTCGTTCTGTATAACTCAGTCCGACTGCTTACTACCTGTTCATTACCAAATAACATGTACTACATTTTTAAATCTCACTGTACATTTTTTTAAACCTAAATTTTTTGTCTTCTTTTACAACGGTACCACATTCAAATGGTCTTACTGTAAATCAATGTTCAAATCTTTACATGATAATACTAATTCATCAATGTGATGCTCACATTATCGTTTTTAATTTTGTCTTATGATTAAGGTTAAAATGTAAGTCCTTCTTGTTTTGGAGTATATTTTATAGATAATTATGTAACTTCACTCAAAACTGAACGTGATCATTTAAAGCATTTTATTAGATTGCCAATAAAGGTTCTAAATTATTTTTTTAATTTTAAATAAAACAAAAAATCACCAACATGATTTTAAAATAGGTATCTTTAAATATACAAATTTTAACAAGAAATCTTTAAGCAATAAATTACACCATAAAGTGAATAAACTTAAAGCCAAAAATTATAATTTTCTTTTGATGTCAAAATAACAAAAAAATTAATACAAATTCCTGCGTAAGAGTTTGTCTTGTCTATTTTTTATTTTGTTTTTATGTGTATAATACGAATAATAAACATTTGATTACTTTCCATACATAATTAATCATTGAGATAAAGAACGTTTATTTGACTAAATTAACAATGTGCTCTTCCTTTTCCATTACAGAAATATCTGTCCTAATATTTCCTTATCCATGTCATTAAATCATGTTTAACGCCTCCATTACAAGGCATCTCAAAGTTGATAAATTATACAGTTTAAATTTAAATTATTCACGCTAAATTAATATATTATAAAAAATTTTCTTATTCCGTATAACGTAGTAGTAGTATTTTTATTCAAATTAAAAAATGCTGACTATGGCACTAACATTTGTTTTAATATTGTTTATATAAACAAAAAAAAAAAAAAAATAAAAAAAAATATCAAGTAGAAAATGGTTCTTCAAACGAAGTTTGTTTGTGAAAAAGAAAAAACACAAGTTAACTGTGGCTTTTACACTTCTCCTTAAGGAAGAAATGAATTTTGTATGTCAAATATCCATTTGGAAGTAATACATTTTACAAACAAAAAGTACTTCTTTAAAGGGTATTGCTGAATTTTTTAAAAGTACTCGTAACACACATACAAAGCACTTTTTAAAAGCCTAAAATATTTTCTTTATTCTTGCATATCGAAAATGTTTCATCGATATTATTTAGGTCAACTTAATGGAATGTTCCTTTGTTTAAAATCTTGAGCGTTCAAAACGCATTATTTTTTAATATGTCAACCGCAAGGGGCTTTGTAAAAAAATTTTTTTTATAAAGTGACCCATAAGTGCTTTAATAGTATTTCATTTAGTATTTCATAATATATCATACATATTTACATACATACATATGTTTAAATGCTTTTATAATACTTCTTTGAATACAATAATAGAGGTAACGACATGATCATCGTTAACTTTTTCCCGGACGAATCCTTAATACAAACAAAAAATATCTTTTAATAAAAGGCATTATAGTAAAAAGCGGTATTGCCAGAATGGCTTTTAATACATACTGTATTATGTAGAAGTGCATTACTATTAAGCGACCCTGTATTACCACACTTGAACAAAAACATATAATCACTGTATTATCATGCAGTTCTATATAAAATATATTTTTTTATCAATAAAAATATTAATTTTTTAACTTCTTATTATTTTTCGTCGTTAGTGTTAGAAGTAAGCTTTAAAATGAGATATCATTCATTAAATTTGAGGCGGTGGTATGGGAGATATTTGCAATCGACAAAAAAAGTGCTTTAGACACAATACATATGATTAATGTAGTTGCAAACTAATAATCATAAAGGCCGCAAGTACACATGCTCTTCTGAAGGATTTCTGTTAAAGAAGGAGTAATTTTTATTTCACTAAAATGCAGGATCATGATAAAGAAATTATCTCATGCACGCTCCCTTACGAAAACATAGTAGCACCGTTTATAAAAATTACACTCACGAGCTATTCCCGAAAAAAGAAAAACAAAATTTAGAAACTGATATTTTTTATTTTTTATTTTTTAAGCTTTTTATGACCCTGATGATAGAGGAAGAAAAGATCGCTAAATATTTTTAATCTGCTAACTCATGACCGATAGAGTAATACAAAAAAAAAAGGAAGTAAAGAAAAAACAAGTAAAAATAAGTGAAAACTGTAACCGTAATCTTGTTCATATTTACAACCTGGTATTTTTTCAGGCCATTTTTTTTTCAAAACTCTTGTAAAGCTGCAGTGAGTTTCATCATAGGATGAAATTTTTAATGTCATCGGAATTTGTACATTTCACATTTAATTTATTATTCGTTATTGTATTGTATGTGTTATTTTAAAAAATATATAAGCAATAAAACATATGCAGCGAACGTACATAAAGCAAATGTAAAACTTAAAGTTCAAGTAATGCCATTTTGCTTACCCCACTTGCTTCATTACACCTCTTGCCAATAAACAAAAACTAGTTTCATAAAAGATGCCGTGGTGGTTCCTGCTCTATAAAAAATAACCAATTCAAATAACGTGTGATTATTTCAGTTACGATCACGCGCAATTTACGGGTGCTTCACGTTAATTACGTGCTTTCTTTTGAACTTACCAACAAAAAATGTAAAAGTTAATGTTGTCCCTTAGACACAACAAAGCTTAATAATGAAATAGGGTTTAGTTTATTCCTTATAGATTTTCTATATGAACAACTAGCTATAGCCGGCGCTCTTTGCTAATTCAGTGTTAATAATCCAGTGTAAAAATTGGTTACGATCCCATGCTAAAAAATTGTATGTAATGTGGTAATCAAATGCCCTACAATGGTAAGTTGGCACTGGTCGTTTAACCAATACTAACAGTCGATGCGACGACAATCCTAACCCTAACGCTTAACTATACAGGAGGGAGTTACTTGTGGAAATTGTATTGATTCTACGTGTTATAGTTTTATAGTCCAGATTTACACTATGCAATTTTTTGAGGCATTTTTTTCTCAATTTTCTATTTAAGTTACAGCGTTATGCGTTATCTAAAAGTAAACATTAGAAACAGTAATATCCCCTCAAAAATAAAGCAATAACATATTGCTTACTACACCTGCTTCACAAACAAACAAAACTTTCATGCTAGTTTCATGTAAAGTTGCATAGTGTAAATGCTGTAATAGGTACACGATAATAGTATTTTACTCTGATATGAGCTGACACGGCCATCTTTTCTATCCGAGCACTAATTTGCCAGACTATTTGCATTGATAAGAGAGTTACTTGTAAAAAAATTTTAAAAGATGAAATTCTACAGTTTCAACGTAAGATTATTCGTAAGGAATGAGTCATGCCCATTGGAAATAAACATGTAGTCTACTTTATCCATTGGATTGTTAGTAAGTAACTAGATGCGACAATTTTAGAAAGATCGTTATTTTTTATATTAGCAGGCATAGCCTTCCGAAAGAACCAAACACACAAACAAATTTGGTGCTTTATATACATATATAAAAGACTAGGTGACAGAAAACTCTGTTTTGCCCCAAATAACTTTTATTAAGCAAATAATTTCGCACATTAAAGATTCGATTGAAAATATAGGATCGTTAACAGATGCCGCAATTATAAAATTTCAATTTTATATTGATTGAAACACTCTTCGACCTGACGACCTTCGTTTCTTCCAATGTTTGGGAAAAGTAAAAAAGTATTAATTTTTTGTATTCTCTTTTTTTCAAAAAGAAAAATTAAAACAATGAGTGCAACTAAGACTGCACAAAACACCTTTTCGCCAACCCGGAAGATTATTTATAAAATATTATATAAATATCGTTATTTAATCGTCATCGCGCCATGCAAATAATCAAACTAGAAAGAACTTGTGCTAAATCGTCAAAAGGAATGAACACCTACAGCACTACCTATTGTGAATTTTTCGTCAAAACCTTCGGGTAGCAACTACGCGCACAAGAGGTATAACATTTCGTCCAGTCGTTATAGAGTTTAAAGCATACGAACAAGTCATGTTCGATTTTTATATATCGTTAGCTTAAAAAAATAAATTTTTTTCTTGATTGTAAGATTCTTGATTTCATTTAAAACACGAAATCCAACAGACTTGGTATTTCTTGTCAGTAAAATGGGTTTTCATCTTAATTGAAAAAAATTTGTATGAATTTTTGTATGAATTTTTTTTTTTTAATTTGCTTCTGAATAATTAAGAAACTGTTGAACAGAGGGAAAAATGATGTTAACATAACTTGAAAGTAAATTTACCCTGCATGTTTTGTTGTTTTACTTAACTTAATCGAATACTCATTATATTTAAAGGTGGCAGCTTTATTATTCCCTTCGCTCCATAAAAAATATACGTGATAGAAAAAATATGAAAGCAGCTTTTTGTTAAGCAAGTTAAGACTTTCATATTCATCATATATAATTTTTTTAAGAAGGAATAAATTTTGTTTATTGCTAAACAGTGTAATTTATACCAAATAAAAAATAGTTTTGAAGTACTGCTTTTACTTTTATATAATTTAATTTAATATGAGAAATACCAAAATATCATGTTAATACTCTACGGTAATAAAATAAACACAATTATGAATTATAATAAATCTAAATTAACCGCAAAATTATATTATTACTGCCACCTGAATAGAAAAGAAAAACAAAAAAAAACAGAACAATCATTAGAAAATCTGTAAAGCAAAAGCAATAATAACAAATAAAAATGAAAATGAAAAAATAAAACAAACAAAAATACCATTAAATTTATTAAAACCACATCTATTATGACGAACACGTGCCTGCGTATAATGTTAAAGTAATTAACCCGTCGAGTGAAACAAACAAGAACATTTTTAATAGACTCAAGAAAACTTTAAGAGCAAGAACAATATATAAACATGAAATGAAAAACCACAAAGCAACCACTAATTTGTATGTGCGTGTGTACAATAAAAACTCACAGAGCTTAACACCCACACAATCTTGATTCCATTTTATTGTTGAAATTTTTAAGGTGGTAAAAGGGTGAAAGTTTAAAAAAAATATTAAACATTTTTTTTACTTTTGCTATTAACCTTAACAAGTAACTGAGGATTTTTACTGTTAAACCTTTTTTGTGTGTAAATAGAAATTGTTTTACCAGTGGAGTTATAACTCGAAGGATTTTAAGAAATGTGTTTATTATAAGAAGATAAACAAACTTTGCTTGAAGCATTAAAATAAACATTTTTTAACCAAAAGCCAAAAGTTCGTCTGCAAAAGTGATTAATAAAGAAAAAAGCAAAGAGCAGGTTTTTTTTTTATTTTTATCGTTGTTTTCTTACCTTTTGACTATCCCTGGATTTGCAATCGGAATATTTTTTTTAGTAAAAATGAGCTTTTACAAAATATAAGCAGCCATCCACCATAATACTCTGTGGCGAGACGTGATCTTCCCAATCTTGTTAAGCAATCGTGCGGTTTAAACGAGACTAAAATACTTTCACTATTTCATCTTCCGATCATACCAGCATCTCATCTACCGCGAGCACATAACACGGTTACCATATATTTTTTTCTATCTCCCCTAAAAGCAAATAAAAAAATCCTTAAATTTATTCTACTTTTAACAAAAATCCACCAAAACAAAGATTTTCAAGTGTTTATTATTTTATTTTAATACAGTATTTTTTATAAATATATACGTGTGTAATTATAGATTCGTTACCAAATATATCTAGCATGTCATTATCATCTGCGTTAGGTCTATAAATGTTGACGGAATTAAATAGGTTTAACATTTCAGTACACGGCCTAAAATTGTTGCTCTTTTATCTGACCAATATTTTTCTCAAAAATAGATTTAATAGATTTAACATTAAAAAAAGCACCTTCAACCGATTCGTTAGAATTCAGAAGAGTCAGCAAAGATGTAGCCAATTTGGAGATCTTAGAAAATTTAAATTCGTCGCCAAGATTTTTTTATTTCCAATTTAATGCCAAAACTCTCCTGGGAACTTTGTATGTATATCGCAAATTTTACCATTCATTAAAAGTATCATCGATATCCTCACAAATACTTTCAAAATGCACTACAATATTAATTATATCAGGTTTTGTTGTTTTTTTTTTTTGGGCATTCTGGGGAGAATATATTGATATTTTTAACATTATAGAAATATATTCTAGAAAGCGTTGTTTTAATTGTTTCGACAATTTGAAAACAAAATTTTTGCAATTTTCTTTGATGGTTATAATATATATTTTCCGCTGATGAAAAATCCAAATCCAATAGTTAAGCATTCTTTTGGAATTATATATTCAAGAAAATTAAATTAAATTAAGCACAAAAGAAATCCACAAAAAACAACCTTTAGCATTCTTGTTAACCGCTAATTTTTCTCCTAACAAATGCTTACCCCAAAATTCTTCCCTAAATGGAAAAAAATCCCACATATCTAGGGGAAAATCGCCTATTCTGACAACACTGGTAAACAACAATAGCTTTTCTTTTCTGATGAGTTTTCACCGTGAGTATGCATTAAAGTGAGTATAAAAATATCTGTTTTGAATCAGCGAACACGAGTAGAGTTTTCGCGTAATTAGTTCATATTTATCTGGTTTCCTTAAATTAATTTTCCCGACTTGAGAAAAACCTAAAACAAGAGCAATAATTATTGAGGCGCGCACTTAACTGTAGTGACACATAAATAGAGTTTAAGCATCACAAAAACCAGCAAACTAGCTGCAATAAACATTAAACGAGCTAAGCTCAATCCATCTATGTTTTCATTGCCATTGCGTCAACGTTTAGCAATTGCAAAATCCTATTTTCACAGAGCGTAAGGTAGTAAAATAAGGTGCTGGTTTATTTGTTTCTTTTAATTTCCTTTGTTATTGTAAAAAGTAATGGCAACTTACTGGTTTTAAGGCAAACAAACAGTTTGGTTTTATAAAATAAAATAAAATCAAGTAATAAAGTTGACGATCTTAATTATGTATATATGTAATGTCAGAGTGGATATTTATTCGTTTATGCTAATCAATACTCTACGGCATTTTTTATTTGTAAGTAAAAATGCTTAAACATAAGAAGTTAAAAATATTTTTCTTTTGCAGATTTTCTTCCAACGCTCTCATTTTTTCACACAGGGTTATATTAGTTCGACACCGAAAGTATTGATTTGTTACTTTGGAAAATTAAGTATCTGAAAAAACATTCAGTATGAGTTCTCAGTACTAAACTACTCAATGCTTTTGCTTCACTATTTGTTTCGTTTTTGTATTGTTCTTTCTGTCAGATTTGAAAATATTTAGTATCTTTATCTTCTCTCTATTAACACGGTACCAACTACTTGAATAACTCCTGAGCTTAAGTTTTAGCGAAAATGACTAAAATTTTCTACATTCACGTAAGCGTGTATAAATCTCCACCAAAATATAAGGTCATGAGTGAGCGTTCATGAGTAAAACTTTTTCTCGTTAATGTGTATGATAAGTGAAAAATCCGTCACGATCCTATTTCTAATTTAAATTATTGTTTACTATTAATTTAGCTTTAAAATGCTTATCCACCATGACTACTTAAAAAAAAAATTTTTTTTTTTTTGCAATCAAAAATTTGTTTCAATTACACAGTAGCGCATTTTTCAACTTCATAATCTTGAACCAATTGAGACCCCCAAAATCTGATAGCCTATGATGGTAGAAGAAAAACCCTAGCTGGGTTTTCAATTATTAGCTAAGGTTTTTTTTTAATTCATTTTTGAAGTTTTCGACTGGGAGGTGGATTTTAGTACAAATTTCAAAAAACATGTACTGATTCTTAAGTCTATATCTCGCGAACTATTCGAAATATTGCATTTCTCTCTTCAGCTAATTTTTACCTCTCGATTAGGTCTAAAAATTTTGCATTGAGATAAAATCAGAAAAACAACAACATCTTACTCAAAATAGTAAAACTGCCAAAAAACGTAAAATTTCGGCATATATTTTTATTGTTGATGGGAAATATAAGGACACTTCAAATGTTTTAAAATAGATACTTAAAAATATTGATGAATTGGTTTCTAAATATACATGTATTGAACATTAGTCGTCGCTTTCGGAGCTAGTTTCATCATCTGAACACATGTTTATGACCATTTCGCTAGTCTTATTTTTGTATGAAAATACTTTGTGGCTAGACCAGCATATTTCCCCAAGCATAGCATCTATTTGTTTCCCTTTGAACCGCCTTTCCATCGGGATGGTTACTTGATGAAAGCGTTCACCTTGCTCGTCAGATTCAGTCGGCAATTGCTTTTCAAACTCTGCCAAATGATTATTTAAAAAGTGAAGTTTTAATGTCATGGTCACACCGATTTCTTGGAATGACTTAAGCATGTTTCTTATTAGTACTCTCCATTCGTCGTCTCGATCTTTTCCTAAGACTCTTTCTATCAATGCCTTAAGTGCGTTCCAAGCAATGAAGTCGTTTCCATGCAAAACCATATTAAAATCTTCACTTTTTAGCAACTTTCGGATGTCTGGTCCATTAAGTACACCTGTTTTAAGCAAAAAAGAAACAATCACAAAAAATAAATATAAATTTTAACAAATTAGTTAAGAAGTACTTACCGGCTTATTTTTCGTTACCGTCTCTATAAACTTCTTCGTTATGCCCAACTTAATATGCAGTGGTGGCAACAATATGTCACTTATATTTTTTATTAGTGGCTCCGCTGTCATCTCTAAAGTAGCATCTTTCACTCCCGACTTTTGTTTTTCCCAAGTATGCGAGTAGTGATCTACTTTTGCTCGTGTGTCCCAACGGCACAGAAAGCAACAATACTTTGGCCAACCACAATTTATGCCTTGCAAAATATTAACAACTTTAAGGTCGCAACAGATTTTCCATAAATGATCTGCGTATTTAAGGTCTCTTAGCAAAATTTCCATTGTTGCATAGCATTCCTTTAAGTCTGTGCTAAAGGCTAAAGGTATTGAGGGCTTCAGATTCGTTTTATGCAGTAACACTGCTTTTAAGCTAGTGACTGAGCTATCGATGAACAGTCGCCAGTCTTCAGCGATATATTCTATTCCCATTTCATTGACTAATCCTTTTATGTTGTTGAAGTAGGCATAAGAGTTTTCGTCGTTAACGCTGTAAAACTTTTGAAATTGTGCCTGACGGCTGCGGTGTATCGAGTCTTAACATCAGTGTCCGTTACCTTTTTTCGTTTAAGAAATGCGGATAAAAATTCTGATTTACGCTTTGACAAACCTAACTTGGCGACAACATAGTTCATTTCGCTTTGTGTTACCAGCTCAGGCTTGCTGATTGTTTCTTCAGGCTCGAAGAGTGGATCAGCCTCCACATTGTCAAACGTTTCCGCAGTCCATACAGTTGCTCTATATGGACTGCATTGTCTCGGTGGTATTGGTGGTTGGTTGGATTCGGAATGTTCTTTCGGGAGAGAAGCATAAGGACCAGGAATGTACACTACATTTGACATTTTTTTCGATTCATTCCGCTTTTGAAATTTATGCATCCGTAGCACGTATTTTCATCGCGGCCCTTTGGGTCCGTCCATATTACTGGTGTTCCATAAGGCAGTGGGCCTGGTTTTCTATTTATCCAGTTGAATATGTAACAAAAACAACGTCTGCATACTACATCTGGTGTCCACGAAAAATGGAATAAGTCCAACTGGTCAGAATAATATAACAGGTACGCTTTTCTAAATTCAGCAGTAAAATTAGTTTTTTGCGTTTTCATTGAACGTTTGGGTACATAAATACCACAAACGTAGCAAAACAGGTTCAGCTTCCAACACTTTTCCATATCAACATTTTCTTTCCGCAATGTATTCCGTAATATCTAAATTCCCCAGATTTGTTTAATTCCAACGTGCAATCAAAACAATGTAAATTATTTGACATTTGAAAATTGCCGTTATTTTGCTCCAAAAAATAATTCAAACGGACGGTGTTTACACTCAAAAAAAAATAATCAATTCGGTTCAGTACCGATAGTGGGGTAATCTCAATTTTTCTTATATAAAGTACAAAATAATGGATATTAGAATGAATTAGTTAAGCGCTAAATTAATAGCATTAAGCCTTCTGAGAATCAAAATCAATCGCAAACTGTGCTTGATTTCAGAATTTTTGGTATTGATCTTATATAAAAATTTTGTAAAAAATTTATCCAAACTAGGATTGATTTCAGAATTTTTCGGATTAATTTTATCTGAACCCGAAAAAGCAAGTCCAAAATTTGAATCAAAATCAGTAAATCCAAAATTTTGATCATATCAAAAATTTGTCCTATGACTTCAACCTAAAAAGGTTCAAGTCAAAATAACTTCATTTGGAATGACACGCATAATGTTGTTGTTGATGTTTTTTTGATTTTATCTCAAGGCAAAATTTTTAGACCTAATCGAGAGGTAAAAATTTGCTGAAGAGAGAAATGCAATATTTCGAATAGTTCGCGAGATATAGACTTAAGAATCAGTACATGTTTTTTGAAAATTGCACTGAAATCCACCTCCCAGTCGAAAATTTCAAAAATGAATTAAAAAAAAAACCTTAGCTAATAATTGAAAACCCAGCTAGGATTTTTCTTCTACCATCATAGGCTATCAGATTTTGGGGGTCTCAATTGGTTCAAGATTTTAGCGCTGCACTGTGTTATGATACATACTTTTTAATTTAGTTATTTGTTAAATTATACCCAACCATTTAAAAAGAAATCAATTTATATCTTGGTTGGAAAAGTTGTTATCTATACATATTTCATCGGTTGCTTAAGCTAGCTCATCATATAAATTTTCAGGAAAGCCAAAAATATTTTCTTTAAGTATGAAAGATTCAAAATCAACATGACAGTTGTTTTAGAAGGTCATACAAAAATAACAGCAAACAAATCACATTCTTATTATTTCTTCGTTCCCTTCCGCATTAAGTTGGTAAAGCGGCTATCAGACTATCAAACTTGGCATTTTCGCATGGCCTGATGACACTATCATGCCTAGTTTGTCAAACATCAATATGCAATAGTGAAGTTCGTATTTGTGATGGCGCATGAATTAGTTGCTGCATTGTTTATTAATAAATTATTAGAAGACAACAATCAGAAAAAAGATAGAAATGACTTTGAACAAAAGAATGGTTTGCTAAAAGACAAAAACGATCTCACACAAAAATGAATTTTACTGTATTAAGCCTGGTACTCTGTTCAAAATTGTGAAAATTGTTGAGCAACATTGATTATTTCATGTGGAATATTTGACATTTAAAGTGTGGTATCATTGTTTTAAAAACGTAAGTAAAAGACATACGATCAGCTGTTGTATGAAAAATTCCGCATGAAACAATGCCTACTTGCTTTATTTCACAGCTTGGATAAAATGTTGCCAGAAACATTTCATATGTTTTTCCACAGTAAAAACAGAGTACTGCTTCTGCAACATTTTTTCATGACTTTTTCATACAAATTTTTTATATATGTGATTTGACAGCATTCCGCATGAAAAACTGAACAGAGTACCAGGCTTAACACGAGTATGATGGCATGTCATCAAACCATGCTCACCTGACAAGTTTGATCATCTAACAGCCACTAAAGGCTTGTTAAAAATACAAAAACTTAGTTACTTTTTAATTTATCAAGAAAAAGAAACAAATAACAGTGATTTTTTTTTTATTTCTTTTGCGCAACTTGTCTTTTTATTTTGGCTGCTTCAATTATTAGCTCTAGTTGATTTGCAAAATGCTTCATCGAAATAAACTTCAATCAAATCATAAAATTTTTATATCTTATTGGGTCTAATTATAAAAGGGCTAAACCTTAAATGTATATACCTAAATAACGGCGTAAGAATTAAAAATATAACATAAACTATAATTATGACATTAAATAGTTTTTGGATTTGTAATTTATTTAAAAACTTTTATTGACACGCGATATTAAGTTTTAATAAAAAAAAATATTTAAATACACATGAAAACTTCTAAATGGCAGAATTATAATATTGTAACCAAATAATAAAATAAGATTGCTTTCAACAGCGGAATAAAATACCACGATTTTTTATATAATTAAGATTGTGGCTGTAAACCTCAAGAAATTTTAATTGCTTTTTCATTAAGTTGGAAACTAAATTGAACTAAACTACGTATGAAGGTTATTTAATTATAATAACAATGCGCCTGGTAGCACAATCCCTGTGTTGATAGTAAACATTCTTCTTCTAAGCATGTGATGATTATCAAAAGCATATCGATTTTAGCTTAAAATTAGATTGGAATGCAAATACATAAAAATTTTTATTTTTTCAAACTCTAAGAGCAAATTGAAAACTTCTTTAATTTAACTTAAATTATTAACTTGAAGAATTTTACACACAGATTATAGTATTTTAGCATTACGAAGATGAATTCATTAATTATTTATTTTATGGTAAAAAATTATTAATAGTGAGGAAAAGAAAATAAATAAACTGTAATTAAAATTCGCGAATTCAAAATTGTGACTAATGTAAAAAATCGGCTTAAAGTTTTAGTTGTAATGACACTTGTGTAATAAATTATAATACGCTTTCACAGAAACAACGACGTACAGTGTGTGCAAAAGAAGTAGAGCGTAGTGTAGAGGAAGACCCGAATCAGTATATGCGCAATTGTGAACAGGAATTGTGTCTATTCTGAAGAAAAATCTTAGTTTGCCCGCATGCAAAATCCAATTCGTGCAAGAATTAAGACCACACGATCATCTAGCAAAGGCTAAGATTTGATGAATGGGCCGAAAACAAGATTACCATTGATCCTGATTTTCATAAGCAAATTTTGTTTAGCGACACTTTAAATCGAAAGGATACGTCGAAAGAAAAGACAACAGCTGTAGCGCAACATATCACACGGCTTGTGCCACAAATGATTTATTAAAGAAAAGGTTTGGTAAACGCGTAGTTTCATATGTCAGGCCTCGAAGATCGTGTGGATTAACGCTGATAGACTATTTTTGTATGGATATGTAAAGTCGTGAGTGTAGCTTATAAGCCCGATAACATTTGCCATGTTATTGCCGATATACGGCTACATATATGGGAATATTTCGAAAACTAAACTTCCAGATTGGACTACATCCAAGACAGATATGGTTGTGATATGTAACAAATCATATTTAAATTATAATGCCAGCTAACAATCTTTCGAATAAAGTAAATTTGATGTTAATTCACAAAATTAATCTTTGTTCTATTCTATTTCAAAGTTCTATACGTCTATAAAATACAAACTTTACATTAAATTCTAAAATTAATATGCGAATAAACGGACATAAAAATATTAAAAGAACCCTCGTTGGCGGATCAATAATAGTAAAGTGATAATAATTCTTGCAAAAAAAAAACCTGCCTTCAAAACAGATATCATCTACCTGTCTGTCTATAATAATAATTTAACAGTTTGGCAATATAGATCAAATTACAGCAACTATAACGGCACCCTTTAGTTTCCAAATTAAAATTTTATTTATTTATTTATTTTATTTGCTGTTGCAGTAGACTTAGAAATCAAGTTCTTTGTAAATTTCAACAGTCTGTCTATAACGGTTCAATAGTTTGGCCACATATATCAAATTGCGTTAACTGTTGGGACACCTTTTTATTTCCAAATTAAACTTTATACCTGTTGTTAAAGTAGAGCTAGCAATGCAGCTTCTTTGTAAATTTTAAACGTTTGCCTACGACTATTCAAAAACATGGTCATATTCATCAAACTATTGTGAACTATTGGGGCACCTTTTAATTTCTAAATTTTAATATTAATTTTGGTTACTATAACGGTCATAGCAATTGCCATTCTGTCTAATTTGAAAGCGCTTGTTAATAAAGGTTCAAAACATAGGCCCATATAGTTCAATTTACAAAAATTATTGGAACACCCATTAATTTCTAAAATTAAATTATAAGCTTGTTGATATAGCCGGCTTAACAATGCAGGTCCAATGTGAACTTCAGCTGTTTCTTTATAACGATTCGAAAGTTTAGCCACATACATCAAAAAACATCAACTATTGGGCCACCCGTTAATTTCCAAATCCAAATTTTATAAATTTTGTTGTTGCGGATTTAGCAATAAAGGTTCTTTATAAATTTCAAGCATCTGTTTAAAATATGGCCGTATTCATTAAATAAAATGAACTATTGGCGCACCCTTTAATTCATAACTTTGAATATTAATGCTGGTTACTATAACGTTCCTAGCAATCAATATTATGTCCAATTTGGAAGCGGTTATCAAAAGACAGCATCATATACATAGGTAAATTTACGTCACCTATGGGACCCCCTTTAATTATTAGATTTATTGTTTTTTATGCCTTTTTGCCATTGAGTGCTATAGTACTAAATAGTTTAATTTTAAAGATTATAAACTCTTATTAAAACAAGACTAAACTGTCAGCATCACCTATCAAATAAAAAAAATAAAATAAAATTCGATCCAGAAATGACTTGTTTATGGGGGCACAAATATAAAAAAGCAACATTTTATAGAATTTATAACCTCCTTCTTTTTTTAAGTCAGTTGAAAATTGCTCGCAGTCGTAATGTAATATTTTTTATGTATCAAGCTAAGAAATGCAGGTTATTCATTATTTACAAATTTATTTATTTATAAATATCCAAACTTTCAAGCGTGCAAACTTTAACATTTATAATATAAAAATGATCCAACAGTAACATTTAAAAATATTAAATACAATATTTTGAAAAGAATTCCAAAAAATTATTACACGTTTACTTTATTTATAGAGAGGAAATAAATTATAACATGTAATAAACCTATTACAAGACATTTAAGCACTTACATAGATTTCTATTCAAATGCCAATATTTAATTTTACAATAAACTACGCATTTATTACAATTTATTGACTTCGTGCGACCTAAAACCTTTTAATAGAACCGAAACATATCAAACATTTTGTTTGTTTATTCTCGTATCAATTATATTCGAAAACCTTGTAATAATTTCCCCACATTGAATACTATTGAAACATGATGACCATCTAAAGGCAGATATCCTGTAGAGTTGCTGTACTCTAACAACAATAATAACATTAAGGTTTTTATGTTTATGTTTGCTTGTTCGTGTCACTGAATGTATTAATAGTGCGTTACAATGCTATAAGTACAAATATAATTTTAATATTTTTCTAATTTTTGTAAGCCGGTAACAATTTTTAGTATTTTGGAAAAGGAAAAAACAAAATTTTCTTCGGAATTAAACCAGTTTTGTTTTTACTATTGAGTGGACAGTAGTACCACATTTCAATGAATAATTTAAAAGAAAATCAAACCGAACGGCTGCTATGGGATTAAAACCTTCCGGTTGGAAAATGTGGTTTATTATCTAAATTTTGTTAAAAAGCTCTAAAAAATCGAATCTGGCAATCTAAGAGGAAAAATACCTTCTTCCTTGCAGTTAATTTTGTAAACAAAAAGCGAAGTATTTTTGGTTTTAAAAATCTAGAGCCCCCCTTTTTCAAAGAGGCAAGATTCTTACTAAAAAAAAATTCGACAAATTTAATGTAAATGTTTCTAAAACTTTATCAGCTGCTTTTTGATGAACCGCAATTTACTAATCGGCTGAAGCTAAACCCTCTAGCAAGATACCTGCAGTGGCGCAAAAGTTCTTAACATTATTTTGATAGAGAAAATGTGTATACAATCAAACTGAAAAAAATTTGCTTTTAAAATAATCTATTAAAAATAGTGGAATGTAGAAACAAAAAACATTAATTTATCTCTTGGTCATTTGTTTATTTTTTTATGAGGAAAAGTTAACCCTGGATGATTTATACAGCTTTCAGATATTAACGGGCCTTCAAATGTTTCAATTTTGTTTTTATTGCTTTCTCTTCTGACTGCGTTTCATTTTTACAGCTCACGAACAAAAAGAATTCAAAACTCAAATGCTCAATCTTTCTTATTACTTTTGTTTTGAACAAACGTTTCGTTTCCGTACCCTGCATAAGGTTTCATAATAAGAAAAAAATTCTTACAAAAATATTGGTTTCCTAGAATGGCAAAAATAATCTTCAGTTGAAGACGAAATTAAAAAAGTAGTAAATACAAACCAGTTGACTGTAAGCCGAACTTACAACAAGCAAAAAGTTAAAAATAAAAAGAAATCAAAATATATGTAGAAAGTGATTTTGCCCTTTTTTTAGTTGCTGCTGTAAAATTCTTAAATGAATTACTTCAAAATAAATTTTTCTATAAATGTGCATCTATTAAAGGTTTTGTTCGTAAATGGATTAAATTTTATAAGTTTCAATAAATAAAAATTATTAAATTAATTATTTGTTTAATCAGATTTTTTAATTAATTTAAATAAATTATTTATTTAAAAGATGTTGTATTTATTTATTTTTTTTTTTCAAATAAATTTAAGCCTAATCTATTTCAAACCTAACCAAATTGTAATATGAAAACAAGATAAAACTTTAATAGACACAATATTTTTGCTGTATGTTAAAATTTTGAAAGGAAAATACCCATCATTTCAATTAATTATACAAAAAAAGAAAAAAAAAAACTTCAAGACAGACAAGACAAAACTTCACTGAGTTAATTGATTTCTTAATTAAAGCAGTTACTTATGAATTATGGAATATTTTGTCCTTAAAATATTATTTACTGTTATTCTATTATGTTTTAAGACTTTGTGAATAGAGTACATGAAAAAATAATGTGGTGTATTTATAGTGACGCAATGCAGTGTTCATAGCAAGTATCAATTTGGTTATTTATAGCAAATTATTGAATGTTTATATTTTTTTTGTATAATAAAACATTAACACTATGATAATAATTCTACGTTAAATGAATATTAAAGCGGATAAAGTAATCGCTTTAATTATATTTATTAAATATAACTAGAAAAGTACGCCCGTTGCGATTTGGAGTAAGGCAGAAAGAGTTCTGTAACATAGATGTGCCACCCTTTAATTTGAAATTTAATTTTCTATTTCTTAATTTTTTTGAAATGAGTTTCTACATGTTATGGTTAAAAAAAAACAGTAATAAAATTTACAACACTGCTATGCAAAGCGTATAGAAATATTGGGAGCCTGAAGTACAAAATTACTAAAACAGAAAAATTTAAATTAGAAAGGCATGTTTGTTTGTTATATTATTTTTTATTATTTTTGGGTTTGGCATGGACTTCGTTTAACCAAATTATAATGGATTG
This sequence comes from Gymnosoma rotundatum, assembly GCA_916610165.2. NCBI lineage: Eukaryota > Metazoa > Arthropoda > Insecta > Diptera > Tachinidae > Gymnosoma > Gymnosoma rotundatum. Next base: position 47,519,835 of record OU744336.1, on the reverse strand, counting down.
ATTATAAATATTCCTTGTATTCTTAGTTACAAAATTAGTTGGTTGAATAGATGGCGTTGAATATATAAACAACCTAAAGTAAATAAATGAAAAGAATGAATGAAATAAAAAATTAATAAAAAAATTGAAAAATAATTTTTCTTAATAAAAATTTAAAAAAAAATAAACTTAAGCAGCATTAATCAATTCCTTTGTTACGGGGGCTGCTTTATATATTTCTGGCCTGGCAACACTGAGTGCTGCCAAGTGCAATCTGACATTTCCATTGGAAAGTTTGTCATTTTTAAGCATAATCGTACTCGAAATGTTTTGACGTACGTCCATTATTTGTGTTGTTTACAGTGACTTGAAAAAATTAATATAGAAAAAATGCAATTAACTTGTAAACATTTTCGTGCCGTCATTTTTCACAACTTTCGACGTGGATTATCATGACAAGAGTGCATTGATGAACTTAAATCTTTGTATGGCGATGAAGCACCACCCTATAGCACTGGGAAAAATCGGTATAATGAATGTAATCGTGGCCGAAGCTCGCTCAAAGACGAACTCCGTGAAGGTCGTCCAAAAGCGGCTGTTGTGCCAGAGAACATTGATGCCGTGCGTGATCTCATAATGCAAGATCGACATGCGATATATCGAGAGATAGCGACATCCTTGGACATTTCTTCCACCAGCATACATTCGATACTGCATGAACACCTGGCCGTAAAAAAGGTTTGAAAGTCGCTCAAAAAAAGGCTCGTGTCGATTGGTGCAAAGAAATGTTGCAAAAATACGATTGCGGTGCTTCAAAAGACGTTTATAAGATCGTCACAGGTGACGAAACATGGATCTATGCATATGAGCCCGAAACGAAACAACAATCGACCGTGTGGGTCTTGAAAGACGAGCAAAATCCAACGAAAGTTGTTCGTGGAAGAAGCACTTCGAAGCAAATGGTCGCCTGTTTCTTCGGCAAAACTGGTCATGTGGCGACTGTTCCGCTTGAGCAACGTAGGACGGTCACTTCTGAGTGGTACACTACAATTTGTTTGCTTGAAGTCATCGGAGAAATTCGAAAAACCAACAAGAGAAGACGAATCATTGTTCACCATGACAATGCGAGCTCTCACACATCGGCTCAAACCAGAGCGTTTTTGACCGGCCAAAACGTCGAATTAATGGGTCATCCGCCGTACAGCCCTGACTTGGCACCTAATGACTTCTTCTTGTTTCCGCACATCAAGAAAAAAATGCGTGTCAACGATTTTCGTCGCCAGAAGAAGCTGTTGAAGTGTTCAAAAACCATGTTTTAGAGGTGTCTCAATCGGAGTGGAAAAAGTGTTTCGACAACTGGTTTGAGCGCATGCAAAAGTGTATAAATCATGCTGGAGAATACTTTGAAAAACAATAAAATCATTTTTGAATATAAATGTTCGCATTTTTACTATGAGGCCAGAAATATATAGAGCAGCCCTCGTATTAGTTGAACTGTTTGATATTACAACAACTGGATTAAAATTTTTCTTGGCTTAAGTTGATTTTTATTTAAATTTCTAAACCTTTTTAACGGATGTTCCTGTTTGCTTTGATAAACGTCTTCATACATTTGTAAATACTTTTCTTTCTTAAATGAATATAAAAATTAACTAAAGCCAAGATTAATTTTAATCCAGTAGTCATTAAAATATTTCCTTGTGAATATCAAAACATTTTTGAAGTTATACAAATATTATTTTTATTTATCTATCTATAAATAACAGCTTAAATTATTTAAGCCATTTACTTTTGAACTCCCTTCATAAATTTTCACGTGCTTACATACAAAACATAAAAATTTTTTAAACTCTTAAAAATAAGTACATAAATTCTTATTAATTTTAGGTGTGACATTATGGAGGGTATTAAATAATACGCTTTTTTTCTCTCTTTTAAATTGTAAATTGCAGCATTATCACCAATTATTTTGTGGTTTCACTGGCAGTAGCGGATATGCTGGTTGCTCTATGTGCCATGACCTTTAATGCTTCCGTTGAAATATCCGGCAAATGGATGTTTGGTTCTATAATGTGTGATATGTGGAATAGTTTTGATGTTTATTTTTCAACAGCCAGTATAATGCATTTATGTTGTATCTCAGTGGATAGGTGAGTAATATTTAAACACATTTTAATGTCACTACAATTTTAATTGCAAATGTATAATAGAACTTAAAAAGAACTTAAATCTCACAGTTTGTGTAGAAATCATACCAATGTATTCCAAAGTGATATATGTAGATTATTAACAGATTAGTTCTCAATTGGAGGTCTTAGTTTCAGGACAAAATTAGCTGGTCTCAGTTACTGGATACTTAGCAAAAAAAAAAAGTGAAAATCTGATCAATATAAAAAATTTAAAAGCCAATATTAAAAAAATTGTAAAATGATGTAGGAATAGTTTGCATAGTTGAATTCCAAGTTTTCTAATACAAAAGCCAAGATTAGTTGTTAAAATATATTAGCTTGGAACTATTTTTCAGGGCAAGAAAGAGAATCAGCTCACACTATATATATTTTGATTACAATCGGTAGCTTATCCACTTCAAATGATATCATACACCTAAAGGCAAAAAACCCCAAGGAATCAATATATTTGCACCCGAACACTTTAATATCAATGAAACCACTGTTTGGCCTGTTGATTTCCTATTGAGAGTCTATGTAATTAAGATATACATAAAGATAAGGAGATAAAATGTAATTGATATTTAACTGTTTTAATCCAATTATTAAAAATATACTCTTTTTAAAAGTTTCTCTGTCCTCATATTTTAGCCGACGATAAATTCGATTGCATTATAAATAACTATTTATTAGGTCGCCTTTGTAAGGTTTTTATTTTTGTAAACGACTTTTCCAAAATTCTTTAAAAACAATGAGTAGAGTTTGTTTCTATTCGTTTGACAGCTGGTTACCAGCGTACATACATATCTCTGCAGAACAACTTATTCTTATAAAAAGTATTATTAGTTCCTTTTAGTAATAATATCTTGGTGCCGTTTAAGTTTTTAAATTTGTCTGCAGTTACACCATAAATGAAATTGGATATCAAAAATTACCTACAATATTTTTAGCCAGAATTAAAAAAATGATTTTTATTAATAATGCTTTTGAATTGATAAAAAAGTTTTTAAAACTACTCCGTCGTAAAGAAAGCAACCAACCAACAAATTGTTTTAAAGAAGCATTTATCAGTTAAAATCTAGTTTTGACTACTAGATTAAAAACAAATGTTTTATCATTAAATTTGTGTCAGTTTTCTTTTTAATTTTTAAACTCACCTGAATTTCATTCATTCTATAAGAAGACTTTGAATCATTAGTTTGTATAGAAATTTAAAATCAATAAAATTTCCTTAAGCATTAACAATTTTGTATGAGCTTCTAAAATAACTCTCGTGTTGTTTTTGATTATCTTTTTCTTAAAGAAAAATCTTTTTTGCTTTTCTACAAATTTTAAGAAAGTGGCTATAATGAGCTAGCTTAAGCAACCGCCAAAGTACGCATTAATACCAGCTTTTCGAAACAACATATAAACTGCATTTTTAGTTAATAACATTATAAGTTATTAGCTTAATATAATAAATAAAACACAACTTGTCTACTTAAAGATGTTTTTAATAAACAAAATAATAATATGTTTTCTCCAGTATAGGTAAGAAAATATGTTATAATATTATTAAATCTTTTTGTTATATCCATGTATATTTTAATTGAAAAATAAATTGTTGATTTTATACTGCCATATTCATACAAATCTATTTTATTTTTTATGAATATGCCTGAAAGTATTCAATATACATACAATAAAAATAATAGAGGCAACATAATATTTCATTGAATGAACTGCTTTTTTTAATGTGGAATAAGTCCACTTTTACAAAAGCTATAGATTCCTTCTCTCCATAGTTATAATCATAATTTCAATAGAGTTCTATCTTAATATATAGCAACAAAAAACAGCTTTTCTGTACAATTCTATCCATTCCTAATAAGTTTAATTAAAAAACTTTTAGTAATTTCTTCAAACGACAGATATTTTACAGTTGTGGATAAAGCATTAAAGAAAAAGACTATAACTGGTCTTATATAATTGGACTCCCCAAAGCTATTATAGTGCATAAAATTAATTTTTCATTTTGTTGGAAATAAAAGAAGAAGACTTTATCTCAACTGAATCTCTAGAAGAGACAATATTAACCAGACAAAAACAGACAGAGAAATTTTAAACTGCCTTAAAATATGTTGAATGTTTGAAGACCAAAAAACTTAATTAAACTTCATTGAGCATAACAAGATGGAAATATACCGATATTATAAGTTTAACGCGTTATATACCGCCTATTCACCATAAATACTCCAATATGCTAAAAAAAAAAACAAAACTTAAAATACGTTTTTCCTATTTAAAGACGAAGTAATTTGCATTTTTATATTTTTAACATAACTCAAATAAACTCTTAATAAATTTGTTTATTCGTGTATATAAATGTCTTCATTTGAACTGTTACTTTATATATAAAAATTTATTTCAGTAAAGCTTGTGTGTATTAAAATATGGACTTAAATTTGCTCCTGTTTTTATTTCTTAAAAAATTTATTTTGTAAGTGAATAATATCTTCATTTCATTCATTCTATGCAAAAATATTTTTAATATTTTACTCAGTAGTCAAGCTTCTTTTTTTTTTTTTTTTGCTAATAAATATAAAAACGCATTAACGAAGCCATAAAGCTCTCAAATTCTTTTCCTGTGTTATCCGGTCAATAATAATAACTCTAGTGTACACAGTTTTTCATTGCGAATTTTACGGTGCCATGGCTAAGGGGACTAGTACTTTCTTCCGAATATTTATTGTATACTATATATCGATAACTACAATTGTAACATTCTTAGTTTTCAAGCCTAACATATAATTTTATGGTGAAGCAGTGTAGTGTAGTGTAAGATCTGGAGAATAGCAACATTTAGACTCCTCAAATAAAATGTACATCACTTTGGAAAGAAAGTGCGTTAAAAAAATAAATGCCTGGAGGTGTAGGTGGGAAGCGTACCCGTACAAAGTTATTTTTAACTATCTATATCGTAAGAACGCATACCGAAGCGAACCGGGTATGACTGGCATTTCAGCAAAGTCCTTTTTTTATGAAAATTTTCACATGAAAAAATCATATGAAAAATTCCATGTGAAAATTAAGGTCTACATATAGTAGTAACACACATATTTTAAATTTTCAGTTTTGGTTTTAACTAAAACCATCAAATTAAAATTTGCATTTTATTTTAAATCGATATTTTTTTTTATAAAATTCTTATTTTTATTTCAGATTTTATTTAAACTTTTAATCCTTTAAGATTAGAATCTAATGAAATATTTTATTTATATTAATTCGCATGTTTGTCTGGCTTAATTTTTTTTTTATTTTTAATTTATTAACAGGTATTATGCCATTGTACAGCCATTGGATTATCCTCTAATAATGACATACAGGCGTGTGTTTATTATGCTGATTATCGTGTGGCTGGCTCCTGCGTTTCTATCATTTTTACCCATATGCTCTGGTTGGTATACAACCGGAGAAAATTGGCGTTACTTAAAATCAAATCCGCACGTAAGTATTAATTTAATAAATCATATACATATTCCTTAATGTATCTGTTACATAATTTTCATACTGTGATTTTTTTTTCATTTTGTAATTAAGTTGTAACAGAAATTAAACTGCCTGTCTGTTTCATGTGTAATTATGAAGACATTTTTAGGGAATAAATTAAAAGCTCATAAATTAAACGTTCACATACCTATACACACGTAACATGGCGTTATGTGGTAACAGATAGAATAAAATTATATTATATGTATCACTTTATACAGGGCGTCCGCCGGGAAGGTATACTACTTTGTTTGTTTAAAATTTTTAATTAAATGAAAGAGAAAGGATCAAAACTGTTAAAATGAAATAAGAAATGACACCGAAAACAAAAAAAGTAATCATAAAGAAAACAGGAATGAGTTAATAAAATATTTTAAAATTAAATCCATTTTCAAAAAAAAAAATTTAATATGGATTTTGACGCAAAATATCAAACTGAATTGAACAAGACTTTTGTTTTCTATCTTTAAAAAAGGTACTTAAAGTCGCTTTATCGACTTCCCATAAAATATGTCTATTTTTGAAATTTATTGCCAATTTTAAATTTCAAAATGAAGTAACTCTGTATATCAAATTAAATTTTCTGCAAATCAAGACGTTTGTTAAAGATTTGGAGACCCTTATTACGAGTACAAACTCGGTATTTATGAAACACAGTGGGTACAACTTTCCTTCATAAATTGCATTCAATATTTTGATAATAAAGTTTCCAAAAGCCTATTCCAGTTCTGGCTTAAAATTTTCGGTTAGTAGGATGCTGCAGTTGCTTACCACTGTAAGGAAGAAAGAAAGAACTTTGGCTGTAATCATTTCTATTTAAACTGAATTGAGAAAAACAACTCAATTTTAACTTCTCAGTTCTTTACCGATACATGAATATAAATAAAATAACATATGGTTGAACTATTTGTTTAGTAAACTTAACCATCCGCAGACCATTCCACTACGCCTTTTATCCAAGACAGTTATCCATCCCCCTTTATCTAATAGCAATAACACACGTTTGCCATACACTGTTGTTATGCTGTTACTTCCTTGCGCTAACAGCTATAGCTCTTACTCTTATTGTAAATGACGTCTTGACAATTATTACTGTTACTTTTATATTAAATTAGACGTCTTCACTTTATTATCATGCCATGGCTTCACACAATAATTGTCTTTTTATTCTCGAGAGGTTTGTAATGTGTTTCTTAATTTTTAATTGCATTATAGCAATTGTTTTTTCCGTTGTACGCTTGGCCGAAGGTGGGCTTGAACTCACGATCTGTTTCTTGTTTTGTTTTACAGCAAGCTCCTCTACCAACGCAGCCACTGAGGCTGCTCAGCTTTTGTTAGGTAATTGTGGTATTATTCTATGCACACACCATTAGTGGAAGTAACTTATTCACCACGCTTATACGAACAATAACAACAGGGGTTGCCAGATCTTATTTTGTAACTTATTTATTCCCACGGCAGATATGTTAAGTAGATTTAATACAAATGAAATGTACCGCAGTAAGGATACGAAAAAGAATAATAACATGGAACAAAATGTGTATGAAAGCTTTCATTCAATAATTCATATGTCTTCTTAAATCTATTTTTTTTTTATTTTTAACTTTTATTTTAATATTTTATTATATCACTATGATCTCGAGGTTTAAGCTTTAATTATAAAAATAACTAATTAAATTAAATATAGAAATTTTTTGGAAAATGTTCTTCTCTTTGAGTTTTTAGATTTATCCCAACCCTTACTAAAAGTACGGTTTACAAATTTAACATGCAGCTAAATTTTTCTTAGTAAAGCTCATTGAACGAAATTATCAGGCATGTTCTAAGTTCCACACGAAATTTTCACTTTAAATTTTTCAGAGCATTGTTGCTATAAAATTATTTTTTACAAAAACAATGCCTTGAAAAATACCAAAGTGAAAATTTCATGTGGATTTCAGAACATGCCTGTATATACTTATTTCAGCAAATGAAGTATACAAGTGAAAAATTATAGATGCTTTTTATGGGGAATGAATTAATTGGGCGTTTTGTGAAAAATAGTCTATTGTTCAAAAATCAGCTTAAAAATCTTATATATTCTAATCTTGTGAAGACATTGCACTAAAATTATTTTTTAAATTTTGTAATTATTCTGAAAATTGTCAAAAATGTTGTCCAATATTAAACAGAATAAAACGCAAAAACCTCTTTAGCATAATTCTAACGTTTTTGCACGATTTGAAAGACTCTGTCAAACTTCCTTAAGGTGAAAAAGGTTTTATAAATCACATGAAAACCAAAAAAAATTGCAATGCTCATAAATATTTAAGCCTGGGGGTGACCTACTTTGGGACCAATTCTTAAACGTTAGAAAAGCTCAAAAAATTAAGCTCGAATATTTCTTTGCTACTAGCTTGTTAAGCTTCTTGTTTTAACTGTTCTCGCCACTATAGAAATTGCAAAATTAATTTCCAAAATGTTTCGTTCCAGCCCTACTGTGCCTTCTATGCTATCATTTCAAACAAACGTTTAACAAACGTATCGTTTATTTTGTGAATTTTTTTTCTTTCATAAAAAATAATACAATAGATGCCGTTGGTTGAATCACAACCTTCCTTTCTTTTTTTCCTTTTCTACCGTTTATTCATAGATTTATTATTTTTTTTTTATAACTTCAGTTCTTTACCTGCACATGTTTTAGTACAAAAAGAATCAGCTATTGAATTACTTTGACATTCTTCATGTTGTTAAAACATTCCAAATTGAATAAAGTATATGAATTTTAAAGCACTTCTTATTAATGAAGATTGAAAACACATAAAAATGTCTTAATGGCTTTTTCTAGTGTCAATTTCATTTACTGTTCACATTTCTCATTTAAGTAACTAATTTGATTTTATTAATCAAAAACGAGACATTTTTATATCTACTTGCAATTCTGCTGTATTACAACGACTGGGAATGCAGGTGTTAGGTACAGCTGAGAATACAAAATCTTTAAGAAAAATTGTACATAATAAATTATAAAAAAATAAACGTGAAGATGTTAATTTTGTTTTGTTAAAAAGAATTTATTTAAGCGTAAGTCGTTTTTATTTTCGGTAACATCAGCACATGTGGAAAAATATTTGTTTAAACATAATTCTACGTATTGTTACGTTTTTTCCTTTTTAGATAAACGCATGGATTATTTGATTGATCTATTTTGACCTTGTGGCTTTATCTAGCTGTACTTTTTGATCCTATGGTCTTGTGAATTCTATAGTCTCGTATTTACTAAGCATGCGTTATTATTACAAACGCAGCCATTCACGCACCACTTCTGTTTGTCCGGCGAGATATGAACTACTCGATACCTTGTTTAGTAACCCTAAGCATCCACAGACAACTCTACAACGCGTTTTATCTAAGCCAGTCATCCCCTTTAATCCAATAACCACAACACCCGTCTGCCGTACACTGTCGTTATTCTGTTACTTCCGTTCGGTAATAGCTACTGCTCTTTCTTGACAATTATCTGTTACTGTCATATTAAATTAGACGTCTCCACTAAGTTATCTGCCGTGGCTTCACAAAATAATAATCATTTTCTTCTTGGGAGGTTTGTGCTGCTGCTTCTTGATTTTTAATTGCATTATAACAATTATTATTTACCATTGTACAGATGTCCGAAGGTGGGCTCGAACTTACGATCTTCTGTTTTACAGCAAGCACCTCTACCAACGCAACCATCAAGTTTGCTCAGCTTTTGTTAGCTAATTGTGGTATTATTCTATACACACCATTAGTGGAAGTAACTTATTTACCACATTCATACGGACAACAACAACAGGGGTTGCCAGATCTTATTTTCGTAACAATATTAACAATAGGTTTATGCAAATTCTAGATTATTATTTCTTGGGAGTCGACTTAACGATATTTACCTGCCAGTATATTTTTTTTAATATATATTCATTTTATTAGAGTATCTCTGTTAATGTTGCTGTTTTAAGTTATAAAATATGACTTTGCCATGTTCAGATGACTCTAAATTTTTCGTAGGAGTCAAAGATTGAGAACCAATATCCAGATTTTGTTAGTTACCAATCTTTAGAATTGTTTTCTTAGTTTCAATTTTTTCTGCAGGGAAATATTCGGTTCGAAAAATTAGTTGTTCAAAAGGCCGCATGCATTAGTTCGTCATAGATTTTTGATAGGGAAGTCTTCAGGTTAATGGGCAGAACTGAGATATAACCCTATCGATCTGGCACCTGTTGATTATTTTCTGCGGCGCCACGTAAAGTCAATGGTTTATGCTGATAAAGCAGCCTTGGAGGTCAACATCTTTCGTGTAGATTTTAAAACAAAAAAGTACATGAAATAACTTTTTCAAAAACCCAGTAAAAATCAATGGATGGAAAACCCCAACTTTAAATGCTTTAAATGCTTTTTTTAAAATAAACCTGCTTCATTCTAAGAAAAAAGGATTAGCGCTAAGCTCTTATTTTTCACCTTTCCACTGAAGACGCAAAAAACAAACCTACTCTAAACTACATGATTGTATTATTACACTAAAGGGAGTTCTGATATTATTAGTATAATTTATTTTAAATCAAACAACTATGACATTCTTCTTACTCTAATACATTTTTTTCACCACATATCTACACACAAAAACACATCCATTAGTATACATACACACACTATATTCTTGTCAAAGCAAAAAGGTTTGCTTAAGTACAAGTCACCTGCAGGCAGACATCAGTTGTATTTTTTTTTTTTTTTTCAATTCAATTCTTTATTATATTTCTTTACACTTATTTTGCCAGTATCTAATGCATTTATTGATGTACATTAAGTTAAAGTTAAAACAAGTAAGAGTGCTATATTCGGCTGTGCCGAATCTTATATACCCTTCACCATTAATGTTAATCTAGTCTAATGAAGTAACTCCAATCAAAATGATAAATGTTGGAGTTATTGAGAATTAGAAAAGAAAGAAAAAATAAATACTATATATAATTTTACAAAAAATTGTCATCGGCTTTTAATGGGTTAAGCATTTGTTAAAAATTTTAGTATTTCCTGAAAGATTTATTCAAAAGCTTTTACATTATATCCATATTGGTATCTTAAAAAATATGTAGTACTTTTTTATGAAAAGTTCAGAGGCTCATAACTCGGAAAATATGAGTGATCGCTAATTTTTTCACGTGTACTTTTTTCTTATTTTTTAATTCTTTATCGCCCCATATACTTGTTTTTTTGTTCCAAATGATATGGAAAAATTAGAGCAGGCGTGGTTTTCTGCCCGCTGCCTAAAAGGACATGGACCGATCTTGCTGATTTCCATAGCAAAATTTTTAAAACAACGTTTCGTTTAGCTTATCTAGTGCCTTGGCAAAAATGATTTGAAGACTAACACGGACGGACAGACGGATATCGCGCAATCGACTTCGCTATGCATAAGAAGTCAGAATATATATACTTTATGGATTCGGAAATCGATATTGCAGAAATTACAAACGGAATGAACAACTTAGTTATACCCTTTTTCCACTTTTTGTGTTGAAGGGTATAAAAAGAAACGCCTCAAGGTGCCAGGGTTGAAATGAGTCTATACATCATTTACCTTGTTGTTTGTGGAAATTGATTTACTTAAGATGAAATGCGTTTAGCATTTGTACACTTAATTTAATATAATAAAAGTAGTAAAGTTAAGTGTTTTGCACAGGTAAAAGTTCACTTGTTTAAACTAGTTCATGGCTTTTAGTTGACATTTAGTTTTTATATTTTATTTAAAACACAATAGAAATGAAGGAAGTTTGAGGACTTTTAGACTTTTAATTATATTTAGAAAAAGTTACGGATTAATTACATTAAAATAATCACACAAGTTTTTTAAAAGCAAATAGCATCTTGAATGTTGAAAACAGTACATTGCTGGAAAATTTATAAAAAATCCACTCTGAAAATCTCCTTTAAAAATAAACTCTCCATAATTTTAATTGTATTTTACACTTTTTATTAGTGAATGAAAATGATAAAAAATAGGAAAGACAAACCGAAATTTTTTCGAAATGATGTTTTTACATCTTCAGCGGTTCCCTAACTTTTTAGAGCTCTCCGCATATTATGTTTTAAAATACTATTGTGTGACTTTTCTTGTATTTATTTGCTTATTTATTTGCTTATAATACTAAAATATTGTTCCGTTTTTCCCCTTTTTAGACAAACGTACGGATTCTATTGATTGCAAATACCACTATGGCTCATTATAAATTCTGTATTCAAACTTTATGGCTTTTTCTGTCTATACTTATTGATCCTACCGGTCTTGTGAATCCCATGGTATCGTATTTACTAAACATGCGTTATTATTACAACGCAGCCATCCACGCTACACTACTCCGGCGAGACATTAACTACTCGATGCCTTGTTTAGGAACCTTAACCATCCACAGACATCACCACTACACCTTTTATCCAAGCCACTCATCCCCTTTAATCCAATAGCCACAAAACGCGTCTGCCATACACTGTTGTTATGCTGTTACACTTCCCTGCGCTAACCACTACTGTTCTTACTTTTTATTATAAAGGGCTTCTTGACAATTATCTATTACTCTTATATTAAATTGGATGTCTCCACTAAATTATTTGCCATGGCTTTACACATGGCTTTTGTTGGCTACTTGTGGTATTATTCTATACACACACCATTAGTTGAATTAACTTATTCATCACGTTCATACGGATAACAACAACAGGGGTTGCCAGATCGCATCTATCCTTAAAGTATATTTTCGAGCTTTTTTCAATCATATTTTTTACATGAAAATATTTCTATATTTGAAATTGACATATGTCAATACAGTTAACAAAGAAAAGTTAAATATATCGCCTTCGTACAAAATTCCTATGCTAACTCTTCTATCAAATTTTTGTTCGCTGATACAGGGTGTCCGCCGGGAAGGTATACTACTTTATTTGTTTATAATTTCTGTTTAAATTAAAGAGAATGGATCTTATATAGATAAATGTTTTGTTCAATGTCGGCAATTATATATGGAATAAAATATCAGATAAATGTCCGCCACTGTTAGCCCCACAAATCGAGCCCTTTTGAGCTCATTTTTCATTTCATTCTCAGATATTTCAAGCGGTATTTCATTAGTTTCTCGATTACTTTATTTTAATTGCTTAAGCTTTCTGGTTTGTTTGCATGAACCTTGCTTTTCAGAAATCCCCAAAAAAAAGACCGAAGCAGTTAAATCAGTAACCGTGGAGGCCAATCAACATCACCATTTCTTAAAATAACTTGTTGTGAAAAGATGTTTCGCAGCAATTTCATTATAATCCTGACTGTATGCGATGTATCATCGTCTTGTTGACACCACATGTTCATCAAGCCCAAAGCATGCAGTATCACGATATCGCTCTCCTTTCACAGTAATAGTTACACCGCTTTCATTTTCAAAGAAGTTAGTTCCAACAATTCCTAATTAACAAATTGCACACCAGACTGTCACTTTTAATGGATGCAAAGGTGAAGGTTTTCCTTTGCTCAGAACCGACTAATCTGTTTATTCACATATCCATCCTCGTCGCGTATTATGATTTTTTCATTAAAATCGGGGTTGTCACGGGCAAACTGTAACATCCTGTTGGTATACGTAGGGCAGCGTAAATGGTCTTCTGGAAGAAGTTTTTCTAACAATTGAATCTTTAATGGAATCTTAAATTCTTGTGCAAAATTGTGGCCAAATATGATCTTTGAAGATCCTGAACGTCGAACTGAGGTTGATGGATTATTTTAAACACTTTCTTGCGCAGCAGTAATGTTGTTGCGTAAGCCTATCGCCTAAATAGTGGGTTTTGCTAGGCGCTGTTTCTGCCAGAAATTTCTAGTAACTTTCTCATCGTCCTAGTATTTGATTATTCATTTTCGATGTTGATTTATCGATTATTTCCACGTGCTGCCAAATATGAACTGTAAAGACTAATGTTTACCAAAATGGCAGCAAAACAAAGTAGTATTTCTTCCCGACTGACACACTGTATTTGCTGAAACTAAAACATGTTGCGTAGACGCCCAAAATAGTTCTTCATAGTTGTGCCTTGAATGGTGGCGAATTTGTCCAATATCCTGGGGTTATTTTCTTGTTAAAATCATTTTAATCGTAAGATATTTGTATGGATTTATCAGAAATATGAAAAGCTTTTGAACTGTCAATCACACAATATTTTCTATAACTGAATATGAGTTAACCCGTAATATAACTGTGGTGCTATCAAATTTGAGCACTTTAATTTGCCGGTAATTTTAGACTAAGTCCTTGATTTTATACAAGTTGCCGACAGCAAAAATGGCAGGGGATCAAGTGTGGTATTGAGTAGGTAGTGGTTATTTAAAAAATGGGTTCTTATATAATATTCGACATTTTATCAGGAAATTATGTGTACCATAATCAGCTGATGTTGGCTTCGCAGAATATCTATAGAGAAGTAAAAATAAAATCAATTTTGAAATTAAACGAAACGATAATCAAATATTCACAATAAGCATTTACTTAGCAACAATAAAAAATTTTTTCTAATTAATCATATTAATTAAAAAAAAAACTTAAAGGTGTTTACCCCAATTCATGTAAATGAACTCAAATAAATAGCATTGTTATTCATTTGTTTGGGATTTGGAAGGCCTCAGTACAGTAAGGTTCTATGGGATAAAATATTTATTTTTATTAAAATCACAGAAGAACTTTTTATTTTATTTTTTTCTTGCAACTGTAAAAACTTTTGGAAAATATTTACTTGCTTGTTGCGAATATCTGTAAAAGTTATTTCATTATCCCAACCGGTATTAAAAATAAATCGTTGCTATTTATTTCAGTACAACCGCTTTTCTTTTCTAGGAAATATCAGCGTCCCAGTAACAAAAGAAAATAAACTAAAGTATTACACTGTGATTCATTAAATACAGAAAATAAAACAACTAATACTTAATTCCAGACAATTAAAATGTAGTGAAGTATGAGTTATATCATTAAATATATTTAATTGTTCATTAAAAGAGAAAATGTTTTCGGATTTTTTTTTTTAATTTTTTTATTTTAACCTCTTAACTCTACCAAGAAAATTGATTGTTAGTTTCTTAAATTTAATACTGGGCCAAAAGTATTTACCTGTGTTAGCGTCAATCAATCTGAGTTTTATTTTTATACAACAGTCACGTGTAAGTAATTAGGAAAATTAACAATCAATTAAAATTTACCTTCAGGGGCCTAACTTTATAAAAAGCAAAGCAACATCAGAATTAATAAATTATTTATATTTTTTGAGATAAGCGTGTTTAACGTTTTCATTTTAAATCTATATTTTAGATTTTTTGCTTGTTTAAGTTAATATCCTTAATTTATATTAACCAAACAGATTTTAAGACAGAATACCCTTTTTATATATCGCACTGGATCCTTTAAAGAGGATCAACTTAAAAGTTTTCAATTTCCACTTTTTAAGAAGTTTAAATCGTATCTATACATAAACAACTACCATTGTATAATTCTTACTTATATTTCTTTACCGTGCAATAATTGTTTGAAACTTTTATTGTAAATATTAAAAAAGAACAATTTTTTGTTTTTACTAAAAATTGGATAATTATTAGTTAGTAGAACCGTCGCGATATGTAGGATGGAAAGTAAAAAGGATATGATCAAAATTTGAATTTTCTAACGTAAACGTTTCTGATGAACATTGAAATATCTTACTTTACTTTCTTTTCTCTTTGAAAAATGTCAGGATTCAAAAAAAATCAATTTTTTCTCATTTCACTTCATATGCTGCTCTTTTTTTATTATTTAAATATTTGGAAAATTAAATATCGTACATTTATTTAATTACGTTTAGACAAACATACTAAGCTGCATGTATTTATGTAATTAATTTCATGTTAAAAGTTCATAACCTACATTTTTAATTGTTGATAAAAAACAAAAACATGCAAACAAACCTCATTAAAATAATCAGCACTTAATTTAGGAATGTGTGTTATAATTACAAAAAATTTAATAATTATAATATATAATTAAAAGCACAATATTTTTTACTTTTATATGTTGGAAGTAAAAAAAAACATTCAATTTAGTGCTTGTGAACTGTATTTCATTCGAAATTGAAATATTCAAGCTGTTTTTTAATAAAAACAAATAGAGTGCTATATTCGGCTATGCCGAATCTTATATACCCTTCACCATCTATATGAAATATAGATTAGTGAAAAAACCAAATATTAGGGTGACAGAGAATTTAAAAATAAAAAAAATTACTCATATTGTATATAATTTTACATAAAAATGACATCGGCTCTTAATGGGTTAAGCATTTTTATAAAATTTTATTATTTCCCTAAAGATATCTTCAAAAGGTTTAAAATGATACCCATATTGATATTTTAATAAATTTGAAAATTTCAGAGCCCTGTAACTCGGAAAATATCGGCGAGTGCCAATTTTTTTACTTGATGTTTTTATTTTATTTTTTAATTCTCTAAAGCTACTTTATTGGTCCAAATGACATGAGAGAATTAGAGATAGGCGTGGTGTTTTGCATTCTGCTTCGAAGGACACGGATCGATCATGCTGATTTCCAATAGCACCTCTTTCAACACTATATCTAATCGATTGACGTATTTAATATTTTGTTTTTTTTTTTTTTGTCAACACGGACGGATAGACGGACATGGCTCAAACGACTTCGCTATGCATAGGAAGTCAGAATTTATATACTTTATGGGGTCGGAAATGGAATGATATTATAGAAATTATGCACAAAGGGTATAAAATATTTTTTTTCTTCAATATTGATATTTGATATTTGTTCGGAAAGTTAAACTATAAAAGAGCTACTTTAGTGAAAATTTTAACCGTTCCTTTCAGGGAATCGTGCGACTGAAGTAGGTCGTTACGGAATGACTCAAGAGTAAATGAAACCGGTAAATATGTGTATGATTTTCAAATTATAAAGTTAAAAAGTAAAAACTTTTAAACGCAAAAGGCAGATAGAAAATAATTTTTTTTATACCTAATCACATCCGTAGTAATACTAAAACTTAAAACTAAATTCAAACAGCCGCTTTTCCTCAAAATTATGCCACAGAAAGAATAACGTTACAAAGGAATCTTTGAAAAAATGTAAAGAGCCGTAAGCTATTAAAAAAAAAACTTTAAAAAATGCTTATTCAGATTTTTATTATTACAAACGATTTTTAGTTTTAAATTTTTTAATTTGAAGCTTGGTTTAATACGTGATAAAATCGGATAATAATTATTGAAGTATTAAAATTATATTAAAAATTAAAAAAAGTTAATGTTAATTTTTTTTTTTAATTAAAAAAATAAGTTTTTCCTGAAATTTTGCCTTGCTTTATGCCTACTGAAAATCAAATTTTTTTATTTCTTGGCAGAATATTAACTGTATACTAAATACTGTATACTAAGGTAATACTTACTTACTTATTGTTATTACCATTACAAACATAAAAATTTATTTTAGACAATTAGCGACAACAAAAAATTGCACATCTGTGATACCCGTTAACTTGTAATGTGGCTTTTTAAGATGAATTTTAAATATTTAATATTTGCAAATAATGCCATTATATGATAATTTATAACTCAACATAATTAAAATTACCTCTTGTGTGTGCCACACACATAAAAACAACAACAACAACGCAAACAATCTAAATTTAAACCACTAATGTATTCACATTTAATTAAATTGTTAAACGTTTGATCTATTTAAAACAAGCTTGTGCCTGCTATTAATTAAGTTTTATGTTATGGTTTTTCTGAAATATTATTAATTCAAGTAAAGTTTAAGCATATGTGCGGAAAAAATAAGGTTTGCTGACATTATTGATTACAAAGTTCTCAAAAAAAAAAAATATTGTTCCTTTTTCAAAAAAAAGCCTTTGCTTAGTTTAAAGGAAAGAAAACTTTCTATTTAAATATTATTTACATGAGTTAGAGAAAAACTATTTTCACCTTCTACCAAATGAGACATATTTAACTGCTGTAAATTAAATGTGACAAATTTGTATTAATTTTTAAAATTCGATACATATGTTTTTGTTTTTATACCCTTCACCAAAAAAAAGTGGAAAAAGGGTAAATCTCAGTTTCGTGTGTATTTTTTGCAATATCCATTTCCCCATAAAGTGTATATATTCTGATATGTCAATCGATTAGATAAAGTGTCGAAATCAGCATGATCGGTCCATGTCCTTCCAGGCAGCAGGCAAAACACCACACCTACCTCTAATTTTTTCATGTCATTTGGGACAATAAAGTAACTCCAATAAAAAAAATAAATATATAGAACTTAAAAATAAGAAAAAAAAACATCAAGTGAAAAAATTGGCGCTCGCATATATTTTCCGAGTTACAGGAAATTTTCAAAAATTTTGAAAATATCAATAGGGTATCATTTTAAAGCTGTTGAAGAGATATTTAAGGAAATACTAAAATTTTTAAAAAATGCTTAACCCATTAAGAGCTGATTTCATTTTACCGTAAAATACATATATTTGTAACATATTTTTTTAATTTTTTAATTCTTTGCACCTCAATATTTGCTTTTTAATTTGAGCCACTTCACTGAACTAGATTTACACAGTTGGTGAAGGGTATTAGCATTCTTACTCGTTTCTACAATTTTCGTCCGTCTGTCATAGCCCTTTATCACTGGAACTGAAATAGATAAGCTCTTGAAAATTTCACAGAACGCATATGGTTATAGCCGCTAATTCAAATACATAAAATTAAAGGGTGTTCCGAAAGTGACGTTATATTCATAAAAATATTGTAATAGGCAGACGCGCCATATTTGCACAGTGTTAGCAAAACGTATACGCAACAAGTAAAAAAAATTAAACTTTTAATTGAAGGGTTCTCTAAAAGGGACGTGGCATTCACACACATACATGGCCTTACTTTTGAACCGCAATAGATCGACATTTAAAGTTTACGCATTTTTATGTCCGCTGTAAGAACAATTAAAAAAATTAAAAATAAAACTAAAACATAAAGGGTGTTCTAATAGTGATGTAATTTTAACGTGTATAATTTGAGAATTTTTAAGCATAGCAGGTAGACATTTAGAATCTACACAAGAATATTCAAATATGTTCACTGAGACCATAAATTTATGTAGGACATGTATTGCTAATTTGGTGTAAAAGCAACTATTAAATTTAAAATAAGGTGACCCAGGCATAATACCGAACCATTCGTGTGTAACTTCAATTTGCACTTAGCTTATTTATTTTAAATGTATTTAATAATCTGATGCCAATGATGTCAATAAGTAAAAAAAATTGTAAATTATTCACAAAAATCATTTTGAATTCTGTTTACCCGCGATAAAATTTAGATGATTTCTCAATATATTTTTCATGTAAAATAATTTTTAATTTGTTTAATTTCTGTTTTGAGTTGGAAAGCATTATTAGGAAAATATATTTTTTTTATTTTTTTTCCCAACCAGGATTTGAACTATCGATCTTATAAATGAATGAAATTTGACTTTATTTTCGGCTTTTCGGTTCTGTTTAATTTAATTTCTAAAAATTTATATATTAATTATTATTAATTTATAACTATTTGTAAATAATAATTTTTCTTTTATTTGTAAATAATAATTTTTCTTCCTAAAAAAATGTTTAGAAATTAAATTAAAAAGAACCAAAAAGCCAAAAATAAAGTCAAATTTAATTCGAAAATATAATTTTAAATTATTTAATTATCTATTTAAAATATTATATTTTCCGGATGATAATTTCAAATGCAATATCAAAATATTAAAAAAAAATGTCCAGGATGTGACAGGATAAATTCCCATCGTTTTGTTAAAGCCGTCCAGTATAAAATTTTAAAATTCTTGTATTATTTATTTAAAATCTATGAGTTTCTGCATATTAACGTTTTTTGTTTTTTTTTTTTTTTTAATTAATAGGAATTTCATTTGTCATTTATTATAATGGCTTCCACTCGTAGCTTGGATGGATTAGAATGAGAAAAAAATTGGGATTTTGTTTTAGAAAATGTTTGATTTTTTTTAAATCTTTGTATTTCTTTTATTGATTACGTTCAATCAATATTGTATTTGACTTATATACCGCACTTGATCAACAAGAGGGTATTAACTTAAATTTTTTAAATTTCATTTTTTGCAAGAAATCCACTAACAGCATCAGTGTCTATCTACTGTAAAAATTTCAACACAGTCCGATAACTCTTTCATCTCTAAAACAATATTTGAGACCATTTTCGTGATTATGTAGTGACTACCTTTATATCAACAAAAAGGTCATATTTTATGTTAATACAAAAGTTAACATGGGACTGATTCGTAAATTTTCATAAAAAAGGTATTATTTTGAGTTGAGTCTCTTTTCAATTTGCTTTTATTTTGAGTTGATACGAGGGCTGCTCTATATATTTCTGGCCTAATAGTGAAAATGCGAATATTTATAATCAAAAATGGTTTTATTGTTTTTCAAAGTATTCTCCAGCATGATTTATACACTTTTGTATGCGCTCAAATCAGTTGTCGAAGCACTTTTTCCACTCCAATTGAGACACCTCTAAAACATGGTTTTTTAACACTTCAACAGCTTCTTCTGGCGACGAAAATCATTGACCACGCCTTTTTTTCTTGATGTCCGGCAACAAGAAGAAGTCATTAGGACCCATTAATTCGACGTTTTGGCCGATCAAAAACGCTCTGGTTTGAGCCGATGTGTGAGAGCTCCATTGTCATGGTGAACAATGATTCGTCTTCTCTTGCTGGTTTTTCGAATTTCTCCGATGACTTCAGGCAAACAAATTGTAGTGTACCACTCAGAAGTGACCGTCCTACGTTGCTCAAGCGGAACAGTCGCCACATGACCAGTTTTGCGGAAGAAACAGGCGACCATTTGCTTCGAAGTGCTTCTTCCACGAACAACTTTCGTTGGATTTTGCTCGTCTTTGAAGACCCACACGGTCGATTGTTGTTTCGTTTCAGGGTCATACGCATAGATCCATGATTCGTCACCTGTGACGATCTTATAAACGTCTTTTGAAGCACCGCAATCGTATTTTTGCAACATTTCTTTGCACCAATCGACACGAGCCTTTTTTTGAGCGAGTTTCAAAATGTGCGTGGTCCAACGAGAACAAACCTTTTTTACGGCCAGGTGTTCATGCAGTATCGAATGTATGCTGGTGGAAGAAATGTCCAAGGATGTCTCTATCTCTCGGTATGTCGCATGTTGATCTTGCATTATGAGTTCACGCACGGCATCAATGTTCTCTGGCACAACAGCCGTTTTTGGACGACCTTCACGGAATTCGTCTATGAGCGAGCTTCGGCCACGATTAAATTCATTATTCCAATTTTTCACAGTGCTATAGGATGGTGCTTCATCGCCATACAAAGATTTAAGTTCATCAATGCACTCTTTTCGTGATAAGCCACGTCGAAAGTTGTGAAAAATAATGGCACGAAAATGTTAACGAGCTAATTCCATTTTTTTCTATATTAATTTTTCAAGTCACTGTTAACAACACAAATAATGGTCGTACGTCAAAACATTTTGAGTACGATTATGCTTAAAAATGACAAAATTTCCAATGGAAATGTCAGATTGCACTTGGCAGCACTCAGTGTTGCCAGGCCAGAAATATATATAGCAGCCCTCGTACTGTGTTGTTGATAAAATTTATTTCATTTATAATCGAAAAGTTTTAGAAAAATAGTATTAACTCAAAAAATTGATTTTTTTTTGCAATACTTGCACAGATTTCTAGGAAAAACGATGTAAATATATTTTCTAATGGAATTTGCTTCCTATGGTATATTTGAATTTTTAAATTCTGGTAAAATGTGGCCACAAACAGTTTTTGACTCTACTGAAAATTTTAAAATTTTGAGTTAACACCCTCTTGTTGATTAAGTGCGATATGCAGTCTTTTAAAAAAAATTTGAGTACAAGCAACTGATAATTTACGTAAGCTTATACTTTAGTGACCATATTGATATGCTTTCCCACACAGCAGTTCGTTGAGCCGTTTACTTCTTGACAACGTAGATCACGAAATTGTTTGTTGTTACAAAATAAATATTTTAAAGAGTCAACAACGATTAGGGCCTATAATTTTTATAGTTATTTTTAAACCTACAGACACGTTTTGTTCTCAGAATAATTTTTTTTTTCAATAAAGCCTTTAATTGTTGATGTTCTTTTCATGTAGATAAAATAGTTAAAAATTCATTAATTTTCTGCTACAATATTTTAATAGGTTTTTAAAAACATTTAATCTGATATTTAATATAATGATTTCAAGTCTTTCAAAAAATAAAAAAAAAAATTGTTTCAAAGTGTAATTAAATCCTCATTTATTGAAGATAAGAAAAACATTTTAATTTCCATTACGTTTAATGAATAAAAAATTGTTAATTAAATAAAAAAAGTAAACATTCTCTTCACACGTCAAATGTCTAAAAGAAAATAAAAGAGAAAAAAAATATATAAAAATTGAAAAGAACTTTAAAGGCAACTCAAATACGAGGAAAGCATTTACAAATGTTAATAAAAACATCAACAGCAATTACTTACACTGAACTTACTCACATAAAAAGAAATGTTTTCTCCAATAAAATCTTAAGTTTTAAATCATTTTTGCTTGAACAAATTACCAAAAAAAAAAAATACTTTTATTTCCAGATCTGTGAATTTAAAGTCAATAAGGCTTATGCCATTGTAAGTTCATCTGTTAGTTTTTGGATACCTGGCATTGTCATGCTTTCAATGTACTATCGCATTTATCAAGAGGCTGACAGGCAGGAACGACTTGTTTACCGGTAAGTTTTTCTTATTCTTCTCTCTTTTTTTTCAACCTGTCCACATTCTTGTCTTGTTTAAATTTGTACACCAACAACAATTTATAAACTTGGTTGTTAATTAAAAATAAAAATGAAAAGAAAAAAAAAAACGAAAAATTCTTTAGTATTGAAATAGAAAATACTCTGTTGTCCACTTTTCTTTGTGAACTAATAAATTTTCACACTGTTTTGTTCATTTACGTTTTACATTATTCGCCCATCTGTTCAACGCACAAACCTACAACTGTAATGTAAAAAGGTCAAAAGTTGCTGCTTTGTTACTGGAGAAACATCTGCAAATAAGTCAAATACCTAAACCTCGTCCTAGCATACAGGTGGAACAGTCAACTATAACGACAATGAGACGAGAACGCAAGGCAGCACGCACTCTCGGCATCATAATGAGTGCCTTTCTATTGTGTTGGTTGCCCTTCTTTCTTTGGTAGGTGTTTTGTGTAAAATTTCTGTTGAAAACAAGACCAATAAACTCTTTCTAAAGAAACCCTTTTATTTTTTCTTTTTTGTAAATTATTTGCATTTAACACGAGTTAAATTAATTAATTGTTTTTAAGGCACTAAATAATATTTTTGTTATTTATTTATTTAATTTATATCACATCACTTTTTTAAAAGTTAATTTAATATAAAAAATATGAAAATATTAGTTATGCCGTTAATGGGATTATTAAGGTCGGTATATATAATAATGTTTTCATAACTTTCGAGGAAGACCATTGTCAATGGCTGTCTGTCCGATTGGCGACAAGCCGTCAGTGAAAGATATGAGTATGAACAAAACTAATTTTTGATTCCAATTTGCCACAAAACTCTAAAAAAGATAATAAATTTATATTCATTCAACATTCAGCGTGGTATTAACCAAAAAGTAAATTTAAAAACCAAGGTGCAAATTATGTCAATTTTTTTATCACTTTTTACAACAACACTTGAAAAATATGAGCACCATTTATTACCCATTTGATACCTCTTTGATACCGCCTTCAAAAAAAGAAGAAGGTTATCAATTCGTCTGAATGTTGCTTTTTTTATTGTTTGTGCCTGCAGAACTCAGTAATTTCTGAACCGATTTTGAATATTTTTTGTGGTTTTATAGATTATGCTTACAGATTGGTCCAGTTTTAAAAACATAACCTTAAAAATTAAAGGGTGTATGTTGTACATGTTTTTAAGTTTATTATTAACCATGAAGGGCACCACTCTCAAATTAAAAAAAAACTTAGTATCACTATGGCTCCAATTAGCAAAAAGTAATAGAAAAATTAATCTAATTACAGGGTGTCCCTATAGGTGACGTAAATTGTGCTATATGGGCCTATCTTTTGAACCGTTATTGACAAACGCTTGAAAATCGTACAAAATTCTCATTACTATGACCGTTATAATAACAAGCACAAATTTTCAAAATTATAAATTAAATAGTGCCCCAGTAAAGCGTTGCCAAAATGATGATTTTTATCATATTTTTGATGATTTTTAAACCAAAATATGACTTGATGATTTTTTCTTCTTAAATTACGATCTCTAATTTATAAAAACTATGATTGTTCTTTTTTTTTAGTTATGTAGGACTTTCATTGTAATTGTGCTACATAGTAAAGTAAAGTCTTGTATCAGCTTGTTGTAAACAAAATTTTTCAAAGCTCATCCTGTCAAATACATAGAATGTATGATGAACTGCAACGCCTTAAATTAAAATTTTTAGACAATTTTATACAAAACAAAAGTCTATTTCTACACAACGAGAAGTCTATCTGGGTGCTTTTGTTAAACAAAATATTTCTAGCTCAAAGCTCACTGCAAATGAAAAAAAAAATAATTTATTGAAAATTGTGTGGCATTTTAAATTGAGTTATGTAAACAAATATTAAAGCGATTTGATTTTAACGATACGTTTTTAAAAGAGCTCTCATGTCTTGACCCTTTGAAAGTTATAAATAGAAAAATTAATTCTCTGACAGGTTTAATACATAATTTTCCAAATTTTATTAGTGAAAAGGATATTCAAAATTTAGATAACGAATTTAGAGAACTCCGTTTTTTAAAATTCAGTGATCATTTTACAACTATAGATAATCAAAACTTAATAAGTATAAATATAGAAATAGATTAGACAAGAGCACTCTCAAAGGTACTTTATACGCAAAACATTCCTTAGCAATAAGAAACTGTTCCTGCTTTAATTTGAAAACTATCCAAGATATTATTAAACTTAGAAAACTAAACCTTTTTCTTAAACGCTTTAAACTTAACTTTGCCTGTGAGGCTACTTTTTAAAAAATAAGAGTTTTTTAAATTTGTATACGTTTTTTTTTCTGTTTCAAACAGTTTATGTTTACATTTTTTGTATTATTAATTATAAAATAAAAAATAATTCATTAAGTTTTTTTTAATAATCATAAAACTACAAACTAGAATCAGCACTTCAAGAACTTCGTTTTCAAAGAGATCATTTTAAAAAAGTTTGAAACAATTTTTTAAATTTAAAGAAAAAATATTCAATTTACATTTTTCTTATAGCTATTTGTACTAGTATTCATAAAAGTAAAAATCTCCCATATATTTCTAGTCGGAGCAAACTTATCCGACTTCCTTCTATCTTCTCCTGTGCTTCGAATGGAAGCATATAAGCAAAAAAAAAACAAAACGTTGCATACTCATTGTAGCAATGTTTTGAGATCCACAAAGCTCTTTGGTGGATAAATGGTTATTTATGAGCGCACCACTTAAAACTAAAGATGCTACAAAAGCATGAAGTACTTCTAATCTAATTAATGATGTAGTGGTAGTTTGTTTTTTGTACTTATTTGCTTTAATCTAAATGTCTTCATTAGTGCGAAGAAGAATTTCTTCAAACATATTTGATGTGAACAACTTTTTAGATAACTCTATAGGCTTGATTATACATCTTAATTCTTTTTTTGATCCTGGGTCAATATGTAAAATATTCCTCGGTTTTTTTTTGCAGAAGACGGTTCTGTTGACCATATATAGTGATTCCTACCTCTTACAATAGTCTCTAAAGGCTTTATTATTAAAGAATCATTGCTCTGTTCCTTTTTTTGTGGATTTTGTATATCTGAAACTTCAAATATATTTTCTACTTAATCCTCAGATTCGACTTAAAAATTTGGATCAACTTGACTGTCGTCTGAATCGAAATTTTTTTCTAAATTATCCACTACTTCGCTTCCATTTAACGAAATCTCTTCCAATCATTTTTCTATTTGGGAATCAGAAGTGCACATATCTAAATAAAATAAAAGTCCAAATAATTTTGCAAGCAAAAAAAGTCTCTATTGTTTAGTCAAAAATATACCTTTAACACTAAACCTCGCCTCTCAGGCGCCACGAAATCGTATATCTCCGCAACAAATAAACTTTTTGGAACTAGCGTCCACTGACAAGCTCACACGATTGATTACTGCGATGATTTGAAAGCTCGTGTTATTACTTGCACTCTATCAAAACAAAATACGTAAAACTAAAATACGTTGCGCCTCTAAGGCGGGGTTTAGTTTTTTAGGGTTAAAAATATGAATCCCTGTATATATATTATAGTAATAGTTCTTCATAAAACTTCGTACACTTTAAACAATAATAATTAAAATATATACAATGTATGTATTTTACTTATAAATTTTAAAATTTTTTATTGAAAAAATTAGTTTTTTCCGTAAAATATGATTTTTTTCTACATCTGATGATTTTCTTCTTAAAGCTTCTGGCAACGCTGCACCAGTAGTTTATTTTATGTATATGGCCATACAAAAGATTTGTACTACCAAGTCCGCTATAACAACAAGTATAATATTTGGATTTGGAAATTAAAGAGTGTCCCAATAGTTAAAATAATTTGATGCATGTTGCCAAACATTTAAGCAGGTATAGATAGATAGCTAAAATCTGTTTTGAAGTCGGTTTTTTGCAAGAATTATTAATTTATTCATGTTATTTCATTGGGTCAATTTAATTTGTAAATATAAAGGCAACTTAAGGATCCTTTATGAGTTCAGTTAAGTAGTAAAATATTTGTTAGGGTAACTATGGTTTTTGTGTTTTTGTTTGTGGTTTTTGCTGTTTTGTAATTCTCATAAAATCAATAAGGTATAAAGCAGAAGTACCAAAATTTAGAAAGACCTATTAATAGATGCTTTTATTTTTAATTTCGCAGCAAACAGGGAGATTTCTTAAAATATACAAATGCATCATTTCTTATTTCTTAAGGAAGTATAAAAATTCCAGTGATAATAAACAATAAAGCAAAGCATTTAAAAGGAATGGATGAAGGCAATAAAAATAATAACTGTGTTAATATTTGTCGTAGCTGCTTTTACGCTGAATTAACACCAGACCGATATTAACTATCATAAAGCGTCATATATCGTCAAAAATTCTCATGGTCATATAAAATATATGACGCAAACTAAAATAGCGCGACGTCAACGCTAAACTGTTGACAGGAAAGTTACCTGGTAGTTTGATTTTTACATTTTTGTTAATATTTCTTTTATCAATTTCCGGCTGATTCCGGCTAAATTGTCTTAATAATCCATACCATTTTAATTTTTTTTTTTAATTAGTTGACATTACTGGTATAAGATTTTAAATTAAATCTAGGAGTATGGTTAAAATTAGTCTGTGGGCCTCAAATTTAACCCCATTAAAAAAGTTTCTTGGTTTCTTAAATAATTTGTTGTAATGACTAGCAGTTAATCGCTACTATAAGCAATTCCTTATATAGAAAGCGTTTACCCAAAGTGCAAAAAAAAACTGAAAAACAAAAAATTTTATTTTTGCTCTCTTCTTTTTTTATAAAACATTAAGTATTGGGAATTCTCATTTAGTTTGAAGCAGTTTTAGTACGTTATCGTATGAAAATATCTCGGGCTTTTTTAAAATTTATTTAAATACCGATGTGCTGGCATAAAAATGTCATGGAAAAAACTTACAAATATAAGAGTATCAAAATTTAGAATTTTCATGTTGAGGCACTAAAACATCTGACACCCTTCAAAAAAAAAAAAATGTTACATAAACATATTTTATTTTAAACGCTTGAAAGCAAATGTCTTAATATTTTGTAACCTTGTTGTTTATGTTTTTACCTTCTGACGTTGTGAAAATTCAAATTTGTTTTTATGTTCGTTATCTTTTTTACATATTTTCATCAGTTAATGCACATAAATTATCACGATTAAAATTTTAAGTTTTGTCAGTTTTGTAAATTCTTATAACCCCCCTTTCCAGCGTTGTTGTTCTTTAACAAATTTTTCTTTTAATTTTAAATAATTTTTTAACGGCTTTTGCTTGAGTTATTTTTACGTTAGCTGCTTTTACGATCACGTCGTCACACTTTCTAACGTGCGTATGTGTATATTTCCGTTTCCAGGTATATAACATATTCCTTGTGCGACAACTGTACAACACCACGCATCGTAGTCGGCATATTGTTTTGGATTGGTTATTTTAATTCAGCCTTGAATCCCATCATTTATGCTTATTTCAATAGAGACTTTCGAGCCGCATTTAAAAAGACTTTAAAGGTAAGTTGGCATAATAATTATAATGATGATGATGGTGATGATGTTGTTAAGTCACACAGTTAATGTTCCTTGAATATATTTGTTGTTATTGCTTTTTACATTAAAAAATAAATTGTGTATTAAAAAGTTTATTTTTCTTCATATTTTATCGTTTCTTCTTCTTTTGCCTGTAATTTCACTAAGGAAGTTTGCACTGACAAATTTTATTCAGAAAAAAAAATATAAAGGAATTTTCTTTTCATTGAATGATTTCCTTATTTTTGTTTTTTTTTTCTTGTTACCTACGGTAATATGTATTAAAGTTGATTTTTTTTTAAATTTATGAAAATATTTAAATACACCACAAAAAACATCTTTATGTACATAACTTCGTTGTATATCCGTATATCTAATACTCTTTTTCCAGAGCAGCCGTTTGATATCGCAGAAAGCTGAAATTTGGCAAAGTTGAAGTATTTTTTCTCCGTTAGTGCAGAACGGAGCCAGATTTTTAACTTTCGGTTTGTAGGCGGTGACCGTGGCTGTGGAAGTTTTTCACAATCCTCTATATTTTTCCTTTGAATTTTTAATGAAACCTTTATATCATCCATATAAAATGTGACATATTAAAAGCACTCCGTGTGAAGAAGACCATAATATTTTAAAACATATTGGAGGCCAAAAAAATTTAATTCTTTTAATATTAAAAATTTAAATAATTTAAATAGGAATATTAAGGGTTTTCACGATGGGTAGTGCAAACGGTGCGAATTGGAGCAAATATGCTTCGTATTTATCAGTACAACAATGAAATATACGTATTTGAAATTTACTTCAATTTATTTCGTTTGCACTAAAAAAACCTTGAACAACAAAAGTTGTGCATATTTGCTCACTTTCGAAATAAAGTAAAATAAATTTTTTTTACATATTTTTGAAAAGAAAAAAATATAAAAAAATTGTTTGTGAGCCCTATATGCATCAAAAAACCAAAATATACTTAAAAATTAAACTGCTAAAAATAAGTTCTTTAAAATACATTAATAAACCTTACACGCCTAAAAAAGACTAAGAGATAAACCAAAAAAATAATAAAATAATAAATGGAGAACTCAGTGCATTGTTCATTAAAAAATTAAAAAAAACTTTTTTCGCTGCTTCCAAGCATTTTTAATTAGCAAATAAAATTTTAATTTTATGTTTTGAATTCCTTTGTATATTTATTTTTGCTTTTTGATTAGTTGTCAGATTTTTTAAGCAAATAAAATGTTTTTTACAAAAATGTACGCTCACGATCTACTTTATATGCACAGCAAATTTACAATATGCAAATTTCCACAATAACCATCGTGAATACCCTTATCAAATGTTTTAAAATTTTTATAATATTTGAATATCTTTAAAATATTTTTAAAGATAAATTAATAATGGACTTGGCCTATCCGGACCACCAACTGTTCCTTCACTAATAAAGACCTCTTAAGTTAGAAGGTTTTATTAATTTTTTCATGCAGCACTGTAGGGATTTAGGAAAATTGTAAATAGGTTTGACGTATCAAAAAAAATAAAAAAGTGTGTTCGATTTTAGCAAAATACTTATAAGAGGTTCGCTAAAACCTTAACTGCCGAATTCATAAAAAATTAAAATAGATTTAAAATAGCGCAAATATGTGCGAAAATTTTGTCATAAGAATTTAATAAATATAATTCCAGTATCTTTTGAAAAGTGAAAGTAAAACCTGCAGTACAAAGTTTTGGATTTCAACTAAAACTTCATGCAACTCTTTTAAAAGTTTCTTATATAAAACCAGACAGTTCTACACGCAGAGAAAAAACATGGTTGTGGCATGGTCACAAGAACTTTATAATGTTTTCTGTAACGATATATGGTTGCAAAAAAGTGTTTATGTTGAATGAAATCCTATCAGAAATTCAACCCTGCTCGTTGATGTTTGAACATACAATTTAGTTATACAAAACTTTGATTTGAAAAAGATAACAACTTTAATCAGAAAACGCTAAAAGCAACAACACATAATACAATTAACATTTTATTTTAATAAATAATGATTTAAAGAGATTCAAACGTTTCATTTTAAAAGAAGGCTAATTAAGTTTTTATAGCTATCCTAAAATAATTTAGTTTCCATAACCATAATATTTTAATAGATATAATATATTAGGTTTATTGTGATATACTCAAAGACTAATTAAATTCAAAATTATTGACAGTAACTTCTTGTCAAAAGTATAAAAAATAAATAAATGAAAGTTGTAAATAAACACATCATACCCTTAACATAATTATGATTATGTTAGACAACAATATTGTCTTAGTAATAGCAATAATTTTTGCTTACATGTCAATCATATAATTCAATTAAATATGTTGTGTTTAGGTTATGGTTATCTGAACCATGTTTTTTCTTTACGTGTTGTTTTCAGTGATTTTTCCAATTAAATAAGATATAAAAAATCTTCAGGCGTGAAAAATCACGAATTACGGGTTTCTTAAATGTGGCCCTAGTTTTTTGTTAAGGATTACAAAATAATAATTTTATGTAAATTATTTAGTTCAATTTAGATAATTTATCTTGTTCAAAATTGACGCTGCTTTAAATTTTTAAATCAAAACTTCCAAGAAATTTAGGATTTTTACTTTTTTACTTGAAGCCATTTTGTATAATTAAAACTTCCCAAAACAACAACAGAATTATTTTTTAAACCTAAAATGAACAATTTTTTAAAATTCTAAAAAATATTCTTGGTGGTCATTGCCATTACAAATTTAACCCTTTCGGGACTACTGGGATAATACGTCCCAGCAATTTTCAAACTGTCTTTTTTCTTTATTTTCAACGCAATCGCCAGGGAGGTAGAACTCCCAAACGTCCAAAAACGGATAGCATCAATATTGGAGACCACTTGCCAGTAGAGCAAGAGAAGCGTTGTCGCTGTGTCCGCTGTTCTTCACTTGGCATAGAAAAGCGAACAAAGATGATATGCTCAGGTTGTAACAACGCCTTACGTTACAAGTGTTTTGGGCCATTCCACAAATAAATACCTAATTGCATTCCTAAAATGTTAAAAATAAAGGTTAACTTTTATCTAAATCTAATAATATTTATATTTTAGTTATCTTTTTAATTTCGAATCGCTCTTCGAGAACACTGATTGGGATTTTATGTCCCATGAAAATACTTATTGGGATTATATGTCCCAGGATAAAAGGACGAATTTAAAATTTTTGAGTATGGAGAACATAATACTTTTATCATACCTTTTAGAATATGAAAAAAATTTTACCATACATAATTTGGTTTGCAAAATAAAACTCCGTCCCGAAAGGGTTAAAGGGATAAGCGTCAGTGTTAAATATTAAAAAGAAAACTAGAAATAGTCAATATGAAGATTGAGCACAGTTTACAAAAAAAAACTTTGCTTCGTTTTTGTAACTTGAAAAATATAATATTCTCCTTTTTTTGCCAACTACAGTTTATCTTACTCTTATTTTTTAATAAAAAGTACAAAAAAAGTTTCTGAGGAACTCTAACTCACCTTTTAAAAAATAAGATGACCACAATTTCTCACTTAAGAAACAAAGAGAACTATAGAAAGGATACACTGGTAAGGGAACTTTCAAAAATGTTTTGTTCTTGCACGGCATAAATTAAATTGAGCAGTTTTCACTTTTTGGTAGTAAAAAAATTTCTTTAAATCGAAAGATTAGCAAATCATCAAACAGTCACTTATTCATTGAAAATTGTTTTTCTGTAAAACTATTTATAGAACCAAAAAACAAAAACTCAAAGGTTTGGTATTGTTCAAAATTTCCCGAAAAAATAAATCCCGAAATTGTTTAATGTCAATAGCGGTTCACATCCAAAATTTTCATAATGCCAATAGTTCTATGTCTACAAGTATGTTGCGTCTATTCATTCGCACACAAAAAAACAAAATGAAAGATGTTTCTAAAAATGCTTGTGTTGTCTAGTAGAACCCGTTCTTTTCAATCAAGCTGCACCTAAAAGAGTTCGACTTCTATCATACTGAGACCAAACATTCAAATATCACACTATATAGACTATGAAATTTTTGACGAATATTCAATTTCAGGGATTAATTCATTTCAAGAATATTTTCTTTACTACATTTTCCTAAAGCCACTTGCAAAGATTTTTTTTCGACATAGGGCTGTGTTATTACGTTTCAAATATGTATCATTGCTGTACAAACACTCAAACAGTAACAGATTATTCCACTTTATTGTGCCTTTATTCTTATACGTGTAACACTTGTATCCCTTGTTTGTCTTGTTTCATCCATTTTATAGCTTAAATTGTCTTATTTATTAACATTATGTTTCTATATTTTGCTTTCTGTTCTTACATAATTTTCGATTGTACCTTTTAAAAAAAAAAAACAATTTTATCAACTATTATTTTAATTGACTAAATAAATCTTTTCATCACTTTCATTTTATATAGATGGCGTTTTCTTATCTGATACGGTGTCTCACGCCAACCACTTGTTAAAACATGAATTATATTTCTCACAGAAAAACTAAATATAAAAATGAAATAAATAAATCAAATAACGTAACCTAAAAACACAGTAAATTTTTAAACAAAATTCTAAAATATCAAAATGAAAGAAATACTCACATTATTGGTATGGAAATTGAAATTCTATTTTCTTGAAAATAAATGTTTATATAGACAAAAATTTATGTGTTTGTTTAATATTTGTTTTGTTTTGTGTAAAATACCCCCAAAACCGCACCACTTACATCCACTCACAATGCATCCATCTCTTTTTATACGTAAATATTTTAGTGTATTCACATCCGAAAACTAACGCACACAATCTAAAGATTTGAATATATTTACGAATAAAATATCCTTAAATTCGTAATAAATTTTTTTGAAAAAAAAAACAGACAAGTAGTAGATAGAGTGTTTCCTGGAGAATTGTACTAATCTAAATATTTAATAGAAAATTTGTGTATTTTTTGTTATTCATCTATTTGTTTTCATCATCATGATAAACACCTTTTACACTTTGTTTTTCTTTTTTATTGAAACACATTTTTTATCGTTGAAAGCTGAAAAGCTTTAGCTGTATAACTATTTCTCTTAGTAATTGTAGTGTTGTTGTTGTGTAGTATGTTGTATTAAATATATTAAAAAGAAATAAATGATTTTTCTTTCAAAAATCAAATCAATTTACAATCAAATAACGAAACTTAAAAATAATCAACGATATTTCGATTGATGGCACAGTAATGCAAATCAGTACAGTGCAGAACAAGAACAGAAGAAAAACACTTAACACTTATTTAACAATTACTTTTTTTTAATACAAAGGAGCTCAGATTTCAGCATTTGATAAATCCAGGTTTTAAAAACGTAACTAATTTTTCCAATTTATGATGAAAAAGAGTATAGAAAAAAATTCTTACACAGAGTAATACCCTAAAAATAATAGTCAGTTAAGGCCTTTCTAGCAGCAGACAGTTTTACTTCCTTTATTCTACCATCATCTGTAAAATCTTTCCCATAAATGAAATAACAGATGATGGAGAAGAGGTTCTTAACTCCATAAGAAAGGTGATCTTCTTAGAAAAGCCTTCTTATATTTTCTGAAAAGAATAAAAAATGTAAGCCGTTGCCTCATCCTCTTTATGGCAGAACCAATATAAAGATGAATTCCTTCAGACAATTTTTTTTAATGATACTTAATTCGCTCGGAATGACCGGAGAGTACTTCTAAGTCAGAGCATTCGTAATTGACTCTTAATAAAGTGCAAGATGAACTGAGGTAACCCTTTACAATTGAGCCATATTATATCTGACCCTAAAACCACTTCCATCCTGACAAGAGAAAGTTGACATCGTGATGCGTCAAAGTTTTTCACAGTAAAAACGTGGTCAAATCAGGTCTGAACAATTTGTTTGCCTTCTCATTTTTAGGTAGCCCACACATAACAGAATCTAATAAAGTGTTATTTATTTCCCGCAGGACATCTCTTGGAGTGTAAAAATATTTTCAAACTCGCCCAAAAGCAAAAGCGCGGGGTGATGACAAAGACCTTAGTCCTGTTTAGCTATCAAAAAATATATACATATATTATAGATCCTTTAAGAGTAATGCTATTGTAGCGTTTAACACACGTAATAATGGTACAAATTAAAAAAAATGTGGAGCATTTGCCTACGGGAGAAGTCCACTAGAGGGTGAAAGGCTTGAAAATAATAATGACATTTTTTTTTACAAGATATATTTTTTGTTTGCCTTATAAAAAAGCAGTGTATCAAATTTGACAGACAACAAAGTTTTTTTTAATAGCCCAAAGTTAAACCTGTTTCATTTATTGGAATTAAAAGACATGATGACAGATAAATTCATTCAGATCATTGATAATTGATAGGGATGTTCAGCACGATCAGTAAAATATGCTTTATAGCTTTAAGTAATTAAAAAGTTTTAGTAAGTTGAGGTCAATAGCATATCACACGGCATAGTAGTTTAAATTTTGCCAAAAACACTGCTCATGAAAAAAAATCGGCAGAGGTGGCTGCTGCCTTTTCTCACAATTAAAAGCAAATGCAATATGTTAGCTTATTTAAATGCTTTTTCCTAACAACTCTGATGAGTCATATAAAGTTGATTATAAAACATCGACTACTCATCAAGTGTATACGCACCGCAGGAAGGCAAGACAGTAAAATTGACTGGCAAGTTTATGATCACAGTGTATTATACCACTGAAACAATCAAGCAAAAAAATTAAATTAAAAATTAATAATATCGTCCTCATTCAAAAAAGTAATTATCCATTTAGAAAAAGCACACAAGCAGTCACGAGCAATTTAAAAGATAACGAGTCTGCAAGGGTTCTCTTAGATCCGATCTTCTAAATAAAGGCAAAAAGAAAAGTTGGAAACCATGAGAACACCTTTTCTACAAGAATGGTCTTTTCATGATCTTCCGAAATTTAAATTTTCTGACGACGTAAAAGAATTAGAGACCTAAAGAAAAAAAATAGTGAAAAAAGTGTATAGAATCAATTAAATAAAATGTTGTTCTATAATTCTGTAACCAGTTCTTCTCCCAGCATTTGAAACCTTATCAAATTGAAAAAAAAAAACTAAAGCAATTATTCCCTTCATCAAATTGTTGTGCGGAAATCCAATTTCCATTACTCTAATTAAGACGGACAAAAACACTTCTTATGTTTATAATAAAAGAGGTTTGCGCACATGCTTTCTGTTTTATATGTTAGACAAGCGACTTAAGGTTGCTGCAACGGCTGCCTCTTTTATACAGGACAGCAAAAATAACAGCCGAATTGCATCATTTCGATATCGAACGTGTTTAAATCTAAAAAGATTGTTTTTTTTTTTTTTTATCGAAAAACTGACTTAAGGCGAGTTCACCGGCAAAAATTTTGTTCCGAAACATTTTTTTTTTTATATGTAGTTTCTCTCTCTCTCAAAAAATAAAATGTCAAACTACATATAAAAAAAAAAATGTTTCGGAACAAAATTTTTGCCGGTGAACTCGCCTTTAAAGGACACTTTCTCCCTTTCCGAACTGTTCAGGTTTTAAAAAGCGAAAACAGAGCTGAAAAAGACCTTTTTAGTGAATTTGTCAAGGTTCTACAATTTTAAAATTTTTTGCCTTAGTTGCTGTACATTTCATATTTTTTCTGAGATAATAAATTTAACAAAGTTTAATTACTATGCGATTATTTAGATTTTTTTTCAATTTAACTCATACTTGTTAAATACGTGCATGCAATTGATTTAACACTAATGTTTTACATGTATTCGCTTCTGTTAAAAATCTTAATTTATTTATAAATTTATTAACGTGTTTTTTTTTGCAAAAACTTAAAATACTACTTTTTCAAAAACAACTGAAAGAAATAATATTTTCTTTATCCCTTAAAATACTGCTTCATTATGATTTAAATTCATTTTTGTGTCATTTTTGGTGTTTAAAAAGTTGATATTTTAAAATGATAAGAGTTTTTTATAATGCAGTTATTTTTAATTTTATTTTCAGTCATGCTGTCCTTATAAACTAATAAATTGTCGCGTAAGTGCTGGTGGCGAAATGCCACCATTTGTTAATTCGACCGCTTCATCAGAAATACACATGAATATAATACGTGCCCGCCAATATGCCACCTCATCATCATCCAATCAACTACAAACTTTTTATCAAAACTAAATGCTGGACAGACAACATGGCAGAATAAAAATTCACAACGCTTGAGGCAACTTTATTCGTTTGAATAAGGTAAATTTTCAACGTGGTATTTAGATGTTTTACTTTTTTAGGAAAAAGTTTAACTGAAATAAGAATTGACAATTAAAGAATTAACACACTATAACTTGCAATTCTAATGATTTCTTGTGTATAATATTTTTTGTTATCAAACTTATGAATATTTTTTAAATTTAGATTTCGATGACTAGTGGTTAACTTATAGAAGACTAGGATACATACATATGCAATTAGAAATTACTATGAAAAAATTCATTCATTCATTCATAATTCATTTACTATTGACCACAGTTTGCGTAGGGGACTACGAAAACATAGAGAAGTTCAATGGCTCACAGGTCTTCTCCTCTTTCTATACTCTTTTTCCTCAACAAAAGAAAATAAAAGAAAAAGAATTGAACAACAAAAATTGTCCCTTGGTCCATTTAGAAACATGATTTTTAGAGAATGACAAAACTTTTAAAAATAATATCTACATTTATATACAATTTTGAATTAGATGCTAAAATGAACAACTGAACTGTATTACGTCATTAGAGTGGCAGGTGGCATGGAGTTAAAAAAATGCCCAAATATTATACAATCTGTCAATTGATATGGCTGACAGCTAAAAAATTTAAACTGTGTAACTGTTTAAAAGCAATTCTTGCAAATTTATTCCACAATGGCGCCTTCAGAATTGCAGGGCATATTCACTTTATTTCCTTAACTCTATGAAATTTTATTTACTAAACAAGTTTAAAAGTTATTTTAAAAAACGTTTTATTATTTTTAATAAAACTCTGGTTATTAAACAATTCATTAACTGCTAGTCCCACAACGTCGCAATGGTTCGTTCGTTCCATAAATACATTTAAAACAAAAACAATTTTTTAGAATTTGTTTTTGTTTTTAATGTAATTGTGCGAATGAACGAAGGCTTGCGATATCGTGGGACTGGCAGTAAGTCTTAAAAATCCAATTATTTTAAAAAATGTTTTTAAGCTTAATTTTCATATTCTTTGGTAATGGTTTGGTGCAATGTGCACCAGTCCGTCGAAGGCCCTTTTTACAATGCTGCACTGGCTACCGGTCGATCTCATAGCCAAACAATTGGCCATGAACTCGGCGGTCAGACTGGATGCAGCGGTGACGTGGAGGTCAGGGAACTTTGGACATGCGGCTATTTTGGGCTGTTCCTCGGTTATTCCTGACAACATCGATTATTGCACGCCCACCCCCATTTTTGACATTGGTTTCATGGTATCAACGTCGGGCACGTAGAGTGTGCCTCGTGGATATGTTCTTGATGTCTATACTGACGGGTAAAAGTCGAACACTGGGTGTTGTCTTCATTCCTAGATTTCGGATCAGCATGAAGTTTAGGCTTCATGATCAGTGTATCGTGGTTCAGGCTGAGATCTCAGCCATTAAAAGGGCGACTTGCTGGATGAGGCACCACAGGACATACGGAGAGGAGGCCGCGATTAAGTCCTTATCGGGTGTCTATACCACATCCACATTGGTTCGTGAATGCCGGACATCTCTTAACGAGATGGCGAGACATTCCAACCTGGCACTATTTTGGGTGCCAGCTTACTCGGGCATACCCGGAAACATAGTCACGGACGAACTCGCCAGATTTGGAGCCCGGTTGGGAGACCGGAAGATAGATCCACCGGTGGGAGTCCCATTAAGCTGCTGTAGAGCTTTATTCCGGCAGGAACTCTTTAGGGCTGCACAGTCTAGATGGTTTGAAGAGGCTACTCTCGAGGACACTGTGGCCTCAGTACGATAGTGGGAGATCCGCAAATCTACTGAGGTTTCCTCGGGGGCAGCTAGGCACACTGGTGGCTGTGCTGACGGGGCACTGTGTCATTGGTACCCATGCTAGGAGACTGAATCTTCCGCATCATGACTACTGTAGAAGTTGTCAAGATGAGGAAGAGGAGGAAACGGTGGAGCATCTGCCCTGCCACTGCCCAGCTCTTTCTGGAAATAGAGCGGCCATCTTCGGCAGTCCGAGACTGCATGGTCTTGCAGACTTTTCTGTCTGCGATGTTGCTAGGATAAACTTGTTTATTCGGTCCTCGGGATGGTTTGGACTTGGATCTTTGATGGTGTCGTAGTGACCTGAATCTGATCCCTGCACATTCTGTTTCCAGGTGACACAATGGGACCTTTGCGACCCAAGTGAGTCGGTCTTATTACGCCGACGGCCTGTGCAACCTAACCTAACCTAGTAATGGTTTCATATTTAAGCTATGAACCACTGTAACTACTATGCGTTTCTGTTAATAACAAATAATTTTTATCAATAAAAAGGCTGTTATTACGTTACGAAAACTTTAATTAATCAAAAAAGGACGTAGTTCCTATTCCCATGCATTTATTATTTAATGTACACAACTTTTTTGGTCAGTTTTGAAAAGTTATCGTCGTTGTATTGTGGCAATTAACTTCGTTATACAAATGATAATACAGTCGACTCTTGATAATTTGAAACTCATGGAACCAGAGAAAAAGTTCAAAATATCGAGTTTTCATATTAACAAGACTTCAAACCATCAAAAGACAGACAAAAAAATTCAAATTAACAAGAGCTTGTTTGCATGCTAAAATCGTGGCGAAAAAACTAAAGAAAACGGTTTAAATTACTTTTAAAAACAGGAACAAAATCACATTAGGAGTTCAAATTATTAAGTGTAAAAAAATCGAACTTCCAATTATAAAATGTTGACAGGCATGATGTCATTTTGTAGCCATCACAAAAATCGAAATAAATGATTGTTTTATTTTTGTAAAATTGAAACAAAATAAATTATAGAGCGTAGTGCTAAAAAATTCAAATTATAGATAGTCGATGATCAAAATTCCATTGATTTAATTTCAAACTATTGAGGGGACCAAAATACATAGATTTTTTTTCAATATATTGAATGTTTTTCAAGGGACCTGGGAAACATTTCAAATTATCGCGAGATTCAAATTATCAAAAGTCGATTGTATATAATATAGTATTAAAAGTACAACAACAATTTTCACTGTGTAACAAATAAGCACGCGGAAAGAGCTACGAAAAATTCAAATTTTGTTAGGAAATACAAAAGAAACTAAAGCAACAAAAAATTATTTAATAAAATATTAGAGTAAATAAGAAAAACAAATAAACTAATTAAATCAGCTTAAATCCAAAATTGTTTACAAAATTTTTGAGGACTTAAAGAATTTTATTATTTATTTTTATATTTTTTTTTTTTGATTTATCATAACAAAAAAATATTTTGAATAAGAAATTTTATTTTTATTAATATGAAAGAAGCACCTGTATAAATGCATTTATAAAACACACATTGGTTGCCGACGATGTTGGTATCGTTTTAACTGTAATTTATTAGCCAACGACAAGTCGTAAAATTGTGTAGACGCAGTTGCCTACATCTTAAAATAAAGCCGGGCAGCGTTCCCAAAATTTTTCGAGTCAGATTCCTAACCCTTCCATGCTCATTGTTGCCTATAGGCTACATTGTATTTATATGCATCTAATTCCCGTTAGTTTTATTTTTTTAAATCTGTGTTTTTTGCATTGTGCAGTCTTATGTGTGGCGAAAGCTTATAGCTATTTGTTTTATTCTTACCTATGCACGTGTTTATTCAGTAGGAGTTCTCGGAAGTGCGAAATATTCAAGAGTGATTTTTGAAAAAGCGTGTTTATTAATAATGTGTTTAAAATTGTTATAATAAAATTAATATTGCGATAGAAAGTGAAAAATATAATTATATAGCGATAAGATTACTATTTAGAAGAAGGAACAC
The DNA here is from genome assembly GCA_916610165.2 of Gymnosoma rotundatum. Lineage (NCBI taxonomy): Eukaryota > Metazoa > Arthropoda > Insecta > Diptera > Tachinidae > Gymnosoma > Gymnosoma rotundatum. The sequence continues at coordinate 47,479,631 of OU744336.1, read as the reverse complement.
TTAAAAAAGTGTTCTGTTTTTGTATAAAAATTTTGTAAAATTGCTGTTGCCTATAGGCAACATTCATCGATTGGGTTAATTTTCAAACGATGTTAATTTTTTATCAATAAAAATATTTTATGCGTTGAAGGCAGAAATTGAAAAAAATTTTGAATTTAACTGGGATGATTCCACGGATGAAGAAAACAGTAGTTTCATCAAGAAAACGAGGACGCCCATCATCACTTATTTCAGTGATGGAGGAAACCCCTTCCTCAACAAGTTTTTCACCATCATTATTTTCTCCTACAACGGCCCCTGAATCAAGATCCTATAAGAGAGCGTATGTTGCAGAAGCAGCTTACCGGCCAGATATTATAATCTGGGTCACTGGCAGAAAGAGAGGCCAAAGGCAGATATAGGCTATGCCACATAGGTTATCCTCGGTCTATATGTAGTAAATGTAACGTATATTTGCGCTACAATCCACAAAAAAAAAAACTGTTTTGTTTCTTTTCATACGTAAGTTTAAATAAAACAATACTTCAAAAATAAATAACGAGTTTTTTTAACTCACCACAACTACAACAACATTCTGTAACTACCGAACCATGATACATAGAAATATTTATCAACGCATTGTTGAGTCATACATAACACATATACGCTCTAAAAATTTTTTGCTCCGCCCATTTTAATTCGGACATAAAAGGGCTAATAAGATAAATTTTTTCCTCACAGTTCTCCGATACAACAATTTCAACTATTCGCCAAAAAAACCCACTTCAAATAATACTATTTATTTTAAAATTTTATCTAAGTACTAACGTTTTTAACTTGGTTTTCATTATGTTTATGGTAAAAAAAAAAATCCGAATTCATTTTTTAAATTTACAGAAATAATTATATGTCATAATTTTTAACAATATTTTGTTTTACCGTATTAGGAAACTTGAACGTAGCGAAGAAGTAAAATTTATATAATAATAAATAACCAAAACAGAAAAAAATCTCCAAAAAACTACTTAAATTCCCAAAAAGGAAAATATACCCTCAACGAATTCCTCCACCCACAATCTGAAAATCTCATTCGCATTTTAAAAATAAAATCCCCTAACCTGACAAAACAAATACATATACAAATACATTTATAGAGAGTTTTGAATTAGACTTTTTAAAAACTCTCAGTCAGTATAACTTTTCAAGTATTTTTAAATTAAAGGTAAGTGGCAATCAAAATTTACTATTTTTTTAGAAAACATTAAAAAGATTATAAGCACTATATTTATTTGTAAATTGTTAAATTATTTTATTACCTTTAATTAAATCTTACTGACTGTATTTTTCCCAAACACTTCAGCATTTTTGAGAATTAAAAAAAAAATCTCTAAACCAAAACCAAAGAGCTCTGAAAGATAAACAATAAAAGAAAAATAACTCCCCATAGAAATAACTTGATAAATAAGCTAAAATATAAATCTTGTACAAACTTAAATAAGAAAATTATTATAAGAAAAATGAGAGTAAGCAAACAGAAAAAGACAAACTAAAAAAACAAACACATTTTTTGGTTCGAAATAAATGTGTAAAAAATGATTTATAGAAGATAACAAAAAGCAACAGAAAAAAAGTTAACTAGAAAAATAGAAAATTGTATTGTACAAAACTATAGAAATAACGTTATTAGAAAATAAAAAATACTATAAAGGAAACTTCATCCTACGACAATCCCACAGATTAAGAGCCTTTAGCATGTTACAGTAGCCACAACATAAATATTAACAAAACCAAAGTAAATAAATTCTCAAAATGATTTGAGTATCGATGATAACAACAGACAAATAAAATTAAGAAAACTAAATATTAAATAAATGAAATCATAAAAAATACCATTAAAACTTTAAGTGGAATAAACAAACATTACAAAACCATAAATACAAATTATTCAACTGTAATACAAATATTTAACAAAGACTTAACCTCAAAACTTTGATTTTAAAATGATCGTTTAGAAAAACTAAAATTGTTTTGTGTATGTTTACAAAATTCTATGCAGAATGACTAAAAGAAATAAATTAAAAAATTTTTAAGATATTAAATTATGTAATTAAAATATTATCATTGCCATAATTTTAAATTGTGAAAATAAAAATATAAAAAAAATGTATTTTGATCATAAAATAAAATCAAATAATACGTAGAATGGTTTTATTATTATGCGGATATAGTTTAATTCTAAATTTAAGTTTTATTATTTCTATACGTTGGAAAGATTAATGCTGTGCTTCTAAAAGATATAAATTTTTTATTTTTAATTAGATGGGCTCATATCATGATTATTTAAATTTATTTATTTTTAATACTTAATCAATAAATTCTTTTTATACACTTAACCACAAAAAAGGTATATCTCAGTGTGTCTACAATATCCATTTCCGATTTCATAAAATATATATATATATTCTAAGTTCTTATGCGTAGCGAACTTACTTAAGCGATGTCCATCTGTCCGTCCGTATTCGGGTTAAAATAAACTTTGTCAAGGCCCTAGATAAGCTATAGAAAATTTAAATACGCCAATCGATCAGACATACCGTCGAAAATTTTGCTTTAGAAAATCAGCAATATCGGGTCATGTCCTTCAAAGCAGCGGGCAAAACGCCACATCTGCCTCAAATTTTTTCAATTTTTCCATATCATTTAGAACAAATCTAGTTTTGTGAAGTAACTCTATATACATATATATTGGGCAATAGAGTATTAAAAAATAAGAAAAACACATTATGAGAAAAAATTTGGGCTCTCCCATATTTTCCGAGTTATGGGCCTCTAAACTGTTCATAGAAAAGAACGATTGTGCACCATAATTTTTAAGATATCAATATGATGGTATGGTATCATTTAAAAGTTTTTAGAGAGATCTTTAAGGAAATACAAAAATTATTTAAAGTGCTTAACCCATTAAGAGCCGATGATGTTTTTATGTAAAATTATATTTATATAATACTTAAATTTTTGTTTTTATTTTTGTAATTCTCTGAATATTTGTTTGTTTTTTTTTTTTTTTTTTTTTTTTTGTTATTGAAGTTACTTGACTAAACTAGATTTACATAAACAGTGAAGGGTATATAAGATTCGGCATAGCCAAATATCACTCTTACTTATTTTATTTGATTTAAAAGTTTTTTTTTGCTTTCTTGGTTGCATAAAGTTCTCATTCTCTTAAATTGTCTGTACAAAATTTGGGTAGAATCCACTGACAAGCTTTATGTGCAGTGGCAAAATGGCCACATGGATATGATTTCCCCGCAGAAATTTTTAGTTTTAAAAAATAAATATATGATAAGAATATGACGAAATATTAACATTTAAGGGAATCATGTAAATGTTATTCAGAACTGCCATCGAGCAATTGAAATAAAATAAAAAACAAGCTGCTTTTAGTAAATAACAAGTGAAAATGCGGGTAATATTATTTCATATTGCTCAGCGACATACATTTTACATAACATTTTAGGTTTGAAAAGTTTTTAGGCAAACAACCGTTTGAATGATTATTTCCTAAGCGGAAATGACTTTACTTTTTCAATCGAAATAGGTAGACATTTAAAATTCAGGCAGAAAGACTGTGTAGAAATATCTCTGCTATAAAAATAAATTTAAAAATTAAAAAGTGTTTCGAAACGAATTCGGCATTTCTTTAAAATCATTATAGGCAGGCGCTTGAAATATGCTTAAGAATAAAAAAAATTATAATACCGTAATTTTTATATGTATTAATAAAAACAAGTTAAAAAAAATAAAATTTTAAGGAAAAGCCATTTTTACAGGACTTTCCTTTAAACTTACCAAAAGTACGTTTTACCATGAATGCTATAACATAATTTTTTTTAGAAAATAACTCAGCCATTTTTAAAGGGCTAGATTCATCTAAAACTTGCCATGAGCATAGCAGAGAAGCATTTAAGCATGAGTTTTGAAACTGGGTACCATCCACTTTTCACGGATGGCGCTATGTGCTCTCAAATTTGGGTACCTCGAACCTGCAAATTTTTCTAATGCTTGACATTGCTTCAGTTTTTGTCACACGTGGTTTTAAACGCCTAGTCAATACCTAAAAAATGCTGCTTTAATTTGCATGATCGAGTTATAGGCATTTTAAAATTAAAATTTTTGATTTTCGATACTCTGGTCCAGTTTTTCCAAAACGTTGGGCATAATTTTTAGCAAATTCTTTTGATCTTTCTAACGTAGTTAGTGAGCAAAATTCAAAATATACTGAAAAAAGCCTTATACCTTTTCTACCTTTAAAATATACCCTTTTTATTTCAAAATTCCAAAATTATTGTGTTTTTTTTTTTGCCTAATTTTTCGTTTTTTTTTTTTTTTTATTAGAAAAAATTTTTCTTTAGGAATATATAAAAATTTTTATTTTTGTTTAATCCAACTATATGTGAATATGCTTAAAAAATTTAGTATAAAACTGATCATTCTTGTAGAAGATGAAGCTCCCTTAATTTGATTTTTGTGGCATCGAAACCCAAAGCTGGGATCGGAAAAACAAACTACTATAAAAAATGTATACTCCGATTTTTTGCTGAAAGTATTTCATGAGCCCTAGTCCATATGTGAACTTTATGGGCAAAAGAGCAATAAAAACAAATTTACAGATTTTTGGTCTTTAACTTAATTTTGCAGATTTTTTGCCATTTGATTTTAATTGCCCAACTAAACATTTTATTTGATTTGCCAGACAGAAGGGTTAAAAATGTAACTACTTTGCTCAAATACTCCTCTGCTATGCTCAGCAAATGGCTGAGTTATTTCCAAAATATTTTGATTCTGCCCCACTGTGACTTGGCGGATTTATTTACGCTTTCAAATGAAGCCGTATTCTAAAAGCTTTAAACATAAATTGATATTCTTGAAAAAAAAAACATATTATTCGATAAAAAGGAACAATAGGAATCTTTCATATAAAAGAAAAAATAACAATTTGAAAATATTTGCAGATTTCTAATAATAGATTAAAATTTAAAATAGGCAAACATGCCTAATTAGAACATAGAGCCGTTTTCGTAAACTTTTAACAATTAAAGATAGGAATTTATCGGGGTAATCAACGCTTTTGATTATTAAGGGCAAACCTAAAAGTAACGTACGGTACGTAACGTAAGGTTTGTTGTTTGGAGTTGCCAAACTTTTTCAGCTACAAATTAAAATAAACATGAATAATTCAAAAAAAATAGTAATGATAGAAAGCAAAAGCGGCTTAACAATGGAACTGCTTTGTTTATTATAAATTTTCCAAGATATCGATTGCCAAAGAATACACATTACGTTTCCTTCTTGAGGCTGCCACAATAGTGGTGTTTATTTGTTGCTTCATTGTCAAAATTTTCAAATTAAAAAATTCAATTGATAGCAAAGTTGTACAAACTAAGATTAGATAAGCCTCATTTTATAGTAGAAGTTCACTTGAGAACTCTATATAGGCAAGTTATAAAAGCGGCCCTTAAAGTTTTAATTTTAACGATTTTTAAAAAATAAAATTAACGAAAAGCTTTTGAACTATTGTTCATTGCAAAAGCAGAAAATTATTACACACTAAAAAACTAAATATGTTTAGTTTATTGTGTCTATTGTAGTAAAAGAAAATTAAGAATTTGTTTACAATTATTTTCTGTGACCTTTTAATGTTCTGTCTATTTTCTAGTCGTTTTATTATAATAAAAAAAAACATGCCAAAAAGCATTTGTTTAGAAAGAAAGTTAACCAAATTTAAGCCTTCATAAACACACTATTTATGAAACATGTATAGTCGTAAAAAAATAAATTATTACATAATAATAAAAAATATGTTAATGTGTTTCTAAAAAAAGTTTTATCTGGCAAATTGTAACCAGTCATACATTTTTAGTTAACAAAAGATAAGTTTAAGTGCTTTTATATGGACCACAATACCATGTCCTAGCAATTGCTAAACATTATAATCTTTAAATTGTTAAGCAAAATTGTTTTAATTTAGCTTAAGTTTAATTATCAAACAAGCTTCTAAACTGTTGGATTAAGATAAATGGTAAATGTCTAAAAAAATTTAAATATAAAAATTAGAAAATTAAAACTTTGAAGAAGACACAAGGACATTAATTCAATGTAATGTCTGGGTCTTCATTTGCATTATTTGTTTATGATCCGGAGTAACCATGACCAAGTTATATTTTTACATTTATAGAGAAACATTAGACATTAGTTATTATTTATTGGATTTTCATTAAGTTAAAAGGCGCTTGTATAAAACGACCTGCCAACCTTGTAATGAAGGTACAAAATGATTATGAAGAATTATTTTCAGACAGGATATTTATTCAAAAATTAAAAAAAATCCTACAGAAATTTAATTATGTCTCAGTGCTGACATAAAAATATTTTTAAGCTGCAGATATGTTTAAATGAAACATTAAGTTTGATACTTTCTCACTTTTCTGGCTTTTTCTATTTATTATTTTCTACTTACACAACTATCTTCTTTGATTCTTTTAAATTATTTATTACATTGTACAAAAGGCAGCCCGGTACGAATACAGAAACTTTATATTTTGAGAAGTTTTTCCAATTTTTCTCAATTTCGTTTTGTCACATTTTTAAGTGTCTGCAGAAACAATTGCTTTTGTCAAATTTATGTCAAATTTTTTATTGAGATCAAAAATCGAAAATTACTCTTTGCTAAAAAATTACCTTTAGGAATATTTTTATTAAAAAAAAGACCTTTAACTAAGCAGTTCCAGGCACAAAAGGTATTTAAAACAAGTAAGAGTGCCATATTCGGCTATGCAGAATCTTATATATACTTCACCATCTATGGAAATCTAATTTGGGGAAGTAACTCCAATCACAAAAGCGATATTGGGGTTGAGAGAGAATTAAAAAAAAATTTTTGGTACTGAATATACACAATTATTCATAAAATTTTTATGAAAACTTTTTTGAAAACCACAACAACAAATAACACACGCAAATTTAAAGCAGAAAAACAATTGAACAATCAAAAAACCGAAATGAAAGTAATTATTTTATGGTAACAGTAAACATAAAAAGTTCCTTCCTTCGGTATAATTGCAATAATGTTAAAGATAAGCAAATTATAACCCTAATCCTTACTTTTTAAATCATTAATTATTGCATATTTTTATTAACGACCCTCGCTTGAATTTACAAGGAACTTAAAAGACAAAACACAAAACTCAAATAAAAATAATTATTTTATGATACCAGTAAACATAAAAAATTTCTTCCTTAGGTATAATAATATATATATAATAATAATCCTTACTTTATATAACACCGCTTATTGCACATTATTTTATTGAATTTGAAAGGAACTCTACTACTTACCAATATTCAAAAACAATCTGCAATGGTAAACTTAAATTTCAACTAAAAAAACCTTCAATAAAAAATGTTATTATATTTGGTCTATCGTAACATGTACTATTTTGCCGTCCGTACACGCATATATTTTTGCTTCTTTTTTCTAACCACGAAGTTATTTTAATTTTACCGTGTTCTTTTTTTTCAACCACCAAGTTATTTTCATTTTCCAATGTACTCTTCTTTCAACCTCGAAGTTATTTTCAATCTACTATTTTTTCAACCACAACGTTATTTTACTTTTTCATTGTGCTCTTTTTTCAACCACGAAGTTATTTTACTTTTTTAATGAATTTTTTTTCGGAACGCGTACTAAAAGTAGAGTACGCGTACGCAAACAATAGCTTTAGTGGAACATTCGCGTACGCAAAAAAATATTTTAATAGAACACATTCGTGGTTGTGTACGAAAAATTTAAAAATTTAGTAACACACATAATTGTTATGAAAAAAGAAATGTTCGGGTTGGTTTTAGTTGTTTGTTTTTAATTTATGTACGAGAATTTTGTACAGTGAGTGTACTTTTCTGAACTCTGCTAAAAATGACATTGGCTCTTAATGGCTTAAGCATATAAAAAAAATTTAGAGTTTCCGTAAAGATCTATTTAAAAGCTTTAAAATTAAACCCATATCGATATTTTAAAAAATTTGAATATTTTAGAGCCTCGTAACTCGGAAAATATGGGCGATGTTTTTTTTTCATATTTCTTAATTCTCTATCGCCGCACATATTTGTTTTTTTTTCGATAATGCTGATTTCCAATATCGCCTCTATTGGTGATAATCGGCACTATATCTAATCGATTGACATACAATTTTTTTTTTTAAATCAAGAAATCGACACTCACACGGATGAAGGGACAGACAGTCATCGACTTTGCTATGCATAAAAAGTCAGAATATATACCATTTATGGAGTCGGAAATGGATATTGTAGAAATTACACACGGAATGACAAACTTAGATACACCATTTTTTCACTTTTTGTGGTTAAGGGTATAAAAATAATTTTAATAAAGTGGTAATTTTTAATATTTTTAGAGGCTAAATACAAAATATTGGTACTTTTTGTAAGAGAGTAATAAACTCATAAAAAATCATAAGAATTTGCAAAAAGCACTCTCATACAAAACTTTCTTTAATTCATACCAGTCTTACATAAATTTGATTTAGTCAATAAATTTTATAAAATTAATCACACGTTTTAAAAAGGTACTTTTTTAAAAGTGAATATTTTCGTTTATTTTAGCGTGACATACTTTCTGACTAAGGAGAGATTTATTAAATTTTGTATAAAAAAATAAGCTGTAACGCAATAAAAAAATAGACAGGTTCGTAAAAATTTTAATCGATTTTTAGAAACTATTAGAACTAGAATTATTTAACTCAAATATGAATATGTTAAAATATTCAACAGGTTTATGTATTAAACAAAATCGGTTTAAGCAAGCCGAATCCCGAAATTCCCAAATCATTGGCAAAAATCCCAAAATCGACATATTTATATTTTTAAGACTTAGCACTAGGGTCGTAAAATACTTTTGAAAAAAAAAACCAAAGGCCTTTAAAAATGGTTTCAATTTTTATTTTCCAGCTTAGGGATTTCAAAAGATATGGGCTAAATACAAATATCATAAAAAATATTTTGAGTTCAAGGATGTTCAGGATTCAAAAAATTTTCAAATTGATTAACTTGATTAACAGAAATCATCTCCATAATATCGCATTTTAGAACAGTGGAAAAAATAATGATTCATTGAAAATATTTTTTTTTGGCACAAAAAATGTAAATAAGAGGGCTGCTCTATATATTTCTGACCTAATAGTGAAAATGCGAATATTTATAATTAAAAATGGTTTTATTGTTTTTCAAAGTATTCTCCAGCATGCACTCAAACCAGTTGTCGAAGCACTTTTTCCACTCCGATTGAGACACCTCTAAAACATGGTTTTTGAACACTTCAACAGCTTCTTCTGGCGACGAAAATTGTTGACCACGCATTTTTTTCTTGATGTGCGGAAACAAGAAGAAGTCATTAGGTGCCAAGTCAGGGTTATACGGCGGATTACCCATTAATTCGACGTTTCGGCCGGTCAAAAACGCTCTGGTTTGAGCCGATGTGTGAGAGCTCGCATTGTCATGATGAACAATGATTCGTCTTCTCTTGTTGGTTTTTCGAATTTCTCCGATGACTTCAGGCAAACAAATTGTAGTGTACCACTCAGAAGTGACTGTCCTACGTTGCTCAAGCGGAACAGTCGCCACATGACCAATTTTGCCGAAGAAACAGGCGGCCATTTGCTTCGAAGTGCTTCTTCCACGAACAACTTTCGTTGGATTTTGCAAGTCTTTGAAGACCCACACGGGCTCATACGCATAGATCCATGATTCGTCACCTGTGACGATCTTATAAACGTCTTTTGAAGCACCGCAATCGTATTATTGCAACATTTCTTTGCACCAATCGACACGAGCCTTTTTTTGAGCGACTTTCAAATTGTGCGGGATCCAACGAGAACAAACCTTTTTTACGGCCAGGTGTTCATGCAGTATCGAATGTATGCTGGTGGAAGAAATGTCCAAGGATGTCTCTATCTCTCGGTATGTCGCATGTCGATCTTGCATTATGAGTTCACGCGCGCCATCAATGTTCTCTGGCACAACAGCCGTTTTTGGACGACCTTCACGGAATTCGTCTTTGAGCGAGCTTCGGCCACGATTAAATTCATTATACCAATTTTCCACAGTGCTATAGGATGGTGCTTCATCGCCATACAAAGATTTAAGTTCATCAATGCCCTTTTGTCGTGATAATCCACGTCGAAAGTTGTGAAAAATGATGGCACGAAAATGTTCACGAGTTAATTCCATTTTTTTCTATTTTAATTTTTTCAAGTCACTGTAAACTACACAAATAATGGTCGTACGTCAAAACGTTTTGAGTACGATTATGCTTAAAAATGACAAACTTTCCAATGGAAATGTCAGATTGCACTCGGCAGCACTCAGTGTTGCCAGGCCAGAAATATATATAGTAGCCCTCGTATGTGTCATTTCACAAATTGCAACTTAAAAATAGCATCTTTGCTTATCAAGTAAAATTTTGTTATAAAGTTAACTGAAAAAAAATTGGGGAAATAATTAAAAAAAAATTGAATAACTCAGGAGTTACGTTTTCAAATACAAATAACTCTTTAGCTATGGGCTACTTGTTTTTGAACACCTTGTCAATGGCTTTGATTAGTGTCACAAAAGATTACAGTTTTAAAAACTCTAAAAAGATCGTCTACTAACAGTGTGTTTCAATCGCGTAAAAATTAAAGACTTATTTACAAATTATTTCGTGCCTGGAGAATACTCTGTACTCTGTCATGTTATTTACCAGAACAATTTTTTTTAAATAGCAAAAGTCATTTAAGTTCGTAAACTACATACAGTGTCTTAAAATACAGGAATGTGTAACAACATAAATGGCTTTGTCTATCTGCCAGGTACCTGTCAGTTCATTGTAACTGTGAACCAGTTACATAGTTTTGACTTTAATTTAATTAAATTAAGATATAAAGAAAGTCTTTACAAAAAATAAGAAACAGTAAAGTATTTTTAGTTATTATTTTAAAATAACGAATAAGAAATTCATTAAGATTTAAATGATGGCTGCAATTATAATTGTCTTACTTTTAAATTGTCCTTGTGCATCTGTAAACATATTTTATAAAATGCATCTGCAACAGCCGCCGCATAAATAGTTTTTTTTGTATTTCCACTCTATTTCCATTTGTGTACTAATTTTTTGTTATTGCATTTTTGTTTTATTTTTTTTTTTTTAATGTTACAAAGTAGAAAGCATCTCATCTAAAATGACAAAAAAAAACATTTTTTAATTAAAAATGCTTTTAGCTACTTTTAGTTGTGTTACTGTATTGATTTTTAACCTGTTGGGGTAAGAACAAAAGTACAACAGTTTTAGATCATTGAACTTTTTGATTAATTTAAATAATACGAGAAAAAGATAAAAAAAATCTTTGAAGAAACATTGAAAAATATTTTTTTTATAAATATTATTTAACTTTTTTCGCTCGGTGCACTTAATAATTTTAAAATTAATGAAACTACATAAATGTGCACCGGGTATTTCTGTGGAAGTAAAATGTTTTGTGTTTTTTTTTTTTTTGTTATTTGCAGTAGTTGCGCAAAATGTTTATTACCTTTCCAGTATTTTTCGTTGTTAAATATATATTTTTTTCTATAACAATTAATATCCTATAATAAAAAATATCCTAGAATAATGATTGTTTTCTGAAAATATATATCGAAAAGCAAAATCATATTTTTATCGTATTCTAACAGTCGCAACATTTTTGTGACACTTTTTTAAACCTATTTCATTTTGCGACTTTTTTTATTTTGTTGCTATTTTCCCCCCTTTTTGTCAGTTAACCACAACACAATTTTTTTATATTTCACTCGATATTGTTGAGAAAACGAACATCGGTCTAGTGCGCTGGTAGGGTTTGCATGTTATAAAAAGCAATCAATATCTTTTTTTTAATTTTTCAACTTTTTCTCCTAGACGCCTTTTAAAAATATTTTTTCAGAAATTAAATATAACAGTTTTTGCAGCAAGTGATTTAAACGTTTAAAAATTTTAAATAATAAGTACTTGAAGCTTAAATTTTATACAAAATAAAACTATTGATATGTGGTCACAGTTAGAGAAAGACACTGAGTTCAAGTCGGAAAACTGCAACAACGCTATATATTTTTCCAAGAAATGTTCAATTTTGCGGTATTATTTCCGAGAATTTGAACTTAGACGAACAAACAACTTGGTTTTTTGCATTATCTAATTTTACTTGCTTAAACGACTTTTTATGTATCGTTTGAAAAATTCCCAACGGTAACCGTGGTCAGATCGCAAACAGCAAAGTGAAATCGTTAGTTTTCGCATTATGCTAGGATAATTTTTAAGTCACAGAACACATATGAGTATTAGGAAAAATTCATCAAACATTACAGCCATAATAGCCTAATACGTCAGTAAAAAAGATAAAAATATAAAAAGTAATAACGTATACCAATAATTTTAATTAATTACGAAGAGAATCAATTTATATATAATTTTTATTTAATATTATAATTATTATTATTTTGATTTACTATTTCAGATTAAAATAAAACTATTAAATGTACAATTTAAATTTAAAATTTCATTAAAATAATTGTGCTCGTATCAATAAACATTCATAAAAGAAGTTTCAAATGACTGATTATCAATATAAATTTAAAGAGAATTTATAAAAAAAAAAGTTTAAAATTACATTTTATATATTGTTAACAAAATTAAATCAAATGTAAAATACATAAATAATGTGAATTTAAAATGTTAATATTAAAATTCCACAAATACATAATAAATTAGAATTTAAACGTAAATAAGGCATCCCAAATAAATGCATACATGTACATTCATAAATACATAAGTAAATGTTGCATGAATTTACCGTTAAACATTTAGCTGTTAAGTTATATAAAAAATTTAAGATATTTCTTTTGTTGGTTAAAATTATCTGTTATTTTAAAATACACAATAAAAAATGACTCAATAAATTTTAGAAAATTTAACTTTTAAAGAATTTTTAATTTTCTATAAGTTACTTGGTGGCTGATAGATGTCTGCTTACATGAGAAGAGACATCATTCCACCTTTTTATGGTGCATTAATTGTTTTTTTTTTAAGTTCACTTTTCTTTTCTCTGCCCGACTTATGTAGAGTCAGCACAGCTTGTAATTACATGACCTACTAAGAGCTCGTATCTAACATTTATGCTTCCGGTAAATGCCGTAGTATAACTAAATGTTGAAAGTACAGCCCAAATTTAACACTTTTTTTGTGATATTAAGAAAAAACACTTTGATTAGATTATTTGCAAAATATGAATAAAAATTATTTAGAAATTGTTGAGTTATTACAACTTAAAATTAGAGTAACAAAGTAATAGATTCAAAGAATATCAATGTCATTTTACGTGTCACTATAGTTACCAAATTCAAACTGTTTTGATAATGGTCACTAAAAAATGTATTAAAAATGCAACCCGGGTATCTTCTTAGAATTACACCACTGATGATTATTGGTCATATGTAAAGTACCGTTAACAAAAATACATTTGTAACACAAAGTCAGGATTTTACAACAGAGATAAAATTTAATATTGAACGAAAAAAACATTAAAAAAAATACCTTTTCAATATTTTGGTATGTTATTTCTGCAAATATGTGTCAAGACCCCTTCGGATTCGTGATATTTTCATTCAATGGATGGGGTTAAAGCAATAAAAAACAACTTTTGTGATACTTAAAGTAACACAATTTATGAAAAATCGTTTGCAAATTATAAGAGGCGCCAGGTTAAGGCATACGGGAAAAAGAAGTAGGATTGAATCTAATATGGATCTAATAGTTTATCTGATTCTGCACTCAGAACCATCGATTTGTTTGTATAGTCCGAAACAACTTTTAAGAACATATAATCTGAGAGAGTTGTATTTAAATGAAAGAGAATAATGCACCGGTTTAATTTAGAGTAATCAATTCATGGATGAATCCGAAAGTGTTAATACTAAAAAATTTCTTTCAAGTTAATAAATATTTACATGGTATTGATTCACTGTATGACAGATGAAAGCTATGTAATATATTAGACATTTCTAAAGAATATTTTTTTTTTGGTTGGAGAGGGGTAAAATTTGTTTTGGGGAAGTTTAGGGTCTACCTCGATTTGCCAGTAAGTATAAATGTGGCTTTATGTACTTCTAATGAAATACAAATAAATAAAAAATTCCAGGACGCTGAATTCAATGGCGTAGCCGTTCTATGAAGTTAGATCTAGTATTCGCGACATTAACGATTTCAAATATCCACGATAAAGTAACATAAAAACGTTTTTTAAAATTTTGGGGTAATTTTAAAATTTAAATAAATATTAAATATTAGGATATACTACAACTTTTTCGCGGATATAAATTTGTTTTTCGAAAAATACATTTTTACGTATTTAGGGCCAGTTTCACGATGTCGTAATCGTTCGTTCGTTCGCCTAATTACCTTCAAAACAAAATCAATTCTAAAAAACAATTCTATAAAATTGTTTTTGTTTTAAATTTAGCTGTGGAACAAACAAATGATTGCGACCTCGTATAACTTATTTATTTATTATTATTATTTTTTTTTGTTAAAACTGATAATGCGCAAATAAAAATTACACCGCCATTTTGTTTTAAGTAAATTTAAGTTACTATCACTGAATAAAAAATACTTACGAATTTGTACGATTTTTTGTGCATTTATGTAACCAATATTAAAAATTTAGTTTTCGGCATATATGTTGGGCGGTAGTCTTGTGCTTTGTCCGATTTTTCCAATAAATTGAATTTTTCTTAATTACAGTATTTTATAGTAATATACCAAATTACAACACTCAGAGACAACTCCTTCCATCTACACATATATCGTTATACGGGATCAAAACACTGTGCGGCCTAATGAAATGTACGTAGCGTTTTGTTGAGTAATCAACGAAATTTCCATTTGATCTAGCCTTACCACAATATTCAATTTAAGCGATTTTATTTAAAAAAATATTTGTGTTATTGGCACGCCAAAAAATTGATCTAATATTAAATATGCTTTACTTTATAGTATCGATAGTTTACTACACTTAGATTCTTGGTAGAAAACACAAATATTAATAATTATTCGTAAAACAAGAAATATGTACACGAACTTGTTCCGGTCCCAAATACAAAGTTTAAAAATGTTACCCTATTGTTTTCGCCACAATGTCTGTCCGTCTCTCACAGCTTTTACCTTTACAACCGTAAGAGACACTTGAAATATTCGCAAAAAATGTGGCTACAGTCACTACAACAACAAATACTAAAAATTAAAAGGTGTTCCGAAAGTGACGTGACTTTTATAAAAAAAATATATTTTGAACTGTAAACACGTCACTAAAATTATGTTTGCTTTAGCATCAAATAAAAAAAAAATTTAATTAAACGGTGTCCGAATATTAACGTGATTTTCACTTATATGGCCTAAGTATTTCAACCGAATCAAACAGATCTTTAGAATTTACACAGAGTATGTACAATAACAAATACTAAAAGATAAAGGGTGTTCCGAAAGTGACGTGATATTCATAATTTTTTTAATTTTAATTAAAAGTTGTACGAATATTAACGTGATTTTCACTTATATGGCGTTATTATTTCAACCGAATCAAACACATATTTAGAATTTACACAGAATATATACAACAACAAATACGAAAAGTTAAAGGGTGTTCCGAAAGTGACGTGATATTCATAAATTTCAACCGAATCAAACACATATTTAGAATTTACACAGAATATATACAACAAATACGAAAAGTTAAAGGGTGTTCCGAAAGTGACGTGATATTCATAAATTTTTTTTATATTTTGAACTGTGCACACGTCACTATAATTATATTTGCTTTAGCATCAAGCAAAAACAATAAAAATTTTAATTAAAGGGTGTCCGAATATTAACGTGATATTCACTTATATGGCCTTATTATTTCAACCGAATCAAACAGATATTTAGAATTCACACAGAGTATGCACAAAAATGTCTGCTATAAAAATAAATTAATGAAATTTTCGGCTTTTGGTTCTTTTTAATTAATTTTCTAAACATTTTTAGAAAGAAAAATTATTTACAAATGTATGCGGACGTTTTCCAAAGAAAACAAGAAAAATTAGACGCTAGCAGAATGAAATGCAGCATTTTCTGTACCGCCACATCCTTCATCAGCATTCTTTGCATCTATCTACCTTATGCTATGTACATCGTAAACATCATCTATTTAACCAACTAATCTTAATGTTAATTTGGTGAGACGAAGTTCACACACAACTTAAAGCTTTTTCTTTGTCATTCTCTTTGTAACTCGTCTTGTACATTTGTTGTTGCTTTTTTTGTACTAGCAATTTGATAGTCACAAACAGCGTTGCCGCTTTGGTCCAATCGGACCAAACTTGGTAGTTTTTCGTTTTTAAAAAACAGTTTGGTAGTTTGGTTGGTTTGTTGCATTTTTGTAAATTTTTGGTAGGTTTTCCTCCTCTAGCAATTTTTTAGCAATAGTAAATTTTTCACCTTAAAATTCAGAACATAAAATAAAAAGAAATGTAACTATGAATTAAATAAACAATAACTTTGAATAGTGTTACCACTGTTTTCAAAAACTGTTTTAGGTGCAATAAAAAACATCTCTGCTTTTTTGCATAGAGATGATTAAAGCTATAACCATCTCTGGTTTAAGAAACGCGAACAATATTATGAAATTGAAATTAACAATACTTTTGAGTGAAGGTTAATTTTCAAGTGTATGTATTAAAAAAATTAACAGACAAAATGGAAAAGTAAGTAAACTTTTTTAATTGTAAATATGTACCTATTTATTACATAAATATTTACTAATATTGCATGTAAAGAAACAGTCAAAAGAATTTGATTGGCGCCAGGAAAGGGATGGGTGTTCCTCTTGCATAGTATTGTCTTAAACTATTTTAAATCATAACACCCATCTTAAAAATCACCAAAAGACAAACTTCTATCTCAACAATTACAAGAAAAAAAATCCAAGTGAGTATAACAGAGTTTATATGCAAGAAATGCATTTATAAATTTTTGGTAGGCTGTGAACGATTTTGGTAGGATTTTTAAAAATTATTGGTAGGAAGTAAATTTCTTGTGTGGCAACGCTGGTCACAAATGCAACTTTTTTATTTTTTTAATTATTCATACTTGTTTGCTCACAACATTATAGACACTGTTTCAGTATCATATTGACTTTTATGAGTTAAGTATGAATGTAAATACGCGGTGCCTAGCGTTTGTTTTTAATTTTTAATTTTCACACTGACCAGGATTCGAACCGTCTCACCAAATTAACATTAAGATTAGTTGGTTAAATAGATGATGTTTACGATGTACATAGCATAAGGTAGATAGATGCAAAGAATGCTGATGAAGGATGTGGCGGTCCAGAAAATGCTGCATTTCATTCTGCTAGCGTCTAATTTTTCTTGTTTTCTTTGGAAATCGTCCGCATACATTTGTAAATAATTTTTCTTTCTAAAAATGTTTAGAAAATTAATTAAAAAGAACCAAAAGCCGAAAATTTCATTAATTTGTAAAATCGATGGTTCGAATCCTGGTCAGGGTGAAAATTAAAAATTAAAAACAAACGCTAGGCACCGCGTATTTACATTCATACTTAACTCATAAAAGTCAATATGATACTGAAACAGTGTCTATAATGTTGTGAGCAAACAAGTATGAATAATTAAAAAAATAAAAAAGTTGCATTTGTGACTATCAAATTGCTAGTACAAAAAAAGCAACAACAAATGTACAAGACGAGCAGCGTTGCCACACAAGAAATTGACTTCCTACCAATAATTTTCAATAATCCTACCAAAATCGTTCACAGCCTACCAAAAATTTAAAAATGCGTTTCTTGCACATAAACTCTGTTATACTCACTTGGTTTTTTTCCGTAATTGTTGAGGTGGAAATTTGTCTTTTGGTGATTTTTAAGATGGATGTTATGATTTAAAATAGTTTTAGAGCATATTATGCAGAATGAACACCCATCCCTTTCCTGGAGCCAATCAAATTCGCTCAACCATTCGGTTCTAAATTTTTTTTACTGTTTCTTTACATGCAATATTAGTAAATATTTATGTAATTAATAGGTACATATATACAATTAAAAAAGTTTACTTACTTTTCCATTTTGTCTGTTAATTTTTTTAATACAAACACTTGTAAATAAGACTTCACTCAAAGATATTGTTAATTTCAATTTCATAATATTGTTCGCGTTTCTTAAACCAGAGATGGTTATAGCTTTAATCATCTTTATGCAAAAAAGCAGAGATGTTTTTTATTACACCTAAAACAGTTTTTGAAAACAGTGGTAAAACTATTCACGGTTATTGTTTACTTAATTCAAAGTTACATTTTTTTATTTTATGTTCTGAATTTTTAAGGTAAAAAATTTACTATTGCTAAAAATTTGCTACAGGAGGAAAACCTACCAAAAATTTTTAAAAAATACAACAAACCAACCAAACTGTTTTTTAAAAACGAAAAACTACCAAGTTTGGTCCGATTGGACCAAAGCGGCAACGCTGAAGACGAGTTACAAAGAGAATGACAAAGAAAAAGCTTTAAGGCCGTGTCAGATAAAACTTTGTCGCTTTGCGTGACGTTTCAAACTTTGAGAAAAAAGCGTAAAACGCAAGAGGTATGTCACAATGAAAACTTTAACAGCGCTTAATTATTGTTTGTTTACGTAAAAAGTGGATAGTAGTTTTCATTGTCTCTATAAGTTTTTCTTCCATAATTTTCTAAAAAAAATAACAAGGAATAATATTTATCTTTTACATTCCATTTTGCCAAAATAATATACAAATGTATAGCAGCTAATTGTCAAAGCGCGCAAAAAGATGAGTGTTGACCAACTTTGTGCTTTGCTTTGCGTTAAAAGTGCTTTATGTGACATATTTCATATGAGTTCGTGCATTTTATCTTAGATGTCAAAGCGAATTTTCAACGCAACGCAAAGCAAAAGTCTTATCTGACACGGCCTTTAAGTTGTGTGCAGCGTTGCCACACAAGAAATTGACTTCCTACCAATAATTTTCAAAAATCCTACCAAAATCGTTCACAGCCTACCAAAAATTTAAAAATGCGTTTCTTGCACATAAACTCTGTTATACTCACTTGGTTTTTTTCCGTAACTCTTGAGGTGGAAATTTGTCTTTTGGTGATTTTTAAGATGGATGTTATGATTTAAAATAGTTTTAGAGCATACTATGCAGAATAAATACCCATCCCTTTCCTGGAGCCAATCAAATTCGCTCAACCATTCGGTTCTAAAATTTTTTTTTACTGTTTCTTTACATGCAATATTAGTAAATATTTATGTAATTAATATGTACATATATACAATTAAAAAAGTTTACTTACGTTTCCATTTTGTCTGTTAATTTTTTTAATACAAACACTTGTAAATAAGCCTTCACTCAAAAATATTGTTAACTTCAATTTCATAATATTGTTCGCGTTTCTTAAACCAGAGATGGCTATAGCTTTAATCATCTTTATGCAAAAAAGCAGAGATGTTTTTATTACACCTAAAACAGTTTTTGAAAACAGTGGTAAAACTATTCACAGTTATTGTTTATTTAATTCAAAGTTACATTTTTTTATTTTATGTTCTGTATTTTTAAGGTAAAAAATTTACTGTTGCTACATGAGGAAAACCTACCAAAAATTTAAAAAAATGCAACAAACCAACCAAACTACCAAACTGTTTTTTAAAAACGAAAAACTACCAAGTTTGGTCCGATTGGACCAAAGCGGCAACGCTGGTTGTGTGTGAACTTCGTCTCACCAAATTAACATTAAGATTAGTTGGTTAAATAGATGATGTTTACGATGTACATAGCATAAGGTAGATTGATGCAAAGAATGCTGATGAAGGATGTGGCGGTCCAGAAAATGCTGCATTTCATTCTGCTAGCGTCTAATTTTTCTTGTTTTCTTTGGAAAACGTCCGCATACATTTGTAAATAATTTTTCTTTCTAAAAATGTTTAGAAAATTAATTAAAAAGAACCAAAAGCCGAAAATTTCATTAATTTGTAAAATCGATGGTTCGAATCCTGGTCAGGGTGAAAATTAAAAATTATAAAAATAAATTGTAAACAATAAATTTAGAAATTAAAGGGAGTTTCTAAAAGGCCATCACGTCCATCACAGGTAGACGCACAGAGGATGTTCTACCATGTCTGCTATAAAAATAAATACAAAAAATTAAAATGAACTGAAGGGTATCCCGAGAGTAACTTGATTTTGATTTGTATAGGCTTATTTTTTTTTGACCCGTAATAAGCTGTTTCGCTATGAAAACAAGTGTAAAAATTAAAAATAAACTGTGGAGTAATAGTAACGTCATTTTCACAGGACCTTATTTTTAAGTTTTTTTACTATGCCCGCTATAACAATTTTAAAAAATAAAATTAAAAATAATAAACCATACATGGTACGGAACCCTTTGTTTGTGAGTAAAATCCACACTTGGCGAATTTATTTATACTTTATTTTATCTTATAGTTACCTATATAAAAATTTAAATGTAGTTTTGTTATTTTTATAAAAAAAAAGTACTTTTATTTGTTTTAAGTTTATTAAAAATTTATACTGACTTTTAATTAGGTACAAATTTATGTATTTAAAAATTATAATTTATTGCTTTAGCTTTAGTTCTTAAAGAACTATTTTCAAATGTGAAAATTATTAGTTAAAAATAAACCCATTATTTAACATGTCATTAAGATAAAGACAACTGCAAGTTATGAACCTAAGATGACTCGAATACCAATATTTTCATTTTTAACAACAAAATGGCTTAATTTACTTGGTAACCGGGCCAACTAAGGTCTGATAACAAAACAACTTATTTGCCAATATATAACTTGTGATAAAAAAATGCTAAAAATAGCTGCTTTTTAATTTAAATCTAAATAACATTCATCTAATAAAGTAATTACCGATATCAGTATGAGTTAAGTACACATCTACACATATGTGTATGTACATAACAGTACAAAAATAATTGTACATTTGGTAGTAGTTATCGTGATTAAAAAACAAAGAAATTACTCCTACAAATATTGTTGGTTTATGTTTATTTTTATAAATTTGTTCAACATTATTTGTCCGCATTGAGAGTTAAAACTTAAAAAAACATGGAATTAAATTAAAATAACTCGAAAAACATTAATACGGTGCAAATTCAAAAAATTGAATAGAATATATAGTATCCAAGATATAGTATCCAAGGTACATAAGTGTATTGTAAGTGTTCAACGCGATAATATTTTAATTCCTTTTGCTATTCCACATTTCATTTTCAACAAACGTCAAATGCAGTCACATCCATAGATAATTTTTTTATGTGTAGATCTTAAATTAGCCTCATTGCAGTGCCATAATATTGATGACATACGGTCTACACTTGTGATGAGAGCTGGGATATTTATCTCAACAAGCATCAAATTAAATCCTAAATATGATTTTCTTAGACTTCACATTTAAATACGCATTTAGTTAATTTGCATTTAATTTTAAGTTGTATTTAAATACAGTTTCAGTCACTTGTGATCGTTCTCATTTAACTATGTTAAAAATATGGCAGCATTACGAAATATCAACATAAATCTCCATTGTTTATGAAAAACAGCTGCTAACAAACACAATGAATTGCAAATTTTGTGAAAAATATTTTAAATATATTAAAAAATTTCAGCGATACTCAGCGATATTTACCACCTAAATTTATTTTATTTATTAATTTAACTTTTTAATTATAATTTTCATTAAGAAACGTGTGCAAAACATAAAATATTGTTCTATCAATGGCAAAAATGTTTGTTTACTTTTGTTTAGTTTTGGGAAACAACAACAAAAAAGGCATAACCCCTTGGTAAAACTGTATTTTTTAAATGGACTTTAAATGCGCAAGATTGGTCATTGGCACCTAATGATTCGTCTTCTCTTGTTGGTTTTTCGAATTTCTCCGATGACTTCAGGCAAACAAACTGTAGTGTACCACTCAGAAGTGACCGTCCTACGTTGCTCAACCGGAACAGTTGCCACATGACCAGTTTTGCCGAAGAAACAAGCGACCATTTGCTTCGAAGTGCTTCTTCCACGAACAACTTTCGTTGGATTTTGCTCGTCTTTGAAGACCCACACGGTCGATTGTTGTTTCGTTTCGTGCTCATACGCATAGATCCATGATTCGTCACCTGTGACGATCTTATAAACGTTTTTTGAAGCACCGCAATCGTATTTTCGCACCATTCGACACGAGCCTTTTTTTGAGCGACTTTCAAATTGTGCGGGATCCAACGAGAACAAACCTTTTTTACGGCCAGGTGTTCATGCAGTATCAAATGTATGCTGGTGGAAGAAATGTTCAAGGATGTCTCTATCTTTCGGTATGTCGCATGTCGATCTTGCATTGTGAGTTCACGCACGGCATCAATGTTCTCTGGCACAACAGCCGTTTTTGGACGAGCTTCGGCCAAGATTAAATTCATTATACCAATTTTTCACAGTGCTATAGGATGGTGATTCATCGCCATACAAAGATTAAAGTTCATCAATGCACTCTTGTCGTGATAATCCACGTCGAAAGTTGTGAAAAATGATGGCACGAAAATGTTCACGAGTTAATTCCATTTTTTTCTATATTATTTTTTTCAAGTCACTGTAAACAACACAAATAATGGTCGTACGTCAAAACGTTTTGAGTACGATTATGCTTAAAAATGACAAACTTTCCAATGGAAATGTCAGATTACACTTGGCAGCACTCAGTGTTGCCAGGCCAGAAATATAAATAGCAGCCCTCGTATTAAAGTGTGTATTGAAAAACTGAATTTTGTACCTAAATAGAACTTAAATATAAATGACATTTAAACACGAAGTCAAAAACTAGCCCTTAAACAACGCTCACAATTACAAACAAACGCCATTTGAAATTTTATTTTGCAAAAGTTGTGAAAATTGTAATAAAAATATTAAATTTATTATGATTAAAGATAAAAAATAATTTTGGGAATTCACTGCAACAGATATAAAGGAAAATTGGCACGACAGTCAGATAATTAAGAAAATTCATCAAATTGTTAGAGCGATTTTACATGACAGCATTTTGCATGAAACTAGTTTAAAGAATTTTTTTTTTTTGCAAGAGGTATGGAAACGCAAGCGGTTAGACAAAATAGCATAGCTTGAATTTTGAGGGAATTTTGTTAAACTGAAATAACATAAACTTGAAATAACATAAACGAATATAAAAATACGAGTAATAGCGAAATGTCCAAATTTCGAAGCAACGAAAAATTTCATAGTATAGGGACCAGATGAAACTCGCTGAAACTTATAAACAGAATCAAAAAATTGCATGTAATAAATGCACGTGTAAATCTAGAAATTTAATTTTAATGTCTTTTTAGATGGTATATTTTCTAGATTTTAAGGCGTTTGGAAATTTTCAGTTTGACAACGCTGCAAGTAGTGGTGGTGCCATACTGTGTTGCTATTGAAGTTACCACCCAAAATAAACATAACTTTTTTCAACCTTCATGTATATAAAAACAAAAGATGGCGTTTAATGACTTATAAATTAAAATTTAACCGTTATATTCAAATGATTTTTTTTTTTTAATCATGTCGCGTTGTCGTTGGCTTACAACAATGGTAGGTAATTTTTTTGTTTTTCACAAATATCGATGTATTTTTAAAATAAAATTTTTGTAATAGACTCCGCAAATAAATTAAAATTATTTTAGTGCATATGAAAACCTTAGCAGCTTTTTTAAACAAAAAATTTATAACAAAATCCATATATGATATTATTGCCAAATTTTTTGACGGTTATTTGTAAACACCAGACACTCATTGTACCTTCTTTTTACGTTGAAATAGTAATACTACAATTGTGTACTATTGCGTCGAGCATAATTCAAATAATTTCTTTACGAGATTTTATCAAAAAGAAAATTAAATATTTATTTTACTTAAATTCAGGCGTGCTAAATAATTAAGAAAGCACGTCTCGATAGCTATTTCGTTACCATTTGGTTAGCTATGCAGGAAATTTTTATTCACCTTGAAGTGAGTATTGTTATTGAGAATTACCCGTGAAATATTTGTCCCTTTATTAAACAGCTGTTCAAAATAAAAAATGCTATAATTGCATACTGAATAGAAATAAGATGAATAAGCTCTGCAAAAATTGTTGAATTGGTTAAGTTTAAGAATAATAAAACTTCTAAAGACGATTTATTAATTTTTTTTTACAACAAATCAAAAACTAAGGCGCACACCCCGACCAACAGTCGTATTCAACACCTTGCAGTTACTTAAGGCATTGCTACTGTGCCACTTTAAAAATAATGATTATATTAGATTTAATAGAGTATTTAGTAAAAAGCTCTCCTTTTGAGATTTTTCCTAGACTCTGTCATAATCCCTGTACAAATATTCACAAATTTAGAGACAACAAATCTCTTTGTTCTGTAACTGATCTTAAGTTAAACAAATAAAGGCCGGGCACATAGAATCCTTCTTATTTTAAACTTTGCCTTTTTAAATGGCAAGTAAGTTAAAATACATTTTTTTATAAGTGTTGAAACAGTCAGTACGTCTTCTTTAACGTAAAGTCCGAAAGTTGGGCAACATTAAACTTTCGACGTACGTTGAATACTTTGTGAGCAATCATTTGTTACTTATTTTTGTTTTGTTTTCGATCTTGCTTTAATGATTGCTTTTCCGTCAACAAAGTAATCATTGTGTCAACCTCGTCCGTAGTTTTTTTGTTTTCAGTTGAATAAGTTAAAGTATAACGTATGACGGGTTCTATGTGCCTCGGCCTTAATAGTGCTATGTTAGGCTATGCCGAATCTTATATGCCCTTCACCATATATGTATAACCCTATGTACCATACTGAAAATTTCCCATTGAACAGTTGAAAAAAATCGGCATAAGAAATGTTTTCCTACCATAAAGTCTTTCTGATAAAATAAAGTTCTTTTTCCAGAAAAGTGTAAGGTTTGCTTAGGGTTGCTCTTCCCACTTAGTACATGAAAAGGTAGCTGTTTCACGTAAAAGCTCGCTAATTTTTCTTACCTTTTTTATAAATTTTTTATCATAAATAAATAAAAGAGAAATAAAATAAAAGAGAAAAAAGATAAGATAAAAACGATCATTCGATTTCGCTATGTACAAGAACTCAGTATATATATATATATATATATATATATATATATATATATATATATATCAGTAATCGGTTATGAGTAGTGGAGAAACAAGTGAAGTTGAATCATGACTCTTATTGTTTTGTACTTATACGCATTTATATATTTTTCTGACTCACTAAACACCAAACATCTCAAAGGTTTGAACTACTCTGAGTATTCATACTTAACAACATGTATGATGTTGATGATTTCGACTCTCACTAACTCATTATATGCAGTCAATACAAAATAAGTATGATTCGCTAACGGAAAATAAAATACTCTGTAGAAGGTTTCACAGTGGCGTGTGGGATGTTTTTTTTTTATTATTTTAATAGAAGGTTTCACAGTGGTGTGTGGGATGCTTTTTTTTTATTATTTTAGTAACTTTAAAGGTTTTTAGAATAATGTTTAGAGGAATGTTTATTACTTTCACAATGCTTCGAAGTAGAACATTTTTAACTCTTGCATATATAATTCAACCAAAAAGATTTTTACGTTTAAAAAACTGCTTAAAAAGCAAAAGCTGCTTTGAAAAAATTTCTTCTATTTCGAAAACATTTCTATAGGACAATTAATTTTCGAGAAAATTTAATTGAAAATTTTTACGTGGCAACGTTCTTAGTGAAAGTTTTCCTAGGAAAATATTTTAGTTGAAACTTTTTTATAAGTTTTAGGCAGAGTTTAAAAATACAGTAACGAGCCCTATTACTAGTGGTTTTTAAAAAAGAAAGGTTTGTATTGCTGATTATACATTTTATTAGTTTTCATTTATTACATTTTCATTGATTATTACACACTTCTATATTGATAAAAAAATTATTTTATATTTTTATTTTTGTCCCTATATTTTAATGTAACAATCGCCGTCCTTTTGTAAAGTACTAAAGAATAGAACTGTAAATTTTTCTTGAGTGGCTTGAATGAGTTAAATGAGTGTAAGTATTCAGAGTATTTTTCTAAAATTATAAATCTAAACGACATACTTCACGAATCATACATATATAAGTTCGATGTCGACGTAGTACTCATAATCATACAACATGTCTTTATGAATCACTATTATAGTGAGTGCGAACAAATCTGAGTAGTAAAATTTAAATGATGTATACTCACTTGAATTTAAAATTTTGTAAGTGATTATGAATAGCGAATTATGAATATATATATATATATATATATATATATATATATATACTTTATGCGTTCGGAAATGGATATTGTACAAATTACAAGCGAATTGACAAACTTAATATCTTTTCCACCTGTGTTAAAAGGTAATAAAATTTAAATACGGCAGTAGATCAAATATAGTTTTTAAAATTTTGATATTGAAAATCAGCGGGACACCTCGCCTGCCTCTAATTTGCCCATATCATTTGGAACAAATACAGTTTAGTGAAGTAATTCCAATCAAAAAAAAAAACAACATTTATATGGGCCGATAGAGAACTAAAAAATAAGAAAGAAACATCAAGTGAAACAATTTCGGCTAGTCAATATTTTTCGAGCTATGGGCCTCTGAACTTTTTTTAGAAAAGTACGGTTGTGCATCATATTTTTAAGATATAAATATAATATATGAATATATAATAATATAATAATAATAAATATAAGATATCATTTAAAAGCTTTTCAAGATATCTTAAAGAAAATACTAAAATTTTTAAAAAATGCTTAACTTATTAAGAGCCAATGGCGTATTTATGTAAAATTATATATAGTACTTAATTTTTCTTATTTTTAATTCTCTGTCACACCAATATTTGTTTATTAATTGGAGTTACTTCACCAAACTAGATTTACATATATGGTGAAGGGTGTATAAGATTCGTTATAGCCGAATATAGCACTCTTACTTTTTCAATATATAATACAGTTAATATAATTCTATCGACTTTGTTAAAAATTTTCCATTTACAAAAATAAAATGTGTTGACAACTGGTTTAGTACCATTATACCGGTGAAATTGGGTGGTTTCACATTTGTATCTCTATTTTCTATCTGAAATTACTTATTTTTACCAAAAAAAAATATTCTATAGGTATTTTGTAATCTATATCGATTAATGTCTACACCAACATCAAAATTTCCAAAAAAAATATTTCAGAAAAATAATTTCTGGGGAAACGATTTTCAACACACTAAATTCACGGGCACTTTGCAAATTAAAAATAGTCACAGAAATGTTTAATTATGTAAGTCAAATTCCATGGTAAATATAAATATTTTATGTTAATAAATATATTTATTGCTTTGGCTCGCAAAGATAATTTCAGAATATTTATTTTGATCCATATCTTAATCGTTTATTGATCTTAAAATAAATGTATGTCAAATTTTGTTGTCCATCTGAGAACTAAACTAAAGTAGTCAAATTGATAATTCGATGAATAACATATACAAATGCAACTTAAAACGAGGATACACTTTTACAAAATTAAAACAAATTTTAAAAAATAAAAGTAACTTTAATGTAAGTACTCAGCGGTATACAGATTAAATATACTTCAGATTAACTATGTATGTAGTATGTTTATGTAAGAATACATTACTTAATGTACAGGCATATTACATGTTTGATGTAAATCATAAAAATACTCATCTTTTAAATGTTTACATTTATCTCATGTCTCTCTTTTAAGTCTTAAATTTATAGAGGACATTGAAAATGAAGTCCTAATATTATTATCTACATAACTTAAGGCTTATTGTGAACTATTTTGGTAAGTATCTCGAAAACGTTTTTGTATTAGTTGATACGCATTATAAACTCTAAAATAAAAAAGAGAAAATATATTAAAATCATAATCGCAATTAAAAAATTTTACAATCTTATTTAAGTGAATTTTATAATAAAATAACGTGGATGACTTAACTTACTTTTCTTTAGCCATCTTAAATGACTTTTTGCGTGTCTTTTTGCAGGTAATATCTTGTCCATCGGTGGGAAGAGGTAAATCGTTAGGAGAAATCATTGTCAAGTTATCTTTTTAGTAAAAGAAAAAAAAACAAAATTATTTAAATAGAAACTTTTTCTAATTCTATAAAGTGAAACTTACCTGGATGACAAAAGAAGGCTATAGAATGGCGGCCTCTTGAACGTAAATGTTCCTGTTCGGGTACTACTACACGATGTTGCTAAAATTTAAAGTTTCTTTTTTTACAAAATATTTTATAAAATTTAAGTTCAATCTGAGACATACCAATGCAGGATATCGAGTTTGTGTCCATATCGATAAAATCTCTCCACAATTTATTAAAATGGCTCCAGGTAAATGGCCAACTCTTTGCCATTTTTCACTTCCAGGCAATTTGACTTCTAGACCACCTTCAGAATCTTGGGCCAACAACGTAAATGTACCGTAATCTGTATGTGCACCACAACGTATTATATCGCCATTAGGCAAATGACGTTCTGTAATATTCAAGCTGCCATTAAGACCCTTTGAATCATCACCATCAAGTTCATTGATTTCGTCACGTGGGTTATAAACAGGACGAAAATCTGGTTGATCTGACAAGCAGCGTTGGTAACTGTATTTGCAATGACCCTTAATAAATTCATTTTTACTATTTTCATCATCTTCTATAACAGGTGGATAGTACAGTAAACGTAATGTGGTCTCATTATCATTGTCACCTGACAACATGTGTGAGTGTTTCTCTAGGAAAAATGTATGCGGTATATCAAGCGATACAGCCAAAGCTTGTAGTAAAAAACGTGACAAAACTTTAAAATCTTCGGCCAATACTGATATATGATCCGCAAATCCAGGTAATGGTTCCTCTGGCAGATTTTTAGCGTTTAGTGTGCAGATATTAAAAGCATGACGTAACTCTGGTGTTTTGCCATCAAATCGCTCAATGCCGGGACTAACATAGCCATGATTATCTTCACCTGTACGTATGTAAAGTTCTTTAGTGTCTGTGGGTAAGTCGACAAAGTCATCCAAATGATCCCAAGCAGTTTTTAACTAAATTCATAGACAAAATATATTTAAATTTTAATTAATTAATTTATTACATTTTTATTTACCTTCTCGTCACAGATGCCATGATTTACTAAGAGTGCCATCCCCTTTTCCGAAAGAGCTTTGTGTAACTGAAGGCCTACACGGTTGACTACAGATCTTACTGGACATTCTTCGGTACCTGAAACAACGAATAGTAATAGAAATTTAGATTAATTAGCATTATTTTAAAAGTTAATGTTTTTTCTTAATTGATCTCTTAAGTTAACACAATATTTAAATTTTATGGAAATATTAATGTTCTAAATTTTACTTTGAAAAAAAAAAAAATTTAGAAAAATCTGTACCAATGTTACCAAGATAAGTCTGTTTGGGGAGAGACCCTCTTCGTTAGATTTTTTCGTTTAAAGGCTATAGTCCCATCCGAAAATATTCTTTAGATGTGGTTCAAAGCATTTATTTATAACAGTAATGTTTTATAAATTTCGATAGATTTGATTAAATTTAGAAAAGAGCCAAATAAGTAAAATAAATAAAAAAAAATAAAGTAATAATTTTGCTATTTGTAACGCTTGTGATTGAAATGTTCATGGGAGGCTGGTATTAACATCATATACTCCAACGGGTGCCAGAGGAACATATTATTACGCTTCAAATTCGCAGTTTAAAAAATTTTAAGCATTATTTACTTAATTCTTATTCCTAAATTTAATGTAAATGCTTTCTACTGACAAAATAACTTTGCAAACTATTCCAATCTAATTCAATAATTTATTAATACTTTTTTTCTTATTTTCAATTTATTCAGACTCAATCAAGGCCACCTTAAGTAAATGTTTAAATCTTAATTAAATTGATTGAATGAGAACTGTATTCAACCAGTAGAGTAAAATTCTATAACGCCTTAAAAATTTTGTTGAACAAGGAACACAGTCTTTTATTTTTTTTGTTTTCTTTTAATTTGCTACATTAAGGCTGCTATCTGAAACCATCATAATGTATAGAAGGAATAATGAAAAAAATAACCTTAATTAGAACAAGTTTGAGATCTATATTCGGCTATGACGAATCTTATATACCCTCCACCATCTACGAGGGCTGCTATATATATTTCTGGCCTGGCAACACTGAGTGCTGCCAAGTGCAATCTGACACTTCCATTGGAAATTTTGTCATTTTTAAGCATAATCGTACTCAAAACGTTTTGACATATGACCATTATTTGTGTTGTTTACAGTGACTTGAAAAAATTAATATAGAAAAAAATGGAATTAACTCGTGAACATTTTCGTGCCATCATTTTTCACAACTTTCGACGTGGATTATCACGACAAGAGTGCATTGATGAACTTAAATCTTCGTATGGCGATGAAGCACCATCTTATAGAACTGTGAAAAATTGGTATAATGAATTTAATCGTGGCCGAAGCTCGCTCAAAGACGAATTCCGTGAAGGTCGTCCAAAAACGGCTGTTGTGCCAGAGAACATTGATGCCGTGCGTGAAACTCATAATGCAAGATCGACATGCGCCATACCGAGAGATAGAGACATCCTTGGACATTTCTTCCACCAGCATACATTCGATACTGCATGAACACCTGGCCGTAAAAAAGGATTGTTCTCGTTGGATCCCGTACAATTTGAGAGTCGCTCAAAAAAAGGCTCATGTCGATTGGTGCAAAGAAATGTTGCAAAAATACGATTGCGGTGCTTCAAAAGACGTTTATAAGATCATCACAGGTGACGAATCATGGATCTATGCGTATGAGCCCGAAACGAAACAACAATCGACCGTGTGGGTCTTCAAAGACGAGCAAAATTCAATGAAAGTTGTTCGTGGAAGAAGCACTTCGAAGCAAATGGTCGGCTGTTTCTTCGGCAAAACTGGTCATGTGGCGGCCGTTCCGCTTGAGCAACGTAGGACGGTCACTTCTTAATGGTACACTGCAATTTGTTTGCCTGAAGTCATCGGAGAAATTCGAAAAACCAACAAGAGAAGACGAATCATTGTTCACCATGACAATGCGAGCTCTCACACATCGGCTCAAACCAGAGCGTTTTTGACCGGCCAAAACGTCGAATTAATGGGTCATCCGCCGTACAGCCCTGACTTGGCACCTAATGACTTCTTCTTGTTTCCGCACATCAAGAAAAAAATGCGTGGTCAACGATTTTCGTCGCCAGAAGAAGCTGTTGAAGTGTTCAAGAACCATGTTTTAGAGGTGTCTCAGTCGGAGTGGAAAAAGTGCTTCGACAACTGGGTTTAGCGCATGCAAAAGTGTATAAATCATGCTGGAGAATACTTTGAAAAACAATAAAACCATTTTTGATTATAAATATTCGCATTTTCACTATTAGGCCAGAAATATATAGAGCAGCCCTCGTATGTAAATCTAGTTTAGTGAAGTAACTCCAATCAAAAAAGCAAATATATTGCAAACTTCATTTCAACACTAACACGGACATCGCTCAATCGACTTCGCTATGCATAAGAAGTCAGAATACATAGATATTGTCATATGGAGTCTATAACTCCTTTTTATTTTCAATTTATGAATGAACTCTTTTCGTGGCCTGATTACAAGCCAAACGTGCGGAAAAAGCAGATTCACATTGCTGCTAAAATAAAGTAATTTAATATATGTTTGGTCAAAGCGTGTGAATTTGCTTCGTAGGCAAAATTCATTTTAAATACTTTTAAGTTAAGCTTGTAACGACGATCAAGTTTTCATTCAATTTTTAAAATTTCTCTCATTTTTTTTTACTAATACACTCTCACTTTAAAAACTTGCTGAGAATTTGCTTTCAAATTTTCGTTTAATTGAGTCTTTCAAATTTCATTCAAGAGAACAGCTGATTGAAGTTTTTTCCTTCAAATAAATTTTTTTTGTTTTCTTTAAAACATCTTGCTTAAAAACTTGCTTTGAAATTGCGTGCAGCCTACGTCACAGCTTTCAATTTTTGTGAATTTTGACAAGCAGTATGTGTAAATTTCTTGAAAGAAAATTGAACAAAAACTTGACCGTGTGACTGCACGGTAAGGAATAAAAATGTTTTTAAATAAAGATTCAGTCTAGAAATAAACTAACAACAAACCAATCGACACTATCGAGAATGTGTCTGTCTACTTTATGAGGTCGGAAATGGATATTGTAGAAATTACAAACGGAATGACAAACTTATGGTAAAAGGCCAATGCAAGCGGCATGCGGCAACAGTATTACCTACTCATACAAAATTTTTAACACGTTGAATTTAATTTAACTTGGCAATGCCATCAAAAACGGCCGAGCGGCAATGTTGAGTTTAGTTCAACTTTACGTTTTACGGCTTTAATTTGTCAAATCATCATAGTCTTCTTATTGTGTTTCTTTTTTTCACTAAATCGTTTTTTATTTTATTTTTTTTTTTTTTTTTTTGAAAAAAATCAAATCTATAGTCTTCTTATTGCGTTTCTTTTTTTCACTAAATCGTTTTTTATTTTATTTATTTTTTCTTTTAAAATTTTAAGCAATTAAATTTATTTATTTCTGCGTCAAAAAACTACAAATGTTTTATAGATTTTCATTCGCCTATGTAAAATAAATTGAAGCGGCAAAAAGAACAGCTGATTTCCACCAGCGACCGCATGCCGCTTACATTTGCCTTTCACTATTATCACTTTTTGTGGTGAAGGGTAAAAAAAAACGAATAAAATATTCTAAGAGCAACGTACACATGCTCGGTTGTAAATAGGAAATTTGTTTGAAATTACACAAACAGACCAGGGTTGCCAGGGAAACACAGCAAAAAGTTACGCTTTTTCTTCAAAAAAGTTACATTTTTCATTAAAAGTTGCTTTTTTCTGAAATAAATAGTAGTTTAATGTAATTTGTATAAAATATAGGGCCTGCTCGTAAATGCATTAGTGCTCTGCATAATATGATTATTCTGCACTGTAACTGCTAATCAGCTGTTGCGTATGCTTTGTTTTGCTCTCTTTAGTGTTTGCATTAACGAACGAAGAAATACTGTAAAAATAGAAAAATTGATAATAAACTCGATTTGTCAACTAGAGGATATAAAAATGATAAAAATTTGTGTAACATACTAAAAAAAAGGCAGATTAAAGAAAAAAAAAAAACTAAATTTAATTCTATTAAAATTATTAAACAGAAAAGGACGTTCATTGTATCAGCCATTTTTATGATTAGTTTTTTGCTTTTATTTGCGCATAATATACTTCAGTGATACTTCAGCATTTACGAACAGACGACATTTGCAGTGCTGCCACTTTTTGCATTTACGAACGTAATGCGCATCATATGCAGTGCAGTGATGCATTTACGAACAGGCCCATAGTAAAAAGTTTTATTCCATTTTTCAGGGAAAATAACAAGGCCACATATTCATTTATTGAACAAAAACAAAACGATAAAAAATAACAAACCGCATGAAAAACACTTCTGCCTGATGACTCGCTTAAGTATTTAAATCAGGAGTCAATAATTATATTCCGTGATTGAAATGTGCATGATCTCGCCATTTAATAAAATTATTTGAAATTGGATTTTTCAATATATTTGTTTGACCTTTTCCTTTGGAAAAGTTACGAAAATGTTTCCAAATATAACAAAATTATATGTTACGTGGAGTCTTCAAAAATTACAAGAAATGTAACTAAACGGCAACACTGACACAGACACATAACACATTAATCCATTGTGGTGTATAAATATGTGTCTGTATATTTTGTGAGAATATTTGGAAGAAATCAAATATGGCTAACAATTATAATTGTGTTTAATTGTAAAGATAACTGTGGAAAATAGATACCAGCCGAATAAAGTGTACTTTCTGTTTCGCTACAACCTTCGTCGCCATTCCATTCATCGCGTCCATCTACTATGTGGTTATCAACTGTTTTAACAACTTTTAGACGAAATAGAAAAGAATTTGTTTTGTTTAATATTGTATTTTTGTATTATATTTACAAGAACTTAAGCCTAACTGAAAAATAATAATTAATTTGTAAAAAGTTTAAATGCAAGTAATCTTTAAAGTCAAATAGAATCCCAAGTTTGATTTTGTTTAAAAATTTAATATAAAGTGGCGCAAAAGTAATGTCGCAATTAAAACATGCCTTAATTTTTGCAAATGGCGTCAAATATTATTTTACTACGGCTACTATGTTGTAGACAGATTAAATTAAATGTGGCGTGAATTTTTCCGTTGCCAATCTTGACTATACCAAGGCAAAAGACAAACGTTGCATAACTAGAAAGCTATTACTGAAGAAGAATTCGTAAATTTTTAGCCAAACGTTTTGAGGTTCAAATTGCCGTAAACCGAGAAAAATGTGCAACAACTCGGCAGATATTTTGATATAATTATTTAATTTAGTGTGTTTAATTTTACAACTTCAAATAATCTTTTCACAGCAGAATTCACTTTCTCGTTTCTTAATGCCAATCTATCTATAAAATATAATCATGAACATAGAAAATGTATGAAGCAAACCCTAACAGCGCAGCATCAGCGCTTAGCAACTGAAAATCCGATTTTAACAGTACGTTAGATAGTGAAGTTTGCTGCTTATTTGTCTGTTTTGTTTTTTATACCCTTCACCACAAAAAGTGAAAAAAGGTATATCTAAGTTTTTCATTCGGTGTGTAATTTCTACAATATCCATTTCCCACCCCATTAAGTATATTGAGTCGATTGAGCGATGTGTGTCTGTCCATCCGTGTTAGAGATGTTGCCGCGGGAAACTTGATTTCACAAAAAATAAATATGTCAATCGATCAGATATAGTGTCGAAAGTGGAGCTAATAAAAATCAGCAAGATCGGTACATGTCCTTCGAGGCAGCAGGTAAAACACCATGCGTACCTCAAATTTTTTCATAACATTTGGAACAATAAAGTAACTCCAATCAAAAAAATAAATATGTGGGGCGATAGAGAATTAAAAAATAAAAAAAAATTTCAATTAGCGCTCGCCCATATATTTCGAGTTACGGGGCTCTGAAATTTTAAATTTTTTTAAAATATCAATATGGGTAGTATAATTTTAAAGCTTTTGAGGAGATCTTTAAAGAAATACTAAAATTTTTTAAAAATGCTTGACCCATTAAGAGCCGATGTGTTTTTTATGTAAAATTATATACATTCAGCACCAAATTTTTTTTTTTTTAATTCTTTGTCATCAAAATATTTGCTTTATTTTTGATTAGAGTTCCTTCACTAAGCTTGATTAACATAGATGGGGAACGATATATAGTATTTGGCGTATCCAAATATAGCACTCTTACTTGTTATTTTTATAGAGTGAGTTTTATTAAACAAAATTAGTACAAATTACTGTTTAAGACACAAAATTGACATTGTTTAAGTTTTATTTAGGTATGGAATTTCAGCATCAAAGCTATTACTGTTGCGCCACCTGTTAATTACTTTGTTCTAAATTAAAAATAAAAATTGTTTTACAATTGTATTTTAATTTAGGTTTTAACTTTTATAAAAATGATTAATTAATTGATGCCTCCACTTAATGTGACTTTCAAATACTTTAAACCCAACACGATACAAATGTGCGGTTAATAGTTGTTATTATAGTTTATATATTGGTAAGAAAAATAATTTGCAATTAAAATGTAACAATATAATTAATTTCAACATTATTTGTAGTCAAGCTATTTTCAAAGAAAAAGTAACTCTTTACATGACTAAAAGTTTTTAGCGATAAAAACTAACTCATCATTTTTTCTTAGTAACAATTATAAATTTTATTTGAGGATTTACAAGTGCTTAGAGTTTTTTTTTATATAAAATATCCCATACACATTAGATTGATTTTTTTCATTGCGATTAATTTTATTTACCATTTTATATAAAATATGAACTAAAACAAAGGAAACAAAATCAGTCTTAAAAATTAAACAAATATTGACTTAAACGATAGTGTTGTGCGCGTGACTTAATTTTAATTGACAATTTGTCAATCAATTTGCTCTTCAAAAAAGCGTTTGAATACAATGAAGCCGTAAAAAGTGTAATTAATTCTGTAGTTTCTAAACGTCTAGCCCGATTATATTAAAACTTCAGGCAGCTTTAATAGAGTTTATCACTGGGGAAGATGGAGCCGGTACGATTTAAACTAAACTCTGCCGTTTTTTTTTTCTCAAAAATATGCTTTAGGTTGACAACAAACTTTCTTGTATTTAGGGAAAAATGCAAAAGATTATTTATAATTATTATACGAAAAAATAGATTTAAATTTTTATTAACTCTGGACTTACGGCATTCTTAAATGGAGCAGTTTTGGAAAGAATCAAATTTAAGCAAGTTTTTGGCTCTTGGAAAGATCCATTTTCCTTATCTATGTCTTTTTGTGGAAAATGCAGCAAAAAAATTAAAAATCTAATTTTTGAAATTTTTAAAAAATTTCCTGGAAATCGTCGATCCCTAACAATTAATCTTTGACATTTATTTTTTATTTCCAAGGCATTATTTATTTTGTTTTAAGGGCTAAAGTTTATATCCTTTCCAAAAAAATAATTATGAGTCGGCCAATCAAAAACTTTAGAGGGGAATTTTTTATATTAAAACAAAAAAAACCTTTTTGAAGCATTTATCTGGAAAAACAGGACAATTAGCTTTGTGGAAGATTAATTCTGATGAAAGCCATAAAATCTTAAAACAAATTTATACAAATGTCTGATCTAGATCTTTATAAAAAGGTCTTTATAAAAGGTTCTTCTTATGTCCGTCTGTCCGTCCGTATTAGTGTTAAAATCAAGTTTTCCGAGGCAATAAAAAAAGTTTATGGATAGTTCTTTGAATAAGCTTTTCCGTTGTTCTTAATTATGCTAGGAACCAAACTAGGACGGAGAAAAAATTTCCAAGACGACGAATACATCATATAAAACACAATAACGACGAAAAATGCAGCTTTAACAATTTTAGAGTTTGTTTACTTTTTGTGAGCTATTAAGGTGACCATCAGGAATTTCATATTCAAAAAGTCAAACACTAACAAAAACACAATTAAAAAATATTTTTACATTTTACTTATATTATATGTGTACACTTATTATAATGCTTTGGGAAGATTAATTCTGATGAAAGCCATAAATATACCAAATAACATTTAGTGTACGGCCATATATTTAACCATTCTCGTACTCATTTCTAACAACTTGTTTAACACAAACAAAAAAACGCAAAATTAAATAAAATTAAACAATTTCAAGGAAAAAACCTCCACATTTTTAGATAACAATTGTTTAACGTTGGGTTGATAGACTCAAAGAAATATTGGTTTCTATCTTGATTTCTTTATTCTTATAAGAATATATTTCACCTCTTTATTTAATATAAGAAACGAGCAATGTTGCCAAGAGCTAAAAAATGTAATCTTAACTAATTTTAACTGATAATAAAAAGGGAAATATGTACTTTAACAATAAATTATTTATTGAAGAAAAATATAAACTAAAATTTACGTTTTTAAAATTAATTAGAAATTGAAAATATTAATTTACTTTAATCGTGCGTGATTCCTTCGGATATAAATACATATTTCGTGTTATTCTCATGAAATACACATGTATTATTTAAAACTACAAAATGAAATGTGTTACTGCGGGGAAAGTAGAGCTGTGTCTTTGGTGAACGAACGGGTTAAATTGACCAAATCAATCAAGTGAAGGGAATGATCCAGTCATTTAACTGCCGTCTTTTCGTTCAATAGTGTATGAATTAAATTGAACGGATGACTTAAGTGAACGAAATGAACCAGATATTTAACCGACTCGTTTCGTTCAATAGTATACGGAATATAATATGGTGTACGAATCACTTTCGTTCAAATGTTTGTTCCCTTATGATACTCTTCACCCCAAAAAGTATAAAAAATAAGTTTGTCATTCCATGTGTAATTTTTACAATATCAATTTCCGACCCCATAAAGTATATATATTCTGACTTCTTATGCATAGCGCAGTCGATTGAGAGATATCCGTCTGATAGTCCGTTATGGATAGTTCTGTGAATAAGCCTTTCAGTTGGCGTTAATTATGCCAGGAACCGAACTGGGACGAACGAACAATTTCCAAGACGTCGAATACGTCATATAAAACACAATAACGACGAAAACACAGCTTTCACTATTTTAGATTTTGTTTACTTTTTGTGAGCTACTAAGGTGACCATCAAAATATTCATATTTAAAAAACTCAACTAAAAAATATTTTTTTATTTAACTAATATTATTTGAATTCACTTGTTGTAAATGCTGCAAAATAAAAATAAATAAAAATTTTATGTAAAATCACTTTATTTACTAAAATTCTTCGAAACTGAAGTAAAACTGATTTGTTCCTCATTTACCGTCGCAAGAAATACAAATAAATACATATACTACTGACATCTCTAAATTGGCATGTAAAGCGCATGATATCTGTAAAAATTAATCATGTACATATAAAATGTATAAAGCATCGCTAACTAGCACGGCGTCAACGCTTAACAATTGGAAAATCAAATTTTGACAGTGCGTTAGGAAGTGAAGTTGGCTGCCTCCTGGTTTGTTTTGTTTTGTTATGTTTGAAAAGTAATGACAATTTAGTTATTTTCAAGGCATTCTTACTGTTTTATCTCATCTGTATTCTTTTACAGCGGGTTTTATAAAATGAAATGAGTTAACATTACTGTTAAAGACACAAAGTTGACGGTCTTATTTAGGGATGATATTCCAGCGCAAAAGCTATGAATTACATTGCTTTGCGTCTTACGCGCTAATTAAGGGATGG
Source organism: Gymnosoma rotundatum (assembly GCA_916610165.2). Classification (NCBI taxonomy): domain Eukaryota; kingdom Metazoa; phylum Arthropoda; class Insecta; order Diptera; family Tachinidae; genus Gymnosoma; species Gymnosoma rotundatum. Next base: position 47,440,537 of record OU744336.1, on the reverse strand, counting down.
CAGTTAGAAAGTTCGCCGCGTATGACGTTTTTTGCCCGACGTCATTTTCATATTCACAAAAGTGTTTAACTTTTCACGTTGAATATTCGGGACTAAATATTCGTCATTCGTCCCAGTTGTGTAAAATAATTTTTAATAAAGTACATGGCATAAATAATATTGAAACTATTTCCTTCTCGGTAAACGACCAACAAAAATGGTTTTGTATAGTTTTCTTCAGTTAGATCAGAAACCCATTGGGGCTATTTATATTTCTGTTCGGTTTTCGGTTTTAGGCTAACTGCCATATTATTTTAAATATTTTATACTTGAACAGGAAACAATGTCGGTCGACTGAAAGTCGGCTAATAGCCGTTTATTTATACGTATATTATTTAATACTTCCAACTTAAGCTAATACTTTTAGCCATCTAATTCAAAAAAATGAATTAATTTCTTTAAAATTATAGTCACAAATGGTTAAATTTAATTAATTTTATAGTTTAACGATTTGCTTTAATTTCAGGATGCAAACTGAAATATGTTAAAAAATTGGATGGCCATAACTCTTAATTTGATTGAAATGATTTATCTGATTTACCCTTTTTTCAAGATAATTTTACAAATAAATTATAAATCTTCGTTATAAGAAAATAGTTAAAGATATTAGCATAATGTCCACAGTTACTAAAAAAAGAAAAACATTAAAAGATACTAGTGCAAAAAAATGCAATTTTTGTTTAGCCACAACATTTGTATACATTCTTCATATCTATCTAGAAAGTAGTTTTTTTTTGTACATTTCGTTCTTTCAAATTGTACTCGTATACTTAAACCATTTTTTCTGTACAAATGTAATTATTTATTAGAATTATTGGTTTAAATTAAATAGAAAACAGAAGAAACACACAGAGAAAAACAAGTAAACTTAAGGCCACCATCGCAAATGCTTTAACATAATTTTAACGCTATCGTTAATTATTTGCCGCCGGCGTCGTCATTTTTACACCGGCTTCGTTTACTATCGTAAAAATGTTACACACATTCATGTTATTGTTTTGGCTTGAAGTTAATATGTATTTTATTTTCCCTTTAATAATTTATAACTAAATTTAAAATTCATATAAAAATAAAATAAAAAATATTAAATCTAATAATAAACATATTCAGTTTATTCAGTACTGTAATTTGACAAATGACATTTTGCAATAAACAAATTTCTTAATTACATCGTTTTCCTTATGACTATTCGTTTTACATTTATTAATACGTTTTAAAACGAGCTTCAACAAGCAGTTTTTTACATAAAAATTTTTTTGATATGTATTTTTGTGTGATAGTATAAAATCTACTGAATATTATGTCTATAACAAGTTTTTAATAATGAAGTACCTTGTGTTTTTTGCAAATTTTTTTTAATAATATTTGTCAAATGTAAACTAATTTGGCAATTAAGATTAAATTGCAAAAAAAAAAAAATAAATAAATAAACAGATGTTATTTTGGGTTTGAAATAATTAAATTATTTAATTTAATTACAAAATACAAACATGTAACAGTCAGCCATCATGTTCAAATTACATACTAAAGAATGATGAGCAATGAATTTCATGCACTTTAAATTCTCACATTTATATGCAAACATATAGCCCTACTTAAATTTAAGTTCTTTTTAAAGATCCTTAAATTAAATCATTTTTGAAATTGAATATGTGCTCAAATCATTGCAGATCCATAAATAAGCCCGCGATTTGACAATTGTTACATCTGTAGCAACAAAGTTTAACGTTGGGTCTTGAAAAATATTAGACTGTGACTAAGCTAAGAACGAACCACTTACATGAGTTTTTGAAAACGTAATGAAAACCGTCGGTCACGAGTTCAAATCTCATGAGCTTTATTAGTAAAATAAAGCTAATTATTGTTAAGTAGCTTTAAAAAAATGGATAATTTTTTTGGAAAGTCCATAAATAGCAGTCCGCTCGTGTTCTCTGCTAGAAAAGAGTAACGTTGCAAAAGCCATAGAATAGGAAATGAAAAAATTGCAGAAATAATAAAATGCCTCAGAAGAGTAAAGGTGAGATCAGATTAGTCAAATATTTGACCAAAAAGCGTAACCACTATTTTTACAAATGTTTATTCATTTTTTCCTGACACGTATCATTACGAATGACGATTTATAATATAATAAAATTAATCCTTACCTTTTATAATTTGTTGGATCTTATATTTTTTAATAAGTATTTGAGAAAAACAAATTTTTTTTTCCATAATTTAGTGGTTACGTCTTTTTGGTCAAATATTTGACTAATCTGACCGTAACATAAGATAAAATTGGTATTTGCAATCAAAAACTAGTTCAGAGTTTGTGGTTTTATTTAAATCCTTGAAATACACAAAAAAGTAAAAGTTCTTATTCAATTACTGAATTCATAAATTTTAACAAATTCTTTATAAAAATTCGATATATCACAGAATATGTATGTAAAACTAGATACATAATTCCTTAAAAATTTCTTCGAAAAAAATAATTTTCATAATAGAAGCAAAAAGAAATTGAAAATTTAACAAAACTATTTATAAAATTAATCACAACACTAATTAAATGAAAATTTATTTTAATGAAATGTTTATTAAATAACAATTTGTCATAATTTTTCCGTGCATAAAAACATAAATTTTTGGATTCAATTCTAAATATGTAAAGAAATATTTAAGGTTTTTGATTAATACTTCATCCAACGGTGAATATTCTTTTATTAATATATCATTAAGAATAATAAAAACAAAAAAGAGTGCTATATTCGGCTTTGCCGAGAACTAAAATTTAAAAAAAAAATTGGTACTGCATAGAGGGCTGCTATATATATTTCTGGCCTGGCAACACTGAGTGCTGCCAAGTGTAATCTGACATATCTGTTGGAAAGTTTGTCATTTTTAAGCATAATCGTACTCAAAACGTTTTGACGTACGACCATTATTTGTGTTGTTAACAGTGACTTGAAAAATTAATATAGAAAAAAATGGAATTAACTCGTGAACATTTTCGTGCCATCATTTTTCACAACTTTCGACGTGGATTAACACGACAAGAGTGCATTGATGAACTTAAATCTTTGTATGGCGATGAAGCACCATCCTATAGCACTGTGAAAAATTGGTATAATGAATTTAATCGTGGCCGAAGCTCGCTCAAAGACGAATTCCGTGAAGGTCGTCCAAAAACGGCTGTTGTGCCAGAGAACATTGATGCCGTGCGTGAACTCATAATGCAAGATCGACATGCGACATACCGAGAGATAGAGACATCCTTGGACATTTCTTCCACCAGCATACATTCGAAACTGCATGAACACCTGGCCGTAAAAAAGGTTTGTTCTCGTTGGATCCGGCACAATTTGAAAGTCGCTCAAAAAAAGGCTCGTGTCGATTGGTGCAAAGAAATGTTGCAAAAATACGATTGCGGTGCTTCAAAAGACGTTTATAAGATCGTCAAAGGTGACGAATCATGGATCTATGCGTATGAGCCCGAAAAGAAACAACAATCATCCGTGTGGGTCTTCAAAGACGAGCAAAATCCAACGAAAGTTGTTCGTGGAAGAAGCACTTCGAAGCAAATGGTCGCCTGTTTCTTCGGCAAAACTGGTCATGTGGCGACTGTTCCGCTTGAGCAACGTAGGACGGTCACTTCTGAGTGGTACACTACAATTTGTTTGCCTGAAGTCATCGGAGAAATTCGAAAAACCAACAAGAGAAGACGAATCATTGTTTACCATGACAATGCGAGCTCTCACACATTGGCTCAAACCAGAGCGTTTTTCACCGGCCACAACGTCGAATTAATGGGTCATCCGCCGTACAGCCCTGACTTGGCACCTAATGACTTCTTCTTGTTTCCGCACATCAAGAAAAAAATGCGTGGTCAACGATTTTCGTCACCAGAAGAAGCTGTTGAAGTGTTCAAAAACCATGTTTTAGAGGTGTCTCAATCGGAGTGGAAAAAGTGCTTCGACAACTGGTTTGAGCGCATGCAAAAGTGTATAAATCATGCTGGAGAATACTTTGAAAAACAATAAAACCATTTTTGATTATTAATACTCGCATTTTCAGTATTAGGCCAGAAATATATAGAGCAGCCCGTATATATAATTTTACATAAAAAATTTAAGTACTTCCTTAAAGATCTCTTTAAAAGCTTTAAAATAATACCCATACTGAGATTTAAGAAAATTTGAACATTTAATTTTTGATTGGAGTTACTTTGTTGTTAGTGGTAGGCGTGGTCTTTTGCCTGCTGCCTTGAAGGACATAGCCCGATCATGCCGATTTCAAATAGCACCTCTTTCGACACTTGAAAGTTGGAAATTTAGAAAAAGAATCCTCCAGCTCTTTTATGTTTATTATTATTTATTTTCATTAATATTCCTCTGTAACGGAAAAAATATTGCAACCACAAATAAATAGTTTATACATTAACAGCTAGAAGAAACATTACTGTACGACAGCTTATCCAACACTTTAAGCATAACATGTCCTTGATATCGCGAGAAAGTTTTCTACCTTTACTTAGTTATGAAAACGTAGTTTTGCTTGCATATAAAGTCAATGCAAATAAATTTTTGAAATGTAACAAATATTATGAAACAAATATTTGAAAGAACTTAATGTATGAATTCAGTTTATATAGCAAACAACAAAATACAAAGAAATACTATACATTTCTACATACATTATTTTTTTACATATTTATGTATTTTTTTCTAATTAAGATCTCGTACATTCACACACAGTTGCGAAGTTGTTTAATTGACTGAATGAACCAAAAAATTCTAACCAGCAACTTGTATTTTATTTCAAATTAACTATTTAAAGTATGATAAATTCAAAACATAAAGTCAATTAAGCGTAAATATAAAACTATTAGTGTTGGAAAAAATCGATTGGAAACAAAAAAAAAAAAAAAAAAACAAATAAGAGTGCAATATTCGGAAGTGTTGAAATTTATTTAACCTTCAACAAATATAGTTAATAAATCAGTTTATAGTTGTGTGCTTAAAGTAATTTATTACGAAACTTTAAAAAAATTGTTTTTTTAATTTCAGAACTTTAACTTATTTAACCTTGGTAATCCTAGTTCTAACCAATATTTTTTAATAAGAATGATTGTAACACGCTCTAAGAAATAGACCGCTTTTTTAGACGTTGCCAGTGGTAAAATCAATATAAGAGACATAACAGACTATGCGACACAATCGTACAATTCATAAACTAGAATATCTGATGGAGTTCTGTCGCAAGTAAAAGTGTGTCTAGGTGTCACACTGTGTGGTTTTTAATAAGTTTCATTTATTTCTGGCACTTCAAAACGGAAGACCACTGTATAAATATGTAAGTTCTTGCAATTTTTATAATCCACCATAAATGTTATAATACATACATATATGTTTGTAAATATCGATGTATGTATGTACCTACGAGTATTCTTGTAAATATGTTACCACAAGAACAGTGACCATCATTTGATCCATAAAATGACTATAACTGATGATGAAAATATGAATTATTGCGTAGAACAAGGTTTTTATCACATTCTTAATGCAAAATAAAAAAAAAATGATGTAGGCATTTATATACGTATGATGTTTGTAGCAAACAGCGTTTCCAGTGACTTTTTTACAAAAAAAAAAAATATAATGCAACTTTGGCTAAACTTTGAAGCAGATATAATTATAAAGTTTTATTAGCTGCATTTTGAACTTTGCTAAACAAGTATGCATAAACACAAGCTAATTTACTAATTTAATTTTATTTCCAAAAAAAAAACAATTATTTCTCTTTAATATCAAAACTGGCACAACAGCAACGCTGTTTCAGTATAAAATAAGTGCAAATGTGTTAGTAGAAAATTGTGTATGGATAAGTTTCGCTCACTAATGTCTTACTGGGGTCTTCCATCATAGAATTTGCAAAATTTTATAGTAGCCTAATTCACAATCTTGTGCAAATGGTCTTGCATCATAGCATTTTCAAAATTGTGTTACATACTTTTAGTCTACACCAACAAAACGTATAGTAATGAGTAAAATATGCTACACAATTTTGCAAATGCTATGATGCAAGACCATTTGCACAAGATTCTGAATTGGGCTAGTATAATTGACAATCTTGTGCATATCTGACTGCAAGTTTATGCAACAGTAAAATTTCCTATCAATTATGACAGACCTCTTCCGTTGAATTTGCAATGCTTCTTGCAAAACACGAAATTCACAGCTGATTCGAAAAGAGAATTATTTTTCAGTTTTCTTTCAAAATTGACAGAAAATATTTACAATTGCATAAATTTGCAATCTGACATGCACAAGATGTATCAAGGCTTTAAATGGCATCTTATAAGGACAGACGCCTAATCTAAACATACTTTTAGGCGTTAAAATTATAACTATTTTATATATAGGTGTCATCATCAGACGGCATGATTTGGATACGTTGTTATGCCTTGGATATATGTATTTTATTTTATATTTTATTTAATTTTCAAAGCAATTTTTGTTTTATTTTAATTTTTTATTTTTCAATATTTCGCTACTCCTCTGTGTAGGATCATGAGAAAAATCAAATATTTATTTGAACATAAAATAAATCAACGACACATGAGAAAAAGTAAGATTGTTTAATTATCAAATATCCATGAGCACTATAAACATTTTTTTAAATAAACAATTTAATATTCTGCGTATACTGCAGTAAATAAGTGTCAACCGTTTAATAATATTTGTTGCTGCTGGATTTTTTTACCATACAAAAACAACAAAACTAAATAAAAATATGCTCAAAATGCACTTTATTTTCATTCGGTAGAAAGAAAGAACGTACAAGACAAATATTTCCTTAACCTTTTTTTGAAATGTATCATTAAGTAAATTATTTCGTAATGTCTGATGATTTTGCAAGGCTGTATGCAAAAACAGTTTTGTAAATATGAATAATGACATACATATTTATAAAATGTAAAATGATATCAACAAAATTGATAATCGGTAAGCACAAACACATACACCTACATCATATCATTGGTAGCATGTAGAAATGCACTAGCCTACATAGTTGTAATTTTTATAGCAGGAGGGAAAAACATCATAATGTTGCCACATTAACATTGAATTAATTTTTGATTTGCGAATATCTTACTCACGAAAACAATTCCTTGTAACGAAACTATTTGCAAATAAGGTGTAAACTGCTGTCACTTTTTTTAGCTGTTTAAGTGTTTTTGTATATTAAACCTTATGAACATACATACATAAAAAAAAACTAAATTTGCCAGGTAAAAGAATAACAGTCTTATTCACAAAAATTTCTTATTGTATGCTTAATGTATACTTTAGTTATTAAACACTTTTTGTTTTGTTAACCATTAATAACAATTTTTATTCACAAACGTTTAATAACGCAAAATTAACTATTAAACGGTTTTTATAGTATTGTAGTTTTATGTTGGCAACATCATATCATATTATATGTAAATTTACGTTTAGTGATGCATACAACAATGAACCAAATACCTGAATAATGTTTTTATAATTAAAAAAGAATAATAAAATCAGCAATAATATTATTTGTCATAACTTAAATTATCATTATTTTATTATTATTTATTGTTTTATATCAGAAAAAATTTTAAAGTAATAAAAAATGGTGTTTAACCTTTTTTTATAAAATGATTCACTGAACGAGTACAAAAAAGTATCCAAATACCGAGCTTGGCATTACTGTTTGTACATCACTATATTATTTTGTTTATTTATGATACAAATTTGTGAATTTTTTATTCATTATACAATGCTTTAATTATGAAAGAACAATTAATTAAATTATGATATTTTCTCTATTCTAAACACATTTTCCACAAATATTAATAGTTAATTTGTTATTTATCACCTGGAAGTGTAACGTTTTCTTTCATTGCAGAACAGAAAAAGTGATAACTAAATCTTTTGCATTTGAAAAACCAATTGTAAGTCCATCTAATAAACAACGAAAACGCTGCTTCAAACCCCAAAATAATTTGGGAGTTATTGTGTTTGATTTCATTTGCATTTTGTGGTCTTAAATGGTGTAAATAAATACATGTAGTTGTAATTTATATTTAGGTATGTTTTAAACACTTACCTATTGTAGAAATTAAATTTATTATATTCGTTATATTTTTTTTAATAGTTTTTCACACTTTTACAGTAAAAAAATTTACGGGAAAAATGCTTTTCAAAGCTTATTAAAGATTTAAAGAAGGGTAACTGCTACATTAAAAATTTGAAATTTATTAATTATTAATAACAGCGTGATAGTGCTATTAAGCATTTGTGAATACTACTTTAGCGATTTTTTCTTATTAACCTCTTATTAAGCAGTTTAAAATTTTTGTGAATAAGACTGTTATTGTTTAAAAACGAAAATTTTTGTAAAATAAATTTTCTTTCTAAAAAGATTTTTAGAAATTAAAAATAAATACACTTAAGCCAAAATAATTTCAATTCATTTATAATATTCACAGTTCAAATCCTAATTAAAAAAAATTAAATTTATTAGAATCACAAAAAAAAACTCAGTATCGTAAAAAATCCAATTAGGGCCTTTCTACATGACACCTACGATATGTATACATGAATGACTCAAAAAATATACTTTAATTGCAAAGTTCTTGCTGTATTACGAAACCTTTTTAGAAACACTTTCTCTAATGTAGAATTCTTAATTAAACACATTTCAATTAAAAGATGACAATAAAATCGTGACTTCCCGCATTTCTGTAAATCTTTTAATTTTTCTGTATACAAACAAAAACATTTGTTTGTGTTTTAATTTTTTGAAATACAATATTTATTTATTTGATTATTTGATACATAATAATTTGAACGCATAGTTTTACTGCTGCTTTGTCTCTGTCTCAGTTATTCTAATGCTGGCGGTAGCTGTCCAAGATGGCGTTTACTTTTTCTTTTTTGAAACCTTGTTTTGGGTATAGCTATTACTCTCGAGCGATGTAAAAAAATTGTAGTTTAAACAGTTTAATCTATAAAACAGTTGTAAATTGAAGAAATATATCAGGTTCTCCAAAAAGGTGGGTCGTTTTTGATCATGCTGTTTTGTTTTGTTAAAATCTCTTGTTTTATTTTTCAGTCACTGATGCTTAGTCAGCATTTTAAGATACACGTTTAAGACAATAAAGATCTGATTTGCATGATGCGACTTTATTGACTTCTTTTTTAATGTTGCTATGTATTTCACCGTTCGTTTTCATATTGCACATCAGCGAAATGCATTTCGGCTGCCATTTTTTACGTTTCTCTTTTTTTTTTTTCTTTTTTTCCATTATATGTGATGGAACAAAACAAAACGGAACTTTTAGCAAAACGATGGCATAACTAAAGCGAATTCAGTAGCTTCTTTAAAATGGATAATTGTTTTGTTCGTTTTGTTTTTGTTTTTCAAAACTCAAATATAAAAGCAAAAGTTAAAATGCCAAAAAGAAATTAGGAATTTTTGCGAAAGTCGAGTTGTTAGAAAAGTTTAAAGTTTTTCCTTTGCATTATCAGTTTTTAATGAATTTTATTGCAAAAGTTTATATTTTTTGTTGACGAAAGTGAAATATTCTTCTTAAAATTGAGATGGCATAGTGATATTTCAAGTACAATTAAATCAGAAAACGTAAAGAAGAGGTGCTTGCCCTTTTTGAACATATCTCCATCATTTGAACTGTTTTTTTTTTTTTTTTCGTTAAATCAATTTATAAATATTGTCCAACTTTAATGAATTCAAGTGATGTTTTTACACTATACTATACTACTAAAATTATTCAAAACAAGTAAGAGTGTAAATCTAGTCCAATCAAAAAAGCAAATATTGGGATGACAGAGAATTAAAAAAATAAGAAAAATAAAATTAAGTACTACATATACATAATTTTACATAAAAATGTCATCGGCTCTTAATGGGTTAAACAATTTTAAAAAAATTCTAGCATTTCCTTAAAGATCTCAACAAAAGCTTTTAAAGGAAACCCATATTGATATTTAAAAAAATTTAAAAATTTCAGAGACCCGTAAATCGGAAGATATGGGCGAGCGCCAATATTTTTACCTGATGTTTCCTTGATTGGAGTTGTTTTGATTGGAGTTACTTCATTGTTCCAAATAGTATGGAAAAATTAGAGGTAGGCATGGTGCTTTGCCTGCTGCGTCTAAGGAAATGGGCCAGTCTTGCTAATTTTCAATAGCACCTCTTTCGATACTATGTCTGAACGATTGACGTATTTAAATTTTTGGACGAAGATTAGGGAAGACGGACATTGCTCAATTTATTTCAAAAAAGAACTTTATTGAAATTTTGATTGTAACTAAAATTACTGTTAACTTAGTTTTTTGCCAAACTGGACTTATACCACTTCGAAACGATGTCTGAGATAATGGTGGTTATAAATTTTATGTAGCTGACGCAGCAAAACTTATACTAATCCGATTACAGATAGACAGGCGAAGAGTTCAACATCGCTAAATCGACATTCCAAGATCTATAAGAATCAAGAGTATAAAGTACATAAGCTTTATGGGATCGGAAATGAATATTGTAGAAATTGCAAACGGATTGACAAACTTATGTATATCTCCTGGCCATCTATGATGGAGGGTATAAAAAGCATTAAGACTCACATTGTTAATAGATTGTGAGTCTCTAAATTAGACAATAAAAAAAATCTTTTTCAAAATATAATATATTCTATCTTACAGGGTCACAAGCGTTAAGCCAAAGTTCTCTTTCATCACTAACAACAATTCGTCCTTATAGGAAAACACTTTACATTCATATCAAAAATGAAAAACTATATTTTCAAGACAATTTCCAGTTTTTTAACACTTCCGTAAACAACGGCGGCAAAAGACTTGAATATGGAATTTTTTTATAGCTGTGTTTAGCTTTTTGATAATCGATTAATCGATTGCTTATTTGAAAGCAATTTTATATTTAAAAAAAGTATTATACATTATTTCTATGGTCATTTATTTACAAGTGTGTGTATGCAAGCAACAAAAGTTAAGTAAATTGGCATTTTCAATTATTTATTGATAAAATGAAAAGAAATAAAAAAAAATTAGCAATCATTAGCGGAATCGACAAAAAATTGGTTGACAAATTTTTATTTATTTACTTTTTGATGTGTAATTGAAATTTTTCGTTTCGAACATTACTAATTTCCTATACAAAATGTCAACAATTACAATGAAAGCAACAAGCAACTACAATAATACACATTCTAGATTCTAGAAAATATACAATTACGCATTGAAAGTGAATTGCTATTTTTTAATTTGTCCTCCCTGTCAAGCACAAATAACAATAGTAGTTGCCATGCTTGGGGATGTGTGTGTATGTATGTGTGTAAGGCTGATGTACGCAAAATTAAATTGTGTGAATACATTTCAATTTACAATAATCAACAAATTTTTACAATCAACAAATTGTTTTTTGACCTCTTTTTATCCTCCTATGACGAATTGATGCTCTTCTACGAAAAAAAACCATTAAGTTTTAGCAATTATTGAATTTAAAAAAAAAACATCAATGGCGCAATTTCTGCGGTACACAACAGAATGTCTGAAATTACTTGCCACATTGACTTTCAAATTAATTTCATTAATTTTTAAAAATGCTTTTGTAGCAATTTGTTTAAAAGAGATTAATGAATGATTGTTTTTTATTTAACAGAGTGCACGAACAGCGATAAAAAGAGAAAATTATTAATTATGAAATATTTTATTATTTTTTTAAACGTTTATTTCTGCTTGAGCTTAGTCTAAGGTGTGATTAATTTCTTTATCAATTGATCATAAAGAAAATATTGACGTAGTGTCATTTTTCGATAGCAAACGTCATTTAAATTGTTCAATTTAATGAAATTACATTCTGTTTTTTTTTAAGTTAAATATATAAAACATATAAAATAATTATTTAAATTAATTATAAAAATATTAATGTTTAACTGTGAACAAAAATAAATATGATATAAAAGAGAGAAGTAAATGGCCAAAAACACAACACCACTGGTCTGCCAAACAGCACAAAATGTTACGCTTGCACAAGCCAGTTGTGTACTTTGTTTTATTGTTTTTATGATTGTAAAACCAATTCTAGTTCGCTTGTGAAAAATTAATAAATTTTTGATTTTTAGACCGCTTGTTAGGGTTTTTCCGAACAGTTTGAAAGTGAATTGTCAATTTGTTTTATAAAAGCAAAACTGGTTAAGTATACGGATGTCGGAGAGAATTCAATTGGAAAATATAATTATATTTAATCAACCTAATTAAATTTTTCAATTCTCAAAATGGCTATGAATAATGGTTGCCAGATATTGTTTTCTTCTATAGCCTTTTTTGGAAAAAAAAAATTGCTTAATTTTTTATACCCTTCACCACAAAAAGTGGAAAAGGGTTTTTTCAGTGTGTTTTGTAAGGTGTCATATTCAAATTAACAAAGAAAAAATATTTTATCAAAAGCACGAAAAAATTTACATTAAAATTTTCAAACTTTGCAAAACCTCCTTCAAGTGCTTTTCAAAAATTTTTTTAATTTAAAATTGAAAAAGACGCTGACACAAGCAGAGTATAAATTACAAAACGGCTCGTAAAATAGAAATTTGTTCTTTGTCTGCAAAACTCTTTGTTTTATTTGCTGAACTCCAAATTAATGGAAATTTATTTTAAAAAATTACCTAAAATTTATATTAGTTAGTATTTTTATTGAAATATCTTATCGAATGCAATAAAGATCTTCAAGTATGATTTAAAAATGTCGACAAAATTTATCTCTAAAAATTCGAAATTCTTTTATCTCGCTTGAGTTATTTACAATTTTGCTTATGAAAGTAATACAACTAACATTTTTATACATATTTTGGGAAATGACGTAAGAAAAAAATGTATAGGAGTGATTTAAATATTAATTTAAAAAAATGGCTCTTCAAACTATAAATTATAAGCAATAACAAATTGTGGGGTTCGGTGCAATACAATTTTTGTACGTTTGTCACAGACGTTTATCCATAATAGTTAGACACTTTAAAAATTTAGAGGCTGCTAGAAAAATAAATAATAAACTCTTTTCATCTGCATTATAACAATGGGAAAGTTTTCTTCAATTTTTCAAACCTAAGTTTCAATTCGTTTCTTGTGAGATCTTGAATTTTAGGCAGAACTGCAGAGCGGCTTTTAAGCCGGTAGTCACACACAGTGTGTGACTATTTATTTTATAACAAATATTAAAAATCAAATTTAAACTGAACAAGCAATGGTTCTATACTCGGCTATGCTTGCTCTTGAATACCCTTTCCCATATATGTAAATCTTGTTTAGTGAAGTAACTCCCATAAAAAACAAATATTGGGGTGACAGAGAATTAAAAAAAAAATCAGTAATTTTATATAAAAATGTTATCGGCTCTTAATGGGTTATGCATTTTTAAAAAAATTTAGTATACCTGAAAGATTTCCTCAAAAGCTTTTAAATGATTCCCATATTGATATTTTAAAAAATATGGTGCACAATCGTACTTTTCTATGAAAAATTCAGAGGCCCACAACTCGGAAAATATGGGCCAGCGCCAATTTTTTCACTTTAAGTTTTTTTAAATTATTTTTTAATCCTCTATCATCACATGTATTTACTTTTTGATTTTAGTTACTTCACTAAACTAAATTTGTTCCAAAGGTAGGCGTGGTGTTTTGCCTTCTTTTTCGAAGGGTATGGACTGATCTTACTGATTTTCGAAACTATGTATAATCGCTGGCGTATTTAAATTTTCTCAGGCACTTCTAGTTTCTCGAAAAACTTGATTTTAAGTCGAACACGGACGGACAGATGGACAACGCACAATCAACTTCGCTATGTATAAGAAGTCAGAATATATATACTTTATGGGGTCGGAAATATATATTGTAGAAATTAAAAACGGAATGACAAACTGAGATATACCTGTTTTCTACTTTTTTTTGGTGAAGGGTGTAAAAAGGGTCCCCTGTTAAGCCGTCGTAAACGGACGTACAAATTAAATTCAGGAATGGCCTATACATGATACGCAATCCTAAAATTTATAATGATTTAATTAAAAAACTCATGATTTTTTATAAAAAATTTCATTTACAAATTTCATTATATTTATTTATTTCTTTTTTTTTTATTCAGACCGAACTAAATTGAGATTTTTATAAAAAAGATAGAAATATATTTTCTAAATGAAGAATAATGCAGATTTTCACGTAATTTTTCTATTTTTAAATTCTTGCTGAAATAACTTATGGGAGCAGATCACAATGTCCGTGACTTTTTAAATAAAATAACATTTTTATTAATTAAAACTAAATCACAATTCTTATTTTTTAACGTAACGTGTTTTAACTTGTTTTGTGCCATCGAAAAAATGATACAGCAGTTTGTTGCCTTATTCATGAGTTTTTCTGACCGTTCACATTTGAGAATAAAATATTACTTTCTTCTTTTACCAATTAGGATTGCCTTTTATTAAAATTACCCGTGCAATAAATTGACACGATATTAACTGTTAGTTTTAATCCTATGTTAAATGTGGTAAATGTACGGATCATAATACCATTCGTATTTTGGTTGAAAACTCACAGCCAAACCTAAATTAGCGCGCTGAGCGCAATCTATCTGTCAAAGATTCTAATTTCCATACAAAATGTATGAAGCAAACCCTAAAAGCACGGTGTCAAAGCTTAGCAATTGAAAAATCCGATTTTGGCAGTGCTTTAGAAAGTGAAGCTGGCTGCTTGTTTGTTTTGTTTTCCTGTTGTTGAAAAGTAATGACAATGTAGTTATTTTTAAGGAAATCTAGCGGTTTCACCTTTTTTTTATTTCTATAATTTGTGTTTTATGAAATATAATGAGTTAACTTTACTGTTCAGCGTAAAAGCTATACGTTGGTTAACGTTAGGCTTCACGCGCTAATTTAGGTTTGTCTGTTAATGAAACGTTGAAGTTATCGCTATCGTTATCGTTTTCATTTAAAGCCTTTCTGAAATAGAAATAATATCGTGCGTTTTTGTATCATTTTTAGGTTTGTAATCGTTAGCAACTTGTTTCGCACATCTGGCATCACAATACAGAGTCATCCAAATACAAACTAAACTAAACCTATTTGTTATTCCCATTTAATTATTAAATCACCAATAATGATTACACTGTTCTGCACGAAAATCCTTCTTCAAACCAAAACATGCTTTCTTACTGTTTTCAAATGTGGTGAACACGAATTTTTAATCAGATTCTGTCTATCACGCACATTTTTTTAATTTCTAGTTTTTTATCCAAAAATGTGAGTTTTTGTAAATTTGACAAATTTTTTTTGACATCAAAACATAGTGAAAAAAATTCAAAAGCCCGATGGCTTTGATCGCAATTAAGTATATTTAAACGAAAAAAAATTTGATGGGAATACTAAAAGTGTTATGGCTCAAGGTTTTTTTATGGTGGTATCCTTTTCATTCAAATCCTTGCCTACCCCCTTTCACCCTCAATACCTCAACTCCTCCCCACCCATTCAGTCACTATTTTCTTCTAGGATTTGATCAGTACTCTCGAGGCTTTCGCTAAACGCACTTATTTGGATATTCAGTTGTGCTATCATTGTTTTCTGAAGAGTTCACTTTTTCTCTGTAATGTCACGACAGTGTATAAAAAGGCCTAATTCCTTTTGCTATGTTTGTGGTGAAGTCACATTCAAGTCCACTCAGAAACCTCTGACTCCGCTGGTGAAGAAGGCTTACGAGTTATACTTTGGATGTAAAGTAAGTGATCAGGACAAATTCTGGGCTCCTAAAATATGCTGTAGTTCATGCTCACGTTCTTGACCGGTTGGCTAAATCAATGCCATTTGCAGTTCCCATGATATGACGAGAACCTACAAATCACGTAACCGATTGCTATTTTTGCATGACCACAATCACAATAATTTTCAAATACAATTTTTCATTTTTTCTAAGTTTCTCCTATTTTCTCTCAAAATCAAAGGGTGATAGAATTTTTCTGAGTTCAGATTCGGACTCAAGACACCTGAGAATATGAGGAACAGGCAAATTTGTTCAAGGGAGGCGAGAAAAGTTTTTTTTTTTTGCAGAACAGTGTTATTGAGGGTGAAAGCACGTGAGAAGTTTCCTGAAGAACTTACCTTCACCCTTTCAGTGATTTAATAATTTAATCGGGATACAAAATAGCACGATGTTTTCTGAAAAATTAATTAATTTAATTGAATATTACCGTGGTTTAATTTAAACCTACTTTCTTTTAGTGAATTATAGTTTTAATGGAAATATTTGTCATTTTTGTGACTGCCACAGCTGGCTTCGCAGTAGCTCATACTTTCAGACGAAGACCTTGTTTTTCTGGTTGGATTTTACAAACGGCTCCAACGGTATTAGGTTTAAGAGCTTGGATCATTTCTGTGCCTTACTCATATAGCATTGGTCTTTAATGCTACCCCAAAAGCAGAAGTTAGCTTGTTTAGTTGCCGCATCTCCAAAGTAGCCAATTGATCGCGCCACGCTAGCTTATTTGCAATTATCAAACTTAGTGCGTATAAAATTAATTAATTTATGATCTGCTGACATGGTGCATCATCCTGCCGAAACCAAAGATTATCTAAAATCATATTTTTTCAGGCCACAAAATACGTAATCATGAGTTTGAAATGACATTTTCAGGAGCATTAAAAAAAATGTTGCTTAAATCACGCAAGTAACACTTTGCGGATGCATCGACTTAACGCGAAATTCGATGGCCGATTGGAACTTCTTCAAGACCGTACCGATCGGGTCGTTGTTTAGCCCTAATTTATAATTTATTTGTACCTTGTAATCAAAAAAAAAATATATTTCATTATGGCTCGATGTAGAGTCGTTGCTCTTGGGTTGACTTGTAAACTCACAGCTACAGCAGCTTAATTCTCGTGGGTATGTAAAATGACGAGCTGTTGAGTTCGATGGAGAATCGACGTTCTTGGATGTGTTGTACACTTCCAGGTACAGCAGCCTAGTTCTTGTCGACAAGTCAAATGCCGAGTTATTTAGCTCGATGAACACTCGATATTCTGGAAATATTGTACACTTTCCTGATTTTCGTTTATACACTCTGCAAAATGACAGGACTCAAGGATGCTGTGCACTAGCAAGCCAAACTAGTGTACAGTAATGGAAATTTATGCTTCAATTCGACCAAAAGCTCAACATTTGGCCAAATCTAACATTATTTAAGCGTAAATCAACTCATTTTGATTCGTTGCCGATTGATAACCAACACTACTGACAGGAATATCTATCAGTGTCAAAATAGCATACGGTTTTTTTTTCTAAATCTAGCATTCAGTATTTTAATTGCTTGCTTAAAAAATAGCAACAGCACTAAAATATTTGCTTTGCTTACATGTTTTTCAGCAAATAAAGAAAATCAAATGTCTCAGCATTTACAAAACATTTCATTATGAACGAAGCAACAGCAAATGCAAAAAAAAAGAGAAAGAAACGCATTTGCTTCAGGTGACTATTGTTTCTTTTTGCTGCAAAGCAATCAGCAATGCCTTTTTTGAAAACGTTTGCTGTTGCTTAAGAAATAAGTTGATGTTTTTTTCTTTGTTACTGTTACTTTAAAAAAAACTTCATTTAGTGATGTAAAAAAACAACGTTTGTATTGTAATTAATAAATACATAAATACGTTTCTAATGTTAAAAGGGATGAAAAGCAGCAAGTTACAGCAAGAAACAGCAATCGTAGCCGGCCACAACTTCATAGTAAAGAGTTAAGCAAAAGCAAAAATAAAAATAAAGAAAAGCTGATTGCTTAAGCAAAAGCAAACGTTTTCAAATTAATTTCTTTGCTGCAAAAAGGAAGTCAGCTGAACAAATGCGTTATTATTTTTTTTTTTTTTTGCATTTGCTTTTTGCTTTTACTGCACATTTTTCCACAGCAACAATTAAGCAACTACATTGAAAATAGTCAAGCATTTTTAATCACTGGCTAGGCGTTTAATTTGAGTAGCTCCAAAATACTAAATTCATGATCTATCATGCATTAACAAGATATATTGTTAAGGAATATTTTAATAGTTCCCCTTGTTTTCTTAACCCGTTCGTCCATAAAAAAACAATCCTCATGTAAACGCAGTAAATGTTATTAAATATATTATTCACCAAAAGTCAGCTAATATTTGGAGCTTTATTTCTACTTTGAAAAATACGAATTTGCATTCACTTAAACTTTAATTAGTTTTTTTCTATTAATTTTTTATTTGGTTCTTTTTAAAGTAGATTTGGAAGTGTTGTATTTATGAATATATTTTCAATTGAATTATGTGTCATGAGTAACAATGTTGAATGGTAATGGATGTTAATTATTTTTCATTTATTCATTCGTTTATTTATAGTCTCATTTGCTATTATTATTTTTATATTTAAAAATAATATTTCTATTAATTGTACTATTGATAAGAATTAAACTTTCATATATGTTTATATGCACAATATATATGTATATATATAAAAAAAAATTTAATTTAATACAAAACATAAACATTGAGATTAACAATGATCCATTCATAATTGCCTGTTAACTTGCCGATTCATTTGTCATATCAATCAATAAAACAAAAAATTAAAAAAAGTTTACATGTTTTGTTTGTTTTAAATTTCTAGTTATACTCGTATAAACGAGGTTGTGATCCCCTTAACGTTATTTGAATTTTAAACTCAATGACTTTCTGGAAAAGAGTGACGGTGTTACAAATCCAATGTTAATGCTATAAATTGTACGTGATAAAGAAAATTTTTTTAAGAAATAATTTTTATTTCAAATACAATTTCAATTTTATGCTTTTATTACTTTATAAGAATATATTTTTATTTAAGACTTTAGCAAATTCGAATAATCATAACTGTTCTTCTGTTCAGAATTATAACTGTAGCTTTTGGAAAATAAATTATTATTCAAGGCTTTAAAGAAATTTAAGAATTTATAAGCGTTAACGAACTTGTGTCGAGTTCCTTTAGATAAAATTTTAAATTCAATAAAATTCAGAAAGTGGAAATTTTGTGTGGCGGAGTGTTGTAAGCTACAAGTGTTACAAAAAAATCGATTTACTTTGACTTGTATTTACAGTTAAAATTTATTGTAGATGAAATCGTCATTTGTAATGTAAATATTTTTTGCATAAAGTTTCACTTAAACTGCCTTGGATTTTGCGTGATCGCTAAATGATGTTTACAAAATTGTTTTTTTGTCATTGAATTATTGATTAACATCTTCAAATGTTGAAATTAAATTTGTATTAAATTTGTGTTTTAAACTTCAAAAACTTTCTTCCTTAAGAGATTGTAAAACTGTAAGAAGAAAACGTTTTAGTTTCCAAAGTGATAAAAAGAAAAACTCTTTGTTGTTGATTACGAGATCTTTCTCATATTATATTCATCTTGGTTTATGGGTAAGGTAAATGTTTAATCGTATACCTATCTGTTTAATTTTCTTCTACATGTTCTGAAGCCACATACAATTTTATTAAAATCGATTTTAACCGTTCAAAGTCTAAAGATTTATTTCTTTTCTTTTTAATCACGCAAAAATTGGAAAAATTGGAAAAGAGAAATGAAAAATTTTAAATGTAAAGTCATGAATAGTATAATCATAGGTGTAAAAATATTAAAAATTAATTTCTTGTAAAAAAACTAAATATTTTTTATAAAAGTTATAAAAAACTTTAAAGCAAATAAAACGGTAAACAATAATATTTTAAATACAAAAGTTCTAACATCGGAAAATTTGTGAATTTAATGTTATCATATTAACATACATACGTGAAAATATACAAATGTACAGATATGTTTTACAGTTAAAATGTTATGTTCAACACACATAAAAATCATTAATAATATGTTTTTATTTTTAATATAATTTTCACGTGATTTTAATTATGATATTTATAACTTTCCGGTTTAAAAATTCCTTTTTTAACTTTATTTTTGATTACAATTGAATATTTGTTTATGCCACAAAAAGTGGAAAAAGATATATCTAAGTTTATCATTCCGTCTATATGTCTACCATATCCATTTCTGATCCGATAAGTATATACATATATATTCTGACTTCTTATGCATAACGAAGTCGATTGAGCAATGTCCGTTTGTTCGCCTCGCCAGACTTGATTTCACAAAAAATAAATATGTCAATCGATCATATATCGAGGAGGTGCTATTGGAAATCAGTATGATCGGTAAATTTCCTCCGAGCCAGCAGGCAAAACACCACGTCATGCCATTTGGAACAATAAAGCAGAGCTGTTAAGTAATGATTACTAATCGTAATGATTACTAATTTTTGATAAAATTTGATTACTTTTTTTTGAGGGTGAAGTAATGATTAAATTAATTGATTACGATTACTAGTGATGGAAAAATAATCTAAATTACTTGAAATTACAAAAAAATAATCCATAAGAATCAAAAGCAATCAAAAAATATTCGGATTACTTTTAAGGATTAGTTTTAATTCTTTATGAATTTTTTACGTTTTTTTAAACTTCAATTATGCTCTTCAGTTCCAGTTGAACGACTGTTTTCATTTGCCGGGATCGTCAACAGTCCAAGGCGGCAATCATTGTCTGATTTTTCCTTTGAAAAATTAGTTTTCATGAAGGCCAATTGTGAATATATGTAAAGTAAAATTTTTTTTTGGTGATTTTTACTACAAGCATACATTGAATATTTGTTTTTCATTATTACTTTCTTTGTTTTTCTTTATAATTTTTTGTAAGACTGAAATTGTTAGTGTTGTTATATAACTGAATGTGTTAATAATTTTTTTAATTAAAAAAAAAACTAATTTTATAGATTTACTTACAACGTTTTTTTAAAATTCAATACGTAATATACACTCAATTTTTTTAAATAATCAAAAATAAATCGAAAGTAATCGTTGAAAATAGTTGGATTACTTTTTGATTACTTCTGATTCTTTTTGATTATTTTTGAGTAATCCAAATTATTTTAACATTACTAGTAATCGTAATCAATTACTTTTCAAAACCGCCTCATAAGAGAATTAAGCAGTCATTACAATTATTTTTGAAAAGAACTAATCGTAATTAAAATTTAACAGTTCTGCAATGAAGTAACTCCAATAAAAAAAATATAAATATATGGGGCGATATAGATTTAAATAAAAGGAAAAACCATCACGTGAAAAAATTGGCGCTCGCCCATATTATCCGAGTTACGGAGCTCTAAAATTTTAAAGCTTTTGAAGAGATCTTTAAGGAAATACTGAACACTTTTAAAAATGCTTAACTCATTAAGTGGCGATGACATTTTTATGTAAAATTATATATATCTAGTATTAATTTTTTTTAATTCTCTGTCACCCCAGATTTTTTTGATTGGAGTTATTTCAATAAACTAGATTTAGATAGATGGTGAAAGATATATAAGATTCGACATAACCGAATATAATACTCTTACTTGTTTGGAATTATGATCATATTGTAACAGACTGTATTTATATTTTGAAGTAGGTTGTTGTGCTCAAAAAAAGATACCTACACTAAAAAAAAATATCAATTGTGATTCCCTTTACATTACCAAATTAATAGTTACTTACGCCCAGCCACATGACCTCTCTGTGGAGCTGACGACGTCTTCCAGATTCCACTGAGCGACGTCGCCTTGCCCACGGTGAAATCTACCGTCTAGCCATCTAAGCCTGTTTAGTCCTTGCCATGTCTACATTAGGCCAAATGGCCCACAAAGCACTGCAATCGTTGATAGCCTCCCAGGACTGATTACTTCTTCCTATTACCCAATTGGAGAGAAGCCTATAACAGTGACTTCTTCCCCTTCGAGCATAATCTTGCAAGTTTGTCGGCAATTCATCTTAACATTGCTATTTAATTTGTATAATACAGCAACATAAATGCTCTCATAATATTATTATTATTCTTAATAATATTACGATTTAACTGTAATCATAATATGTTACTATTACATTCAGCCCAATCATGAATTTTCTCACAAAATTTCTTTCCCATGGCATAAGCTTTTCTCGAGAAAAGGTTCTTCCAATTATGAATTTCGTGGGAACAAAATAATAAAAAGGTGGCATCATCGTAATTTAAAGGGAGTTATTTTGTTTATTTGCATATAATTTCTCTTAATTTCAAAATTTTCTTTTTAAAAATAGGAACAAGGACTAACTAAAAAACAATTAATTCAAAATCAACTCAGATGTGTGTTGTTATTTACTTTTATTTTATAATCAAGAGAACAGTTATTATTTTTAAATGAAATTAAAAAAAGATTTATTTTGACCTCCCAATTCATGTGTTAACAGACTTTTAGAACAACGAATAACAGCTTAGTAGTAAAAAATGAAAATAGTAGAAGCTAAAATATTTGTAATTCACCTTTAAGCGGGCCGAAATATAGTTAAATTTATTTTAAAAGTTGAAGGTCACATTTGGTATGAACAAAAAAAAAACAGCTGGAAATTAATAAAAATTTAATTAAGTATTTGAGACCTTAATGATATTTAAAAATAATTATTATTATTTAAAACAAAGATCATAAAAATGAAAAATATTAACAATAATAAAAACAAAGGCATTGACGCAATAGTATTCAATTTAATGAAAAGGGAAGAGGATGCTTTAAAAAAACAGTTAAAAAGAAAGAAAACAAATTTAAAAAAATTGTTTAGTAAGATTAAATAATTAAAAACAAAACGTTGTTGTTTTTTATTTTGCAATTAAAGGAAAACACTTGATAACACAAGTATCTTTCGTTACGTATGAAACGTTTGTTTGAATAATAAAAATTATTAATCAGTTACATCAATAACATGACTAACTAATACGACGAACATAATGAATAATATTACAAAAGGGTTTCGTACAATTACGTTCAAATAATTAGCACTACGTATTGGTTTAAACATTTGAAGACAAATACTTAGTGGTAGTAGTAGAGGCAGGAAAGATAAGATATTCATGCAGTCAAATACTTTTAATTTTGCTTTTACTTTATTATATTTAAAGAAGATTAAATAAAATACTTTTAGGCTTACCACAGTGAGCTAGATCGATGATCGGTACCAAGCTTTTGGCCAAAAGCGTATCAACTTTATCATCATTTGTTTTACTTTTTAACATTTTTGTTTATTTTATTTTAGTTAAATTTGATTTCTGCTGTTGTGACTGTTAAACCAGATGATTTTATTTTATTTTTACCTAAAAAGAAATAGCAATAAAAACAAAAATTAATGTCGTTAACCCTTTTTTAATTATACGTTTTTAAAATTTAAATTTTTCGGTGATTATTTTAAAATCTATGAGACTTAATAAAAAATCGATTAGTGATTTCGTGATAATGACAGCTAATTAAAATTCTACGTTATGACGGCTGTATTAAAAAATATTTTTTTAGGATTTATTAAAGTCTTATAAAATAAATTTGAATTTTATTTACGTTAGTCGTGATTAATTACTTTAAGTAAATTATTTTCCAACAGCCAACAATGTCGTAAATTTTAACTTTATTTTAAATTGCTGCTGTTATTTGAAGTTTCTGTAAACACAATTTATTTTTACCTAATAAATATTCCTTAAGTGACAGTTGGAAAAGAGTATATATAAGTTTTTATTCCGCTTGTAATCTCTACAATATCCATTTCCGATCTTTTTAAGTATTTATATTCTGGGTTTTTATGCATAGCAAAGACGATTTCCGTTTATCCATCCGTGTTCGTGTTGAAATCAACTTTGTCAAGGCACTAGAGGAGAGCTAAAGAAAAGCTAAATTCGCCAATCGATCTGACATAATTTCAAAGATATCACTATCTATATCAGCACGACCGGATTCAAAACATAACGCCTGCCTGTAGTTTTTCCATATCGTTTCTTCAACTTTCATTTGTATTCCTGCAGGTGGTAGTTGTTTATAATAAAAATTAACTGAAACTTGGTGAGCTTTCACCTGATATAACAACCTTTTTGGTTACTAAGTTTTGACAACAACCCTAAGTTAAACTAACGAATTTCGGAAAAAAGCAATTTTTGAACAGAAAGAGAGGTAGGAAAGGATTACTTATGCAGATTTATTCAATGGGAAATCTGCAGTATGGTACATGTGGTTATACACACGTATAGCGTACGAGTAAAGGGTATATAAGTTTCGGCATTGCCGAATATAGTACTCAGTTAGTTTTATTAAACAAGATATGTTAGGGTTCATGATAGGGTTCAGACATAACCTTGATGATCTTATTTAATTTTATTTTTAATTTATTTTAACATTAAGGATCAAGTACATCTTCAATATTGCCTTGCAGTAGGCGAAGAATTTAAAATGTAATGAAAAAGGCTGGATGTGTAAATCGAAATTTGGCACCAACCTGAACCGAGTATGGTAAACTCTTGAATCCTAAGTGCTAGGGAGCTTTTCCCTGTTTGTACACTTTTAGTTCAATGGTGAGATTAATCGAATAGCGCAGAATGTCTTAAAAGGGAAAATGCATTTTATATACAAAAATTAAATAAGAATTTCTATTAACGAAATATTTTATTGCAATTTATTGTATCGAAAATTCTTCCTATATTAATCCAGACATAAATCAATTATTTGCAAAACAATAATTTGATGGTAAAATAATTCCGTTTCCTTATTCTGCTATACAAAAAATTAAAACTTTATTTGTTTTAAAGAAATTTAATGAACTCTTAAATTGGCTCAACTATATGTTTAATAGAATAAATAAAATAAAAATTATTCTAATTAAAAAATTATATAAATCAATTATATATTTTATTCAAAAAGAAAAACAACGATTTTCTAATAAACTAAATAATCAAATCAATTTAAAATTTTCTAAAGCTTCAATCTGAAAACAGGTAAAAATTATTCCTTATTGCAAAGCTATATATTTATGTTAACTGTGGTATAGACGCTGTGTAAATTTTGCACAAGGTTCATTAAAATACATAATTCCTGCGGAAAAAAACCGACTTCGAAACAAATTTCATCTGTCTGTCTATAACGGTTCAAGTGTGTGTATATGGCCATATTAAATTACATTAACTATTGTAACATTTTTATATTCCATCTTCAAACTTTATACTTTTTATGTAGGACTACGCACTAATGCTTATTGTTAATATCAACCGTCTGTCTACATCTGTTCAACAGTTTGCCATTATATATCAAGTTACAGCAACTATAGATAACCCTTTAATTTCCAAATTCACATTATATACTTGCTGTTGAAATAGACTTAGCAATCAGGTTCTTAGTAAATTTCAATTTGTTATACTAAGTAAAGTAGTGGACATGCTGTTTAGTTTTGTAAATTTCAAGCGACTGTCTACAACTGTTAAAAAGTAGGGCCATGTACATTAAATTTAATGAACTATTCGGCCACCCTCTAATTCATAATTTTAATTATTAATGCTTAATATCTTAACTTAAATTATAAACTTGTTGTTATAGCGGACTTCGCCATACAGGTCCTTTGTAAGTGTCAGCTGTCTGTCTACAAAGCTTCAGAATTTTAACCATAAGCATCAAACTAGATCAACTATCGGGACACCATTTTATTTCCAAATATACTTGCTGTTCAGGTTCATTGTATTTTTCAAGCATCTGTCCACAAATTAAACTATTGGAACACCCTTTAGTTTATTATTTTGAATATTAATACTTGTTACTACAACGGTCGACATTCTGTCCAATTTGCAAGCGATCCTCCATTTTTAAATTTGTTTTTGTATTACTTTTTGCCATTTGGAGCTATGTTAATACGCAGTTTTTTCAAAAATATTTCAAAATCAATCTAGAAATGACTGAGTTATGGAGGCACAAATATAAAAAAAGCAACATTCAGTAGAATTGATAACCTCCTTCTTATTTTTTTTTTTTTTGAAGTCAGTTAAAAAAGAAAGGAATTGGCTAAAACTACTCATTCAGATAACACCACTGAGAGCTTAAACGATGTGTCTCTATTAATACTAAATTTGATTTATGGGCGCACTACAAGGTGAACTAAGCTTCTTGGAATGAAATGAAAATTGAGTTCCTTAAGCTTCACCCGCTTACACAAAATCATTTTCTTTTTTTATTTTGATTTGGAACACATTTTCCCTAAAAAGATTCCGCCGCTACTGAAAAAAGAATTGAAATTCTTATCAAAGCTTTTATTTTTTAACTCGATGTTAAGCAAATAAATTGAGAATAATTTGAAATTCTATCTTGAATATAAATTGAATTTACTATAATTGAATTTTCGCAACAACAACTAGTATCTAATGACTAGGAGCTCATATCTGTGATTCATGATAAGTAACATGTTATAATTATTTTTATTCATACATTTATTCAAGTTTAATAAGGAGCCAATGGATACTACTCTTTCAGTGACTTATGAGGATTCCTATATAAGAGATGTTGCAATGGCGTGGACTTTAATGCACTTACGTTCACAACAAATGGCGAGGACATTGAAATTTAATGGAAGAAATAGTTTTCTTAGAGTAAACTAATCGCAGTTCTACCAGTTGTTATCGATCATATATGTGACGAAGTTTTTGCAAAATGTACTGGCAATCAATTTCCAGTAGACCGACAATTAATTTCAGTCTTTTATTTTTGAAATTGAAGTTAATCTGGTGAAAGCACAGATCATTTAGTGCCTTTTTCAGGTTATTTCTTCAAAACGAATTTTGACCTAATCTTGTTAGACGCGTGAAAGTTTTGACGAGCTCCCACTTTGCCTTAGCTTCATTAATAATACTGAAATAAAACTCATTAAAGCTTCAGTTAAAAAGATATGTATGTCATTCTTCTCTAGATGCAACATACATATCGCACTTGATTGACAAGAGGGTATTAACTCAAAATTTTAAAATTTCCAGTAGAGTCAAAAAACTGTTTGTGGCCACGTTTTAACAGAATTTAAAAATTTAAATATACCATAGGTAGCAAATTCCATTTAAAAATATATTTACATCGTTTTTCCTAGAAATCTGTGCAAGTATTGCAAAAAAAAATCAATTTTTTGAGTTAACACCATTTTTCTGAAATTTTTTGATCATAAATGAAACAAATTTTATCAACAAGACAGTATCAACTCAAAATAAAACCAAATTGAAAAGAGACTCAACTCAAAATAATACCCTTTTTATGAAAATTTACGAATCAATTACATGTTAACTTTTGTATTAACTCGAAATAATACCTTTTTGTTGAAATAAAGGTAATCACTACATTATCATGAATATGGTCTCAAAAGTGATTTTCGAGATGAAAGAGTAAACGGAATACGTTGAAATTTTTACAGTAGATGTTGTTAGCTGATTTCTTGAAAAAATTGATATTTCAAAAATTTTGAGTTAATACCCTATTGTTGATCAAGTGCGATATCTATTTATGTTAATGACGTTGAAGACTATGTATGATTACAAACTGAAAATCCCTGACTAAGAGCCCTTATTATAACTTGCCATTAGTTAAAGGCAGGATTTTGTTGAACCAATAAATGGCTTTTAATTACTACACATTCAATTAATATGTTTTATACATTAAATATTTATGTATATTATTAATAATAAAGCAATAAAAAATGAAAGTTTTATATATGCAAAGCTATTTATCGGGCAGACAACTTTAACGAACGATAAGTCGTAATAATGGCTCTTTGGTGTAGATTATACCGGCTCAACTTATGATGCAAAAAAATTTCTCTTTTCCTTTTTTTAATTTCTTTCACAGCTAATGTTAGTTTAACAAACTAATAAAAAACTACAAAAGCTTTTTGATTGCATAAATGAATTACTCATTAAGGGTTTAGTTACATTATTTTACAATTAAAAAAATACTAAATCGAAAATTAAATCAATTTAACGAGTAAACTGTTACTAAATGATTTATATACTAAACTTGGGTTTATTGCAACACTGTAGATAGTTTATGTTTTTTTTAAATTACTTTTATAGTTTTTGGGCTTTTCTCTATTAAACAATTAATTATTTTCTGTTATTAATTTGTATATTTAACTAATCACTTTTTGCCATCATTAGCGACGCGAAACGACGACATTTTTATATAAATAAACTCTGCCTGAATGAAGCAACAGATGCCCTAGAGGCAATCGAATAAATTCATCAATTCGCCTAAAGTCGTAATTTTTTGTCTACACATACGCATTGTCGATAATATTTGATAGAAGTTAAAAGGTTTTTATTTTTTATTTCTAATCATAGTCAATTGTAAGTTAGAAAGTAAAAACTTAAGAGATTCTTTTTCATATTTTGCTCTTTCTTCTTCTTTAATAAAATTGTACAACTCCTCAATAAAAATAAATCATAATCTGATGACAACATGCTTAAATACAAATGCTGCATCAACAAAATGCAAATTTTCTGTACGTATATGGTAGGCGACATGCACAGCACACTCAAACATATGATGATATTTGATCTGTTTGTTTAGTGTCTCCAGGGCACTTTAGTGTCCCTACACGACACAACCTCAGTCGAAAAAATAATTAGTAAGTTTATTGATAAAACTTTGCTAATTTTGTTTTAAACATTTTTTTATTTTAATAATAATTATACACAAATTTTGAGTGCAATGTCTTTTATAACTTCTTTAACTATCGCATTTTTTATATAAAACGCAACTTTTTTTGCCGATTTTTTTTTTGGATCAATTATATTTATTACCTTGTTTAGCATTTCTTTTCAGTGATAAAAAATTAAATTTAAAATTAAAAAATTAAATTTTTGTAATAGTGTTTTTTTCAGATTAAGTAAAATGCGGGCAATTCCATCAATACGTCAATCACGCTTGAAGAAATAAAAACCTTTGAAAATCTTTGTAAAATGGGTTAAAAAGGAGTAACGTAGTATGTGAAAGTAGTTAAAGCGTTTTCAGTTAAAACGACTATGTGGAAGTATTTTTATTAACATTAACTGGATTCATTGGTAAAGAGAAGAGATAGAGTTCGATTAGTGGAATTTTGTTGTTTTTTTTCTTTGACTAAAATGTTATTAGAACATCACATACATCGCGAAGTATTCCAAAATTAAAGTTTAACGAAAAATATTCTGAAATATAGAAAATTATATCGTACGGTATGTCACAAACGAGATTAAATTTTATTTATTATAAAATCCTCCAAAGACTGTTTTTATTTGAACAAGATTGTTACAAAAAAATATTTGACTCAATACAAGAATTTAACCAGAAAGAGTGCTATATTCGGCTATGTCGAATCTTATATACCTTTTACGATCTATATATAAATCTAGTGAAGTAACTTTAATCAAAAAAGCAAATATTGGGGTGACAGAGAATTAAAAAATAAAAAAATATTTGAAACTGCATACATATAATTTTACATAAAAATTCCATCGGCTCATAATGGGTTAACCAATTTTAAAGCATTTTAGTATTTCCTTAAAGATTTCTTCAAAACCTTTTAAAGGATACCCATATTGATATTTAAAAAAATTTGAAAATTTCAGAGCCCCGTAACTCGGAAAATATGGGCAAACACCAATTTTTTCACTTGATTTATTTTCTTATTTTTTAATTCTCTAACGCCCCATATATTTATTTTTTTGATTGGGGTTAGTTTATTGTTCCAAATGACATTAAGAAATTAGAGGTAGGCGTGGTGTTTTGCC
Organism: Gymnosoma rotundatum; assembly: GCA_916610165.2. Taxonomy (NCBI): domain Eukaryota; kingdom Metazoa; phylum Arthropoda; class Insecta; order Diptera; family Tachinidae; genus Gymnosoma; species Gymnosoma rotundatum. The sequence goes on along the minus strand of OU744336.1, from coordinate 47,410,777 downwards.
CGCTGCCTCGAAGAGCATGGACCGGTCTTGCTGATTTCCAATAGTACCTCTTTCGACACTAAGTCTGATCGATTGACGTATATATTTTTTTTTATAATATCTAGTGGCTCGGCAAACTTGATTTCAACACTAACACGGACGGACAGTCGGACATCGCTAAATCGACTTCGCTATGCATAAGAATATATATACTTTATAGGGCCGAAAATTAATATTTTAGAAATTACACATGGAATGGCAAAGTTATATATACCCTTTTTCTAATTTTTGTAGTGAACGGTGTAAAAACACAAATTACACTTTCTTTAATTCGCAGAATTTCGCACATCTTTAGTTGTATCTCAAAATCACTTGCATTTAATGTCACGTGCGACGAGCGCAATGCAACGAATGTGATTAATTTCTTTAAAAAAAAAATTACCCTCTGATTGAAATATAACATCCCTATTATTTTTCGGGTACTTTTATATATGCACACTACAGACGTACACATGTCTAGTACGGTGCCAGATGTAATTTTACTTACTGATTTGTAAGAAAAAGAAAATAGTTTTAAACAAAAAGTTACGAGAAAAATTAAAATCGTAAATGTTTAAGACAATTTTGAGGAAAAAATTTAATCCACAGGAAACCATTTATAAAAACTAAGAAATCTTTAATACACTGCCGTCACTTTATGAAAATTGTTAAAGTTAAGAATTCCCGCAAGTTACACTGTAATTCTATCTTGAATCTTCTTAATGGTTTTTTACATACATTTGTCATAAATAAAACTATCTTAATCAACACTCATTTCTGTTTTGTGGCTTAATGATAAAATCGTTAGCTTAAAGTAAAAGAAATCCCACAAATTATTTTATTTATTATTTTTATAAAATGCATTTCCTAATTGAGTCACTTTCAACCGAAATGATTATTTATGTCAAACATTTATTTATAATTTTTATGCAAATTTTTTTCACAAGAAAAAGTTTATTTATTTAAATTTATTAAATATTTTTGCGGCTTTTCGCTTACCACACAAACACAAAAATGGAAATAAAGCGAAAAATTAAGGTTTTTAAGGAATTTTAATCAAAGATTTTATAAATTGTGTTAATTATTTTTTAAGAGTTTTCTTTTAGTTTTTTTTTTTTTAATATTTTTAACGTTTTATATAACTTAACCGAAAATTTAAAATTCACTAATTTTTTGTGTCAACTTATTGTTGTACAAGTTTTTTTTATCAACTAAATGGTAAAAGAAATAAATTTTACGTTAGCAATTTTAAAACCAAAAGATTTTTTTGTTCACTTTAAATATAACAAAAACGTACTAAAACGTTTAATGTTCTTGTGATAACTAAACCTGCACAATAAAATTTGTATATGTCAAACTCATAGAAAATGAAATGTTTTAAGTAAAATCATTTAACTGAAAACAATTTAATCAAATTAGTTACAGTAACAAATAAAAAACAAACAAAAAATGCAATGATCTATTTGCTTATCGGTCGATCACTCTCAATTTGATTAGATTGTCATCGTTATTTTTTCAATGGCGTTGAGAGAACACAGTATTTTATAATTAATTTAATCAAATAAAAGGGCATTGAAAAAGGTGAGAATTGTATTTTCTGTTTTTTCTTAAAAACAAATTTTTTTATTTTATTTATCTTAAAAAAACCTCTAAGCTTTTACAACCTACAAAATTTGCTTAACTGTTTTTTTTTTGTATTTTATTATTATTTATTTTAACGTACTGGATTTGCTACTGAGAATGTTTTTTTTTTCAAATTTTGGTGAGTAATTTGTTATCACCTTTTTTTAAAACACATGTTTTACCTGTTTTTGAAAAAAACCAAAAATAAAAATAAAAGCAGTACATCCCACCCTCAATAGAAAAAACATACTGATTTCAGCATTAATTTTAATATTTCATTTTATTGCTTTATTTTTTTGTGTTTAACTGTTTTTTAGATTTCAGTCAAACACGCGCTCGCAATACGATTAGTTACAGGTATTTTTTTTTAATTGTGATAAGCAAATTAGCACTTGAGAGGTATTCTCAAAAGAAAAGTTCAAATTACAAAGCAAAAGTTGTTTCAAGAAACAAGCTATCGGTGTTGTCAAGAACTTTAACAGATTCTTTTGCAATTTTTCGAGTTGAAATAAAGAAAGATTATTTTTGTAAAAGTATTTTTTCTTAATAAAAAGTGCCCGTTTCAGTTTAGACAAACTATGACACCAAATGAATCAAAATTCCAATACAGCTGATCAGCTGTCTCACTCTCTCTCGCTGTTTCCCTCACAAACACAAACCAGCAAAAGTGCTGGTTTGGGGAAAATTATAATAAACGATTTCTGCAACAACATGGACTTATGCAATAAACACAATCATGTCCACCGACCATCGACTACAAGATGTCAAAAATAGAATACATGCGTGCTTATGAGAAGAATTCTTTTAGACGCTACACGACTACCGACTACACAGCTACTTTTGTGGTCCGTAGGCAACTTAGGCTAATTTGTATTTTTGCTGCCAATACAATAAATGCATGAAATGGCGATTTTAAAAACGCAATACATTAAATATCGCTATTAAAAACGCGAAAAACTTTTATAGTGGTACAATTGAAAAATAATAATCATCTGTTCATTTGTTTACATTTTTCATTTACTATTTATTTGGCGCATTTTTCATTTACTTTTTGTTTGTGAAATTTTCGATTTAGTTCTTTTTTCATTAATTTCTAATTTGTTTTATTTATATTTATTTTTTGGGGTTTTTATTGAAATTGGTAAGTATATAATAGTCATTTTTACTGTTTATATGTATTTATTATATTGTTTAATGTATATGTTTAGTTCAATTTACATGCAAATATGGACCTGGACACTTCATACACTGAAGTCTTTGTTTCCACTATTTTAGCAATTGTACTTATAAAGTTAATTAAATTTTCTTGAGACATTTAAAATTTTTTTTTACACAAATTCATTAAAAAAATCAAGTTTGCTTTGTTTTGGTTAACTTTAATACATATGTCAAAACGGATGTTTATTTTTTGTAGTTAGTGGTCGATAGTCGTTAAAAGAATTAAGTAGCTGGCGACTTGGCTATTTTTGTAGCCAGCTACTTTTGTAGTCGGTAGTCGATGGTCGGTAGCCTTTGATTGTGTTTATAGCATTAAAAATGCTTGACTATTTTCAATGCATATGTAGTTGCTTAACTGTTGCTGTGGAAAAACGTGCAGCAAATGCAAAAAAAGAGAAAGAAACGCATTTGCTTCAGCTGACTATGTATTACCTTCTGCAGCAAAGCAATCAACAAAGAAATTAATTTCAAAAGGTTTGCTGTTGCTTAAGCAATCAGTTTTTCTTTAGTTTTATTTTTGCTTAATTCTATACTATGAAATTGTGGCTGACTACGATTGCTGTTTCTTGCTGTAACTTGCTGCTTTCATATGTATTTATTACTTACAATACATAAGAAAATACATACAATAAAAATACGTTATTTTTATTACACCATTAAATGGTGTTTTGTTTTTTTTTTTTTTTTTTAACAACAGCAAAAGAAGAAACAAACATCAACATATTTCTTAAGCAACAGCAAACGTCTTCAAAATAAATGCTTTGTTGATTGCTTTGCTGCAGAAAGAAACACATAGTCAGCTGAAGCAAATGCGTTTCTTTCTCTTTTTAGCATTTGCTTTTTGCTGTTGCTTCGTTTATAATAAAATGCTTTGTAAATGCTAAGACATTTAGTTTTTTTATTTGCTGAAAAACATGTAAGCAAAGCAAAGATTTTAGTGCTGTTGATATTTTTAAGCAAGCATTTTCAACACTGCTTATAAACACCTCTTAACAAAAAGATGTGGGATTAAAGAAGACAAACACTAATGAATTAAAGCAACAGCAATTGGCTCAGTCATAATATTTAAATCAAATGCCCAAAATGTAGCAACAGATAAGTCGAGCGTAATAGGCCAACATTATTCCAGATAACAACGAACTATTGCTAAAAACTCATCTTAATGAAAATTGCTATTATAAGCTGGACGACCACTTCTCCTTAGTATTAAAATATTCTGAGTGTTTGATACGAACTAAAACAAATGCTAAATAATTGAAAATCAAATTAAACCTCCGCTACAGCAATCTTGCCCATAGCTTTTGCGCTAAAATGTCATACCTAGATAAGAGCGTCAACTTTTTGTCTAGAGCAATTATGTTAACTCATTTTATTTTATAAGCCCACTGTATGGAAATAAATATAGCAATGAAACCGCTAGTTTGCCTTGAAAATAACTAAATTGTTATTACTTTTCAATAATTAAAAAAAAACAACACAAACTAAAAAGCAGCCAATTTTACTTCCTAACGCACAGTCAAAATCAGATTTTTGCAATTGCTAAGCTTTGACGCCGCGCTTTTATGGTTTGTTTCATACATTTTGTATGGACATGAGAATTTTTGGCAAAAAGATTGCGCTTTAGTTTTGTCTGTAAGAGTACATCTAAAAGATGGAACAAAGCTAGACTGCACCTGGCACAACAAACAAGGCCCATAATTAAAACCACAGATTAATAATTTAATATTTATCTGTGATTAAAACCACGGCAGTAACAAGACGAATTCACAACAGGTATACAAACGGCGAAAATAAATACAACACTGCGATATAAACATGTACATTTTGTTTTTGTACAAATAGTTTTCGGCTATCAAAAGCATAGGAGGTTATAACTTTGGCTACCTGTTGTTAATTCGCCTTGGGCAGTAACTTCTTTTTAATGAACAAATGTTGTTTTCTTTAGCTTCTTTTTGTCAAATACTTAGAAGCAAAAAGGTAATATGGTAACATTGTTGATAGAATGCAATCTCAAATTAAGAGAATAATACCATATTTATACGTTTTTCTTTTAAAGTTGCAGCGAATTTTACCACACCTTAATACAATGGCATTTTTAATACAATTGCATTTAATTTAATATTCTTTCCTTAATTTGCTTGTGAGTTATTTCAAATAATAATATGAAAATGTATACAAAGCAAGTGTCAAAAAATCGTCTCAAAATTCATCCCATACCTTTTTTCTTAGTCCGCTGACTTTTCTACAATTCTTGCCAAAAAAGAAATAAATGCATGCAACTAATTTAATAAAAAATTTCATCGTGTAAGTTGGCTCTAAAAAAAAATTGTTTTCTAAATAAAATCGATTCTATATCAGCATCGCTTTCTATAACGATTTTATTTTAGGGAGTTGTATGAAGAATGTTATGCCCCAATTCTGTTTTATTATTAAGTTCTTCTTTTCAAATATAATTAAAATAGTTTTTCACGGATAACTTCTGTTTTCCTGTGCAACATATTTTTACTTAATTAAATTTAACATTTATTTTTTGCAGAAAAAATATGAGAAAACAACGATTTTGTTTTTAAAATGTTACTCAACAAAAGTAATAGTAATAATCAGTTTTAAAATTACCTTAGAGTGTTTTATATTTTTTTTTGCATTTGTCTGTTTTCTTAAATGAGTTGGTCATCTTTGTAATTAAATTTCAAGGGAGCAAAAAAAAACTTATAAATAATTAGAAAAGAAACTGTTTTTTAAGAAAATCATTCCATTTCAAAAGTTTTACATCCATAATTTATTGATAAAGATTTATACGACAACATATCGTTAGCTAAAGTGAAAAGGTTACGAAAAGTTAGAAATAATCTTTATAATTCAGATATTTTGTATGTGTAAAATTTTGAAAATACTAAATTTTTATAAAATTCTGAAAATAACTTTTATTGTAATTTTTTTCTTTTTTTTATCTTTCTTTACCTTTTTTAATATCAGATAGCGCAAGTGTCAGAAATTACAAAACTAATTCTGCTTAAAGATAATAATCTGGCGCAGTTAGATCTGACTATCTGGACGGCCAGTATAATCTACAAAAGTAGATGGAGTCTCAAAACTATCGTCTCCTTAGCTGTCAAAGCGGTTACTACGACCTACTGGAAACAATAACGCTCCAGTTCAACCCAATTCAGCAACTTCCTAAAAAAATTAATGTATGTCACTAGTCTCCTTAACGGTTGCCGCGATGGCGTCCTCTTCACTTTTTACGTGCAAATGTCACACCACACAGTTACTTTAAGAGAATGCAGTGGCTCTCCTTAAAAATTGGAGATTTTTGCTACGTTAAGCAACAGAAGAAAAATGGGCCAAATAAGCAATAATTTCAGATCTTCAGATGTGTATTGCTTTTCTATCAAAAGTTGTCTGAGCTTAATTATATTTTACGCCATTTTAACATTTCTTTTACACCAGCTTGTATTAGAAGCAAAAATGGTACAACGTAAAAAAAGAGTGCTTAACCATATTCAAATTATTAATGGGAATTATATTTGTTAGCAGGTAGTTTATTCTGTAGATATATTTGTTTTATAATCTTCCTTACTAAGTAACTTTCACAGTGTGTTGAGGCAATTTATTATTTATGTTCGCTTTACAGTTTTAAGAATAATATTTGTGTGTTAAGGACTTGTGGTTTGGTTTTTGGGTGTCAGATAAACTTTATGGTTTATTGCACATAAATTTCCTTGAGAATATCTGACTGTATAGTCATCTTCCGCAGAAGCAATAAAACAGAACAACAACCTTTTATTTTGGAACAAAACATGCATATAAAAGAAAAAACAAAGACAGGTGCTGTTACATTTTTAACCCATAAAATTTTATTTAATACACATTTGCATAAAGTAAAAATTATGGAGAAAAACTTGACAAACAAAAAAGTCAGTGTTAGTGAGACAAGCTGGTCAAAAATCGTTTTCTGTGCAGTATAAACGTAAAGAAAAGATGTTAAGCAAAGAATAATAAGATATGATAACATGGAATAAGTAAAGAACTATGTAGTTAAAACGGCTAGATTGTTTAAATATGGAAAGATCTGGCAGCTAGGTTTTTTTATTTCATTTTTACTAATGTTTCGGTATGTGCATTTCAAAATAATGTTTAATAAATGTCTTTTATGTTTGGAAATAAAGAATTAAGGAAGAGTTTTTGTGTTGTAAAACTATAGAAAATTATTCCTTTAAAATCAGTTATGTTGAGTAAACTTTCGTAACAATACCAAAACATATATAATTTAAGGTGTACACTGACAAATATAACTGATGAAGCCAAATTTCGTCAGAGTCTCAGTAGGAAATAACTAAAATATTCGAACAATAAAGGTAAATATAAGTAAATTGCACTGCAGCTATTCAACTATAAAAATAAAATATCAATCGACTCAATAGCTTTGATGTGTAACGAAATAATGACATGCTGACATAAAAACTTGTTTAGATTTATTCAACAAAAACAATATGTATTAGGAAGGAGGCATATTTTATAGAAAAAATTTAGTAATGGACACGCTAACTTACATTTTAGTTTTCTTTAAGATAATAGATGAGTCACAACCCAGCAAAAAATTAGACATTACCTTTAAAAGTACTTGCCATATAATGACTTACTTTTGTGATTGCCATATTTTGTTACTCGATTACAAAACACATTACATTAGTTTCCAAAACAGGAAGTAGTAATGGAACTAGTTCTTTATGTTAAAGGGACTAACGTACTAATAGTACTCATTATTTCCAACAGTAATAAATGTAATGGATTCTCAGTAATTGATTATAACAGTCTCATGCCTTGTTAAAATCATTAAGTTGGCAATCTAGTTGGGAAGTACTTCTGCCAAAAATGCTTAATTCCACACTCGATTACCTTTTCAAAAATTTTTTGCTGGGAATATGTTTAACAAATCTAAAATCATGTAAAAAGCATGTTCGAAAAAATATATTTTTTGCAACACTGGATGCAGCAAAAGCAAAGGCTACATACCCAGGGATGGTAAAGTAAGTACGTTTGTATTTAAGACACCAGTTAGACTTTTTATACAAATAAAAAATTTTAACAATTTTATGTTTCTTTAACTGAGAAAACTTATTGAAAATTATTTTGTTAATAACCCATAACACTTTATTATAAAAATAATTTATATTTTAGTTAGAGAGGCTAATATCTATACATATTTGTCATTTGCTTAAGCCAGCTTATAAAGAAGCCTTTATCCAAATTTTTGGTAAAGCTAATTTACTTTTCTTTGAGTATAGAAACTTCATTAACAACATAAGAATTATTTTTGAGTTTCATACAAAAATGAAAAGCTTTGAAATTATGAAAAATAACAGAAACCATTCTTTTCCACATTGCAGTCTTATTATAAAATATTATGGGTTATAGGAATATAATTTTTTGATAACAGTTAATCCCAAAATAAATGCATAAATAAAAAAGAACTTAGTACAGTATTACAGTACTTTATTTTAAACAAAATCATAAAATTTAAGCCATTCGTAAGTTTATTAATTCTCTATTTCCAATTTTATTAATAAAAAATATTTTTTTTTAATATGCATTTTTAATAAACCAGGAAAACTTAGGCAGGATGTAAAACATTTTCTGCATAGCTGTATTCTTTATTAGCATTCTAGATGTCCATCTACCTTAAAAATAGATTGGTGAACACAAAATCAATCAGCTTTCTCTCCACAAAATAGTCCTTTCAAATCAGAAACATAAACTGTAGAACAAAATTGTAGAACTTAATTTGGTAGATTTTTTATTTAATTTAACAAATAATATTTTTAAAACATCGAAAGTGGCTTTTAACATAGATTTAAATTTTTCTGCAAAGCTTTATGAAGACACCAAATTATAAACTTTTATGTTGCTTTGTTTATAACACATAAAAAATTAAATCTGTAAATTTAACTGTAATTGAGTAAAATAAAAGCACAATTAGCACTCGGTTATTAAACGTTAAAATTTAAAATACCATCCCTGAAGGAACCAGAAGAGAAAGAGCAAACCAACGAAAAATGCAGTCTCAGTTAGTTTAATGCCGCAGATACAAGATACAAAAAAAACAAACAGAACTGGTACTAAAAATGTGTACGGGCAACAAAACAAAAGAATTTTACTTTGCAAAACGGCAAGCAGCAAAAAATTACAATGTTCGTGCAGCTAAAATTAGTCAAACTTTATTTAGAACAAAAAAAACAACAAAATTAAATAAAAGTATTTTGTTTTAATTAGAGCATCAAGTCACAAAACACAATTTACTAACGCATTTAAGCAAATATTTGTTATTTATTTATGTGCAATAAGTATGTAAATATGTATGCATACTCTCCCTGTACTAGATACATGAGTGCGACACTAAACAAATTTATACATTTGCATCTGTAAGTATGACTAAATAACGTGTCAAACAAATTACCAGGCTTTACATGCTGGCGAAAATAGATACACAGAAATTAAAACTATAAATGGAAATATAATTATTTGAGCAAAAAACAGAGGCTAAGATACATAAAAAAAAACATCTGCCTTTATCTTTGTTTTTCTTTAAGTACTAATTTATCTTTCGTGTTGTAGTTTTCCTGGAGGTTAGCAACAGTCTGCAAGTTTTTGTGCTTTTTTTATTTCAGTAACTTCAAGTTGAATTTTTCTTTCATTGACGAATACGTGGCGTTTAATAAATTCAATAGCATTTAATTTTGCAATTACCAATTCATTAATACAATATTTCACTTCAGTTTTTTTTCTTAATTTTTAAACAATTTTAATAAATATAAACAAAAATGTTTAAAACTTTCTATAAGCTTACTTTTTTTAAATTATTTTGTCTGTCTGATAGAGCACACTTCACTACAGCATGAAAAATAATTGTGACTTGAGTAATTAATTAAACTTGAAAAAATTTAAACTATTAAAACTTCCACAATACAACAACTGGAATCGTGGTTAGAAAATAACGATTAAACACCGTCTTCATACCAACTAGTTTCACGTTCGCACACCTTCTGCACTTCACAACATTTTCCCCAACACTAAATGAGGGTTACTCCATTAACGTTAATGTAAAAGATTTTTTCCGAGAAGAACTGTGGTGAGTTTATTTAACTTTAGGTGTGTTTTTGCTTTATGCTCTTTTAATCTTGCACTCTCCCAATGATCTTAGTGTAATAATTTCAATAAGCCAATAAGTAATTTTAACCAGCGTTACCGTTATACGGCTAAGTACTTCATTTGCGTCTGCTTAATTCGGAGCCACTTTTTAATACATTATTTTACAACAAAATAGGTTAGTTTCAATTGAAAAGCTTTTAGTTTGCCGGTATGTTTTTTTTTTCATTAAACTGGAAAATAAGAGTTGCCATAAACGGAATATGAGAATTTAATATTTTGAAATTTGTTTTAAAAATGTATAATTGGTAATAACCAGCGTTGCCACACAAGAAATTGACTTCCTACCAACAATTTTCAAAAATCCTACCAAAATCGTTCACAGCCTACCAAAAATTTAAAAATGCATTTCTTGCACATAAACTCTGTTATACTCATTTGGTTTTTTTTCCGTAATTGTTGAGATGGAAGTTTGTCTCTTTAGAATGAACACCCATCCCTTTCCTGGAGCCAATCGAATTCGCGCAAACATTCGGTTCTAAATTTTCTTTTGACAGTTTCTTTACAATGTTCACTAAAAGTATTTTATTATTTAAAAATGTTTTAAAACAAAAATTTTAAGAGTGGTTCTATATGGTTGATAGAATTTCGTCTTCTGAAATTATATTTTTTTCATTTAATTTTGGAGTTTTGATAAAAATCTGAAAAAAATACATGCAATATTAACAAATATTTATGTAATTAAAAGGAACGTATTTACAATTAAAAAAATTTACTTATTTTCCAATTTGTCTGTTAATTTTTTTTTTTAACATACACTTGAAAATAAACCTTCACTCAAAAATATTGTTAATTTCAATTTCATAATATTGTTCGGGTTTCTTAAACCAGAGATGGTTATAGCTTTAATCATCTCTATGCAAAAAAGAAGAGATGTTTTTTTTTACACCTAAAACAGTTTTTGAAAACAGTGGTAGCACTATTCAAAGTTATTGTGTATTTAATTCAAAGTTACATTTTTTTTAATTTTATGTTCTGAATTTTTAAGGTGAAAAATTTACTATTACTAAAAAATTGCTACAGGAGGAAATCCTACCAATAATTTAAAAAAATGCAACAAACCAACCAAACTACCAAACTGTTTTTTAAAAACGAAAAACTACCAAGTTTGGTCCGATTGGACCAAAGCGGCAACGCTGGTAATAACACAGAATATAACTGTAACGAAATTTCGAAAGATAGGAATTTCCATATAATGAGTATATAGAGCTGCTGATATCTAATTAGAAAGAATCTATTTTTAACTGACAAAACGAGCTTTCATTTTTCATTTATTTAATTCATTTATTTTTAATATAAATATACATACATACACGTACTTAATTTGGCGCCACATTTCATATCGTTATTGTTATTTTATATTGAAAAACTTTTAGTTTTCCGGTATTTTTTATTCATCATTTCGTGCGAAATGTTGTCATAAGTCCATTCCATATAAAAAAAAATTTACAGCGAAATAAATAAAAAATAATCTTGCTGAAATAGTATTCTGCTTATTTGTGAAAAAGTCGCGAAATATTTCTTGCAGCATGTTTTTCGACTAAAAAATGTTCTTGGCAACATTTTTTTTTTCAACTACGAAATAGCATAAGCAGCTCTTTTTTCGTACGGAATTTGTTTAAACAATTTTTTTAGACCGTTTGTTTTGAATTAATTTTTTTTTATTAAAAAAAATTTTAAAATGAATAATGAAAAAGTTTACATTTAAAAAGAGAAAGAGACAAAAATTCATTTAATGACGCTGAAAAGGGTTTGCTGATAACTGCAATTAAAAAATAAAAGCATATATGGGATAAATCCTTTAAGTTTGAATGAGTATTTCTCTTCAGTAAATTTTAAATCTTTTTCTAATGTGGTATTCTTGAACCCGAAAAAACGATAATTTTTGCATGCAACGCTGTCTGTATTGGCACTAGTAGCTAATTGTCAAATTTTTCAAGCAAAATAATGCATGTTGCTCAAAATTTTTCGCAAAATCGAATTTGTTAAAATTGTTGAGCAACATTAATATTTCATGTGGAATATTTGACATTTAAAATGTTGCGTCTATAGCCTGGTACTCTGTTCAAATTTGTGAAAATTGTTGAGCAACATTGATTATTTCATGTGGAATATTTGACATTTAAAGTGTGGTATCATTGTTTTAAAAACGTAAGTAAAAGACATACGATCAGCTGTTGTATGAAAAATTCCGCATGAAATAATGCCTACTTGCTTTATTTCACAGCTTTGAAAAAATGTTGCCAGAAACATTTCATACGTTTTTCCACAGTAAAAACAGAGTACTACTTCTGCAACATTTTTTCATGACTTTTTCATACAAATTTTTTATGTATGCGATTTGACAGCATTCCGCATGAAAAGCTGAACAGAGTACCAGGCTTATCTCGCGACTTGAAAGAATTTAAAGTTTTATTGTTTTTACGTGTACTACATTGTTTTAAAAATGTAAGCAAAAGACATATCATCAGCTGTTGTTTAAAAATTCCGCATGAAATAATGCCTACTTACTTTATTTCACAGCTTTGATAAAATGTTGCCAGAAACATTTCATATGTTTTCCATAGTAAAAACAGGGTACAACTACTGCAACATTTTTTCATAACTTTTTCATACAAATTTTTTATGAACGTAGTTTGACAGCATTCAGCATGAAAAACTGAACAGAGTATCAGGCTTTAAACAGGAAAATAAGCGTTTCCGTTGACGGAATATGAAAATTTAATACTTTGAAATTTGTTTTTAAAATGTATAATTTTTAATAACACAGAATTGAACTTCATATAACGAAATTTTGAAAGATTAGAATTTGCAGATAACGAGCTGTTAATATCGGGCTTTCAGTTATTTAACGCATTTATTTTTTAGACTAATATACATACATACACGTACTTAATTTTTGCTAACGTTATTCTTATTAAATGAGTTTTTCCATCAAATTTCCAAGTCAAAGCTTTCGCATTTAGTAACAGGGGTCATCCGTCAAACGAGGATTTTACACTCAATATGTGACCCACGTAATCAAAGACCTCAAAACGTAAAAATCCCCATATCGATTTGTTTTTCACGATTACTATACTTTACCCTTACAACGTATTGTAAGTAAGAAACTATCTAAAGTTCTGTATAGACAACAGCGTCGCCATTGACTTTTTCGAAATACTTTCTAAATTTCTGAAAGCCCTTATTCTTTTTACAAGAAAATTTTAACAAATTTAGTCTGATCTTTGAAACAAATTTAATTTCAAGACATTTATTAAGCTGCCCTTTGAACTTAGATTAACAAATATAAATAACCATATTCCCACAATTTTTTTGAGTCTACGAATAAAGTTATTTTAAATTAGTACTAAAAGCACTACCACGGCAACACCGTTCAATATAAAATTGTTGCAGAAGTCTAGCTATGGTAATGCAGTTTACTAGCTTTATGTTTGAATACAGTGGGTAGAGTGATTTAAAAGGAATTTTATACTACATATTTTAGTAACATTATAAGTTTGTTTTATATATATATATATATATATATATATATATATATATATATATATATATATATATATATATATGTATATATATAACGTATTTATTTATGATATGCTCCAAAAGCATAAAATATATTTAACTCGGAAAATGTGGGCGAGCGCCAATTTCTTCACTTGATGTTTTTTTTTCTTATTTTTCAATTCTCTATCGCCGCATATATTTTTTGATTGGAATTACTTCAATTAACTAGATTTGTTCCAAATGATATGGCAAAAAAAGGCCTGATGTTTTGCCCGCTGTCTTAAAAGACATGGATTATGCTGATTTTCAATAGCAAAATTTTCGAAACTATGTCTGATCGACATCTAGTGCCTTGCTTAAGAGAACACCAGTAGTAAACGTCCTCATTATACTTTTATGAAATTTCATAATTGAAGGATCGCCGCGAATAACGTTGCAAATGACAAAATAATAACTTTTCAGGAGAGCAAAAAAACGTATTTAAATGGCTTGATTATCTCCACTGACTGACTCATTGTAATTGCGTTTTGACGGTGATAAAATGCATAATTTTAATGTTCTGTTGTTGGAACAAATGTAAGAGAGTAAAATTAACGGTAATCTGCAAAAAACAGGTTTTGCAAAATTTGTCTTTTACAACGTTATTCGCGGCTTTGCTTTAATTATCTAACCAACCCAGTTCTCTTCTGTTTCCATTGCAGTAAATTAAGAAAATTATTTAATATCTTTAACCATTAAAATTTTAATATATTTTTTTTTAATCTTTTACAATTTAAAAACTACAAACTGAAATGTAAATAAACAATATTTCATGAGAATATCATCAAATATTTATATTTGAAGGAATCAAGCACGTTTAAAGTAAATTAAAATCAAAAAGATTCCAAATAAATTTTCATATTGAAAAAGTTATTATATTATTTATTTCATTTATTTGATTTTATTTTACAATGTAACTAAGCCCAATGCGCAGTAAATAGTTAAAAAATTGACTACTTAACCAACACAACATTGTAATGAAAGTAAATAAAACACAATTTGATAAGAACTTTAACTTTTTCATATAAAATTATGTACAATTACAATTTCCCTTGATGTAAAAAAGAAAATTGAAATGAATAAAAACGAACATAATATAAATCAACCGCTGTTTAATAATCCCACGTTTGACAGTTATAATGTCAGTTTACCATCCACTCATAGTGGAATTCATTAATCACATGACAGCACGTGAGATGTCAGAGTGAATTTTACTAGTTCAGTGTGAATTTTTCATCGTACTCCATCAACGTCTTAACGCAGCTGACTGGATTCTCCTCATTGAAAAAAAAACAAAACTTGCAAAGAAATATTGTGTGTATTTAAAAAGGAATATAAATTAATTGATTACAATTTTAAAGTTTAATTATTCCATTTTCAATTTATAGAACAATTTTCTAATTGGAGTGAGAAATATATCAGTTTGAACTTGAAAAGAAAAAACAAGTGCAAGAAAAGATGGCAATTTCTGCATCCCAAGCTCGTAGCGAGCATGTCTTAGCCGTTACTCGTAATTTCATTTCTCAACCTAGATTAAGTAAGTAAAATTATTAACAAAAACAATCGTATTAAATGCAAAAGTGAAGTTACTTAAAGTGCAGTAAAAAATTATAAAAAGAAAAGTGAATTCACCTAGTGGTCGCCATGTTAGTTAAAAATTTTATCATGATTTTTCATCGTCACAAGATGCGAGAGAGAATGTAACGAAAAAGGTTTAAAAGAAAAATCAATAAATTTTGCCAATTAGATTTCAGTGCAACTTTTATGTATCTAAAAGAATTTTATTTAAAATGAAGTACTTACAAACATGACATAAACATTAAGGTGAAAATTCAATTGAAGTAATTTTGTTAATTGAATCTATTTTAAATATTACAATTTATAAGAGAATTAATAATAGTTTTTTGATTGCTCGCTAATATTTACGTCATGTGACTGTTTTTATTTAATTTTTTGACTAGAGAGAAGCCACGAACATAAACTAAATTGATATTTTTGTGGTTGATTTCACCTTGCAATTTATGACATTTATCTATATTCATATGCAGCAAAATTTATTTTAAAAATAAAACAATTTTTAAAAAATATTTTCTATTGTAAACTATTCTTAAAGCTTTTAAACGATACCAGTACTGACTTAACACGTTCAAATACTGCGCTATCAGAGATTTCTATGAAAAGTTCAGAACCCTATCCTTGAAAATCTTTTTTTATTCGAGTAGCTTCATTTAGGATCAAATTTGTTTATTATTATAATTTGATATAAAAACAACAATCTTTGAAAAAATAAGTAACGTCTTATGTAATAAAACTCTTGAAGCATTCTTTTAGCTTTTTACTATTGTCTTAAAAAACCTAACTTGGATGGGTATTCTATTTTTACAAATAGCTACTTGTTACAAAAATCCATAATAATATTTTTGTTCTTTCACACTCACCAATTATAATTTCTCATTTGTCAATCCGCTATAACTACAGTGGTCAATTTATGTATTAATTTCATTTAAGCCTACAAAACCGTATCTGGTGTCAACGGTCCCTTGGTAATTTTGGATGAAGTAAAATTCCCCAAATTTGCCGAAATTGTACAGTTGCGTTTGGCAGATGGCACTGTACGATCTGGTCAGGTATTGGAAGTAAGCGGCTCCAAGGCTGTCGTTCAAGTCTTCGAAGGCACCTCAGGTATCGATGCCAAAAACACATTATGTGAATTTACCGGTGATATTTTACGTACACCTGTATCTGAGGATATGTTGGGTCGTGTATTTAACGGCTCCGGCAAGCCCATTGACAAAGGTCCTCCAATTTTAGCTGAAGATTTCTTAGATATCCAAGGTCAACCAATTAATCCCTGGTCTCGTATCTATCCGGAGGAAATGATTCAGACTGGCATCTCTGCAATTGATGTGATGAACTCTATTGCTCGAGGTCAAAAGATTCCCATTTTCTCAGCGGCTGGTTTGCCCCACAATGAAATTGCTGCCCAAATTTGCCGTCAAGCTGGCTTGGTTAAGGTAAATTATATAACAAAAAAAAAAACACGAAAAGAATTTCAATCCATTGTTTGATTTGAGCAGATTCCCGGTAAATCCGTTCTGGATGATCACGAAGACAACTTTGCTATTGTATTCGCTGCTATGGGTGTTAATATGGAAACTGCCCGTTTCTTTAAGCAAGATTTCGAAGAGAATGGTTCTATGGAAAACGTGTGCTTGTTCTTAAACTTGGCCAATGATCCTACTATTGAACGTATCATTACCCCACGTTTGGCCTTGACTGCTGCTGAATTCTTAGCCTACCAATGCGAAAAACACGTATTAGTCATTTTAACCGACATGTCCTCCTATGCAGAAGCTTTGCGTGAAGTATCTGCTGCCCGTGAAGAAGTACCCGGTCGTCGTGGTTTCCCCGGTTATATGTACACCGATTTGGCTACCATTTATGAACGTGCTGGCCGTGTTGAAGGCCGTAACGGTTCAATTACACAAATTCCCATTCTAACTATGCCTAACGATGATATTACCCATCCAATTCCTGATTTGACTGGTTACATTACTGAGGGTCAAATTTACGTTGACCGCCAATTGCACAACAGACAAATCTATCCACCAGTCAATGTGTTGCCCTCATTGTCACGTTTGATGAAATCTGCCATTGGTGAGGGTATGACACGCAAGGATCACTCTGATGTTTCCAATCAGTTATATGCTTGTTATGCCATCGGTAAGGATGTACAGGCTATGAAGGCTGTCGTCGGTGAAGAAGCTTTGACTCCTGACGATTTGTTATATTTGGAATTTTTAACTAAATTCGAAAAGAATTTCATCTCACAGGTAAATAAATATTTTTATTTTAGAA
Organism: Gymnosoma rotundatum; assembly: GCA_916610165.2. Taxonomy (NCBI): domain Eukaryota; kingdom Metazoa; phylum Arthropoda; class Insecta; order Diptera; family Tachinidae; genus Gymnosoma; species Gymnosoma rotundatum. The sequence goes on along the minus strand of OU744336.1, from coordinate 47,393,308 downwards.
AGTTTTTCGTATTATTTTCTTATTCAAACTAAAAAGGGTAAATTAAAAAACATATAATTTATTACATTTCATTTTTTAAGATAAAGTTTTTGAAATTTTTAAAACAAAATTTGTTCACTAACTTGTATCAAGTTTTATGATGTTTGTTCTTTAGTCAATCTGAATACTGACATTTTCGGCTAGAATGAGACTTCTGAACCATATCTTCATTTTTTTAATTTTCGATACGGCAAAAGATTTTTCGATTTTGTTAAATCTTTTGAAATATAAAGTAAAATCTCTTGAGTGTTATATTAAAAAAAATCACTGCTTGAATTTCACATAGCATAAAATTTAAGAAACAACGTACCTGTAGGCTTTTAACAAAAAGTCGTTGTGGAGCTAAAATAAATTTAACATTTTTATACCCTTCAGCACAAAAAGTGGAAAAAGGGTATATCTAAGTTTGTCATTCCGTGTGTAATTTTTACAATATCCATTTCCGATTCCATAAAGTATATATATTCTGCCTTCTCATGCATATCGAAGTCGATTGAGAGATGTCCGACACCACGGCTACCTCTAATTTTTTCATGTCATTTGGAACAATAAAGTAACTCCAACCAAAAAAATAATTACATGGGGCGATAGAGAATTAAAAATAAGAAAAAAAAAAACACCAAGTGAAAAAATTGGCGCTAGCCTAGGTTGCACAGGCAGTCGGCGTAATAAGACCGACTAACTTGGGTCCCAAAGGTCCCGTTGTGTCTAGCCTATAATTTCCGAGTTGCGGAGCTGAAAATTTCAAATTTTTTTAAATATCGATATGGGTATCACTTTAAAGCTTTTGAAAAGATCTTTAAGGAAATACTAAAATTTTTTGGAAATGCTTAACCCATTAAGAGCCGATGTCATTTTTATGTAAAATTATATGTATGCACCACCATTTTTTTTTATTTTTAAATTCTCTGTCACCTCAATATTTACTTTTTTGATTGGAGTTTCCTTACTAGACTAAATTTACATAGATGGTGAAGGGTATATAAAATTCGGCATAGCCGAATACAGCACTTGTACTTGTTTTGTATAAAAACGCTAATAAAAATTTGAATATTTTTTCCCCTATTAATATTTTCTTCTTTCTAATTTGTATTCAGTACGAATTGATAGCGGGAACAAACGTTTCCATTAAACTGACGATAGCAATTTTCCCTTCATGGGGAATGAAAATTTGATGGGAAAAAAATTTCACATTTTGTTCACGATAGGGGTGATATGTGAAAAAATGGCTGCTTTAAAAAAGGGTACAATAAGATACCTATTTCTCCTTTTGCTTATTAACCTATTATACCTCTTATGTGTTATTTATTGTGTATTATTAATTTTTTTTTTTAAATTTGTCGTACAAACTTCCAAACTTAACACAAAATACAAACAAGTTAATTTGAAATAGTTATTCCAGTAATAGAAACATAATTAAAAATAAAATTTTTTTTCGTGCTATTTTCTATTATCCCGATTAATCATTTAAATTACCGATATTGATTATTAATGGACAAAGCACGTCTCGATGGCCATTTCGTTACCGCTTATTTAACTCTTCAGGAAACTAAAGCAAAGACAAAAATCAAAGTTTAAGTAAAAACAACAATAACCAACAGTAATTCTATTTTTCTTTCTCCACTTTATACGGCTGACTTTTGTCGGCTCTTTTATACGGTTGAAAGAGGATGAAAAATAAAATATCACAAAACACTACGGTAATTTATGTACATGCACGGGTACTTCAAATAATTAATCGGGATAATAGAAAATAGCACGTAAAAAGATTTTATTCTGAAAATTAATTAATATATTAAAAAATTCTGGTTCTTTAATTTAAACAGCTAAAAATAATTAATTAAAATTTGTATATAATATTATATTGGCAAACTCTTATATATAAATTTTTTTTTATTCTTTAAGGGCAACTACGAAAACCGTACCGTATTTGAATCTTTGGATATTGGTTGGCAATTATTGCGTATCTTCCCCAAGGAAATGTTGAAACGTATTCCAGCTTCTATTTTGGCAGAATTCTATCCCAGAGATTCACGTCATTAAGTTTATTTTACTTATAAACATTAATATTATTCGTCTATATTTGTTTATTTTATTTGTTTATTAAATTTTTAGATAAAAGCTTTTATCAGCTTTTGAAATATTTGTTCTTTTTAAATGCAATAACTGTATAACAAAAAAAAAAAAAGCACTTTAAGCAAATCACTGTTAAATTTAAAGTAACTTAATGTAAAAGTAAAAAAAAATGATGTCAACGAAAATTTATAACAGTTTTTAATTTTCAGCCATCAAGCCAAAAATTATTGTTACTCCATCAACAACAAATAATACTTATTGTATATAACCAAAACATTAACTTATATATAGTCAAAAAATGGAACACAATGTATAAACAAATTTTATTTTAAAGCAATATTTACTTACATACAACAAAAAGTCGCCGCCCGCCATAAAGTCTTGTTTTATAAATATTTTCTTTCTTATTATGTCGTGTTAAGAATTAACTTATATAATGCATACCCAACAAACAACAACATATAAAAAATTCAATAGCAAATATTTTTTATTTTAGTAGAAAAAAAGAAAATCTTTAAGTTTTGTTAAAATTTCTTTTTTGCAAGGAAAACTATTTCTTTGTTAGTTTTTAAGTTTTAAAATTGTAATTAAAATGTCTGTTTTTTTTCTTTTCTGTTTTTTCTTCATTTCGTTTTACAAAAATATATTTATTTTGCTGCCTCAAACAAAATTATCTAACTAATATATTGTATACCTTTCTTTTATTAGAGTAAAGAAATTGAAAATTCTTTATAATACACCACAGCATTCCAAAACAAACATAAATAAAAATCTACATTACATTTTACTATTCTTTTCGTAATATTTTTTTATTTTTTAATTGGTTTGCTCTTTAGGTCGTCATATCCTTCCATCTTTCCTTTCTTAAAAAACAAGTATTATTTACACTAAATTTTTTTTCTTCTTCGTATGAAATCGAACAGAGTTTTTTCCTTCGTTTATTTATTTTTGATTCCTATTTGTGAAACTTTCTTGGGGAATTTTTTATTTTTTTTTTTAATAACAATAATTGCCAATATGTGTTTAATAAATAGTTAATCGATTAAAAATTGTTGAAAGCTACTTAAACAGTAATTAACTCCTATTAATAACTATATATACTTAAATAAAATGAAAACGCATTAAAAATAAATTAATTCTATACAAAATGAATTGCATATGTATTATAGAAAGAAAGCAAAAAAAGTGTTAAAGAATAAAATATAAAAATTATAAAAAAATAAAAGACATGTAAAACTGTTAAGGAGAAAAATGTGGAAAATGTTCGTTATTCTTTTAATTTTTTGTCAAATGATTAACTTTATATTCTTGGGCAATGTGAGGCAAGATATAAAAAGGATGGATTTTACTTATAACCGAATAGTCTGTAAATTTCAAAACCGGTTAATAAATGAATGAGTTCTGCGGGCACAAATATAAAAAAGCAATATTCAGACGCTGATTTTTAATAGCAAAATTTTCTAAGCTATGAGCGATTGGCGTATTTAAATGTTTTATAGCTCATGTAGTGGCTTTGCAAAGTTGATTTCAATACAAATACGGACGGACATCGCTCATTCGACTTCGCTTTGAACAAGAATTTAGAATATATATACTTTATGGGTCCGGAAATGGATATTGTAGGAATTACAAACGGAATAAAAAGCTTAGATACAAACATTCCTCAAATAATCAATTCTGTGGAAATAAACGAATAAAAAAGTGGCATTATCGTAACTTCAATGGAGCTGTTTTGCTTATTATGCCCTTCAACATAAAAAGTGGAAGAAGGGTATGTCTTAGTTTGTCATTCAGTGTGTAATTTCTACAATATTCATTTCCGACCCCATAAAGTATATATATTCTCAGCCCAATTATAAACAAAAATTCCGTGCGAGTTTTTTCACTTTTCCCTTTTCTCCAATTATAAATTTTTCCCATTTTGATTGACTGCGGAAAGTGAAAAAAATCCGGGGGAAAAAAGTAGGTATTCTTTTTTTTTTTTTTGAAATTTAAGTTTAAAGATGGCAGGGGTACAAAACCACAGCGCCAGGGTATCCCACAAATTTTCAGAAATATATTAGTCTCTCCAGGAACGGCACATCGACCTATACCTTCGTATAGGAAGTGATAAATCCTGAACAGGATATATTAATTTTATATATATTAATTTTATTTTATTTATTAAACACGATAGCATTTTAGTAAGCTAGTTGAAAAAAAACGTGCGCGATGCGTCTTTTATTATAACCTCACTTTTTTGAAAAAGGAAAATCTGCTCGCACGCAGATGTTCCCCCTTCGAGATAAAGTAATAAACTGAAAGTAGGTATTCTAAATTAAAAAATAAAAATTATATGAAAATTAACAAAACAAACTCCCTTCAAATTGCTGTGATGCCACTTTTTCATTATTTTTCCCCACGGAATTCGTAATTGGAGGAATCTTTTCTCGAGAAAAATTTTTTCCGTGGGAAAGAAATTCCGTGAGAATATTCATAATTGGGCTGTCTGTCTTCTTATGCATAGCAAAGTCGATTGGGCGATGTCCGTCCGTATTTGCCGAGGCAAACTTGATTTCACAAAAAAGTAAGTATGTCAATCGATCAGATATAGAGTCGAAAGAAGTGCTATTGAAAATCAGCATGATCGGTCCAAGTCCTTTGAGGCAGCAGGCAAAACCCCACGCCTACCTCGAATTTTTTTATGCCATTTAAAAAAATAAGAAAGAAGTGAAAAAATTGGCGCTCACTCATATTTTCCGAGTTACGGGGCTCTGAAATTTAAAATTTTTTAAAATATCAATACGGGTATCATTTTAAAGCTTTTGAAGAGATCTTTAAGGAAATACTAAACTTTTTAAAAAAATGTATGCAGTACAATTTCTTTTTATTTTTTAATTCTGTCACCCCAATATTTGCTTTTTGATTGGAGTTACTTCACTAAACTAGATTTACATAGATGGTGAAGGGTATATAAAATTCGGCATAGCCGAATATAGCACTCTTGCTTATATATTTTATTATATTTTTTTTTCATAATATCTACCTTTTTCACTTTTCGTAGTTAATTCAACAGGAAACAAGTATATAATAGGAGAAAAGGCAAAAGTGAAAGAACTCGCACGATTTTTTTTTCTTATTGGGCGGATTCAACTTAATATCACGTCACTTCGGAACTCCCTTTAATTTGTATGTGTTGGCATAGAGGCTATAGTAACACATCTTCTCTGAAAATGTCAAGAGTGACTATTACGGTTCCAGACATAGAGAGCCTGGACAGGGGGACAGACGATTTTACTCTCCGTGTACGGAAATCTAAAAGTTTTGTAGAATCCTAAAGGCAAGTGGAGTAAAATTTCGACATATTTGTGTTCAAAATAATAAAAAAAAAATTGCAACACTTACTATATCATTTGAAATTTTTGCACTACATCGAAGTAAATAATATTAAATTCCTGGCAGTTCATTTCGAAATTAGTATATTTACATTTATATGGGAAATAGTTTTCAGATATAGTCGGTTTTATCCAGAATTACAAAATGTAAATTAAGTTCATCCATAAACAAATATGGCTTTATGAAAGCCAGTAGAGGGCACTACCTCCGTTTTAAACTTGGATTTTAAAGGCGCCAACAATGGAATTCTACTGATGATCGCGTAATGCTAAAATCGTAAAAAATGCATTATTATGTAAAAAAAAAACAATAGAAGAAATATATTACTTCACAAATAAACTTTCTGGATGAAAATACATTACTATTTATGACACTATGGAATTTACTTTCCAATCGATCACAAATGAATGGGTCTGTAACGAGCAACGTGTTGTGCGTAAAGATTACAGGTTTCAGAAACGAGTTCCCTAGTTTCATTTGAGCATATTTCATTGTGGTAACGCAAAAAAGTTAGATTCCTACCGATACCGATGAGCTTCTTTGCTCTCTCCTGCAGCTGCAAAACAGGTTTCGGAATATCAACATTAGTATTCTTTTATTAGATTAGTATTCTTTTAATAGTTTGTTACATTGATGGAAATAGTGAAGAATCTCTTTCACTGTTCCACAAAACCAAGGAATGGCTCTGTTCTTTTTAACTAAGTATTAATGACCAAAACATCAAGAACTTTTGATTCTTCAACATATATGTATGTATCTCATTGATATCTATCGATGTATAAGCACTGGCGTGCACACGGGTATGGCCGGTCACCGGTTGCACACGCGAGAGGAGCGTTTCAAAATCAAGAATAAGCTAAGATCTACAATGACGCAAGAACGCTTAGAGCCTCTTCTTATGGGTTTCGTCGAGCAAGAGATTTATAGACAGATTTGCAAAAAAGGGTCCTAGAAGAAAATTACAACTTAAATTATGAATCTTTCACTTAATACAAGTGTTATAAAGGGTGTTTTTTTAATCATGATAGAACTTGAAATTATAAAAAATAACACTAAAAATTAAATTTTGATGAAAAGTATTTTGTTATTATTTTTAGTAAACTCTGGCAAATCATTATGAATTGACTCACGCTTGAACAACGCTATCAAGTCATCCAAGTTTACTTTGAAAATCAGTCATCAATATGCGCAACTTCGTGATTTTTATGATGTATTTAATCGTTCTTCTGAGCAAGCCATCCGTCGAACTGTGGAAAGATTTCATACCACATACTCTCTAGAGGATGCAATAATACCAAGACGTCAAAGGAATATGTGTACTGAAGAGAATCTGCTGTTTTAAACGAAAGTGTGTAAGAAGATCCAAATTTATCGATTCGGCGTTAGTCGCAGGAATTGGGGCTCTGTCCTTCCACTACGTGAAAGATTTTGCGCAAAGATATTGGCCTACACCCGTATAAGATCCAGGTAGTGCAGGAATTAAAGCCAAGAGACCATTGCATGCGTCGTTCTTTTGCCGATTGGGCTCTAGTGCAGTTAATAACTGACCCGTTGTTTTATCGCCAAATTGTGTTCAGCGATGAGGATCATTTTAAGCTTAACGGGTTTGTTAAAAAACAGAACTCACGCATCTGGAGTGAGACCAATCCACAACATACCCTACAGACTCCATTCTATCCAGAAAAATGCACTGTTTGGTGCGGTTTACACACGGGTGGCATCAGCGGATCTTATTTATTTAAAAATGAGGCCGGATCTTACGTTACGGTCAATGAAGATCGTTATCGCACCATGATTAATGATTTTGTGTTTGAAAATATGGTATCCGGACGAAATGTGGTTTCAACAAGATGGCGTTACGAGTTATAGAGTTATTGAAATAAAAATTCGGCAATAAGTTGATTTCGAGAAATGGATCTGTCAATTGGCCTCTTAGGTCCTGCAACTTCACACCTCTCGATTATTTCTTGTGGGGCCACGTGAATTCACTAGTTTATGCTGATAAACCAGCAACAATTGACGCTTTGGAGGCCAACATTGTTCGTGTTATTCGTGACATACGGCCAGCAGTACTTAAAAAAATTAACCCGAATTTGGACATCCAGAATGCGCTTCGTTATGAGCAGCCGCGGTGGCCATATTCTCAAAATCATTATTAAATATAAATGCCATGTTCTGATCTTTCGCATAAAAAAATTCTTCATTACAATTTAATTTTTCGTGTTATTAAAAAAAAAACAGCCGTTATATTTTAAATCAATCTTCTTATATATTTTAAAATAAGTATGTAAATATATGTATGAAATAAATATTTAAAATTAAATATTTATAATATTGTATTGTTGTTGTTGTTCTATAATACCACAGAGGAGCACCTATGCACGCTACTGTGTATAAGCATATTCCGTCGTATGTCTGTCTGGGTTTTACGAGCTTTATGATGATCTCTGCTTACAAGACCCGAGTATGATTTGATGGAGATAAACTGACTGCGAATTCTTTAACAAATCTAATATGTAAGTAATCATGATTGTTTTAGAGGTAAGGCGACCATAACACAAATACATTATTCAATTTTTCATATTGTTGCACAGTGTAATCATACATAAGTATGTGCGTTAGTATTTTGTTAAAATACTCGGTTTCCATTCGAAAAGTTTTCTTGCAGCAAGATTAATTTTTGTAGAAGAGAAAAGAGTATAAACTCATTTTTATTTTCTTTTTCTCTAATACAAGACTAGTATAATTAATGCTGAGCACAGACAACGCAATTTGTTTCTGCAACACGTTTCACATTCAGGTTTCACGTTTTGACACAAATACTAAAACCAACAGTGAAACATAAACGCAATCTCAGTTTTGTTATTTTATATCATAACATGAACATCGCGCGGAAAAGAGGATGCAAAAATGAATCCTGTTTTTAACTTTTTCAATGCTTGCGTTTATCTCAATATTTTTATATTTAATTACTAATTTTTCAAATACTGCTGCTTTTATAATTTTCTTTTTATATATTTATCACTTTTCACATCCCATTTTGTTCTTTCTTAATTACTTAGATGTTTACAGCTTGCTTGTTGTCAATGTACTAAACACATAAAATAATGAAACAGCGATACAAACAATGCAATCTGTTTAAATGCAACCAGAAAATATCAATGAAACCTGTTAATGAAACCTGGATTGCAACCTGAAGTGAAACCTGAAACACGAATTCAGACGACGGAATCTGTAATGAAATGAAACAGGTTTCAGAAACAGATTGCGTTGTCTGCAGCTAGCTTAAGATCAATATATGTATATATGTATAGAAAATATACCAAACACAATTTAAATAGATACCGTTAGGATTTTTTCTACAATTTGAATTCTCTTGTTTATTATTATTCGTTTAGTCGGCTTTTCAACTGTACTTTGTCTGGAATTATTTATTTATTATTATATTTTTTATTTGAATTAAAGTTTTTGTGAAAAGAATGCATGAAGGTAAAATATATTAAATGTAATAATTTGTTGTTTATAATTAATAATTAATTATTTGATTACAAAAAAAAAAAACGATATAGAAGAACTACCACAGAATGAACTCGGAGAGGAGGACGAGAGTGAAGATGAAAAGGAAAATGTTCCTGACAATGCTGTTAAAAAGACTTTGCAAGGGCAACCTTTAGGTAACAGCGATGAGAAAGTGGCTTTAAAAAAGACCGTTAGTAAGAAGCCTACAACACAAAAGTTAGTAGACGAAGCACTCGAAGAATTAAACGAAAGAGGTGGCTCGTCTGCAGAAGCCATAAGAAAATTCATAATGAATAAAAATCCCGATATGATTGAGGATCGTTTAAAGATTCAAATTAAACGTTACATAAAAAGCTGTTTGACTGATGGCACAATGACGCAAATAAAACGCTCATTTAAACTTACCAAAAAACATTCGACAAAGAAAAAACAAATGGAAACAAAAAAACGTAATGATAAAAAGGAAAACCAAAAGATAAAAGAAAAAGGAAAAGGAAAGGTTGAAGAACAAACGCTGAAATCAAAGGTTAGTAATAAAATTTACTTTTTTCAACTACATATGTAAGTACCAATTTTGTTTTATATGTATAATTAAAAAAAAAAAAAACAAAAACTAGAAAAAAGCCAAGGAAGCCAAAGACGCTAAAGACGCTAAAGGCCTGAACAAGACGAAGTCGCCCAACGAAAAGCTAAAAGCTAATAAAACTATAGAAACAAAAAAGCCCAAAGAGGAGAATACTAAAGCGAAAAGCAAAATAGATAAAGTAAGAAAATTGGATAACGCTAATGTAAGCGCTAAAACTACAAATAGTAAGAACATGCAAACAAAGAAGTCAACAAATAAAGTATCTCGTAAATCTATCAATTTAGTTATAAGACCAACGTCGCCACGACCTAAAACAATGAAAAAACCTAAAACAACAGCTGCAATACCGCAGAAAAAAATTATTTCAACGGCGGCAAAAACTGGTGACCCGGCGGCGTCTACTTCCGCCAGTGTTAAAGCTACTGGAAGAGGAAAGAAGAAGTAAAAAAAGTCTTATGATGTTTAATTTACTTTAATTTTGTTTACTTAATTTATGTTTTGTTATGGTTTTAAAAAATTAAAAAAAAAACAATAATATTAAAAAAGATTCGTTTAAAATTTTTCTGTTAATAAATGTAAGACCAAGTAATAAAATTTTTAAATGTTAAAAAACAGACTTTAAAATTCAAGATACCTCTTGTATTGTTTGCTGGTTAGTTATGAACAAGTATTAGTTGCTACTATTACATTGGCAAATAATACAAGTATGTATGTAACTAGTATCAACTTTAAGCCTGTTATAACTTGCAAAATACAGAAGCGATTGAAATAAAATGCTAAATTGTTCATTAGAATAGAGAAGACTGCTTACTTAAACAACCGTGGGCGGATACAGCGTTCAACACACATGAAGCGTTAATTTTAGAATAAAAATACTTCTGGCCTATTATTTATATACGAATGTAATAAAAGATCTTTTAAGAGTACTTCTGACTTTTGACAGTTGATAGCGGCTATATGGTCGAAGCTATATCGCTCGATTTGGCTGTCTTTCATTTAGTCTGCTTACGTTAATTACCGTGGTCGGATACAGCAGTCAACACATTATTTGTGTTTCATGTTGCTTTGAGAACGACGTTGGAAAAGCCATCATTGTCAACGACGAAAGGTGCATTGAAAATACTGCAGGTGGAGGTAACTGAAACTGGCCACCCAAGTGATTTAACTTCGTTAAACTTTGCCATTATGGGTATTCTTAAATCGCCTACGCTTAATCGACAAACTACAGCAGCCTTAAAGCGGAACTAACAAACGCAATCGATCAAATTTTGCAAGATTTAGGCTACAAAGTGGTGAAAAATTGAGAAATTCGGATGCGCGCCGATCTTCAAAGCCGCTTGGAACATTTGCACGATCAAACATTGTAGATATAATTTTTCACCACTTTGAAGCCTAAATCATACAAAATTTTATCGATTGCGTTCGTTAGTTCCGCAATAATAACTTAATTAAAATCGTAAAATATAAAATTTGTTTTTTTTATAATTCCAAATAATTTCTTGATTTTGGAAAAAAAATTCTTCTAATTTAAAAATATACTAGCTGATTGTACCCGGCGTTGCCTAGCTCTTACTTTAAGGTCTTTCTAGGTACTGTGTAATGTATTATTACCTTGTTTAATATGGTGATCTTCTCCGAACACGTAAGAAATCCAACACGTAAGAAATTGCGCGTTTTAACTCTCCCCCACTCGCCTCTCTTATTCCCGCTATTAAAACAAACATAAAATATTCTACCCTTTACATAAATATCTAATAATCTTTAAAATTTGTTGTAATCGGATCGGCCTGTTTTTCCCCTTTATCTCTCATTTAGGTCCTAGCTCTGAAAACAGATATAGATGAGGACCTATCTATGTTTCGAGTTAATTGAAAATCGATTAGCCGACACTTTACTAAAAATGACAATGCGTAACAATGACCGCTTATTTTTTTTCCTCTTCTGGACCGCTATTTAAAAATAAAAATACCATGAGGACAAATATCTATCCGTGTTTAAAATTTCAATAAAATTGGATCAGTCGCTTAGCCCTGATTAGCGCATGCACAAACAAACTTACAAAGCGATTTATGTTAAAGCATATTTGATTCCTAAGTTTTGTTCCTGTAAATTATAAACAAGTTTTATACAAAATAGAAATACATTTTTGAAATTTGAATTATTACAAAAATCATAACTTAAGAGCATAAAGTTTAGAAAAAAAATCTTGTTCGATTCATGCCACGTTTAAATTTATCTATTAATTTTACTTCCTTATAATAATAAAATTATTCTAGAAACGCATATTGGAATAAGGAAAATATCAATGCCACATCAGAAAGATCTTTATTAAATTTATTAAATTTTATTGAAATAAAATACAAAAAATTAAAGAAAAAATTAAAATAGTTACTGAATGTTTGCTGTGGTTTTTTATACAACATTTTTGAGTTGTTTTGTCTTTTGTCTTATTGCTTCAATGGAGATCTCATTTAATCAATTTGGCTTTTGATATAAGACTTTCTAGTTTTCTATACAAAATTTGGGTAAAATCCACTGATGAGCTATTTGATCAATAGTGAAATGGCCATATGGATATGCTTTCCCCGCAGTAATACATTTCATATTTTAGTTTAGTTCAAAATCATCATGAGAATATCATGAAATATTTATATTTTAAGGAATCAAGCTCGAATAAAGTAAATTAAAATACAAAATTCATTTTAAATAACTCAATATTTTAAATCCGCACTAAAAAAATAAAGCTACTAAATTAATATTTTGTTGCAGGGATTTTGTTATCAATAACAAAGAAGCAGCGTTTTCGCATGGAGTTAACAAAGTATTCCCATCTTTTCTTTTGGGATTGACACACGCTTTTCTTTACATCAGGCCAAAGATTCCCCCACAAAAAAGTGACCATCATTTGATCCATCAAATGACAATCACTAATTTTTTTTTTATTTTCTTTTGTCTATTGCACAACTTTATTCCATTTTTGATTTCAACTAAATCAAGAAATAAATTTAATAACTTCTCCATTTGTAATGTTAAAGCGAAATTATTTTTGAAATTTTAAAACAAATGATAATTTATTTTTGTTTGTGCATCAAGTAAGTATCAGCATCAGCTGTTTCGCATCGGCAATGCAAACTAATCACACATGCGCATCAGATGCAGCGTAGTGATGCATTTCCGAACAAGCCCAAAGTTTCTATCACATTCTTAATAAGAAAATGAAAAAAGTGATGGACTTTTGTATATGTGTGATGTCTGTAGCAAAAAACGTTGCCAGTGACTTTTTTTTACAAAAAATGAAAATTTTTCATGATCTTTGGAAAATATTTAATTAATTTCTAAGATGGATTTTGAACTTTGTTAAGCTAAAACTTAGAATTAATTAACCAAAAATATTTTATTTTAATTTAATACCAAAAGCAGTACAACGGCAACGCCGTTTCAGTATAAAATCATTGCAAATGTGTTAGTAGAAAATTGTGTGCTCACTCATTTCTTGCCATGAACAGCGTTGCCGCTTTGGTCCAATCGGACCAAACTTGGTAGTTTTTCGTTTTTAAAAAACAGTTTGGTAGTTTGGTTGGTTTGTTGCATTTTTTGTTTAATTATTGGTAGGATTTCCTCCTGTAGCAATTTTTTAGTAATAGTAAATTTTTCACCTTAAAAATTCAGAACATAAAATTAAAATAAAAATGTAACTTTGAATTAAATACACAATAACTTTTAAATAGTGCTACAACTGTTTTCAAAAACTGTTTTAGGTGTAATAAAAAACATCTCTGCTTTTTTGCATAGAGATGATTAAAGCTATAACCATCTCTGGTTTAAGAAACCCGAACAATATTATGAAATTGAGATTAACAATATTTTTGAGTTAAGGTTTATTTTCAAGTGTATGTTTAAAAAAAATTAACAGACAAATTGGAAAATAAGTAAATTTTTTTTAATTGTAAATACGTTCCTTTTAATTACATAAATATTTGTTAATATTGCATGTATTTTTTTCAGTTTTTATCAAAACTCCAAAATTAAATGAAAAAAATATAATTTCAGAAGACGAAATTCCATCAACCAGGTAGAACCACTCTTAAAATTTTTGTTTTAAAACATTTTTAAATAATATAATACTTTTAGTGAACATTGTAAAGAAACTGTCAAAAGAAAATGTAGAACCGAATGTTTGAGCGAATTTGATTGGCTCCAGGAAAGGGATGGGTGTTCATTCTAAAAAGACAAACTTCCATCTCAACAATTACGAAAAAAAACCAAATGAGTATAACAGAGTTTATGTGCAAGAAATGCATTTTTAAATTTTTGGTAGGCTGTGAACGATTTTGGTAGGATTTTTGAAACTTATTGGTAGGAAGTCAATTTCTTCTGTGGCAACGCTGGCCATGAATCAAGAAAACACGATTGCGCATTCAGCCGTTCAAAAAATATTTCTACTGCGCATCTACGTCACAATAGAGTTATAACGTGTGTTTGTTGTAAAAATATAAGAGATTTTTGGCTCTCTTATTTCAATTCTGTTACACTTTCCATACAAATAGTCTAAAGGCCCAACTATAATGTGCATAAGCTAGCTTTAGCTTATGTCAAAAATTCAACGAAAAGCCTGTCAAATGCTTAGGTAACTTATCAAAGAAATTTATGTGGCTACAATGTACATATATAAATTTAGTAACTTATTTGCCACAGTTGCACATTTATGTTTATTTCGTACTTTTGCCAAAAATAATTTTTATATAAATCAACAAAATTTTAAAACTAAAAGGCTTTAAAGAAAATATTTTATATATTTAATAACATTCACAGACACATTTACATATTTTGGTTTATGTTCTAAGAAAACGTAAAAAAAAATTATTACAAATTATTTTCTGTTTTGTTTTTGTGGCCAACCGTACTAAAATATGCAACGATGTTCATCGTTTATATGGTATACATATGTGTGTATAAATACAAATTTAATTTAAATATATTATAATTGTAAAAAATTGGCCATAAAGAAATATGTTGTTTTTTTCTACATTTTTTATTGAATTTAAAACTAAAAAATTTAACAATTTAGGTCTTAATTAGAAAATTTCTTTATTAATGTATAAACCAAAGCACAATCAGCTGTTTCCGTACGGAAAGTGCGATCAGTTTCGTACGTTGCATAAAGAAATGAAATTTAACGAAACTTGACGAAAAGTTATCTTAATCACATTATAGTTTACCACATATAATTTAATGTATTTGCACAGTTGTATAAGTTGGCATAAGCCAGTTTATGCACATTATAGTTGGGCCTTAAATCTTCGTCACACAAAAGAGACTACAAACTAACGGACCTGCGCAATGCGCAATCTTGTTTTCTTGATTCATGATTTCTTGCTGGGTTTTTATTCGTCAGGTGACTGCACGACTGTGATGTTGATATAATTGTCTATAAACCACTGAGGGTTTTCACACTAGACTAATTGTGCTGGGATTAAATCGCAGTTTGTAGGCTTTTTCGGTGAAGAGAGTGGGTTTTGGTTGGCACAATTTTTCAACCAGTTTCAACCCCGCACAAGCAGAACAAAACTAACACATACACACTTATGAAAACTCAGGTTTTGCCTTGAAAATACTAACACACACAAAGCTGTCTAAACGTGCACAATTTTATGCCAGCATAATTAGTCTAGTGTAAATGCGAAAGAACAAAAGTTGTGCGGATTAAAAATTAGTCTAGTGTAAACACCCTCACTGACGAGCATTTTTGCTGCTCGTGTATATAAATAAACAAAAAAAAAATCTTCTATATAAAGTATCACTACATTTTTGAATAAATCAATGTGAAATGTATTGGGAGTGGTGGGCAATATGAAAAGCATACCTACAACATTTTGCTTGAACCTCCATGTTTCATGCTCTTGAACGTAACTCTTAAATCATATTGTACATTTTGGAGATTGTCTTAAATATAAACGAGAACCTTTTGTGCAGTTTAAAATGATTTTGATCTCCTTCGTCTATAAAATATTATCCACTTAGAGCCAGTTTACATTAAGGGCATTGTAGCTGACTTTTTTATTGTTTTCTCTTTTGGAGAATATCCGTAAGTCATCACGCGTTTTCATTATGACTCTTTTGTAGCAAGTGAGAGAATTTTATGATGTTTTATCAACCAATTTTTGAAGTGTTGCCATAAACTAAAAGTATTAATTTTTCAACAATTTTTGAACAATATAGGAAAAGACAGCCATTTGGTAACACCGCTTAAGCATAGAACTGCAAAAAGCGAAAGAGAGAAACAGAAATGAGAGAAAATTGAGAGGAAAAACTCAAAAGAATCATGAATATTCATTTCGTGCCACTTTTGCTACCCCGTAAGCTTCTCCACACCTCTTGTCTAAAAACTTATGCATCATGACTTTTGTAGCTGATCCAATGCCCTTAATGTAAACTCCCTCTTACTGAAATATTATACAACTAAAAGTGTGCTATTTTTTTGCCCTCACTGTGTATATTATTTGTGAAAAATATAATTGAGTATAATTTTTTTTTTTGTAAATAACTTATTGTTAAGATTTTTGCATTAAAATAAGATAATTAATCAAATAAAATAAAAAAAAAAATACTAATTTGTTAATTGCTTGAACATTATCTTCCAAAACTTATTTTATTTTAATATATTTCTTCTTTTACATTTTATTGATTATGCAAAATATTTATTTACAAACAATAGAAGAGCAACCATTAATTGCAATCCTATTATCGTTAAATTGCAAGCACCACTACCTTTAATACAATCGCCATCGTTGTATGAATAAAATCCCTTCTTACAATTGCATTCACCATAAACACAAGCCATTGATTGTTCTGATTCATTTAATTGACGTTGATAACAGTCTTCATGGTAACGACAATAATGACCACGTTTTATAATGGCAGTGCATACTGTTTCAATTGTACCGTCTTCGTTTTTTTTCTCTTCCACAAAGTATTTTTCAGAACACTGACAGAAATTTTCTATACATTTGCCACCTAAACCCATAGTGCCAATACACTGTACATTTTCATTGCAATTTTCCAAATATTCTGATATTTTAAGGCAGTGTAAATTATTAATTGATGCGATATAACCAGTCTTACAAATACAATATTGAGTCATAGCGTTGTACTCAGTATTGGGTCCATATTGTTGCATGCACTGGGTGTCATTTAAAAAAGCTGATTTGTTGCCTGGTAAATTAAGATTAAAATTCAATATTGGTCTTTTACTTTTAAAATTGTATTGTAGATTTAATTGGCTTTTAAGTATAACTCACCAAGGATTGAAACACATTTGCCCTCAACATTGACAGAGTGATTCTTGCACTTACACTCTTTCGATTCATGACAAAACGCATTAAAATCAATCATTTGACACTGAGAATCCTGTTCACAACTTTTATCAAGTACAACCATTTCTATAGAAAAATCAAGTGATAAATAAAATTAAATAATAAGAAAATAAGTCACATTTAATTAATTGCATTAATTGAAATAAATATTTGTAATGGAATTCGCTTGCGCTCCAGACAGCCATTTAACGAACCATAGACACAACATAATTACATAAAGACATTCATACGAACTTGTTAAAGCAAGCATTCATCTTTTATTTTTTATTTTATTTACTTATAGACATACTTATGTATGTGTGTGTATGTATGTATTTATTTATGTATTGATGTATATTTTTATATACTCACTTGGTATACAACGTCTCTTATCGCTGCTGGGTATATAATCCCTAAGACAATAACAGACATCTTGCTGTTTGTCGCACTCAGCATTTGGCTGTGTACAAGGACATGCTCCTCCAATAATATTGTTCACTTTAGAGTCCTTAGTGTTTGAATTAAAAAAACAAAATACATTTGTTCGAAGCACTTTAGTGGAACAATTTAAAATCTCTTAATTTAACAACTTACCAACGGTCGACATTTTACAATTTCCCCGCTGCTTGTACGGCACTGGCACTGTTCTTCAATGCATAGGGATTTAATAGCAGAACGTTCGAATTGTCTACATTGTGTCTCATTAAAACAGTTCAACTCAAGCAGTTCTTAAAAAGAAAATTAAGTTTTTAAATTTTTAATGTATTTTGTTGCAATTGTTTACACTGTAATTAATTTACCATCACTTTCAATTAAATGCCCATGATTAAAAATTGGAATCAAACAAATTATTAAATATGTCAGTTTTTTCATTTTTTTGGGGGTTTTTTCTGTGTTTGTCTTTCTCTTACTGAACAATGCAAGATGTAAAACTTAAATAGCGGCATTTTAAAATAAAAGGTACATTCACTGATCTTCAGCGGTATGTAATTGTAATACAGGGTGTTAAATTCAAATCTTAAATGTTCAAACTTATTAATGGGAATGATATTATTTATTTATTATGTTAACAATGAATGCAAACTTAACACACAAAAAAAAAAAAAAAAAATAAATTACAACAAAAAACAAAAGAATTGTCGTCTCCTTCAAGAATTACATCTTTGCATAGAGAGCAGAAACCCCTGAAATCTACTGCTAGAGTTTAGTGGTATTCACCAATCTTCTTGTAAACTACAATCGAATGTGTGGTTACAAACGCAAGCATGGGTTCATTAGTGTAGCCTGGAATTTTTTTTTGAAGTCCCCTTTAACGAAAAGGAAAATTGTATCATCAAGAAAACATTTTAAGTGGCGGTTAAATTTGTTTGGAGGTAGCATGGATTAGTGAAAAAACGACAAAGACAAATTAAGTGGACTAAAAATTAGTGAAAATTTGTTCTTCTTTTCTAATTTATTAAGCACTAGGTCAGTTTTATAAATAATAAAGGTCAAAAAAACATTTATATAGAAAATTTGTTCTTTTAAGTTCATTAATTAATTATTTAATCCTCACTTTCTTTCACTCGTAACATGATGGAATTCGAATTACCATGTTGAGATATTCACTTCTGACATCCTATTTAATCAGTCAGTACGGATAAAATTCTTATTCAAGAGATACAGAAAATCTAATACGCGATTAATCTAAAGCACATGTCTGTACCAAAACTACTTTAAACAGCTAAGAAGTCACGGGAACATAATTACAATAAAAGAAATATGGCAACATTCTTAAAAAGTTAGCGAGTGATGTCACCATCTTATATTTTCAATGGTCATTAGGTCTATCAAAAATGGCATTAGTGTCAAAAAAGTAGCATGGGAAATATTAAGAAAATGTGTGACAGATTTTTTTGCAAGTAACTTAGATTTTTTAACCATTAAAAAAAGATTCAAAAAATAATTATTCTTGTACAATCCGAGTTGGATTTGGACTTGCATCGTTTTTGTCTGACAGTGTGGCACCCACCTAAACACCCTTTTTCTTGTCAATGTACGACAGATTTCCATCAGTAAATGAATCGTAAAATTGTGTAGAACAGTCAGTTATGGCCTTAGGTCAGGCTGGCGACCGTGTCACCACAGCCCACTTGGGTCCATTTATTGGTCCCTTTGTGCTAAGGTTATGGCCTTAAAAAAGTGCTCGAGAAGATTGCCTTTTTATACCCTTCACCACAAAAAGTGGAAAAAGCTATAAATAAGTTTGTCATTCCGTGTATAATTTCTACAATATCCATTTCCGATATCATAAAGTATATATATTCTGACTTCTTATGCATAGCGAAGTCGATTGACCGATGTCCGTGTGTTAGTGTTTCATAAAAAAATACATATGTCAATCGATCAGATATAGTATCGAGAGAGGTGCTATTGGAAATTAGCATGATCGGTCCATGTCCCTTGAGGCAGCAGGCAAAACACCACGCCTACCTCTAATTTTTTCATGTTATTTGGAACAATATAGTAACTCCAAACAAAAAAAAAAATAATAAATAAATATGTGGGGCGATAGAGAATTAAAAAATAAGAAAAAAACATCAAGTGAAAAAATTGGCGCTCATCCATATTTTCCGAGTTACGGGGCTCTGAAATTTTCAAATTTTTTCAAGCATCAATATGAGTATCATTTTAAAGTTTTTGAAGAGATATTTAAGGAAATACTAAAATTTAAAAAAAAAATGCTTAACATACTAAGAACCGATGGCATTTTTTTTTTGCTTTTTTATTGGAAGGCTATGTAAGATTCGGCATAGCTGAATATAGCACTCTTACTTGTTTAATGTGCAAATGTTAAAATTTCTTCTTTTTGTATTGCAAGTTTATGACAACTGAACCAAATTTTGCAAAACTCTAATTGCTTTTGAAACTCAAAGCGAATCAATTAACAGGCTTTAGCATTCATTTTCGTCGGTAACATAACTGTTAAATTCCGTTATACAGATTTTTGGTAGTAATGTGAAAGGCATGTGGTTCCACCATTGCAGCGTTGCCTTACAAAATTAGTCTCTATATATGTATGTAGACAAATGGTTTTCACTTTCAAAACCAAAAAAAAAAAAAAAATAAAAAAATAAATAAATAAATAAAAAAGAAAGCATAAATAAAAAATAATTCGAATCATTTAAAATAAAAGAAAAGATACTCAATGGTTACTTTGTTTTTGTATAAAAGATTTTCGAGCTTTTATTGCCTTTTTGCTTTGGTGTTTGAATCTCATTTAATCAATTAGGTTTGAGTATAAGACTCTTTAATTTTCTGTACAAAAGTTGGGTAGGACCCACTGATTAGTCTAATGAGCGATATGGCCATATGGATATGCTTTCGGCGCGGTAAAAAAATTTAATTTTAAGTTTTTTAAATAATAAATATTTCATGACAATATCATGAAATTAATAAAGCTTTTCTTTTTATCTTTCTACTCTCAGAAACTCTTTTATCTCTCCTCTATCACTTTCCTAAAGAATGCTGCACGGTTACAAAATAAAATAGTAACCTGAAAAATTGCTGCCTGAAGTGCTATTTATCTTTAAAATGGTTAACTGATTATTTAAATATTTACTCTATTTAGAACGAAGTTTTTCTTTTTGTATTTATGCTGAATAATTGTATGATTAAGGAGATAAAACGATTTCTTCTCCAGATTTATTTTATGTCAAATTAATTTTATTATTTAATTGGTGAAAGAAAATTTAGCAAATATTGAAATTTTTCTTTAAAATCTTTGTATAAGAAAAACAAACAATTGTTTAAAGTTATTATACATAAAAGCCAGATGGTTGCTTTTTATTTTGCAATAGAAATAATATTTAATAAAATAAAGAAGCGTAAACACAAAACTGAATTGACCTTTCTTAATAACGTTTTGTCGAAGAGTTAAGCCCTTTAATAAGAAAATGAAAAACAAACACAAAGAAAAACAAAGGGTTAATTGGCTTACCGAGGTGTTAGACTAACTGTGATTAACTATTTAGTAGCAACATGGAATTTTATTATGATACCTTTTTTATAAATACATTTCATGTTGTTCATAATATTTTCGTGATTCTTATGTTGAACCTTAAAAACGTTGTTTGTGTTGAAACAATTTAATATTATATATTATTAAATTGCTTATACAAGTAAGAGTGCTATATTCGGCTAAGCCGAATCTTATATATCCTTTATCATGTATGTAAATCTAGTTTAGTGAAGTAACGCAATTCAAAAAACAAATATTGGGGTGTCAAAGCATTAAAAAAGAAATAAGTATTATATATGTATAATTTCATCGGCTCTTAAAGCGTTAACCATTTTTAATTTTAGTATTTCCTGAGCGTTCTCTTTAAAAGCTTTTCAATCATACTCATATTGATATTAAAAAAGTTTAGAGACACATAACTCGGAAAATATGGGCGACCGCCAAATTTTCACTTGATGTTCTTTTTCTTCTTATTTTAATTCTCTATCGCCACATATACTTGTGTTTTTTTTTTTTTTGTTGGATTTACTTTACTAAAGAGGTAGATTTGTTTCAAATGATATGGAAAAACTGGATCGGTAGTGTTTTGCCCGCTGCCTCGAAGGACATGTACCGATCTTGCTGATTTTCTATTTTAAAAACTATATCTAAAAGATTGCTGTATTTAAGTTTCTTTCTAGCTCATTAAGTGCCTTAACAATGTTTTTTTTAAACCTGCACACGGACGGACATTGCTCAATCGACTTCGCTATGTTTAAGAACGCAGACTATATACATATACTTTATAGGTTCGGAAATGGATATTGTAGAAATTAAACACAGAATGACAAGCGTAGAAATACCCTTTTTCTACCTCTGGTGAAGGGTATAAAAAAATTGTGAACGTAATAGTTTTTTTTTATCCATAAAGTTGTTTATCACTTATTTTTATAAACAGGCACAATATGGCTGTTTATAAAAAATTTATAATAAACTTTATAAATACAACTGGAATGCACGACAAATTTAGCTGAATACAAAAATTCGCCGGCAAATGTTCGATGTGTGAATTCGTCGTATTAATATAATGACGAAAACCACAACTTTTATAATATTTCAACTTGTTGACTGTTTGTGAGCTATTGGGTGACCACATAAACAAATAATATTCAAAAAATGTAACATTAACAAAAACAAAACTAAAAACAATCTATATATATATAATTTTGTTGTATGACCGAATGTATGTATGTCCAATTTTCTTTCCAGATCTTTTTTAAAGCCGTCTGATATCGTAGAAAGCTGAAATTTGGCATAGTTAAAGTATTTTTGCTCCGTTGGTGCCAGTTTTTTATTTTCGGTTTGTGGGCGGTGAGCGTGGCTTTGTAATTTTGTAGCAATCCTCTAAATTTTTCTTAGATTTATTAAGGAAACCTTTATATCATCCATATAAAATCTAACGCACTAAAGCACTCTGTTTAAAGAAGATCAGAATATTTTAAAACATATTTTTTGCCCGCCCGGGATAGGTTTTATGTTTAGTATTTATATTTAAATACCAATGCCTATTTTAAATGATTTAAGAAAAAATTAAATTAATTATGTAAACTAACTTTATTTAATAAAACACTTCGAAACTAAAGCCAAACATGGCCACTTTGTATTGATTTGTTCGCCGTTTGCTGGCGTAAGAAATAGGAGTAAACCTATTGCAAAGTTTACGAATTTCGATTGATGTCACGATTGAGTGCATTTTCGCGACCAAAAATTCTTTTTTCATCCCAGTTGTATTCCTTGCGTTACATTATGACGTTTCTCCATTTTTCAAACGTAGGGTTTCTTTAAATTGCAAATATCAGCATATTAATTTTTATTTCTACTTTTATTGCTCTATTATGTTTTTCAATCTGTATTACAGACTCTGTAAGTCTGGCTAGATTTGTTCTTACGATCTTTTGTTTAATAAACATATGCAGATTTGTATGGTTATGGCACGTCTAATTCATCCTTTAGGCTCATTTTTTCGCCTTTGTATACAGGCCCCTTAACCATCCTCATCGGTTATTTTAATATTCAAAAGCATTCTTATAATCTGGCACCCAAAACATCATCTGCTGTTTCACTATACAGGCAATTTAACCAACTCATCTACCATGGCTTAAATTATGTTTGTGTGTCACCTTTTCTTTTTGTTATAAAGTTGCTGTGTTTTATTAATTGTAAAGTAAATTTTTTTAAATAAAGGAAAGTGTTACAAGTGAATTACTGTAAATGCTTAAATGTACTTTTTTTAAATGACAAATTAAAACAGTTTGCTAGCGTCTCCTAAATTAACAGTTTATTTTTTGCTAATGATGCTTTTATGTCGTTGCTTAAAATGTATTTTTGCTTCCAACTTTATATTTTTAAAGACAGTGGCCAAACAGATATTTTTTACATGATTACACATAGTGATTAAAAATGCTTGATTATTTTCAATGCATATGTAGTTGCTTTACTGTTGCCTTGGAAAAATGTGCAGCAAAAGCCAAAAGCAAATGCAAAATAAATAACGCATTTGCTACAGCTGACTATATGTTTCTTTCTGCAGCAAAGCAATTAATTTGAAAATGCTTGCTGTTTCTTAAGCAATCAGTTGTTCTTTGTTTTTTATTTTTGCTATTGCTTAACTGTTAACTCTTTACTATGAAGTTGTGGTTGACTACGGTTGCTTTTTCTTGCTGTTACTTGCTGTATCTCGCTGCTTTTCACCCATTTTAACATTGGAAACGTATTTATGCATGTAATTATTACTTACAATACGTAAGAAAATACATTTTAAAAGCATTGTTTTTAATTCACCGTTATGTGTTGTTTTTTTTTCTTTTTAAGCAACAGCAAACGTTTTCAAAATAATGCTTTACTGATTGCTTTGCTGCAGAAATAAACACATAGTTTAAGCAAATGCGACTCTTACTCTTTTTATGCATTTGCTTTTTGCTATTGCTTCGTTTATATTGAAATGTTTTGTAAATGCGGATACATTTAGTTTTTTTATTTGCTTAAAAACATGTAAGCAAAGCAAAGCTTTTAGTACTGTTGCGCTATTTTCAAGCAAGCAATTTAAACCCTGATTACACATCGGACTGTTAAATGATCAAAGTCTTGATATATAAAGTGAGCTGGGCATTTCCCAGTTAATATCCAGGCCTGTCGCACATTTTAATCGGAATGGTTTTTAATTCGCATTAACCATTCCGGTCGAATTTGTTTTAATTTCTTCAGATCTCTATAATTTTAGTATATTCATAAAAAGTAATAAATCTCTACTTTTTAATTTTAATGCGGCAACATTGGTAACACCAGAGTAACAAACAGGCTAATCTTAATAAGGCTACAAAATAAAAGTAAATTGTTTACAGCCATTTGAAATGTCAAAGGTTCGACTCAAATGTTCGCGAAAACTGTCCCTCTATGATCCACCTCCACAACCTAATTTTCTGGTTCAAGTATAACGCCTTGCGTAAGTAAATGATACGCTGGTTGATGTTAAACAAGTAAGAACGAGTACCCTTCACCATATACATATGTAAATCTAGTCAAAAACATAAATATTGGGGCGACAGAGAATTAAAAAATAAATAAAATGTTGGTACTGCATATACATAATTTTACAAAAAAATGTCATCTTTTAATGGGTTAAGAATTTTTTGAATTTTAGTTTTTCCTTAAAGATCCCTTCATAAGCTTTTAAATGATGGGTATCATTAATATTAAAAAAAAAAATAGAAAATATCAGAGGCCCACAACTGGGGCAATATGGGCGAGCTTCAATGTTTACCTTATTTTTTCATTTTCTATTGCCCCATATATTTGCCTTTTTGATTGGAATTACTTCATTGTTCCAAATGATATGGAATAATTAGAGGTTGGTGTGGTGTTTTGCCTGTTGCCACGAAGGACATGGACAGATCTTGCTGCTTTGTAATAGCACCTCTTTCGACACTTTGTCTGATCGATTGGCATATTTAAATTTTCTCCAGATGATTTAGTGTCTTAGAAAACTCGATTTCAACGCTAATACGGACGGACGGACGCTCAATCGGCTTCTCTATGCATAAGAAGTCAGAATATACATACATATTTTATGGGATCGGAAATGGATATTGTAGAAATTAAAAACGTAGTAACAAACTTAGATATATCCTTATCCACTTTTTGTGGTGAAGGGTATAAAAACGTAAATAGATTTCGTGGTCCGATCAGCAGGTGTGGCGCTTTTCATGCAAAGTTGACCGAATCTTCTCCATAAAAATTTCGAAAATAAGCCCATGCAACTGAATGAAAGAAATACACAGATCAATTTTTTTATTAAAAGAAAATATATGGAAACTTGAAAACATTTCCAATTAAAGCTTATACATTCTGAAAGAGGGATATTAGACCAACAAAATGCAGTAGGTTGTAAGCAAATCTATGCAGTGTCTCCAGACATATCTGCGTTTTTGTTGAAAAGTTATCATGAAACCAATTTCGGTAATAATGGCATGAAAGTGACATGCGACTGGCTTTTACTTGGAAACTTAAAAATATTTTGAAACTTAAAAATATGATATGAGTACGGATCCTATTTTGTAAGAACAAAGAAAATTACTCTGCTCTTGGCAAAAGCTATTTAAAGATGTTAGGTCGAAAAAAATTATATCGGTCACTCACTCACTCACGAACTGCATTATAATTTAGTCTGTCTACATGATGGCATGTGATATTGCTGTTGTATCACCATCTGTATAGTTTTTAAAAAGTTGTCTAAATTTACTACATCAATAGCTAAACCAATTTCTTCAATTCAACTTAATATAAGCGAACTTAATTTTATTCCACTGTTATTTCCATTTGTTGCCTCAACAAATTTTCCGCTTGAGTTTCTTTACGCTACGTTTACATTAGACAATGCTGTCATGACAATAAAATAATACACATTAGTTGTCAAAAATGCTGACAATTGCTTCTGTAGTATAGGCGTCCAGACAATAATTATGACAATTCATTATGAGATCGTTCTCGGAAAATTTAAAATAGCTTTAGAGTCTCTTCCTGCTATTTTTCGATTTCT
The DNA here is from genome assembly GCA_916610165.2 of Gymnosoma rotundatum. Taxonomy (NCBI): domain Eukaryota; kingdom Metazoa; phylum Arthropoda; class Insecta; order Diptera; family Tachinidae; genus Gymnosoma; species Gymnosoma rotundatum. Next base: position 47,367,287 of record OU744336.1, on the reverse strand, counting down.
ATTGTTATATGCAAGGAAAATTTTAGTAATTAAAATAATAATTTAATTAAAATTTCATTTAGTTAAAGCAATTATAAAAAAAATTGTCGGCATACGTCAAATCACTGTCTTGTTTACTGTCTTCAAAATATTCAAGACAGTAATTCAGACAATTGAAATGTGTACATGTATTAGTGAAAAACTGTGCATGTATTGCTATTGTCATGACAGCATTGTCTAATGTAAACAGGGGGTTAGAAATAAAATTTCACTTTAATAAACGTTGGAAAAAGAAAACTTTTTCTACTGCTTTGCATTCGCAATAATGAGGATGACGATAATAATACGACATATTTAACACGAAAAAATACAAGTTAAACAAAATAAACAAGTGAAAAACATTCACAAAAAAACACATTTTCCATGTATCTGATACATTTTATTTCATTCATGCATTTTTCTACTCCATCACTTTATCGTTCGTTCACGAATTGGCAAAGTCTTGTAACAAAATGTAGGATTTGAATCAGTTGCGATAATGTTTAATGACTTTAACATGAATGCGCAAAAAGTTACATTCAAAAGTTCTGAATTTTCAAATAATAATAATCGATAATTCGAATCTATCAATGAAACGTGTCAAAAAGTTATTTACAAAATAAACTTTTAACAAACAAATTGTTGTTCATTTGCAATGCTCATGATTATCAGGAAATTTGAAATTAATTCAAAAGAAAATTTAAAACATTTTTATGCCAGCCACAATGCAAAACAGAATCTGTATAAACAAATGATAGATTTTAAAGAATTTTGGTGCTGGTGTTGTTGAAGACATGGATAGTAATTGAGACTGTGGCACATTTTTTACTAGAATTTAAATGTATTAAATCTAAAAGGGTTAAAACAGTTTACGGATCGTACTGGTACCTTTTGAAATTACTGAGAAATAATAAATTTTCGGGCTGGACAAAATACAGGGTGACTGATAAAAGCTGCTACCGAAAAAACAACGTAAAAACTTTTTTTGTGTATGCAACCTGTTCCATTTTTATTTTATTTTATAGATTGATCCTTAGATTTAACGATATAGATCACAGCTTCACACTTCAGAGTCCGCAGCTTCCTTCCAAAGAGAATAGAGGAACACGTTTGGCGGCAGTCCTCCTAGCAGATGGACTATAAAAAGACTCTTAAATAATTTTGGCGAGCGTAGCACAGTTTTAAGAAGGTCTTATTTGGACGCAGGAAACTATCGCTGCTGTAGATGCTGCCATACAATCCAATCATACAGTTTCGACAACGAGCAGACAATTTTGCATAAACTTATTTCAATATAAGATTCAATTAACAGGCAAAATGAATACAGAAGTCTTCACGATTCACTTGAAATTTTGCGAAAAGAGTCAAATTGCGGCAGATGATGAAAACATCTTGAACCGCATATTTATGTCTGACGACGTTAGCAACATTAGCGAAAAAAAAAGTTGTGGAATGTGGAGTAATTCTACCATACAGTTATTCCATCAGATGCAATTGCATCCACTTCACATCACAGTGTGGCGTGCAGTGTTATTAGTAAAAATCCTTCTAATAAGATGTGGCACGTGGGTCAACGAGGATGGACGTCATTTAAAATGAATTATTTTTAAACCTTCATTACTTTATTAAAGAATTAATAAAAAATAAATTACATAAAATTAAAATTTAAATTAATTCTAAGAGAAGCGCATTTTCAGCTGTTTTTTTTTTAACTGCTGCATGACAGAGTCAAAAAGTAATATAGAATAAAAATAAAATTTCTAAGCCGACGGTTATCAGAAAGCAAGAACAAATATATGTGACGAATAATAAAGAGCAACGAAAAAAGTTTTGGGTTTTATGTGAACTTCGTCTAAACAAATTAATATTGATTAAACTTAAATTAAATCGTGCTATGATGTTGTCAGAATTTTTAAATTCACCGATATAGATTATTGAAGATAAGGACACATCTGAATAGCCATTTCGCTATCGCTTACTTAGATCTTCATGAAACTTTTTATAAAATTTTTAATAAACAACAGATTTTAGCCAAACAATAAATTAAAAAATTAAAGTTTAAACAAAAACAACAATAATCAAAGAATGATTTTGATTAGCTGTTCGAAACCGTCGGCTTAGACTTTACACCAGTTTTCCAAAAATGAACTTTTTAAAGTTTCCAATTCAAAGTTCCATAATTAACGATTGTGAACAACCTATTCTCTTGGGAAATTCAGAATATTTCTCGTATTCATATTTACAAAATAATTTAATTTAATAGATAATATTTACAGAGTTTACAACTTAAAGTATATAAAGGCAAAAAATGCTAATGATGTAGCGATGAGAAAATGCTGCATTACATATTGATGATGTCTTATTCTTAATGTTTTCTAAGGGAGAAATCCGAAATAATTGAAAACATAAAAAGTAGGTGTGCGTTTCAAAGAGCATCAAGGCGATGGTCTGCGGAAGAACGAAACACGACTCGAGAGGAAATAAAATTTTGTTTGACAACTTTTTAAATAATAAAAATTCTAAAATTTGTTTTGAAGGTAATTTGTTCCGATGAAACTAAAACAAACCGGCTTCAAAAGTTTGGTATTGGGCAAAGAAACGAGAATTATCAAATCTATCCCAACGGTAAAATATGGCCATAGCTCTTTATGGTTTAGGGCTGTAGTACTTCAAACCGGGTTGGAATTAATGTAAAAATAGAAAAAACAAGTAATTAAAGTATATTTGTATCACGTACATGCAAGTCTACAACAAATACAACATTAAAACAACAACAGGTATTTTGTTTGTGTCAAAAACATCTCAGAGATGGGTAAGTGGGTATGATTTTACATTTTTTTGTAATAAAAAATTTTGCTAAATATTAATAACAAAAGTATAACACAATAATATATTTATATGTATAGAAATGTTAATTAAAACAAGAATTTACAAAAATTGTTTTAATTTAATTTGAGCTTCAAAATTGCAATTGGAAAATTTCGTTTACCATCCCTAGAAAAAGAAATTAAAAAAAGGAAACGGAAATGAAATACAAAATATAAACAAACCTTGACAAATATGGTGATGAGAATACAAAGAAAACAAATATCACCTGAGCTACTACATGTACTTGATATCAATGTACTTTGGAAGTACGTATATATATCTTCAAAAGCTTTTAAATAATAACCATATTAATATTTGAACTTTCAGAGACCCATAACTCGGAAAATATGGGCAGACCCAATTTTTTCACTTTATATTGTTTTCTTGTTTCTTGTTTAAATTTCTCTAGCTGATCTAGTGCCTTGGCAAATTTCATTTCAACGCTAACACGAATGGACAGACGGACATCTCGCAATCGACTTCGCTTCGACTTTATGGAGTCGGAAATGGATATTGTAGAACTGACAAACTTAGTTATACCCTTTTTCCACTTTTTGTGGTGAAGGCTGTAATAATATGCAAAAAACATTCTTTTTGCATTCTCACTAATAATCTTTCGGCTATAGTCGGACAAAACCAGGACTAACGCCGTAAGAGCCAAATTGAATCTATCAACTCTGGAAACGAGTGTAGGCATTTAATATCGACAAAATATATTTTAAAATTGCATAATTCGTTGCCAGACAGCATTAAACAATAAATATATAACACACATTATAAGACAAACTGTACAAAAATGAGCCTCTGATATATTGCATTGAAATGATTTTCTTAAATGCTGTTTAATGATTAGAAATCTCTTCTCATAGTACAATGTTAAGGTTATATATATATCACAAGTCACAGAGCACCAAAAATGTTCCTAGATCCGGACCCTCTCGTGGACAGTTACATATCAGTTATCTTCCTTTTAGTAAAAACCTATGAGATATGATTGTGATGATATGATTATGAGATGACTCAAATTCGTGATAGTTGTACGTTTCATATTTCGGTTTCGAACATAAATAATAATATGCCCAGTAAAAGAAAATATTATAATTTAATGCTTTATTTTTACAACGTGTTAAACGACATTTTCGTAGATTAAATTAAATAACGGGAATTTGTCATTATATCAATCAATTTCCAAAACAAAATTTTTTTTGTGCTATTTTCTATTATCCCGATTAATTATTTAAATTACCGATATTGATTAATGAGGGTGAAAGTATGTCTCGATGGCCATTTCGCTACCGCTTATTTAGCTCTTGAGGAAACTTCTCACAAACATTTTAAATAAACTGAAAATTTTTGTCCAAACAATAAAGTAAAGACAAAAATCAAAGTTTAAGCAAAAACAACAATAATAATTCTATTAATCGACCAAAAATGAGATTTTTATTTCGTTGTTGTTTGACACATTTTAAAACTAAACTATTCAATTGAAGGTAACATGACGTGACAAAAATGGAATTAGAATTTGCTTTTGTTACAAAAATGCAAAACTCTGCAGGATATGTTTGCTTGTTTTGATGAAATATTTTTTTTAAAATATATTTATGTATATTAAAAGTTTATTAAACATGAATATTATTAGTTTAACATTATAAACATTACAACATTTTGTTTTCTTTTACAACTCATGCAGAGCAACATGACGCATTGTAACGCGAATTAGTGTTCTACTCAATGCTTTTTACTAATTATTTATAAAATTTCTTTTAGTGTTTTTTATGAAAATAAATAACGAGAATAACGATTTGCATCAAATTTTACTTAACTTTTTTTCCGTTTCTAACCTCCCCTTCTCTTTTAGTTTTTCAATTAAGGATACAGAAATTTCAAAAAATGAAAACGCTTTGTAATAAATAATAAATATTTAATAAATAAAGTCGAGATTTACACTATGCAATTTTTTGAGGCATTTTTTTCTAAATTTTCTATTTAAGTTACGGCGTTTTACGTTATCTTAAAGTAAACATTAGCAACAGTAACATCTCCTCAAAACTCAAGCAATACCATAATGCTTACTCCTCCTGCTTCACAAACAAACAAAAATTTCATGCTAGTTTCATGATAAATTTCATAGTGTAAATGCCGTTAAATATAAATAATTAATATTAATAAATATTTTTTTTTTCAAATAACTTGCCTTGCTACTTCATTATACATTGTGTGGTAAAATGGTATATCTAACTTTGTCATTCTATGTATAATTTCTACAATATCCGTTTCCGACCCCATAAAGTATAAATATTCTGAGTTCTTATACATACCCTGCAGATAATATTGGGCTACGTGGTCCATTGTAACTGAAATGGACTAGCTACAACCTCGTCCTTCGTAATGCAGTCATGGACCATGTTGTTTTCCAACAAGAGTTTGTTGTTAAACGGCAAGTTTTGACGATTGCATAAAGTGTTGTCAAGAGCTGTACAAACCCTCTGGGGTGTTCCATCGTATAGTGACAAGGAGTAGTTTTGAAACTACTCCCATGTTATGCAAAGCTGGCTTATATGGTCCAGCACTAGGACATCGTAATGTTAAATGGATCATGTTTTCTATATACACTAGGGTTACATTTGGACTAATCCTAGTCTCTTATGGAATATAAATTACATGCGTGTATGGACTAGTTACGTTATCTTCAGGGTAGCCAAGTCGATTGAATGATGTCCATCCATGCGAAGGCACTAGTTGCGAAAATTTTGCCATTGAAAATCCGCAAGACCGGTCCATGTCTTTCTAGAAGCGGCAAAACGCCTCGCCTGCCTCTAATTTTTGCTTATTATTTGAAAAAATAAAGTAACTCTAATCAAAAAACAAATATAAGAGGCGATAGAGAATTAAAAAATAAGAATAAAACATCCAGTGAAAAAATTCGCGCTTTCAATACTTCCGAATTATGGGCCTTTGAAATTTTCATAGAAAAGAAGAATTAATTTAATTTTTTTCTTATTTTTTAACTCGCTGTCTTCCTAATATTTGTTTTTGGTTAGAGTTACTTCATTGAACTAGAATTACATATATGGTGAAGGGTATATAAGATTCGGCATAGCCGAATATTAGCACTCTTACTTGTTTCCATTACATTCAATTTCTATATACCGCTGTGACTTTTCCTATTAATTTCAAATTACGATAATGTTTCTTGTGCAAAAACAAACCTATTTTAAAAACGCGGGGACACCTTTAAATTTATAAACCTACACTTGTTATAGCATTCACAGTAATACACATTCTATGTAATTTTAGAGTTTTTATCTTAAAAGTTTCAAGAGAAACTTTAATACTAATCATAGTTTTTATATTCCTGCTGATATAGTAGATTTCGTTATATATAATTTATGAAGACCTTAAGTGTCTGTCTATAACGGTTTAAAAGATAAGGTCATAATTTTTATTTTTTTTTTATTGTATTTGAACTAAAATTTTAAACAAAAATTATAGTCCCGTTATGATTGCTATTGAAAAAAATAATTTTGGTTGATTTTATGCATTTAAGTAGTACCAATTCTTTAGAAGTGCAACCCTGAAGCGAACACGTTATGGATCAGCTTTTAAGCTAAAGATTATTGAACTTTTTAATAACGGTAAATTCCAAATTGCTATAGCAAACCAATTGAATATTAATAAATCAATAGTTTCCCGCCTTATAAAAAAGTATAAAGCTATTGGAAAAGTAGAGGAAGCCAATAGCGGTGGGCGACCTCGAAAAACTTCTGAGCGAACAGACCAGAAAATTTTCCGTCTAGTTAAAATAAATCCATTTATTTCGTCGAAAGACATAGTGAATGAGCTTGAACTTTAGATAAGTTCTTCCACAGCAAGAAAACGTTTATTGGAACAAAACTTAAGGAGCTTCATGCCATCTAAGAAGCCTATGCTGACTAAGAAGCATTTAAAAAAGAGGTTTGTTTGATTGATTGCAACGTAGTCTCCGATTTTCTCAGCTTTTTGATTGTTTTAGGTTGGATTTTCCTAGAGCACATATGGATTGGACTATATCCAAATGGAGAACTGTTTTGTTTAGTAGTGAATCTAAATTTAACTTACTAAATTCAGATGGAGTTTGCCACGTAAGAAGACCAAAAGGAAAGCGGCTACATCCTCGGAATTCAAAAGCCACAATAAAGCATGGGGGTGGAAATGTGATCGTTTGGACTTGTTTTTCGGCTAGTGGTGTTGGTCCCTTTGTAGAAATTAAAAAAAAAAATGGACCGTTTTGTTTACAGAGACATTTAAGCAACTCACATGCTTAACTATGCTGAGTGGGAAATGCCACTTCGATGGGTGTTTCAACATGACAATGACCCAAAACACTCATCGAAGTTAGTCAATGATTGGTTATCAGCTAATGTGGTTCAAGTTTTGGGTTGGCCACCTCAATCGCCAGACTTGAATCCGATAGAGAACCTCTTTGGAATTTTAAAACGGAGAGTTGGAACTCGACGCTTTAAAAATAAACAGGAGTTTATGAACTGTCTAAAATAAGAGTGGGAAGCTATACCAACATCTATTCTATCGAATCTTATTGAATCTATGACCAAAAGATGCGCTGAGGTCGTAAGAAACAAAGGATATCATACCAAATATTAAAAGTTGCTTAGATTTTGAACAGCGAATTTTTAATTATTAATTTTAATTAATTTTAATTTTAATTTTATTTTATTATAACTTCCAAAGAAATGAAATTTAATTTTTGTTGTTATTTTTAGGTTATAGACACATTGTATAGTTGTAAATAAAAAAACTATTTTCTACAAATTTATTTAAAGAAAAGATATGAGTCTATTATTATCTAGTGGGAAAAGTTGCTTAGGTTTCGAACAATACTGTATAGAACTGTTTGTTAAAAAACAACTAAATTTAGAAAAAACTATATATCGTTGAGTGACTATAAAGTTAAAAGAGAGGTATTTTGGACTATTTCCTTTCCTCAAACATAATTTTTCTAAATTAAACTTTAAATTTATCGTGACACTTTCTTGTTATTAATATTGTAGGTGAAAGAACGTGTCAATGGTCATTTCGCTACCGCTCACTTAGCCTACATTTTTAAACTATATAAAAGAGCCGAAAAAAGTCAGCTGTATACAGTGGATAATGAATAGTAAAATCCAAATTAATTATTGCTGTTTTTGCCCGAGCTTTAATGTTTGTCTTTACTTTATTGTTAAGACAAAAATCCTTATTTAATAGTGCATTTACATTACATCGAAATCTACTAGATTTGATTTGAAATCTCTTTCAAAATCCAGTTCGTTTACACTGTATTTTTTGACACTAGCAGGATTTCATATTAATAAAAAATCAAAAAAATTGTTATTTAAAATTTTGTTTAACATTAAATTTATAATTATCACATCATTCATTTTTTCCTTTTGTTTATATTATCATTTTATTAACATTTTAAATAAGTTTCCTTTTATTGTTTTAATAAAAGTGTCATTTTTTCTTGTACAGCGTAGTATTTTTTGGTAGAATATGAAAATAACCATTGTTGCATTGGTAAGTACTACTAGATTTAGAGTAGATTTCGTCAAAATCTAGTGGCTTAGTAGATTTTGTTTTGTATGGGAAATGTATTTAAAATCAACTAGATTTTACTCGAAATCTCATTAGTACTAGATTTGGGTATAATGTAAATGCACTATAACATAATTGTGAGAAGTTTCTTGACGAGCTAAGTGAGCGGTAACGAAATGGACATCGAGACGTGCTTTCACCTTCAATAATCAATACGGGGAAACTACCACGATAAATTTTAAGTTTAATTTAATTAATATTCCCGTGTTTTTAATTTTTAAAATTTTTTTATATTCTTTTGAAGACATATTAAAATTTTATTCGTCTTGGTGACCACGTTTTTGACATTTAAACTATATAAAACCTTATAAAAATGCCTTGACCAAAGCATTTTTAAGTAATTTATTTTAAATGCAATCCTAAAAAAATAAAGATTTTAATGTTTTCAAAAACATTGTTTATATTCATTTTAAAGTTGTCTTCATTAGGTAACTCGTATAGTTGGCAGCTGAAATTTTCTACTATGATGCCAGCAGCAAGATATTAACAGAAAGCAAACTCCTACTGTTTGGAATTTAATTTTAATACGTTAGGTGCAACATGAAGCGATACTTGTGATGTTAAACAATTTCTTTTAAATAAAATTTGCAGTCTTATTCTATAATTCTCGTAGCTAAATCTAAATATTTATTTAAGCAAAGGCAAAAAAGAAACAGCATTTTCAACCAAAATTCGATAAATTTATTTTTTTTAGAGTTTTAGCGATGTAGATTTAGCTTTAGAGATTTACAGATTAAGGCTGCTGGTATTGCCGAAGTGAAAAAACACAAAAAAGCACTGAGGACTAAGTAGAAAAAAGTTTTAGTTAAAAATTTTAAAAGGCATCGAAAACAATGCCAACACAATACGAATTCATACCGAATGTGCCACGAACAGTGCCGAGTTGGCAACGCTGGGCTCATACCTACATTACCATCATTTTTTCTGGTGCTGTCAAACACCTTCTTTAAGAAATCAAAACTACTGTCTTATAATGATTTAAAAAATATCATCAGTTATTCTTGTTTTAAAAATTAAATTTAAATAATATATATTTTATTCCCACTGTGCACTTAAAATCATTAAAATAAATTTTTAAGTTTAACAGTGGCACATATATTCAAAGCGTGAGAGCGTGAATGTTAAAACAAATTATTAAAGAAAATGTTAAACGTTTAACCCACTTATTTGAAAGTGTTACAAACTGTTAACCGTTTAGCATATTTTTAACAGTATGAATGAAATTTAACATCTTTCTCTTTTCCATTAACAGCCATTAATATATTTATTATGTTGTTTGTGGTGTCTGTCTTAAAAATGCAAAATAAAACCAAAAAAAAAAAGTGTTTGCGCAGATTTCTAAATTTGTAAACTTGTTTGTTCTTACCCCTGAAAATGAATAAACACAAAAACAAAATCGCCTGCTTTGTTTAGAATTGTGAGGATAAAGAGAGACACACAAATGTTAGACAAAATCCAAGCCCTTGAATTTATTTTATTTAACAACCTGTAATTAAATATGAAATAAAAAAGTAAGAAGACATTTCAATGTGAAATAAAAACAGAAAGGGGCAGAAAAATAAGAATTTCTAAATTTTTTATGAAATTGCTAAAATTCATTTATTTTTATAGAACTACTAGAACGTTTCGATCTAAAGCTAGATCTTTAAATGTTGAATTTTTCCTTAGATTTTAATAATAACTAAATATAAGAAGTGGTACAAGATGTGATAATTACCATCTTATGTAGGTCTTAGACACTAAGACTTAGAGTCTAACAGTTTATTAAGCAGGGGGAATGACCTGCAAATTAATATTATGCTGAAAATAATTTTTAAGGGGAACAGGATTTTTTTTCAACTACATACATAGTCCAGATTTACACTATGCAATTTTTTGAGGCATTTTATTCTCAATTTTCTATTTAAGTTACAGCGTTATGCATTATCTTAGAGTAAACATTAGCAACAGTAACATCCCCTCAAAACTCAAGCAATACCATATTACTTACTCCTCCTGCTTCACAAACAAACAGAAATTTCATGCCAGTTTCATGAAAAATTGCATAGTGTAAATGCCGTAATACTTGGATAATATCAGGGGGCTTATTCTGTAATTCGATGCGAAAAAAAAAATTCTTCGTATTTGTATGTTGTACCGAAATACAGAATAAGCCCCCAGCTTTAAAAATCTTTTTAAATTCGATTTTAGTAGTTTTTTCTTCATTTTACCCTCTTCTGAGTTTTTAAGGCAACATCAATGTAAATATACTATTTATTCTTTAATTGTACTCTGCACAAAAAGAAAAGATTATAAGTTTCCAATGCACCAAAAGAAAAGAAATTAAATAAAAAAAAAAAAAAAAAAAAAATTATTGAAAAAAAAAATAAACTCAAGAATACTTAAAACCACTTAAGATTTGGTTAAGCAAAATTGCCCTTAAATTAGGTTTTAATTTATATTTTGACCTTCAAATATACTGATGATTTTAAAATGATTGTTTTAGAAATTACTTTTGTATTATAAAGGGTGTCCTAAATAAATATCAATTTATTTTAAAGCACGTATTGCAAAGAATTTTTATTTTTGCTGCCATATACGTATTATTTTATTAAAGCTTTCGATTACTACTTTGTATTAATTTGGCTAAATTACATTTTAACATTTTATTATTTGTAGAAATGTAACTTTGTAATACTGCCGCTGCATCAATCGCCATTTTGCGAAAATTAATTTTTAAAGCAGAAAGGTTTATTGATGACTCCAGCTGAAAGGCCCTGAATTTTTCACAAAGCACTCTCTTCGCTTTCATGGCGATTTACCAGTGTGCCGACTACACCTTGTAAGCATACAAGTGCATTTCTTTAACGAACGCAAGCTTCGGAGAGCTTTTCAAAATTTGCAAATCTTGTTCACAATATCACACTTATATTCCAATGCATAAGTCTGATACTGGTATTCAAAAGAATTTGTTTTTGGACGATCGTATATTGTACGATATTTTTAATATTGATTAAACCTTAAACTTTTTTATTCTAAACTGTCAAACTTCTTTTTTAAAATGGTCAGAAATCTTGCGCCCGGTTGGCAATACAGTTCGGTTTTGATCAAGTTTGTTTGTGGTAGATGTAGGTACCCGCCAAGCTGGATAAACATCCCACAGGCTTTACCAGCCTGTGAAGTTTATGCGATCATTACCACTCTTAGAGTGTATAGCATAATCATTTGCATGAGCTGGCCGCAATTCAAACTTATATCGCAACTTTGCCGACTTTTGTTCTTATGCAGAGAATAAAAATTTAATTCTAATAAGTGTCTTTCAATTTTAGCTTTTGTAAATAAAAAAATAAATAAATTAGCATAAAGAGCAACAGGAGATCTCACAGGTGAACGTAAATATTTTTCAAATTTCCTTATTTTTACTGAATCGAAAACCAGAACAACGGGTCTTTAAAAATAAATTAATTATTTTAATCTTCAATACTTTTATCTTGAATTGAACCTGTCTCTCAAATCTTGACTCTGCATTGTTTCTAAAATGATATCACTGGTATTGCTTTTCATTTAAAGAATAATTTCCATTTAAAGAGCGAATGAATGAACGAAATGATATTGATACTGGAATAATTTGCCCACGAATACCTCTTTCGTCTTTTTTTGCCATAACACATTTAATTTATCGTTTATTTGATTTAAGTTCCTACAATACATTTTTGTTTTTATTACTGAAATCACTGTTTTACTGCTCTAAAAATCTAAAAATCTTTATTAATATTTAAAAAATCGAATATTTTATCTATTCCTACTTCACACGTTCCACCGCGAGGAATACTTTTTTTTCGTTCTTTTACATTCGGTTTTTTGTGGAAATTTTTTTTCTAATTTCGATCGAAATTTCAATATAATTTAAATGTAAATTTCGATCGATATCGAATGCCGTAATTTGCCCCCTGCTGAAATATTCTGATATGAACAGACGATAGTTAAGAGGCAATAAAATACCTTATGTGTATGTGTCACATAAGTACTAGTTCAGAAAAGCCTCAGATTGTCAACTAAGATGGTGAAATATTTAAATATAACCATCTCTTGGGTGCGTAGACATGGGGATAGTTTGCTGATGATTGTCATAGATGAAACGTGTAGTAGTAGTTCTATGGATCCGATTTGTTCCAACGCCAGAATATTAAATCGTGCTAGGTCAGTATAGGTGTTAAAACTGACAAACGCCCGAATTCGAGGCCCGCACTAGAAGTAGATGGCTCTTTTTTATTATTGCAGCACCTCTCAGGATGACAAAACTGCTCCTATCCCTTCTTGGCTGGTAATGTGATTACCCTTAATCCCTTAACTTCTAACTATATTGTCTTAGAGTTATTATCCGTTGTCACATTCTCTCTCATTTCTCATTGACACATCCTCTAGTTTACCTTCTGCCTTCCTGTCTAATCTAAACTATTAAGCCTCTATGGATTATACCATTTTATAGTATTATTTTCAAGGTCCAAACTATGCTCGTGTAGATTTCTCCTCGGATCTAGCCTCTGGTCCGATAAAATTCTGACGAATTATGGCGTGTTATACTGTAGAAGTGGCAGCGTCAAAGAGGCGAAATAATTTATTGCTTTCGACTACAAGACTGTCTCCCATAATATAAGGCCCTAACCGAGCAATTAATATAACTGTCATATATATTCCAATTAACTTTATGATGCAGAATTGTTTTACGTCCTCTAAAGTGCCGTGAAGTAAAATATTGAGCCAAGCATTGAAAAGGTAAAACGTTTTATTTGTGGGATTTTGCAGAAGTTAGTGTTATACAAAAAATAGATTAAATAAAAAAAACTACACTATCAATCTTCCTTTTGACATGTATAAAAAAATATTTTTTTGGGAATTGAAGATTGAATAAAAAAATTTAAAAATAAAAGAAAAATGCCAGTGCTATTCCTTTATTTTGTTTTGCAATTGTTTCAAGGGATATATTAAGTACGAAAATGTTCATTTACTCTTTTGCAACTGATAACCGAAGTTCAGGTGGAAAGCAAAATGTTCTTGACATATAAGATCTAAACTATTTGTCTTTAATGCTTTGTAACCGTAAAAATAAGTGAATTATTATGATTCACTGCTTAATTTTGGCAGAAGTTTAAATTTTAAACTCACGTGCTAGTGAGTAAAAGTAAAAGCTTAAAACTGACTTAAATAAATTAAAGCCAAGGCTAGACCTTTGAGTTTGCTTTTTAGTTGTCTTTTAGTTTTTGATCGAGACCTAGTTTTTTAGTTGTGTTTTAAATATTTACATTTGTTCAAAAAAATTTCAGCTAAAATTAAAGCCATAAGCATGGTTATTCTCCATGTTCTATGTTCATTTTGTGAAAAGGTAGACGATATTTATATAAATTATGCCACTTTTTCTTCCAAAGTTTCATGACACCCTTTAATGATGAGATTTTAATAACATCGGAAATTTTTCACAAGCCTTTTAATTTTATATTTGTTATTTGTGTTATCTCAAATAACACACAAGAAAAAAAAAACTTATACAATGATTAAACTCAAAGTAAGTGCTGAATCATCCTCTCAAAATTCAAGCCATGCCATTTTGCTTTACCCACTTGCTTTACTACACCTTTTGCCAACAAAGAAAAGTTTCATGAAATTAGTTTCATGAGAAATTTTTTGGTGAAAGTTGACGCTAAGAAAATATTTCTGGCAGCAAATCAAAATATTTGTAGCATCATTTTTTCTAACCCAAGAAATAACATAAGCTACTCTTCTTGCGAAAAGGGCAATAAAATGATGATTTTTTAGTAGAAATTGCTAAACAATTCTCGCAAATTTAAATAGAGTACTAAGCTACATACATACATATACAGTACAATGTCGCAGTCCGGACATAGTCCGTTCACTCCAATTATTCGGACGCTTCTACATATCGAACAGTTTAATTTTTTATCTCTCCAATCCGAAAAAAAAATTTTTTTATGCAAGAATAAATATAGAAATTCGGGTGTTTCCCGCTTTGTCAGTGCTGCTTACGGAAGACGGTTTCATATAAAGAAATCTTTTTAAGTTTGCAGTCAGTGGGCGAAAGGAATATAATTTGGATATGCATATCCATGGATATGTTTTATTCTATTAGTCAGCACAAAATAACTTTTTTTAATGCTTTTTTTTATTACATCATAGTATGTATGTTTGTACATATGTAAGTATGATGAACATATGTATTTAATTCACTTAGATGACATATTTTAATAATTTTATGTAATAATTAAATATAATAATTTGTTGTTTTTTTAATAGTGCAACTGCCAGATTGACTACCCTATAAATCCCCAAGATTTACTGCACGAATGTCCGCTACTAACTAGTACAAGAACCTCCATATTCCAAAATTCGGATCCCATATTTACCTTATCCTATCCCACTTCCGAAAATATAAAATTACTCACTAAATTCCTAAAAAAAAGTCAAATTTATATAATGAAATTTAATTTTAATGTATAATTAATAAGATTTTACAATCTAGTTAAGTTAATGTAAGAAAAATATAAGAAATATAAAAATATAAGAAAAATGTATACTTTACTTTTAGAGAGCTGAAGGCCGTAGATGCTATTGCTCTTACTTTAATATTTAGCTTATAATTTATTATGAGTTAAATAAATAATAGGGCAAGTCATGTATGTACTTACAATTTAAGACACTTAGAATTAAACTGAAAACCTCGTTAATCCTACTGACCCTAAAATTATTGCCATATTCACAACCCCCCTAGTACGTGCTAAGTGCTAACAAAATACAACGGTGCTAGCTGTGTTGATGGTAATTTTCATGCAAACATGCGATACAACACTTAGTACTTTTTTCATATGTTTTTCAAACGTTGTATTTGTTTAAATGAATTATTATTTTTGTGTTCATGTGTGAATTATATTAAATTAAATTGAATTAAAAGATATTTTTATTAGTTTTATTTATTTAATTTATTGATTTGACTGATTTATTAGAAAGTTGAAGTTGAAAGTTGCCAATATAAAAACTGTTCTTTAAGATCTAATATTGCTTTAATGACTCGATTTCTAATATTTTGTATAGTACCGTCATCACCTATACCAAAAAGAGATGCTACCTTACGAACACAAGCACCATTTCCTGAAGATCTCAAGCAGTAAAGTACAATTTTAAGCTGCAAGTCAATGGGTAGTTGGAGCCTTTCGCCAATTGTGTGAAAAACATCGTCATTTTTTATAAGGTTGAATATATAGGCAAATTCCTTTGGCCTTAGTCGTATCAAATGAAGAAATCTGTTTTCATCAAAATATTTTAAAACCCGATTATGCCATAATTATGATTTTGGTAGCCCTAAATGTATAATTCTGGGACTGGAGAGCAAGTACATTAGGTTCATCCTAAAAATGTCTTGAATTTCATCCTCACACAAAAAATTTATTAATTTACTTTTTGCTGTTTTCTCCCCCATTTGGGTTATAAATAACACATGATGAATAGCACTTTTCTTCTTCTTATTTACTTTTTAACATATGAAGTACAATGTACAATGGCACACTGATACAATGGTTGTTCACAAAGAAGTAAACAAAAGGTAGTATGCAATACTACCTACACCCTAACAGAGCTTTTGAATACGGCATATATGTTTTCAGATTGTCGAAGTTGCGCTGTATATGAAAATACTTTGGAAAGATTTTTTTTCAATCTAAGTGTTTTCCTTCAAATTGAAATACTAATGTTTATGTTTTGCTTTATAATGTAAGTTAACCTCTTTCAATTACTTGTATTCTTTGAATCCGTTTACAATTTGACTCGAATAATAACTATTTTCCCCTTTTATAAAATATTAATTTTACTTACAAAAAACTTCCCCCTTTAGGATTTATAAATCAATTGTTGTTATACTGCGTTGCATTATTAAAACTACAACTAAAATTTTAGTTTTTGAAAAATGTCCCAATAATAGAGTTGATCAAAAGGTGTCCCAATGCAAAAAAAAAAAAAAATAATTTTTACTAATCTCTTAAAGCATAAAGCGAATTAGTAAAAATTCTTTTGAAACATCGCCGAATTTATGTAGAAAGCTGCACATAAAAAATGTGGTGGCTATCTCCTGATTTCGAGAATTTCGCGATTTTATTATTTCAAAGTATATTTTGTTGTTTAAAAAACATAAATGAAAAATACTAAACCTAACTTTTTCTTTTGGATTAATTTCCCTTTTTTATTTTTAAGCAATTATTTTAATGTTTTTATTTTGACACTTGAAATTTATTGGCAGCTTCCCATTTGTTCTAACACCAAGAATGCACAATGTATACGTGACCAGCAGTTGTTTGAAAAATTCCGCACAGCTCTAAAAAGATGTTGTTAGAAACCTTTCATTTGTTTTTCACTATAAAAACGGAGTACTACTTCGGCAACATTTTCTCTTGCATTTTTCATAAACATTTTTTATGTTCTTAGTTACCGCGTGAAAAACTCAATTAACTAATTGGCAGGCCCTACAATCTTCCATAAAGTGTACATTGCGGTGGTCCCTAACAACAAAAACATAATAAATTAATTCTCTAAATTGAAGAGTGTTCACAAAGAGAGATAATTTTGACGTGTATGGACTTATATGTTCAACCGTAATTAAAACTGAAAGGGGTTGTTTCTAATCCTTTAAGAACAGGTATATGAAGTAAAATTAAAAGTCAAAGGGTGCTCTCAAAGAGGTAGGATTTTAAAGTATATGGGTTTACCTTTAAAATCAAAATAGCCGGAAATAAACACAGAGTGTGTTTGAGTCTATTCTCTTTAACAATAAGTTTTGAAGTTAAAATAAAATTTAAAGGGTTGTTCCATAGAGACGGGATTTTGACGTGTGTGATATAATCTTAAAATACAAAATAAGTCAAAATGCAAAACGTCAATTTTAAGGTCGCCCCAACAAAATACAATTTTGATCTTAATGAGCTTTTATTTTGAACCATTAAAGATATAATTCTGAAATGTACAAAGTTTGTGCATGACTGTATTCGCTATAAAAATAAGTAAAGAAAATAAAAGTATAGGGATTCTAATAGAAAAATAGTTTTGACAAATATGGTCATAGTTTAAAAAACTGTGATTACTGAAACTGAAAAAAACATTAAATGAAAAAATTCACGTTCGCCCATATTTTCCGAGTTATATTCTACAAAATCCATTTCCAACCCCATAAAGTATCTATGTTCGGATTTCTTTTGCATAGCGAAGTCGATTGAGTGACGTCATCTGTCCGTCTGTGTTAGTAAAAAATAAATATATCAAATACTAATTTTTTTTAAATGCTTAACCCATTAAGAGCCGATGTCATTTTTATGTAAAATTATATGTGTGTGCAGTACCAAAATTTTGATTAAATTTTATTACTCTGTCACCCGAATATTTTCCTTTTTGATTGGAGTTACTCCACTAAACTAGATTTACATAGATCGTGAAGGGTATAAAAGATTCGGCATAGCCGAATATAGCACTCTTACTTGTTTTTAAATTAAATTTCACTCTTGCAGCAGTCGGTTAGTTTCCTGGCCATCGCTATTGCAGTTGTAACATTTGCAACCAACCAATACATTATTTATTTATATTTAACTTTTATAAAAACAATTTTGAAAATAAAAACTATATTCCAGATACTTTTTATATTTTTGTTGCGTTTCCTTTTTATAAAAGTATGATGTATTATATATTTTCGTATGTGCGTTGAGTGTTGAGTTAAGCTTTACTGTACAATTCAGCAATAAATAAAAACTTTATTCGCGTATTTTCACATTTTTGCTATTTTGTTGTGCTATTTTTTTAATTTAAACATTTTTTTAATACGCTTGTAGTTTTCAACTGAAAATTTAATCTAATATCAAAATGTTGTCAATATTTTTTATAATGCAATTCAATATTGTAAAGGGGAATAATGATATGAAAAGAAAAAATATTGCTGTCATCTTGTTGAAGTTGTTGATGGTGTAGCAAATAGAGAGAAAGAGAGAAAAAAAATATCAACATTTATGGAGAAAAATAAAGGATTTCAACTTTATTTTATTCTTTCAATTTTGTAGTTGTAATATAATTTGTTAAATAAATGTTAAAAGTATATATGACAAAGAAAAATAAATAAATAGAAAAAGGATGTAAATAAATTGATCGAAAGTAATGTGCATAAAGGTAAATATTATTTCCTTTATGGGAAAGGCCGTTATGAGCAGCACAAAGTATTCTTGTTCTTGTTTCAAGCATTAACTTAACAATGAAAATTTTTCAAAGAAGTTTTCAAGCCAAAAGTAAAAACATACATATTTTTATTATACTATAATTATGCATTTATTTAAAAACACGTATTTCTGTAGCACTTTTTCGTTTGTCACTTAAATAAAGAATATTTTAAATCTAAGCAAACTGTTTTTATTTTCTAGCATTCAATTAGTCGTGTTGGTATGTCCAAGATATGGAACCAATGAAATCAATAAATTTTTCAAAAATCATTTATATGGTTCTATAATACGAAATGTCACCCCATACCATTATTTCACCCTCTTGGCTGTGATCGCTGCTAAAAAGTAATTTCTTCTTATTTAGGAAAATAATAGTTATATGCATCGCGACCATTAATATTACACTATTTTTCATTGGAAATTACATCTTTAAACAAATTGTCGGATCATGTCATTAAATTTTTGGCAAGCTATAGACGTTGTGATTTGCGTTTTTCATTAAGTGGTGTTTTTTTCAGCTTTCGTTAGAATATGTATAGTCACAACTTCAAAATACAGTGCAATGTTCTTACACACGGAAAAAAGATTGGTAACAATTCGCTTGATATGGTAGAAATTAAATTACTAATATAATAATTTGATTTTTATTATTAATAATATATAGTCTTGATTTATTTTTTATATTAAAAGCTAACAAATGATATTTGCTTCTAAATGTTATTTGTTACACGTCTTAGAAAAGTTAACCCGACCGTAATGTGTCTTTACTGAAATCTATTCTATTAAATGGAAGATGCAACTAAATTTATTCAGTACATTACTACTGAAAACCAAATTTTGGAACTAAGAATCATAAAACTCGATTGTATATTCTAAAATCGAAAAATGTTTAATACAATATAAATAAAATTTATACAGATTACAAAAATCAAGAATATTTTAGTTAAAAAATAAAAAGATTTATTAAAAGTGGTGAAAAGTTCTCCAATATTGGTAAATGGTAAGTTCAAAATTATCTCAGAAAGACATTTATATTTAAAAGTAATTTTAAAATATTTAATACATTTCGCAGCGGCAAAACCTGCGGTATGGGAAGTTGGAGCTGAAGAAGTGGAAGTTGGAGAAACCGTGTGGAAAAGAAGGAATTACAAAGCTGAATTCAATGGTTCGACTCATAAAATTTATAATGTATAATCTTATTCTTATAATTTATTTTTAAAATAAAAGTAAATATTAAAATATTATATTGTTTTGTTTAATTCACAATAATATTTTAAGTCACCCAAGAATCATTTTTTAAAACAGTTGTGACTGCTATATACATTCAGTTACTACAACCGAACTCAGGATAATACACACAACCGACAAGATTCGATTGGAAACAAATTTGGTTCTTATGACGAATTTCTTTTCTCTGTATAGACTGGCACTGATTCGACTTTTTTTCACGTACTTTGGATAGGAGAATTTAATTTAATTCTAAGAATTTTTCGTCTTTCTTTTGTAGTTGTTGCATTTTTTATCGCCTTTTCTTGTTTTTTTCATATCTTTCAATGTCATTTAAATAACTGTGCTTAACAGTCTTGTAGCTATTAATGTTTTTGGCTATTAGAATTGGTTTCTGACCCTAAAATTTTAAAATCAGAATATTTTATTTTTAAGAGTCATTAAGACGTGGTAAGTCCCACTTTGAATAAAAACTATCAAATAATAAATTCTCTAGCCCTTCATATTGAAAGAAATTCAAATCATAGACGGTCTTTAAATAAATGCATAATTTATGCATAATAAAAATTTGTACATTTTTTATTTCTTGATGAAACTAAAGCCAAAAACTTGAAATTTGGTTGTGCAAAAATAAAATTTTCTGATCTTTAGTTTACGAGATATACTTAATTAAAGCTAAAAAATGTGATTCCTTATACAAATGGCAGGCAGTGTACATTTTAGTTTTTAGTTTTTCTTTGAGTTTTTAATTTTTGCTTAAAAAATTACAGTATCAGCAACACGACAAGTGTTATTATTAGTAACGTGAAGTTAAAATTATGAATATAAAATCTAACGGTTCATTTTTGTGGGTGACATGTATGTTCTTTTGTGGATTAGTTTCACTCCATATGTGGCATTTTTGTTCATTAGTAATTGGGTTATGTTATAATGAGCCCCATCGCTGATCAGTTGTTTGATGACTGATTCAATTTAAAGTAAATCTGGTTAATCTTTATAATGTTTTTGAAGCGTCAATCTATTACTGATCATAAATGTCAAACGCAATATGACAGTTAATTTAACCTTTTCGCAAGTTCTATTTACTTATTTTAATTAGTAATTTTTGGTAGTAATTTTTGTCAAAGACTTAACATTTTCGTGTTGGCTTCTAAGTTAACTCTCATGTTGTTTTTGGAGTTTTTATAGTTAAAGGAAATGTTTTTGGCTTTTCTAAAAATGTAGATAAAGGTTTCCTGATGAGCTGGTGTAAGCAACCGGCGAAATATGTATAGATACCTGCTTCTTTCAACCAACAAATAAATTGCAATTTTATTTGAAAAATGTTATGGTATATTAGCATAATATAAAAAATAATTTAAATTTAAGTTTAAAGAAGCACATTTTACACAACTTCAAGAATTGGCTTTCATTTACTGTGTTCTCAAAATTTATGTCATTTATTTATTTATTATTTTTTGATAATTTTAAAGCGTCAGTTTGTTTTTATACAAAATTATTTTAATATTAACTCCAAGTGATGATAAAGTCTTTTAAATACAAGTCCTTTAATGCATAGTGATACCCAATTTTAACATTGAAAAAGCCCCAAGTCTGATTAAATTGTCTTACCCATATCAAACACACAAGTAGTATTTAGCACTTTAAAGAAAATACAAAGACATATTTATTTCTGCTTTTATTGTTGTGTCTTTAAATATTTTTATTAAAACATAAAATAATTTTTTTTCTCACATATCTGGAAATTTCCTGTAATGATAAGAAATGTCATATAAAAGAATGTCTAACGTGCATTTAACTACAACATCTACTTAGTTACCAAATATAAGGTGAAGCAAAAGTAACGTTTATATTAGCATTGCTTCGTTTTTTCTTTTCGGTTTTATGATTCAAAATATTCACCAACTAAATTATTTTTACTTTGTAAAAGAAATGGCATAAAACATCGCACGTATAAATTTGATTTATTCTCTGTTTCTTATATTTGTTCATACGAACTTTCCTTTACTAAACATGAACTTTGACAAAATGTGCAGCCATACACACTTTTGGACTTGGTAATTCTGTCGAGAATCTATGTCTTGATTAGCAAACGTGCGAACTTACTCTACGAAGTTTTCCAAACCAGGGGGAATCGTTACATCCTTAATCGTATTGACAACGAATGAAAAAAAAAAATTAAGGGATGAACTAAAAAACATTATGACATTCGGTTGAAAACGGATCGTGATTATTTGTTTGATTCACAATAGTTTTCAAATTAAAAAGTTATATAGCTAGAGTATTCAGGTATTTCCAGTTATTTTAAATTTCGTTTCTTGATATTTTCAGCCATTATGAATGTTTGTTTCTTTCAAAATATAAATTATGTACTTCAAAGTTTTACTTCATTAAGTGCTGATACTACGCAATTAGGAAGCACGTTTTTGTGGTCATTCATGAAATTTAATTTATTATTCGCACGATAACGTATATTATAATCTCAAATACTATGAATCATCATCAATTAACGTTGTGTACGTTCACGGATGTAACGATTCCCCCCAGAAAACGCTGAGGCTCCGTTAACTTATGTTAGACTTATCTACCAGCGCTAAACACAATTGTTTCTCTTTTCCAATCGAAATTCAGGAATTTTTAAGCTGCAGTTAACCATTTATTCGTCTTTTAACGTGTTGGGACTTGAACTCTTGGCAAATACTTCCGCAGCTGTTTAACGTGTGTGAGACAAGTTCTCATTTTCTTTTATTCACACATACCACATATTAGTAGCGGCGAAAGTTACAACAACAAAAGCATTAGTCTATGCTTTTACTTTTAAGAGTTGCCAAAGTTTATTTTTCTGTGACACAGGTGGTATTTTGTGGTCTGATTTTTCTCGATTTAAGCATTTTGAACTGTTGAATTTATCATTAAAATGTAGAGTTTCATAGTTGCGTCATTAAGGACGACCGTATCATGGTTTCTGTTGGAAAACTCTGCAACCCCTTTTTGTGCCCACCCAAAGCCAACTTTTTAAAAAAGTTGTATTCTATTTTGTAAATTTGGAAAATTGGCATTGGTTTATTTATTGACAATTAAATAAAATTTGGCATCACTGTTATTTTTTCTTTCTCTTGAGAGAGATACCAAAAACTGTATGTACTACTTGCGAAAGTGGTCTTTTGACCTGGTACAAAGGCGGTACTAAGGCGTTGCGATTTTCTGCATATTTACATACTAAATAAACCACTATTAAAACAAAATTATAATTTTTTTTATAGAAGTTGCCATGTAATTTTGCCAATTAATCGTAAAAAGCTTTTTTTACAACAATGGTGTGTTTGGTGACCCCCACTGAAATTTTCCAGCAAACATTTTCGT
The DNA here is from genome assembly GCA_916610165.2 of Gymnosoma rotundatum. NCBI lineage: Eukaryota > Metazoa > Arthropoda > Insecta > Diptera > Tachinidae > Gymnosoma > Gymnosoma rotundatum. The sequence goes on along the minus strand of OU744336.1, from coordinate 47,343,945 downwards.
ACAATATTTTAATCCTTAAATGTCCTTTTTTTAAGGATATTTTTTGATTTTCTCGAAAAAAGGGTCAGTTAGAGGGTTAAGATCCTCCACAAAAATAATCCTCATACAATTCCACAATATAACTCAGACCATAAGAATTCTCTCAGACATTAACTTACAGCATTTTTTTCATACAGTATAATGCTCGCTTCGACCAAAAAATGAAAACTTTGACCCACTGTAAAAAAAAAAAAAACTCAGACGTGCTGGACCATAAGATTGTTCTACAAAAAATATCTACTCAACAAACCCTTTCAGAATTATAGGGTCGCTATTCTGTTCCAAAAATGCTGTTGGACAGTGTAGTTAATAAAATTTTCTTCATTAAGTTGACAAAATCGAGGCTAAAATTGTTATTTTATTAAAAATATCCAATTCCGGGATACATGTACTTCCCGGTTTTTTAATTTTCAAAATCGACACTAGTTCGTCGATGCATAATTTGGCGCGCATTCTTTCTCGATCATCTTGTCACACGTATTTTGTTTTCTATGGATTGTGTTTATACTAGAAAATTACGATTGTTGTTTGTGTTGTTATTATGCCTTTGTCTAGTGTAAGCACAACATAAAAGTGTAAGAAAACTTGTATTACATCTACAGAATATTAAATTTACGACAGTAATTTTGGTTAACTCTGTGCAAATATACTGAATATAACCATGGGAATTTTTTACATTACATATTTATGGAGTACATATATAAACATGACAACAATGACTTGGCTGATTATAGTCTGACAAACATTAGGAAAAAACAACATAAAAAGAAAACGTTTACGAAAGAAAAAAATATTTATACAAAAGTAAAATTCAGAGACTTCAAGAAAATGTCATCGATTGAGTTAGAGAAAATATGTTTATCCTTAAATGCTTTCCTGTTGGCTTGTGTATCCTCAAAACCGCAAACAATAGCTTAATTTAAAAACACTTAATAAAGACAAGCAGTACAAATATAGGTTTTTAACTTTAAATTAAATCTTATAAACTTCAAATTCAAGTTTTATTTCAAGGATAGAAAATTTTATTATTTTTATTTTTTTTTTAAAAGAATAATAAAATTAATAAAACTAAAAATATAAAAATATAATTAATTGATATAATTAATAAAACTAAAAATATTTTTTATAATAAGAAAACCCAAAAATATAATTCAGTACATTCTCTTTAAAAAATAAATAGAAACTAATAAAGTAGAAAATTAATTAAATTTTAATGCAGTGCATGCCCTTCAGTAACGTTGTCATATCTGCATAGTAAATAAAGCATTGAAATCGCTACAATAAATATAGACCGGCTAAATTTTGATAGCACTCAAAAATATATGTATACCCAGCAAAAAATTAGACATTACCTTAAAAAGTACTTGCCACATAATGACTTACTTTTGTGATTGCCATATTTTGTTACTCGCTTACAAAACACATTACATAAGTTCCAAAAAAAGGAAGTAGTAATGGAACTAGTTCTTTATGTTAAAAGAGACTACCGTACTAATTGTTCTCATTAATTCCTACAATAATTAATGTAATCGATTCTCAGGAACTGATTATAAAAGTCTCATGCCTTGTTAAAATCATTAAGTTGGCAATCTAGTGAGGAAGTACTTCCGCCAAAAATGCTTAATTCCACACTCGATTACCTTTTCAAAAATTTTTTGCTGGGTAATGATAATAATTGTAAAATTCACAAAACAACACAAGCACGAGATATACGGAGTTGCCGAGACAACCCATGAGTTTTTTTTTCTTTCACCATGTTCGCCTATGTAGATAAGACAATGAAACTACCACAGGCTGCCGTAGGGCAAGCACTACATTCAAATATCATTAATCTTCAATTTTATTTGTTTTTATATATTTTTTAAATTGTTTGAATTGAATTGTATTTTGCGTTTTCTTATTTTTTTATTTTTAGTTTTATTAATTTTAAAAGAATAATAAAAAATTTTCTCTCCCTGAAATAGAATTTAAATTTGGTGTTTATAAAATTGAATTTGAAGTTATATAAAATTTCGTGCAAAAATTCTAAGAGAAGGTTATTATTATTATTGAGTGAATATTATATATTTGATGTGGATTGATTTGTCGCACATGACTTTTAGAGGATAGCTTGAAGACATGACCAACTGGTTATATGTTTACATACATAGTGATACGACTACCCGAAATGAAATGAAAAATCGAGATATGATTGGATTATTAAAAGAAATATGCAGGTATACTTCTTTGTTTGTTTATAATTTTTGATTAAACGAAAGATAATGGATCTTATATGGCAATGATGTATGGAACACAATATCAGATAAATGTCAGCCTCGGTTAGCCTCACAAATGCAGGGCCTTTTGAGCAAATTTTTATTACATTCTCACACATTTCACGCGGTATTTTATTAATTTGATCAGGAATATCTCGTTTGAGATGCTCAAGCGTTTCCGGTTTGTTTGCATAGACCTTGCTTTATATCTCCACAAAAGGAAGTCCGGAACAGTCAAATCAGGCGACCGTTGAGGCCAATCAACATCACAATTTCTTGAAATAACTTTTTGTGGAAAGAGTTCTCGCAGCAATTCCGTTGTAATCCAGGCTGTATGCGATGTGACACCGTCTTGTTAATACCACATGTTAATCAAGCCCAAAACATGCAGTTGTGGTGTTTAAAAGTTTTCAATCATATTACGATATTGCTCCCCATTCACAGTTACCGTTACGCCGTTTTCTTTTTCAAAGATGTAAGGTCCAATCATTCCCCCTGACCAAATTGCACACAAAACTGTCACTTTTTATTTATGAATAATTTGAGGATTTTCCATTACCGAGAACCTATTAATCTTTTTATTCACATATATGAAATCGGGATTGTCTTGGGCGAGCTGGCATATCTACGGCGGCGTACATGGTCTTGTAGAATCTAAAATGGAAACAAATTCAAATCCTTGTGCAAAATTGTGGCCAAAGTTGTTCTTTAAAGAACTAGCTCCTGAGCACTGCGTCAAATTGTGGTCGATGAATTGTTTTGAACACTTTCGTAAGCAGCAGTAATGTTTATCTTGCAGTACTTTGTGACACATGATTGGGCCTATCACCTATAGACCCTCCTTCTTCGAAATCATTTGTTACACGACAAATACTGCGTTTCGTTGACACGTTGCTTCTTCCAAAAATTTCACGTCACTTTCTCATCATCACAGTTATCGATGATTGATTTTGATAAAATGTTTAAACGATAAAAAACTCGCTGGCTTATCGAATATTCCTCCATAATAAATTTGCCACGTGTCTTCTTTACAACTACCAAATATGAATTGTCAAGACTAATTTTAACCATAATGGCGGCAAAAAAAAAAAAAATATACGGACACGCTGTGTACAAATTACTAGTAAAACCATTTTTAACGTTTTTTCTTATTATTAGTTCCTAATATTGATTTTATACATAAGCCAACTTAAATAACGAATTGAAATGAATTTCTCTCATATGCATTAAAGAAACAAAAAGAATGATATTTCAGAAACACATAGTTTTTGAGCAATAACTTCCGAAACTGCTAAACAAAGTTAGAATAAAATTTTTTGAGCGAGCAGCGTTGCCACATTGACATTTGTATAAAAAAAATTATTACAAATTAAGACTGATCATTGGAGCAGATTTTATAACAAAACATATTGTAAGCAGCATTAAAGAAATATCTATAAAAACAAGCCAAAAACTAAATTTAGTCTACTAAAAAAACTTCATTTCAGTTTACTAATAAAACTGTTGCAAATAGTAAGTTCAAAATCGTGAATTTATTTATTTCGGTAATCCATTTCTTGCCGGCTTTGAAGCTCTGATGGGAAATAAATTAAAAACAAATTTTCTGACCCATTTATAAAAATTATTTGATGAATATCAAGACTTTCTTACTAGTGGCAGCATCAAAGAATTAAGAACATTTTTTAAGAAAAAATTCTAAGGTCCTGTGGCTTTGTCTGAAATTATGAAACACATAAAAATGAAATGGCTGGAAATATTTGTTTATAGGACAACAGTGGACACCTTCTCTTCTTAAGTTTATTCTTTGTTCGGCAACCGAAAAAATCATCAAAAAATTAAATAATGGAGTGACAGAGAATTAAAAAAAAGGTGTGGTACTGTGTACATTTAATTTTTTTAATCGCCTTTTAATTGCTTAAGCGTTTTTAAAAAATTTTAGTATTTCCTTAAAGATCCCTTTAAAACCATTAAAATGATACCCATATATCAAAAAATTTTAAAATTTCAGAGCCCTTTAACTTGGAAAATATGGGCGAGCGCCAGTTTATTAACGTGATGTCTTTTCTTCTTTTTTAATTCTCTATCGCCCCATATATTTATTTTTTTGATTGGAGGTTCCTTATTGTTCCAAATGACGGAAAAAAATAGAGGTAAGCGTGGTGTTTTGCCTGCTGTCCCAAAGGACATGCACATGTTTTCCAATAGCACTTCTTTCCACATTATATCTGATCGAATTGACATATTTTTTTTTGTCAAACCAAGCTTGCCGAGACAAACACCAACGCGGACGGCTATAGCTCAATCGACTTCGCTATGCACGCATATGGAGTTACTCCGTTGTTCCAAACAATGGAAAAATAAGAGGTAGTCGTGGTGTTTGGCCGCTGCTGATTTTCAATACCAGCTGTTTCGAAAATATGTCTGATCGATTTACATATTTAAATTTTCTCTAGTGGATCTAGTGCCTTGGAACACTTAATTTTAACACTTACACGGGCGAACAGACGGACATCGCTCAATTGACTTCGCTTTGCCTAAGATCTCAAAATGTATATACTTTATGGAATCGGAAATGGAAGTGCAATTGCTATTAAAAAAAAAAATATTAGACTGACTACAACGCTCTTTAAAAAAATTTTAAATTTTGTTCCCAATATAAATTTAATAAATATTTCTTGTAAAACTGTAAATAATTTATATTATATATACAGTTGCAAAAAATTCAACCTTTCCTTGATTAATGGATTAATTACATATTATTGCAATTATTATCTCTTGAGTTTAATTAATCACATATGTAAATCATATAAGGCAATTAATTATATTAATCACATTTGTATGTGATACATTATAGCATTAATAAGTTTATTTACTATCACTTTAAAAATGTAGGATTTTTATAGTAACAATCACATTTTTACTTTCGAAAACAAAATTAAATTAAAAATTAAATTATAAGGTTTAATATTTAGTTGCAATTTTATAAAAAGAAAAATTATTTTCTTAATGTAATGAAAATGTTAAACCGGAATAGGAATAGTTAACTTAAGCCTGGTGTTCTTTCACTTTAAGTGAAACAATAACATAATATACATTTTAAAATAAATATAAATTTGTATAAAAACAAATTTAAAAAAAAATTTATTTTCTTAAAGATCTCATCAAAAGCTTTTAAATGATACCCATATTGATATTTTAAAAAATTAAAAAATTTCAGAAGCCCGTAACTCGGAAAATGTAGGCGAGCGCTAATCTTTTCTCTTAATGTTTTTTTCCTTTTTTATTAATTCTCTATCGTTCAATATATTTGTATTTTTGATTGGAGTTACGTTTTTGTTCCAAATTATATCGAAAAATTCGAGACAGGCATGGTGTTTTGCGCGCTGCTTCTAATGATATGGACTGATTTTGCTGATTTCCAATATCGCCAATTTCGACCCTGTGTCTGATTGATATTTAAACACTAACAAGGACGGACAGACGGACATCGCACAATCGACTTCCCTATGCATAAGAACTCAGAATATATATACTTATTTTGTAGAAATGGATTTGTAGAAATTTCAAACGGAATGACAAACTTTTTTTTTTCCACTTTTTGTGGTGAAGGGTATAAAAATGTACTATGTTCTACGCAACACTTATTTCACATGCCTTACAGCAAGCAATGTTGCATACTTATGAGCAATAAAAAAGCCAATTTTCTTCTACATAAATTGTAGTATTAGTACCAACAGCTGTTTGTTAAAATGTTCAAGTGGGATAGGTAAAGTTGTAAAATAATACCTATTTGCAAATTTGGGAAAATTGTAAGAAACATTTCGTGTGTATCTTCACAACAAGAACAAAGTACGACTCTTGTAGCATTTTTCTTCAATTTTTCATTCACATTTTTTATGTTTGTAGTTCGACAGCATTCCACATTAAACACTGAACGGAATACTAAGCTACAGATACTAGTAGATTGTTTTGTCTTTTATTATTTAGTTAGAGCTGATCTTTATGTACTTAACATGAAACGGACAATAAAAAATATTAAAAAAATTATTTTTCATAACAAATCAATTTTCTTGGTAAATAAGAGTTATTTATTTACTTTACTATTTATATTATATTATAAGAAAACTATTAAAGCAAGATCAAAAATTACTGAAATTGAATACTTTTAAGGATGCTTAAATATTTTCTTTTCTCTTTATACATATATTTTTTAAGCAGTTTGTGTGGCAAACAAAATTGATTTCTTTTAACAACCGATATACGAAATAATTGTATGAGATGAATGAACACATTCACCCATCACACTAAGAATTCTTCGTAATTCGAATTAACAATGGAGAATATGTGGTTGAAATACTTGAAATATTTATTTCAACTAATGCAAAGATACAGACATTTGTACAGACTTAATGACTAACAAATCCACAGATGCACGGAAAATGAAACCATTCTTGCACCACAACAATTGTTGCTGGTATGTTTGCCCGGACATACATACATACATATTAACCATACGTATTAACCTGATATAAGAAAGCAGAAAAATAAATGGTCAGCCATAAGTAACGAATATTTAATGCCTTCAGTAGGTTTTCTCTTAAGTTGAGGAAAAAATTCTCCACAGCTGTTTAACTTTAACGGTTAACTTTAAACTGTTCCAAGTAAGAGATCTAAATACGCCTTTACCGAATCTTATATACCTTTCACTATTACGAGTATGTATAATCATATTTATACATAAATCGGCATAAGGAATTCTTTCTTACCGCTAAGTTTTTCTGTTCAAAAAAATCAAAAAAATTTGCTTAGTAAATAAAAAGGCACATAGTATAATTCAAAGGCGAATAGACGGACATCGCTCACTCAACTTCGCTATCTATAAGAACTTAGAAATGTATATATTTATTATGAAAATGGATATTGCAAAAATTAAAAACAGAATGAAAAACTTAGATACATCCTTCTCTACTTATGGTGAAGGGTAAAAGAACGGACAACTGAATTATAAATTTAGAGAAAAAGTCGAAGCAGACCCAAATACCACGACTGGGAAGCAACCTACAACTGCAAGAAAACATACTAACCGTAATTAGGGCAATAGATTCTTTGCTTAGCCCTTATGATAAAACCCATCGATAATCTTTTCAGTATGAAGAGGAATATGAAAGTTGGTGAAAATAAAACTAAAAAAAATCCAAAAAAGTTTAAAATATTATTGAAGTAACATCTCTTTTCCAACTCATGGCTCACCCGGTTTGTAACTTACCTTGCTCAAGCAGAAAGCACACATACTCCACAAAATCAGTTTTTTATTATTTATTGTGAGTATCACAATCACACTGCACATGTATTTTATACGCACACCCACTATCGCAATCATTTCTCTTCAATTTTTCTTTTTTTTTGTATTTAATGTACTTCAGTTCAATATTTATTTGCTTTTCTTGTTTTCTCTTTTATCTATCAAATGTACTTGATAACGAAAGGCTCTATTAATGTAAAAAATAAAATAAAAATAAGTTAGGAACTAAGCAATGACTTTAAAGTTAAATTAATAATATTATTCAAGTATTAATTGATTACAAAACAATTTTTCCTCTTAATTGTAGGTAAATAAAATTTTTAAAACCTTTTAAGAAAAGTATTTGATTTTCGTCTAAATGCAAATCGGTTTATGGGGCTGTAGCCTTATACAAAAAGAAACTGAAAGAACATTCCTAATAAAATAAAATAAAAACTAAGTCAATTATAATTAACAACTAAATTAGAGTAGCATCTTGAGATGCATCTTAGAAAAAACACGGTTGAGGTTACAATAACCTATGATCAATAAATAAAAGACATAAAATAAATATACAGTGCAGCCTCGACAGTTCGTACATGCGCCAGTCCGGTCACTCCAATAATTCGGACGCTTCTATATTTCGGACAATTAAAATTTTTGCCTCTATGATTCGGACAATCTTTTTTTTTAAGTGGGAAAAATAAATTAAAATCCAGGAGTTTTCCGTCTTAGGCTCGCATGTGTTGCTATTCATGCTTTTATTTACATTTTGCGCTTTCATTACTTCAGTTTCGGGTTATTCTTTCGCAAGTTTGATTATTTGATCCCAGTCCAAGTGCCATGCTTTCAAATAATAAACGCAAACATAAAACTCTTACCTTAAATGAAAAATGTGACATTTTACAAAGTCTTGATGAGGGAAAAACTATAAGGCAGGTTGCCGAAAAATTTCATGTTCCTAAATCAACGATGTGCGACATTAAAAAAAATAAGGAGAAGATAAAACAATTTATTTCAAATACCTATAATGGACCTGGCAATATTTAAGATTCAAATAAACATTTTCATAATCCTACATACCCATTTTTTTAGGAAATAGAAAAGTTATGAAAAAAGCAGAAAATCCCTTTACACATGGTTTTTGCAGCAAAGAAACAAGCACACACCGATTTCCTCGGAAATTCTAAAAGCACAGGCCAAATTTTTTTATGAAAAGATGACGGGGAAGGACGAATTTTCAGCGAGTTCCGGCTGGTTAGATAAATTTAAGTCACGTCATGGTATTCGTTATCTAAAAATTTGTGGTGAAAAAATTTCCAGTGATGAAAGCGCCGTAGAGCCCTTTAAAAAAAGTTTGCTGATTTTGTTGCTGAGATGGATTTGAGTGAAGAGCAAGTTTATAACGCAGACGAATCTGCAGCTTTCTGGAGGTTGTTGTTCAAATGCTGCAGGAACACATAAACTGCCTCTTTTGGTTATTGGAAAATCTGCTAATCCAAGAGCCTTTAAAGGTTATAAGATTCCAGTTGTATATAAGGCAACTAATAAAGGATGGATGTCAACGTCCCTTTTCCTTGACTGGTTCAAAAACCACTTTATTCCAGAAGTAAAAAAGTTTCTAACACAGATTAACAGACCACTTACAGCTTTGTTAATATTAGATAATGCTTCCTCACATCCTAAAGCGGATGAAATTAATTTTGATCCTAATTTCAATTTCGTGAAGACACGATACCGCTTCAGGCTCTGCGTAATGAGCTGCAGTCTGATGGCATTTATAATGAAATTAAGTCAACCCAAAATATGATTGGAGCTATAAGTTTCGTTAAAGATATGACTGAAAAAGATGATTGGGCAACTGGTGCAAATGAATTTTCAATGAATTTTTCCGATGAAGAGATAATACAACACGCTGAAAGAAATGAATCTTCAGTGCTGCTTACGGATTCTGAAGAGGACTTTGTAGTGATGGATGCAAAAACTAAGATTTCTAATGCAGAAGCAAAGAAATCATTTTCAATTTGCGTTCAGTGGGCTGAGGAAAATAATTTGGATATGCAGGATATTTTATTGTTAAAGAGACTAGAGCAAAAAGCATATATCAACCAGCTCAACAAAGTTAGCCAGCAGAAACTAACATCTTTTCTTAAAAAAATATATATTTAATTCACTTAAAATACTCGTATGTACATATTTTAACAATTAAATGCAATAATTTAATGTTTTTTAATAAAACATAGTATAATACATGTGTTTAACTTACTTCGATTTTTTCAATATTTTTACCTACGATAGACCGGACAACTCGATAATCCGGATGAGCCTTAAACTATATGTGTCCGGATTGTCAGTATTTACTATTAAAACTATTTTATTGTCGAACGTAACAACAATATTGTAAAATATAACTTAAACTATGATTAAAGTATAAACATGTCGTAATATAAGATGACTATAATAATATAATTTTATCCATACTTTTAATTTGGAAATAGAAAATAGAAATCTTTGAACAGAAAAATAATGCAGACGGTACCTTTAATACATAACATTTATATGGTTATTTTTGACTAAATTATAGATTCATAATTTTAAACATATGTATGTATGCATGCGTGTACATTGTGAAATATCAAATACAGCAATCTTAACATTTTTATTTAAACATATTTTACTTTGCTCTTGGTTTTGATATTTTTATTTATTATTATTTTTTCTTTTTATAACAAAATATACATTAAAATATTTTTATACATAACATTTTCAAACAAATCAACGGCTTAGACGACTTACTGAACTGATAGAAAATGTTTTTGAAACCAACCATTATTTATTTGGTTTGCTCATACTTTGATAATATTCAAATAAACTTAATATAGAATTTTATCAAAAATTATTTATATCAATCTAACCATGCTAAATGCTTAAATGGTTACACATACTTACAGTAACTAAATTATTGTTTAAAGCAACCACTGCGTCCAAACATTTTTCACAGTGAAAATAATATGAGCCGTTTTCTCTGCGTAAATAAACAAAATAGTTTGTTGTCGAAACTTCCGATAAAGATTATCGTCACTCGTTTGTTCGGTGATGCTGGCGAGTGTTTTTGTGATGAAGTCGTCACTATCCTTAAGCCACCTCATGTTAAATAATATATATTTTGAGACTTAAGGCAAAATCATTTGACCCTTAAATAAAAAATAAAATGTAAAATTAAAAGAAGAATATTTTACAATTTAAGAAATTAAATTAATTATCCAATACAACGTATCAAAATTATCAGTGGGGTCAACAGTTATCCCTATTTTGATTAAACAAGGTGTTCGGTGTAGGATGATTGCTTCTTAAAGATCTAAAGGGCGTCTAACAATAATCTCTTTTAATTTTAGAATCTGAATACAAAAATTATTTTGATTGTATTTCGTATAAATTTGGAATACCATTTATCATAGCAATAGATTAAGGCGAATTTATTTACAGGTGGTTTTAACAGCTTAGCTGATCTGTAATCAGCTGTGGTTGTGTAAGTTCTACTTAAGCTATTTTTTATGATTTGTGAATATTGTAGGATTGGAAATTTTTAGGTGTCACACGACAAAACTCATTTTGGGTTAATTGTTATGCGAACATTTTTTTAACTTCCAAATATAAATAAATGTACATATGTATGCAAAAAATTTCTGAATAATAAATAAAAACACATATTACGTACATGCATGTTGAGTTTGAACTTTCTTGCAAAATGTTTTCAATTAAATTGTGTTTTTTTTTCACCAGAAAGCTTTGAATTAAATGTCATCATTTAAATGTCAATCAATATTAAATGAAAACAGATGTTACTCGTATACCATAAAATAAAGTAATTAAATAAGTTTACATATATGTGTGGTAGTAAAAAGTGGGTTGTTACTGCATGGCAAGTATGTGAAATCGAGGTGTAAACTTAACTTTAAGCACATGTGGTATATAGATATGTATATAAATGTAAACAAATTATTGCATATTTAAATTAAGATTTAAATACTGGTATGCGTTACAAATATACATACGTAAGTATATATGTACGTACATACATGTCAAAACAACGATCAAATAAAATGGTTTTTAAAAATATTAACAATCGAACCAGATTAACGCATAACGGAATCATTAAACTGTTCAGTAAACCGTTTCCCTTTTCTTTTGAAGAATTTCTTCAAAATAAACTAAAGAAAAATCTTAAAAGGCCACTTAAAGGATACATACCTGCGAAAAAGTATTGTAAATATAATTCAAAAATTTTTAAAATAGATCCTATATTTTATTTCTATTTTAAAGAAACTGTTAAATAATTAAATAAGCCGTTCAAAAATTAAAAACAAACCTCATAAAAAGTTCTCATTTTAATTTTGAGAAAAATAATTTTAATAAAATAGTTTAACAGAAAAAACAATAAATATTTTTTAAAGTTAAAGTTTAAAGTTTCGGAAGTTTGAAATATTTAAAATGTCTTTTAAGTTGGTGCTGTTCAGGCCACTTTTATCAAAATTGGAGCTGTCTTATATGTTACAAAATTTTTTGTTAGTTAGTATAGGGCAAGGATGGGCAATCTCAAGCTATATCATATTGCTTACTCCTCCTGCTTCACAAACAAACAAAAATTTCATGCTTGTTTTATGAAAAACTGCATAGTGTAAATGTCGTATATTTCTGATAATATATTTATAATACTTTTTACTACTGCACTATAACATTACAAAAAAAAAAAAAAAAAAATTAATAATAAGTTGTATAATTATATTAATGAGACACTTGCCACTGCTTATTTGTTGATTAGGTACTTAAGTCTGATTCAATTTAGTAGTAGTAATTCGCGATCTATATTTTGATTTTAGTAAAGTCAATTTCGAAAAAAAATTGTTCGCACTTATATGTGCTCCCAAACAATGAAATATTATTTTTGCAATTAATATTATTAATTAATTGCGGAAAAATGTGCGCATCTAAATTGTTATAAAATTCAATATTTGATAAATCCATAAATTTGATTTGCAGTTCAATTAATTCTAACTTACAACTTTCGGGAATTTTGGTCACATATGTTAAAAAAATTTAATTGAAAATACATCAATATAGCATTTTTTACTACTGAAATCCATTAATCTTTCTTCAAATTCTTGATGCAAAACGATAAAAAAAATTTATATATTTTTTGTTTTTTGTAACTATTTTTAACTTTACTTTTTTCGTTATGATTTTTAGAGACTGTTTTATGTTCTTTTATATCTTCGTTCGAATACAAGACAAAATAATATAATTTTTTTCATAGTTTTCTTTTGTTGCCTATCACTGCTTAAGGCCGGCCACCATATAAATTTTAAATATGTTCGCGGTCCGCAGTTTATGTGCATGTGAGCCGCAGATGGCCGGCGGGCCACAGATTGCGCACTCCTGGTATAGGTTGTTTTTTTAAGCATGATAGAAATTAAATTAAGCAATTTTTTCGTATTATTTTTCAGTAAACTCTGGCAAATCATTATAAATAGACTCACGCTTGAAAACGTTATCAAATCATCCATGTTTACTTTGAAAATCAGTCATCAATTCGAGCAACTTATAGACGACCTCATGATTTTTATGGTGCATATACACTTCCGTCTGAGCGAGCCATCCGTCGAATTGTGATTAAATTTTGTACCACATACTCTTTAGAGGATGCAGTTAAACTAACAGTAAACGAAAGTGTGAAAGAAGATCCAAATTTATTGATTCGTTGTCGGTCGCAGAAATTGGGACTTTTTCCGACCACTACGTGGAAAATTTTATACTAAGATCTTAACCTGCACCCGTATAAGCTAATACATGAATTAAAGCCACTAGACCATTATAGGCGCCGTTTTTTCGCCGATTGGGCTCTAGAGTTAGTAACTGATCCCTTGTTTTTCGTCAATTTGTGTTCAGCAATAAGGCTAATTTTTGGAGTAATGGGTTTGTTAATAAGCAAAGTTGCCGCATATGCCGTGAGACTAATCCACAACATGCCCTAGAGATTCCATTGCATTCAGAAAAATTCACCTTTTGTTGTGGTTTACACCCTGTGGCATCATTTGACCTTATTTCTTCAAAAATGAGGCCGGATCTCACTTTACGGTCAATGGAGATCATTACCGCACAACGATTAATAATTTTTTTTTAAAATATGAATGATATTGATCTGGGCGAAATGTGGTTTCAACAAGATGGCGCTACGTGCCATACGTCGACCGCGACCATCAAGTTATTGAAATCAAAATTCCGCGATAAGCTGATTTCGAGAAATGGACCCTGTCAATTGGCATTCAAGGTCGTACGATTTGCCACCTCATGATTATTTCCTGTGGAGCCACGTGAAGTCACTGGTTTATGCTGATAAACAAGCAACAATTGACGCTTTGGATGCCAACATTGTTCGTGTTATTCGTGACATACGGCGAGCAGAGTTTGTAAAATTTACTAAAAATTGGAGGTCCAGAATGCGCTTCGTCATGAGCAGCCGCGGTGGCAATATGCCCAAAATCGTTTTCAACTATTTATGCCATGTTCTGATCTTTCTTTACTACAATTTAATTTTTCGTGTTATTTTTTATCAGGCGTAAAAAAAACACCCGATATTTAAATATCTGAAAAAAATTCCGTTTAATGGCCTGGTTAATCCACATTCAGGGTTCATAAAATCGGTTATCACAAGCTAATGCATCCATAACTTTCGAATTTGGAATGTACTATTTTGGCGGCTAGAAATTGATTCCTAGATCGCAACTGTAAGCAATATGAGATTTATATATATATTTTCTAGATACACACGAGGCAACATCAACTGGTCTAAACTCTATACACAAGAAAAGGATCAACGTTTAAGGAAAATTGAAATACCAAAAATTTTATATTTCAGGCAACATGAAAGAAAACATTGCTATACACTGGGGAACATAAAGTGGATTATGATAATGTTTTTTTCTATGTGCGATAATTCAAGCAAAAGTGGCGTGTGTGTTACTAAAGCTATAGAGAAGTAGCACCTTAGGCAATAATACCTATTTTTGTTACCGTGCTACATTCTTTACGAAAGGGATAGATGAGAGATAACACACTTGCATATTTCTTATTAGTAATTTTTTAATGTGTGTACAGCGCAATGGCTCTGCTTTCGTGCGACAAAGTCGTAAAAGTGGGCTTAGTACCTCCCATCATACACAAATTAATATTAATTAAGGACGATTAAAGTAGACCGGGTTTACATTTTATATTTTACTTATTAAGTGTTATATTTTTAATATTTCTATGATTCATAGATTTTCATTGTAAATAGTATTTGTTTCTTTATTAAAAACTTTTATTAAAAAAGGAAAATTATAGAAAAAGCAAAGAAAACAAAGTGGTATCCCTAAATAAATAATAAATAATTTTTACTTGGAAAATTTAATAATGTTACACGCTACAATAATCACTTTCGTTAAAAACCTTTTATAATAACAAGTTAAGCATTATTTTCCTTTTTAATCGTAAGCATTTAAAATGGTCAAAATTAAAAAAAAACAAAAATAAATAAAAAAACAACTAAGAAAATTATGTTAATTCTAAAACTTTGCATAACAAAATCTCTTTGTTCATTTTACTTAATTTGACTTTTGTAAAAAGAAGTTCTTTCTTTTATTTTTTCTTAGCATTTAAATTTTATCAAAGACCAGGCGGTATTGAACTTACAAAGACTTGTTAAATATGAAGAAAAATGTAAGGGAAAAAATAAAACTTTGAAAGTTAATTAACGTCAAGATAATATTTAAAGTTTTTATAATAAAGCTTCTAATGCTGCAAAGCATCAGTTTTTTGCAGGGTGTGATCGAACCACAGATGAGCAACATAATCATTAGTGATTTTTTTTTTTAATATGCTAAAACATTAAAATAATAAAGAATTTAAAGCAAAATACAAAATAGTTATGAACATTTTGTTGCTATAATTTTTTTGTTTAAGATTCGAAGGCGGTCTTGTATATTCCTTCAATATTCAGCAGTAAAGCAAAATAGTCTAAACAAGTTAGAGTGATATAAACCTTTCACCATTAATGTCTAGTTTAGTGCAGTAAGTCCAATTAAAAAAACGAATATTGGGGTAAAAGAAAATTTAAAATAAGCAAAAAAAAAAAAATAAGTACTTTATATAATTTTACATGAAAATGTCATCGCCTCCTAATGCGCCTCTTAATCATTTTTAGTGTTTCCTTAAAGATCTCTTCAAAAGATTTTGCATGATACCCATATTGATATTTAAAAAAATTCCAAAAGTTCAGAGGACCGTAACTCGAGAAATATGGTCGAGCGGAAATATTTTTTATTTGAAATTTTTTTTATTTGAATTTTTTCTTATTCTTCAATTCTCTACTGTCCCATATATTTCAGTTTTTTGATTAGAGTTACTTCATTGTTATAAATGATATGGAAAATTAAAGGTAGGATTGGTGTTTTAACCGCTGCCTGGAAGGATATGGACCGCTCTTGCTAATTTCCAATAGCGCTTCCTTCGACACTATGTCTAATCGATTACGTATTAAAATTGTCTTTACCTGATCTAGCGCTTTGGCAAACTCGATTTCAACACTAACGAGGATGGACAGACCATCATCGCTCAATCGACTTCGCTATGCATAAGAAGTCGGAATATATATACGTCTTTATGGGGTCAAATGAATATTGTAAAAATTACAAAATCTTAAGGCAACGTCTATGTTTTTTTTTGCTGCACAGTGGGTAGACTGACTGAAATTGATTTTGTTAAATTAAACTATAAAATTAAACTCAATATTAAGCAAAAATCTGCACTTGGGTACCGAAAGACTTACATACCAGTCACATAAATGTAGGGTAAGTGAAAACGATTTAAAACATATAAATAAAGAAACAAAGTTCTATGATTATAATTATAGAGCTATAAGAGTAACAAAGTTAAGACCTTAAAAAATATAAAAAAACATAGTTACAAGAAAAATGTTTTAACTTTCTTAAAAAAAGAAAAATAAAACGAATAAATTCAACAACTTTAATTACACTCTATTATACCCCGTAGATTGAAAAGCAAATAAGAAAAATTGCTCTTTAATAAGAAAAATTCTAAGGACAATGAAAAAAAATGTTTGCGTGTGGCTGTGTGTGTGCAACGAATTTTTATTATATTCAAGCAACTTTAAAACCTGACAACTTATTACCAAAAGTAATGACAAACAAATTGAAAAGTAGTGGCATTTTTTTTGTAGAATCAAGGAATAAAGAGAAGAATTAAATATTCAAATAAAAATGGAAAAGTAAAAAGTAAAATATTACAATATACAGTGGGACCGGTCGTTCAAAGGTCGAGAAAATGAGAGAGAGAATGATAAAGAGAGGTTTAAGTTTTTGAAATATTGTTTGGAAAATCAGTGTTGTTACTTATGGCGATTTCTAGCCAAACGTGCCGATAAAAAATCTCTTTTAGCTAGATTTAAGTGGTTCATAACAGAGAACTGCACGAGTACACCGCAACTCATGAGTACACCGCATACTTACTCTATACTTTTCATACTCGAGTATTTTAAACACCGCAATAAAAAGTTGCGGTGTTTATTTTACCCATTTCTGTAAAAACGAGTATCAAAAATATTGCAATCAGAATTTTAAGTATTTTTTATACTCCTAAGCGAGAATTTTATAATTCTCTTTATTTGTAAGTAACGTTGCCACATTTTTACCCTATTAAAGTTTTTTACTGCCGTTTTATGAAATACTGCATTATATGCAGATCTATTTATAAACAATAAAAAAAAAACAAAATTTGATCAAATCTCTTGCTTAAACATTATAAGCAGAAAAACAGGCAACAACCATTTTCATACGTATGAAATACAACACATATTTAATGAATAAAATTCAATAAAAACCGCTTAAAGGCACAGCTTTTGTACACTATTTAAAGCAGGTATACTTATTTTGTTGCTGTCTTTTATGAACAATTATTTTCAGTTTATGCGCCTTGTTGTCATAAACGTGCTACTAACGGTATTTAGGAATAAAAGGAAAATTACTTAATTTTTTTAGTTTTAACAAAACTGTATATACGCAGATGTAATATTGCATTGACTGAATAGACATAGACCTCATAAATAATAATAAATAAAATAATGTTTTTAGTTTATATATTTTATTTTGTTAAATATAATTATTGCTTTTATACCTATTTATTAATTTTAAAAATATATTTGCTTAACGAATAGAATTATTAAATTTCTATCCTGTGTGACTTAAAAAGAAACCCTAACAAAAACGTAATATAATAAACAATGAACTATTCTTGAGTTATTAGTAAACTTTTGTTGTGTTTTTAATAAATGAAAATATGGCGAATTTTACGGGTTCTATTAAATTTATTTTCTGTTATATATTAAATAAACTTTCATAATTTCAAAGAAGTATGTATGTTAGCTAATTTAGACATTGGCGACTTTTGATATTGTGTTTGATTTAATAATTCTGATCTGATAACTCTGTTTTCCTCTCACTACACACGTTAAAATCTCTCTCTTGATGTTTATTGTGAGTATGAGTACGAATAAAGTAAAGCCAGCATCAGCGTTGTCAACTTTGAAATTTCAAAACGCACCAAAGTGGAGAGAAAAACGCACCATTTAAGAGAAAACGCACCAAGTTTTAGAATTTCTTTTTTATTTTAAATCTTTAATGATTTAGTTTTTCAAAAAAAGTGTAATTTTTTGTATTAAAAATATAACAATAAAGCAGTCTTTAAGTTCAAGGCTTTTACAAACAAACAAAATTAAAAAATAAAACTTAACAAAAATAAAAAATAATCAAATATGTTTGTGTTAATTTGTTCTAGATAATACATTTTTTTCATTTATTGCATACACAACTTTTGAAATAAAAAACAGCGATCATTCATAAAAAAATATTTCTGCATAATTACATACATACAGTTTAATAAGTAAAATTGCCCTACAAAATTCATTTTATTAAAGGCTTATAAATGCAAAAATAAATTATGAATAATTTGAAATCACATCAACTAATGGGACACCCTTTAACTTCCAAATCCAAATTTTATACTTGTTGTTATAGCGGACTCGGCAATTCAGGTTCGTTGTAAATTTCAAGCGTCTGTCTACAATTGTTAAAAAGTATGGCCATATACATCAAATTAAGTGAACTATAGGCGCACCCTTTAGTTTATTATTTTTAGTATAAATACTTGTTACTATATCGGCCATAGCAACCGACATTCCGTCCAATTTACAAGAGTTTGTCTATAACGATTCAAAAGATAGGTCAATAATGGGGGCACCCTTTAATTTTTAGATTTATTTTTGTATAACTTTTTGTTATTGGGAGCCATAGTAATACGCAGTCATTTTATATTTTACAGAATCGTCCCTTACAGTTCATAATACACGTAAAAATTATGATGGGGACACCCTTTAATTTTTAAGATTATAAACAGTTTATTAAACGGAACCAATCTGTAAGTATAATATATCAATTACCAACAATTTTCAAAATCGGTTCAGAAATGACTGAGTTCTTCAGGAACAAACATAAAAAAGCAACATTCAGTCGAATTGTATAACCTCCTTCTTTTTTTGAAATCGGTTAACTGATCACGACAAAACTCTGCTTTTGCTATGCTGTTTAACAGATACGACAGCAGCCTTTACTACAAAAACATTGACCATGAAAATCTAAAAGGGATATTATATTCCATACAGTGAAATGTTTCTTTTTTAACACAACATAAATTAATACAACAACAATACCGTTTCATTTTGTGCTTATGATTTGGTACGTCTTAAACGAAATGGTATTAAAACAGGTGTATTTTTTGTACAAAAATTTTGTTTGTGGTGCCACCATAAATTAAAAAAAGCACCAAAATTAAAAAAAAAAACGCACCACGCACCAACACGTGAAATTTTCGCACAAAAAATTCGAAAAAGCACCCAAAATGGTGCGAAACGCGCCAAGTTGACAACGCTGGCCAGCATCGCAAACATTTTACTTGAGTATGGTAGACACTTATACTCAAATGGAATGGGTATAGTAAATACTCGCACTTAAGAAATGCGGTGGCGATCACACCGCAACCGCATTTAAGATGACTATACTTAGAGTATTAAAAACAGACACTCTTGCAGTTCTCTGGTTCATAAGTGAACTAGATAAATTGAACTAATCCATTGCTTGAACTAAATGAACTAGTTTAAATTTGTACGTCTACCTAGTTCAATTTTAAACTATGCTTTGTGATTGATTAAATTGTACGTATATTTCATTGTTCTGACACTATTAAAGAAACAAATTTAAATATAAATATAATAAATATAATTTAAAACTTTAGTTAATTTTTGCCTTTATTTCTGATAAAAAGAAAAAAATATAATATAAAACTAGAGGAATATATTTTTTATTGCGCTAGCATTGTGTTGCTCGTAAAATAAAGAGAATATTTTTCACTGCAGCGGTTGTAAGTCAACTAGAATGTTAAAAGAGCAGAAGCTACAATAGTAATTAATTTTTGTTTAGGTTTGAACAAAACTGGGAAAGAACATTTGAACTAAACGAGCCTTGAAAAATAAAGATATGTTAAAATAAAAGAACGTTTGAACTTAAAGATTCCTGAACTATAATGACATTTTTAAGTAAACGAGCATTGACATTTTGAACTAAAAATTTAGCTAGGTAATTTTTAATTTTTACTTTTGGCGAATTGGGTGGCAATTTTTTATGATTTTCTCTACTATAACATTGCATTTAAAAAAGATAGAAAATCTGGTAGCTTTATCTTATACTATGTTTCCACGGAGCCCATTATTCTTGCTTCGCTCTCTTATTCATGATTCACAGCCCAATCATAAGCGAATCAACATGCTTCATCATACAAAATCTTGAGAGCGAAGCACGATATTTTGAGACCATTTAGGTTGAACCTACTTACGAAGCATGAAAAATTTCTGTCTTCTCTAATTTTTATCGCTAAAAAAAATAATATTAAAATTGGTGTGTGAATATATGTTCATTTAAAAACCAATAATTTAATCATAATTTAAAATATTATAAACTACAAACACAAAAATTGAAACAAAAAATAAAATTTTATGACAGAAGTCAAAACGAAGCATGTAGTATGTGTCGTGGAAACGGTATGCTGCGCAACCTTGATTCAGAGAGTGAAGCAAGTGCTTAATTTTGCCGTGTAAATATGCTATTATATGTTTAAGGTTGACTAAAAATGTATGTATTTTAGGGAGTTAATTAAATTCGCTTTGACTGCTATATTTGTACGAACTCTTTTATTTGCCTTTTTTATACAAATATATGTATTAAATTTTGAATTTAATGTCAAATGGTAAAGGTTTTTGAAGAAAAAAGCAGTGAAATAAAGAATTAAAATTGTTTAAATTTAATGGGCATCGACAACAGAAAAAAAGTAATAATACAGAAAATAGCGATAGATCAATAAAAAATTTAAAGCGGAAATACATTTAAATATATTATGTTATGGGGAGATTCCTTTGATAAACTATATGTGTAGTAGCGAAAAGGGCCTTATGGATATGTTTTCCCCGCAGTAATACATTTCATTTTTTAGTTTTAAGTATTAAACATTTCATGAAAATATTTAGAGAACCAAAATGCTTTTAATAAATTTTGTTTTCTTAATTTCTTAGAGATCGTACCTAGTCTAGTTATAATATTGTCTTTTATAATACGCATTTTCTTTATTTTTCTCCCTACTTGCGACAATGCTAATACATATATATACATTAATGGGGGATTGCAGTCAGACAATTTTTTTGGTCGTTAATTTCCGTGAAAAAGAAAAACATTTTTTTTTCATTTATGAGAAATTTCAATAATCTCATCTCTGACCGCTCATAAATGAGAAATTTTCAACGCTGAAAAATTCTTCGCATTCGTCCATGAAAAGCAACATTAATGAGAATGATGTTATTTATCCCTTATCATATATAAATGCACTCATTAATGTGTGATCGTAGTAAGAACATTTTTTTATGGTCGTTATTTATGAAATATCATAAATGTTTGTAATTGAATTCTCATAAATGAAAAATTTTGAACTCTGAGAATATCATGAAATATTTATATTTGAAAGAATCAAGCACAATTAAAGTCAATTATTTCATGTTTTTTATATTGGCGATATTTAACGATATTCGACAAGCCATTTGACGAGAAAGCTCGAAAAATAAAAACTGGCAACACTGGCCAACATTTATCATAAAATCAATGACAGCTTAATAAAAGATGTGTTCCTTCTCAAATTCTATTGTTTTATAAAATATTTGAAAAAATAAATATTGCCTTCTTGTCCCGTACACTTAATAGTTTTTTTTAACAAATAAAACGAAAAATTTTATAAAGTGCACGTTTTTGATTAATGCTGTGTCTTAAAACTGCCGATATCTATTGCGATTTTGTACAAAATTGGGGTACAGTGTTAATAGTAACAAACCTATGGAAAATTTTGTAAGTGTTCTCTACGTTCAGAAGGTTTAAAAATTATCAAATTAAAATACTATTTTATATCAAGTAGTGACTTTCTGGTGCTTAAATATATTTCTCTGCTAATGATAATTAAAAAGCATAACTTTTTCCCTATGATCAAAAAACTTTTAGCAGTAGTTTAGCAGTTGTTTGCTAATTACCACTGTGCAGTATAATTTAACAGACTTTCTTTAATATCAACATTTATGCAGCTTATACAGTTGACTAATTAATAGAGTTTCAGTGAAATGGAAAATTGCTTCATAAAAACGTTTATTAATATATAAAATGGTACGTTGTTCCGTCCTGTACATATCATTAAGTTTTGATATCTGCGTCCAGATTTTTGACTATGTCCAGATTTACACAATTTTTTTAAGCAAATTTTTCTAAAAGTAAACATTAGCAACAGTAACATTCCCTCAAAACTCAAGCAATACCATTTTGCTTCACAAACAAATAAAAATTTCATGTTAGTTCCAAGAAAAATTGCATAGTGTAAATGCCGTATATCTCTAAAGATCTTTTATTTCTTTAGCAAAACATTATTAGTTGCTTGTTTTCAGGGTTGGGATGGGTATGATGCTCTTATGGCATCAATTTTTGTCTTACTTGCGTTCTATCAAAGTTTGCTTTTATTGCCTTAAAAAAATTAGAAAAAAAAACCAAAGAAGAGATATTAAGATGGAATTTTAGACTAGTAGGCCGGCTGTAGTAGAGCGCAACAAGCCCTTAGCCAGGAATGCGAAGCGAGTACTTATATGCTTAAAAATGAGTAACCTTGGAAATTTATTTCGCCTGCACACTAAAAAATATATAATTGAAGATGCGTATATAATCCATGAATCTTACGTTACAATCTAAGATTGATTACGTTAAGAAAAATTATTCAAGAAAAGCTGACACCACAAAAAAATTTTACACTTTTCAAAATTTCCGACAGGGCAAGGAGAAAATAATTTTTAAACTTCTGCCCTATCTGTCTATAAGAAAGTTTTTTCAAATTTTGTTTCAACTTGTAAGATCACAGGCAGATACACATATATTAAATATAGTTGATATGAGAGACAAAGCTTATGACATTCGAAATTACAAGTACCAATCGATAGTCAGTCGAGCGTAACGGCTACTGGCGGCAAGAGGCTAATAAAAGTTTGGTGGTTACCAATCACTTATTAGGAGTTAGAACTCACTGGCACCCAAAATGTTACTACTCTTTGTCGGAACCTCCACCCTTAACCTTAAGGCGAATTCTCCATAATTTCTCCAACAATTACAGGATTGTGTACCGCTTTTGGAACTTACGTGAAAAATCTCTCACATGAATATCATATAATTATCTTGTGATAGAGTGAGCTAGAGTTGATCACAGACTTTTTCATTAATTTTAAAAAGTTTACAAACTCTAGTTCAGTCTGTGTTGAACAACATGACTATGATTGACGAAAACCTGTCCTAAGTTACAGAAACGATTATTTATACATTATTATAAATATGTTTAATGTGAGTAAATAAAAAAATATATAAAATTAAATCTAAAATTAATGAAAATTGACTTATTTTCGGCTTTTTGGTTCTTTTTAATTTAATTTCTAAACATTTTTAGAAAGAAAAACTATTTACAAATGTATGCGGACGTTTTAAATATTTTATTTGTTTTGATATTTTTTTTAAAGTAATTTTCTGTTACTTACAAACCGACAAAGACGCGTTTCAAAAAAAAAAAAAAAAAAAAAAAAAAAAATAATTTATAATAAAGACTTGCAATTAATTAAAAATATTAATTTAAAACTTATTTCAAATAAGCAAATGTAAACGCCAATCTAACTGACATTCACACTTGTTAAGACATGTTTTGGTGTTGCATTAAAATTTTTATGACTTAAATACTATAAATATTAACACGTCATTAATTTGTTGTGGTTATACATTTTATGAAGAAAATATACAATCTGTTTATCGCTCAATCATTTGTAGTATTATTCTCAATTCGCATATAAAAAAAAATTCCACACAAATTTAATTAAATTGAAAATAAACAGCAGATTTTCATAGAGTGGCAGCAATAAATGTTACAAAAAAATTTATATTTATTATCTACTTTATATGATGTTAAATTTTAAAAGCAATTTATATGTTTAAATAAATTCAATAAACCCATCAGCTAATGTTGATATAAAAATTAAATAAAAATTTTATGAGTGGTGAAACAGATAAGTTAAAGTAAAAAATAAATAAATGAATAGAAATTATTTTGGCTTAAGTTCATTTCTTTTTAATTTAAAAAATAAATTGTTGATAACAATGTAACCCACAAAAATGTTTATATAAAATTTAGATATTAAAAAAAAAATACAAGTAAGACTGCTATATTCAGCTATGCCGAATCCTATATACCCTTTATCATCTATGTAAATCTAGTTTAGTGAAGTAACTCCAATTAAAAAAGTAAATATTGGGTTGACAGAGAATTAAAAAATAAGAAAAAACAAAATAAGTACTACATATAATTTAACATAAATATCTTATCGGCTCTTAACGGGTTAAGCAATTTTAATCAATTTTAGTATTTTCTTAAAAATCTCTTCAAAAGCTTTTAAATTATACCCATATTCAGTGGCCCATAACTTGGAAAATATGGGCTAGCGCCAAGTTTTTAACTTGATATTTTTTTTGTTATTTCTTAATTCTCTATCGCCCCAAATGTTTTGTTTTTTTTATTGCAATTACTTCACTAAATTAGATTTGTTCCAAATGATATGGAATAATTAGAGGCTGGCGTGTTGTTTTGTCTGCTGCCTCGAAGGATATAGAGCGATCTTTTTGATTTTCTATAACAAAATTTTCACAACTATGACCGATGGATTGATGTATTTTAATTTTCTCTAGCTCATATAATGCCTTGGAAAAGGTGATTTCAACCCGAACACGGGCGGTCAGATAAACATCGCTCCAGACTTCGCCGTGCAAAAGAATTAAGGATATACACTTTATAGGGTCATAAATGAACATTGTAGAAATTATACACGGAATGATAAACTTGTGGTGAAGGGTATAATAAATATATTTTTAGAATGTGAAAGATTATGAGGGATGATGCTGTAAAGTTGTTTTGCTTATGAAATGTTAGTAACGTGTTTAACGAAATCAATTTATAATGCAGCATAAAAACAAAAGCAAACAAAATACTATTGGTAATGGGTTTGACGAATCTTATAAAATTTTGGCATATAATTAAAAAAAGGCAGGTACTTTGTTCAAAAAATAACCGATCAGGACATCAAAGGAGCCTGATCGCTTGGACAGTTATCCAACAATTATTAAAACACCGTTGATTAAAGGGTTTAAACTTCTTTATTCTAGGTCTAGAATTGAATTAATTTTTATAATCATTTTGTTAACCCAGAAATAAAAAAAATATCAGAATACCCTCTTTATCTAAGATTATTTAGTCTTATGATTTGCAGTAAGAAACGTGTCAGCTTTATTAGAAAAAATAAAGAGATAGTTATTTTAACAGTTTTTACCTTATATTTTACCGTATAAGTGTGTAATAAAAGTGCGTTGCAGACATGGCAAATGACAAGTATGTATAAAAAGTTATATTTTACTCGTGAGTTGTTTTTTTCTGTGTTAATATCTAGTTGATATCCTTAACTTTTGTACTAAATAAATATTCTAGCAAAATAATATAAATAAATTACGTAATTACGTAACTAAATAATGTAACTTTTTTCAAAATTTTCAGAAAATTTTAGTTTCAGGCTTATCTGGGTTAATTTAAACTTATTCAAAGTTCTAAGTCTACATATTAATGTGGGAAAATGCTTTTTCAACATTTTTACATGCATTTGCTTAAATGTTTCAAGAGCGGATCATGTTTTAACACGCGCAGACATAAATTTGCTGTGCTGCAATACGTTTTCGTAATACAAGTTCGATGTATTTAAAATATGTCAAACGTAATTATTAAGACTGCTAACTTGTATTTATAAATTTGTTTATAAAAAATTTACAAATAAACGCGGGTCGTTACGATTTTGCTATGCCCTTAAAATCTTGCTTTTTTATTGAAATGTTTTAAATAAGAAAGGTCATATGGGGGATGTATAGATAATACCTAAAATGTAAGATATCCAGTTAAAAAACACTATAGATAAGCCACTAAAAATGATATATGACATATTAAAATTACACTTAAAAAAAAAAAAATAATAAAAATGCCAAAGGGGCTGTATTGTGGGCTTGGACACTTTTCTGGAGTCTATGGAAATGGCAATAAGAAATCTTTAAATGTTCGTCTTGCATGTCACATTTAATGTGATAATGTAAATAACTAGATTTGCTAACTAATTGTCAATCTTAATGACATTAAATGATTAATAATTCCAATTGAATTGAATGATAAATTTTTATTGTAAATTACTTAAGAAATTAAATCTTTATTATTAACTAACAATTAAATAACTTGAAAGCATTACCATTAATAAGGATCATTTCTTGTCATTGGCCACTTGATAAACTCCTTACAGTAAACTGGCATAATTATCACAAAAAAATTTAAGCAATATTTCAGTAAGATTTCAGAAGCATTTTAGTAAAATTAACTGTGTTTTGTTTTCATTAATCAATATTAATTTACTCGTAATAAATATTAAATTGCAGTATCTGTATTCGACGCATTTTCTTTGTTTACCATGCACCACAGGTGGATAAGGGTTTATCTGACTTTGTCATTGCGTTTGTTATTTCTGCAGTATATATTTGCGACCCCATAAAGTGTATTTGTGTTTTATGCATAGCAAAGTCGATTGAGCGATGTCCGCCACTAGACGGTACTAGCCGAGCCAGGGACACTTTAAATACGGCAATCGATCCGACATACTTTCGAAAATATTGCTATTGAAATCAGCAAGATGGCTCCATGTCCTTTAAGGCAGCGGGCAAAACACTACGCTTGCCTCTAATTTCTCCATACCTTTTTTTCAAGTTTCGTTTGTATTTTGCATGTGGTTGTGGTTATGATGAAAAATTAATAAAAAAATGTAAGAAACATTGACCATTTAACCACTTACTACTTATTCACTACTGAATTATACTAGGATCTGATACATTAACCTTTTCAGTTACTAAGCTGGGACAACAACCCTACGCAGTACGTTTTTGAACAGAAAAATTTTATGGAAGGAAAGAATTTCTTATGCCGATTTTTATTTAAACTATTTAATGGGAAATCTTAATCTGATGGTACATGTGGTATATGTATTATAGTTATAGGAGGTTATATAAGATTTGTCTTAGCCGAATATAGCACTCTGCTTGATTAATTTGATTTTATTAACAGTGGAATTTTTGTATATAAATACATATTAATTATTTCTAAAATAATGAACGGGAATTATTTCCTTTTCTAATACAAAAAAGAGTAACTAAATACGTTTTGTAAAGTCTCAGTTTAACTGTGGAAAATGTTCCAATGTCGGTCCTGCAAACTATGAAATAAATTAAAAAATAACGTAACTTTAATTTTATTTTCAAATTTTAAAGCGAACTTTATGTTTATTTATTTTCAACAGCATTGCTTTGCTATTCCATTGACCATTAAGACTAACAAAAACAAATTAAATTTACTAAAATTCTTTCACGCACATATAGTTTTTTCCTTAATTAACACTACAACAAATAACCAAACATTTTTGCTAACATTATTTTGAACAAACTTTAGTTTCTGTTTAGAAAGTTTTTAACAAAAAACGACAAAATGAATTTGGTTTACTCAACGTAAAACATATTAATTAAAAGGAAAAACAAGAAAAAAAAACTCTACACTAATGAAAATTTGTCGAAATAAAAAACCAGAGAAAATAAAACAAGTTAATCATACAAGTGCTAGTAAACCAATAAAAAGTAAAAATAAAATTGAAAAATGTTAAATTTAAAGGCGAATACGAAAATGAAGTTCCTTATTACTCCTTGAAAACTGGCTGGCATTCAAGCGACAACCACATTTCGAAAAAACTAAAAATTACTTAAAACTATGCATACTTTGAGGTTGTGTTCTTTGGTAAGTGTTGCCAGCTTGATCTTTTAGCCTTAAAATTTTGTTTTAGACTTCGTTTTAATTTCCGGTTTTAAATTAATTATTTAAAATATTTTATTTTAAATCTTTAAATTTTGCTTTTCCAAATAAAATACCATAAATTGTATTAAATTGAAATTAATCAGAAACCGCTGCAAGAATTAGAACTAATTTTAAAAATACACACAGAGCACACTTATCGATATGAACTTCCATGTACGGTAGAAATGAAAAATATGAATTTCTTGATATCATTAAAGTCAGAAATTTTATGACGTGTACACTTTTTTTAAGCAGTCATTAAAGAATTTTAAAAGAATATATATCTTTAGATGTTGTTAGACCTTTGATTATTTACTTGCATATGTAGTGAGAAAACGAAAAATTTAGTTAGCGGGAATTTCGGTCTATAGATGTGCAATGAGGCAACAAATCAATGAAATGAATTGCAGAGAACATTTGTCAAAATGGTGAGCAAAGACGTATAAAAATTTGACAAACGAATGGTAACTTTTATTTTTAAAGCCATTTGAAAAAAAATTGTTTTTTATACTCTTACCACAGGTGGAAAAAGAGTATATATAAGTTTTTCATTAATTCTACAATATCCATTTTAATGTGAATAGTATTACCAAATGTAAAGATTTATATTGAAGGCAGATTTTACTGTAGGCTACATAAATTGTAACTATATTTTATATATTCTTATTTAAAAAGATTTTGCGAAAAAAAGCAAAAAAATTAAATTTTTATGTATTAACATTTGCAATAAGTTTGTTTATAAGGTGGCATATCATACCTCCCAAGGATGCCGCATAAGGTATATCAATGTAGATTCATAACGTCAATGGATATTAGAGGTATATTTTATGGTATTCTATGTAGGAAAGATGCAACGGTTTTAAAAGCTGGTTTAAAGAAACCATAGAGTAGAAAATCGTTGCACCAGGCTCTGAAGAAAATCTTTGGTAAGCGAAGCCTTTTGGTTATACCATAGAGGACAAAATCCTGGCACCCGGCCGAAGTCCGGCTATGCAGGAAAACTTGGGCATGTTAAGCCGATGTTGTTTTAAGTGTTTAAAAACGACACAATGTCCATGGACATTATACATTATACTTTCATTCTACATTTTACTAATAGTCTAAAAGTCAAATAAGTTTCGTACCGTCATGTGCTAAATCACGAAGCGCTTTCTACAAAATCAAATGAAATCCATTACAGTCTATACATTCCGTTTTTTTATATTTTCACTAAATTTTTTTCGCATTACAAAAGTACATATCGCTCCTTTATTGCAAAAAAACTTGAACTTGGCAAAATGCGATTTTAGTTTTCAAGACATATGTCCTATGATGTAATTGCTGCAATAGCTATAACTTCGGTTCAGCTTGGGATATGAAACTGATTTTTTTTCAACATGTACAGAAGTTCTAAAAGAGCAGTTTTGCTTTAGTAACTACAAATTTTTAATTTTTTGAGATATGACTATGTTGCAATAAAGGAGCGATATGTATTTAATTTTAAATCTATAAAAAATTTAATTCTATTAACTTTTGCGGATTATATAAATTTATGGACGAACTAATAACTGGTAGACTAAATTATTTTCTTGTTACTTTGAAATAAAAGCTCTTGAGTTGGAAATTAAATATTTAAGAGCATCGCTTAACTATTTGATAAAAACTTATGCTCTCGTGCAACAGTCTCTGGCAACACTGTTGCTATTGCAAGTGATACAATTTTCTTTGTATTGAGTATTTTAATCCAACACCCAAGACTAAACAGCAGCTAATTAAAGAAGAACAAGTTGTGATTTTACACTTAAAGAAAATTTCAATGGGTTACAATGAATGATATTTGCAACGCTTGCAGATTTTTGAAATTTTAAATTAGCATTGAAATATTTCACACGTTTCGATCGAAATGGTCTAAGCTCTTTTAATTTTTGGAAATTTTTACGTACATTAGTTCATTGACAATAATTTTGCTGACTCGAGACACCGTTGCTCTGCCTTTAATCAACTTATCCTGCTCATGTGCTTTATAAGAATTATCTTATTCTTTTCTACTTAAGACTCCGTTGGGATGTGAACTCACAGTATCATTTTCAAGGCAAGCAGACAATTGAATCAAGGCAGCCAACATGACTGCTCAGTATTCGTCAGTTGTTTTTGTTATATTTTAGCACTTACACGTACCACAGTTATTAATTTCCAACGACAACAACATAAGCTTTTCAGTTATAGTGTTACAGATACGCAAAGGTTTATAAAGCTTTTTTTTAACGGGAGAAAATCCTCTAATTATTACAAAACAGTGTCTATTAGTACTTTTGTGAAAAGATTTGATGCAATTTGCACATTTTACATATTTGTAATTGCCTCAGAATAAAATGTATTGATTACAAATAAGTTTCAGCTTAAAAATATTTGAGGAAACAAATTTAGTTAGTTGAGGGCACTTGACATATTTTTCTAAAAGTGTAAATATCTAAAGTTAAACGTGTTTGCAGGAATTCTTTAAACAAATATAACGAGATAACTGCACTATAATGTTTACACTACAGTCTAATCTCGTTATGTTTTTTTTTCTAAGTGTAGCAGTCCGTTTATAATTAAGTTTCACTATAGAAAAAGAAAATTATTTTTATAAAACTGTTGTAATTATAATTGTAGTTGCATTCGTGCAACAGCTCTAAAAGTAATAATACCAACCGAAAATGTTTGGCTTACAGAAATAAGTTGTCGTAGATGTAGTTACTTTGTATTGTTTTATAAGCTCTTACGACAAACACATCCATACATGAAAGTTTATTTACGAAAGCATGGTGACTTGTGGTAGAAAATGTGGTATTTGTGTTCATGTTATGTTTTAATTTGCTGGTAATAAAATTGGTTAGGTACTACTGTTGTTCAGTTAATCAATTATAGACACAAATATGGGATATTAGCATTTTTGCGAGTAAATAAAGTACTGCTGAAAAGAGAATTGTGTGCCTTTTTTTAAAGTCTTGCTTGAATTTAAGGTTCGGGAAAAGAATCTTTATACTCGGACGAGTCAGCAAATGTAGGCCAGATATAAAATTAGTTCTGGATCAAAAGATGCGTTGAAATTCAACACTAACACTGGAATTGAAGATAAAATAACGCTAAAAAAGGTAATGAATTGAAAAATATCGAACGACGGAAATTTTTTTAGTAAATCAGCCCAATCGATATTTTCATTAAGATGCTCTCAACATTATGCAAGCAGCAAGAGCAAAAGCCCAGCAAAAAATTAGACATTACCTTACAAAGTACTTGCCATATAATGACTTAGTTTTGTGATTGCCATATTTTGTTACTCGCTTACAAAACACATTACATTAGTTTCCAAAAAAGTAAGTATTAATGGGACTAGTTCTTTATGTTAAAAGAGACTACCGTACTAATGGTACTCACTATTTCCTACAATTAGTAATGTAATCGATTCTCAGTAATTGATTATAAAAGTCTCATGCCTTGTTAAAATCATTAAGTTGGTAATCTAGTTGGGAAATACTTCTGCCAAAAATGCTTAATTCCAAACTCGATTACCTTTTCAAAAATTTTTTGCTGGGCGTATGTGGCGATCAATAAAGAGAACAACGTTAAAAGCTTTGTCTTGTGTGTGTTTAATGCGAGTTAGTTTAGTTATTTTTACATATCATTCCGCTACAATTTCATTAAATCAAGCAATAGTAAGAGTTACTGCTTGACCAGCTGCTACCTCCTAATAGCAACACGCACCGAACAAAGTGAATTTGTTCTTTTTTGCGAAGAATGAATTTGCTCTCGAAAAAGTGGACACAAACTCTAAACATTTAAACAATTTTTTTCCTCAATGACAATACATTTTTTCCTCGTGTAATAAATATTGCTGTCATAATAATAGAACCATTTATAGTTTAGATATATTTTTTGGTAGCTTTATCTAAATAAAGTAAAGTAAATATATAACATAACATACATACATATGTAGTTTGTAGTCAGCATAAAAACCTAGTGTCTCTTTCTCTCTCTCACACATACACTTATCATACACATGATTTTTTCCACATTTTGCAAAAACAAAATTATTTATTAAAATCCATATATTTACTATTTATTAGATTTTTAAAACCACTTGACACTGACTGATCATCAATATCTATTATTTTAACCAAAAATATTCGTATTTAATGCTCAAAGGCACACAGCCACAGGTGCATAAAATTTAATAAATTTAAATGAATACAAAATATAATAACTTTTGAAAAAACACTAACTTTAAAACAAGGGAAGCAGAGGTTCAGCGGGTATGAATTGGAATATGAATCGAACAAATTCGTAACTATTAAAATATTAGGAATGCCAGACTTAAAGCATAAGGTTAAATTCACTCATTCTATTAAGACACCCTTTTAATTCTAGTTTTTTGTTAAGTGAACAATTTAATACTTAGTTTGGTTAATTAGAAGTGTCTATCTACTATCTGCGGTTATCAAAAAAGATCATGTAAACTAGATAACGCTACCTACAGAAACACTCTTTAACTTTTTGTATCGTTTTTTATTAGGAGCTCTAGAGTTTCGAACTTTCTTAGAATTTGAATCTACTGCCTCTTACCAACCAAAAGATACGTTAAAATCACGTATGATATGTGGAAACACTCTTTATTTTTAATTTATTAAAATATTTTCTAAATTTAAAAGATAACACCAAACGCAGAAATTCATGCCTTTTAATGGGATTTCTAAATTTTCATTTTCTTAGCGAGAATATAAACACTTGTTATGCATAAATTTCAAGTGTGTAAAGTCTGTAAAGGTCGAAGAGATAAGGTCGTTTGACTTTAATGCGCCTTTAGGGATACCCTTTATTTTGTTAAAGTTTAGTTTTTCAAAACGTTTTCTTGTTGGGTCTTAAAGCTACTTCACTTTAAAAGTGAAAAAATTATCGAGTGAAAAAATTAGCGCTCGCCCACATTTTTCGAGTTATGGGCCTCTGAACTTTTCATAGAAAAGTACGATTGTACACCATATTTTTTAAGGTGTGAATGTAGGTATTTTTTTTAAAGCTTTTAAAGAAATCTTTAAGGAAATACTAAAATTTGGTTTAAATGCTTAACCCATTAAGAACCGGTGACATTTTTATATAAAATTACATATAGTGCTGTATTTTTATACCGTTCACCACAAAAAGTGGAAAAAAGGTATAACTAAGTTTGTCAATCCGTTTGTAGTTTCTACAATATCCATTTCGGACCCCTTAGAGTGTAAATATTCTAACTTCTTATGCATAGCGAAGTCAATTGAGCGATATCCGTCTGTTTGTCCGTGTTAGTGTTGAAATCAAGTTTGCCAAAGCACTAGATTAGGTAGAGCAAATTTAAAAACACCAGTTGATTAGACAAAGAGGTGCTATTGGAAATTAGCATAGTCGGTCCATGTCCTTCAAGGAAGCAGGCAAAACGCCACGCCTACCTCTAATTTTTTCATGTCGTTTGGTACAGTATGGTAACTCCAATAAAAAAAAAAAATAAAAAATAGATATTTGGGGCGATAGAGAATTAAAAAAATAAGAAATAAAACATCAAATGAAAAAATTGGCCCATGCCCATATTTTCCGAGTAACGAGGCTCTGAAATTTCAAAATTTTTTAAAATATCAATATGGGTATCATTTTTAAGCTTTTAAAGAGATATTTAAGGAAATACTAATCCTTTTAAAAAATACTTAGCCCATTAAGAGCCGATGCCATTTTATTGTAAAATTGTATATAGTATTAAATTTTTGTTTCTTATTTTTTAATTCTCTGTCACCCCAATATGGTGAAGGGTATATAAGATTCGGCATAGCCGAATGTAGCACTCTTAATGTGTTTTTTTTTATTTTTGATTGAGTTACTTTACTAAGCTAGATTTACGTATATGTTGAAGGGATTTTTTTATTAACAAATATACCAAAAATATGTAAAAAAATAAATGCGAGCGGCGTACTATGTGTCATGCCACTCATGATAAAATTTATACGTAATAAAAATAAATCCGCCAAGTGTGACTTTGTCGTTTTCTCATTTGTTCTTGTAAATTTAAGAGTTTAAAGGTCTCTATGGAAACACTCGTTATTTAAAAATAAATTGTTCGCACTTATTTCAATAGCAGATAAATTTTTACATTTTCTGTGGCTTTTCTTTAGGTCCGCCTTTTACAATTGAAGATGTTAAATCCTATACGTTAATATAGGAACACCTTTTATATTTAAGTTTTATATTTAATATATTGTACTTGTCTATATAGCATCAAAAACACGTCACTGTTATGATACCATTTAATTAAAACATTTATTTTTGTGTTTCTTGTTATAAAGAATATATATATATATATATATATATATATACGAGGGCTGCTCTATATATTTCTGGCCTAATAGTGAAAATGCGAATATTTATAATCAAAAATGGTTTTATTGTTTTTCAAAGTATTCTTCAGCATGATTTATACACTTTTTCATGCGCTCAAACCAGTTGTCGAAGCACTTTTTCCACTCCGATTGAGACACCTCTAAAACATGGTTTTTGAACACTTCAACAGCTTCTTCTGGCGACGAAAATCCTTAACCACGCATTTTTTTCTTGATGTGCGGAAACAAGAAGAAGTCATTAGGTGCCAAGTCAGGGCTGTACCTCGGATGACCCATTAATTCGACGTTTTAGCCGGACAAAAACGCTCTGGTTTGAGCCGATGTGTGAGAGCTCGCATTGTCATGGTGAACAATTATTCGTCTTCTCTTGTTGGTTTTTCGAATTTCTCCGATGACTTCAGGCAAACAAATTGTAGTGTACCACTCAGAAGTCACCGTCCTACTTTGCTCAAGCGGAACAGTCGCCACATGACAAGTTTTGCCGAGGAAACAGGCGGCCATTTGCTTCGAAGTGCTTCTTCCACGAACAACTTTCGTTGAATTTTGCGTTGGGTCTTTGAAGACCCACACGGTCGATTGTTGTTTCGTTTCGGGCTCATACGCATAGATCCATGATTCATCACCTGTGACGATCTTATAAACGTCTTTTGAAGCACCGCAAACGTATTTTTGCAACATTTCTTTGCACCAATCGACACGAGTCTTTTTTTGAGCGACTTTCAAATTGTGCGGGATCCAACGAGAACAAACCTTTTTTACGGCCAGGTGTGCATGCAGTATCGAATGTATGCTGGTGGAAGAAATGTCCGAGGATGTCTCTATCTCTCGGTATGTCGCATGTCGATCTTGCATTATGAGTTTACGCACGGCATCAATGTTCTCTGGCACAACGGCCATTTTTGGACGACCTTCACGGAATACGTCTTTTAGCGAGCTTCGGCCACGATTAAATTCATTATACCAATTTTTCACAGTGCTATAGGATGATGCTTCATCGTAATACAAAGATTTTAATTCATTAATGCACTCTTGTCGTGATAATCCACGTCGAAAGTTGTGAAAAATGATGGCACGAAAATGTTAACGAGTTAATTCCATTTTTTTCTATATTAATTTTTTCAAGTCACTGTAAACAACACAAATAATGGTCGTACGTCAAAACGTTTTGAGTACGATTATGCTTAAAAATGACAAACTTTCCAATGGAAATGTCAGATTGCACTTGGCTGCACTCAGGGTTGCCAGGCCAGAAATATATAGCAGCCCTCGTATATATATATATATATATATATATATATATATATATATATATATATATATATATATATATATATAGTTTCATTCACACAAAAATTGATAATATTTAAATAAATATTACGTCCCTTTGGAAACACGCTTTAATTTTGAATATTTATTGTTATAGAAGCAGAGTGCTGCAACAGTCGAACAGATATTGTATTGAAAACCATAGGGTTACGCATGGCGAAATAATACAGGTGGTTTCGATGGCGAATTCATTAATTTCGCCGTAAAATCTAAATGTCAAACTACATATAATAAACTGTTATACATATTTTTTATGTATGGAGTTTGACATTTAGCGTTTACGGCGAAATTATTGAATTCGCCATCGCGATCACCTTGTATTATTTTGCTATGGGGTTACGTTTTTAGCCTTAAAAATTGGAGCAGATTCTTATTCTTATTTATTTTTGATTGATTTAAAGGAGGATTTCTCTGCAGAACAGTGTTATTTAAGAATGAAAATTTACTAATGCCATTTCAGCACATACATACATATGTGTTAATGCATGACATAATATTTATGTAACATAAATTGGCATTTATCATTTAATGAATGTCAAATGAGTTTGAATATTTGTTGTAATTTCATTCTAAAATTAATATTTATTTAGTGGCTTAATACAAATCTTCATTTACATACATTTGATAAATAATATTTGTACATCATAATGTGTCGATACATAATGCGTTTTTCAAAATTGTTAGGAGAGAGTAAAATGCAGCCGAGAGCTACTCGTTATTCATGTGAACTTAATGTTGTGGCAAAAGTATGGAAAATATGCTTTTTGATATTCACTTATTACTTTTATTTTCTGAAAGCAAAATTTAGAAAAACAAAAATTGATATTCGTAATTATGTGGGCACATATTCAATGTGGATAAATTTTAAAGGAAATTTTGCTGTAAATAAACAAAACGAATGTGTATTACATTTGTTTAAACAGGGACATTTATGGATAACTATGGCACCACAAAATAACTGATAATAAATATCATCATTCAAATTGAATTGGAATTATTATTTTTGTGTAGAACCGCAATGGTTGGACATCTGAAATTCGCACATAAAATGTATTATTATGGCCGTTTAAACAAGAAGTAATATAATAAAATTTACGATTAACGAATGTCCCCAAAAAAGCATGATTTTATATAAGTGATTTTTTTTAACAGAGGTTTAAGAGATGTTGATGATGACTTCTACGTAAAAAGGCAGAACTTTGGAACTTATACAGTTTGTAAGGAGCGGTTCAACAAAAACCCTGAATTTAGATTGTATTGTTCTCTTTTGAATGAAAATAAGCGGACATTTTTAAATTGCAAAACAAACCATAAAACATAAAATTAAAATTGGTGTGCTCTTTATGAGTGAATAAATTTCTTATTTAACAGTAATTAATAAATGACTGATTTAAAATTCAGTTAAAATTAACTTTCTTTCATGGATAAAGTAATCCAGAAAATATATTTTATTTCTATAGAATCTGTCTGATAATAATGAACTTAGGTTTAACTGATAATTTAAGACTCACTTATTTACGCAATTTATATTTAAAAAGAGAATATTTAGAGAGGGAAGACTGTTTTTTTAAAAGGAAGCATTTTTTAAAGTTCAGTTAGTCGTGCCATAACCATATAAAACAGTTTTTCAAACCAACCTTATGGAAAACACCATAACCATATACATTTGACTATTGAATTTAGGTATGAACTGCTTTTTTTATTTTATTTATACCGTTCGCTGAATTTTTTTGGTGAGTCTTAACTAGCATTTTTCGTTGGGCTTTTTTTAACCAATAGCAACATAATCAACAGCTTCCTATGGCTATGACACCAATATTTGCTGGCCGTAAATATAATTACAGATATGGCCATGGTTACGGCTATGGAGTTATGGTATGGCACGTGTAATTTAACCTTTAGATATACATTACTTATTAATATTTTTTTGCTTCACAAAAATATTTTTCCAAAAGAAAATAAGTATAATCTAACATAAATAGAGCGATGCTTTAATAAAACTAATTTTTTATCTAGATTCACTTTGAAAATTCAATCAGCGATGAGGATCATTTGTGGCTTAACGGGTTCTTAAATTAACAAAATTTATGCACATGGAGTGAAACTAAAGCCAATCCATATCCGATTTAACGCACTCAAACAGATCCTGAAAGATAAACTCGTGACATCATTGGAAGTTATTTCTTCGGAGCTTGACCTAAGACTAGTTGGGACCGTTACCATACGTATGGCAGTAATTTCAGCATGATATAGTTTCAACAGGATAGCATTACATGCCTTACGGCGGCCACAAGTCTCGACTTATTAAATTTTAGTTGACTATAAATTGATTTCGAGATGTGGGCCTGTCAATTGGCACAAATCTTCGTGCAATTTGACAACTCTCAATTATTTGCTGTTGGGTCATGTCACTGGTTTATGCTTATAAGCTAGAAAATAAAAAAAGAACTTAGCCAAAATCAATTTCAATTTATTCAGAGTATATTTATTAAAAACAAAAACCATTTAACAAAAAAAAAAGCTTTTTATAAAATTATAGCTACAAAATAGTTATCATTTATGTGTTATCTGATCCAATTTTAATCAAAGCAACTTCAACTTACTCTACATATTTTTGCTTTCACGTAAATTAAGAAATTATATAAATAAAAAATAGTAGCTTTTGAATTTTTTTAAGGAGAAATAGCATTTTTTCCTCAATTTTCTATTTAAGTTACAGCGTTATATGTTATCTAAAAAATAAACATTAGCAACAAGAACATCCCCTCAATTTAACCAATTTAAGCAATACCATACTGCTTACTCCTCCTGCTTTACCAACAAACAAACATTTCATGCTATTTTCATGAAAAATTGCATAGTGTAAATGGTATAATACTGTTTTAGACTTTCTAATACAATTTTAAAACTTTTTGTGATTTTTAAGAAAATTAGCCATTTCAAAACAAAAATGTCCCTCTGTTATTTTATCGCAAGAGCTAAAACCTAAACTTATTCGCAACTTTTTCAATAATATAATAAAAATTTCTGAAGAATGTCAACAAAGTCAACAATATAATTTGTGTAATATACATATTTTTTAATTTTTGATTTGACTTGCGTTTGCAAATCCTCAACAAAGAAGAAAATCCCTTTTCACTTCTTACCTTCTGAAATAATTAAAAAAATTTAAGAAATTTATATTATTCAATTGTTAATTCAATTCTCAAAAAAAAAAAAAAACATAAAGCACTCTTTTAGTAACAGCATAATTTATGTTGTTTCTTCTTTCAAGAAAAAGTTATAAAGATTTTAACAAAATTCAAGAACATCATTACAATAAACCACAACGAAAAAAAAACATAAATAAACAATAAAGGGAGGTGTCAACGATGTTGTGTCTTTTTACAACAAGCTTAAGGTCATGATTTATACGTGACCAAACTACTTAATACCATTTGTGACCAAAACATTAAAGAAAGAAAATACGACAAAACGTTACAGCATCATTATCATCAGCATGGGGTAAAAAAATAAATTATATTAAAAAACATAAGGATCAAGAAGTATTTTAAGTAAAGCTGGACAAAGATTTCTTTTAAGCACAACTATAAAGTGCCACACAAAACTGCATATTTACAATTATCCAGAAAAAATTTAATTTGAATTTTTAACTTTGTCATTAAGGTGGATATAAAACGAATTTCAGCACCCTGCCTGTAAAGGTTCGAAAGATACGCAAAATTACGAAAATTGGGGACACCCTTTGTGTTTCACCTTATCCTAAAATCTATTAAATTTAATATATCTACCTGCAACGGTCTAGAATATAATGCTATGTTATGAAAATAACGGCCACTATGTAAACACCCTTTAATTATAAAATTTTATGTTCACATTAATTTTTAAAGCACAAGGATTTGTACATATCATTAGTAGATTTTAAATATCTGTCTATTACAAATGAAAAATTTAAATCATATACGTTAAAATCACTTCTCTGTAGGAACACCCTTTATATTTTAGTTTTGTTTTAAACTTTTTTTCTTATTATGTTAGGGGACAAAAATATTTACATACAAAAGCTTAGTGTTATAAATACAACTGGGACGAACGACGAATTTCGCACAGCACTACGAATACGTCATTCAGCCATCTTTGCGTAAATTCGTCGAATCAAACTTAATTAGGACGACAAAATTATTTATAAATAAATTTGAAAATATATTTTTTTACATATGCTACGTGCTAGAGTGACCATGTATATGGTTTTTATTTTATCTAAGTTTGTTGTTCCGTGTTTATTTTCTACAATATCCATTTCCGACCCCATAAAGTGTATATTTTTTACTTCTTATGCATAGTGAAGTCGATTGATCGATGTCGGTCTTTCCGTTTGCAAAGGCAAACTTAGGTTCACAAAAAAAAAAAAAAAAAAAAAATTTGACAATCAAATGAAAAATTTGTATGGAAATATGTCAAAAAACACATTTGAAAGTTGTTTATTTTTTATGAAAATGGGTTATTAAAATTAGTATATTTTATATATATATATATATATATATGGGCTATAAGTATTAAAAAAATAGAAAGAAAATAAAGTTTAAATTAAAAAGAAATAAAATTGTTTACAAAATAAACAAAAAAAAAAGCGGTTTCTCTACACAAAAATGTTTGTCGTTCATCGACATGTAAAATTATTACGGTTTTAGTGATAGAGGGCTGTGAGAGGCGGGCAGTCGTTTTAGCGAAATCAATACAGTTACGTTTTTATCTCTTTTTTAAAAGAAGTAGCACTTTAGCCAACTATGCCTTACCATGCTACATTCTTTAGGAAAGGGGTAGAGCGCAGAAAAGACAGGTGGAGAAATTATAGCCATTCTATTAGTTATTTTACTTCGCCGGTGAATGTGCTATGTAGACTGACTGATGGAGACTTAATGCTGTAATGCTAAATTGTTAATATTTATGTATACTATCAGACAAAAAATAAAAAACAAACATATATTTTTCTTTTTTTTTTTTGGTTGCCGCAGGGGTTGAACCCTGATTTGTAGACAACGTGCTTACTACCAAGACGACAGCAGTAGCGAACCCTACAAATGAAAAACATTAGTGTATTATTTCTCGATCGCCTGGAAGCCAGGTAACTCTAGCAGCTTTTTCGCGTACCCTGCATATATTCCCGTATGCTCTACAAATGCTTAATTTAAATTAATCCTTCCTGATCACTTTTGTATGTGCCATTTCCCAAGCCAGCTTTTAAAAATTATTTTTAAACTTTCATTTCTTCAAAAGCAAACGAGTGGTAAGCAAACTAAAGAAAATACTAATTGTTATACTGAGTACTATTCTCTTTCTTTCGTTTTTCTGTTTAAATAAAAAAAAGGTTTTTGCTGTTTTGATGTCGAGGCATTATTCAGACTAACAATAAAATATAAAATAAAGAATTTTTGTTTAATACCATACGTCACCTGGAGTAATTCCCTGCAAAATGGGAGATTTCATTAATTACTATGATGCCATCGACTCTTGCTGACGACACAGCCTTTGTTAGTGTTCACGAAGGTGCCAGTGAAGCAACCACTTAATGGACCATACATTTTTTGGTGGAAAAATGATCAAAGGAATAGAGAATTACATTATCTTTATTGGTGTTTGTTTTGGAATAGCCAGCGAGACTTGTGCAAACGTAGTTGGATAAAATAAATATAAACTGCCTCAATGATATATATATATATATAACACGATTCTAAAACGTATATATTGCCATGGAATGCAGTAATTGGAGACTGACCATATAAACTTAGAAAACAATTTAAAAGTGCCAAATTAAAATTCTAATAATGATTACTGCAGCCAGTTCCCAGCAAAAAATTAGACATTACCTTACAAAGTACTTGCCATATAATGACATACTTTTGTGATTGCCATATTTTGTTACTCGCTTACAAAACACATTACATTAGTTTCCAAAAAAGGAAGTAGTAATGGAACTAGTTCTTTGTGTTAAAAGAGACTACCGTATTAATTGTACTCATTATTTCCTACAATAATTAATGTAATCGATTCTCAGTAATTGATTATAAAAGTCTCATGCCTTGTTAAAATCATTAAGTAGGCAATCTCGTTGGGAAGTACTTCTGCTAAAAATGCTTAATTCCACACCCGATTATCTTTTCAAAAATTTTTTTGCTGGGTTACTACTTAAAAAAACTCGAACCTCTATAAGGAACCAAACGTTGCAAGCTTTCTCATTGTAAGAACGCATTTAAAAAAAATTTGAAAGATATGCTTACCGCCAAGCCCGCAACATATTAAACGATCTTGGTTGAAGAGGGAAGAATACTTACATACTATGATTAAAGACTATTTGGTCTAACATTAGCTGGACTTTATTAAGCACTAGCTATTCCCAGTGCGCTACACTATACCAATAGTTATGATTGTATTTCGAGCACTCTACCAATCCGGCCAGTTTTAAATTTGTTTATGCACACTAATATGGTAGTTACTTGTACATGATTTTAAGAACCTTCACCTTACAGTTCACTTGGTATGATAGGTGCATAAAATATTTCGCCAGACTATGCATATTGATAAGAGAGTTATTTGAAAAAAATTTCAAGGTGATTTCTCTTCCAGTTACCAAGTAACATGGTAATTATTTACCTTATACAGAAAGTGCCGCGCCCACGTGAAATATCAAGGAAATAAGTACCCTGTTAACTAATATAAGTAACTGTCAAAATACCTGGAAGACCGGCCCACTAGGGTAGGCAGCTATAACTTTTAATAAAAAAAATTAAACATGATTTTGAAACATGAAATGGAACATGATTTTAAAAACTATGTTTCTTGTTTCAATATACACCATAAAACTACCCACGAAAATTTAATAGAAACGTTACCTCTGTATATATTTTATGCTTTAAACGCTTGGGTACTCTGAAGAAAAAAAAAATTGAAATCAGCGACGCACACATAATTATACCTGCAACTATAATTGTTGATGAAATATTCTTAAGGAAGAAAATCAAAAACTAAAAAATAAAAGAA
The DNA here is from genome assembly GCA_916610165.2 of Gymnosoma rotundatum. Classification (NCBI taxonomy): domain Eukaryota; kingdom Metazoa; phylum Arthropoda; class Insecta; order Diptera; family Tachinidae; genus Gymnosoma; species Gymnosoma rotundatum. The sequence goes on along the minus strand of OU744336.1, from coordinate 47,300,938 downwards.
ATTGAAATAAAAGAGTTTTCAAATGCAAGAATCAAAATGAAATAAGCTGAAGGCCGAAGCCGACCCCATAAAGTATATATATTTTGAGTTTTTATGCATAGCAAAGTCGATTGAGCAATGTTAATTTGCCCGTCTGTACGTCTGTCCGTCCGCGATCGGGTTGAAATTAACTTTACCAAGACACTAAATGATCTAGAAATAATTTAAACATGCCAATTGATCTGCTAAAAATCAGAACGATCGGTCTATGTGCTTCGAGACGGCGGGCAAAATATTACGAGTGCCTCTTATTTTTCCATACGAGTAATTTGAAACAATGAAGTAACTCCAATCAAAAAAAAAAAACAAATAATGGCGATAACGAAACAAATAATAATAAAACAAATATCAAGTGAAAAAACTGGCGCTCGCCCATATTTTCCGAGTTATACACCTCTGAAATTTTTATAGAAGAGTACGATTGTGCACCATATTTTTTAAAGTATCAAAAGTATCACCACAATATTTGTTTTTTTTTTTATTGGAGTTAATTCACTAAACTAGATTTACATGTATGGTGAAGGGTATATGTGAGATGGATTAACGTCAGTACCTGCCATTGATGGCCTAACCTGACGGTGGTCTTACCACTGAGTGAAATACAAAGCGTCAACTAGCGCCCTCCATCGGATGTAGCCAACAGAGTTGCAATTTCAAGAACATGGCTTGCAGGACCATGAACTTCCCCTTGCTTGAGGGTTGGAGGCTATCCATCCGTCTATTGAGAGTGCAGCAGCACACTTTTCCATCTATTCCGCGCCAGACCCGCAGATATAGACTTTATTACCAGCACCCACCACGTGTACCCTAAAGTGACCTCACTAATAACAGGCTACAGGGATGGGCGGCTCTCTGTATGGGCCACCGGTTCCCGTGGTACCAGTTTATTAAGGCTATTATTATTCATACGTTATTATTAATTAAGGAAACTGGTGAAATCCTTCGACAGTACCCAACTGTCTATCCAGCTTCAGTGCCTGCAACACTGGGGGACTGGTTTCCCTTATACCCCCGATGATCCTCGTCTGCACCTAGGTTAGGTCAGCACAGACTCTTGGTGCCCCCGGGGGGAATGGTGAAGGGTATATAAGATTAGGCATATCCGAATATAGCACTCTTTGTTTTTTTAAATAATCTTTTATTTTATTAAATTAATTGGGTTGATTCCGCCAGTATATAATAAACTGTTGTTATAATTTTCGGTAATAACCGTCGTCACTGGCTGTGTACTTTGGATGTTCGGCGAGCGCTTTCGATGTGATAACATCATTTTCAAGCCGCGTTTTTGTTTAAACTGAAGAGATAGTGTAAAGAATAAAAGGTGGTGGGTTTAGGTAATTTTTGTCCGTTTAAATAGTATTATGCAGGTAGATTGCCTGATATCTGTCTTGTTTATTGGGGTAAATAGTTAATATTTGGGTCTTTTATTATTGGATAGGTAAGTGTGACCGTCTGTGGGTGTTTTTCGTTTGTAAGAGTGTTTTAGTAATTTTAGTGGTGTAAAAATCGTGTCAGAGGTTGTGTTTACCTGTTCGTTAATAATGTCTCTGTTAAACGTTCGTGTTTTGTAAATTTCCATGTTTTCAAGAATGTCTAGTCTTCGTCCTTTTTTACTTGGGTGTAATACTGTCATACATTCATCTATTTCCTTTGGTTCGTGTCCATGTGTGTTAAGGTGATTTGCGAAATTGGAGTCTTCCCTTTTCCTTTTGTATGATCGTATGTGTTCTGTAAACCTTGTTTTTAATGTTCGTCCAGTTTGTCCGATGTATGTATGGTTGCAAGTACAAGTAAGTCTGTATACTCCGCTGGTGCTAAATTTATCCGTTGTTTCTATTGATGTCTTAAGATTGTTACGTAGAGTGTTGCTTGTTTTTAATGTTGTGTGTAAACCTTCTTTTCGGAAAAGGTTGGTTAATCTATATATTTCTGGTCCTGTGTAAGTAAAGATGTGTCGTCGTGTTGTGTCGATAGTTTCCTTGTCTTCTTTCTTCTTGTTTTTGTTGTTGTATTGTCTGAGTAGTTTGTCGATGGTTGTGTGGTTGTATCCGTTATTTTTAGCTATAGTGTAAATTGTATCGAGTTCTTTGTTGTATTTATCTGGAGCGAGTGGGACTATTTTAAGTCTGTGAATCATGTGTCTAAACGCTGCGAGTTTATGTTGAGTTGGATGGTTTGAGGAGCTGTGGATAGTTGTGTCTGTCATGGTTGGTTTTCTATAAATGTCAAAGTTTAATGTATTAATTCCTCGTATTATTGATATGTCAAGATAATGTAAAGTTCTGTTTTGCTCTTTTTCCATTGTGTATGTGATTTTATTGTGTATTATGTTTAAGTCTATAAGAATTTGTTCGGCGTTGTCTCTTTCTAGGATGCATATAATGTCATCTACGTATCTGTAGTAATGGGTTATTTTATGTTTTTCCATCAGTTTTTTGATGTGTAGTTGTTCTAAGTGTTGCATGAAAATCTCTGTGAAGATTGCGGATGTTGGGTTTCCCATGCCGAGTCCATCAGGTAGTTTATAGAAGTTATTGTTGAATCTAAAGTAGTTTTGTTTTAATATCGTCTTTGCAATATCCATTATTTCGTTGATATATTGATTGTCGTATATGTTGGAAAGTATGTTACGTAGGATAGTCAAAGTTTCGTGTGTGGGTATTGATGTATATAGATCCTTTATGTCGAAGGAAACGAGTCTCGTATTATCAGTGATTTTGATGTCCTTAATTTTGTTTATGAGGTCTTGTGTATTTCGTAACATGTATGTGTTCTGCAAATTTATTTTCTCTTTTAAGAATGTGGCAAGGTGTTTGGCCAAGTTATATGTAGGCGCAGGTTTGTAATTTACTACAGGTCTGATTGGAATATTTTCTTTATGAATTTTAGGTTGTGCTCTGAGTGTAGGGGGTCCTGGGTTCATGTTCATGAATATGTATAACTTTCCGTCAGTGAACGTTTTGCAGCGTTTTAGTAGGCTTCGTATTTCCTTTTGGAATGAATCGGTTGGGTCATTCTTGAATTTTGTGCATTTTACTTGCTGAATGAATTGTTGTGTTTTCTCTATATAGTCTTTCTTGTGCATTATTACAGTTGTGTTCCCCTTGTCTGCTTTAGTAAGTAATAGATTATTATTCCGAAGTTTTGCTTTTATCTGTCTAGTAGTTTTTTGTTCGTCAGGATTAGTTTTAGATGAAGTGTGTTCTCTTATTGTTTTTTCAAGTACATCGGCTATCTTGTGTCTCATGTGTTCTTGTCGGTCAGTTGGTAAGTGTGTAATAGTAGCTTCGGCGTCTACGATTTGGGTTTCAATTGTTTTTTCTATTTTATCAAAAGGTAGATTATGTTTTAGTCCCTTCTCTATTAGTTTTGTTTCATTGTCGCTGAATTCTATGTTTGTCAGGTTTTTCACTCGTGGGTAAAATTCTGAGTTTGTACGTTTTTCAGTCTGTTTTGTGAGTTTTGTAAATTTTCTTTCCATCCGCTTGTATTTGTCAGTCATCTGATTTTGTATCCTTTCATGTAAGTTGTGTAAAAATGTGGGAAATAAATGGTAAAGATTATGTCTTGTTAATAAGTCTGATACTTTTAAGTGAAGATGATAAGTTTCCTTATTATTACACGCGCAAAGCGTGTAGCCCAACTGACATGGATAAAGACTGAAATACGCTCACTTTACATTAAAAAAGACAAACTCAATAAGGAAACTTATCATCTTCACTTAAAAGTATCAGACTTATTAACAAGACATAATCTTTACCATTTATTTCCCACATTTTTACACAACTTACATGAAAGGATACAAAATCAGATGACTGACAAATACAAGCGGATGGAAAGAAAATTTACAAAACTCACAAAACAGACTGAAAAACGTACAAACTCAGAATTTTACCCACGAGTGAAAAACCTGACAAACATAGAAATCAGCGACAATGAAACAAAACTAATAGAGAAGGGACTAAAACATAATCTACCTTTTGATAAAATAGAAAAAACAATTGAAACCCAAATCGTAGACGCCGAAGCTACTATTACACACTTACCAACTGACCGACAAGAACACATGAGACACAAGATAGCCGATGCACTTGAAAAAACAATAAGAGAACACACTTCATCTAAAACTAATCCTGACGAACAAAAAACTACTAGACAGATAAAAGCAAAACTTCGGAATAATAATCTATTACTTACTAAAGCAGACAAGGGGAACACAACTGTAATAATGCACAAGAAAGACTATATAGAGAAAACACAACAATTCATTCAGCAAGTAAAATGCACAAAATTCAAGAATGACCCAACCGATTCATTCCAAAAGGAAATACGAAGCCTACTAAAACGCTGCAAAACGTTCACTGACGGAAAGTTATACATATTCATGAACATGAACCCAGGACCCCCTACACTCAGAGCACAACCTAAAATTCATAAAGAAAATATTCCAATCAGACCTGTAGTAAATTACAAACCTGCGCCTACATATAACTTGGCCAAACACCTTGCCACATTCTTAAAAGAGAAAATAAATTTGCAGAACACATACATGTTACGAAATACACAAGACCTCATAAACAAAATTAAGGACATCAAAATCACTGATAATACGAGACTCGTTTCCTTCGACATAAAGGATCTATATACATCAATACCCACACACGAAACTTTGACTATCCTACGTAACATACTTTCCAACATATACGACAATCAATATATCAACGAAATAATGGATATTGCAAAGACGATATTAAAACAAAACTACTTTAGATTCAACAATAACTTCTATAAACTACCTGATGGACTCGGCATGGGAAACCCAACATCCGCAATCTTCACAGAGATTTTCATGCAACACTTAGAACAACTACACATCAAAAAACTGATGGAAAAACATAAAATAACCCATTACTACAGATACGTAGATGACATTATATGCATCCTAGAAAGAGACAACGCCGAACAAATTCTTATAGACTTAAACATAATACACAATAAAATCACATACACAATGGAAAAAGAGCAAAACAGAACTTTACATTATCTTGACATATCAATAATACGAGGAATTAATACATTAAACTTTGACATTTATAGAAAACCAACCATGACAGACACAACTATCCACAGCTCCTCAAACCATCCAACTCAACATAAACTCGCAGCGTTTAGACACATGATTCACAGACTTAAAATAGTCCCACTCGCTCCAGATAAATACAACAAAGAACTCGATACAATTTACACTATAGCTAAAAATAACGGATACAACCACACAACCATCGACAAACTACTCAGACAATACAACAACAAAAACAAGAAGAAAGAAGACAAGGAAACTATCGACACAACACGACGACACATCTTTACTTACACAGGACCAGAAATATATAGATTAACCAACCTTTTCCGAAAAGAAGGTTTACACACAACATTAAAAACAAGCAACACTCTACGTAACAATCTTAAGACATCAATAGAAACAACGGATAAATTTAGCACCAGCGGAGTATACAGACTTACTTGTACTTGCAACCATACATACATCGGACAAACTGGACGAACATTAAAAACAAGGTTTACAGAACACATACGATCATACAAAAGGAAAAGGGAAGACTCCAATTTCGCAAAACACCTTAACACACATGGACACGAACCAAAGGAAATAGATGAATGTATGACAGTATTACACCCAAGTAAAAAAGGACGAAGACTAGACATTCTTGAAAACATGGAAATTTACAAAACACGAACGTTTAACAGAGACATTATTAACGAACAGGTAAACACAACCTCTGACACGATTTTTACACCACTAAAATTACTAAAACACTCTTACAAACGAAAAACACCCACAGACGGTCACACTTACCTATCCAATAATAAAAGACCCAAATATTAACTATTTACCCCAATAAACAAGACAGATATCAGGCAATCTACCTGCATAATACTATTTAAACGGACAAAAATTACCTAAACCCACCACCTTTTATTCTTTACACTATCTCTTCAGTTTAAACAAAAACGCGGCTTGAAAATGATGTTATCACATCGAAAGCGCTCGCCGAACATCCAAAGTACACAGCCAGTGACGACGGTTATTACCGAAAATTATAACAACAGTTTTATTTTATTGTTTAAATTGTGTATACAGACAAGCCAAGCCAAGAATTCTATTAATGCTTAATGGCAAACAAATTTAAGCACCACCCTTTTAATGTCGAAAAGCAAAGAAACCTAAGTATCATAGAAAATAAGTTCAACTTTAAATAAATTTAGAGATTTGTATTGCCGCAATAAAAAATTACTTTTACCCCAGAACATTCAATATCTTGGTTTTTTATTTTACATATTTCTTCTTGCTTTGTTTTTTTTTTTAAATTTAAGTAAATGTAGGCTACACTGCAAATGTTGTTGTTGCACTTTTTGTTTCTGTTTAATTTTTTCTTTAAACTGAATAAGATAAAATAAAACAAACAATTAAAACTTCATATTAAAAGTTTTTCTGCTTTGTTCTGCTCTGCTATGTTCTGTTCTGTTCGTGTTTTATTTTGTTTTGTTTTATATTATTTGCTATTTTAATATTTCAAAGTTGTCTACAAAAATTCAGAAAAAACATTATTTTTTGTGTTGTTTCATTTTTATATTCTTTACAAAAGTAGTTCAAGGCAAATGTGTGCAATAATACAAATTCCAAAAAAAGAAAAATAAAATTTTTGTTACAAACATGTTTAACTTTGTAGTTATTGCCAAAAATTTTGTTGAACTTTTTCTTCCTTAAATATTTGTTTTAAAATGTGGCGAAATTTTAGTGCGGTGTTTTTGTATTTCCTTAAAATAAATTTTTGTTTATTGTGTCCTAAATTTAACCGGAAAGTGTAAATAAAACATAAAGGTTTATTTTTATTTAGAATGCCAGCCCTGAAAGAAGCTTTTTATTATTTCCAACATAAAAATTGGAGTGGTTTGCAAAGGTTTTTTATTTGTTTATTTTGCCATTTACAGGTTGTCAAAATAACTTTTTTTTTAATTTGTGCATCAAATTCACCTAAAGAAATCATTAGTAATAGACTGTTGCTAGCCAATAAGTGAAGGTCCTGAAAAGCCATTTTTACCTGGAGAGCTTTATATAAATAAAATCTGAATAATCATGTCCGTGTTAATCGGTGATTATGTGATAAAATATATGTAAAAAAATGTTTCTTCCAAGTCATATACACGATTCACTAAATTTTACTTTTGGTTGACCGTCATTTCCGTTTAAAATGATTTTTTATTTGCTTGAGGCAACATCTTTTTCGGCTCCTTAAAACTTCTTTTCAAGAGTCGTGCTTATGATATAATTTCTCATTCAAAGTAGTTTGTGCTGAAGTTTCCATAAGTTTTAATAACATATTATTTCGCCACAAATTATTCTAAAGTCTCATGTCAACAATCTTATAATGTTTTTTGCAATGCTGTGTAAGGAATTCTGGCAGTACTCTTGTAAAAAGGTGTGCAAAATTTTATTTTCATGATATTTCAAGAAAAAGGGCCAGAATCACAACTTTAGAAGCTAAAAAAACAAGCACAATTAAAATTATCTACATTTGTGCCGCAAGTGTTACGCTGTAGACTTTAGAAAGATCCATACCACCCGGAATTATTTTATTATTGCGGATTTCAGATCCGCAAATGCAGACAGTCTGGAGAGGCTAACAAGGATCCATGGCATAGAAGGTGGGCAATAATTTTCTCTTTCTGCTCCTCATTCTGCATTAATTATCTATATAATATTCCGTCAATATTTACATTAGAACCTTAAAAGAGTGCTAGTTCTAACTTGAACTAGTATGAGCCAGTAAATTAGTGGTAACCTGAAATTAATAGGGACGGACCTCAACAACCTCTGGTAATGTGATCATCATGGTCTGTCAGTTGCCATTATAAATTCCATTTCTGCGTACCTACAAGAGTGCTCATAACAAATATATCCCTATCGTGTTAAGGGATGAGCATTTCGAAAAATTTAATCGCTTATAATTCAAAATATATGATACCTATTTTAAAGTCTTAAATACACTTTGATCCCCATCTTACCAATGTATATCCCATCCGAATTCCCTTCCCACAGCTGGACTCATCTGTATGATCGGCACATAACGAGTTAAGTATTTTTAAAAAATTTTAGTATATCCTAAAAGATCTCTTTAAAAGCTTTGAAATGATACCCATATTGATACCTTAAAAAGAGGCCTATAACTCGGAAAATATCGGCGAGCGCCAACTTTTTCAGCTAATGATTTTTTCCTATTTTTTTTAATTCTCTATCGCCCCCTATATTTGTTTTTTGATTGGAGTTACCTCACGATAGTGAATTTGTTCTAAGTAATATAGAAAAAATTTAGGGAGGTGTGAGTTTTGCCGCTGCTTCGAAGGGTGTCAATCGATCTTGCTTATTTTCAATAGCGAAATTTTCAAAAGTATGTCTGATTGATTAGGTTAGGTTAGGCAGGTAGCCGTGTTTCCACAGCCCAATTGAGTCCATTAATTGATACTTTTGTGTTACCTGCTGTCAGAAGGGAGTGAAAAAAGACACATAGAGAGAAGAGTAAAGCAGGACATAGAAAAAGAAGTGAAGATAAGGAAAAGAGAAAAGAAGAACTGTAGATAAGAAGATCCGAAAAATACAGAGAAGACCCTGCTGGATAAGGCCAGTTGGCCAAAAAGTGTCCGTTTGTGGGCCAGTGAACCACCGACTGCACCTCAAAAAGGACTAGATCCTACCTGTACCCAGTGATGATATACCAGATGGGCAACCTTAGTATCTCAGCCGTATATACCCCAGCGCGAGCACAGACAGAGGAGGTGTTCTACCGTCTTCTCCTCATCTCATTTTTATAGCATGGGCCGCAAATAGACATTGCCCAGTAACCGCAGCCACCAAGTCACGCAATCGACTCCTCGGAAACTACCGCTCTGCTCTATCCTAAGAGGGTCAGAGTGTTCTAGCGGTCGTACATGTTAACTCGTTTAACTATCTAATCTGGGCCAGATTGTAGAGAACAAGTTCGATACACTGCCCGCAAGCAAGGATATTGCTACAGGTGTCACTTTGCTAGTTCGTTGGCTACATGGTTGCTCAATTTTGTCCTATGTCCCCTCACCCATTTTAGTGCGACTGTCGAAACGTCCGCCATTCCGTTAAGGGATGTCCGGCATTCAGAGACAAGTTAATATGTTGTTAACACATCCTTGAGGGACATAATAATGTCTAAGCTCTTGGCATATTTAAATTTTCTCTAGTTCATCTTGTGCCTTGGCAAAGTTGATTTTAACGCGAATACGGAGGACTTCGCTATTCATAAGAACTCTGAATATATTTATGTATAAACTTTATGGGATATACTTTTTGCTTTGAAGGATATAAAACCTGCTTTTAGAAAGGAAAATAAGAATATGTCAGTAAAACCTAAAGAATAAAAGAACCGAAGAAAAAATATGTAGTGCTTAGTAAAGTGTGGAAATAATTCGCTATATGGGTGGGAGAAATAAATGTAAATGAAAAATATTAATTTTCGTATTCACTTTTTCTAAACAAATTTCTTGAATACATAGATAAAAATTGGTTGGTATCTTGTAAATAGGTAAAAGGAATGTTAATAGTATCTGACTTTAGGAATTATTTTTATTATTCTTACGTAGATGGTTTATCTAAAGTTTGGGCAGATTCGGAGAATCTAAAACAGTCATTTACAGCTGTAACGATTTAAAACAAAAATTAAAACATAGATTTAAGTACTAAGAGAATATGCTTATTTAAAACATAATTGACAGGAGGGGTAAGTGTGGGAGATAAAAAATGCGCGAAATCGTTTAAAAATAAGAAATTTTAAAAATATTTCAAAGAAAAATAAGTTCTTCATATTCATAAGGTCATATAGGGTGAAGGATATCTTTTATAACTTCGATTTTAATCAAATAAAAAACTTGCTTGGACGAGTAGCCGCCCCGACAATAGCTAGTTTTACTAATAAAAATTGTGTGCAGTAGAAGAAAGCCACTTGTTAAATTTAACTAAAATTTTTGTTGTTATAAACTAATAAATCTATTTTAAACCCTAAAAATACCCATTTAAATGTTTTTAGATGGCATTCAATTTCCATTGTTAAACAAAAATTTATTGGCATTTTCCCTGAAAAAATGTACTGTGGGGAACGTGGAAAAAATTTAAAACAAATTTGTAATTTCTTAATTGCTTTTCCAGTTTTATGAAAGGTAGCATCTGCTCGCAAACTGTGTGCGTTTTCCATCATGTAGCAAAAATACCAAAGTTTGTATTATTGTTTGCATTAGAGTTCCCGAACAAACTATTAAGTATTTTTTTTTAATAAAAAAACTATTGCCCCTATTGTGAATTATAAGTTTTAAATTAATTTGGTCGTTGTTTATAAATTTGCATTGCCGTTCTCAACTCAAATCATGGTTGACTTTTTAGTTGTGTTCACTGTTTTTTGGAATTGTCATTCTCAATTGTGCACAAGTTTGGTTGACAACCACGATTAAGATACACAACTGCATATTATGAGTTGGGTTTTTTATACGTTACAGTTTAATTCAATATTAGGTCCACAAAAATGGAGAAATAGTAAGAAAAAAATGTTTTGCTTAATTTAACAGTTTCCCAGCATTAAGGATATTCACAAAGCTTTGAAAATTACAACGAAAGCTCGGTTGAGCGACTTGCTCAAAGTATGGAAAAAAAATCAAAAAAAATCTCGGGGGAAACAAAATGACCAAGAATTATTGTAAAAATTTATGGGAAGTATTTGCAGAGGAAATAAATAGTAAATGAATAAAATTCTTATTGTAATTGTAAGTCATATTTTGAATATTTTTACTTTATAGTTGGTAGTTCTAGAGTGTGGGGTTAATAGTGAATTTTCCTCCTTGAATGTAGCAAATCTACATTAGCTTCGTTTTCATCTTTATAAAGAAAACTACACATATGTTCATTTGAATTTGTTTCGAATTCAACACTTAAAACACTTATTTCTTGCACTTTATTTACATGAATTTGTCTGCTTTTCTGTCAAACTTGATATTTGAATTTGGTAACACCTTTACAATTTCAACTAAAAACAGTTCTGTTTCGAACACTACAAAACAATTTAAGAACGACAATAGTTTTTTGTATTTTATTTTCTGATATTCCCAAAAAAGTTTCAAAAATTTTCTTAAATTGATTTTTTTTAATTTTTTGATTTGCCATATAAAAAGTTGAAGAGTCATTAAAAGTTTCAGATTTTAGTGTTTTATTTCAACCATGCGATTAGAAGAAATGTTATACTATATTGATATGTATTTCAAAATTAGGTATATTTAACTCAAAAACAAGTAAAAGTGCTAAGTTCGGATATGCCGAATGTTATATACCCTTCACCATCTTTGTAAATCTAGTTAATCTAGTAACTCCAATCGTTTAAGCAAATATTGGGGCGCCAGAGAATTAGAAAAAAAATTGATACTGCATATATATTATTTTACATAAAAATGCCATTGACTATTAATGGCTTAAGCATTTTTAAACAATTTTAGTATTTCCATAAAGATCTATTCAAAAGCTTTAACATTATACCCATATCAATATTTTAAAAGCTCGAAAAATTCAGAGCCCCGTAACTCGCAAGATAAGAGTGAGCGCCAATTTTTTCAATTTTTTTTTATTGAAGTTATTTTATTGTTCCATATGGCATGAAAAAATTAGAGGTAGCATGGTGTTTTGCGTGCAGCCTCGAACGACATGGACCTATCATGTTGATTTTCAATAGCACCACTTTTGTGTGCGTGTTTATCATGTATTGCGTCAAAATTTGTTTACATTTATTTCAATTTTTATTTTGCTCTTGTTTTTTACGTGTTTCTTTTCATTTTTATTATGTTCTATCAGGGATGGTAAACGAAATATTCAAATTACACTTTTCGAACTCAAGTTGCATTGAACATCCTTTTATTGAATTTTTGTTTAAATTTACATTGATATAGTCATTTAGAGGTCATTCTCTTACTTTTTTTTATAATAATTAAGAAAAATTCATATTAATTTTTTAGTTAGAAAAATAATAAAATGTTAGCCACTTTACCGTCTCTGAACTGTTTTTTGACATAATACATGAAATTTTGTATTTGTGTTGACTTGCATATACTTAATATAAATATACTTTGAGTACAACAAAAAAAAAAAAAAAATGCTATATTCAGCTATGCCGAATCTTATATACCCTTTACCATCTATGTTAATCTAGTTTAGTGAAGTAACTCAAATAAAAAAAAGCAAATATTTGGATGATAGGGAATTTAAAAATTTTTTCAGTTTATAGATTTTTTTCTTATTTTTTAATTCTCTATCGCCCAAATGATATAGGAAAATTAGAGGTAGGCGTGGTGTTTTGCCCGCTGCCTCAAAGCACATGGACCGATAATGCTGATTTTCAATAGCACCTCTTTTGACACTATGTCTGATCGATTGTCGTATTTATTTTTTCTCTAGCTGATCTAGTGCCTGGGCAAACTAGATTTTAACACTAACACGGCCGGACAGACGGACATCGCTCAATCGACTTCGCTGTGCATATAAATAATTTATGTGGTCGGAAATGGATATTAGAGAAATTACGAACAAAATGATAAACTTAGTTATACCCTTTTTCCACCTCTTTTGTGGTAAAGGTAATGCCCAAATTAAAGTTTCTATAACTTCAATTGCAAAAGATATTACAAAATAGTTTTTTTTTTTTTGGAAAATATGTAAACCAAAAAAATATTTTCAATTCCGAATAAAGGAAACAATGCAATAATACAGAATTGGACCAACAAAGAAACAACATTTTAGCACGTTTTGAAGGATGTATTTTGTTGAATAGCGAAAAGTACGCAAAAAATAAATAAATATGGAGAATCTTCTATTGGCAGAAATATGTAGTTTTGGGCAAAATACTTAATCCTTATTGAGGGTTTATTAAACGCTTACTAACGCAGTGTTTGAAAACAGCCTTTTCTAAATTTCAGATGTCTTTCTGTATTCCTATCGAGTGGTTTAAAGATAACAATATGCGGTTTGTTTAAACTAATGTAATCCACTAAACTTTCCTGTACACCATCTAGCTTAAAGAATTAGGTCTGGCGAAATTGTTGTTGTTGTTGTGTGTAAAAAATGCCTTACTGTTCAGCTAGACAACTTAACAAAACACAAAATTATTTAGTTCAAAAATCAGACTTTAACTTCACTTATTTTTTAAATTTGATATTTTCAAGGTGTCCATTTAGTTCAAATTCATTTAATTTACAGACATTACTTTTCTGCCACATTTCCCACTGTACATTAGTAAATGCCGCTGGTATTTTTTTTGACAAACAAAATAAAATTGAAAAACCCCAACTGTATGAATATTTTTTTAAGTTAAAAACTTAGTTTCCGCTTTTTTTTCTGTACAAGATTTTTTTTCTCCATTTAGGGTTTTTGCATTGGCATAAGTTTTTGCACTTTTACTTGATATTCTCTTGTTTGTTTATTTGTTGGTTTCATTTTGATTCCGTTTTTAATTCAGTAAAGTTGGTTTCATAGATTATGGTTACAGTTTTTGTTTTTGAATAAATATTGGCCTGTGCTCGAGTGTGAGTGGTTAAGTTTTCTATTTTCTTTTTTTGTTTGTTTTGTAACGGAAGTAACTCAAAAAAAAAGTATTCAAATAATCATAGTATAGTTAGTTTATATTTGTACGAGTTCAGAAAGAAAAAAAGAAAAAAAAATAATATTTTAATAGTTTGAGTTTGTGTGTTAAAACTGGCATTTCCTTTGGCACAATTTTGGTGGTGTCTGGTTGTGCTAGGTGCCGTTCCAAGTACATTTTCCTAAAATTTGCTTTTTAAGTGGCTGACCAAATATAAACACATATTTTTATAGGACAAACGAAGAAAGGCATTCAGTTAAAAAATTAAGTTATGAATACGAGTTTTCACAAGATCTTTAGGGTCAAGAGTAGTTTAAATAACCAATTGAATGTTGGCAGGGTTTTATTTAATTTCAAAAATTAAATGACATTTAATTTATGACATTTTCTTAGTGTGACAAATGTTTATTGTGAACTTTAAATTTCAATGATAAAATATTTTCCAATAACTTAAGAAAAAATAAATTAAATAATGCAGATATTTTAATTTAATTTTATATATTTTATGAAGTATATTTTTTAAAATAAAAAAGTGCTGTTGTTTCTCTTTAAATTTAGAGACATATTTATTTAAATTAAATTAAAATAGTTTTTTCTCTAATCACGAGTTTAGAAATTAAATTAAAAAAAAAAAATAACTTGAGCCAAAACACATGTCAATTTTAATTCATTTATAATATCTACGGTTCAAATCGTGATTGAAAAAAAAATCGAAATTAAAATAAACGCAGGGCACAGCGTATTTATATTTATACTAAATTCACAACAGTAGAGTTGTGTAGTTCGTAAACGACCTAGTTCAATTAAACTACTCAATCAATTGAACTAAATGGAGCGCTCTTTTTACTGAGCTCTTTTGGCTCAGTTATTGAGCGCCTTTTCTAGTTCATCATTATTTATATTAAAGCAAATATAAAATTAAACTTTAATTAAACCTTTGGTCCAAATTAAGCAGAAACATCCTTTAGTGATCAGAAAATATATTTTTATGAACCAATATTTTTTTTTAATTTTAACGGTTTACGAAAATAAAGACAGATAAATGTACATAATTACATATAAGTAATCTCTTAATCGATTTTCAATTGCACAATATTTCATTAGTATGAGTAATTGTGTATTTAATGTCTGATAAATTTATCAAAGAACACTAAAAATTTTATGAGCTAAAAACAATTGAGCTAAACATATCAACTGGAAGCACTCAGTTGTTTTAGCTCAATAAGTGAGCTTGAACTAAATGACCGAACTAGTTCGTTCTAATGAGCTGAGCTAAAAGGAGCGCTCACTTTAAAGAGCTGATAAACCCAACTCTACACAACAGTCAATATGATACTGTAACGGCATCTATAATATTGCGAGCTAACAAGTATGAATTATTAAAAAAAAAAAATTGGATTTCGTGACCATATCGAACGTTATTACCAAGCAAAAACAAATCTACAAGACGAGTTACAAAAACAACGACAAACAAATGCTTTGGATTGTGGGTGGACTTCGTCTAACCAAATTAATATTAAGATTAGTTGCTTAAGTAGATGATGTTTACAACGTACACAACCTAAGGTGGATAGATGTGAAGAATGCTGATGAAGGATTTAGCGATCCATAAAATGCGGCAGCTAGTTTCTAATTTTGCTTGTTTTCTTTGGAAAACGTCCGCAAACATTTGTAAATAATTTTTAGAAATTAAATTATGAAATGAACCTAAGCCGAAGAAAATCAATTTTAAATCATCTAATTCTAAATATTTATTTCTAAATTTGTTAAAAAATTTTTTTTTGTAATATTTATTATGTTAATCTACATGAACTGTACTTAATTCCTTTACAAAAAAAATTCGCTTTTGCTTTTATAGCTCAACAGTGAATTTTACTCCAATTTTGTACAAAAAATTCAAGAGTTTTATATCTCAAGTCAAATTGATGAAATGAGAACTATATTCAAGCAACAAAGCAAAAAGACAATAAAAACTCAAAAACTTTTGATACAAAAACACAGTAACTTTGAGTAATTTTTTTCCTACATTTTATTTTCCGACCACTTCACATGTATTACATTTTCTTTAACCTTTTTTCCTAAGCTCTGCATGTGTCAACACGTACAAAGTTTTGAAACGTGTTACAACCAAATTGTTAAATATGTATGCAAGTATTGTATATTGTTCTATTTTTGGTTGTTAGTTAAAAGGTAAAACCATTTTTCTTACAATTCCATAAGCAATATTTTTGTATAAATATTTATTAGGTTGATCTCTGAAATTTTGAGGAGAATTTAACATGTCATTAAGAATGTATTGCTTCTAAGTCAAAGGCGCTTTTTCTTATGAGCGATTTAATACATTTTCGTTGAATTCACAAACTGTTACTGGTTTCAGCCTTTTCTCGACTAATCGAATACAAATTCAATAACAAAAATAAAATTGGTTGTGGTATTGTTCTTTGTAACCATATATGATTGTGGTAAACAATCTTTAATTGTTTAAAAAATATTTTTGCTACAAAAATTTAAACTAAAAATTTTTTACTTCAAATCTAAACACAACAAATTTTTAATGGGTCGATTTTATGCAGTAGCCAAACTTCAGTTGCATTGGCAGTTTCCAAAGTTAAATTACAGATGACAGCTTGGAACTTAAGTTACAAAATAGTAGTGGTGTGGCAACCACATATTACATGGTTGCCTTCAAGGTTTTTTTTAATTAAAAAGAGGGTCAAACCGAAACAGAATAGGTGTTAATTCAAGAAGATTCGAGTCGTCTCTTAAGCTAAGTCTAATTGATGACACGTTCACGACGTCATTGTCATCAGAAAATAACTCTACAAAAACAAATCTACGGTGCACCAACTTGGACTATATAGAATTTTTACTCGCTTTTTAATCTTTTATTTCATATAATTACAATCAATTATTTACACAGCTTTAAATTTTTAATTTGGAAGAATACCAAGAACACCACATGGCTGAATAAGTTAATTGGGACCTCCTGAACACAAAAAACGCTATAATTATTTTTTTTAAGTACCGTTTTTTAGATAACTGTACTTTTGTGTTTTTCGGTGTATGGTCCCACTCAAACCCTTGTGCAGCCCAACCGAGATAAATGGCACACCGTTGGAAAGGTAATTTAATGTCGATATACAGCAACTTTCTATCTGCCAAAAAATGGCTGAATTATGGCACCTTAAAGTACAAAATTTGCCTATTTTTAAAGTTTTTTCAAAATTTTTTATTTTCACTTGGTTCTTTTTTTACGTTATAGTAAAGGACTGGAATGTTTTATTCTTTTACTAAATACTTTATTTTATTACCAATATTTTCAGCGTAATTTGAAAAAAAAAAACGGATGAAAAATAAAGTTTTGATTAAGGATTTTGTGGAACGACAATATTTTCATTTTCATTGCTCACACACTATATTCGGGGTTGTTTTAGTAGGTAGGAAACGGAAAAGGCATTCAATTACTTTTCCAACGGTGTGCTATTCATCTCGATCGGACTTTTTGGTTGGGCTCCACAATGGATTGAGTGGGACCATACACCGAAAAACTTTGTGTGAGCACCGTTATATAAAAAAACGGTACATAGAAAAAAATAAATACAGCGTTTTTCATGTTTAGGAGGTCTTCATTAACTAATCTAGCCATGTGGTGTTTTTGGTATTTTTTGGCTGTAAACCAGTGTTATTTAAATAAAAATTTAACAATTCTATTCCAAACTAAGGAGTACGCAACCGAGACCGATGTTTCCAACGTTTTTCCTTACATTGCATTACCGTATGCTGTCATCCAAATGCTTAAGTTGCAAAAATATATTTAGTGTAAATTGCTGAATTGTTTAACCAGGCCGGATGCACGTGCAAAGTTCATTGGAATTTACTAACTCAATGATTATGCTGACACTGTTTATTTATTGTGTTGGCACTGTCGTTAATTTGAATAATACAAATTGTAGCAATAAGTTATAATTAAAAAAAATTAATAAGAAGTTAAGCAAAAGTACCTTCTTGACAAGATTATTGCAACCATTTAAATAATTGTTTTACGTAGCACATATATTATATATATTTTTGTCGAAAGCTAAATATTTTCCAGAATTCTAAACAGCAAAAAGGTCCAGAAAAACAAAAGAAACTTTTGATTTCTCTGTTCATATGATTGGATCCACTTTACATTTTAAAATTTGTTGTTTTCTTAATTAAACTATTTTTGAAGAAAAATAATACTTTCTACTAAACGTTACGGAGAATCGGACGAGAAAATTAATTTAAACAAACCGGTACCCGTATGCCCAGCTGCCCTCGAGGAAACCTCAGCAGATTTGCAGATCTCCTACCTCTTCAGATCATCTAGTCTGCGCGTCCCTAAAGAGTTCCTGCTGAAAAACAAACCGGTAAGAGCCTAAATTGATATTTATCGGTTGCTATCGATTGTACGGAAAATATAAAAAAGTCACAAAACTCTGGTCGCTTATTTAAAAGATATTGAAAACATAGAAAAGAACTTCAAGAAAAGCATTTCAACCGTATGAATAAAAACCTTAAGGAAAAAAGTTTTGAGAATTGCATTAAAATTTTCTCTGTCAGCAACTAAAATGAGGTCTCAAGCTGCTATCTACGCAAGTATCTCAACAGTACATAGATCCAGAGTGTATTAAAAAGTAAGACATCATATAAATTATTGTTGTACTGTGGCTTTAAGCGACGAAAAGACATTAAATTAAGATGTGTCAGATATCAATTTTATGATACGAGAATAGCGCTGTCTCAGCAGTGAGAGCGAGAAGTTATAGTCTAGGGCGTTATAAGGTATTGCAGCACAATCGATGTCTGCTGAAAACTATAAGACACTGTTAAAAGAGTTTTCTTTGATTCATACTTTTGAGCGTTGCCACACTTGTACAATATTTTCAAAATAAAATGTTTGTCTTCTCTATTGGTCACCCTATTCTGATGAGCTTAAGATAATCCAAAACGTATAAAAGAAGAACAAATTCGACAATAAGGAATGATTAATTCAAGCCATAAAAGAATCTTAGAATGGCATTTCATTAGATTATTTAAAGGCAATTTATTATTAAATGAAAAATCATTTGTTTAAAGTTATTTTAAACTTAATATTATTGGTTCTTTTTATAAAATTACTAGCAGTGCCCACGACTTCGTCTGCTTGACATTTCTAATTTTGTTAAAATTATAATTCAGCTATCTATTATAGAGTTTTGTAGACAGTGTTAAAAATGTTCTATCTACAAAAACATTAAGTGCTGACAACTGTTTTAATACCATTATACCGGAAAAAGTGGGTACTTTTACAATTGTATTTTTATTTTGTCACAAAATGACCTATTTTAATTTACGAAATAAGTGCTATATATTGTAATCGAGGTTCTAAGGGACCTCTTCACAAAATTTTGTTCAAATCCATCCGGTTGTTTTTACGTGACGCGAACACAGACAGACGAAAATTTCAAAAATATGTATTTTTTTATTTTATATCGATTACTATCTACACCAACAACAAATTTTTCAAAACAAAATTTCATGTACACAAACAGAAATCGAGGTGGCTTTAATCAGTTGATTGAGGGTGCATTTTAAAATACGTTGAATGTATTTTATCACATTATAATCGAAATATAGGTTATAATATGTTTATACTTTAAATACAAATGTGTATAAAAATGTTGTTAGTATGCTAACGTGCTTCTTATAACAAAAAAAAAAAAAAAAACAAAATAAAAAATAATTTTACGTACAAAAATAATATGTTTTGACAACAACCGCATATGTTGCCTTTAGTGTATTGCTACCTCGATCATATTTTTTCTTTGAGTGAAAGCAATAGAGAAAAACATGAAGCTCACGTGTTTTGAGTAGTATATTAATCGGGTACAATAGTTAATGTCTCCCTAATAGCAACAACAAAGATAAATAAACACATAATAAAAATATATAAATCATTATAAAAGTCATAAAAATCCCTACAGTTGAATTCTTTTTATTACAATTTGTGACTGAATTGTGCATAAAATATTTAAACGAAGGTAAATATATCTTTTATTTATGTATGTATCATCTGTACATAAATATAATCTAAAATACTTAAAGTTGGATTTTATTTTTGGTGCTTAGAAAAATATTTGTTTTGAATTTTTAGTAAAATGCTGAAATGTGCTTGGACTCTTGAGTTTTATAAAACACAATTTATTTAAATTACTATAACTCTAGAAATTCCCAGAAAAGTTTTTATTTACTTTAAGGTGTTTTTCATTTTTATTTTCATTTTTATTTTCATTTTTATTCTTTTTTTTCCATTTTACTTTTTTGTTACATTTAAGCTGTAAACTAATTTTGTGGCAATGTCCATTTAAATAATTGTTAAAGCTTTTAATTTATTGTCATTTGTAGTCACATATAATATATATGTATGTAAGTGTGTGAGTTTGTTTTTATTTTCCCCATGTCATTTTACACTAAACCACACACAAGCATACACACTTATATTAATGCAGGGGCATGTTTGCACATAATGCATGACTTTATTTTGTGTCCTGTTGTTTTCATTATTTTATGCACTTTTTCCAGATATAGAGCATAAAGTTGTTTAATATGAAATTTTTCAACAGAATTAAATTTATCAGTAAAATTTAAAAAAGCTTAAAATCGTAAATCAGTTTTTGGTTTTCAACATTTGTACACATCTGTATATTAACATATACATAGTAAAAGCAAAAGTTTAAAGTGTTAAAGCATAGTGGTGGAATTAAACAGTTATTTATTTGCAAAAAAAAAAAAAAATTAACACTATTTAAACACACAGTATTTTTCAACTATGATTTTTTTTAATAAAAAAGATTTTAGTTAAATAATGTTTACGTTTGATCTTAAATCATTTTTGCTTCTACAGCTACAGTAAAAAAAATAATACGAGGAATAACGGAGGAATTTTTTTAAGTTGAACTAATTTTAATGTATTGCGAAAGCTAGAAGGAACGTTTTTAATTTAGTATTTGTGAGAATTAAATTTAGTTTTCAAAAATAAATAATTTTTTCTGTTAATCTTTATATTAAAATTTTGTAATTTTAAAGTTTATACATTTTATACAGAACAATGAACAAAAAAAAAAAAAAACAAAAAACAAAAAAAACAACGATTGACTAATGTAAATCCTAGAACTCCCAGAAGGGATTTAACAACTTCCAAAAATGGGGGTTTTGAGGTTTTTTGTTGTATTTATTACAAAACGGATTAGGGAGAAATAAGAGAATTCAAATTATGAGCTAGTCTTTCTATTCCGTTTAATAATCCGCTCTGCTAGCAGCAAAAAGCAAAACCAAGGTAGAAACAAATTTAATAGCTGAACATTTTCTAAAGTATAATAGTTAATTCACATGCTTTTTAGTGCTTGGTAAGAGCTGTTGTCGAAATTTTAAATATCTAATCAGAGTAAAGTAAAAAAAAAAAATTTCGCAACAGATTTAACATTTCACACACCGGCGAACTAGAGCACCCACTGTGAGTGCAATTGAATGTATTTTAATGCAGGGGAAATAGGGGCCAGAAGCTGGTGGGAAATTGCCTTCATTTTAGTTTAAACATTAACTGGTTGTCAAAAAGTAGTTGGTGCCTTTTCAGTTCATTACTTCCCCCGCAAAAAATTAAATTAGAAAGTTCTTGCCATATAATGACTTACTTTTGTGATTACCATATTTTGGTATTCGCTTACAAAACACATTTGTTGGGAAAAAATGAAGTAGTAACTGAACAAGTTTGTGAACTAAAAAAAGGCAATACTTTAAGATACGTACTTATTATCGTTATCATTTCCTACAATAATTAATGTAAATAATTCACAGTCATTGATTATAAAAGTCTCATGCCTTTTTAAAATCATTAGTTTGGTAATTTAGTTGGAAAGTTCTTCCGGCAAAAATCCTTAATTCCACACTCCATTATCATTTCTAAATTTTTTTGCTGGGTTAGTACTCATGTTTAAATATTTAACCTCGTTTCTAGTACGAGGGCTGCTATATATATTTCTGACCTGGCAACACTGAGTGCTGCCAAGTACAATCTGACATTTCCATTTGAAAGTTTGTCATTTTTAAGCATAATCGTACTCAAAACGCTTTGACGTGCGACCATTATTTGTGTTGTTTACAGTGACTTAAAAAAATTAATATAGAAAAAAATGAAATTAACTCGTGAACATTTTCGTGCTGTCATTTTTCACAAACTAACAAATGCTCTTGCTTTCAATATGAAAAATAATCTTTTTATTTTGAATTTTAAATATAGTTCTATTATTTATTGTTCAGAAATCATACATATGTAAACATATTTTTTTTATAAATTTTTTGAATAATTTTCACATAAAAAATAACATTAACTTTAAAGAAGCAGTTATGCTGAGTAAAAGCACTTTTATTATGTGTTTTTATAATATATAATATATATATATATATATAATATACTTGGCTTCCTTCGCTTTTACAAAAAAAAAAAAAAACATAAAAGTGCAAAAATATTCTCTAAAATATAGACGATGTGGTTTGTAAATACTAGTGATATTTATGGTATTATGCGTAGTAGAAGAAAAATACAACAAAATAAAAATACAAATTATTTGAATTCTTCTTCATCAACAACAGAAGTCGCCGTCGTCGTCAGTAACATTATAATTTACAGCATACTCTCAGAACCTATTAACCTTGTACACTTCTCACACATTCTTTCAGTCATGTGAATATATATAAACAAACACACAAGTACAAGTGAAATATAAACAAAAATTAACTTAAATAGACAACATACTTTTGTATCATATCATGAATGTGAATATGAAAATAAGTTTTTTTTTATTTTAACCATGCGAGAGTGATTTCATGGTGGCGTATGAGTAACAGATATAAATTTATTCTTTTGTATTTGTGTAAGGAATAATACAAAAATTCTTAAAAATTCACAACACACATATAAAAGGTAAAATTTGGAAATGTTTCATCATGTATAGTTAGTGACAAGAAATTCGTTTCGAAGGTTTTCAATTAAAAATCAAAATAAAGATATTGCGTTGCAGTCAAAAACAACATGGTTGGGATAACCATAATATTGTAGCAATATCTTATCAGTAACTTATAATATTATTATAATTGACAAAAAACCAATGAATTTAACATATTATGTTCAGTTTTATGAATTTTTAAGTTTCTCCCTTCACCTACTAGTTTAGTTAACGCTTTCAAAAAAGCTAAATGTCATAATATTAAAAAAAAGAGTTTTGGTAAAATCAAGTGTGTTGTTGCTTTATAACTCAAGAATGGCAAAAGCGAATTCGATTAAATTTTAAGGGTTTGTTTGTATTGTCGTGTAGATGGTTTAAAAGATGGTACATGGTTTTAAAGTTTACATCAAATCGGTCGACGTGTTCGTGAGTTGCGACTTTTCATGACAACATGTGATTTAGTCCCTACAAAAAAACAACAAGATCTGAATTTTTGTACTAGAAACTTCCTTAATAATATGCATTGCTTAGAGAAATACTGTATCGATTGGGAGAGTGGGTGTGGTACCTCCCATACAAAGTGAAAAGTTTTTGTCGTTTACCTATGGAAAGGATTATAAAATTTTCTACAAATAACTTTCTTATTAGCGCGCATAATTAAATAAAAAACTGAGTGGATTGCGATAGTGAAGCGCTCCCGAAATATCTAGTATGAAATAAAATTCTTAAGTAAATAAAAACTAGGTAAAAGTTGTAAATAAAAATAATTTAAAACAAATAATAAAGCAAGAAAAATTAACTCATGTTAGTTTTATCCACATTATTCTGCTATAAACATAATTATGGTTATACTTAACAATGTAATTATTATCTTAGGCAGCCATATGGTCCTAATAATAACAATAATTTTATTCTGTTTTGAGAGCTACATATATGATTTGACTAAGTTATTGTGGTCGTATTAAAAGTTGATAATATTAAAAATTAATAAAAAAAAAAAAACAATCCACCTGATTTTTGCTTCCGTGTTGAACCGTAACAAACACCTTTATGAAATTTTAACAAAGTCAACAATAACAAAAAGTAATTAAAAAATGTAAAAAAATATTTAAGGGTATATCCATAGGAGAAGTAATTTGATGTATAAGGATATATATTTTGAACCGTTAAAGGCAAATACTTGAAGTTTAAAAAAAGTGCGGGGTACAGTAACCATAATTACAAAAAGATATTGAAGGATGTCCACATAGGTAGCTTCATTTAACTTGTATTGCCCTTTCTTTGGAATTTTTATAGACAGATAATAAAAAGTTATTTAAAATGTGAATTTCTGAGGCCGCCATAACAGCAAATATTAAATTAAAAACAAGAGATTGAAGCGTATCCCCATGGATGATGTTATTTCATTTATTTGGATTTGTTCTTTGAACTCTTATGGATAGAGAACTGCATTTTTTATATGTTATTCGATGGCCCTCTCTATCCGTCTGTTTTTCAGTCTTTTTTTTTGCAAGAATTATTTTAAAAGTTTTTTTTTTCAGTGTCTTAAATTAAATTGGTCTCTTTTACGAAATTAATATTTTAATTTTTTTTTAATTTTTATTAAATAAGGTTTTGAAGTGTGGATTATATAAATGAATCTTTGGAAAACGTCCGCATATATTTGTAAAATAATTTCCTTTCTAAAAAAGTTTTTTAGAAATAAAAATAATGAAATAAAACCAAAATATTTTCGATTTAGAAAGAAAAATTAGTTACAAATTTTTGTGTTAGTTTTTAAAGAAAGGGTAAATTAAACGCAAGCGGAATGATATTCAACATTTTAAAGTTCTCTACCCCGATCTTAAATATTCTTTGCAAAAAGTATTTGCTATTCAAATACAACAGAAAAATTACGTTGAGAGTATCAAGTGAGTCTGTGGAGTAACACGGCACTCTTGAAGGTCGAATAGTACGATCGTATCAATTTTACCACCAGTGTCGCAAAGATTATCATATATATAGACGCTCTATACTAAGTGTCGATAAATCTTAATCCTACACATAATATATTTTACATTTTATTTAAAGTTAAAGATAAAAAAATTTTAGTTAATTTGGGAGGTATTAAATAAAATATTATAAACCTTTAACGAAATTAACTTTTTGTCGTAATGGGCTATTTAGTTTCTTATAGTTTTATATTTAGATTCTCTTGAAACGATATCAGTAAAAGATTATTAGTTAACTGACAATTTTCGTTAGTGCTTGTCATGAAATATGTAAATAGTTGGACTTTCTTAGAGCATTTTGGCACTTGCTGTATAATCACTACACAAATCTCACAACTGTCTGAGCGAATTTTCGAGGAAAGGAGTTAAACTTTTTATAGTAGGCAAAAAAGTAAATTCCATCATAAAAAAACAATTCCTATAATATTTGGCATAATGTAAAATATGTAAATAAACCCCAAACAATTTGCATACATTTTGCAAATTTACAAAAACTTTATATATATTTATTTATTATACGCTTCACCACAAAAAGTGGAAAAAGGGTACAACTAAGTTTGTCATTCCGTTTGTAATTACTACAATATACATTACCGACGCCATAGTGTATATATATTCTAACTTCTTATGAACACCGAAGTCGATTGAGCAATGACCGTCTGCCCGTCCATGTTAGTGTTAAAATCAAGTTTCTCAAGGCACTAGATCAGCTAGCGAAAATTTAAATACGCCAATCGATCAGGCATAGTGTTAAAGGAGGTGCTAAAAGAAATTAGCATGATCAGTGCATGTCTTTCAAGGCAGCGGGCAAAACACCACGCCTATCGCTAATTTTTCCATAACATTTAGAACAACTAAGCAACTCCAATCAAAAAAACAAATATAGATAGAGAATTAAAAAATAAGAAAAAAGAATCAAGTGAAAAAATTGGCGGTCGCCCAAATTTTCCAAACCTATGGGTAATAATTTAAAGCTTTTGAAGAGATCCTTAGGCAAATACAAAATTTTTTTAAAAAATGCTTAACTCATTAAGAGCCAGTGGCATTTTTATATAAAACTTTATTTTTGTTATACTTAAATTTTTTTTTCTCATTTTTTAATTCTCTGTCACCTCTATATTTGCTTTTTTGATTGAAGTTACTTCACTAAGCTAGATTTACATAGATAGTGAAGGTTATATTAGATTCGACAAAGCCGAATATAGCACTCTTACTTGTTTTGCTATAATTTTATACAAGTAATATTTATGATTTTGTTTTTATGATAAAATTTTTATTAGAAACAAGCAAAGGAAAGGTTCAATCATTTAATTTAAAAAGTTTGTAAAAGATTTGATATTTAAAGCTGTTGAAAAAAAACAAAACGATTGTTAAAATAAGAAGTAACAAATTCCAAAAATAATAACTAAATTAAGGTTTACTTATTGTTTGCAATGTTATTTGAATTTTTAAGTGTAGAAAGATATAAAAAATTTAATTTAAAGATTTGAGAATACAAATTGTTTTAGCTGGGGTTTTATTTCTCTAAAAAGTTATTTTAACAAAGAAAATTTAATTATTTGTTTTAAATGCAATTTGCATAAATCTTATAAAAAATATAGTAGAGATGTTATACTTTTATTAAGGATAATGTCTTGTGAAATAAAATGGAATAAAATACAATTTTACATAAATATAAACACAAAGAAAAAACATGGTTGAAGTAAAAATAATCTAAAAAGAGCATAATATTAATTAATTGTTGTTACACATAATATTAATATAAAACACTTATACCTCGAGCTAAATTTGTTAAATTTAATCAAAACTATATTCAACAACTAACAAAGCAAAAAGACAACAATAACTCAAAAAATCTTTTATATAAAAACAAAGTTCACATTGAGAAAACCACTTTGAATTTTTTCAATCATTTTTCTACATAAGTGTTGCCATTAGAAACCATTTCATACATTTGCTTTGTTGGTTGAATATAATTGTTATTAAATAAATTTGACTTGAGATATAAGACTATTGAATTTTTTTATCCATATAGATATGAGAAGTTTCCTAAAGAGCTAAATAAGCTGTAGCAAAAAGTGGCCATCGAGATGTGTTTTCACCCTCAGTAATATATTTGAATATAATTATTCTGATCGGGATAATTGTACGATTTAATCAACGTTTAATTAAAAAAAAATATATAATAGATGTACACAAAGATGTACAAACAGGTTGATAAAGATCGGTTGAAATTTATATACTACTAACATAATGTTACGAATAATAAAACCTGGCAACCCCTATAGTTGTTTCCGTACGAGTGTGGTGAATAAAGTTAATTCAACAACCAATGGTCTAAATGGCTGCGTTGGTAGAGGTGCGTACTGCAAAACAGGGGTTCCGAGTTCAATACCGCATTCGGACATGCGTGCAACGAAAAAATAATAATTGTTATAATGCAATTAAAATTAATAAACAACAGTACAAATCTCCCGAGAGGCAAGAGACAATTATTAATTAATTAATTTAATATAAGAGTATCAGATAATTGTCAAGAAGCCATTTATAAAAAAAAAAGTAAGAACGGTAGCGGTTAGCGCCCGGAAGTGTAACAGCATAAAAACAGTGTATGGCAGACGTGTGTTGTTGCTACTGGATTAAAAGGAGATGACTGGCTTGGATAAAAGTAGTAGTGAAGATGTCTGTGGATGGTTAAGGTTACTAAACAAGGCATCGAGTAGTTCACGTCTCGCCGGAGTAACACAGTAGTGTAGGGTGGATGGCTGCGTTTGTGGTGATAACGCATGTTTAGTAAATACGAGACCAAGGGTTCACAACCGGTAGGCTCGAGAAGTATAGCCAGAGAAAGCCATAAAATAAGAAGACAGAATTTAGCCACAGTGTGGTATTTGCAATCAAAAAGAATCCGTACGTTTGTCTAAAAGGGAAAACCGTAACAATAATTTACTTTTTATTTTCAATATACAGTAATTTTGATACATATTTTGAAAATGGAATGATAAATTAAAAATTTAAATGAAAAACAAAAGTCTGGCATGAACAGGGTATAATTAAGTGCCTTTCCACAAATTGATATTAAAAAGAGCTCTAGAAGATTTTTCTGGCTTATTGCTACATTCTACATTGAGTTTTGTGTAAAAAAAAAAGGAAAAGTCTTGGTAAGACCCTTATACAAATCTAATATACTTTATCATTTTATTATAAAGGGTGTTATTTATACTCGTAAATAACTTTAAAATGGGATAAAACAAAGATGATTTTAAAAATTTACATGAAATTGACTTTCTTCGAAATATACAGGTCTATTATGAACAGCAACCATCAACTGGTTGAAAAGTGAAAAAACTTTTCAACTAAGGTTAAAATAGTTACTCGTATTACGAAAATTAGTTGATAAATTTTTGAATGAGTACATAAGTAGTAGCTATTGTGAATATGCATTTCAAAGAAAAACAAGTAAGAGTGCTATTTTTCTTATTTTTTATTCTCTATCGCCCCATATGTTTGTTTTTTGATTGGAATTCCTTCACTAAACTAGATTTGTTCCAAATGATATGGACAAATTAGACGCCTGCCTCTAATTTGTCCATATTGTACGCTGCCTCAAAACTCCTAGACCGATCTAACTGATTTTCAGTAACAAAATTTTCGAAACTATGTCTAATCGATTGGCATATTTAAATTTTCACTAGCTCATCTAGTGCCTTGGGAACGTTGATTTCAACATGAATATGGACGGACAGACGGACTTCGCTATGCATAAGAACTCAGAATATATTTGCTTTACGGGGTGGGAAACGGATATTGTTAAAATTGTAAACTTAGATATGTGTTATGTCTGTGAAGGGTATAAAAAAACAACTGACAAATGACATAAATATGATGCACTAAATGTGCGAAATTTGTTTAAAAGTCAGTTACGAAAATTTATTTTCGAATGAGTTTAATGTGATATCGGATCTTTCATTTCAGATCCTTCCAAAATAAGCTGCTATGTTTTGCTTTTTTGCACAGGTGGACTTAAACTCTATTCCTCCCATTTTTTTCACTAACCATTTTTGAGCAGAGTACCTTTCCATATACGGTCTTTCTTCCATCAAGCTTTAAAATACACTTCCAGTTCACAAAATCATTTATTTTGTTTATTTTTAACGATATTTATTTATTTCTATTTATTTACAACTTACATTTCAAGTGAATATTTTTCTCTTGCTAATTTGTAGTTGCTAAAGAGAGAAATAAATATCAATTAATAGCTATTCACAATAGTGGCTTTGTACTTCTTTTCAACCACTTGCATTTCGTAATACGGATTTATCAACTTTGTTGTAAAAATTTCTTTTATCAATCGTACGTTGTTATTTAGAATAACCCTGCTAATCTTCTGTCATTATAATTTTAATCTAACATATGGCATATGACCGCCATGGCTGGCTCGGAGATTATCAATTACTTTTTCCAACGTTTTTCGCCATATATCTATATAATGCAACGAATGAAATATTCCAAGTTATCAATCGTTTTGGCGCTTATAGACCCAGGCCAGTTACTACATATATTCTTACGGAATATAATCTAGTTGTATTAAATTGCACAATGTTGGAGGCCAATTAACGCGTCCAAATCTTTAGTTAATTTAAAATATTTGTCAGAAGTTTCCTGAAGAGTTAAGTAAGCGATAACGAAATGGCCATCGAGACGTACTTTGACCCTCAATAATCAAAATCGGAAATTAATTAATCGGAATAATTAAATAAATAAAAAAATAGCACGAATTTTTAATAAAAATTAAATATTTAAAAAATATTCCCGTGTCTTTAATTAAGTGAAACTGTGCGTTGCCAAATATATCCTTCAATAACTTATTTGTGACACAAGCTTTGTGATATATTGCGCCTTCTTTTTCGAAACACAGCTCCTGCACATCATGGTTGTTTCATTAATGAACGCAAAACTCAATGAGCTACCTCTAAACCTGGCAGCAGTTTTCTAAATGCATTTTTATTTTAAAAATGATTAAAAACCTTCGTAACAGGACGTCAAAGAATACCAGTGTTAACCATTGCAGAGTTATTTAAAATAGTCTCCCTGTTACCTTTTTTTTCAAGAAATTTAAGTGTTGATTCCCATTTTAAATAAATCTATCTCCTTTTGTTTTTAAAGAATTTCTTTAAAGCATTTTTTGCATCGACATAATTTTTATTTTTTACTCAACACAAAGTGCCATCTTTATATCCGTTAAAAAACAAAATGTCAAAAGAGTTTAATTTAATCAGTTGACTTTTTTTTTACTCCTAGCAAAACTTTATTTTTATAATTCTTATAATGAATTTCATATAAGTATGCAACCAACCAAAAGAAGAACTTCAATTAAAGCGAGTATAAAGCGAATATTAAAAAAGAATAATAAAAATTTAAGAAAATTTCCGTTAAGGAAATGCATGTTTGAACAGCTTATGTTCTTTTTAAGATGGTAAGAAAAGCAAAGAGATGGTGAAAAAAGGAAATAACTTTTTTTGCAAGTAAAAAATTATTGTTCTTTAAATGAATTGATAAAAAAATATTGAAGGAAAAATATATTAAAAAGATAAAAATATTTTCAAATAAGTTAAATTTAAATTTTAAATTAGTTAAAATTTTAATAAGTATTTATAGACATTTTTGTGAGCTGTTATCAGTTTCATAATTGCTGAGGCTCGAAATCGTAGACTCTGAGTTATAAAAGCTATTTGTTAGAGAAAAAGGCGCAACTCGATTTAATATAAAAATGTTTTGTTATTTACGCAGACTTTGTAATGGTAAAGAATTTTTTTTAGCAAATATTTTTTTTCTATAAATAAAGAAATGCATTACATTATTTTGGTATCTGGCCATTACTGTTCTATTTATAATTAATTTCTTTTTTATTATAGAACGTTAACTTCCTATTTATTTATAATACTGCGCGATCAGCAATACTATGCTTGCACATAACGCATCAGTTAAGTTTTGCTGCATTTTAATCAAAATGGAGTCCACGTTTTGATAGCGACCGCAACTTGGTACTAAGTTATTAGAACACAGAATATGTTTTTTTAAAGAGTAAATCCTCCACATCGCCTATGTCAAAGACCTAATTTATCTGCATTTAACGTTTCTTTTGGATTTCAAAGGCGTGGTTTTTCGACCTCAACTTTCTTATCGTTCTAAAATATGATGTTTTCTTGCTCTTCATCTCTTGGTTTTGCGTTATTCTGCTAATGCATTTTAATTTTATATTAATCTTTGTTTTAATTCAGCATTCTTGTCGCTGCAGTCAAAATTCATCCTAGATAGACAAAGAAAAGTGAACTCTTTAAATAAGGGAAGAATGACTTACTCCAGGGAGAGAACACAAAAAAATCTTTGACGTAGATGTTTAGTGAAGTCAGTAAAGGTAGTGGTGGCTAATTAGACAATCTCCTAAGTCGAATATCAGTCAACGATGTCAGCAGCAAACATTTTAAAAGGTAGCCGAAGATGAGAACAGTTATAGTTGAGGAAACCCTGTAGGGACCAAGCACTTCTTTTAAGGTGAGCAAGTCGTCGAGGAATTTTGACTACACTATCGCTGGTACTTCATTTATGGTTTAAATATAAGAGAAAAAAATTCGTATCCAATAAACACAAATAACTTTTTCATTGAACCTACATTTAATTTAAATAATTGATTACCATTTTTATGCTTAATATAAAATGAAAACAAATAAGAGTGATATATTCGGCTATGCCGAATCTTATATATCCTTCACCATTTACGTAAATCTAGTTTAGTGAAGTAACTCTAATCAAAAAAGCAAATATTGGGGTGAGAGAGAATTAAAAAATAAAAATACTACCAGCTCTAAATGTGTTACGCATTTTTTAAAAATTTTAGAATTTTTTCAAAGATCTCGTCGAAAGCTTAAAAATGATACCCATATTGATATTTAAAAAAAAATTTTAAATTTCAGAACCGCGTAACTCAGAAAATATGGGTAGCGCCAATTTTTTCGCTTGACGGTTTTTTTTCTTATTTTTTAATTCTCTATCGCCCCATATATTTATGTTTGAGTTACTTTATTGTTCAAAATGATATGGAAAATTCGAAGTAGGCTGGCGTTTTGCCCGCTGCCTCGAAGTACATGAACCGATTTTGCTGATTTTCAATAGCACCTCTTTTTACACTATGTCTGATCGATTGGAGTATTTAAATTTTTTCTCGCTTATGTAGTGACTTGGCAAATTTGATTTCAACACTAACACGGACGGAAAGACGGGCATCGCTCAATTGACTTCGTTATGCATAAGAACTTAGTATATATATACTTTATGGGGATCCATTTCCGTCCCGTAGAAATTACAAACGGATTGACAAATTTAGTTATAAAATTTTTCCACTTTTTGTGGTGAAGGGTATAAAAACATTAATATTTATAAATGCAATTAAAATAGTTATAAAGCTTCAAGTTAAGTTTAAACAAATGTTCGGTAAAATTAAAATTGTTCATAATTTTTTCTACGAAGAAAATCGGAAAATCATAGTTATTGCTCTGGTATGTTTCCATAAATTTCGAAAAGTTTGCGTAAGACAGCACTCGGAAAATTTTTTTGCATCTATTAGAAGTTTCATTTACTAGATTGATATTTTATTAATTGACTCAATTACATAATTTAATTAAAAATAAATACAAAATTCTCTAATCAAACCAATAAATAAATTTAATATTTAATTAAAAAAGAAAGAGACGAATTTCAAATTAAAAAAATAATGTATTCAACTAAAATTTTAATAAACAAACAAAACAAAAACAAATAAAACTTTTGATAAGTGTATATTTAGGTAGTTTTTAATAAGATGGTGAGGCACTATGCTTTGCACTTTGATGAGGATCTCCGACAGCAAGTAATCGGATGGTGATGACAAGATTCACCATGGTCTAAACAAAGTTTTAGCAGAACTTTTTGCTTATGCGCAAAGTGACGTTTATCAGTCGACCTGTAATGCCTGTGTAGATATTTTACTCAGCATTAAGAAACAAAGCGCTATTAACCAAAAAAGAAGAGACGTGCTTGAAGTGCAAATTTATGAATTATTAATATAAAGTCTTAACTCAGTGAATTCACAAAAGCTGTTGAGAAACTGGGAAAAGGGTATAACTAAGAAAAAAATATATATGGGGCAATAGAGAATTGAAAAATAAGAAAAAACACCAAGTAAAATAATCGGATAATTTTCCGAGTTACGGGGCTCAGAAATTTTCCAATTTTTTGAATATGAATATGGGTATTACTTTAAAGCTTTTGAAGAGTTCTTTACGGAAAGACTAAAACTTTTAAAAATGCTTAACCCATTAAGAGCTGATGACATTTTTATGTAAAATAATATGTATGCAGTACCAATTTTTTTTTATTTTTTAATTCTCTCTCACCCCAATATTTGCTTTTTTGATTGGAGTTTCTTCACTAAATTAGATTTACATGGTAAAGGGTATATAAGATTCGGCATAGCCGAATATAGCACTATTACTTGTTTTTTATATTTCTAATATCAAACTCTTTCGTTATACATTTCAATTTGTGTTATAAGATACGATTTTTATTTATTTTATATTTTACTTCTGTCCTTGTCTTTCTCTGTATTTACAAAAGTCATGTTTAATAATATCGAGCATTTTTTCTGAGTAATCTGCTTCGTTATGTAATCTTTAAAATTCCACAATTGTTCAGCAGCAAGTAATTCATACAACTGCAAAGCGATTTTAGCTCCTAGCAAATGTTAAAGAAAAAAGTTGTCAAAAATTGTAAAAAAATTCGATGACTTAACTTAAACTTAAACTGCAAGTTTTTTATTGAAGAAACTTGAAAATAACTTTTTGTGCGTTAAAAATACTTAAAGTGCTTTTTAGGATAACTTTGACTTGTTAGTGAAGAATATTAACAGAATAGAAATTCTTATTGATAACTTAAGAATTTCAAACATTGTTAAATGTTAAAGCCAAAATTTGCTAAGATAGAAGAAGAACAGAAAACTTTATGATGGTCGGTCATGTAATAGCTTAATTTTTTACTCTCATATTAAATACTACTCATGAATTAAGTACTTCAAATAAAAACAAGAAAATTAATCTGAGAATATTTTTTCATTGGAATTGATTAAATTATTGGAAATCATAGATTTGAGTTGTGTGGCAGGTAATTATTGTTCAGTTTACGGCTTGTTGTAAGTATTCTAAGTCATCAGATTTAACAATAGTTGTAAATAAATGTACATAAATGTTTGCTGCAAGTCATACGAGATAAATTATGGTACTTAGTTAGAAGCATATTTTTTATACTTATTTTAGTAACTCTAAACTTAATGTAAATTTCTGGTTTGATTTTAACTTAAATAAAATTTATTTTGATTTTACATTTTTGACTGTTTTTTTTTAATAGGACACGTTATTTTTGTATTTTATTGTATTCGATACAACATACAACATACAGCTTACCATAAATTGTAAATTTAACAAACACCTAAACCAATTTTTACATGCTAGTGAAGGTTTGCTAATATGTAAAAACATCATTGACGCTTAAGCCACGCTAAGAAATCGCCCAAATTAATTTTGAAAATCAGTCAGATAAAATAACAATAAAAAAATTTTAACAAAACTGTGGTATATGGAGTCAAATCAACTTAAGTTTCTATTACATACAGAAAAATGCACCGCCTATTGTATTTTATGTACAGGTGGCATCATTGGACTATTTTTCCTTAGAAATAAAGCCGAATCTCGCATTATTATCGATATAGATCATCAGCGCACCCGGATCAATATTTTTTTTTTAATATGATATTGATCTTTACAAAATTTATTTATAGCAGAATGGCGTTTCTTTCTTCTATAGAAAAGAAATCATTTTTAGTTCAGGTATACTCACGGCGAAAATAAATAAAACACTGCGATAGAAATATTTACATTTTGTTTTTGGACAAATAGTTTTCGGCTGTCAAAACCAAAGGAAATTATAACTTTTTTCACTCGAAGAAGGAAAATCACAACGATCACCTGGGCTGTTAAGGCCACCTGTTGTTAACTCGCCTTGTTCTATCGGGTTTTAAAAAAACCAATGCCAAACTATTTGCCATTTGGTTACGAGGGCTGCTCTATATATTTCTGGCCTAATAGTGAAATTGCGAATATTTATAATCAAAAACGGTTTTATTGTTTTTCAAAGTATTCTCCAGCATGATTTATATACTTTTGCATGCGCTCAAACCAGTTGTCGAAGCACTTTATCTACTCCGATTGAGACACCTCTAGAACATGGTTTTTGAACACTTCAACAGCTTCTTCTGGCGACGAAAATCGTTGACCAAGCATTTTTTTCTTGATGTGCGGAAACAAGAAGAAGTCATTAGGTGCAAAGTCAGGGCTGTACGGCGGATGGCCCATTAATTCGACGTTTTGGCCGGTCAAAAACGCTCTGGTTTGAGCCGATGTGTGAGAGCTCGCATTGTCATGGTGAACAATGATTCATCTTCTCTTGTTGGTTTTTCGAATTTCTCCGATGACTTCAGGCAAACAAATTGTAGTGTACAACTCAGAAGTGACCGTCCTACGTTACTCAAGCGGAACAGTCGCCACATGACCAGTTTTGGCGAAGAAACAGGCGACCATTTGCTTCGAAGTGCTTCTTCCACGAACAATTTTCGTTGGGTTTTGCTCGTCTCTGAAGACCCACACGGTCGATTGTTGTTTCGTTTCGGGCTCATACGCATAGATCCATGATTCGTCACCTGTGACGATCTTATAAACGTCTTTTGAAGCACCGCTATCGTATTTTTGCAACATTTCTTTGCACCAATCGACACGAGCCTTTTTTTGAGCGACTTTCAAATTGTGCGGGATCCAACGAGAACAATCCTTTTTTACGGACAGATGTTCATGCAGTATCGAATGTATGCTGGTGGAAGAAATGTCCAAGGATGTCTCTATCTCTCGGTATGTCGCATGTCGATCTTGCATTATGAGTTCACGCACGGCATCATTGTTCTCTGGCACAACAGCCGCTTTTGGACGACCTTCACGGAATTCGTCTTTGAGCGAGCTTTGGCCACGATTAAATGTATTATACCAATTTTTCACAGTGCTATTGGATGGTGCTTCATCGCCATACAAAGATTTAAGTTCATCAATGCACTCTTGTCGTGATAATCCACGTCGAAAGTTGTGAAAAATGATGGCACGAAAATGTTCACGAGTTAATTCCATTTTTTTCTATATTAATTTTTTCAAGTCACTGTAAACAACACAAATAGTGGTCGTACGTCAAAACGTTTTGAGTACGATTATGCTTAAAAATGACACTTTCCAATGGAAATGTCAGATTGCACTTGGCAGCACTCAGTGTTGCCAGGCCAGAAATATATATTGCAGCCCTCGTATAAAAGACAAAAATAATTTATACTTTCACTAAAACTTCTATTTGTTTTTAAATGTAGAATTGATATCGTTGATGCCATTAAATATAAAAAAATTTTGCCAATGATTTGAACCCCTTCCAAATTCCAGGAATGTTTAGTCCGTTGAATTTTTAGCAGTTTTGGAATTTTTCATATGCTGAAAAATTTATTTAATTTACTTCTTCATAATCTCTATACATTTCGAGTGATTTAAATGTAAAAATATTCTATTGGGAAGCAGCAAATATACTAACACAAACCAAACAACGTTATTATTCTGTACAAACATACATACATATATTTTTTTACCCTTCAAAATGTGCTTGGAATAATAAGAAATAAATTCAGAAACGACGCTGAAAGATTTTATTACGTTGTATGAAGAGAAAAACAATAATAGAAGCAATAAAGATGGCATATTGAAATCTTCAAATGGTAATGACAGTTCTTAGATAATATTAAATAAATCGCAAAGAAGTTGCTAAATTTTAGCAAATAAATTTTTTCATGCACAAATGGTATTTATAATAAATTCGTTTAACTATCTCGAATTTTTTAAATGTTTTTTTTGCTTTTGTTTCTACCAAAATTAAAAGAAAATTGAAAAAAGGGAACATAAGGTAGTGTTATGAGCAAACAAAATAAATATGAGCGTCCATCATCAATCTATTGTTTTATGTAATATTTTTGCTCGCCTAGTGACCTGTGGTTTAAAAACTCTTGGATAAAAATCCATATTTTGTTATTACTGACTGCCATATTCATAAGAAAAAAATAATTTTAAAATGTTTTTTTTTTTTGACAAATTTTTTATACAAATACGAATACGTATCAAACCTTTTTTAATATTCTGTTAAAACCGCTCCTACTACATTTGGTTCTAGTTTTTGTAGCTGTGCGGCCACATAATCTTTAATTAAAAAATAAAATAAAATAACTTTGAAATATATTTTATGACAAATTTTCCATACAAATATGTTCAAAAATACAATTCGGATCTACTTTAATGTTAAATGAATATGATTTTTTATTTTGAAAATTTCTGGAAAATATCTTCTACAAAACCTATGCTTGTTATATTTTTTTTGCCATTGTTATATATTTTATGTATGTGAGTATATCACATTCCGTACCATATTTCCTGTAGATAGCAAGCGAAGCAGTCATGGCAAACTAAGTGGTGAAAAAATAAAAGCGAAAAATAAAAGAAAACGTGAAAACGTGTTGGGGTTATGTTCATACCTCTGCTAGCACAGTATTACTTAAGGTGGAATCACATGATTGCCGCAATCTACCAAATATTGCCACATACTATGCCCCGACAGTTTTGTAAATAACTTGTTTTTAAATGTGCTCATAGTTTTTTTGTAAGTGAAAATTATTTTATTTTATATTATAATTATAATATATTATTGGTAATATATGCATAGTCAGGGATGATCCCGTGACCACTGAATATAATGAAGTAAATCCTGAGGCTATAAACACTTCCACTATGGTCATACACTGAAATCAGTAAACTTATCCTGGGTGTTCTTTTGTTCTTTTGTTATTTTTATTGTGTATTTAATTAACATATAATTTACAAATCTGAACTTTTTTTGTTTTAAAGAATAAACCATTTTTATGAACTCAGTTTTCAAGTTCTTTCAGCAGCTGATTCTCATAATTAAAATTTACAATCGTGTGATCAGGCTGCGATAATTATTGTTGCCAAATAGTTTTTTTCATTTTGTATCAATCAAATTTGTGCTCAATAGGTCAATCATGTGACTAAAGAAAAAATTATTGGGACAACTTCATTAATGTGAGGCAATATAGTACAGTAAAAATTGGGCCAAATTGGTGTATTAGCAGCAATTGCGTGTGATTCCACCTTTAGACCAAGGCGAGAAAAATGTGTCTCAACCGGACTCATAATCGGCCATACATTGTAGGGGTTCCAAGGGGCTTATATCTGGAACTAAGAGTCTTGACGAAGGTTAGAAAGAGAAGGGAGGATATTTCTAGGAATTAGAGCTGTAGAGTAAAAGTCGTAGGTCATCGCCAAAAGTTACCAAAAAGTCCTCTGAATTGTCGCAATGTTCTATAAGTGAAGTGAATAAATAAATATAATTAAAAAATAGAAATAAGAAAAACCTTTGAAAATTAAACAACATAAACCAAAGTAAAGCCAGCATTAAAAAATTTACAAAAAGGGAGAGGCGCCCTCCAAGACAAGCTGAGGAAATTTTTTTTTTCAATAAATAATTAACTTAATCAATCATATAGTTTTCTAGAAAAAAGGAAAAGAATTTTTAAATTAAATAAATAACTTACTTAATTTACTGCAGATTTCTCTACATATAAACGAATACTTCTTTCGCGAAAGAAACGTTTGTTCGCATGTAAAAAAATCGGCAGTTAAACTTTAATCAAATTTTAATCTGAAAAAATAAATAAATAAAAATAAAAACTTTTTCCTAAAATCGTGTCAGGATATGTATCATAATATTCATTATCTGATAACAAATACATCATGAAATTACCTGAGAATATACTGAATCCTAAATTTGTCAAATTTTAAAAGGGAAACTTTTTGTATTTCCTGAAATGATTTTGTTTTAAAAATAAGCAATAAAGACTTGTGCTCTCCTAAGTTTATCGGATTTCTACACCTAGTTAATGAAATACTGTGCTACACAATAAGTGCCTTTATAATGTTGTTTTCACATCGAAAGCGCTTGGAGACAACAAGCATTTAAGACGGGTCTTTTTACCAAAAGGTTAAAAAAACACTTTATTTTCTTTTTTAATTTGCCATTTTTAATTACTAAAAATTGTCAGCTGAAAAATTAAATTGAGGAACTGTTGACAGTTTAATAAAACAAAACATAAAATCCTAATCTTGCCTAAATTTTGAGGAGTCCTTTATAAAGTATTTTTTATAACAAATAAATTTGGCTTAAGTTTCCTTTTGATTTTGAAAATTTTAAGAAGGAAAAGTTATTTACATACATTTGTACATAGCACACGATTTACAAAGAAAACAGGAAAATTAGACACCAGCAGAATGTAACGCTGAATTTTCTGTCCATACATAACCCAAAGGATTTCATCGCTGTTATCCCTTTAACTCGTCTTGCACAAATGCATTTGTTTATTTTTGAATACTGATACTAGTTTCAGCGTCACATTACAGATGGGGTGAATTCCAAAACGTCAAAACACATTGCAGTGATGCAGTTTTTCTACTGTTTTAATACAAAGTAACCAACTATGTTGTTTACTTTGTAAAAAATAACTTTGCAAATTTTTTACATTTAGAAGCACTTTTTTGCCATCAGTTTTTTTTTCAAGATGGCGATGTCAACAATTAAAACTATAATCTTAAAAAACTTGATGGGATTATTGAACGAAATACCACAAAGCAATTATAAAATTGTACAAAAATACATAAAAATTCCGATTCAATGGTTTTAATTTATTTATTTTCTTTTTTTAATGGCAAACTCACTTTCATTTTGCAATCGTGTTGTTAACAACATCTGCTTCCACTCAAAAGTCCACTTTTTGTCCCTGAAGATATAAATAAATTCTGTTTAAATAATAATTAAATTTAAAAGAAAATTTTCTTACTTTTATTCCGCAATGTGTTTGTAATTTATTTTGCACAAAAAATCAACAAAGCAGTAACAAGATTAGTGATAAACAGTTTGCTTTTGTTTGCGTATCAATAACTTTTATTATACATTTAGGGATGCGTAACATGGTCAATGTTTAAATGGTTGCGTTTAGGAATGCATGACTTTGTTAAGTTGTATTGCAAATGACGTTTTGGAACTCAACCATGCTGTTTCATTGTCATATTGATTGTTTTTATAGTTCAGATTTACATTATAAAATTTTTTTAGGCAATTTTTACTCAATTTTTTATTTAAGTTACAGCGTTTTACGTTATCTACAAGTAAAGATTAGCAACAGTAACATCCGCTCAAAACTCCTCCTGCTTCACAAACAAACAAATATTTTATGCTAGTTTCATGAAAAATTGCATAGTGTAAATGTCGTAATAGTCAAAAGAAAATCGGTACATTTGACTAGACGAAGTACACATACACACAACTGTTAATAAGGTTTTTTTTAATAAGCTTATTTTATTCAAGAACTTTTACGAGGGCTGCTATATATATATTTTTGACCTGGCAACACTGAGTGCTACCGAGGGCAATCTGACATTTCCATTGGAAAGTTTGTCATTTTTAAGCATAATCGTACTCAAAACGTTTCGACATACGACCATTATTTGTGTTGTTTACAGTGACTTGAAAAATTAATATAGAAAAAAATTGAATTAACTCGTGAAAATTTTCGTGCCATCATTTTTCACAAATTTCGACGTGGATTATCACGACAAGAGTGCATTAATGAACTTAAATCTTTGTATGGCGATGAAGCACCATCCTATAGCACTGTGAAAAATTGGTATAATGAATTTAATCGTGGCCGAAGCTCGCTCAAAGACGAATTCCGTGAAGGTCGTCCAAAAACGGCTGTTGTGCCAGAGAACATTGATGCTGTGCGTGAACTCATAATGCAAGATCGACATGCGACATACCGAGAGATAGAGACATCCTTGGACATTTCTTCCACCAGCATACATTCGATACTGCATGAACACCTGGCCGTAAAAAAGGTTTGTTCTCGTTGGATCCCGCACAATTTGAAAGTCGCTCAAAAAAAGGCTCGTGTTGATTGGTGCAAAGAAATGTTGCAAAAATACGATTGCGGTGCTTCAAAAGACGTTTATAAGATCGTCACAGGTGACGAATCATGGATCTATGCGTATGAGCCCGAAACGAAACAACAATCGACCGTGTGGGTCTTCAGAGGCGAGCAAAATCCAATGAAAGTTGTTCGTGGAAGAAGCACTTCGAAGCAAATGGTCGCCTGTTTCTTCGGCAAAACTGGTCATGTGGCGCTTGTTCCGCTTGAGCAACGTAGGACCGTCACTTCTGAGTGGTACACTACAATTTGTTTGTCTGAAGTCATCGGAGAAATTCGAAAAACCAACAAGAGAAGACGAATCATTGTTCACCACGACAATGCGAGCTCTCACACATCGGCTCAAACCAGAGCGTTTTTGACCGGCCAAAACGTCGAATTAATGGGTCATCTGCCATACAACCCTGACTTGGCACCTAATGACTTCTTCTGTTTCCGCACATCAAGAAAAAAATGCGTGGTCAACGATTTTCGCCGCCAGAAGAAGCTGTTGAAGTGTTCAAAAAACATGTTTTAGAGGTGTCTCAATCCGAGTGGAAAAAGTGCTTCGACAACTGGTTTGAGCACATGCAAAAGTGTATAAATCATGCATGATTATAAATATTCGAATTTTCACTATTAGGCCAGAAATATATAGAGCAGCCCTCGTAATTATAAAATTAAAAACACTTTACTGTTTATTTAACTTAAAAAAGAAATATAATTTTTTTTGCACCTCCTTTTTACGGTTTCTCGAAATTATCTAAACTTAAATTAAATCTATAAATTACGTAATGATGATAATAACGAAATACAAGTTTCACTGGTGTTTACTACTCATCACAACCTTTTCTTTTGTTTCGTTAATTGTAAAAATTATTTGACCTCCTGCTTCATCTTTGTTCTAAATCTTTAGTTCAATGAAAGTCACGATTCATATGCTAACAAGGTTACCCTTTACCTATGATGTCTGATACCAATTGCTTTTGCTATTTCGTATGATGATGCTGGCGCTGTGGTTTCTGCTGTTAATAATGATGAAAGAATTTAGTAGTGATTTGGAAGTGGCAGTGTGTGAAATGCAAGTGTGAGAAAATGTTTTGTTGTAAATATGTGCAAATAATACTTTAACCAGATTTTCTACCAGCAAACTGTCCTTAAGCAACAACAGTGAGACGACAAGCAGCCAGTCAACCAACCAACCTGAAAACAACAAATCCAGCCATCTTATAATCAACTCAACAAGATACACTTACCTTTTACTGGTTACCTTCCATTTGCTTTGTATCTATTCACCACGATGCTATTTAGCTTAACAAGATTAAATTTAGATTGATGAACATCAGTTTTAAAAACAAAAGAAAATA
Organism: Gymnosoma rotundatum; assembly: GCA_916610165.2. Taxonomy (NCBI): domain Eukaryota; kingdom Metazoa; phylum Arthropoda; class Insecta; order Diptera; family Tachinidae; genus Gymnosoma; species Gymnosoma rotundatum. The sequence continues at coordinate 47,258,626 of OU744336.1, read as the reverse complement.
AACAAAGACGTGTACACTCCATCACATCACTACAAACAATTTTTTTTCTTTTTATACCCTTCATCACAAAAAGTGGAAAAAAGGGTATATCTCAGTTTATTATTCCGTTTGTAGTTTCTACAATATCTATTTCCGACCTAATAAAGAATATATTCTATGTTCTTATGCATAGCAAAGTCGATTGAGGTTGAGCGATGCCCGTCTGTCCGCTTGTGTTAGTGTTGAAACTAAGTTTGCCGAGGCACTAGATCAGCTAGTTAAAATTTAAATACGCCAATCGACCAGATATAGTGTTGAAAGAGGTGTTATTGAAAATCAGCCAAATCGATCCATGTGACTCGACACAGCGGGTAAAACGCCACGCCTATCTTTTTTCATATAATTTGGACAAATAAAGTAACTCCAATAAAAAAAAACTAATATATGGCGATAGAGAATAAAAAAAAAAATAAGAAAATAAAACATTAAGTGAAAAAATTAGCGCTCGCCCATATTTTTCGAGTTTCGGGCCTCATTTAAAAGCCTTTAAGAGCCGATGACATTTTTAAGTACTTAATTTTTTCCTTATTTTTTAATTATCTGTTACCCCAATATTTTTGTTTTTGAATGAAGTTGCTTCACTAAATTAAATTTACGCATAATAATAAAGGGTATTTAAGATTCGTCATAGCCGAATACAGCGCTCTTAATTGTTATTTTTCACACGCATTAATGTCGCACTCTTACTCAAGCAGTTGTGTGTATGTTTTTTTTGTCGTCTCAAAGTAAAAGGAAATTAGGAAGAATGGTTTCAAACGTTGTTTGTTACGGCCGCTGTTGTTTTAAAGTGACTATTCAAGGCCAGTGCCTGTAGTCTTGATATATTTTTTGCTATAAAAAAACAAAAAAATTAAGAAAATTTCCGGCCGGTTTAAAACGAGTAGAACGAAAATAAACTTAAGAATTTCATTAAGCAAGGAAAATTATTTTATGCATGTATAATGATTTTTTAACGTAAATTTCTAATCTTATGCATGAAATAATTTTAAAGTCGTTAAAAGGACAGAATTTTCTTACTTATTCCTTTTATTAGAATCTTTTACTTTTCCCAAAGCAGCTAACGTGGCTACTTGACATGTGTTACTTACATTTTATTTTAATTCTGTTTACCGCACGCACATACAAATCAACAATTTTAACAATAGCTTTTGCTGTTTCAAGTGTGCAACATACCGTGTACAACTGGGAGTAATTTTGCGACAAAACCGGTAGAGTAACACAACTGACCTGTTGAAATAAATCTCAAGCCCAAGCAAGAAGAGTACGTTCTCAAAAAAAAAAAAAAAATTAAGATTTTTAAAAGAGTATAATTTTAATTCTGTGAAAATACACGATCATCAGAAACATAATGGCATTTGACAAGTGTGGATGTAAATATCTCAGATCTTATATTTAAAGTATATCGCATTTAAAGCGCTGCAATTTTTATTTTGGTTACAAAATTTTTAGGGAGCAAAAACTTCGCACCGGTTATAATCAAAATATTTTGTTGATTAGACCGCTAGAATTGTTAATTTTTGGATTAATGTTATTTGAATTAGACACCTAAAGGCATACTATGTAACTAATTTTATTCGACAAGGCTATCGATTGAATTTTATTCGAGAGAATAAAATTATTGTGAAACATTTCATCTTTTGTTTTTTACAATTTATTTCACAATTTATTGTAAATTAGAATTTGTTTGCAGCTTAAAATGCAATCTTGGCATATTTTTGTAAGAAGCCGTACATGAGAGTTGTGGAATACGAAGTATCCAACTTCAAAACTTGTTTTTAAACATTTTGTGGAAAGAATTAAGCAAATAAAGATGGTAGACAGAGTATGCAAAGAAATTAACCCATAACCGTCATACAAGGTACATACAAAAATATCAGTAAAAAAAAAAGATAAGGGAAAATAATCATTTACAAATTACTGGAAGGCTTGGAACTTAATTACATACGTTAATAACAGAACAGTGTTCGAAATCAAATTTAGTCTTAAGCTCTTCTAAACTTTCAGGAGAACGCAGCATGATTCCAAAATAAGGTCCTAAAATAAAAAGCCCTTGATAAGGGTTTAAAAACTAGATGCAAAATAGAGCTGTGTCGTTCGCGAACGAACGGATTAAATTGACCGAATCAATCAAGTGAATGCAAGTGGATCCGGTCATTTAAATCCGGTCTTTTCGTTCAATTGTGTACGGGTTAAAGTGAACAGATGACTAAATTGAACGAAATGAGCCAGATATTAAACCGGCTCCTTTCGTTCAAATTGACCGATTGAAGGAATTGAACGAACGAATCAGTCTTTAATAATTGACCGAAAAAGATCGGTCACTGAAACGAACGACCGGGCACATGTCTAGATGCAAATATCTCTAAGTTTTAATCTGTAGTTAATGAGTGGTTTGCATTGACATATCATAAATTCTTTTTTATTGTTTTTTTTAAATAAGAAAAAGAGAGAGGAAGAATAAAAATTAATGAATTCGCCATCGAGACCACCTGTGTTATTTCGCCATGTATATTCTTGTGGAATTAACCTCAAATTTAAGTAAAAAATCAAACTTTAAAGAATTTTAAAAATTTAAAAAGCAATTAAATTTTTATTGCTGGAAAGATATTTTAATAAAATTTTTTGCATATACGTAGTAAAAATGTAAACAAATTTAGGCAATCCACATCCCGAAAAATAAAACAGCAAAATACAAAACAAAACAATAACGTTTTAAGTTGCTTCCATAAAGTGAAATCTAGTTATTTGTAATTTTCTTTTCTATTTATATTTTCAATATCTCGCCACACCGTTGGGTGGCATCATCAGGAAACAGGAAACAAAAAATATTAATAATTAGATTTTTTGAAAAGCAAAATTAAGTTGAAATTATTAAAATTCCAAATCAAACGAAAAAAAAATCAAATATTTAAACATACGCATTCTCATAAATTTAAAACTCATAAAACATTCAAGTCAAATAACTAAAAAAGTATTAAACATTTACATTCTCATAAATATTTAAAAAAAACAGAAAACGTTCAAATTATTAAAAAAAAATTTAAAAAACATAATACAAATACAATTATATATTCTCAAATGTTAACTATTTTTTATGCACTATCAGTATCAGCATAGGAATAATTTTTAAGTCGGCTTTAGTTAACGTATATTTGAATTTCTAAATTTATTAAGAAATAAAAAGTATTAATAATTTGTCTATAAAAAAGTGAGACACAGGCAGAATGTAATGGAATGAATTCAGGCGATATTTAAACCAAAAACTAAATTAAATTTTTCAAATTATATGTAATTGTATGGAATAAAGAAAAAAATATAAACAGACGAAGCATTAACATCACCACGCGAGCTTCACGCAGACAGACATAAATAAATGTATGTTAATTTACTTTAATTGTGCGTGATTCCTTTAAATATAAATATTTCATAAAATACTCATTAAATATTTATTATTTTAAATTAAAAAGTTAAATATATTACTGCGGGGAAAGCATATCCATATGGCCATTTCGCTACTGCTCATATATAGCTGATCAGTGGATTCTACCTAAATTTTGTAATGAAAACCTCAAACTCTTAAATGTCTTGACGAGCAATTGAAATCTTTTTTATATTAATTTACGTTAATTGTGCTTGGTTCCTTTAAACGAAAATTACTAATAAAACCAACTTTTTTTTTTAAGAAGGGTCCACTTGCAATGTGTTTCTAATTCATATGAATTCTTTAAAGTAAATTGCAATTCATTTGAATTGAATATATAAAATATGTGGTAAACATTACCATCTTTTCTTTGATCTTTCGTAGGACAAATTTAAATTTTTAGTCCATCTAGATCTGCTCTCTAAATTGATATCATTCATTTGAATTGCAATTAGTTGTTATAAATCATTTGAATGAGTTCAAAATCAATTCAATAAAATAGTTCGAGTAGTTATAAAAAAACCAATAATATTGAAAGCAAAATTTCATAATTTTGCACAAACATTTTATTTGTCAAGGCTAATTACAAAATAAGTTAGAATATGTTAAGCTGATTGAAAATTTCTGTGAGTTTAATTTGAGGTCATTTTCTACGGTTTTTATTTTTTAAAATCGGATAAACTGTTTTCTAGTTAAGGTACAATTTATATTTTAAACTTTAAAATTTTTATCGTGCTATTTTCCCGCTATTGATTATTGAAGGTGAAAGCACGTCTCGATGGCCATTTCGCTATCGCTTACTTAGCTCGTCAGGAAACTTCTCACAAAAATTTTAAATGAACTAAAGATTTTTGTCTAAACTTTAAAGAAAAGACAAAAATCAAAGTTCAAGCAAAAACAACAATAATCAACTTTGATTTTATTTTTCTTTATACTCTGCATACGGCAGACTTTTTTTCTGCTCTTTTATACAGTTTAATGATGTTGAAAAATAAAAACAACAAAACATTACGTTATTTTATTCTTTCTTTTATGCACAGGCACTTGCAATTTTAATAATTAAAATTTAAAACACGGGTATAATTAATAATATAATTTAATATAATTTAATCAATACCGGGAAAATAGCACGATAAAAATTTTAAAGTTTAATTTATATTAATATTTATTTATTTATTTAAAATTTGTTTAATTCTATGAATTTATAGTTCTTACAGAATATAAATACATATTTAATGAGAACAAAACAGATTTTCGTTTGAGCAATAATCAACATAAAGAAAAAGTTAGTCTTATTTTAAAAATTATTTTGGGAATTTTTATAATATTATTTATTATATTATGCTAATATCCCATAACATTTTTAAATAAAAATGCAATTTATTTGTTGGTTGGAAAAGCAGGTATCTATACGTATTTCGCCGGTTGCTTAAGCCAGCTCATCAGGAAACCTTTATCCTTTTGAGCTGGCTTAAGCAACCGGCGAAATACGTATAGATACCTGCTTTTCCAACCAACAAATAAATTGCATTTTTATTTAAAAATGTTATGGGATATTAGCATAATATAATAAATAATATTATAAAAATTCCCAAAATAATTTTTAAAATAAAATTTATATGCAATTGCTTGTGCAAGCTGTTGGCATCACTGTTGTTTTTTTCTTTCTCTTGAGAAATAAAAAAATAACTGTGTTGTTTTTATTTTTAATACGCCTTACGTCTGCATTAAGTGTTGGCATATAACCAACCTAACGCAGAAGGGAATGTAAGCAAAAATAAAAACGTGGTTTGTTTGTTGGTAATTTTTGTTAAAGCCTTAACATTTCTGTATTGACTTCTTAAATAACTCTCATGTTGTTTTTGAAGTTTTTATACTTAAAGGAAATGTTTTTGGTTTTTCTAAAAATGTGGATAAAGGTTTCCTGATGAGCTGGCTTAAGCAACCGGCGAAATACGTATAGATACCTGCTTTTCCAACCAACAAATAAATTGCATTTTTATTTAAAAATGTTATGGGATATTAGCATAATATAATAAATAAAAGTTAAAGTCTTTACAACATCTAATAAAAGGATCAGAGAATTTTAAAATATTTAACTTCCCATGGAGAATAGTTTTAGGTAGAATGCTGAGAAACACAAAATGATATATTTTCAATTTTTAGTTACAGTATGTTTTCCCGTAATAGTGCTGTAAGTCTAGATTTAAACGATGGCAAACATAGCGGGCTTCCTTGTAGTCTACATATTAAAAAATATTACAAACTTTTTTGCACTGTATTTTGTTTTGTACTTTAGATTCCATAAAATCGACCCATATGTTTAAGGATTTTCATTCTTCTTTAATCCAACGTTTAATGAAACCTATGCTGGTATCTTGGCCTGCTTAAAATTAGGGAAATGTGTTGAATAAAGTTTAGTTGAGGGTCTAGTAAAATTTGCAAGTTCTGTAAAACTGCAAACACTTTCCAGCTCATGGCCACCCAAATAGTATCTTACGTATATATATTTTCTTCGAAAGGAATACATATATTTACATCCATCTAAGTTTAATTTCATTAAGTTTGATAACACAACAAGTATAAAGAATCTTAAAGTGCCTTTAACAACACATGATCGTCCTGACTTCGTTAATCTTTACCGCGCCCCTAAAATAGTTCTCAATATACAGTTTGTTTTTTTGTTTATAGGAAGGTTTCTCTGTAGAACAGTACTATTAATTGCCCGTATTTCATTACTTCAAAATAGTTGTTTAATTAGAAAAGAATAAGATTTTATAACTAGAGACATGAGTAGATATAAAGAACTTTTGGATAAATGTTTGTTGTGACGATTTGATTTGGTGCTACCAAATAATTTTCAACAACTTTAAACAACCTTTTAAAGCCCTTTTCATATAAATACGAATTTTTGAATTTTATTATATACTTTGTACCTTCATTGGGTGAAAAACTTTTTAATGACATTTACCTTCTTGCTATAAAATGTTTTAATATTCTTTAAATATCTATTTTAACAGAAAGATGTCAATAGAAGATAATTTATAAAACAGATAAAATGAGAGCAATAAAATTAAGCTGCACACTTCAAATTTGGACAATTTGTTGTAATTTTATTAAAGTATAATAATAACAAAAATCTAAATACCAAATTCAAACAAAACTTTATATTAAAGAATTTATGACGACACGTTTTTAAATCGATACTCGTATTTACAAAAAATGTAAATTAAAAAATTCACATAAAAAATTTTAATGAAATATTTATTTTATATTGTATTAAAATATTTCTTTTTTTAAATGTATAAGAGATTTGTTTTGCACATTTCATTACAAGAAATTCTTCAACTTGTTGGCAAACAATTTAAAATGATGTACATTCTTTTTTTTTCATCACTTTGTTTTAGTGCTTTTGTTATTGAAGCCCTAAAACAAGAGATTGGTGTCAAATTTTTATTTTTTCGAAACGTTTTATGTTAAAGTTTAATAAAAAGAAATTAAAAAAGGACACGTAGCTTGTAAAATTTTTAAGCTCTTTAGGATTTTAAAATTTTTTTTGTGTTGTTTGATTCTATTTTTTTTCGTCGTAGGTAGGATTCACTTAAATTTGATGAATTATTTAAATTTTTAAATATGGATCCACCTACAAAATTGTTAAGGTTTATTTATTTCATACATTGTTATTTTTTAATGGTTTTGCTCTCATAAATTTATTTTTTCTAATAATTCTTGCAAAATAAATTGAATTTCAAATTGGCAAATCAAAAATAGGAAAATCCTGTAATTTCTAAGCTCAAATTTTTTATATAATTTTGCATTTGTAAATTTCAACCGACTGTCTATAACGGTTAACAGTTTGCTTATATACATTAAATTACATCAACTATTGTAACACCCTTTTAATTTATACTATTAAATATTTACATTTGTTTTTATATCAGACACACTAGTGGTCATGCTGTATAATTTTCAAGTGTTTGTATATAACGGTTCAAAAGATATCAACTATGGGAGCACCCTTTAATTTTTAAATTCAAATTGTATACTTGTTGTCATAGCTGACTTAGCAATACAGAATCATTATAAATTTCAACCGTATGTCTATACCTTAAAAAAAACATGGCCAAATACATTAAAAAAATAAACATATAGGGCACCCTTTAATTTATAATTTTATTATTTAAACATGCTATTATAGCGGTCATACTACTTGACATTCTATCAAATTTTCAACCGTTTAACTGCAATGGTTCAAAAGATGGGCTCATATAGTTCTATTTACGTCACATGTGGGGAGACCCTTTAATTTTAAGACTTTTTTTGTATGAATTTGGACTATAGGGAGCTATACAGATACCCAGTTGTTTAAGGTGGTGCCCCTTACGGCTTATAATACACGTTAAAAACAAGTATGTTGCATAGGGACGCTCTTTCATTTTTAAAATGATGACCTGTTTCTTATAAAGCATAATCTTTAAAATAAAGAAATAATTTTCAAAATCAGTTCAGAAATGACTAAGCTCTGCGGGCATAAACATAAAAAAATGCAACATGCTTCCTTTTTTGCAGTCGGTTGAAAACAAATATTTTTTTTCCTAATGTAATTAGTGACTGAACAATTTAATTAAAATTTCATTACCGTTAGTAAAAATAATTATAATTGAGATAAAATAATTAGAATTAAATGGGGGTTAAATTTTTTGTCATTGTTATTAATTCAAATAACTTCAATGATCTTTTGTTAGTGTTCCTCTTTTTGAGTTGACAGCATTAGTACAATTTTACTATTAAAACAAGCGATGATTTTTGCCAAAGGAATCGTCCCCATTTTAAATTATCCTTGTATTCATTCAGTTTTTAGATCTTTGGTGTTAAGGATTACGACGCCTGATTGTGTAGAATATCATTCGACCCTTTTACGTTGTTATCTTATACATAAAACAATAAAATTGTACGGAATAAATAAAAAAAGGGAAACCATAGAAATTTACTTTTATCATCTGGTTTTTTTGCTTTCATTGAAATTACATTGAAAAATCGTTGCAATCTCCCACCTAACTTCAATACTTTTAAATTTCATTAGTCAAGTACATACAAATTTATTTCTTTTATTTAATCAGCGGTGCTATTTATCAAAAATCGTTCAAGCTTAAAAAGGTCAACCTTAAATCGGAATGGACATTTACATATTTTTGTTCGAAATTTAGCATCTTTAATTAAGATTTTTGGTCTTCATTTAGTAGTTTTCTTTGTAGTATTAAACAGATAAAACTGTTGTTAAAAAATTTTGACCTTAATAACGAAGGAGAAGTTTACTAAATCTAATAAAAATGTATACGTAATAAAAATCATATAACAAAGTAAAACACGTCGATACGTGCCAAGAATATTCCTCAATTTCAAATAATGGAATGTTAAGATAAATTTGCAATTGTTATATTTTTATTATTTTCTATTCGTTTTAATATATCTGTCTCTTACATGGGAACTACAATAAAGCACATAAGCTTCTACCGGCTTAAGAATATAATTAGAAACATGTGGTTAATATTGCAAATTTTTCACGTTTTATTTATATATGTTTTTAAGGTTCTGTTTCCTAAAAGGGAACACATAACCCAATCATTATTGCTATACTTATATGTCCGTCTGTCACAGGACTCTATTTCGGCATCCAATATAAATGAAGCGAACAATTAAAAAATGCATTAAAATTTTTAAACCCTCGTATGCAGAAATTTTAAGTTTAGACAGAGTTTGTATTACTATTTCCGCCAAAATAACAAGAGTCGGGTGTTTTTTCACTGTGCTTACTTTTTAACATTTATGGTCAGTATATTCTGGCAAAATATCACTAATAGCAGATTTACTTTAAAAACCTTTCATAATCAGTTCTATAACGGTTTTGTTAATAAGCAAACAAAACTAGTATACCCATGTATGGTATGCTTTAAATAGAATGACCCTTCGTGCCACACTTCGATCTAAGCCATTAACTTACTAAATCAAAATTTAGCGGTAAGCTGGTTTCAAAGTTTTACAATTTGACACCTTTCGATTATGTCCGGTGCGGCAATATGAAATCACTGGTTTATAATGACAAACTATTAAAAACTAACGTTGTTGTTATAATTATTTGTGAATTACGCACAGCAATGCTTCGAAAAAATGTCTTCAAAAACAGCAGCAGTTGGCCGCAGCAAAATCATTTTTAAGTATTAATGAACTTTCAAATAAATATTTTTAATACGTTTACACTATGCGATTTTTTATTCAATTTTTTTGAAATTCTTTTTACAAGTTGCAGCGATATTCGTTATTTTAAACAAAACAAACATTCCCTCTCAACTGAATCCATTCTATATTGCTTACCCCTTTTGCTTCACAATCAAACACAAATTTCATGCTAGTTTCATGAAAAATTGCATGGTGTAAATGCCGTATTATAATTGGGTATTGTATGTGTTAATAAAGTAAAAATTGGATTTTGGTAGTGTGAGTAAAAAACAAAACAAGCTAAATCCATTTTATTAGGTCTTTTGATGGTTAAACAAACCCAATTAACTTAATATCAGAATATATATATTTGCTAAAAAAAAAAACAAGCAAAAAAAAAAAACGCTGAAAAATATTGACCTAAACGTGTGACAAAATTGTCCTATATTAAAGCTTGTGAATGAAATATTTTTTTAATATTTTATGGTATTCAAGATTGTCATCGAGTTAGTAATTTTTGTTTGTTTCTCTTTTCATCATGCAAAAGAAACTGGGGAAGTACCTCGGTGCTGATAATTTGTATCTACATAAATATCGCAATTCCAAAGAATAATAGGGACAAAAGCAAAATTATGCACTTTAAGCATTTGAAATTATAATGCAAGCATAAAAGCATCTTTTAGAGAAATGAAAACCAAGACTTTAGACGGAAATTTCTCATAATTTCATTAGTCTTTAAAACTAACAAATAAATAGCTGCCTTATGTCTGCCACCAAATTAATACAAGATGGTAACTTTTTCGAAAAAAAAGACTTATTCATCAATTAACGACACGCAAAAAATAAAAAAGAAAATTTGAATTTGTCATCGAGTAATTTTAAACTCTCAAGGCATGATCAGTTTTAATGCCTCTATGTTAATGTAAATTTTTGGTGAACCTATTGAGAATATCGCTATAAACTGAGTTATACAACAAATTGAATTAGAAGCAATACAATAAAATTCTTTAGATCCCTTATTCCGTCTGGTGTGCCCAAAGTGCGTACCAAGGTTTTGTAGCAGCACCCGATAGAAAGTTGTACGATATAAGCTGTAGTTTTGATGGAATATGGTGCCGGTGATAGAATTTTTATTCAATAGGTTTCTATCAAATAACTTTCCCTTTAAATTTAAACTCCTAAAGGCAGTTATTGGTTACTGTATGTCCACAACAAATATACTGTTTTTCATAAGGTAAAGTACACGTAACGCTTCTTCCGTAAGTTGCGAAAAATTAAGTGTTTGCATCTATTTACGTTTCCATTTATTTTGGGCTTAAATTTAATTTTTTGATTAATTCAATTAAACATTTAATTAAAAATTAAATAAATATATAATATAATATATATAATATAAATATATAATACAATATATATAAATATATATGTATAAAATTTAATGTATTAAATAATAATTTTGTAATTAAATAAATGAACAAATCATTTACGTATTTAATTAAAAAATAATAAATAAACTTTCTTATTAAACAAATGATTCAATTAATTAAAAAATTAATTAAATATCAATCTGAGTTTAACAAAAAGTGTGATCGGTACAAAAAATTTGTTCTGTATACATAGAAGCTTTCTGTCAACAAGAAACTGATATTATTATATACAAGATTATATTTGTTATATATTTTTATTTTAGTGTTTTGTGATATTTTGTTTTTAATTATCTTTTGACTGTATAAAAGAGCCGAAAAAAGCCAGCCGTATACAGTGGATACAAGAAAAACTTTGACTTTTGTCTTTGCTTTATTGTTTGGACAAAAATTTTTAGTTTATTTAAAATGTTTGTGAGAAGTTTCCTGAAGAGCTAAGTAAGCAGAAGCGAACTGGCCTTCGAGACTTGCTTTTACCCTCAATAATCAATATCGGTGATTAAAATAATTAATTGGGATAAAAGTAAATAGCGCGAAAAAAGTTTTTTTTTGAAAACTAAACATTTTTTATTTAAAATTCTCAAATAATAATATTTACAAAACTTAATGTTAAAAAATACAGAAAGTATACAGCATGGCGAAATAATACTAGGTGATCGAAGACGAATTCATCGACTTTCGCCAACGGTAAATGTCAAACACCATATAAAAATATTATACATATTTTTTATATATGAAGTTTAACATTTGAGGTTTCGGCGAAAATTAAGGAATTCGCTATCGCAACCACCTGATATCGATAAGCCTTGGTACGATACACAGTAATAAAATCAAACGAAATTTTAAGTATTAATGCCCTGATCCTTTTTCCTACTGTAGATACGACAAACATTTGCCTAATATTTTATGAAAACATGATTTTTTTCAAGATTAATTTTACACATCGTCTTAAACTTGTATTCAAGCAATATCTTTGAAATATGCTCAGAAACTTTTACTAATTCTACTTCTTAATTAAAATTTTGTTACAATATAAAAAAGATTATTTTTTTTTTTGAGGAGATAGTCAACAGTTTAATATTGCTTATGCATAAATCTTTAAGACCTTTTGAAAATATTTTTGCACCTTCGAATACGTTAAGAAAGTTTGTAAAATTTTTGTTTTTAAATGCTGCATGTGTTAAACTTTTATATCACGCAAGATTTAAACACAAAATAAAAATTGAAAACTTTGTCGTTGGTTTTACCGTACTCAATTTTTTTTGCAGTTTAATTTTTGTTTTTGTTTTTTTTTGTATAAAAGTTTTAAAGTTTAGTTTTTTCCTCAAAGGAAATTAGCATAATTAATTGAAAATGTTGCAAGTTTCCTGCTATATGCTGCTACCACAAGTCTTTGTTGTTAGATATTTTGCCTGCTGTATAAAAAGATATGAAGGATCTTTTTAATCCTTAAAGATTATTTTTTTTTACTATAAGACTTCCTGAACTTAATTTAAATAATGTTATCTCTATTTTTTTTTTTGTATTTTTTTAGTAATGAAGGTATTTTGAGAGGTTTAAGAACTGTTTAAAATATTGTGTCCTTGTTATTTTGACACGTGTATATGATATTGTTTTTTACATGTTATTGATTGAAAATTTAATTAATTTAATAGAAAATAAATCATGTGATTGCTACATTTTTTTTAATTTATTGACATATTTTTCCGCACATCTAGAGTTAGTTGCAAAAAAGGTAAATATACACTGATATGTATCTTATCCTACATTTCAGTATAAGAAGGTTATTTAAAACTAAAGCTGGAAACCTCATCTGATAGAAATATAGGTTTCTTGGATTTGATTTCTTTCTGTTTTGCGTCTTGTTGACCATGAAAACTATATCTATTTTGACATTTTAGCTGATGATGCCAATCAAAAGTATCAAAAGTTTAAGTATTTGTGTTTAAATTTTTGTGCTCTGTGTTTTAATGTTGTAAATGAGTTTTATTCTCAATTCTACGAAATATCTTTTCGATAAAGGGTTTCTTTGATAAAATTTATTTATTAAAGTTTTTTTTTTATTATTTTATCTTTTTATATATAATAATATTAATGCAAATCGCGTAATAAATTTCCATGAGAATTTATGATGCTTTTCTAACTTTGTAATAAAGATTATCTTCCTATAATTTTCGCTTAATCCTCTGTTACGCATTAAATTTTGTGTCAATTGGATTTCTACATTTTTTAATTTATTTGCAGTTTTTTTTAATTTTTAATTTTTTTTATTTTAAAATTTTTAAAAATTTTAATGTATTTTTTTGTTTTATACGAAATATTTTTAAATGAAATAATTTTTTTTCGACTTTTTTAATAGCGGCAATTTTTCTATTTGGCTAAATTAGTAACGATTATTGTTTTTGATTTTTTTTGAATAGGGTTTCTTCGGCTTTTTGCTATTTGATAGAGAAGAAATTATCTTCAAAATTGGCATAATTTTACAAAGAGAATAGCAGAGTGTTTATTAAAAGCATAAGGTGGAGATAAGTGGTATTCGTTAATACCATCATATTAAAATAATAATAATTCTGATTTTGTATTATAAAATTAATTTAAGCACTAGGCTAGTTTTGCATTGTTTGCTTAAGGACAAACAATGGATATTGTAGAACAAACTAACACATATATCAATGTTATCGCATATTGAGAAGTGCACACTTAATACTTAAATTAAAGTTTGCATACATATGTAAAAAGTAAAGTTTTCACACAGTCGTCGCGACGTTGCTTCCACCATTAATAATTGTATTTTTTATTTTTAATCCACTCACGTGTCAAGTGTTAATTTTCCTAAGGGGAGCAAACAAGAACGAAACTTTTACTTAAATTAGTTTTCAAAAACTTATATACAATTATAATATTTACATAATAAATAACAAAATCTGTTTGTTAAGGATAACTATCGTAGTATGAGCAATATTTAAACAACTTAATAATAAGCATTCGCCTAAGTGACTTGACCATCTTTATATTATTTATTTAAGGAGATGATTCTCAACCTTTTTTTTGTGGTCACGGCACACTTTTATCGATTTTACAATTTGGCGGCACAAAAAAAAAAGATAAGTCTTAAAATTATTAACATGCCACCTATAACACACTGCGATAAATAGTTTACGATAATAATTTTAAGTTTGCGATATAAAAATGTGTAAAAATCACAATATGTTTATTAAGGGATTCACTACGAGTAAATGTAAAAATTATTTAAATGCGAAATTTAAGCTTAATGTTTTGTGATAATTTCATTCATATTCGATCGTAAAAATGACAATGCCACTCTTATGTCATTTTCTACATTTAATAATCTATATAATGTTGGTTAATACTGAAAATCCAAATTCACAGAAATACAAAGTGGAAAATTTGTAATAATAGTTGTTTATTTTTTTCCTATTATTGTATAATCTCATTTACGGGTATTTTTTTTAGTATTTTTTTAACAAAAAATTTTTTATTTATAATTAAACTATAAATAAGAAAATAGTAGTTATATAACTTAATACACTCTGTCCCGTATTCGAGAACTTTAGTATTTTTTTGTATTTTATTTTGTATTGTATTATTGTTTGTATTTTATTTTTTAGTGTAGGAAAAACTGTCAAAAAAAGATCTACTTAAATTTTCCAGGATGATTAAAAAGGAACGTAGTTAAGTTGAGTTAAGTTAAGTCTAGCCACCAGTATTTCTTACAGTTTACATTTGGCTATATATTTTTATCCTTCAAGCATAGCCTTGAATCGTATCGTTTATTTTGCACTGTTACTTGCTTGCAGTCTATTGCTTTTTATTGACTTGTTCATCGTGGATACACCCTTGACTTTCTAGTTATATAAATGCCTCGGTGGGTACATACCCATTTTGACCAGTTTTTTTTAATATAACCTCCGCTAACATAGTAGTTAGCCATTAAAATGTTAGTTGCTTTACATATTATACACAGAGAAAAGAGATTCGTTGCGACAACCGAATTTGTTTCCAATCGAATTTGGGCGGTTGTGAGTATTATTTGCAATTCGGTTATGGTAATTGAAGAAATATGGTACTCACAACTTTTTCAAAAATTTATTCGACAGTCGATATTAAATATTATTGTGTGGTGAATAAAACAACTTTAACAACTTTCATATGTACATTTATTTAAAAAAATAAGTTACAAAAATAATTTAACGTAAAATTTCATGATTCAAACTAGACTAATCAACAATGCCATTCTATGTTCTCCCGATTTCTCTCTTTCCATCTATTTTCTTTCATTTTACATTCTATTTGCAAATAACGAAATTCTTGTCGCTACGAAGTAAATAAAACATTTTATTTTTATTTGCAAATGTCTTTTTAAGACAATTTAAATCTTACCTTTGAAGGATCTTGCGGAACTTTGCCCTATTTTTTTAAATCTTTATATTTATTAAACCTAAATATCAATTAGATTTTTTATTATAATTATTTTTTTTATTTTGTCAAAAACTTTTTTGAAGAAGTAAAGCAAACGATTTATATAATTCTGACTACCAAAATTCTATTTTCAGTAGTAATGTGCTGAATTAGTTTGGTTGCCTCTCTCAATCAATAGAATTAATTTGAGTAAAGCCATAAATCAGTAAGGTGAACTTTGTAAACAGTTGTTGCAGCTAACACTTAGTAATAAATATTATTTTTTTAGTTTTTAATATAGAAAGTATGTCATATTTATATTTTATTAATAACAAGAAATAAAATGTGAAAGTAGTAGTTAAATTTTGAATATATCAACCTAATATTTACAAATCATTTTTTTGTGTGTAGTTATTAAAATATTGTTTTTAATTAAATGTTTTATAAAATTATCTTTTTTGTAATATTATATAGCCTTTTGTTAGAAATGTTTTGCTTTAAAGTACTAGTAGAGGATCTGTAGATAGAACAACATGCTCTAAGGCATTTCCGTTCGAAAACCCTAATTTTTTCCATATACGATGGTGAAACATTGTACCAAATTATTAAAGATTGTTATACAATTATCTTAACAGAGAGATTTATATATTTGGAATAAAATAACTTTCTGTGCGAAAAAAAGCCTTTCTTGCCTTCGTTATTTTTAAATTCGTAAATTTATAATCACATTTAATGTAATCAAAATTGACTTCATTTAATTTTTTTATTGCTTTAAAATTAAATCTTGATTTTTGGAGAGCATAGTAATACTATGTAGTGCACAGAAACTTCCATTTTCACAACTGATACATCACCTGATATTGTACTTCGTCCTTTTCAAATAACAAACATTCAAGTCAATTGCTTGCAAAATAGCTTTTTGAAGCCATTAATTATATTTGTGGGCGTCATAGACATTTTTTTTTTGTAAATAATATTATTTAATTTTATATAAAACAGTTTTCTTTATCCAAAATTTGATGGCATACTCTTGAAAGTTCGTGGTACTCAAAAATCCCGCTGCATAGTGGTTGAGAATCACTTTTTTTCTTCTTATTGTTCCACTTGCTTGCTCTATAACGCTAAGCATATTTATATAAGAATATCATATGCATACATATACATACGTTGAAAAATTAAATTTTGATATTATTTAAAATGCTGTAGGCAAGAGCCATTTGAAAGAAAAGGAGACAATGTGAGTGGAATGAAAGATGATTCGAAACGACGCCTAAAAGAAGACTCTATATAGCGGAGTAGAGTAATTGGGTTGACGGAATGCAAGGTATATTTATATATTTACATATGTAAAGGAGGTACTTACGTGAGTGCTGCTGTAGAACAGGGATTGGGAGAGAGGCCTACTTGCCGCTAGCGCTGCCAAATAAAAAACGCTGCTCAATTAAAATTTTTTGATGAGGTTATTTTATTTACAAACATAGGATGCAATCTGGATTATTTTTTAGGTTATGATTTAATTCAGGTTTAACAAATCTATGATACTTCCATTGCTGGACTTCTGGTTTTGCCAAGATTTCTAGAACAATAGAATTCAATATGAAGAGATAAGAAAATCACAAAACAATAAAAATCTGTATGCAGCTATAACGGTCTAAGAACCTGTGGACATGTGTACATAGTAATAAAAAAAATTTAACAAGTAATCAGAGGTGGCAATGCCGTACAAGGGAATACTATTACAACTTATTTTACATAATTCTGTCTTTTTTTCTATTTGAATTTATTGTTTCAAGTAGCAAAGTTGCTTAAACAAGTATTGAAGCAGAAAGAAGTGTTTTCAAAGGAATCAAGTTTTTTTCGGCAATACTTAAGCTTGTAGGTAATATTAATATAAATCGATATAAATTATTTATTAATAATTCGCTTGGCTTTGTTATTTAATTATGCGCTGTTTAATGTTAAAAGCAATGACAATAAGCTTTGTAGGCCTGCACACATATATAATGTTTTCTATACCCAATTGACCCCAAGTTGTCGATAGTTATTGATATTGATGTATACTTAGTACATTATAAATTTTTTTCAATTCAATACAAAAATCACCACTACAATGGGTTAAAACAGAGCTAAAATAATTCCTTTGTGGAATGATTGTATTAAAACATCTTCTTTAAACATCTTCTTTAAATAAAAAACAAGATCAATTTAATAATGTGAATGATCAAACAGATGTTACGAGTAAATGGTTTAAACAATTTTTAGTTGGATTCAAAAAAGTTCGATTTAAGACCATTAAATACCACAACTATATTATTCAGTTCATTTTCGTGATGCATGCAAAAATAGTCTTTATGATTTATCAGTTAGTGCTTATTTACTAAATAGACAGTCTTTCCAATTTAACAAAATTCAAGAAAAAACTTCGTGCTATTTTTTAAATTATCCCGATTATATTAATAACCGATTTCTATTTTGCTGAATTTTTTCGGTTCTTTTATACAGTTGAGCATAGATATAAATTATCGTAGTGTTTTTTTTTATTTTTCCTTTTATTTTCCTTTTTTAACTCCTCCTTTAACTCCTTTGCGTAATGGGAGAATAATTTGTAATTTATTTAATTATGTAAAAAACCAACTATATACAATAACCTTTAAAATATAAGGCTATGTTGAACGTTCGGAGTCATTTTTGCAATAATTGTCAACCACATAAACATGCTTGAATGTTCTCCTTGTATTTTTAAATTACTTCTGAGCATCTTTAAAATAAATAAATTTAAATTTGGTTGTAATTTTTGATGACCATGTTAAAATATGGATGAATTTACTTTAAAAATTTTCATTCCATCTATATAAACCAGTGATGGAAAAGTTGTTACGATCGTACTTTATTTGATACTATTTGATTTGAAAAAATACCGTGTTACTCCTCTGTTACATTTGATACTCTGACTGATACGTCTAAGTTGATTTCTATTTAAATACATACGATGTGGAAATGAGTGTAGTAAATACGTTTAAAGAAAATTGTAAACAATTTTAAATTAAATTTTGTGAAGTTCTAAGAAAAAAAGTTGACTTTGACAGGGAAATGAAATTTCCCCTGAAAATGTTTTGTCTGGTAGAACTAATAGTATTATACCACTCCTGTTAAAAATGTTTCCAAATGAAAGGCAAAATTTTGAAAATATAAACACTCAGTACAGGCCATTGGTGGATGTTGAAGAGCTGAAGCCTATGGTCAATGAAAATATTTGTAGTTTTTAGTCTAAAGTGGCTAAAACTAAAAACTCTTTGGGCGAGTATATGTTTTCCGGAATTTTGAAAATTGCAAATGGAATTTTATCTATTCCTCACTCCTCTGCAAAGGTAGAGAGGACTTTTTCGTGTCAAAATATAATAAAAACCAAACAAAGAAATAGACTTAATGTTGAAACCGTATCAAGTCTTATTCAGACCAAGGATTTATTGAAATCTAAAGACTCATGTTGTTATAACTTTGACATATCTAATAAAATAATGTCAAAAAAATTGTAATTGCTATAAACTTTATTACTATTGATCTCGTATTATAATTATTTACTTATGTTCGTTCCTTTTAACACATCCACATTTAAGTACAAATATTTTTTAAATATAGATACTTGTGAAGTACAGCTGTGCTTGTTTTTTAATATTATTATTTAAAATAGATTGTTTAGCTATAATAATTTAAACATACATACATATTTATGATCTCTGTTAATTATTTTTAAATATGTAAAATTTTATTTTGGTTATTTTTTAAGATACAAAACTTTAAACTGAAATAAATCCTAGGCGAATAACGCTACTGGTATAGATTTGGGCTTATTTGAAGGACAATACTCAATGATTTTGACTTTAATGTGATGGAGGAAGTTGTTTTTTTTGGAAATGGTCTTAAAATGTAAGAGAATATTGTTTTTGAAATAAGCCCAAATTCATTCAATATGCGCTATTTATCTTGGGGGCTATTTCGTTTTGAAGTGATGTACCTTAAAAAGTACAAAATAAATTTAAAATAATATTTTGTTTATAGTTTAAATGAACTTTTTATGGTTTTTGTTAACTATTTGTTTTTATAAAGATTTTTTTGCTGTTTAATAAAAATTAAAAAAAAAAAATTACGATTTGTTATTCTTGAGGGTAAAAAAGTATTCTCAGAAAAATTTTTTGATACCGAAATGAAAATCTCATTTTCCATCACTGATATAAACATTAATCAAATTAGGTACAAATAACTTTCTTATTATTTAGGAATATCGCAGGACGATACTAGTTATTAACTAAAACGCTCCAAAAAAATTTCAGCTTGAATGAATTTCTCTTGTAATAATAAGATGTCAGGGGTCTAAATTCTAAATAATCTTAATTAAATGATAAAGGCATCAGTATGAAAATAGTGTTTGGCCCTTAGGATAAATTTTTCGAAAAGCAAAATCCATTCTAATATTTTGTATAAATAGTGAATATTTTTTCTTTCTTTTGAAAAATTAAAAAAATAACTGTTTTGTTTTTATTTTTAATACGCCTTGCATTAAGAGTCGGAATGTGACCAATCTAACGCAGAAGGGAATATAAGCAAAAATTAAAACGTGGATTGTTTTGAATTGTATTGGCATCAAAAATAACTCTCATGTTGTTTTTGAAGTTTTTATACTTAAAGAAATGTTTTTGGCTTTTCTTAAAATGGTAACAAAGGTTTCCTGATGAGCTGGCTTAAGCAACCGGCGAAATACGTATGGATACCTGCTATTCCAAACCAACAAATAAAATGCATTTTTATATAAAAATGTTATGTGATAAAATAGTATAATATAATCAAAAATATTATAAAAATTCCCAAAATGATTTTAGAAAAGGAAAATTTATTATTCCAAAGAACAAAACGAAAGTATTTGCCTCCATTTTTAAGAGTTGCCAAAACGAGTTGTACAAAAGTAGCGGATATTTCTGTGGAATTTTTTTGACAACTTGTATATATGGTAGTTAATGGTTTATACAGTCGTTTAATTTTATTACAATAACGGTTAAGAAAAATGAATATATTATTATTGGTTTTCTTTGCTTTTATTGTCCTTGACTGTTCTTGTGTTTTGCTGGACAAATGATCAAGTGGGTTTTTTTGATTATGTGTTTATACAAAAGTTGAAATATATATAATTTTCTGTAAATATATAGTAAACAATGGCACACATGTAAATGTATTTGTGTATTTATGACAAACAATAATTAGAAATTAAAGTTAAACCATGGAAATATTAAATTAAATTAATTAATCTCTTGTATACAGTTAAAAGATGATGAAAAATAAAATTAAAACAACAAAGAAAATATCACAAAACATTACGATAATTTATTTATGTTTTTTACACGGAAACTTGCTAATTATTAATAAGGTAAAATTAAATCACAGGAATATTAAATTAAATTAACTTTTACCCCCAGTAATCAATAACAGTGATTTTAATAATTTGCTCAAGATAATTAACACGATATTTTTAAAGATTATTACTTTACATTCTAAATAACAAACAATTTTTTGTACAAAAATTTTTGGCTATTGAGTATCTACGAGAGAAAAAGCGTAAATCCTAAAAAGACTTGTATCTATTTAATAAACATTAAAAACCCTTAACTATCACATAGAGATGTTTACAAATATTGACTGATTAAACTAATAATCGTTATTTATTTATTTTATTGTTTTTTCGGTTTGTGGTCAGTTGTTGTCTCCTAGTCAATAAAAGAATACATAAAAAAGATGCTGTTTTTTATTTATTTTCTGTTTTATTTTATTGATTTTTCTCAATATTTCGACCAACCTTGTTGATCGTATTCAAGTGATCTAAAATACAATTCCAATCACAATTAACAATAAAACAAACATAACAATATTCTTTTTTAATTATATAATTACAATTATCATTTAAAATATCCGCATTTAAATTAATAATAATTTAAATGATAATTGTAATTATACAGTTTTAAAAAAAATTTGTTATGTTTCTTTTATTGTTAACTGTTAATTGTGATTGTAATTGTATTTTAGATCCCCTGAAGGTCATGGAAATATGGGGAAAAATCAATAAAATAAAACAAAATAAATAAATAAAAGCCTCATTTTTATGTATTATTTTATTGGCTAGAAGAAGACAACTGACTTCAAGCCGAAAAAAGAAAATAGGTCAACGAGAACACAAAATATATTAATAATCTTTGCCAAGGTTGAGATGTTATTTGATTAGTTGACAGGCTGTAGCTAATTTTTTTTAACTTTACAACCGTAATCGTTAAAACCGATATTTAATTTCTGTTTGAATAAAATATCATCATAAAATTAGATTTGATATCTTAACATTTCGGTACAAAAAACACTAAAGCTTAATGTTGTCTATTATTATCGTTTAATGTAAAAAATTAATTGAACCGTTTAGTTTTAAAACGTGTCAAGCAACAACAAAATATAAAAATCTTTTTTTTGTCGATTAATGCTTTACGAAGGTAAATAAATCATTTAATGAAATTTTTTTTAATTTTCCTCAGTGATGGTAAAACAAAGCCGAGAATTTCTTCTTTATTTTTAAAAGGTGTCAAAGAAGCTAATTTTAGTACGCAAAAACCATTGCTGCTAACATTTTTTAATTACGCTCAATTTTCGAGATAACATTATATCTGAAAAATGAAACCTAACATAAAAAGTGATCAGAATTAGCTTTAACTGCCTGTTGCTTTTTAAACTGGCACAATATAATTTATCAGAAAATCAATTTTGAATTTTTTATTTGTTGCGCCCTTTTGCATTTTCTGTGACGATATGAGTATATCTTTAATAATAATATCGTATACTTTTTAAGTTAATTTTTCATAATACTTTTGAAATTTTATAAAATTTTACATACAATGTGAGGCTGCCGTAGTCTAAGTGGTAAACACGTTGACTATAAACCAGCTGCCCTGGGTTCAATCCTTGCGGTAGTCAAAAAATAAAAATGTTTTTTTCTGTTTAATGGTATATATACATATTCAGATCTAAAATTAAAAACATGCAGCCTCCTTCGTCGGTACTTCTTCATAGCATATTCGCCGGCGAAGTAAAATAATTAATAAAATGGCTATATCTATCTCCTTTCACCACCTTTCTTCTCTCTCATCTATCCCTTTCCTAAAGAATGTAGCACGGTTGCGAACTAAGTAGGTATTGATGCCTGAAGTTCTACTTCTCTTTAAAAAAAAAAAATTTACATTGGTAATGGTTGTTTAGTTTTAAAACGTGTCAAATGCATTGTAAAAAAAACATATTTTATCAGGCATATCACAGAACTCAATTCCGATCGGAAGTGGTTTCAAATCCGCAAATTGGTTCTTTAGAAAACGAAAGATTTTTTTCGGAATGAAACCACTTTTAAATTTCAAAGTCGAATTTAGTTTCTTTGAAATTCTGTTATTTGCGGATTTCAAATTTACTTTCATTATGTGTCCCTATTTAGATTAACCTTGTTGTCTACTCTGGTGTGTGTCATATTGCCATATGCATTTTTAAAAAATAATCAGAATCGATCGGAATCTGAAGAAAATAAAACAAAATCGATCGGAGTTGTTAATATTAATATTTAAGACTTTCACTATAAAAAATATTGAATTTTTAATATTAATATCTTGGTTGCTGGGTAGTTTTCTTTGATTTACTCAAAACTATGGAAACGTTGTTAAATACGTTTTAAAAATAAAGCATTCAATTAGAGTGTATTAAGATATTTTGGATTATTTCTTCTTATGAGTGCGCTTTAAGAATTAATCAACTCATTAGCTAAACGTAAGCTGGTGTTACCTTTCGCTGATAACGTAAAGTTTATGCATTTTAAATTGCCATCTTTCAAATAGAAAATCAATAAATTTCATTCGAAGCATATCTGCAAGTCTAGCATAACATTAACAGTGATTTTTTGCTACGAAGCCTTTTTTTAAACGTATAGCAAACTTATTGAAAATAAAAAACTTAAGTAAAATGCCTAAAGAAACAGAAAAAAAAAAATAAAAACATCAACTCATTGTTTGAAAATAGTTGCAAACGTTTGCCCTTGGAAGTATGCAATAGTTTTTAGCGTTGTAAATGTGCTACGGTTTATCAAATTTCAGCTGTATATGTTTTGTTATTGTGGTGTTGCAAAATATACGATATGTGCTAAGTTTGCTAGAGCTGCAATGTTTGAAATAGCAGGCTGCGACGAAGCGTAAGTTCTGTTAATATATCAGTAAATTTAGGTGTTTTTTGCGAGTAAATAAACACTTAAATGTAGGTCGCTGCCACTATGTATGCTTAACGACGAATTTACACTGCCATAGTTTCAAAAAATTAGATTTATTTTATAAGGACAGAGTAAAGGATTACTTTATTTATTATTCTAGCGTTTAAAGTGCTTGTTAGTAATACGAGTGCTGCTATATATATTTCTGGCCTGGCAACACTGAGTGCTGCCAAGTACAATCTGACATTTCCATTGGAAAGTTTGTCATTTTTAAGCATAATCGTACTCAAAACGTTTTGACGTACGACCATTATTTGCGTTGTTAACAGTGACTTGAAAAATTAATATAGAAAAAAATGGAATTAACTCGCGAACATTTTCGTGCCATCATTTTTCACAACTTTCGACGTGGATTATCACGACAAGAGTGCATTGATGAACTTCAATGTTTGTATGACGATGAAGCACCATCCTATAGCACTGTGAAAAATTGGTATAATAAATTTAATCGTGGCCAAATGAATTTAATCGTGTCTCAAAGATGAATTCCGTGAAGGTCGTCCAAAAACGGCTGTTGTGCCAGAGAACATTGATGCCGTGCGTGAACTCATGATGCAAAATCGACATGCGACATACCGAGAGATAGAGACATCCTTGGACATTTCTTCCACCAGCATACATTCGATACTGCATGAACACTTGGCCGTAAAAAAGGTTTGTTCTCGTTGGATCCCGCGCAATTTGAAAGTCGCTAAAAAAAAGGCTTGTGTCGATTGAAAGAAATGTTGCAAAAATACGATTGCGGTGCTTCAAAAGACGTTTATAAGATCTTCACAGGTGGCGAATCATGGATCTATGCGTATGAGCCCGAAACGAAACAACAATCGACCATGTGGGTCTTCAAAGACGAGCAAAATCCAACGAAAGTTGTTCGTGGAAGAAGCACTTCGAAGCAAATGGTCGTCTGTTTCTTCGGCAAAACTGGTCGTGTGGCGACTGTTCCGCTTGAGCAATGTAGGACGGTCACTTCTGAGTGGTACACTACAATTTGTTTGCCTGAAGTCATCGGAGAAATTCGAAAAACCAACAAGAGAAGACGAATCATTGTTCACCATGACAATGCGAGCTCTCATACATCGGCTCAAACCAGAGTGTTTTTGACCGGCCAAAACGTCGAATTAATGGGTCATCCGCCGTACAGCCCTGACTTGGCACCTAATGACTTCTTCTTGTTTCCGCACATCAAGAAAAAATGCATGGTCAACGATTTTCGTCGCCAGAAGAAGCTGTTGAAGTGTTCAAAAACCATGTTTTAGAGGTGTCTCAATCGGAGTGGAAAAAGTGCTTTGACAACTGGTTTGAGCGCATGCAAAAGTGTATAAATCATGCTGGAGAATACTTTGAAAAACAATAAAACCATTTTTGATTATAAATATTCGCATTTTCACTATTGGGCCAGAAATATATATAGCAGCCCTCGTAAAAACGGGAAAATAAACAGAGCCATATTCACAAGCAGAGAAAAACATGCTCACAATAACCATATTGTGTTCTCTTTAACAATGTATATTTGCGGCGAAAAAATTTTTCTTGCTTACAACATGGTTGGTTTCAGCTAAGAAAAATCGAACCACAATCATAGTTTTAAAAGTTTTAAAAATACTTTTACTAATAATAATATACTATAGATAATTGTATTACATTATTTAAAATAAGTTAAATGACTTTGTTTATGGGTTTTTTTTCTTTCTCTTTGTGAATAATTTCACATTTATTATATTTTTCTATTTGTTTTACACTTTAATTTACTTCTTTAATAAATTTGTTGCTTTAAAATTACTTTTGAGGGAAAAAATGTTCTTCTCAAATTGTTGTCATTTTAATTGCAAACAAAACCTACAAAACTAAATCGTATTTGCCACAACACATGTCTTTAAAAATGTACATTCATTGTAAATTATTGTTATTCTTGTGTGTCTGGGCATATTAAAAAAAACCGAACACATACATATGTAAGAAGAAGACAATTTAATTGTATAAATCTACGTGATATTTTTTCTAGGTCACACTCAATTGGGTTTGCAATTTTATATTATTCACATACAGTGGGATCTAAATTTTACCTGTAATAAATAAATAGATCCTTAAAGTAGATTTTGTCTCTATGTGGCAAACCATGTACATAGATAAATTTTTCAGAAGGCAATTTATATTAAATCTAGGAGTGCGCTGTATTTGCCAGTGGCTAGTTTTCTTTTAATAAAATTCCCAATTTGTTTAAAGAAAATTTACTATTCCGATATTTCATTCCCCTTTTAGAAATTTTGTATGATTTATTTATGAAGAATTTCAGGTTTTTTAAGGAAAATTATATTTGCATTTTTGATAAAATGGATTTTTTATATTTTTCTTGGAATTTTATACTGAAGTTTAATATTTTTAAAACAAAAAATTCTGAAAAACTAAATTTATTTAAAGTATGTGTGGACGTGTTCTAAAGAAAACACGTAACAATTAGATGCTAGCAGAATGTAATGCGCCATTTTATGCATTACTGCATTCGTCATCGGCATTATTCGCATTTATCTACATTACGTTGTTTACGTTGTAAACATCATCTTTTTAACAAACTAGTTCGTAAATAAGAATACGAGTATGAGATATTTACTGCTAGCCAACCACCTTCAAAATTACTCATTGAAAATAATACGAACTCCTTTTAAAAATCTTGTCTACAGTCTGGCTTACTTCCAAAATGTGTTAATACAAAGTTTGTATACAGTTCTGCTGCGCTGTGTTGATCTTGTATATATACAAAGCTGTGAAACAAAGTATCAATTTGGAAACTGATGCGCTAGTTGCATTGTAAATATTTAGTACCACGGCATTATGAAACACAATATATTGTTCGAATACAAAGCAACTGACGTTTTGGAAGTCAACCTCTGTTTAATCTTTTGAAGCACAATCTATCATTGTCAGAAGGTTCATAAGGAATTTCTACAGTCATCATTTTTTTCTTCGTTCTTCAACATTTGTACTATTTTCAGTGAACTGTCTGTTTCTACTCATTTTCTTTTGATAATGCTGAATCACGTAAAAATTTAGTGACAAAATTATTGTTCTTCAGGTATGAAGTTAGAATTTCAACAGACTTTTAATTTTAGAACCCAGCTGTCTTAAGCGTTATTATTTCCATTACTGAGAATTCACAAAAATATAAATTGAATTTTTGATTTAAAGCTCAAAAGCTTTATCATACAGAAGCTTTAAGCTTTATTACCTCCATTAGGGATGAGGTTATAATATCAACCGAATTATAGATTATGAGCTCAAATGCTTTCTGACACAATAGCTTTAAGTCTTGTCTCTATTACAGATATAGCGATAGATAGAATTTCAACCGACTCTTAATTTTAAAGCTTAGAAGCTTTTGTGAGCCAGTTGCTTTAAGCTTAATTATCTTAATTACATAAGTGGTGCTAGAATATGAACCGATTTAAGTCTTATGATGCAGTAGCTCAAAGTTGTTTCTCCATGTTGATTATGTGCAGGGAAAGTTAAGTACCATCTTAAGTCCCCGTTCGGATATGTAAGTTTATTTTCTACGATTTTCTAAAATTTTCTTTTGAAATTGTATTCGCTTTTATTGCTAAGATTTTGATTTTGCTTAAATATATAAAACAGTGTATCAGTCTTTATTCGTGTTTCCTGTCTCACCCACAAGCTCACGTTTTGCGGAACAATAGTTGCAATAGGGCAAATTAAGTATTTGAGTTCATAAAACTATTTGAATTAATATGCGGTTTTATTTATAAAGATCTAAATGGGTTTGAAATATTTGTAAATAATAATAATTCGTTTATATAAAAATTCATTATTTGGATTTTTTATTTATATTTATGTATACAAATATTTCAGAATAATTTCATGAAATTTTTATTATGTAAAATTAAAAAATAAAATGTATTACTACGGGGAAAGCACATCCATATGGCCATTGCACTAAAATAATTAATAAAGTTTAGAAACGTTGTTTTATTTTAATTTTGCTTAGATGATATGTTCAAGCAATTTTTGTTAAATTAAACACACAAACATGTATAATTTTAGATGGCAGAGTCAGTGGCAACGGCTGTATCATTTTGATGCAATTCTAAATGCTTACTTGTTATATTTTACAAAATATTTTAAATACTAACTTGATGTACTCATTTATTTCAAGGTGCAATTTTAAGGGCCTTTCTTGGCACTGCGTTTGCGTGGGGCTCTACTCCGAACACTCTACTACATCAAATTGGTTTGGAACTAATAGATCAGGAGATATCTCTATTTCAAATATCTTTACAATCTGATTTTATTAAGATCAATTCATAAAATTGCGCGTTTGTTCTACGGGTATATAAACATTAAAGTAAAATTGATTAACCCACTAAAAGGACGTTGGTTTAACAAAAAAAAAGTCAAACAAAATAACGAAAAATAAAAATAAACAAAAGGACAATAGTTAAATTAACCTTAAAACGTTACTTAAACAACAATTTAATATTAAGCTCTTAAAAAGAAGATTTCGTTTACACATAAATTTGTACGGTTTCATACAAAATGCTCAGCTGTCTTTTTTTACCCATAAGTCAAATTACTTGGGTGTTTTGTGGCCCTTTTGGCTTGCACGTCACTTTTGTAACATAAAAGATAAGATAATGACCCAGATAAGGGTGAAGTAGTCTTTAGACTTTAATATACAGACTGGTATATTGATTGCAACAGTTTAATTGTCGTTTTGTAATCTGTGCCAACTAAACAATCAGTTAAAGGAACTGTTAATATGTTTGCATCTTTAAGGTTCTGTTTTTAAAAGCTTGTTGGAAAACTCATAGAAGAAAAGAAAAATGTAAAGCCGTTATAACATGGAAGAAGATGGTAGATGAAAAATATCCACTAATACGTATAAAGCGGAGGTTGTCAAACAAATGGTTGCTTATAACAGATTCTTTCAAATGCTCTTTATAAAATTCTGTAGATACTGTAGTAAATATTACGAATAAAGTAAAAAGAAAATATGATAAAAATTAATAAAGTACTAAGTTTTTTTTCATATTCTAGATTTTTAATTGTTTTTAGCAGAAATAAACAAACGTAAAACATTTTTCTTGGAAGTGCTTCAAACATAGATTTATAGCATTTTTCTCTCTTTATAATATTTGTTTTCCTTGAATTTATATATTTTTTTGTTATTTGATTAAATAAATGGAAAAGTTTGTGAGTTTACAAAAATTGACTTCAAACTCAATTATTTATTTTAAATCTTTTCTTCTCTTTAAAAATAATAGAGTAATTATTTTTGCCATTAATTTTATTTAAACTATTCAGAAATTGTTGAGTACTGTTCTACCTCATTTGTCAAACATAGTGGCACTAGCTTTCCCCGGTATTAGAAACGTAGGGTGTTTTTGTTCATTGTTCTCTTTTCAAGCGAATACGAATTCAGAGCTAAATTTATTTTAATTGCTATTTACATGCTTCTTTTTATTTTTGCAAGTTAACTACAATTGTTATCTTCCATTATAAATAAAAGAATATAGGTGATAGTGCCAAATGTGGCCATGCAGAATTTTATGTTCCCTTCACAGTATATGTAAATCTAGTTTAGCTAAGTAAAGTAACTCCAATAAAAAAATTGATATTGGGGTGATTGAGAACTAAAATTAAAAAAAAAATCAAGTACTTTATGTAATTCTACATAATCGGCTCTTGATGGGTTAAGCAGTTTTAAAAAAGTTTGGTATTTCCTTAAAGATCTCTTTAAAAGCTTTAAAATGACATCCATATTGATATTTTAAAAAATATGGTGCACAATTGTACTTTTCTATGAAAAGTTTAGAGGCCCTTAACTCGGAAAACTTGGGCGAGGGCCAATTTTTTCATTTAATGTGTTTCTCTTAATTTTTAATTCTCTATGGACCCATATATTTGTTTTTTTGGAGACGTGCTGTTTTACCAGTTGCCTCGAAGGGCATGCTGCGGTCTTGCAGACTTTCAGGTCAGCAGGTCTGATTGATTGGCGTATTTAGATTTTCTCTAGCTGATCTAGAGAGTTTGCAAACTTGGTTTCAACATTAACACGGGCGGACAGACGGACATTCCTCAATCGACTTCGCTATGCATAAGAACTCAGAATATATTTACTTTATGGGGCCGGAAATGGATACTGTAGAAAACACTTAGTTACACTCTTTTTCCACTGTTTGTATTGAAGGTTATAAAAAAAGTTGGTGAAGGGTATAAAAAAGTACACTTAGAGAAAGCAAATTGTAGGACAAATAACTTTAAATAAGCGGTAAATCAGGATGAACTTAAAAATACGCAGAACCACTATTGCCTTTATTATTTTCGAGAACTCTAGGAAGCATTTTTTAACAACAAAAAAGATATTTTTCGCGAAAAGTCGATTTTGATATATGGGTATAAGATAAGCATTAACTAAAGATAATTGTCATATTACTTTAATTAAGAGTTCTAAGTCTAATAAAATTAGTTTTTAATTATTGGTCTTAATAAATTCCATGCGATGTAAAAGAATATATTTTCGCTACTGAAATGTCAATTACTTTAACTTCTCACCCCACCTTCGTACGTTAGTAAAGTATGCAAACTAATACCACTCTGTATGACTTTATAGTTGTGGACATTTTCAGTTTTTGTAGCTGTTGTCTGAGCTTAATGGCGTTGGCCAGTGTTCAAGTGGTTGCTAAAGAAAAAGTTCGAAAACAGATGTGTGACATTCAATTATGTATGTGTTGGTTTTATCTCTTGTTCATTGGATAGAAATAAATTAAGAAAATGGAGTGAGAGAAAAATTGACAAAGGTAAAGGAATAAGAGTAAATTAAATACGCAGAAAAGAGGATTAAGATTGATGTAGTGGTGTGTGTAAGTAATTGAAAGTGTGATGAACAGTCTTGCACACCAACACATACATTAAAGATTGTTAGAGATATTTAATATAAATAAATATACACATATACATGCGTCTGTGGTTGTGTATTTAAAAATACTTACTTATTTATATGCCTCTTAGGGGAATTCGTTCGGGCAATAATAATAATAATAATCACCGCTATGATTTATTTTGTACTATTTATGTCCTATAAAAAATAATGCCGAGAATTACAGGTGTTTCGTTTAATAATAATCATCTGCACAAATTAATTTTTCTTTTTGGCGCAAATATTAAATCAACTAAAAAATTAAAATTAATTTAACACACTTGTGCGAATTTGGTGTATATTTACTAGAGATGAGCGTACAATATGGTCTCTTTTTCAAAAGCGAATTTTGACTGTAGATGAAAGAGAAATTTAGTGCATAGTAAACATAGAGGAAAAATAAACAAGCTCACACAAGTTTGTTGTGCAATGGTTGAAAAGACAATAGTCTTACGAGTAAAATGAAAATGTTGAACAATACTCGTTGTTACACTTGTCAATTGCGTTGGCATTAATTAAGAGAACAAATTTTGATTTTTTTAAACAAATTTTTGTTTTATTTATTTTATTCAACAACAAAGGTAAACAAACAAAAAAAAAATAGTCATACCTTTGAGAACGAGAAAACGAGAGTAGTTTTAAACGTAAATTTCTGTATACTCTTCAATTTTGTCATGCTATGACAAAAGTGTACAACAGAATAAATAAACCCAATTCACAATCTTGTGCAAATGGTCTTGCATCATAGCATCTGCAAAATTGTGTAGCATATTTTTAGTCTACACCAACAAAACATATAATAATGAGTAAAATATGCTACACAATTTTGCAAATGCTATGATGCAAGACCATTTTTTTTTCTTTCTAAAAATGTTTAGAAAATTAATTAAAAAGAACCAAAAAGCCGAAAATAAAGTAAAATTTCGTTAATTTATAAAATCGATGGTTCGAATCCTGGTCAGGGTAAAAATTAAAAAAAAAAAAAAAAAAAAAAAAAAAAAATTCTTAATTATCTTAATCAAATATTTAATTAAAAATAAACACATAATTTTCTAATTAAATGATTTGTTAAGTCAATTAAACATTTAATTAAACTTTAATCTGACCTTTAATAGATGCAATAATATTTTCCGTGTTGGTAACAGAATAGCTGAATGAAATAAATTCAAAAAGACAAATAGAGAAAACTACCTGCAGGTACGCTTAAAGGGTGTTAAAGTATCCTGTAGACTGTAGAGTGAGTAGAGGGCTAACTAGCATTGAAGTGAGGATCCCAGGAAGTAGCATAATGCTAATGCAGGTAGCGAGGCACTTTTTGTAACAGAATATATCAACCAAAGACCAGAAATCACTGTCAGGAGTATAATACGGCTAAGTTGAATTGGAATCATCTGGAAATACTATTTCAGAAGCAGAGTTTTGTCACATCATTGAGGGATGTATAGGGGTTAAAAAATTATCCCAAAAGTTAGAGTCCTATTCAACTGTTAAACGAAGTTCTTATAAGTATACGCAGGTAAATATTCTTTTCTAAATTTTATCGATATTATAAAATTTTGCTTTTAGAAGTCGGTTTTCTTTTTCTTTTTGATATAAAAAATATTTGGAGTTTACGTAGTCCTGGATTAAAATTTATTTATTTCAGATTGAATATTTAATTAAATTTTGGAGTATAGGTATGAAGTAATTTAACAATGTTTAGGAGTTTAGGATTTTTATCATTTTCTGTTAAATTATATAATAACAGTGAATAATAATTTATTTGCATTTAAGATTATTATTATTTTAGGGAGGAAAAAATTAAAAAAAATTAACTTTTCTAGACATTTTTGTTTGGTATTTAATTAAATATTTTTAAAAGACTTAATTCAACTTAATTTATTAAAGTTAATTTTCTTTAGTTTCTTATCTCGTTTGTTTAAAAGCAAGCACACAAAACTATTTTCGTTTTAGCCGTTTAAATTGATAGAGAAACAAAAATCAAAAAAATTTAGCATTTAAATTTTAAGATTTATAATTTGCACTCCTGCGATTTATATGCAGTTAGAATCACTTCATAGAGTTTCTGATTCTTGTTTAGTGAAAAAATAATAATTAAATTCAAATGTTTCATATGAAAAGAACAAATGGGATGAAACTAATTGTTTTCACAATTTCACAGCAATATAAAAATGGAGAAAGCCTTAATAGTCAAGCGCGCAAGCGGGAATCAAAGAGAATTTTTTATTAATTACTTAGAAGAAAATCTGGACATTGCCAACGATGAGTAATAATTTAAAAAATTAATAAAAATGATCTTCTAAAAAATGCATATTAACAGACTTGTAACTGCGGATGGTGTTAGGCATAGAGACGAAAAGTAGAAGAAACCAGCGGCGAGCCTTAACGCTCTTGGTGGTACCCAAAAAAATGGTAAAATATTGAAGAAGTATTGGAGTGATATAAAGTAAGTATATTTTTTTCACATTTGCGTTTAAAATAATGTAATTTTTAAATAAAATGCTAGGCTCAACACTAGTGCTAAATACTCCTATATAAAAAAAAATTAACAAAGAAGTAGAGTTAATGGTTTAATTCGCCTAAAAGCACTTTTGCCTCTAGAAGAGCGCACCACTGTGGAAGCGGTAGATATAGATAGAACACCGGAAGTTGGTTTTGAAAATTATTTTTTGAAAAGCAATGATGACAGAAGTTGTAAAGAAGCTGCAATTATTTTCGCTGACGCAGATGGAGAGGAAGGCACTGCAACTACTTCTGTGCTTACAGCTACTGCCACTACCATTGCCAGCAATTCCACTGATACATATATGTGGTAGTTGTTTTTTAATACGAGTAATGAAGAATAGCGACATCTTAAAGTAAAC
Source organism: Gymnosoma rotundatum (assembly GCA_916610165.2). Lineage (NCBI taxonomy): Eukaryota > Metazoa > Arthropoda > Insecta > Diptera > Tachinidae > Gymnosoma > Gymnosoma rotundatum. Next base: position 47,224,986 of record OU744336.1, on the reverse strand, counting down.
ATAGAGCCGCCAACAATATTTGTTTTTTTTTATAATATAACAATATTTTAATAAATTATCCACTTATTCAAAAAAGAGCTTGACCCAAAGAATACTGTGAGACGAATTTTTTAGTCATGACATAAAAAATAAGAACTTGAAAATAAAATAAGTATAAAAAGTTTTTAAGTTAAATAGTTTTATTTGCAAAAAGGATAATGCACTAAGCGCCAACAAAAAACTCATCAATCTAGCGCAGTGATCGTGAGGTGATCGTAACCTAAGTTGACTCTTGATACAAATTTCACTCTCCCCACGATTTTATTTTTATCTGATCAATGTTCTAGATTCATGAATTATTTGTTGGAGTTTAGTACATTATCCTTTTATCAAATAAAAATGTTTAACTTACGAATTTTTGGGTGGTTACATGATTTTAATGAAAAGGGAAGAAATTCCGTGTTGTGGACCATACTGTCCCTAAGTATAGTATATGCATTCTCTTTGTTAGTAAATGAAATGTTATGAAATTAAAAAATTTTCAAAAATTGCTAAAAAAAAATGGTTTAAAAAACTTTCAGCAACAATACGTTCGGCTCAAGCAGTTAAAAAACTCGTTTGCGGCTTAGAGCCGCTTCAAAACTGCTAAGCTTTTATATCTCCATTAGACTTTTAAATTTATTAACTTTATATATATAACGAAAGTTTCACGGCTACAATGGAATGAAACACTTTTTCATTAAAAGAACGGGAATCGCAATTTGTTTAATTGTGAAAGGATAATATGAAAAGCTGTTATAAAAACGTAAATAAAAAGTTTTTTTTTCATTTCCCAGTTTCACAGAACCAGAATCGACCCCCAGGTATGTTTTAGTAAGTAATGCCCTTATTCTAAAAGGAGTGAAATATTTTGTGTGCCAAACTGCTCGCAGCTTTGCATTAGTTTCACCCGCAATTCAAACGGATTCAAGCAGAAAACGTTTGCACGAGCCCAAATGTAGATTCTGTTTACGACATCGTTCAGATCTTAGATGCCTGAAGCAATATTCTGAACTGGGCCATTAAATGTGAGTTGCGCGTTATCCGCGTATAAATGAATTTAATATTTTGTAAGTAAAACAAAAGTGTACCTAAAATAGAGCATTGAGGCATTCTCCTAATAAGGTATAATTTATCTCACTATGCATTGTTAAACAATACTTATTGTATTCTGTTTAAAAGATACGATGATATACATAAGTCTGGTTGATGTGTTCTTAAATCTAAAAAAAAGTATTTCAGTTTTGCAACTAGTATACGCTTTAGAGTATTCTAGATGCACTAGAAAATGAGTATCACCATTTTCCAATCCTTGTCGTATATTCTCACTAACTTTCGCAAGAGCCGCAACGCAGCAACCAAATGCAAACATCCGAAGCAAACCAAATTGCATACAAATTATGATAAGCGCAGTCATTTGTTTATAAAGAAAATGTTCAAAAACTTTCGATAAAAAACGCAAGATGGCTTTAGGTTTGTTTGTACACTCAAAATATTATGTAGGTAAATTTAAATGAAAAAACACTTTAAACAACTACTTTTTCATTTAAAAAACGGTCCACTTACATTTCATTTAAATTAAATGTAATTTACAATTGTTTTTGAATGTTGATTTTATAACTAAAAAAATATGTAAAAACAACTAATTTTTCCTTTATTCCAACGCACGAAAAAACAACCTACCAGAAAAGTAAAAAGTACTGTTTTTTCATTTATTTCAACTAACAAAATGTAACCTACCAAAACATTAATAATAACTGTTTTTGTATTTATTTTAATTTATAAAATTTAACCTACTAAGACAGTAAAATTAACTGCTTTTTTCTTTTATTCCAACTCTCTAAAAGTAACCTACCAAAACAATAAAAACTACAGCTTTCTTATTTATTTTGAAAATCAAAATATTTAATTTATTTATTGATTATTTATACTATTTTGATACTCAAATTCTTCTTATTTTTTATTTGCTTAAATTTTTGTTCTTCCTTGAAAGTCCAAGGATTTCAGGATTGTTCTATGCTGAAAAAATAATGTACTTTTACAAATTGTTTATATTTTTGCAACCAATAATTAAAGTACATATCGCTCACTTAGAAATAGAACGCCTTAACTCAAACGAAAAATCATTATTTTTATCTTGTAAAAGGTCGATACATTTTAAAAAGATCGTCTTTTCAAATGTATATACAGTTACAAAACGAAATATGACGATGTTCTAAAAAGCGGTATGATCTTCACGTTATAAAAAATTTTATTTTTGGGTTATAACGTTGTATTACTAAATGAGCGATATATCTGTAATTCAAAATTTTAAATGACATACCTTTGTTTAAGACCAACCAATGGACCCAAGTGGGCTGTGGCAACACGGCTGCCTGCCTAAAGACTACAGAATTTAGAAGAGAATACCTACAAAAAGGGAACATTATTTTTTAAAACATAATGCAAATTTTAAATACTATGTAAGAAACTTAACAATATTTTTTTTATGTTTTTCTTTCATAAATTATTTTCTTCTAAATATATTTTTTATAACTGACATATTTTTCAACAGTTTATGTTTTTTTATTTTATATTTTAAAGCTGTAAAATAGTACTTTTCTACTGACGAATTTTTTTTTAATTAAGTATTTTCTTTTTACTGAAACAAGGTAAAAATTAATTGATAATTTTGACTGCACCGAAAATCAGTATTTTTTTGTCGTTTGTTTTTCTAACAACAGACAAAAAAAGTTAAATAAAAATTTTCTTCCTACAACAACCACATTTTCATTTATTTTTAACTTTACTGAAAACTTCCTAAATAAACGTCAAACAGTTAATGTTAAAATTTTTTGAGTGTACTCCTTATACATTATATTACTTCATATTTAATGAATTTTAATTTTTAACATATTCCGTAACCACGATAATTTTAACGATAATTTTTGCAGATGACTAAACGTTGATTATCGATCTTTGTTAGCGTTGTCTTCAGTCCAACAAGAAGCTGAAATATATGTAAGCATTTTTGTTTCAGTTCTCAATTTGTTCTTTTTTTAAAACAAAAATATGAAAACTGATTGTTATAAATGACATAATTAACCGATCTGTATAAAATAGTTGATAAAAACAAATTATCTACTAAAAATAATATGAAAATTAAAAGAAATTAAAACTAAAATTAAAGTAATTATTTATTTCATCTTTAAGAAAAACGATTTTCTAATCATTTATCATTCTTGTATTAAATGCTGAGTTTAATTTTGCTTATTCATTTATATTATAATTTAATTAAATTGCTTTCCAATATTTGTAGAACAAGTTTAATATACATAATTGCTATTGAGCTAACGAAACTACAAAATAAAACTTTACCCTTAAGCTGAAATATAGAAAACTGTGTAGATTTAATATTAATCATGTTTTAAATATTTACGATAATGAATTCGAGTTTTTCTATAAACTGTATAGCGAATATTTTGTTTCCATAACATTGAATTTGCATTTGTTAAATTAATTTGACTATTTCCTTTTTTTATATGCAAATTATTTTTGTTTTCAATTAAAACTAATGGATTTATATTTTCAAAAGTGTATTTTTTAATAGATAAAAAATAACGATTTAATTAAATTTTTATAAAAAATATTTGCTTAATTTAAAAAAACAGAAAACGAAATAATGAATAACTAAATATTACTTGTGACACCTTGAGCATCAAAATGTTGGTTGTAAAAGATAAAAAAAATTAGTTTCAACCTTTTTTTTTTAATTTTTTTATTTAATTGCGTCTTTATCTGATACTCCTTTAGCTTGTGGATTTAATATATTTATTTATCCTGTTGTCTCTTCAACTGAATTAAGCAATTTATTCGCTTTATTAAATAAGGAACTTCAACTCCCAAGTGTCCTTAACTTGGTCTACATATTTTTAAATATTACAAGATTGCTTCTTTTACCTGTTTTTTTTTCAAATTAAGTTTTTTTTTCCAAATTATTAAATTTTCATTACGGAAAACCTTTTGATATTATTCAGTGTTTCATATCTTATAAAAAAACATAATTTCTTTTTTAATTAACATAATATATTTCTTTGCATAATTTAAAAGAATGGCTGTTTGAAGTAGAAACCCATGAAACTGCTCTAAATATTAATTTAGCTTAATTTTCCAGAGTAACTTTAAAAGCACTTTGTCAATATGTACGGGCAGATTTGTTTTGTCGGCCATTCATTTATTTCGGGGGCATTTTTTTTTGTTATATCAGAGGTTAGAGTCTACCAAATTAAATATTTCAAATAAAATATTTTAAGGAACCAGATGTAGTGCAAGGAACCGTAAGATTTTTTTCAAGCTAATCGAAGTCTTTCACAGATATTAACATTGTATGGTTTGGATAAAGGCAATATTTTGGGTTCCAATTAGGGTCCCATATTACAATTTACATAAAGGAGATTCATTTTGTTGCATTTATTAAGTGAAGTCGATTGAGAAATATCCGTCTGTCCGTATCTATTAATGTTAAAATCAACTTTGCCAAGGCACTAGATGAGCTAGAGAAAATTTAAATAAGCCAATCGATCAGACATAGTAGCGAAAATTTTGCTATTGCAAATTAGCAAAATCGGACCATCTACATCTCCAGCTCACAAAACACCACGCCTGCTTCTAATTTTTCTATATCATATGGAGCAATGAAATATTTCAAAAAAATATATATATCGTGCGATATAGAATTAAAAAATAAGACAAACACATCCAGTGAAAAAATTGGAGTTGGCACATATTTTCCGAAATATAGGCCTCTGAACTTTTCATAGAAAAGTACGATTGTGCGCTATATTTTTTAAGATATAAACCACAAAAAAAAAGATTTCGAAGATATCTTCCAGAAAATACTACATTATTAAAAAATGCTTAACCTAAAAGAGCCGACGACATTTTTGTGTTAATTTATATAGTAGTATAGTACTTAATTTTTTTCTTATTTTTTAATTCTCTGTGACCCCAATATTTAGTTTTTTGATTGGAGTTACTCCTTTAAACTCAATTTACAAATAAGGTGAAGGGTATATAATATTCTAAGAGCCTACTTTAGCACTGTAGTTTGCTTTTGAAATCGGGTTTACTTGGAAAATAGTAAAAAATATTTAAAAAAACCTGAAAGGATGCAATTATTTTTGTGCGCTTGAACAAATTAGTGAATATTGTGTTTTATGTCAGATAGGTCTTGATTTTATTGCTGAAATTTTTTTCGCAAATTTACTTTATTTATAACCTTATGTAAACTTAAAATGAAAGCATGTTATTTATTTATTTATTTATTTATTCAATTAATTATATTTCCTGCACAACAAGACCAGATCTTATATATATAGTACAGGAACGCATTACGTAACAATATTTGAATTAACGTCATAAACTTAATACATATGTAAGTATACAATATTATCAAAAATAAAAACAAAAAATAAAACAGCATGAAAATATTATTTTTGTTCAGATTATTTATAAAAATTAAATAAAAATTTTTTGAAACTATTAGCATTGCTATTTACTTGTTGAATTGGTGGAAGATTGTTCCAAAGACGTGCGGCATGCACATAGAACTGCCATTCAGATATTAGGCATCGATGCCGAGGTATTATTATATTTCGGTTTCGACTTGATCGAGAAAAACGTATTTGTTCAAATATATACCTGGCTGTTTGACTATATATTATTTTATGCAAAAAAGTAAGAGTGCGAATTTTTAATAGATTATCAAATGAGACTCCGTACAGAGTATTAGAAACAGAGGAGACATGAACAAATCTCCTCAAACCATACACATATCTTATGATGTTATTAAACAATATATTTAGTTTCCGCTTACTAACTGCGTCACAATTTCCAAATAACTCGCACCCATAAAGAAGAGAGGGAATCAGGTATGGTTTAGCAATTAATGCCCTTATTCTAAAAGGAGTGAAATATTGTGTGTGCCAGACAGCTCTTAGTTATGTTTTAAATATTTAGAAATTTGTTTTCAAAATATGTAAAAAAAACTTTATTTATGATTTGCTCTTTTTTATTTTTTCAGTTATTTAAATTGAGTACATTTTTCCTCGGCTTTCAAAGTGCTTCTTGTAAATCAAACTGAAATCAAAAAGGCAATTAAACATTTTTTTAAAGTATTTAAAAACCTAAACATAAATATAAAATTCATTATTAAAAGGACACACACACAAATAGTTAACTTTATCCTGTATTAATATTGTTTTACATATAAAAAATATGCTGATTAGTACCCCGGGGGACTTAGTTTCAAAGTGGTTGTTATACCACCACAAATTCTTTTCTAGACATTTAAAACATTTTTAATTAAATACACAATTGTGATTATTTGCCATTTATAATTTATAATAGAAAATATTTCATCACTAAGTTAAAGAAAGTGAAAGAAAATGATGCGAGAGGAAAAATAGAGAAAATTAAAAGCAAAACCTTTTGGTCTTTTGACCTTTCTAACATTTTGATGTATTTTACCACAAGATTTTAAAGTGCATGTACGAGAGTTTTAAGGGCACAACTGCAAAATTTAAAATGAAATGTGGAATGTGTGTATCTAAAAATTGAATTTGCCCAAATTGTACTTTCACCCTTTCAACACTAATTTTTTTTTTAAAGTCACAACATTTTTTTCTGATGTGGTAGTTGATAATGACTCAAGAAATGCTCCTTAGGGTGCGTTTATGTAAAAAAAATGTCCTGGGACAGGGTTGTCCCATCAGTAAATTACTATAGGACACCTACGTCCCAATAGTAACAATATGGAAAATAGAACATAAATGAATTCTAATCGCGTAGTTTAGAAAATTTAATCCAACAACAACAACAATCTCTCTCCTTGCCAAAATTGATGGCATAAAAATGTATATATGTATATGGTAGCAATTCTGTTTAAGTTAAATACAGGAAACATCTAGTGAGACACATGTGTCCCGTCAGTATTGAAAGGATTAAAATAAGTAATAAAGCTCTCTCAACAATTTAGCGATATTGCGTTTTCATAATTAATAGTTTATGGAGTTGCTTATTTTTTTAACAATTTTCTTTGATTTTGATGATATTTCGAAATTTTTCTGCAAATTCGTAGTCTGGATAATTTTCAATTTTTATAATTTACTTGAATTATGTGTTCTTACTTATATTAGCGCTGCTGTTTACTTTGGCATGCGCAATATTGTCACATTGCAGTTAAACAGTGAAGATTCATAAATTTTTTAGGAATAAACAAAATCGATAGAAATCTGAAGAAGGTAAAACAAAATCGATCGGAATGGTTAACGCAGAGTTAAACAATAGATATCGGAATATGAGACATGTCTGAGTATTTGCAAAATAGTTTTAATTTTTTATGTAACAAATCTAGAAACCACAATTATTATTTTTTTAATTGCTTTTCTTGAATATTTTTACTCTGTGGCTTACGTTACGTTTGTATTCATACGTTTTCTTGCTTTACTCAACACGAGCTTTTGAGCAAATATGAGCTTTTAGCCTGTGAGAATCGAAACCACTATGCCTTATTTTCAACTAGGCAGCCACGCCTTCCGCACATTAGCAGTTTGCTGTAACTTTCCTCTTTTACTAAGGTTTCCTTAAAAAAAAACACCAACCAGGGCTGCTTGATAGTTTGTTTTACTTGTATTCAAGGCTCTGCCGGGAGTTAAACTCTTCCTACGAAACAATAGATATTTGTGTAGTTGAGTTCAAAGTGAAACTTATAAAAGGTTTTGTAAAAATTTGTTCCAGAGACCAAGCTGATTTGTACTAAATTTGTTCTAAAAAGTTAGTTATAATTTTAGTAGTTGGGCGTTTTTTGTCAGCTGTAACGCTATTTTTTTTTACAGATAAAGTGTATGCAAGAGTGAAACAATTAGTTTATGTTTTATTTCGTGACGACAAAAAAAATTTTATGAGCTAAAATAATAATAGAAGAAAATAAAAAATAGCAAATTACAAAAAAAAAAAAAAAAAAATACACATGAAATAGTTCTATAGCATAGTTAAAAAAAAAAAAATTATGTTGTGCTTAGAACTGGAAAATTTTTGAAGCTATTGTGATGAAGCCATCTTCATGTGAACCAATAACTTTACTGACCTATTGTTTGCTTTTGAAGAGCCGATTAGTCTTAATAAAAGTTAATTTGAATTGAAAGAATTTATGAAGCCTTTAAAGCCAAAATTTTATGTTATTTTTTAGTTATTTTAGTTATTTGCTTAATTTCGTGTATTCCTTTAATTTTTAATATCCTGAATAATATGAAAAAAAAAAATTCACATAAAAAAATATAAAATAATAAATAAATGTTATGCAAATAAATAGAAACGGTTTATTTAGTCTTCATCATCTTGATTTTCGCAAACCTTTGTAATATGCTACCATTTCCTCTTATATGTATGTAAGAAATCTAAAAGCTTTTAGAAAAAAATATGTGTGAAAATAATATTAAAGTTGACGTATAAGTTTAGCAGAATTACCGTTAAAGCTTCGGTAAACCTACAAGTTTGAGAATATTTAGAATCTTAACTTATAATATTTTTCGAAAAAGGAAATTTTTTTTTGATATTTTCATTTTTTCGCAAGTTGTGTTGTAAAGTCTTTGATACTAAGGCAACAAAAATAACAACATTCTTATCGCTCTTTGTACCTTTTAAAAAACTTTATGTATAATTTTATTAATATAAAATATTTTAATCACAGAACTCTTGCTTAAATGACTTAAAACTCTTTTTATAAATGTGTATGTAAGTACATATGTATATGAATTTCAAAATGTTATTATACATTTTTTGTTTTATGCAAATATAAATAAAATCCTCTTCATTATTTCGCAAATTTATTTAATTTAAATAAATGAGTTTTTCTAATCTTTAAAACCAGCTAATCTTAAATTCCTAAATTTATTTCTGCAGTAATTTTAATTTGTTCATTTCGTTTGCAATATAAAAGTAAAGCTTCTTACTGTTACTCTACTAATATGTATAAGTTTTTATTAAATTAAAAATGGAAATGGAATATAAAATTCCATAAATTTTATTATAGTTTTTATTTTGATTTTTTGACCATAAAAAGGTTTAAGCCACACCATCCCATCATAAGCTTTACAGTAAAAAATATAAAAAATAAAAATTTAGATTTCTCCATTATAAAGAGATTTAAACAATGTTGTGCAAAACAGTTTAAAAAAGAGTCTGGAAGGTTTTTAGAAGCTTTGATATAAATTTTATTAAAAATATTTGTTTAAAAGAATTGTATTTATTTTTTAGTAATGTTAGGTTTATTTTTTTTTTAATACAACTAAATTTAATCTATCTCTATACATTCTCGACAGATAATTGAGGCCATTTCAATTTCTTTTTCTGTGTTTTGCTCTTAGAAGGGGAGGTCTATTTAAATTTGTTGTCGACAGCTAAACTTTTACCTCAAATATAGTTATCAACAACAACAAAATTAAGTTCTTCCAATTATATAGTTTCTTTTCCAGAAAAAATATCAAAAAAACTTATAATTTGTCTTCGGTCACACGTTTAGAACCCGTTATGATTAGGACCTTAGTCGTATGAATTATTGATTACTTGCAGTTAAATTATCTTCCCACTTTATAACCCTCGCATCATAATCAACTGTGACCATTTTAAGTCAGAAGAATATTGTTACGAATAATTAAATCTGGCAACCCCTGTAGTTGTAATTCAACTAAAAGTGTGTGTATAGAATAAAAACCACAATTTAGTGCTATAAACACAATCAAAGGCTACCGACCATCGACTACCGACTACAAAAGTAACTGGCTACAAAAATAGCCAAGTTGTCAGCTACTTAATTCTTTTAACGACCATCGACCACTAACTACAAAAAATAAACATCTGTTTTGACATACATGTATTTAAGTTAACCAAAACAAAACAAACTTGATTTTTTAAGAGAACTTGTGTAAAAAAAAATTTTAAATGTCTCAAGAAAATTTAATTGACTTTATAAATACTATTGCTAAAATAGTGGAAGCAAAGACTTCAGTGTATGAAGTGTCCACGTCCATATTTGCATGTAAATTGAACTAAACATTTATATTAAACAATATAATAAATGTATACAATTTCAATAAAAAACCCAAAAAATAAATATAAATGAAACAAATTAGAAATTTATGAAAAAAGAACTAAATGGAAAATTTCACAAATAAAAAGTAAATGAAAAATGCGCCAAATAAATAGTAAATGAAAAATGTATTTTTTTTTTTTTTAAACCTTAATTTAATAATGGCAGGAGTATATAACTATAACAGCGCCAGGGTATCCCACAAGTATTTTGATTTAACTAGTCTCTCCAGGAACTGCACATCAACCTATACCTTCGTATAGGAAATGGAAAATCCTGTTGAATAAAAACTGTGCGCGTTGCGACTTCAATTATAACTTCATTTTTTTTTTTAAATCTGCTCGCACGCAGATGTTCCCCCTTCGAGATAAAGTAATAAACTGATGAAAAATGTAAACAAATTAACAGATGATTATTATTTTTTAATGGTGCCACTATAAAAGTTTTTCGCGTTATTAATAGCGGTATTTAATGTATTGGGTTTTTAAAAACACCATTTCATGCATTTATTGTATTGGCAGCACTAATCTGTTTTTTGTAGCCAAGAAAAATAGAAATTAGCCTAAGTTGGCTACGGGCTACAAAAGTAGCCGTGTAGTCGGTGGTCGTGTAGCTGCTAAAAGAATTATTCTCATAAGCACGCATGTATTCTATTTTTGACATCTTGTAGTCGATGGTCGGTGGACATGATTATGTTTATAGCATAGCTAACAAAAGCTGAGCAGCCTCAATGACTGCGTTGGTAGAGGTGTGTGCTGCAAAACAGAGGTTCCTGAGTTCGATACCGCATTCGGACATGCGTGCAAAGAAAAAATAATAATTGTTATAATGCAAATAAAAATAATAAACAGCAGTACAAACCTTCCGAGAGGCAAGAGACAATTATTGTGTAAAGCCATGCCAAATATTTAGTGGAGACATCAAATTTAATATAAGAGCAACAGATAATTGTAAAGAAGCCCTGTATAATAAAAAGTAAGAGCAATAGCGGTTAGCGCGGGGATGTGTAACAGCATAACAACAGTGTATGGCAGACGAGTGTTGTGGCTACTGGATTAAAGGAGATGACTGGTTTGGATAAAAGGAGTAGTGGAAATGTCTGTGGATGGTTAAGATTACTAAACAAGGCATCGAGTAGTTCATTTCTCGCCGGACTAACACAGTTGTGTAGCGTGTATGGCTGCGTTTGTAGTAATAACGCATGTTTAGTAAATACGAGACCAAGGGCTCACAAGATAGGTATGATCAAGAAGTATAGCCAGAAGAAAGCCATAAAGTAAAACTACAGAATTTACAATGAGCCATAGTGGTATTTGCAATCAAAAGAATCCGTACGTTTGTCTGAAAGGGAAAAACGTAGCAATATTTTAGCTTGAAACGAACTTGTTTACAACTTACGCAAAGCAGTATCTATGGAATCGGTCCAAAAATTTAATTTAGCATCTTATAAGTTTCTCTAATCATTTTAAAATTTTGAAGTTTTCAACACCATACTACAACGCAATTTCAATTCAACTTGTAAACGAAAAAAATTTTATTAAAATATTTTGTTGTATGAATATTACCTTTCTGATAGTAATGAAATTTCGATCAAGAGTGTGGCCTATTTTCTCTAAAAAGAGAAATAAAAAACACAATATTCAAAGACGGTTTTCTGTTAATTTTTTTTTTTTTAACTTCAGATATTTACATCATGAAATAGCTGTAAGCTGCTGCTTTCCTAGTTACCAGCTGAGAACTGGTTTTTTATGGTATCAGAAAAGTGTTTAATACAATTCGCAAGATTTCTCTATTTCAGTTGGAGTTAAAGCATAATTTCGTTAAATTTTCCGCGCATTGGCACAATTGGAATATTCTTGTGAACTATAAACATCGATGTCGGCTTTTTGCTCTACATATAACTTTAAATTTTGTCTGTTTTTTGAAAAAGGAACTTTAACAAACTGTTGCATTAAACCTTATTGTTGTTATTGTTATTTTCGTATTCTGAATAAAAAGCCCTTAACAATGGTGGTAAAAATTCTAATATTACACTGTCCAACAGCATTTTTGGAACAGAATAGCGACCCTATATTTCTGAAATGGTTTGTTGAGTAGAACAAACATTTTTGTAGAACAAATTTATGGTCCAATTTATGGTTTTTCGAGAAAATCAAAAAATATCCTTTGAAAAAGGACATTTAAGGATTAAAATATTGTACGAAAATGTTTGCCGGAAAACTTCAGTGGGGGTCACCAAAGACACCATTGTTGTATAAAAAGCTTTTTACGATTAATTTGCAAAATTACATGGCAACTTCTATAAAAAAATTATAGTTTTGTTTTAATAGTGATTTATTTAGTATGTTTTTCAATCTGGAACATAATATTTCAGCTTTCTCTTTTGTTAGTCCTAAATCTCTTACAAGATCTTCAAAATAAACATGGTCTATCAAATTAGGACATATGTTTAAACCATCAAGAGGCAAGTAACTTATATCTGTCGCCGCTGTTATTTCTGTATTGGCATATGTCATTGATACAATTAATTATTTAATTAAATAAATTTTTATTTATTATTTAATTAAATATATAATTTAAAGAATTACAAATTTAATTAAATAACAATCCGGTAATAAAAAACCTTGAATAGTTGCAAAGACATTTTTCCATGTAATTTGACTTATGGCGTTTTCCTTTCTGAAAATAAATGTTACCCAACAATCACATAAAATGTTTTGCATGTTGCCTTAACCCCGAAAATATGCTACACATTTTATAGCACAATAGAACAAAAACTGTTATTGAATTTTTCTAACTTCCTTTACATGTCAGTAATGTTTAATTAGCTTTTCAAACATAAAGTAATATAACACTGGGTTTAGCAACAAAAGCAAACATCACTTATCAAGAGTAAAAACTACTAAAAAAAGTGTAGCATACTACCCTTACATAAAATTGAGGGTAAAATATGTAACATATCTTACACTTTTTCGTGCAACATATTTTCAAAAGAACATACTTTTAATTTACCCTATCGAACATTTTTTAGAAAAGAACACAAAGGTGTAAAAAGTGTTAAACATATGCAACATTTTTATCAGAAAAGAAAACGCCATTAGTTATATGCGACTTATCGCACCACTTTATACCCATTGTCCGCTCTGTGTTACACTCTCAACATAGAAAAATCTACTTAAAAATAAATATAAAACATTTGTTCAGATCTCAACTAGAGTGCCACATATCTAATATATTAATAAAATATAAATATATAAAATAAATATAAATATAAAATACAAATAAATAAAATAATCTATTAAACCTGTGACCGAGCGCCAAAAAAAAAAAAAAAAAATGAAGTCGGTTAAAAAATAATAATATTTTTAACGTGGTTTTACAACTTTTACGCCTTTGCAACAGGTGCAGTTTATTAAACCTTCTCAAAAATCCTTATTTATTTATGTAAATAACAGATTATAAATTTATTAAATTAACAAAATTAATACTACAGCAAAATAAATGTTTTGTAATATAAGTCTCGATACTGAAAAAGCATTTTCAGTAACAAAAGCTTATGATTATTTGCAAATAAACATTTATTTACAATGTCATCAGTAACTACTGAAGTATTTGTACAAGTATAAAATCAATTACTCTAATATTCATTTATCAATACATTCATTTATGAAACTCGATATGTTGTTGAAATTGTATATTTGTCTCTTTATTAACAATTCATCATGTTGTCATTCATAAAGATATAAAGGAAAATTTACTAGCAAATAATAATGCATTATTTACAAAATATGTCGTTTAACTTGTATAATAATGTTTTACTTATTTCAGAAGCAAGTCATCGAAAAATGAATTTGTTAGTTGATGATTTTCTTTTAATACTGCTAAGTACTCGTATGTAAAAATCATATGCTTTATATGTTCGAACTTATACACATACACATGATATGTATGTAGTGCGACAAAGTCTAGATTTTTTTTTATCATGAAATCGATGTAATTTCTAATGTATGTATGTGTAAATTTACATGTCATTTTTAAATTACCAATGTCATTTTAGAATTAATATAAAAAAATATACAATTGGGAGATTCGCAATGTATCATGAAGTCTTATTGTCGTAAGGTGTGTTTAGACTACGTGTACGACAACAGCTGTTTTCACTTTTAAATTTCCGCTCAAAATATTTTTACGACAAAAGTTGGGTTTCTAATAATAAAAAGAAATATTTTTGAGCTTGGTAAATAATATACATATGTATCAATATATTGAAGGCTAATAAATTATATTTGGGCGTTAGCATGAATATGTCAACCACGACAGAGAAAACAGATACTCAGAGTTTTTTTTTAGTAAAAAAATAAGGTTTTATGGGTTTTTTTTAATAATCTCTGCGGGGTTTTTAGCAGTTTAAAAATTTTCTAGCATGCTAGGGGTTTTGTAAGGATAAAGGCGTGTCAGTGCCATACAGGTAGCGAAAAGTTGAAAATAAAAACACAAACTGAACATGAAGTTTTGAGTGACGTGCTCTTATAATGAACACAGCCTGGTGCCTAGGTGCAATTTTATATAATATCAATTTTAATATAAATAATAACAAGGAAAGTCAATATTGTGCTTGAGTGTAGCGCCACGCTACACTATTGTGTTACTCCGGCGAGACATGAACAACTCGATGACTTTTTTTTATCCAAGCTAGTGGTACCCTTTATCTAATATCCACAACACACGTCTGTCATACACTGTTCTTATGCTGTTGGACTTCCCTGCGCTAGCCACTACCTTTATTACTTTTTGTTATAAAGAGCGTCTTGGAATTATCTGTTACTCTTATATGATTTAATTATCTGCCATGGCTTCACACAATAATCGTCTTTTGCTTCTCGGGAGGTTTGTATTGCTGCTTCTTAATTTTTAATTGAATTATAACAATCATGATTTTCCCTTGCACGCATGTCCGAAGGTGAGCTCGAACTCACAATCTTCTGTTTTACAGCAAGCCCCTCTACCAACGCAGCCATTGAGGTTGCTCAGCTTTTGTTAGCTAATTGTGGTTTTACTTTCTGAAATTATTTGAATTTTTTTTTTAATTTTTTATTAAATTATTATTTGAACTGTGAATATTATAAATGACTTGATATTATGTTGGCTTAAGTTCATTTTATTTTTAATTTCTAAAAATCTTTTTTTTGGAAAAAAAAAATTTATTTTACAAATGTATGCGAAAATTTTCCAAAGAAAACAAGAAAAATATGATGCTAGCAGAATAAAATGCTGCACTTTCTGGACCGCTACGACCTTCATCAGCATTCTTCGCATCTATCTGCCTTAGTTGTGTATTTTATAAACATCATCTATTTAACCAACTAACTTTGTAAATAAGAATACGAGAATATTCATATCAACATTAATTTGGTTAGACGAAATTTACACACAAGCCAACGTATTTCTTTACTGTTCTCTCTGTATTTCGACTTGTACATTTATTTTTGCTTTTGTTTCAATCATCGATTGATCACAAATGCAAATTTTGTTTTAAGTCTGTTTAAGCGCCAACGCAGAATGCGTTGTAAACACTCTTTTGCCCTTTTTTTGCTTCTGTGTAAATAAAAAGAGAGAAACAGAAAACAAAAAAAGGGCAAAAGAATGCGCGGTTTAATTAGTCCAGTTGCGTGGAGATTCTCATAAGTTAAAGTCGAAGTAAATTTTCGATAGTGGAGCGAATTACAACGTTTTTGTGGATAAGAAAAAATTTAATAGTTAAGTGAATAAGTGAAAACAATATGTAAAATGTCTTAATCTGTAAATAAAAATAATAAGTTCATGTGTATTTTTTAAACAATTGTAATGAACATCATAAACAAAAGAAATAATTGAACTAATATTTATAGGCAAAAGATTATATATATCTGAAAAATATTTATTACTGTGAATATAAAAATATATTGAGTTTGATAAAAATGTTTTCTATGACCAAGTTAAATGCATTAAATATCATTACTTTATAACATAGTTTTTCCTTAATATTCAAAGGAATTAATTGTTAATAACCAACGCAACAATTCATAAATAATTTTTTTAATTGGATTAAAATTTAAACTGTGATGAAGAAAAATTACATCCATATGTATAAATCATTGTAAATTAAAAGAAAAAAAAGAATAAAACATTTGGAATAAAACAAAAAAAAAGCTTGATTTCTTCACTGAGCTGAACTAGAGTTTCCCAGCAAGAAGACAGCGGTAAACCTAACCAGATCGAGTGCGGAACAGCCATCTCAGGAACTCGGAACCACCCGTAGAAGCCACTAATCCACGCCATCGTTGCTGATAAAAGAACGGGTAAGTCCTAAATATTTTTCCCACAACTCCGTGGACGACCCCACCCACATCGAAGTGGAAGAATCCCCCTGAACCCCCCACATTTTTTGGTCCTTCGAGCCGGATCCAACCCGGTACCCCAAAAACCCCCTAAAATTTTCCTCCATAAGGAGAAAAAACCCCACCGGATTCCCATTCCGGACCTCATATCTATACGTTTTTATATATAAATAAAGTTTTCCTCCGTATAAAGGAAAACAAACCCCATACCCCTATCAGTGTTTCCAGAAAGGAAAATCCTAAGCACTACGTGCTGGGCCCCACATTTACAACAAAAAAATAACCCTTTTGAAAAAACAGCGGTGACTGTACCCTTTTTCAAATTTGCATAATAATTTGCAAAAACCATTATTAGCGGTACTTGCGTTTTTTGCATTTCCAACGGTTTCTTATTTTTCGATTTCTTCTGCACCTGCAAAAATAAGAAACCGCGAAATTTATATACATAAGCACATATATGATTGTTGGCATGCGCACATATATATATATATCTACATACGTACACACCAAATTTGCTCAAGGTTAAATTAATGAGCTGTTAAAATAACAAAATTAAAGAAGCAAATTTGTATGTACATATTTCTGTACCCACAATTGTAAAGAAAAAAGCAAACATACATACTTAAATACAAACAGCAGAGAAGTTTCTTTGACCGTCGCAAATTCGCTGCCGGCAGAGAAAAAGAATAAAGACAATATTCTTATGTGTGATTGTATGCACCCATCTTCATTTGCTTATATTTTAAGAGCACATATTTGATAAATTAAAGAGATCACTTTTGTGACGTCACCACCCAAAAAAATTACTAAAGCAGAATACGCAAGCGTAAAGTCAAAAAAAAAATTTGTTGTTCTACTGACCTACATTAATATATGCATGAATATAATAATAACTAATGTGTACATGCATAAGCAGAAACATTTATGCAAACGTATGTAAATATATAACAAGCTTGTGTATTAGGAATACAAGTAATTTTGGTGGTTGAAAATAAGAAAATACGAGTACAGTAGCAGACAAATATTGTGACTCTTTGAATTTTCTTGGTCATTAAAATATATGAAACCTGAAAAAATAATAACGTGTTTGATTTTTAAATTAAATTAAATTTAATAAATAATTTCAATAAATTTAATTTTAAATTAAATTACATTATTCAATTAAATAATATCCCTTTAAAATTTACAAACCCCTGCTTTAATAAATCAAATAAATTAAACGGAAAAAAAGTAAATTAGGCGTTAATTATTTTATTTGGTATTTATCAACCATTTATTATAAAAAATATAAAACTTCATACTCAACTGTATTTATTAATTTAAAAAACAAATATTTACAAATTCTACCCTTCACTGTCACTTGTTCTTTTTGACGAAATATAACGGGCAATCGTATACGAGGGTCACCCCAAATAGAAACGGGTACAAGTCTACGAGGGTCAACCCAAACAGTTTGGGCACCTTAAAACGAGGCGCAACCTGAGAAAAAAAAATATTTATTTTTATATATTATATTTTAATTTTTTATCAATTATTTGAACCCCTTTACAATTCGGGCACGTTTTTTATTGTCTTGTTTGCGGACATTCCCCCTATTGTTTGAACTCAACGGTCGGTCGATTTTTATATCACGAATCATCTCGGTCTTTTTCTTGGTAACTAAATACCCCCCACTTGGGCATTTGAAAATAAAATGGCATCAATTAAATCATTGATCCGTGTCTCTGATCGCATCACGAAGCTCTCAGTTCATATGGATGAGAGCACGGTTGACGGCCAGTCGATTCACGCGTGGGATGTCCTGAAAACAGAAGCTATACGGTTATGGGAAGCCTTCGCGTCGCTATACGACGATGTTATCGAAAAGTTTGATCCCGTGAAAGATGACATCGATATCGAAACTTTGGAAAAACGTTTTTTTCCAACTTTTGAGGTTTATACCAAAATGATCGCCAAAATAAATGAAGCCATCGAGACTCTGCGCAACAAGACGAAGCGAAATCTTGCTCGAGAGGAACAGGCAACTCAATACCCCCTCATATCAGTACCCCCCTGCGATACAGAGATTTTCCACGGTGACTATAAGTCATGGCCAACATTCCGTGATATGTTCACGGCCCTCTACAAGAATAATAATCGCCTATCCCCGGTGGAAAAGATGTGCCACTTACTCAAGAAGACACAAGGAGAAGCGAGAGACCTGTTGAAAACTTGCCCCATAACGAACGATGGGTTCGAGATGGGATGGCAACACTTGGTACAAAGGTACGAAAATAAGCGCGTTCTGGTGAACGCGCAATTAAAATGTTTATTTAATATTTCCCCCCTTCCTAAAGAGACTGGGCCCAATATTCGGCGTTTGCAACGCACAATTAATGATTGCGTTACGAATTTAACACTGTTAGGAATCGACACCAAAAATTGGGACCCCATTTTTATTTATATTTGTTCCACCTGTCTACCCGATACCACGCTCAATTTGTGGGAACACTCTTTGCCCCATAACACAGAGTTGCCAGCCTGGAAACAAATGGATGCGTTTCTGACATCTCGGTTTCAGACATTAGAATCAGTTGCAGATATCCGCTCAACCTTTTCACACTCGAATGTCTCAAACACGCCTAAAGTTCCGAATTACAAAAAACCGCACTCCAATGAGAAAAAACTTAACAGTTTTAATACCAGCGTGTTAGTCGACAAATACAAAAAATGTCCTTTGTGTCCCCATTCACACCCCCTTAGATTTTGTTCAGTGTTTCTTGGTATGTCTCTTGAAAATCGATACAATATAGTTAAAAAATATAAACTTTGTAGAAATTGTCTCGCCACCTCCCATGAGCGTAGACAATGTAAAAGCAAATTTGTGTGCAGTGCTTGTGGACAAAGCCACCATTCGCTGCTGCACCGCCATGAACGCAACTCAGCGTCAAATATACGGAACCCTGCAGCACCCCAAACTGCTCCCGTTATATCTACCCCTAACCCCCATGAAAATAATATTCGCTCATATAACCCCCCGCACAACACAAATATACCCCCTGTTGGTGCTCCATCACATAGAGGTAACTACTTTACCCGCGGGGCTCCGCCCCCAACTAGTATGCACCCCCCTCTAGAGGCAACCCCCTCTACTTCTCGTGAAGCGGCTGAAAAAACGCTGCAATCGTACTCAACCCAGGTACAAGCGACTACCCCCTCTATTATATTGGGCACCGCCCTAGTAGATATTTATAATCATGATCTTAAATGCACTATTCGTGCCTTGATCGACTCTGCGTCTGAAGCATCGTTTATTTCGAGGCGCCTTCAAAGAAAACTCCACATCAACACTCAGTCATCTCATGCTGAGGTCCATGGCATAAATGACTCATTAACTGCAACATCAACTCACATGTGTCAAGTGCGCATAGGGTCTCCAATTAACCCTGCAATTAATATATGTATTGACGCCTATATCGTCAATAAACTAACAGATCAACTACCGTATTACCCAGTATCCGCTCTCAAGGATGCAAACTTCTCACGCCTTCAACTGGCTGATAAGTATAGACAAAACTGCACTGAGGTAGACCTACTACTCGGAGGAGATGTCTACCCCAAGATAATTAAAAACGGCGTACAATGGGACTCTAACCAATCCTTGGTTGCCCAAAATACCATTTTTGGCTGGATACTCACCGGCAAAATGCACACCCCGCAAAATCGTGTAACGATTCGTTCATTTTTCAATGAAATCACCCTATCAACTCAACTACAAAAATTCTGGGAACTGGAGGAAGTTCCGAAGAAGCGCCGCTCAACGCCTGAAGATATATATTGTGAAGAGCTGTATAAAAAATCGACTCACAAAAACCCTGATGGTCGTTTTGTCGTGTCACTACCCTTTAAGCACGACTACCCCAACCCCCTTAATGTAGGCGATTCCCGAAACATCGCCATATCTCAGTTTTTACGCAATGAAACAAGATTGCTAAAAATTCCCGAACTCAAAAATGATTACGACCGAGTAATCACCGAGTATGCCACTCTAGGCCAAATGGACAAAATTTCCCCCCCGAGCAACGGCTCTGAAAGCTACTACTTGCCACACCACGCAGTACTAAAACCCGATAGTGCTACCACCAAGCTACGTGTGGTGTTTAATGCGTCTAGCCCCTCATCTAACGGCGTCAGTCTCAACGATATGCTCCACGTCGGGCCTATATTACAGGCCGACTTAACTATTTTAATTCTTCGCTGGAGACTTTTTCGCTACGTATTTAACGCGGACATCGAAAAGATGTACCGCCAAATTCTTATAGAACCCTCTCAGACCCAATATCAGCGTATTATCTTCCGAAAATCCCCGAACGAGCCCCTTCAAGATTACCAGTTGAATACTATGACATTCGGTGTCAACTGCGCCCCATACTTAGCCATCAGAACGTTGCTAGAGTTAGCCAATGAGGCCGAAGAAAATTACCCCTTGGCAGCTGACATTTTACGAAACTTCATGTACGTCGATGATGTTTTGGCTGGCTCCCATACTATTACGGCCAGCTTACAATGCAGAAATCAACTGCGCAACGTGCTTGAATCAGCAGGTTTTACGTTACGTAAATGGACGGCGAATAACAATCTTTTACTCAATGATTTACCCCCAAATTATCTACTAGATGAAGAATTTTTGACCCTTTCTGATTCTAGCATCACTAAAACGCTGGGACTGCGGTGGAACGCAGGAAATGATTATTTCTACTTTAAATTGAAATCTCACCCCGATCGCAAGGCAATCACCAAAAGGTCTGTACTTTCAGAAATAGCCAAGTTATTTGACCCCGCGGGCTGGCTATCACCCAAAATAATTGTGGCTAAAATCATAATGCAACAAATCTGGAAGGATGGAACAGACTGGGATGAAGATTTACACCCCCCTACACTCGAAAACTGGCATAATTTTCTTGATGATTATATTAACATCGAACAAATTAGAATACCCCGTTTTGTTAATTTTGACCCCTCATATACTACCGAACTACACGGTTTCTGCGACGCCTCTGAAAAGGCCTATGCCGCTACTCTGTATCTGCGATCTGAGAACCAAGGTTTTGTCTCAACTCACCTTTTAGTAGCAAAAACCAAAGTAGCGCCGGTAAAATTTGTTTCGATACCACGAAAAGAACTTTGTGGTGCTTGTTGGCTACAATGATGGACACAATACCAGCTCAACTCAATTTGAAAAATTACAAAATTTTCTTGTGGACGGATTCCACGATCGTCTTAGCGTGGTTGCGAGGTCCCCCTAACCGATGGAAAACATTCGTTGAAAACCGCGTCAGCTCCATAATCGAAAAGGTCGGAATCGAACCATGGTCGCATGTTGATACGAAAAATAATCCAGCTGACCTGGCATCTCGCGGCCTTACCGTATCACAACTGGCGTCGAATACGCTCTGGTGGCAAGGTCCCCCTTGGTTAAGACTTCCACACGCTGAGTGGCCATCATGCACTGAAAATTTCACAACAGACGAAGAGTCCAGACCACTCTGTGTGCACTCTACCACGGTAAAATATGAAGACCTACTCCATAATTTTTCGGATTTACCCAAAGCGTTACGAGTTATTAGCTACGTATTTCGTTTTTATCATCGCTTGAAAAATCATCAGAAATTTAACTCTAATGATCTCACCTCAGACGAAATCAACTCCGTTAAATCACGTTTAATTATTTCGAGTCAAAAACTTCATTTCGCAGATGAGCATAAAGAATTATGTAATAATCGCCCGATATCCCGTAAAAGTACGTTATTAACTCTTAACCCCTTTCTCGATTCTAACGGAACCATGAGAATTAATGGCCGATTGGCAAACTCCCCCACTCTTAGCTATAATGAGCGCTACCCTATTTTGTTACCCTATCACGCTCGTTATACTCAACTTTTCCTCAAATGGCTACACATGTACTCCATACATGGCCAAAATGCGCTTTTACACCGCCTTATGCGATGTCATTACTACGTACCTCGTCTTAAAAATCTAATAAAATCAACTATTTCTAAATGTCTCACATGCGTTAGACATAAAAGTGCGCTCAGCCAGCAGATGATGGCTGCATTACCCCCTGAACGTGCTACGCTCACCCGCCCATTCTACGACACTGGAGTGGATTTCGCCGGGCCCTTCGAAATAAAATCCTACGTGGGCCGTGGTTGCAAAATCACTAAAGGTTATGTCGCAATCTTCGTCTGCTTCGCTACTAAAGCCATTCACCTGGAAGCCACTGGAGATATATCTACGCAAGCCTTTTTAGCGGCCTTCGCCAGATTTTTCAGCAGACGTGGAACGCCTCATGCCATGTATTCCGATAATGGCACTGCGTTTGTTGGCGCCTCCAACATCCTACAATATGATGCCCAACAATTTTTAGCACTTGTACGGAAAGGTGTCCTAGCTCAAAACAGCTTCTCCCTGTTAGAATGGCACTTCATCCCCCCAGGAGCACCCCATATGGGCGGCCTGTGGGAGGCCGGAGTAAAAAGTTTTAAGTCCCATTTTAAAAAGATTTGCCACAGCCAACACTGCACGTATGAAGAATTTAGCACCATGCTAACCCGCATAGAGGCATGTCTGAATTCCCGGCCCTTGAGTCCAGTGACGAACGACCCAAACGACTTATGCGCAATAACCCCCGGTCACTTCCTCATAGGCACCCCCATTTTGTCACCCCCCGAACCCAATTTATCCGATCACTCGTTAAGTTATGTCAATCGCTGGCAGAAACTAAAAATATTACACCATCACCTCGCCCGTCGATGGAAACACGAGTACCTTATAGAACTCCATAAACGGACAAAATGGAAGTACCCACAGCGAGATTTCGCGATCGGAGATCTTGTCGTCGTGCGACAAGACAATTTACCCCCACATCAATGGCGTCTCGGTCGAATTGATAAAGTCTATCACGGCCTGGACAGCAAGGTCAGAACAGCTGACATTCGCACCGCTACGGGTGTCATCACGCGCCCCATCGTTAAATTAGTGTGCCTCCCCTACCCCGAATCGCAATGACAACTAATCTTTGCCTTTATTTCGTTCTTTTCTTTTTTAGTCATTATGCGGCGTTCACCACGTAGAAGCGCTTCCCCGATTGAGCGCCAACGGGTTATCATTCGTTTAAAATCCACCTTTGACTGCCGCCTGTGCCAAAAGGATCACCCATTGCGAAAATGTAAGAGGTTTACCAGCATGTCTGTTTCCGCACGAGAAAAAACGGTGCGACGCCATCTATATTGCGAAAATTGTTTAGCACATTCGCACCGATCTAATAAATGTCGCAGTGCTGAATGTTGTAAAATCTGCAGGGGTAAACATCATACACTTCTTCATCGCCCCCCCCAAGATACGTCGTTCAAGCGGTACTGGCAATGTTACGTTGATACCTACCGCCATTATACAAATATGTCTAAACAAGCAATGGGTGCAAGTCCGTGGTCTAATTAACCCCTGTGCCACTGAAAGTGCCATCGCCGCCTTCATTGTCAACCGTTATCACCTCCCCGTTGAACTGATCGACAATAAGAAATGGTACAAGATGACTTTTCGTTCACGTTTCGAGGGAGCAACCACGTTTACCGTCACCGCCAGAGTTGACGACAAGCTACCCCTCAACCAAGCCCGAAAACCGCTGGACAGCCGAGTAGCTCAGCACTATGATAATCTCCGTTTGGCAGACCCAGACTTCTACGGCAATCACACCATCAACGTCATCCTGGGAGCCGAAGTATACCCGGAGCTCATCAGAAGCGGTCTTCAACCAGGCAGCCTGGCATCGCCCCTCGCACAGGACACAGCTTTGGGATGGGTCCTAGTGGGAAAGTTTGGCCTTTAGGTGCCACCAACGACTAATCATCATTTTTATATTATACATTTATTGAACTTATACTTTTATTGAACTTATACATTTATTGAACTCTTACTTATATTATACCCTAAGATACTCTATCTTTTTGAATTATTGAATTTGAATTTATATAACTTTTTATACTCTAAGTTGCAGTCCTGCAAGGGGGGCGGGATGTTTAAGCGCCAACGCAGAATGCGTTGTAAACACTCTTTTGCCCTTTTTTTGCTTCTGTGTAAATAAAAAGAGAGAAACAGAAAACAAAAAAAGGGCAAAAGAATGCGCGGTTTAATTAGTCCAGTTGCGTGGAGATTCTCATAAGTTAAAGTCGAAGTAAATTTTCGATAGTGGAGCGAATTACAACGTTTTTGTGGATAAGAAAAAATTTAATAGTTAAGTGAATAAGTGAAAACAATATGTAAAATGTCTTAATCTGTAAATAAAAATAATAAGTTCATGTGTATTTTTTAAACAATTGTAATGAACATCATAAACAAAAGAAATAATTGAACTAATATTTATAGGCAAAAGATTATATATATCTGAAAAATATTTATTACTGTGAATATAAAAATATATTGAGTTTGATAAAAATGTTTTCTATGACCAAGTTAAATGCATTAAATATCATTACTTTATAACATAGTTTTTCCTTAATATTCAAAGGAATTAATTGTTAATAACCAACGCAACAATTCATAAATAATTTTTTTAATTGGATTAAAATTTAAACTGTGATGAAGAAAAATTACATCCATATGTATAAATCATTGTAAATTAAAAGAAAAAAGAGAATAAAACATTTGGAATAAAACAAAAAAAAAGCTTGATTTCTTCACTGAGCTGAACTAGAGTTTCCCAGCAAGAAGACAGCGGTAAACCTAACCAGATCGAGTGCGGAACAGCCATCTCAGGAACTCGGAACCACCTAGGTCACCACCCGTAGAAGCCACTAATCCACGCCATCGTTGCTGATAAAAGAACGGGTAAGTCCTAAATATTTTTCCCACAACTCCGTGGACGACCCCACCCACATCGAAGTGGAAGAATCCCCCTGAACCCCCCACAAAGTCATTCGTAGCGGACCAGAAAGTGCAATATCTCATTCTGCTAGCGTCTAATTTTTCTTGTTCTCTTTGGAAAACATCCGCATACATTTGTAAAATAAATTTTCTTTCTAAAAAAGAGATTTTTAGAAATTAAAAATAAACTGAACTTAAGCCAACATAATATCAATTCATTTATAATTTTTTATTTTTTAAATTATTTTAAAATTTTGACAACAACGTTGAACATAAACAAAAATCAGCTGGGCTATTAAGACCATATGAAAATTAATTTGTCTTGACACACAGTATTAGTGGAAGTAATTTATTCATCACGCTCATACAACAACAACAACAGGGGTTGCCAGATCTTATTTTCGAAAAAATATTTTGGAAATAACTCAGAAATTTTTAAACTATAGTTTTAAAGCTAGGTTCCATAGATTTTTCAGGGATGGCGCTATGTGGTCTCAGAGTTGGGTAGCTCGTACCTGCAATTTTTTTCAATGCTAGGCATTTCTTGAATTTTTGTCTGATTTTTTAGAATTGTATATGGCCTAGTCAATGGCTACAAAATGATGCCTTAATCTGCATGCTTATGTTTTTACTGATCGAGTTGTAAGCATTTTAAAATAAAATTTTTTTTTGATAACCTGGTCCTGTTTTTTCAAAATAATGGTATGCATTATGTTGAAAACTTTCAAAGAAACTGATTTTGTTAAAAA
This sequence comes from Gymnosoma rotundatum, assembly GCA_916610165.2. Lineage (NCBI taxonomy): Eukaryota > Metazoa > Arthropoda > Insecta > Diptera > Tachinidae > Gymnosoma > Gymnosoma rotundatum. Next base: position 47,198,815 of record OU744336.1, on the reverse strand, counting down.
CGTCATGAAGTCAGCATGAAAGTGGCTTTTGCTGGGAAACCAAAGATTATATCTAGACAATGTTTACACATTCTGAAAGAAAAATATTAGTAGAACAAAATGCTGTAGGTTGGAGATACGCATGAACGCATGATGTTAAAAATTACAAAAATATTGAATTTTTGTGTATTTTAAACTAAAAAGGGCCAACAATAAATAATTTTTTTTTTTGATAGCAAAAATTTCCTTAAGGAATATATAAAAATATTGTTATGTATGTATGTTTAAAAAAAATTCGTATAAGACTGATCATTGTTGTAGAAAATGGAGGTCCTTCAATTTGACCTATTTTACATTGAAATTTTGATTTTAGCCTTTATGTTCTAAAATCTCAAAGCTGAGATTGGAAAAAGAATACTGGTGTAAAAAAGCCGTTTAAACTCCCAATAGTTGCTGAAAGTATTTTGTGAGCCATAGTCCATATTTGGGTGGACTTTATAGGCAAAAGAGTAAAAATACCAATTTAGGGATTTTTGGTGTTGTGTTTTGGGTTTTTTTTTTCTGAATAACAGGTGCACAAAAAAAATTTAAGAAAGAAGCTTAAACGAAGTTAAATTTAAAAAAAGGGGTCTGATAAGCCCTTTTAAAAACTAACTTTCGTGTACTATAAATAGTTAAAGGAAATATTTTACAGCGATCCAACTAAAAATACGAGTTTTTAGATAAGAAACAATATATGTAAGTATGTATTTATTGCCATATTTATAAAATATAAAAATACATTTAAAATGTATTTCATGTATGGAAAATTTGTCATAAAACACATTTTAAAATTATTTTATGAATATGGCAGTTAGTATATTTACTTTGTTTTATTTTTTTTTTTTTACAAGTTTTATGTATTTTATCCTGTACTTGTTAAATTTCAAGGTTTTCTTTTTGTCGCTCAAATAAAACATACGTGTAACTGAAAACAAAAATATATATGAATTATATAAAATTATTTTATGATTTTACATTTAAGTGTGTATTTTTTTTTCACAATTCGTTTTCCTGTATTTTTCGTTTTCCTCTCTATTCAGTTTTTATTCTTTACAAAAATTCAATGAAATGCACCAGCAAATTTTGTTTTATAAAAATTTAAAATCGCACAACTAATACTTAATAGAAATAAAAATATGCTAAAATTGTAAAGCAGTTTTTTAAATCGTTATATGTACTAACGACTTCTTAAGGTTAACAGTCGTTACTAGTCCTTACGTTTTTCATTTTTTATTTTTAAATTTAAACTATAAAAATTTGCGACTGTTTTATCAGACAAGAACACTAATCATCTGATTGACTGGATTTTTAAAAGTTTTATGTTATGCCTTGCACACTTACTGCCGTATTGATAAAGTAATAAAATAGAGTTGAAATGTATTTTAGGACAAATTTGTATGAAAATTTTATCATAAAACACACTTCAAACTTATTTTATTTTTTTTTATAAATTTTGTAGTTATAAAACAACAGAATACAGACTTCAATATATCAGCATTAAAGTAAACAAACTTATATCGGAATAAAAGTACAGTACGGCGGCAGGTTGTTGGCCATGCTGTTAAATTAAAAAAATTTTTATTTTCGTTGACCACGAAAAATGTACACAAGATAACAAAATAAAAATATTTTACATACCTGCATTAAAAGGTTTTAAATAAATAATTTTATATGTTTAATTGTTTTATACAGGTATTCTGAATAAGTAATTTTACTTTAACATTCTTATACACACGTGTGCATTTTGTATGTTTTTCTAGCCTAAATCTACTTTCCACAAGATTATTTCATTTATATAAATAAATAAAATAATATCCAGGAGATTAGCTTTCCATGTTAGTATGTTATTTTATTAAAAAACATACTTCGGTAAAGAAGCATGTGATCGAAGTACAATAGAATAGAAAAATTTCGAACAGTGATGAAAATACCGCAAAATAGATAAATCCTGTGATTTTTGCGGAACGTTGCACACTACTTTTCTTTAGCTTATATTGGCTCTAAAAATTTACTGAGTGCACCTAGATTAATCAAACTTGGCAGGAAAATCTGTTACAGTCAAGCTAGAAACCAAATAAATCGGACCGAAAGGAAAAAGTTCCCCTTAGAAGAACTTTTCCTACCTCTGAAAAATGTGTTTTTTTTAATTTTCCTGTCATTTTGTTAAATAATTACAACTTTTAAGGTCAAAGTTAAAAAACTTTAAGTTGGAGTCATGAGATTCTAAAATGCCATTTAAGCCTCCTCCCCTTTTTTGGCTATGAAATAAAATATTGTTTGAAAAAGAATGTAGATATAAAATGAAATGGATTACAAAGGCCTTAAAACCCTAGAAATTAATTTATCTGGGCAGGGGGAGGTATCCCTCCAATCTTACCCCCAAAATCGTCCTTGTGAAAAGTTGTTTTTATCTTTTTTTTTTTGCCAATTTCCAATCCCCGCCTCTCAAGAATATTATTAAAAAAATGTTTTTATAATTTGTTACTTTATATTATTTTATATACCTAAAAAAATAATTATTTTATTCCTAGTAATAATTTATTTATGATTGTAATAGTAAATTTAATTTAAAAATATAACAATTAGTTTATTTAAAAGGACTTCTCCTTCGCACTAGGATGATAATGATTGCCATGGTCCTTCTTCGTCTGATTATTTAAAGACCTCTTCTGAATCTGTTTCTTCTTTAGGCTTAAATACAAGTGGAAGCATGGAAAAAAAGCAATAACCTTTTTTTAGGAGTGAATCCTATACTAGTAAGTAGTGAGTAAGGCTAAAAAACGTGCAACGGTTTTTTCTACAGTAGAAATCTTAAATTTTATAATGATATATAACATTTTTAAGAAAAAAATTTAAAATTTGAAGTTCAAACGAAATTTTTTATCATAAAATTTTAAAACAAAATTTTTCTAAAAATTAATATAAGAAGCAGCAAATTTAGCCTTTCACAAAAAAAACAATCAATACAAAATCTTTGTTCGTTTAGCCACAAGAAAATATATTGTAAACCTCTCAAAATCGTATAACGTCAACAACAACGTACGCGATTTATCCAACTCTCCTAATTTTAACAGTTTCCAAAAACGGTAAATCTCAAGCAAAAGCCTTGTAAATTTACTATATGATGCAGATTTTTTTTTAATCAAATTTGCTTGATAAACTCAGTCGCTGTATTAACCAGTGATTTTTTAATGACAGTGATTTATTCGCAGATACTGAAATATCGTTCATCTCTGGTGCGATTATTAAGCTCAACTCAACAAAATTATCTATATATATAAAAATCAATGTCTGTTTGTTTGTTTGTGCTTTATAGGAGGCCAAACCCTTGGACCGATCATGTTACTGTGGCTCTGGAAGGAATAATAGGCTATATGAAGTTTTAATTGGACAACGGGGCGTGGCACCGCCCATATAACCCAAAAATTGAAATCGCCATATTTTGGCCATTTTTTGACCTACGTCGACGATATTTGGTACATATGGTATTGGCATAATTAGGAATACGTACCAGGAGAAACGTGGGTGGGACTCCGCCCCTTTTTAGAAAAATTAAATATCGTAATATAGTCTTAACTACCGATTGAGTGATGTCCGTCTGTCCGTCTGTGTTAGTGTTGAAATCAAGTTTGCCGAGGCATTAAATAAGCTAAATAAGATTTAAAAACGCCAATCGATCAAACATAGTGTCAAAAGAGGTGCTATTGGAAATCAGCATGATCGGTCGATGTCCTTCGAGGCAGCGGGCAAAACACCATGCTTACCTCTTTTTTTTTCATATCATTTGGAACAATAAGGTAACCCAATCAAAAAAACAAATAAATGGGGCGATATAGAATTAAAAAAATAAAAAAAAATACACCAAGTGAAAAAATTGGCGCTCACCCATTTTCTGAGTTGCGGGCCTCTAAAATTTAATTTTTTTTAAATATCAATACGGATATTATTTAAAAGGTTTTAATGAGATCTTTAAGGAAATACTGAAATTTTTAAAAAAGCTTAGCCCATTAAGAGCCGATGACATTTTTAAATAAAATTATTTTTATGTAGTATTTAATTTTTTTATTATTTTTTTTTCTCTGTCACCCTAATACGAGGGCTGCTATATATATTTCTGGCCTGGCAACACTGAGTGCTGCCAAGTACAATCTGACATTTCCATTGGAAAGTTTGCCATTTTTAAGCATAATCGTACTCAAAACGTTTTGACGTACGACCATTATTTGTGTTGTTAACAGTGACTTGAAAAATTAATATAGAAAAAAATGGAATTAACTCGTGAACATTTTCGTGCCATCATTTTTCACAAATTTCGACGTGGATTATCATGACAAGAGTGCATTGATGAACTAAAATCTTTGTTTGTCGATGAAGCACCATCCTATAGCACTGTGAAAAATTTGTATAATGAATTTAATCGTGGCCGAAGCTCGCTCAAAGACGAATTCCGTGAAGATCGTCCAAAAACGGCTGTTGTGCCAGAGAACATTGATCCCGTGCGTGAACTCATAATGCAAGATCGACATGCGACATACCGAGAGATAGAGACATCCTTGGACATTTCTTCCACCAGCATACATTCGATACTGCATGAACACCTGGCCGTAAAAAAGGATTGTTCTCGTTGGATCCTGCACAATTTGAAAGTCGCTAAAAAAAAAGGCTCGTGTCGATTGGTGCAAAGAAATGTTGCAAAATTACGATTGCGGTGCTTCAAAAGACGTTTATAAGATCGTCACAAGTGACGAATCATGAATCTATGCGACCGTGTGGGTCTTCAAAGACGAGCAAAATCCAACGAAAGTTGTTCGTGGAAGAAGCACTTCGAAGCAAATGGTCGCCTGTTTCTTCGGCAAAACTGGTCATGTGGCGACTGTTCCGCTTGAGTAACGTAGGACGGTCACTTCTGAGTGGTACACTACAATTTGTTTGTCTGAAGTTATCGGAGAAATTCGAAAAACCAACAAGAGAAGACGAATCATTGTTCACCATGACAATGCGAGCTCTCACACATCGGCTTAAACCAGAGCGTTTTTGACCGGCCAAAACGTCGAATTAATGGGTCATCCGCCGTACAGCCCTGACTTGGCACCTAATGACTTCTTCTTGTTTCCGCACATCAAGAAAAAAATGCGTGGTCAACGATTTTCGTCGCCAGAAGAAGCTGTTGAAAAACTATGTTTTAGAGGTGTCTCAATCGGAGTGGAAAAAGTGCTTCGACAACTGGTTTGAGCGAATGCAAAAGTGTATAAATCATGCTGGAGAATACTTTGAAAAACAATAAAACGATTTTTGTTTATAAATATTCGCATTTTCACTATTAGGCCAGAAATATATGGAGCAGCCCTCGTATATGCTTTTCTATTGTAGTTACTTTACTAAACTAGATTTACATACATATATAGGGTATTTAAGATTCGGCAAAGCCAAATATACCACTCTTACTTGTTTTTCTTTACGAATGTTTTTTCATTACTTTATTTGCTTTCAGTTTTATTTACACAATTAATATTTTTGCCACTCAAACAAGGAAAAAACAATTTTAGATAATAGCGAATGTATATATTTGTATAAAGTGCCTTTGATTGGTTATTTTTATTGTCATTTCAAATTCATGTAATTCAGCAGCAGAAAGGCATTTCTAGCCAATGGTTATCACACAGGAACAAGAGCCAAGAAAACCTTGGAAGCAAAATAAAATAAATCCTTCAATACGTTCAGTACAGGAGTAGCAGCATTCTAGCAAACTTTTTTATTTTTATTAAGGTCAATATAGTGTTGGCTGTTTAGATGTTTTTCTTTAATTTTAAAAACATGTATTTACTTTGTACATTTTGTCTCTAATTGCTATCAGACTTTAGAAAAAATATGTTGTATCTGAATTGCAATGCCATTAGAACACTTATATAACTTATATAACTTATATTATGAAAATCTTTGTACAGACTTTTTTTGTTTATGGTTTTATCTCTACATGTCTAAATTATGTTCTGTATAAATAATCTTAAAGTATAAAATTCGTTTGTTTCTTTTTCATTGTGTTGGTTACACTGAAAAATTTCAAATTTAATTAGAAATCATTAAAAAATAAAAGATATACAACCATTAAAGTAATAAGAAAAATCAAATAACTTCAGTCTAAGGCCCGGCGTGTTAGCAGTGTATGAAAACAAACAAAGCGTTTCACAAGCCTTTCATACAAAGTCATAAACTTTTTAAAATTTTTCAATCGTTTTGAACACGAACATAACGAAAACAACTACATTTTGATTGAAAAAAAAACAAACAAACGAATTAACTGGCATTTTACTATTCTTTTATTAAGTCATTTTTCTTTACTACGGAAGTAATCGTTTCAATTTTGTTGTCATTGTTCTCCGTCCTTGCAGCTTACGCTTAAATTATTGTACACTGTGTGCTTACAAGCCAAAACTATACAAAAGTAAATGACACCATCCTTCTCATTGTTGCTGTTTTGTTTTACCCACTAGAAGTAGAAGAAAGCAAGCATTTCAGTTTGTTTATTATCGTACTCTAATTAAGAAAAACAATCAAGAGAACTGTACGTTTAAGAAGTGAAAACCCTATAAATATTTTTTTAAATCGTTTTGAATCTACATAATAATCTTGTACTTATGTGAAAATTAGCTCACGGCCGCTAGGATACTAAGAAAACTAGTCACTTTCATTCACCGGCCACTTTTGATCACTGATGAATGAATAATTGCTTTTTTTGTTTCTTTCCTTTTTGAAGTAGTAGAAAATTAATTATCAATCAATCCTAAACATTTAAAATGTAATCCGAAATTTTTATATGAAAATAGATAAGTTTTTAATTTTTATTTACATGACTGTGGCCAGAAAGTAGGGAGAAAGTTGAGACAATTTTGTCGTGAAAACTATGAATCTAAAATTTCAGGAATGCAATAGTTAATAATAAAATAATGTCGTTGTTTGTTATAAAAAACTTCTATTTACTCAAACATGGCAGTTCTGGTTCTTGTGGAGAGCGTTGCAAAATACCAATGAAGGCCAGGATTTACTATCATACTTGGTCCTATGATCTGTTAAAAATTGCATAAGTGCTCAAAAAGTATGAAAGTTTGCATTAAAAGAGTATGTGTGTTGTCACACTTTTTGACAGATCTTTACGATTTTATAATCTTTTGAAATAGTTCATAAAATAGTTTTCTCTATGCGATCAGAGTTGATTTTTTTAAGATCAGAAGAAAAAAAAAAAAAAAACAACAGATTTACTGCATGTTTTTGCACCATTTTTTGTATAAAGACCGGGGCATGCGTTAAACTTTGCCGTATTAAATTGACACGTCAGTAAAAATACATGTTTTCTTATGAGCGATATCCGTCAACGTAAAATACAAAAGTTGGTCAATTTTTATTTTTTGACTTATGTTGAATACTTTTACAGCTATCATTTGCTTCTTCTTGTTTTCTTTTTACCTATGTTATGTTTTAATTGTGCTCTAGTTTTATACCCTTCACCACAAAAAGTGAAAAAGGGTACATCTAAGTTAGTCATTCCGTGTGTAATTTCTACAGTATCCACTTCCGATCCCATAAAGTATATATATTCTGACTTTTTAAGTATAGTGAAGTCGATTGAGCGATGTCCGGCTGTCCGTCCGTGTTAGTGATGAAATCAAGTTCGTGATTGCACAAAAATAAATATGTCAATATTGTCGAAAGAGTTGCTATTGAAAATCGGCCTGATCTATCCATGTCCTTCGAGGCAGCAGGCAAGACACCACGCCTACCTCTAAATTTCTCATGTTATTTGGAACAATAAAGTAACTTCAATCAAAAAAATAAATATATGGGGCTATAGAGAATAAAAAAAAAATAAGAAAAAAACAACAAGTAAAAAATTTGCGCCCGCCCATATTTTCCGAGTTAAGGGGCTCAGAAATAATCAAATTTATTAAAAGATCAATATTTTTATCATTTTAAAGCTTTTGAAGAGATCTCTGTCACCCCAATATTTCCTTTTTTGATTGGAGTTACTTCACTAAACTAGATTTACATACATGGTGAAGGGTATGTAAGATTCGGCATACCTAAATATATATCATTCTTACTTGTTTTTTTTAATACATGAAAAGGAGTGTTGACGTTTGGTTACATTTTTTCTATTATTTGTAAATTTTGTATGTAACATGTATAATTTTGTTATATAAAGCCAAATTTTTGTAACTTTTGGTGCAAACATGAAATAAAGAAACATTATTTGAGGTTAGAATCTCTCTTAACGTAGCAACCTGTCTTAACATATCAATTCGATTTAAATAACAAAGGTTACCTGCAGATGCAATCATAATCCCATATAAAAAATTTGTTTGAAATAGACAAAAAATAACGTTGTTGTTGTTTTACGCTGTTCACTTCGTGAGAAATCAAGAAATGTTTCTTGCTTAATGTTTAGGAACAGAGAAATGTTTCTGGCAACAATACTTAATAACTATTAAATAATATGAGCTGCATTTCATACGGAAAACTCATCATTCTGTTCAAATTTGCGAAAATTGTTACCAACTTCAGTTATTTCGCTTGAAAAATTTGACAACCGTACCAATACCTCGATGTAGAAAGTAATCTTTTAATTTTCTTCACGAAGTGCCGGATTATATTACAGAATTTTATGTGGAAGTTTTAAGCAAATAAAGCCCAAATTTGTCTTTAATAAAGGTATTTTAAAATAATTAGTGTAGTGAATTCAATCGAAGCTTAATCTTTCAAATAAAAAGGTAAAACGGATTTATTAAGAAAATCCCACTTTAACTAATTTCATTGAATGGCGAGAGCATTCACTTTTTGCTTTTTTTTTAATATTTTATTTCCATTTTGTTTTTGTTCAGTAAATGAACTTGATGCCTTGTTATTTTCCCTAAAATATGGAATACAACTTTTTACTATATCTTATATAATTTACATTAAATTATTATTTATTTAAGAAATATTTTTAAAAATGTAACTTTTAATGAATAATATATAACTTTTTATTTTTTTTTTATTTTTATTTTTCCCTGACAACACTGATAAAAAGATAAACAGCTGATTTAACATCCGTCAGCAAAGTACTCATTGTATCAACCTCATCCGTCGTTACATCAGTGAATACGTCAAAGTACTTCGTAAGACCGGCCTTAATAGTGTGACACCTACGACGCCATTTTGGAACAATTTTTAAACTAAAACAGCATTTTGTCAGATATTTGTGTAATTAAAATGTACTATTATGCATAATGGTGAATCCTAACCTTAAGTAACTTCCTCTTAACCCTTTCGGGACGGAGTTTTATTTTGCAAACCAAATTATGTATGGTAAAATTTTTTTCATATTCTAAAAGGTATGATAAAAGTATTATGTTCTCCATACTTAAAAATTTTAAATTCGTCCTTTTATCCTGGGACATATAATCCCAACAAGTATTTTTATGGGACATAAAATCCCAATCAGTGTTCTCGAAGAGCGATTCGAAATTAAAAAGATAACTAAAATGTAAATATTATTAGATTTAGATAAAAGTTTACATTTATTTTTAACATTTTAGGAATGCAATTAGGTATTTATTTGTGGAATGGCCCAAAACACTTGTAACATAAGGCGTTGTTACAACCTGAGCATATCATCTTTCTTCGCTTTTCTATGCCAAGTGAAGAACAGCGGAAACAGCGACAACGCTTCTCTTGCTCTACTGGCAAGTGGTCTCCAATATTGATGCTATCCGTTTTTGGACGTTTGGCAGTTCTACCTCCCTGGCGATTGCGTTGAAAATAAAGAAAAAAGACAGTTTGAAAATTGTTAAGGGAATTAGGAAAGCCAAAAATAATCAAACTAAGAAACAGTCCTTACCAAATGCATAATGAAATGTAAACCGAAAATTAAAATAACATATGCCAAAATTATTAAGAACTATAACTCTAAATAAGCGATAAAGATAAAAATCTTAAGCTTGTTACTATAAAAATAAAAATAAATTTTTTCTGTCAGTGTCATAACTTTCGCACAGAAAATCCAACTAGCCTAAAAATTAATTATTGGTTACTTAAAAGTTTTTTACTTTCAGATTTAGAAATGGGAAAGATTTTCCAAGTAGCTGTGATACAAGCTCATTTAGCACTACACTGGCACACATATTTCACTTACTCCTTTTACATCCGTTTTGTATTCTGTCTGTATTTCTAAGATTTGAACTCCTTTCAATTAGATTTTTTTTTTAACTTAAAATGACTTTTTTCTTGTTTCTCTTCTGTTTCTCATTGAATTGAAATAAAATTTTATTTCGTTTGTGTTGTAATGGAAATAATTTTAATAGTTTAGATGCTTTAAAAAAAAATTCCACAATAAGTTCTTGATTAATTTTATTAATGGTTTTCTGTTGTTATTTTTAAAATAGTTATTTTAAAGTAAATGTACGAAAGTTTCAGTGAATTTATTACCTTTGTGCACACAGAATTCTATTTGCAAGACATTTCTTTTGTCTGCTTAATGCACACTTTATTCTGCACTTAAAGAAAGTTTTTTACTAATTAAATGTCAATATTTTATATAAAAGGGTTTAATTGGATGTAAAAAACTCTCTTGAATAAACAGTGTGTTGAAAAAATGTGTGACATCATTCTAAGATATTTTTCAAAGTAAAATAAAAATATAATAAAAATGTATAAATTACATATCAAAATATTTTTGGTAATTTCTTTTAAGGCCAAAGCCTTGAAAATGAAAATATTGTCGTTCCACAAAATCGTTAATAAAAACTTTATAAAAAAAAATAGTCTAATATTGAACTTTAAGGTGCCAAACCTCAGTCGTTTCTTGGCAAAATGAAAGTTGCATCATATCGACGAAAAAGACATTCAATTGCCTTTCCAACGGTGTGCCATTTATCTCCATTTATCTAAAGAACTTGAAAGACTAGAACAGCTGTGTTTTTGCGTCTTCATTGTATTTTATGTGACGAATTTACACAATGATTTTTTGCCAACAAATTTCTCATATTTGAAGAATAACCAGTTTTGTTCCCAGAAAAAGTCTGTGAATTTAAATATTTATATGATTTTGCCTTTAATTATTTATATATCGAATTCTTTTTTAAATTTTTAATTACAGTTTTCGTAATTTGTAGTTTGTATTTGTATTTGCTGTATTTTTCGCCTAAATAATAAAAAGTTCTCTATTACACTTAAGCGATTGACTTTTATAAAAAACTTTGAACTCTAAATTATACAGCAAAATACTCAATAGAAATTTCCATTTTAAAACCGCAAATACTGCTGCATTCAATATTTACTATACAATTGTTATAGCTTCCATTGATTTTGTAAATTTCATTTGAACTTTGGCTCTTAATAATATTCCGAAGCATTAAAGCACTAAATGAAATGAAAGTTAGGTAAACAGATTCACCGTACATTTTATTAGTTTTATGTGCAGAAAATGTTCGCACAATTGTGCATTTAGTAAATTTAATGATAAATCATGATTGTTATAGGAACTAAATCAACGCTGTTTGCTCTTTATGCCTTTTACAGGTTATTTAAATAACTCGAATAATTGTAACATTCCTATTTTAAGGTATCTTCATTTGTATTTATTTAAAACCAGACAAAATAGTCTATTAAAAGTTAGCAGAATTCAGTGTGGATGCTACTAAAATTTGTGAAGCAAATTCACTTCACTTTTATTGTTAAACGGCTGAAAAAATATATTTCACTTTATTAGTGACACAACAAAAAAAATAAAATTTCCTGAAGTCTTAAATATTACACAGAAAAAACTTTTGCATCTATTCAAGGTTTTATTTCGTTTCAAATTAAAATTTAAGTATTAATGTAACCAATTGATTTATGTTTTTGATTGAAAAAATTAAAAAAGATTTATAATTAAATAAATAATTAAAGCAATAAAAGATTTAATGAAATGTAATTATTAAAGCAGTTAAAACTTTTATTAGTTTTCTATAAGTTAATTTTAATAAGATTTTTTGTATGAATTCTTCGACTGACTTGAACACGGAAACTGCGAATAAATCTTGCCAAAGGATTTTCCAAGGCTGGGTTAAGTTTTAACAAATTACATTTTTAATCAGTAGAAACAACATCTATTCTAAAAAGACATTTAACTGTGAGAAACGTTTTGCTTCAAAAAGTAAATTATTAAAATAAAAATAACAAATATTAAAGTTATTTGAGTGCATTACTCTTCTTCAACTTTTTTATGACAGGTATAAATAATTTTGAATTATTAAAATAAAAATAAAAGTTTGTCATAAACTGGTATAAGCTATAAGCTTTTTGAAAAGCTGTTAAACTAATCGAAAGTTCATACTCAAAAAAGAAGGCCCACGTTATCAATATCTACTGACAATACAACTTTTCTTAGTATTCACTAAAGCCTCTAAGTGGTTAAGGAAGGAACAGTAAAAGTTGCCATTTACTTTCCACAGGGGTACTATCCTCTTATTAAAATTAATAACCCAAAACTGTCATAACTCACGGAATTCGCCTCGATGTTCATAATGAAAGGCGAAAATTATACACATGAAATTCAGACCATTGCGATATGGTGTTTTTCTGTCACAAGAAAACTGCCTCCGCTTCGAATTTCTAAAAAAATGAAAGGCGATTACATAAAACTTTAAAAACTCGCAATAGTCACTGCTTGGCCATTCAAAGTAACGGGATTCAAAACGAATCTAAACAGCGAATTTTTTTTTGAGTGGATTTGTTTTTTGACATTCTCAAATTGAAAAAAATTTTAAAATTTCAATTAATATAAAAAAATAAATTTTATAAAAATTGGAACTTCCAATATATCCATAGAAGGTTACACATCCACATTTCTAACCAAAGACAAAGAACTGGGTGAAATTCTTTCTTCACATTAATTTTTTACGGCCTTTTTTTATAAGTTTCGTTTAATTAACTTTGATTTTTTTTATATTGACAAGCCAATGGACTGAAAAATTTGGTTCAGCGTTCGTAGAAGCAACTATCGTTGCGACTATGAAGTAGCAAATTACAAAAATATCTTCCCAATAATATTCTTGGAAGGCGGCAATTGGTTAGGCATTAAAGTAAACATTTTTGGGAAATTGGCACAAAAAAATTTTTTTCAAAGGGATGTTTTTGGGGGTGGGATTGAAGGGATGCCTCTACGTGCCCATAAAAAATATTTTTCATGGTTTTAAATCATATGTAATCCATTTCATTTAATAATTACATTACTTTTTCAAATAACATTTTATTTCACCGCCCACAAAAAAAGAAAGCGGCTCTAGAAATAGCATTTTAGCACCGCTTGAGTCCAACTTTAAGTTTTTGAACACTCTTTGATGTACTTGCTAGGTTAAGTTCTTCTAAGGGAAACTTTTTTCTCCTTAGTCTGATTTGTCTTATTTAAAAGCCTTAATAGCCTAAGACCATAGTTGATTTTTCTGCAAAGTTTCATTAATCTAGGGGCACTCTGTAAAATATAAGCTAGAAAAAAGTAATGTCCTGCTAGCGTGGCAAAATACCTCTATATACGTCGCCTAGAAAAAATTATTGTAATTGTTATTATTATTATTATTATTTGGAAAGAAACTTCTGTGACAGCTACCAGGGCTATCAGCTGTGGAACAAAATAATAATTGATAACTTTTCTATTCACGAGATAATTTTTAGGGTAATAATGTCACGTGGGGGATGCCTTGATGCTGGCAAGATTTGCTTTCTTTAAATTTTTTTAAAAAACCAAAACCAAAACAAACATCTTGTTTGGCAAACATGCGCCAGTAAACCTAATATCGAACGACTGATCTTCTCTTCTCGGAAAACGTTGGTAGTAAAAAGATATGTAGCATTTTGTACAAACCAAATAAGTGCGCGAGATAGGTTTTGTTTAAGGTTAATCCCAAGCTAATGATTTGCTTGTATTACACATTCAGACACCTTCGTCAACTAATCTATGGAGGATAAATAATGATTTTTTTTTTATTTTTAACTTATTCGCCTGAAGAAAAGAAATTTACAGTCTGTTGGGAATTCAACTTTTATTTTTTGTTTGCTGCTGCTCAATATGTTTGATTAACTTCTCCCTTTATATTAATCACACACATCACACTTTTCAGTGGAGGGAAAATAGAATAAATTATTTCTTTCAACAGATATTCAAACAACAATATTATTTTGATGATTAGCCATTTTTTTATTTTCTAACCAATAATTTTGTTAAAATTATTACGTTATGTAAACTGAATGCTTTTAAGCACCATATTTATTATCTTTTAAAACATTCGACGCGCTCATTTTTCCACTTATTTCCCAATTTCAGTTATAATAAAAATTTCGGAAAACCTAAAGTATGAGTTTTATTTCAGATTTCGGTGCGTTTTGAAATTTGAAAGGAAAATGTTATTTGCATAGAATTCCAAAAAAAATGTTCCTTATAGCTCTTCAATGTTTGGTATTATTATAATGTACATTGTGTGGGATGTGCCACACAAAACTTCGTTACTATTTCATTTCATATTTGATTTTACAAATTTGTATAATTTCAAATCTTTCGCCACTTCTAAAAGATAAAAAATCAAATAATACGCTTTTTTTTTGTATCAAAAATGTTTTTCAGCGTCTATTTTTCGCTTTATTAAAATGTAAATGAAGATTTCAAAATATAAATCCACTAGAACATTCGTTGGCAATAATACAAATTTAAATTAAGCAAAAACTTACTTAAGAACACAGTAATTACATTTATTTACAATGAAATTTGTGGCCATTTTCATTGAAACATTCTCAGTCTGTTTGAAGATTTTGTGGTGTTGAGAACAGCATGCATAACAGTAATTCCATAGCGCTGGTAAGAAGAATGTACATTCGTACATACGTAAAGTACTTAACAGCATATTTTAAATACTTTCATTTGGTACTGCTAAAGTTACGTTGAAACTCGTGGTTGATTATTCAAAACTGAAATTGTTGTTAATTAATTTCTTGATTCTATTTTTCATCATAGAAAATGTATTTTAAATATTCATACTCTGTTTATTTGTTTTTTTTTTTTTTGTACCTTTTAAAGCAGATGTAAAAGGGATTTAAGAACTTGTAATTGTGGTTTCAATGCTTAAAGTTTTATTTAATGCAAATTCTAATTTTAATTTATAGAGTATATTTTGAGATTATACAACGTTAATGAGCATTAGTATTCTAATGTTGAATATTTATATGTCATTCCATGAAGAATGAATAAGAAATTTAAGAAATGAAATAATTTGAATATTTAAATCAAATTCTTAGTAGATGTTTAAGATGTTGGCACAATACAAAATAATAATGAAAAAGAGGTATAATGAAGTTCAGTGGTATTATTTTTAAAAAAGGTTAAAGTTAAACCAAAAACTTGTCATGTTGTTAATTTTATTAGGAAGGGTTTAAGAATAAGAAAAAGAAAAAGTATCCTTTTGATCCCACTTAATAATCATTGCATTTACACCGCACAAAATTGCAGTAACCAGTAAATTTTTGCGTATAGTGTAATTTTGTTCACAAGTTTATTACAGTTGCAAACATTTCTTTTTTAAATTTGTTATGCAAATTTAAGGTAAATGGAGTTTGTTTGAATTATGAATAACCTATAAGTTCTTATTAAGTCCAGTGCATTACTTGTAAATAAATCCTTTTTTTTCAATTCAATTGATTGTTGCTTTTTTTATATTTGTGCCTTCAGAATTCTGTCATTTCTGAATCAATTTTAAAAATTTTTAATTTATTTATATGTAAATGTTTCTTTGACCTTTTTAAATAATTTTTCTTTTCTAATTTATTAAGCACTAGGTCAGTTTTATAAATAATAAAAATTTGTATTTATATTTTCAATATTTCGCCACACGTTTGGGTGGCATCATCAAAAAAAAAGAAAATCTAATTTTTTGTTCCCTGTTCCCTGATGATGCCACCCAAAGGTGTGGCGAAATATTGAAAATATAAATACAAATTTTTATTATTTATAAAACTGACCTAGTGCTTAATAAATTAGAAGAGAAAAATTTAATTAATTTATTTTTTTGGTTCACAAGCTGAAAAATAAAGGTTGTCCCCATAAAAAATACATGTTTTTTAATACCATGAAATTAAAAAAAAAAATAAAATTAAAAAAAAAACAAAGGTTTACTATAGCTCCTAGTGGCTATAGCTAATATAAAAATAAATCTAAAAATTAAAGGGTATCCCAATAGGTGACGTACATTGACCTTAAAGTCTATCTTTTGAACTGTTATAAACAAACGCTTTGAAATTGGACAGAATGTTGATTGCTAAGATCGTTAAAATAACAAGTATTAATATTTAAAAATCTAAATTAAAGGTTGCCCCAAAAGTACATTTAAAATGAAGAATACAGACATACTTTTGAAGAGTTTTAGACAGACGGTTGAAATTTACAAAGAATCTGTATTGCTAAGTACGCTTTAATAACAAGTATAAAATTTTGTTTTGAGAATTAAAGGGTGTCCCAATAGTCGATGTGATTTGATGTATGTGGCCACACTTTTGAACCGTTATAGAAAGTTACAAGGGGCCTGTATTTATAAGCCCGCTATGAGCCTATATTTTGAATCTTTATAGACATCGCTTACAAAATGGAGAGACTGTTGATTGCTATGACCGTTACAAGAATTAATATTTAAAATTAGAAATTAAAGGGTGTCCCAATGGTAATTTGATATATTTGGCCATGCTTTAGAACCCTTATATACAGACAGATGAAATCTGTTTGGAAGTTGGTTTTTTAATGCAAGAATTATTCTTTTTATTCAATCTCGGCTTTCAAGCAGGAGATACGAAAATTATGTTCTTTGAATATTATTTTATTATCCAGTTTTATTCCCAAATATTTTACGGATGTCTGTATGGGAACAGTTAAACCACGTACTATAAGCTAAATAATTGAAAGCACACCATTGGCGATGTATCAAATGGGTTAAATATGACTTGTGTTTTCCCTTAACTTATTTTAATTTTTTCCATTTAAAAATATTTTATCAATTCTATTACATCTAATTTTATGCTCTTTGCGACACTTAGTGCTACTATATCGTTTACAATCAGACGTATAAAATGGGGACAATAATAGTGACAAGCCTGATCGTTGAGGTATTCTAGTTAAAATATTTTTTCTCTTAAAGAGAAAACTATGTATAATTTTTTTTTTCAGAAACTCTTTCTGAACGGTTTAGCATATTGATAGGTCGATATTTCGTTAAGGATAGTTTAATCTGAGATATTCTTTAAAAATGTTTGCAAAACCTTAAGCTTTCTCCTTACTGTAATAGAAATAGCGCCATTTATTTTTACAGCAGTTTTAATGGTACTGCAAGTGCCCATCTTAATTGGACTTTAAATTAAGATTATAAAAATATTCTTTAAATCTCTTATTTATCTATATTTATTTATTAAAAGTTCTGTAAACAGATTTTGTTTTATTCAAACAAATGATTTAGTTAAATCTTTTAAATTTAAATAATGAATGAATCTATTAAAGTTTTTACATTTTTTATTTAAATTTTTAAATCAACATGAAGACCTTTTTGTTGACCCTAAGTTCACTGCGGGATTATTTTAAAAGAAAACAGCTTATAGTTGCGCCCTTAACACCTCAAAGTTTTTTTTTTTCTTTAAAGAAACCTTTATCTTTTTTATTCTTTTTTGTGTCTGCCATAGGCTAACTTAATTATTTTTTTTTTAATTTAAAAGTCATAAGGATTATAACAACGTTTTCTGTCTAAGAATAAAAAGATAAGGGTGCTAAAAAAGACACCTTTTTTCTTGTTAAGGACAAAAGAAAAATTAAGAACAAAAAATAAGTAAAGTTTGTAAATTAAAGAAGAGATAAAAATGTTTTTTTGCATTTTCAATTATTGTTATTATTAAGGTTTACCTTTAAACATTAATATAATATAAAACGAACTTAAAAGACACACTGAATATAAAAAGACATGAATTACAATTACTTTTTCTAGGAGAAAATTTAAGCAGCCTTTATTTATTTTTTTTTTTAAAAAAAAGAAAAAAAAAAACGAGCTGTAGTAATCAGGATGCTGCTGTATACAATGATTTTTGTTTCTTTTCGGGTAATTGTTACAGCTGTAGAAGCATTATGAAAATGTTGATAAATTAACATAAATTCTTTAACAGCATCGACGTCTGTAGCTCTATTGCAATTGAAAGGGAATGACTTAAGCTCAAAAAGTTAATGAAAATAAAAGGAAAGGATAATAAAGACACTAAAAAGCAGAAACAACAGACAAATAGTAATAATTCCTTGTAACATTTAATGTGTTTAGTTATTTTTTATATTCTAGTTTAAAGTTTGCTTTATATCGCTTTTGTTATTCGTTTATCTCTTGTGTTGTTTTTAATCGTGTTTTGTAGAATAATATGTCCTGTTATTTTTAGCTTTTTCTTTTTTGTTGTTGGAAATCAAAACAAAACCTAGTAAACTTTAAAAAATTAGAGATAAATTATTGCGCAAAGCGTTTTAGTTTTGCGGTTCCGTAACCAAAAGCTTAATACGTAAGCCTCTATATTCATATTCAAATTAACATTAAAACATGCAGCCTCCTTCGTCGGTACTTCTTCTTTATAGCATATTCACGGGCGAAGTAACACTGTGCAATATAGCAACAAGTAGAAAATATTAAACTTCAAATTAAAGGGTGTCCCAATAGTAAGTGATCTTGTTTTTTAATGGCACTTTAAGTTTTTTTATTTTTATGTTCGCTATAAAAATAAATGCAAAAAACAAATACAAAAATTTTAAAATTATATTAAAATATAAAGAGAGTTCCAATAGTAATGTGATTTTTACACAACAATAGTAGGCACACATTTAGTATTTACACAATATGTTTATGAATGTCCTTTATACAAATAAGTGTAAACAATAAATTCTTAATGGGTACTTTCATAAAGCTAAAGGCAGCCAATTGATAGCTTATTTACACGGAGAAAGTATTTCTATCGCTGCTATACGAGTAATTAAAAATAATAGAATTACAAATTACAAATTATGCAGTTGCTTGAATATTTCAATATAAATTTAAACTTAAGCTAAAAAAAAAGATACAGATTGAAGGATTTTATAAGAGAGATGTTATTTTCACTTATACGATCTCATCTTTTATATTCATTTAGAAAGACGTTTACAATTTACATACACGCAGAGAAAAAGATGGTCCCAATAACCATATTATGTTCTTTGTAATAATTTATAGTTTCAAAGAACAAATTATAGTTGTTTTCAAGAAAACTTCAGTTATGAAAAACAAATTTGTTGTTAACATTTAACCATTAAGTGGTTACTGCGCACAATAAACGAACATGGTTGGTTTTAAATTTTAAAAGCTCGAACCACAACCAAAGTTTTTTTTATTTATTAAAAATAAGATAATATGTTTAACCACAATATATTATTAAAATTGAAAATATGATTAGAATCAAGCAAAATAATGTTTTCGTTTAAAAATATTTGGTTCTAGGTTTTGATAGAATGCTTTTCTATCAGTTTAGTATTTTTTTGTTTTTGTTAGCTTAAAGTTGAAAATGGTTTTTACTGTAAGAGAAAATAAAAAATTTAAAATTTTTATACAAAATATATATTAAAAAATAATATACAAAATATGAAAGAAATAAAAGGTTTGCAAAGCATTTTAAAATAGTTGAAATATATGTACACTGACGGACAAAACTATTGACACAGCAGGTATGAATATTTTCTATTCACCACAGTTCTTAAATGAAATGACATAGACAGGTAATGTTTTCAACAAAATTATTTATTCACTTCTGAAGTATTAGAATATATAGTAAAAGTAATAATAAATGTAATATGTTGTGAGGAAAATATAAATGTTCAACTAAAACTAAAATTCTCAAGGGACAAAAGTTTTCACACAGTGGCAATTTTCAGTCTTTAAAGTACAAACTTGTAAAATTTTTTGGGGTATGGCAACACAATTCGTTGTAAGATTAGGAGTTCCGTTATAAAATTGTTAGCGTATAAACTGACAGCAATTAGAAGCGTTAGGTGAATCATCAAAGAAAGCTGTTACAAAAGCTTGTAACAAATGTCTGAATGTATCCGCTTTTAAAATTTTATCTTATCCTGTAATATTCCTTTTTAACAGCCCATCAGATTATGAGCACAATAATATCAAGTGATAAACTTTAGTCAAAAATGGCATTGAATTGATTTTTTGTCTGATTTAGATTTTAGTGAAACAATACTTTGGTTTGTATGTGGACTTCGTCTAACCAAACTTCTTGATTTTTTTTTAAACATCCACATATATTTGAACTTAAGCCAAAATCAATTTCAATTTATTTTATTTTACTTGAAAATAAAAATTGTAGCTGTGATAAAACGTTTATTAAATTTTTATTTTCCGAGCATATGACAATTTTCAATGCGATAAATAAAGGAGAGGGTGATGGTACATTTTTTAAAAGGGTGTGCCAAAATTAAAACAAATTATTTAATATCATTATCATTATAAGCAAATAGTTATGAAAGTTCATATAAAGTTCATCACTATTATGGCTTAACTTTATTAGCTGGTCGTGGACATAAAACCTTAATATCTAATCGATTTGTAATAATTGAGAATTTTCTACAAAAATGAGATCGTTTTAGTCTCAATCAGAATACATACTAGGGTTAATTGACGTAAAATAAAGCATAAGATTTTTTGATATTATTTTCGATTGTTTTTCATAAAATGCTAAATGTGAATGTAAAAGAAATTTGGGTTTCACAATGTTAAGAAGTCTAACGTTAGTGCAGCGCGAGCAACTGTATCGCGCGGAACAATTTCAAGAATATCATTGCAAGTAATTTACATAGAATTTCAGATTATTTATTCTGCGTTTTATTTTATTTTATTTTACTTGTCTATCACACATATTCTTATCCATAAAAGAAATTGAATGAGGTTTGCAACCCACTTTATCTGCAAGTGATTTACTTCAACTGTAGATATTTTATTTTCCAAAAATTCAAATCTTAATTTAAAAATGTAAATGTCGCACATGCTTGTTCACTAACTGAATACGTCTTGTGTGTTATGGTTGTGAAAATAAATATATAGAAATTATTAAACAAATTATAAATTTGCATTTAAAAATAAGATCATGTGCAGATGATGTACATTGATACATCTGATAAACTATTTTTTTTTTTCATAAGGTAATAATCGAATATATGTGCTTTAGAATTTATTCAAAATGAAAGTTTATTTATTTTTATTTAGTTTTAAAATAATATTAGAATTTAATGACTTGAAAGACAAGTTTTCTTTATAACATTACATCAGACATTTTGGGCCAAATTAAAAAATAAAAATTTGCTTTACTACTGAAATTCATACATATTTTAGTTAATACTATTTACCGCTTAGTTCACAATACATCTACATCCTTTTTTAAACTTTTACGTATAAAGAGAGGTTTATGAATTAATTAAAATTTTTCAATGTTTTTTATTATTAATACTTGAATCTTGAAACTTATTTAAAACAAGTGGATCCTTCAAATATGCATACAATAATATAAATTAATTTTGTACAAACTATCAGAATATCATTTTTCACTTTTCTACCTCTACAGTACTACTGAGTTAATGATAACAATACAAAGAAAGTAATCTAAAAATCTAACAAACATTTTAATTTTCACAACTTTTACACATAAATCTTTAAACGTGAAAACATTTTTAAACGATTTTCTAAACAGCAAATTAAAAATGTTAATTTTTATTCTCGGTAGGGAGTAATTTTGACATTATAGGAGCTTAAAGTTGTATTAAAAAAAATGAGAAAAATAAGCAAACAAAATTCTTTTAAAGGGCAGACGAGAAATGTTTGTTACCTTTTAAAATTTATTTTTATTAACTTAGTATTTATCTAAAATTATTTACTCATACACAGAAACGTGTAAGAACTTTTTCATGTGCCTTGGCAGGGGTGAAACTTTTTACGATTTAAGCCTACATAAACATGATTGTAATTTCATACACATATTTCGATGGCTTTGTATTTGTAGCACATAGAAAACATGAAATCAGGGTTACCGCAAAATGTCATTGCAATATTTTTCTCATTTTACATTATTGAATGTATGAAAATATATGCAGGAAAAGAATATGGAGTAGAAAAATCAATCTTTTAGTGGGATCATTTAAAGTATTTTATTCGTTCTAAAGATCGTTTTTTAAATACATTACTTTTGTTTAAGCTCAGTTGGAATTTTTTCATTACCACTTTTTCATTTTCATTGGCATTGCTCAATATAATGACATAGAAAAAATGTTAGTGTCTAATTTTTCTTGTATTTGTAAATAATTTTCCTTTATAAAAATTATTAGATTTTAAATTAAATAACTAAGAGTGCTACATTCGGCCATGACGAAACTAATATACCCCTCACCATCTATGTAAATCTAGCTTAGTGAAGTATCTCCAATCAAAAAAGGATATATTGTGGTGACAGAGAAAAATTTCAAATTTCAGAGCCCGTAACTTTGAAAATATGGGTGAGCACTAATTTCTTCATTGATATTTTTTCTTATTTTTAAATTCTCTATCGCCCCATGTATTAATTTTTTTAATTGGAGTTACTTTACGGTTCCAAATGACATGAAAATATTATAGGTAGGCGTACTGTTTTGCCTGCTGCCTCGAAGGACATGCTGATTTCCAATAGCACCTCTTTCGATACTATCGATTGACATATTTTTTTTTTGTGGAATCAAGTTTGATCGATTTTAACACAAACACGGACAGACAGAGGGACATCCCTCAATATACTTCGCTATGTATAAGTCAGAAGGGACGAAAATGTATATTGTAGAAATTACACACGGAATCACAAACTAAGATATGCCCTTTTTCCACCTTTTGTGGTGAAGGGTATAAAAATGAACCTAAGCTGAAAAAAGTTAGCTTTAATTCATTTACAATGAAAAATTTTAACTACCATTTAATGCTAACGATTTTATTTCAATTGTAATTGTTTTTTTTTTTTTTGTTTCATTTTAATTATATACAGCAGTTTTCCTGTTTAACGAACATTCTGTGAACATCGCATTTAACGAACGCACAAGTTTGCTCCACTAAGTACCTCATCTTATAATTTAAACCTATTTCTTATCAAAATTATTTTAGATTGTATGTTATCAGTGTAATGGATCGTACCATTTTAAATATTTTTTATATATTATATCGCAAAATATATTTCAAAATAAACGGCAAATATTGACGTTATAAATATTTAATTATTCGCAACATGGGTACTAGAAATAAAGTCAAAGTACTGGTTCGTTAAGCCGAAATTACAATTGAAAAAAATATATATTTTTTATGAAATATTACCGGGGCGCTTCGCTACCCAATTAGAATAATCGTACCACAACCATTCTTTCAAGCAAGTTTTTTATTTGATAAATATAGATGTTATAACAGATTACCTTCTGCCTTCGCACCTAATGAATCAGGAGGGATTTATCTTCCAAATATTTTTAAAATTGCTTTTTGATAAAATCGATTCCGCGCGTTCATCTTTTCTTCAACTAACCCCTCCTGTTCTTTATTTTTTAAATTTTTTATAAACGGTGCAGCCGTAAATGCACTTATAACTCACGCAGTCGTAACTCATGCACGAGTCGATTAAATTCGTGCAATCTTTTGGTAAACTATTTGCACGACCATGCAAACAAACATTAAAAATTTAACTGAATTCGGTTTTACCGGTCGTGAGTTATAAAGTCACAACACACTTGAGACAATTTTATATATATGTACTGTTACGAATAATAAAATCTGGCAACTGCTGTTGTTGTTTCCGTATGATCGCGGTGAATAAAGGCCTGTTCGTAAATGCATCACTGCTCCACATGCGATGGGCAGTACGTTCGTAAATGCAAAAAGTGGCAGCACTGCAAATGTCATCTGATCATAAATGCATCACTAAAGTATATTATGCGCAAATAAAAGCAAAAAACTAATCATAAAAATGGCTGATGCAATGAACGTGTGAGTATAAATTTTGATAAGTTTTTTTTTATTTATTTCCTTTTGTTAAATATTTATTATTTTAAATGAAATTTGTATCATTTAGTTTACATATCCAATTTAATATTAATTTTTTCATTTTCACAGTATTTCTTTGTTCGTAAATGCAGACTAAAATGAGCAAATCTAAGCATAAGCAACAGCTGATTAGCAGTGGCAGTGCAGAATAATCATATTATGCACCGCAGTGATGCATTTACGAACGGGCCCTAAGTTACTTTCACTAACGGTGTGTGTATAGAATAATACCACAATTAGCTAACAAAAGCTACGCAACGTCAATGGCTGCGTTGGTAGAGGTTCGTGCTGTAAAACAGAAGATCATGAGTTCGAGCCTACCTTCGGACATGTGTACAAAGGAAAGTAACAATTATTATAATGCAATTAAAAATTAAGAAGCAGCAGTACAAACCTCCCCAGAGGCAAAAGACAATTATTGTGTGAAGCAATGGCAGCTTATTTAGTTTAGACGTCTAATTTAATATAAGAGTAACAGATAATTTTCAAGACGCCCTTAATAATAAAAAGTAAGAACGGTAGCGGTTAGCGCAGGAAAGCGTAACAGCATAAACACAGTGTATGGCAGAAGTATTGTGACTATTGGATTAAATGGAATGGCTGGCTTGGATAAAAGGCATAGTGCAGTTGTATGTGGATGGTTAAGGTTAGTAAACAAGGCATTGAGTAGTTCATGTCTCGCCGGAGTAACACAGTAGTGTAGCGTGGATGGCAGTGTTTGTTAAGTAAAAAACGAGACCATAGGATTCACTAGACCGTAGGATCAAGAAGTACAGCCAGAGATAGATACTAAGTGTAAGAATAAAGAATTTATAATGAGTCACAGTGGTATTTGCACGTTTTTAAAAAAATCGAAAAACGTAACAAAATATAGATAAGTTTTTTAAAGCAGAACATTCAGAACTAACCTCAACGCTTTTGTAAATAGGTCTGTATTTTAAATTCTTATTTATTTATCAACATGATATATTTTTCGTATTATTTCTTAAATTAATTGGTTTAAAGATAATGATTACATAGAACTTAACCCAGGGTAGATATATGCAAAGAATAATGACGATGATTAAATGCTCAAGAAAATGTAGCAATATATGCTTCTTAAAATATAAAGCCGGTCTAATATTATTAATTATAATAGTAAAATAGCTCGACTTCTAATTAATTTCCAAATTAAATAACAAATTAAATATTATAAATATGATGCGTCATTGACATTTTAGTTTATAAAATAGCCAGAACAATAAACGTATTTCAATCTTGTTTTGCGGACACCCTGAACTCAATTACCTGTCTACGTGCATGGACAAGTTGATACTATTTAATGTTATATTTTACAAATATAACTTTCTCGTTCGTATAATCGTTTTACTTATACAACAGACATTATAAAAATGTTGTTGGTTTTCCTGATTGAAATAAAAAGTTTTTTTTTTTTTGCCTATTTAAGAAAACAGTAACTCTCTGCATGCTTGCACGAGCAAATCCAAACAAAGAAGTATGCATCCTTTTGGAAAACACCCACAGAATAGAAACATTAATATGTATGAGCTTGTTTATCTTTTTACAAACAAACAAACATTTGCGTGTACAAACATATAATTTTAGCGTTAAAATACCTCAAGCAATAAATTCTGTTATTTTTTCGTTATGATATTCTGTTATACAAGCGAATGCTGGTGCTACTACTGTTAACGAGAGTGTACAAATAGTATCACGTAGAAGTTAAACAAAAAAAAAAAAACAAAAAAACTGAAATTCCAATATAAAATTAGAAAAGTTAAGTTTGTCATTTTGCTACAGGGAGTTTAAAAACAAAATACAATAAATAGTATGTACTCGTAAATTATACACTCCTAGGCATTTTACTATGCAGGAATTAAATTTTACATACATACTACTACTACATACGCAATTATGTACTTCTACAATTTATATCAACATTTTAATGATTATTTATTTTGCTTCGTTGGTTGCGTAGCAAAAAGTAATGAAAATATGCATGAAAATAAAAACGGTATAAATATTAAAATCATACACTGCATTAGAAGTGTTATTCCTTTGAAAGACAAGCCAGCTTCATCAGCATTCATTTAGTCAGCAGCTTAAAAAATTGCGTTTTATTCACTTTTTTTTAGAATATTTTATACTTTTCATCATAATTATTACCATGACTGACTGACATTTTTGCTTTACAGCAAAATGAAAGGTTAAATAAGAATGTTTTTATCGTTTTTTTTTTTTTGGGAATAAGGAAATTTGCATAACTAGACCATTAAATTAAAATTATAACGAATCTATTTCTTTAACATTTTGGGTGTGATGAAAATATTAATAATTCTTAAAAAAAAAACCTACTTTAAAACAAATTTCTTCTGTTTATTTTGAATGGTTTAAAAGTATGGCCACATACATCAAATTACATTATCTATTGGGACATCGTAATGCTCCATCTCCAAACTTTATACTTGTTATAGCAGACTTCGCATTACAGCTCCTTGTTATTTTCAATCGTATGTCTACAACTGTTCAACAGTTAGCCAATATACATAAAATTACATCAACTATTGGGATACCCTTTAATTTCTAAAACCAAATTACATAATTGCTGTTATAGCCTAAAATTTGGCCTAATACATTAAATTATATTAACTATTGGTGCACCCTTTAATTTCCAAATCCAAATTTTATACTTGCTGTTGTAGCAGAGTTAGTAACACAGGTTTGTTGTAAATTTTAAGTGTCTAATTAGAACTGTTCAAAAGTATGGGCATATTAATCATATTACATGAACTATTGGGACATTCTTTGATTCATTATTTTGAGTATTAATACCAGTTGCTATAACGGTCATAACAATAGACATTCTCACGGATTTGAAAGTGTTTGTTTACAGCGGTTAAAAAGAAAGATCAATATGGGTCTATTTACAGTAATTATAGGCACACCCTATAATTTGTAACTTCATATTGTTAATACTTGTTAATATAGCAGGCTTAGGTGTCTGTCTATAAAGGTTCACAAGTTTGGCCAAATACATTAAATTATATTAACTATTGGTACACCCTTTAATTTCCAAATCCAAATTTTATACTTATTGTTAAAGCGGTGTTGGTAATATATGTTCATCGTAAATTAAAAAAAAAACTATGGCCATATCCTTCAAATTAAATGAACTATTGGAGCACCCTTTAATTTATAATTTTAAATATTAATACTTGTTACCATAACTATCATAGCAATCGATATTCTGTACAATTTACATCAATTATAGAAACACCCTTTAATTTTTAGATTTATTTTTGCATTACTTTTTAGCTTTTAGCGATAAAAAGTTTATTTTTTTATTTTTAAATGGTGCCCTTTACGGTTCATTATACACGTGAAAAACATATATGTTGCATGAGGACACCCTTTAATTTTTAATATATTAACTGTTTTTGAAACTGGACCAATCTGTAAGCATCACCTTACAAATAAAAAAATTTCGAAACCGATACGGTAATGACTGCGTTTCGGAGGCTTCTTTTGTTTGAAGTCAGTTAAGAATGAAGATAATTAATTAAAATTATAAGAAACTAATTATTGTTAATAACAAATTTCCGCCAATAAAAACTGACAGGCGAAAAAAGTTCTTATCTGTTAGATTTAAAATTCTACGCCAAATTTTTATTTAAATGCGAATACTGTCCTAATTTTATGGGCTAGAGTCAATTATAATTCTCAAAATTAAATTTCCAAATTGAAGAAAGTTTTAAACTTTCGACATAAAAAATTTTAGTATGGATAATCAAATTGTAACTAATATAGCAGTTCGCGGTAACGCTGGCTCAAGTCTCTTGGAGTATAAAAATATAATTATAAATAAAACTATGACTTTTTATTTGTTTATTAAATATTTAAAGTATTTAAATATGTAAATTGGCTAGAAAAGTGTTGATATATTTTCTTCTTCTCTGACAATATACAATTATTTAGCAGTTTTTTTTTTTTCTAAATAAAAAATGCTTCAAATTATACAGAACACAAAATTTCATTGGCTGTTAAATTTCCAACAGTTCTATGGCATATTATTATTATTACGTTTGTTTTTAATTCTTATTTTAGATAAAATATTAAAAACTAAAATTATATTTTATACGAGGGGTGTTTAAAAATTTTGAATCTTTTCTTTATAGCTAGTTTTCTTTCTCTTAAACTTTATGTGGGAAATAGGTTAGTATATGACAAAAAAAAAAATTCATGCTGCAAGAAAATTTCAAATTTCTACAGTAATAAACCCCTGTCTCAGCAAAAAATTATAAATTTATCTTTAATCATCTGAATTCTACAGAAGGAAATTTGTTAATGGCCTCAAATGTCTTGAAACAAAATTTAAACGTATTTATTTCAGTTCGATACTTTTTTTCTTAAAGACAAAGGCTTGAGGAATTCATGAAGCTTTTCCATAATTAAAAATTAATATAATTAATATGAATAATATAATTATGGAAATGAAAATTTTTCTTTAAATAGAAGTTAAAATTGTTATAATTTCTTAAATACTCCCACATATAATTAAAAAAAAAAAAAACAAAAGTAATAAACCTTTATAAAACTTTACATCTTTTTAATATTTTTATAGAAATAAAAAAGAGAAGTTTAATTTGCTTCCCAAAAAACTGTTTATTATAATTGTTTTTCTTTTTGTATATAAAAAAGTTTTATTGTAAATTTCTGCTAAATTTCCAGAAAATAATTTGCTGTTTCTTTTATTCGTTATTTCTCTTAACTAGAAGTGTGTAGTGCATAAATTAAAAAATTAATTAAAAGAAAAACTTATCTCTTGTTAAAATTTTACAACATGTTGTACATGCAATTTTTTTTACCCATTTTTTCTCATTGTTCCTTTCACTGTCAGTTAAAAAGATATAAATATTTTTTTCGTCAGATGGCATATTAAAAGTATTTTCGTAGTTTTGCCAAATTTAGCTATGTTAAGCAAACAATTGTTAGGAAAGATTATGTGCGTGGATATTCAAAATTAGACTAAAAATATTTTTTTCTTGAAAATACTATAACAGTGGAAAAAGAAAACGCTAGATCAATTTTCTATTAATGTGTGTTTAATACCTTACAAGAGGCAGCCTTAAGCCTTGTTTCTTATTTTTATACCCTTCACCACAAAAAGCGAAATCGATTGAGCGATGTCCGTCTGTCTGTCTGTCTGTCCGTCTCCTCGTCTCTCCGTCTGGCCGTCTGTCCGTCCGTGTTAGTGTTAAAATCAAGTTTGCCACAGCAATCGGTCAGATATAGGGTCGAAAGAGGTGCTATTAAAATCAGCATGTTTGGTCCAAGTCCTTCGAGGCAGCAGCAAAACATCACGCCTATCTCTAACTTTTTCTTGTCATTTGGAACAATAAAGTAACTCCATCAAAAAAAATGTATGTATATATGGGACGATATAGAATTAAAAAATAAGAAAAAAACATCAAGTGAAAAACTTCAAGTGAAAAAATTGGTGCTCGCCCATATTTTCCGAGTTACGGGGTTCTGAAATTTAATAATTTTTAAAATTTTAATATGGATATCATTTGCAAGCTTTTGAAGAGGTCTTTAGGAAAATCCTAAAATTTTTGAAAAAATGCTTAACCCATTAAGACCCGATGTAAAATTATATAAATAAATTTTTTAATTCGCTGTCACCCCGAAATTTGCTTTTTTAATGGAGTTACTTCACTAAACTAGATTTAAATAGATGGTGAAGGGCATATAAGACTCAGAATAGTTCGGCTATTCTTATAGCACTCTTACTTGTTACTATTTGTTGTTAAAAATTAAAGATGTCAGCCGGCTACTGTTCGAAAGAAAAGTAAAGTAGTCTTTAGGGTGTACACATTCCATATCAATTTTAAGTTTATGATTATAAAAGTTAAAAGGTGCATGAGATAAGTCAAAAATTTGAACAAAGAAACGTAACCACTATTTAAAAATTGGTTTATTCAATAATTTCTGACACTTTTTATTACGAGTGACAATTTAAAATATTTTATATGTTATAACGTACTTCTTATATTGAGTACGATCTTATTTACCTTTAAAAGTATTTGAAAAGGACAACCATTATTTTCCATAAAACGCCTTTTGGCCTCCCTTGTGGGTTCAAATGAATTCCAGTGCTTTCAAAGAAGAAGAAGATGCATGCTGAGTACTACAAATTGTTCTGCTGGAAAGTCGATAGAATGGTTTTCGTTTCTCTTGTAAATGTCTGTTATGTGTATATGGATGAGTTTACACATAGTCACAGCTGGCGAACTGACTAAAAGGTGGACCTACTGTGAGTTGAGCGATGTCAATGGATAAAATTATAACATTATATAACAATTTTATCTTATAAATTATAATTGAAAAGCAGAATTTGGTTTTAGTATAAATTTGCCCAAATAAACTCATTTAATGCACACTCTCTGGATGGTGATCACTGTTTATGATACTGCTCTATTAGGTAAGAATTGGTGCTTTTATTGTTGTTTCGTAAATTATGTCCCGGCTGTTTTGTAGCAGTTTAAGCGGTTCTCATTATAAAATTAATTAAAATGAAACGTGTATTTGTCAACAGTTTATTATGTTTTAGACAGTTTAGACACACAACATTGTACGAAAGAGTGTTTTTTATGTTCAGATTTTTTATTTTATTTATTTTTTTCAGATTTTTTTTTGGTGCATATTTAACAAGCAATAAAGCAACTTAAAGTTTCGTTTTTTTTTTAATTTGTGTACCACGAACAGCTTGACATGTTTATTATACTCGTTATAAGAGTTTACTTGTTTTTTTTTATTATGCAGTGAGTTAAGCAGCCTTCATAACACTACTACTAATGTGTAAGCATAATGTTGTTATTTTAATAGCTTAAGTGTAAATAAAATTTATTAACAAAAAAAGTTCTAATGAAATTAGTTTCCAAGGTGCTATAAATCATATGAAAGTCTGCTGCAAAGTTTGATACTAAAAGGAGAGAGAGCCTTGATAATGCTCCAAGCATACAGTACATTTAGTCTCATTAATTTTTTGACGCTCTGAAGATGCTAGTCGCCATTAAAGAAACAATAATCAATAATGTGTTAATGCGTAACATCCACAAGAGACTGGTTCAAGAAAACATTCGATATATTGTCTGCGAGAAGAGAAAGATATCTAAAAGCAATAAATTTTACTAGCATTGGAAATGAAATGTGAAAATTTCTTTGTTTCGATGGCGATGACGAATAAACATTGATGGAATTTGAATCACAGATAGATTTTAACAGGGATTTACTAATGGGTTATATAGTTTTTTTGACACAGAAGGAGACTAGAATGGGTAAAACTTAAGACTAAGTATACTTTTAGGCGCTTAAACAAGTGTGACCGTTGAAAATTTTCAAAAAGTGGCACAAATAGGGGAAAGAGGAGATTTAAAAGAAAATTTGTTCCAAAATTCATCGCTGCCCAGTAGCGCCGCTGCCTGTTTGGCCGCTACCTTCGCCACTGATGCCTGTTTGACCGCTACATTTGCCTTGGATGCCTCTTTGGCAACTACCCGTGCCATTTAGTTGCTACCTGCGCCATCTTTGCTTGTTTGTCGATAACTGCGCCACGCCGCCCGTAAGCGCCTTTGCCGCCGGCACCTATTTTGTATCCGGGCTGAGTCTATATGCCGCACCCCGACTACCCAAACGGCTACTGTTATTGGCGGCTACGTTACCTGACCGTTATTCAGCCCTCATTGTAACCTTAAAGATAAGAAGAATAAAACGTGATCTGAAATTTTATGACATTTTCGAAATAAGAATTGTTTTATTTCCCTTCCGTCCTAAGACGAACAGTAAAACCACAGCAACCAGCGTAGAACATGTCATCACAAGTTAAAGAAAAATCAGTATGAAAATTTATTAATCCGAAACTTTTTTATGTTAATCTATATGGCCATTTCGCTACTACTTATATAGCCCATTATGGAATCTATCCACATTTTGTATAATATTAAATAATAAATATTTATTGAAAATATCACGAAATATTTATGTTTGAAAGAATTAAGCACAATTAAAGCAAACTAACGCTACAAGGGCTGCTCTATATATTTCTGGCCTAATAGTGAAAATGCGAAAATTTATAATCAAAAATGGTTTTATTGTTTTTCAAAGTATTCTCCAGCATGATTTATACACTTTTGCATGCGCTCAAACCAGTTGTCGAAGCACTTTTTCCACTCCGATTGAGACACCTCTAAAACATGGTTTTTGAACACTTCAACAGCTTCTTCTGGTGACGAAAAACGTTGACCACGCATTTTTTTCTTGATGTGCGGAAACAAGAAGAAGTCATTAGGTGCCAAGTCAGGGCTGTACGGCGGATGACCCATTAATTCGACGTTTTGGCCGGTCAAAAACGCTCTGGTTTGAGCCAATGTGTGAGAGCTCGCATTGTTATGGTGAACAATGATTCGTCTTCTCTTGTTGGTTTTTCGAATTTCTCCGATGACTTCAGGCAAACAAATTGTAGTGTACCACTCAGAAGTGACCGTCCTACGTTGCTAGAGCGGAATAGTCGCCACATGAGCAGTTTTGCCGAAGAAACAGGCGACCATTTGCTTCGAAGTGCTTTTTCCACGAACAACTTTCGTTGGATTTTGCTTGTCTTTGAAGACCCACACGGTCGATTGTTGTTTCCGTTCGGGCTCATACGCATAGACCCATGATTCGTCACCTGTGACGATCATATAAACGTCTTTTGAAGCACCGCAATCGTAATTTTGCAACATTTCTTTGCACCAATCGACACGAGCCTTTTTTTGAGCGACTTTCAAATTGTGCGGGATCCAACGAGAACAAACATTTTTTACGGCCAGGTGTTCGTGCAGTATCGAATGTATGCTGGTGGAAGAAATGTCCAAGGATGTTTCTATCTCTCGGTATGTCGCATGTCGATCTTGCATTATGAGTTCACGCACAGCATCAATGTTCTCTGGCACAACAGCCGTTCTAGGACGACCTTCACGGAATTTGTCTTTGAGTGAGCTTCGGCCACGATTATATTCATTATACCAATTTTTCACAGTGCTATAGGATGGTGCTTCATCGCCATACAAAGATTTAAGTTTACCAATGCACTCTTATCGTGATATTCCACGTCGTAAGTTGTGAAAAATTATGGCACGAAAATGTTCACGAGTTAATTCCATTATTTTCTATATTAATTTTTTCAAGTCACTGTAAACAACAAAAATAATGGTCGTACGTCAAAACGTTTTGAGTACGATAATGCTTAAAAATGACAAACTTTCCAATGGAAATGTCAGATTGCACTTGGCAGCACTCAGTGTTGCCAGGCCAGAAATATATATAGCAGCCCTCGTAAAGAAAAATATTATTTTTTGCCGAAGTTCTTCAAATTCGGTCGTTGTAAACGATTCCATAAAATAAACAAATTCTCATGTGTGTTGATGGGCTAAAAATGTAAGTTACATCCGTTTAAGCAAAATAAATTGTACAAAATTATTAAGTCTAGATTTTTTTTTAAAAGAGAGGAGCAAAGTACTACTTCTTGAGGTCGAGCAGTGACGGCATATGACGAAGGTTCAGGCGTAACAAAAAGAAAGTAATAGAATTAATTTTTTCAACTATGCAATTTTATTAAGATTTTTATTACATTTTGAATAAGTCCATTTTTGGGTAGACATTTACTAAATTCTAAATTCTTTAGTTTTTAATATTCAAGAAATATATAAAAAAACAGGAGCAGCGAACCGTTTTTCTATGCATTAGGATAATTTTTTATATAAATATGGGAGGGATAAGAATCGTTGATGTACCGGAATGTTTGAAATTTAATAATTAACTACCTGTTATAAATGAAAACATGTGTAGAAATTTCATATATTTGCGTACAATTTCTTTAAATGCAATGGATCTTATTCACACTTTTTTACAACTACGACATAATTTTTTTTACAAGATGTTAAATTTCAATAAATTAATGTGAATTCTAGAATGATTGAATTCATTGAGGACTGTTTTATGATTTTTTTTATTTTGATAGCTATATACAATTTTTACTAATTTAAACATTTTTAGAAAACTTTTTGCAAAAACACGGAAAAATATTTCTGATTGAGATTTTATTGAAATGAAACGCTTCAAATTCATTTATTATAAATTTAATTAATACAATTTTTTAAATTTAAACAAATTTATACAATATATGGATAAATTAAAAAAATATATATTAAATAAAAAATAAAAAAAGAAATATGTATTAAGATTGTTAAAGCATAAACTTTTGCTTGATGAGCGCTATTTTCAGAATTTAAAATTTTCAAAATCAAAGGAGAACAAAATGTTTGGCAGCGGTTTTAGTTTTTATGCTCCCGTGGTGTGCTAAATTAAAACATAGCAGTGGCAGGTCCCAGCTGCGTAGGAACTGCATTTTTTTACGAGATCCTCCTATGCGCATCATTACAGTTTTAAGTCTTGCCCTTTTTTTGCATGCAGCAGACTTTATGTTTATCAAATAAAACAAAATATAAAAAATAATAAAGTTAATTTCATCTTTTAAAAGTTTTCTCAAAGATTAAAGACTTAGAATAAATGCATTTGAAATGACTGCAGGGTGTATTTTAAATAATTTTATTTATTTTTATTATTTCAAATTTTAAAATAGATTATCAGTGGTTGCACCTAAATATTTGCTTTTCCTTGGTTACTTTAACAAGTTTCCTCTGATACAATTATTTCCCTTAAGTATTTGAGCTCTAAAAACAGATTGTTAAAATGTAAATTTATTTGAAATAAACATAAGATGTTTAAAATATTTAAGAACAGAAATAGTAAGCATACAGAAATTCCTTCACACATATACAGCCACACACATACAAAGACGCACTCTTATTAAGAGCATAATAAAATCAATTTGCTTATAAAGAGGGGAATCAAAGCATTATGCACTTTGAGAAATAAAATCGATTTTTTTTATAATCGAATTACACGCACAGTAAAGTACTGCTATGAGTTCTTAAAATGATTTTTAAATCAGATTTTTTTTCGGAAAATAATGTTTGTGGGCGGAAGCATAAAGGAATGCTCCGTGCTATTGCCGGTAAAGGCAAAATTTTGTTTAGTAACATTTTTAGTTTTCAAATATTTTTCCATTATGTGTGATTTTCAATACTATTAAAATTATAAATATTTTATTTTCTCAATTCACCCTTAGCATCGTTGTAACATTCAATGATTTTTAAAACAAAAAAATTCTAGGAACTATTAAATAAATATTTTATTTGTTTTCGGATTAAAAGTTAGGTAAAATTATTAGTTGACTAAATTGTATATGTAATTGTAATAATTAAATCAATTACCAATTTGTTATAATTAATTATGTATTTAATTAAAAACGAAATAAAAATAATTTTCCGATTAAACAAATAATTGATTTAGTGAAAAAATAAAATAGCTTTCAATCTAAAACTGAATAAAACGTTAAATAAAAAACTATTTTGTGTTGACATCTGCTAGCACATCAGATTAAAAGATATATGAACTAATTTAAAATAAACAGAATGTAAATAATTTAAAGGGTGATTTTTTAGTTATTATCTTTTTGGCAACACTGGTTTGCTTCACTGTCAAACATCGTCAATTTGGTCTAAATTTAAAAATGAATCGTCTAATGCAAGCCATACACGTTGCGACCTGTTGTACAACTTGAGAAGGTTGTACAACAGAGTGCAATGTTTTTGGTGTAGTTGTATGAAGTTGCGTGTTGGTTGTACGAAAGATCAAAAAGTTTTGATTTTTTGGCAAGTTGTACAACTCAGTCGCAACATTAGTGGACATGTCGCATAACATTATTCCATTTTACTTTTCATTTTCGTAGTAGCAACATAGCAAAACACAGCGCAAAAGTATTCTATACATTCAAAGAAAAATAAATATATAAATAAAGGAGGATTCATATGAAATCCGTGCAATTGTGGAACTGCAGAAATGAATATTATAAAAATAAAAACATTTGCAATAAAAGTTACAATATATTATTAAATGACTACAAAAGAGTTGAAGATGATTGTACAATATTTTGTTTCCTAACTTTTGTTTGCATCCTTTTTCTTCTTGGTCAAACACTTCATCGATTACAACATACGCAACAATATCGGAAAACATCTTTACTGTAATGGCTTCTATATAAAATGAAGTTGTGCTGCGCGATTGCACGGAAGTTGTATAATTTGTAGGCAAAACACCCAACTTGATTACTAGCAAAGTTGTACAACAGGTCGCATCGTGTATGGCTTGCATAACAAACGAACAACGCATGCAAATTATTGAATTTTATCATCAAAATGTGTGCTCTGTTAAGAAAATTCATCGCGCGCTTCTTCCATTTCATGGTCAGTGTAATTGACCCACTCAAGCGGGTATTAAACCACCAACACACTTACGTAGAGTGCGAACTGAAGAACATATCGCTGCTGTATCGGCCAGTGTTAATGATAACCATCAATTATCGATTCGTCGCCGTACGCAGCAATTGGGCCTCTGTTACTCAACAACGTGGAAAATTTTGCGAAAGGATTTAGGTGTGATGCCTTTCAAATTACAGCTGGTGCAAGAAAAAATTAAAATTTTTGATGAATGGGCTCTTGGAAAGTTGGCCGAAGATCCAATTTTTTACCGAAAAATTGTGTTCAGCGACGAAGCTTATTTTCGGCTGTGAATTATTATTATTATATGAATTTTTGCTGTGAATATCAGCCAGAAGCATTGCATGAGCTACCAATGCATTCAGAAAAAGTCACAGTTTGGTGCGGTTTATGGGCTGGTGGCATCATTGGACCGTACTTCTTCAAAGATGATGCGAATCGTAACGTAACTGTAAATGGTGAGGGTTTCCATTTTTGGCCCAAAGTGCTAGAGATTAACTTGCAAGATATGTGGTTTCAACAAGACGGTGCCACATGTCGCACAGCACGCGCAACAATGGACTTATTGAAAAGAGAGTTCGGTGAACATTTTATTTCACGTTCGGGACCGGTCAATTGGCCGCCTAGATCATGCGATTTAACGCCCTTAGATTTTTTTGTGGGGCTATGTTAAGTCTCATGTCTATACAGACAAGCGCGCTTCAATTGACGCATTGAAAGACAACATTGAAGCTTTTATTCTTGAGTACCCGTCGAAATGTTGGAAAGAGTATGCCAAAATTGGACTAAGCAGATGGACCATTTGAGCCGCAGTCACGGTCAACATTTGCATGAAATAATCTTCAAACATTAAATTATATGGACCGTACTATCGATTCAAATAAAGATTTGATGCATTTTTCTGAATTTTATGTGTTTTTTTTTAAACTTTCCTATAGCTTTTAAAAAATCACCCTTTATAAAATGTCAGTAAATATTAAATAAGAAAATCTTATCTTCTGTGTTCCTAACTCTATTTTAATTTACTTATTTCATTTATCTATATTTGTTTACGCAAACACAAAGTGAAATGCATCTAAATCCATTAGCAGAAAGAAGTTTACAATTTCTCTAACGTTTGTTGTCGTTAATAACGTCCCTTCTCATCAGGAACTACTCAACATTTTGTGGTAAGACTTGAAAAAATACATTTAAAGGAACTTTAAATATTCGTTTCATTGCAGACGTAAAATAAACTGGAACTACTTTAGTGTTCAAATAAAATATTTGCTTAAAGAGTAACTGTTATAAGTAAGACAAAAAAAAACTTAATTTTGACATATTTTTTCTTTTTTATTTTTAGTTAGTTAGAGCTTTTTGTAAAAGCTTCTTTAATAAAAAAGTACTTTTCTTAGAATTCTTTATTATCTAATGAAAAAATCTTTACAGATCAGTTCTTTTTAAAAAAATACCTTTTCATGTAGAATTTCTCAGAAGGTGCTTGTTTTTAAAAATACTTTTTTTTTTAGAAGGAGCTTCTGCTGAAGCAAGTCGGCCATATGTAAGAAAGTACTTTAAAGTATAAATTGTATGCGAAGTTTGTTTTAAATAACACTTCAAATAAGCTTTATTTTTAACACAAAATTTTTTTTATTCCAAGTATATTTTGAAAGTATGTTTTGGAAGGTAGTTGTTTTTTTTTTAATAAATAAATATACTTTTTTAATAGATACTTTTTCAAAAAGTTAAAAAGTACTTTTAAAATATTTTAAAATAAACGCAGGGCTTAAGTTGCATAAAAAATATATCGTTAGATTGTTTTTTTTTTTAGTTTACCGAGACTCTTTAGGAGGTACTTTTGCAAGAAGTACATTAAGTCATTTTCTAAATTTTTTTTTTTGTACTTTTAACATTCTTTTTTAATAGGTGCTTTGTGAAAAATTATTTTGGAAAAAGTTCCTTACTTTTTTTAAAAGTAATCAAATATTAATAAAGATTTTCACAAATTAAACGCAAATTCTTATTTAATTAGAAAATACAGTTTTAAGTCTTTAGATTGCTTCTTTTTTAATGGAACTTTTTTTAGAGATATTTTCGTAAAAGATACTCATTGTTAAGCTAAGGTTTTTGTAACATATTTCGGGCAATTTTTTATTGTTTATATTTTATGTTTAATGAATATTAATTTTTGGTGCATGTTTTTGCAAAAAGTACCTTATCAAGAGCACTTTAGCTGGTTAAAAGTTCTTTTTGTGAAATACTCTTAAATTAAAAACAAGTAAGTATTTGGCTACGCCGAATCTCATATACCCTTCACCATCTATATAAATCAAGCAAATTTTCATTATATTTAATTTTACATAAAAATGCCATCGGCTCTTAATGGGTTAAGCATTTTTAAAAAATTTTAATATTTCATTAAAGATATCTTTAAAACCTTTAAAAAAAATTGAAATTTTCAGAGCCCCGTAACTTGAAAAATATGGGCTTTCGCCAAGTTTTTCACTAGATGGTTTTTTCTTACTTTTAATTCTCTAATTCCCCATATATTTATTTTTTTGA
This sequence comes from Gymnosoma rotundatum, assembly GCA_916610165.2. Taxonomy (NCBI): domain Eukaryota; kingdom Metazoa; phylum Arthropoda; class Insecta; order Diptera; family Tachinidae; genus Gymnosoma; species Gymnosoma rotundatum. The sequence continues at coordinate 47,159,676 of OU744336.1, read as the reverse complement.
TTGGAGTTACTTTGTTGTTTCAAATGACATAAAAAAATTAAGAGGTAGGCGTGGTGTTTTGCCTGCTGCCTCGAAGGCCATGGACCGATCGTTCTGATTTCCAATAGTACCAATCATCTCTCAGTCGACTTCTCTATGCATAAGAAGTCAGAATATATAGGTTTTTACTCTCAAATTAACAATTTTTCGATTCAAATTCAATCTTTTTCAAAACAAACTCAATTTGTTTCAAAGTAATTTCAGTTTTATTTAAAACAAATTAAATTATTTTCAACACAAATTAAACTTTTTACAAATCGTATTGAATATTTTTCATTTCAAATTCATTTTTTTCAGTTTGCATTAATTTTTCTAACTTCAAATTAATTGTTTTTAAATAACGCAAAATACTTAAAAAATTATTTTTATTTATACAAAATTAAGTATAGAATAAGCTTCAATTACTTGCAATACAATATTTTCAATGTAGCGGTTCTCCAGTTGCAGCTAATGACAAATTCATAGTCATATCAACATAATAATTATTGCAATCTGAAGGTGTTACGGATTCTACTGATCAGCTAGCATATTACGAGCGCAGAGCTTAGTTTTTGAGAAAACTTTTTCAATTGGGTTTAGCATAGGGGAGTATGGAGGAAGAAAAAGTAAAATGTGACCGGACTCACCAATTTTATCTTTCACCACTTGCGTTTTGTGTATCTTTGCGTTGTTAAGGATCATCCAACCACCTGTGATGTTGAATTCAGCTAATATATCGAATAATTCTTCAAGGAAAGATGTGAAAATGTTGGTATTAACCGAGCAATTAGCAATTACATTTTTATGTAAAATGCCACGTATGTTCATAGCTGCAATAAGGGAAACGTTGCGTTCTCTAACGGTAGGAACAACTACATGTGCTGCGGTATTTACTTTGGATCTAGCCTTGTTTCTCCGAAGGTAGTAATTGAAACCGGATTCGTCAATGAATATTATTTTTTCTCTTATTTCTGGAGCGTTTTGGGCAAAATGCATTGCATACGGTATACGTCGTTGAATTGTAGCATCGGAATTGAAACGATCTATGTTAATTGTCGCAGTTTTTAAGGTAATTCGCAAAGACTTTAATGCAGTATGTATGCTCGTTGTACTTAAATCCACATTATGAATTTCTAGAATCTTTCTGCGAATGCCTTTTAATGTTATACATGGATTTCTTTCTACAATCTCTTCAATATTTTCCAATATTTCGGGAGTCAATTTGGAGTGACGTGTTCCACCACGGTTTTTCATGATAACGCATCCTTCGTTCTTGTAGCGATTTATAATGGATGTAGCTGTATTTTTGTTTATACCAGCTATTTCGGCTGATTCAACTATGGTTTTTCTTTCGTTATAAAACTTGATCAAAATATTTTTTTTATCTACGCTGATATGGTTATATTTTCCACGTCTTCCGCTATGACGATTAGCCGATGTTATTTCACATATATTTTCCTCGGAAGAACTATCTGTTAGAAACTGAAGCCGATTATAATTTCGTACATTCGATATACCAGAACTAGCAGCGTGAATACTTTCTTCGCTAGACGACATTTTGAACTTCTTTAAAATTGTAAGAACTTTAACTTCACTTTATCTACCAACTAATTGATTCAGTATTCAAGCACTTTAATGTTTACCGTTACAAACTGTTTTTTATTATTGTACTCGAAAATATTTTCCAGTATTATAAATAACTCAATAATAGAAAAGGAATCACGAATAAAAGAAAAAAAAAACAAGTTTAAAACCCTTTCTGCATTGAATTCGTGGAAAAATTAATTCGTAATGGAAAAAAAATGAATTGAAAAAATAAAATTTAATTCTAAAAGAAAAAAAATTAATTTGAAATGAAAAAAAAAAAATGAATATGTGTTGAAAATAATCTAATTTATTCTGAATAAAATTGAAGTTGTTTTAAAAAAATTGAGTTTGATTTGAAAAAAAAATTAATTTGAATACAAAAAGTGTTAATTTGAGAGTAAAAACCTATAAATACTTTATTGGGTCGGAAATGGATATTGTGTAGGGTATAAAAAGGGTGTCCTAAGTAAAATCCAAGTTTTAAATTAAATAGTTCTTGGAGTGTTAATATTTCATTGAAGTGTGAAGTACATAGGATAGTGTTATTTATAGAATAACACATTGGGGAAATGAGCTTCATTATTAAATTCGCTCCCATTGGTAGAAATATTTATTAAATTATCATCGTAATTGTGGCTGAACTTCGTTAATGTAGCGCTTAATTTCCTGTTGTTTTGCACGGCTGCTTGCAGACTCGTCAAGAAAGACCTTTGAATTTAAATATCCCTAGAAGAAGAAATCTAATAGTGGTTAATCACAAAATATATGGAACGATTTTGAGACAGCATGCATTCAGTAAACATCTCATGGTGTAAATGAGTTGTTTCACCATCTTGTTGAACCATATATTGATGACATAGATGACAGCCAATTTCAGCAGAAGGAACTGTAATATTAGTTAGTGATTAACCAGACTCATTGTTCCCACTCAGTATGGTCGGTGCAATGGTGCCTTCAACTCTAAAGCCGCTCGACAAACACATGTAGGTATTTCTAACCAAGAAGCCGTCAACGTTAAAACATGCTTCATTGCTTAGGATAATTGTGCTTTTTTGAACTTTGCTGTATTACATAACGCTCCATTCATTTGCCCTAAATTCTCAGCTAAAACCTAGTCTTTTTTTTAGGGCGTGACTAGTAATTTACTACTAAACTGAAATCTTGCCTTTAATTTTGGGCACCGTTTACAATAAATAGACATGTTTATGTATATGAATTCGTTTATTGTCTTCAGAAAAAGACATTTAACCCACAGCGCCTTGAGGCAGCTTTTTAACACTAATATTATGTTTATTATTTTAATAAATAAATAACATTAATTTTACAAAATTCCCAGATTTTGTCTTACACATTTTATGTTACACTTTTCACATCAGACTCACTTTTATAAAAAAGAACTTAAGGTTTGCAACTTAACCATTTATATATTCTGTTCCTTTGGGCGTATTGTTAAAAAGTAATAAATTTACAAACCTAATGGTTTTGCTCTGCAAATATCTATAAATGCAACATCACATTATCCTGCACCATATAAGGCAGTTTGTAGCAACAGGCAATGTTATGCTTTCACGTACACACATGTCTTCTCGTAAACATTTAAAACTTTTTTTTTTATTTATTGCTTTACACTAAAAGTGTAACATTAAAGACTTTTTTTGAAATAAACTTCACAGTAAGACAGAGTAAAATACTGGCTCACACTTGTAAGAAAATTCTAGTAGATTTTTAAGGCAGGTATATGAAATATATTGATTAGTTGGACTCATAAGAGATTAAGGAACAGCTCTTTACTCGAGTTTAATAGTGAGGACGTGCCAAATGTAAAAAAATAAAAAATTAAAGATTTTAATTAAAAAAAAATAATAAAAAATTAAAAAATTTTTTTTATTAATTATTAGTTTTATTAATTTAATAGTGATCGATTAAGAGTCGGGTGATGTTTACAAGGCTGGAAAAGGGTAGACGTGAAAACTGCTTACGGTAGATGTAGGGATCCAGAGAACGCTGCAATACATTCTGCTGGTGTGTAATTTTTTCTGCTTTCTTTAAAAACCAACACAAAAAATTTAAAATAATTTTTCTTTTTAAAAAATTTAGAAGTTAAAATTAATCCAGATAAAAATTTTACATTTAATTTAAGACAAAGAAATCAATTTGATATTACCAGATGTTGTATTTTTGAATGTGATTCTCAGTATCAGTTTGTATAGCCCGACAGAACTCACGACATGAACTATCTTACTTTGTTCCCTTGTTGACATTTATTATTAGTATACTCTTGAAATCGTAATAAAAAAACCAGATATACTTTGAAAATCCATTATCAATTCGAGCAAATTATAGACGCAAAATTCTGTTCAGCGATGAGGCTGATTTTAGGCTTAACGGGCTTCTTAATTAAAAAATGACTGCCATTCCATTCGACAGCAAACCCTGGAGACTCCACCAAATCAAGAAAGAAGCACAGAAAAGAGACAGGGTGGCATCACTTGAAATTATTTTTTTAAAAATGAATTCCGGCTTCGCATTACGATCGCTAAAAGTGGTTACCGCATCATGATCAAGATTTTTTTTTTATCAAAATATGTATTACATTTGTCGGAGTGAGACGATTGACGGCGCTACGTATCATACGTTAGCCGCGACTTTCGACGTATTGAATTAAAAATTTAGCGATAAGTATATTTCGGAAAATGAAACTTTCAATTATGCGATTTGATACCTCGCGATAATTTAATGTGGGGCCACGGCGATCAACGGTTCACTATCGTTAATCAGAAACACTTGACGCCTTGCTTGTAGTCCGGAATGGGCTGCATCAAAAGAAGTCGGGGAGGTCATATTTTCAAATGTTAATGTCATGTACTGTTACAAAATATTAGTGTTTAATTTTTTGTGTTATTTTTCCAATATAAAGTTCTGTTATCTGCATTAAAGAAAAACTCTATTCAAATTTAGCAGTCTAAATTCTATTTTCCTTCTACTTTAGATATTTTTTGTTAAATTGTGAACACGTCTAATAAAAACTCATACAATACAGGAACAGTAGAGTAGACACATTCTGCTGCAACCTAATGTATGTTTATTTAGAATGAATTTTTTTAAAGATGTACGTACAAATCATTTAAGAAAATACTCTAACACTTAAATTATTTCATACAGAGCTTTAAAGTACAAAACGAGTTTTGGTTTTTAAGAAATTTTAAAAAATGGCAAAAATGTGCATCAGATTATAGAATGTTATCATACTTTATTAAATAAAAATCGTTGTGTTTTGCCAAAAATTAAAAGGAAAGAAGAAAAAAATTATTATTGTAATCACTGGTCAAAAAGCATATCCCCGCCAGGCAAAGAATATGTTCTAAAATATTACAGCCTTCTTCACACAGAGTGCTTTAAATGTGTCATATTTTATATGGATGATACAAAAGTTTTCTTTAAAAAATTCGTAAGAAAAATTTAGAGGATTGTAGCAAAATACCAAAGCTATGCCCACCGCCCAAAAACCGAATGTAAGAAATCTTGCTTCACCTGCACCAACGGAGCATAAATCAGACGCCTTTAGAAAGCTCTGAAACGAGAATTGGATATCAGGAAATATATTGTTACGAATAATGAAATCTGGCAACCCCTGTAGTTGTTTTCATATGAGCGTGGTGAATAAGCTAATTCAACTAATGGTGTGTTTATAGAATAAAAAAAACACAAGTTAGCTAACAAAAGCTGAGCAGCCTCAATGGCTGCGTTGGTAGAGGTGCGTACTGCAAAACAGAGGGTCCTGAGTTCGATACCGCATTCGGACATGCGTGCAACAAAAAAAAAAAAAAAATAATTGTCATAATGCGATTAAAATTAATAAACAGCAGTACAAACCTCCCGAGAGGCAAAAGACAAATATTGTGTTGTGAAGCCATTGCGAATATTTAGTGGAGACGTCAAATTTAATATAAGAGTAATGGATAATTGTCAAGAAGCCCTGTATAATAAAAAGTAAGAGCAATAGCGGTTAGCGCGGGGAAGTGTAACGGCATAACAACAGTGTATTGCAGACGGGTGTTGTGGCTACTGGATTAAGGGAGATGACTGGCTTGGATACAAAAAGATTAGTGGAGATGTCTGCGGATGGTTAAGGTTACTAAACAAGGCATCGAGTAGTTTTTGTCTCGTCGGAGTAACACAGTAGTGTAGCGTGGATGGCTGCGTTTGTGGTGATAACGCATGTTAAGTAAATACGAGACCAAGGGTTCACAAGACCGGTAGGATCAAGAAGTTTAGCCAGAAAAAACCATAAAGTTTGAATAAAGAATAATGAGCCACAGTGGTATTTGAAAACAAAAGAATCCGTACGTTTGTATAGAGGGGAAAAACGTAACAATATGTATGTAGATATTCGACTCATTCAAAATATAAAATTTCCATACAAAATTGGAATACTTAAAACTGTTTACCGTATTTATTCTCATATTAAATATACAACATGTTATTTGAAATCTTTGATTATGTGTGAATTAACTTTTACAAAACATATTTCTCAAAATAATTCTTTGAACATTCCAGTATCTGCAATCTTAAAGTTATTGTGTTCCAATTCTTGCTTTAGGTTGTTTAATATGTACAAATTCCTTATGTTTTATACTTTAGATTTTTCATTATTTACAATATGCTAATGTTTATTTTAGATACTAAATTTAATATTTTCCATTATTGCAATTTATTTTATTTGAAATAAGATTTATTTAGATTTGCTTCTAGCCAATAAATGTTTATTTAGTTTCAAAGCAATACAAACTGAAAATTTATTAAAGCTTTCGGCAAAATTATACTCGTAATATGGTATGTAAATTTTTTTATGTTTATTGTTTCCATAAATATTAATAAATAAATAAATCAATGTTTCAAGTTTGTTAAATTTTTTACGTTATTATTTACTAGAAATGCTTATTGTTTTACAATTTATTGTTTAAAGTTACTCAAATTAGTTTAAAATATTTATCATAAACCATGATACAAAAGCCAATTGATCAATATATAAATGTTGTAATTGCTACACTACTTGAAAATGATTAGAAAAGATGTATAATATTTTTAGTATTCTTTATAAATTAGGCCTCGTCCATACATGCAATTTTAGTTTCGGTAATTTTCTTAAATTCGTTTTAGAAATTTCATTCGTGTCCACACATTCAAATTTTGTTTCAACTATTTTCGCCTTGATTGCTTAGATTTTCTTTTCTTTTAAACTACGACTGACAGAAAAAAAGAGAATTGCAAGAACATGAAACAGTAAAACCATTTTTACTCGTCTTTCCTCTCTCACCAGCAAACTCAAGAATTGGGCAACAATATTTGCAAAGTGTGGACGGGGACTAATCAAAGTAAAATAAAGATTTTGTCTTTGTGAAGCAAGTAAGAAAAAGGAATACGAAAGGAGGAAGAAGAAAAGAAGAAGTTTTTGTTCCTGGCGTTCGTTTTAATAACTTATGGAATTTAAAATAATTTAACACGAATTGTCCCTGTCGTTAGATCACTTTACTGGAGGCTTTAACTCTCAAACGAAAAAGAAAATGTTGTCATGTATTCAAAATTTTATATCTTATATGTGAAAGTGAAAAAATATTTTTAGAAAAACCAACGCTTAGTACAAAGCAAGAACAAATATGTATATGTTACTATAAACAAAGAGAACAAAGAAAATACTTGGGTTTGTTTCCGAACTTCGTCTAATCAAATTAATGTTGATTGATACATTGGGTTACAAATTTTTGTTTTAAGGGTGTTTAATGTTTGTGTTGCATTTTCTACTTGTTGTTCATTAAACTTTAAAACTTGTTTTAAATCAAAAACTAAATCTTCATCCGATAACAAAACGGAAATAAACCTTGAGTTTTTTGCATAAACATTGATAAGCAATAATTTTGTCACACTTCAATATGTTTTAAGTAAACACACATGCATATATTTGTGTGTATTTATGTATATCGTATTCTAAATTTACCATCATTCTGTTAAAAATGAAAAAAATTACATCTGCCTACAGAAAATATTGTAAAATTAAAGACATAAAGTTGCAAAAATTATATCCGACAAATGGCCATCTCCTAAGTTGAAGCACAATTGAAATCGCCTTATAGCATTTTGAATAGTTGTTCAATCACTGGTGTGCACATGGGGATGGTAGGTGTAGCAGCAGCCATACCAATAAAATATTCGGCACACCCTTGTTCCCTCAAATAAAAAAAAAAAAAAAAATAATTGACTAATGTTTTTTTAGTAGAAAAACTAAACCAATTCGATGCTATTGATAAAGACTCTAGAATTGTTTCAAAGCATTTAAGAGTTGACTTTTCAGAGCTAAAGGTGGAGATTAATCTTCTTTAGCACCGTAACGGAAAATACTATCCGCCAACAAAATTCACAAATGGCTAATATGATTAAATAATGTAGACAGAAAACCCACGTATCTCAACTTTTATAAAGTAGTTTCCGATTTTTTGTACATTCCGGTTAGCTGTTTCTCATATAAGGGAAGCTTTTCAATTTTAACGATCATCAAATATAAGATAAGATCTATGTAACGCAAGAATGCTCTGAGACTCTTCTTAAGGGTTTTGTCGAGCAAGAGTTTTTGGTGTCACTTGACGCTGGAGACGTTATAGATAGATTTGCAGAAATCTATAAACATATTTTCGCTATAAAAATAAGTGTGAACAATAAATTTATAAATTAGAAGGTGTTTTCAAAGGCGCCGTGATTTTGTCGTATATTTCTTATGCTATTAGAGGTAGACGCTTGAGATTTTCACGGAGTGTAAAGATGTATACTGCCTTTTTTGTTGGATCTGCAGCAGGTGGACACTTTAAGTGTTTAAACAATAAAGAAATCAAATTTAAAAGTACATATCGCAATTGTCTAATTTATTTCCTTTTCTGCAGATCTTACAATATTTGCTAACAGTGTGCTGGCACTACAATGTAGATTGTTAGTTTGAATGGGTGCAAGGCATTTCTCATAAAACTGGCAAATTCATTGTAAGACAATTGTCTGACAAAAACTTTATCTGACAACATTTTCCGACAAAAAATTGTTTATTCACATGGTAATAAGAAAAGCTTGGTAACATAAATTTATAGCTCTATAGACAGTATTAAAACATTTCAAGAGACAATTTATTACAGCAAACGGATATTAATCGAAACAGAGAAACTGCGACGATTCTAACAGCGAAGCATTATATGCTATTTACAAAAAACAGGTGAGTTCTTTCCGACCATCAAAATCGTCCCGTGAAATACCGTCGCTGTCCATTTTTTATACCCTTTACCACAAAAATTGAAAATGACATACCTCGTCATTTTCAATTTTCAACTTGATTTCACAAAAAAAAAAAAAAAAAAAAAAAAAAAAAACAAATAGATATGTTAATCGATCAGGGGGCAAATCACCGCACCCGATATCGAGTGCAAATTCGTGTCGAGAAATATTTCGATGGCTGTAATTTTTTGGATCATAGTATTCGATCGTAATTTTTTCTATTTACTACTATTTTTTACGTTGCTGCAAACATATGACAGTAAGAAAAACAAAACAAAAAATAAATTAATAAGTGAAAACAGTGAAACAATGCAAGAAAATAAACAAACAAACAAGCTAGACTCATTTAAATGGACCCAAATATATTTTTGTAATCCTCATCATCGGAATCGGAGGACGAGGCCAAAATAATAGTCATCAGGAGAAATATTTGTTCTGGAAGAAATTTTAACATTGACTTTTTTTGCACTGGTTCCTGGAAAATCTTTGTCTTCACATTCACTTTCCCTAAAAGCATTTAAAATTACATTTTTAAACTATTTTATTGAAAATAGCAGGAGAATTTATATTAATATATTTAATTTCTTCTTTTTTAGTTACTTCTATTTATCTTTGTTTTGTATCGTGGTAAAATGTTAGAGTTTGTTTTGGATAGTAGATTACCAATCGAGTGCAACTACGAGTAAATATGTTTTAATAACGACTGCCGTGATCCACGTTAACAACATTTGGACCACAAAGTACTCGTTATCGAATGCGGTGATTTGCCCCACCCCGAGGCAGCGGACAAAACAGCACGCCTACCTCCAATATTTGCCTTTTTGATTGGAGTTACTTCACTAAGCTTGATTTGCATAGATGGTGAAGGGTATATAAGATTCGGCATTAATGAATATAGCACTCTTACTTGTTGTAATTAAAATTTTTTTTTCTACTATAATTTTAATTTTTGTTATCATTTTAATTTTTAAAAACCACTTTTTTTATTTACTTATACCTGACAATGATATCGCTGTTAGATGTTCAAAATTTCCAACATGTTACAAAGCATGTATTATGAACTGACAATGTTCTCACAATGGCAAACAAAAATGTTCACACAGTTGTAAGATATCCGACAATATTATTGTCAGGTAGAAGACTGATAATTATCTGACAATGGTTTTTCTGACAATATTGATAGACAACAATTTTGAGTTCACACGATTGTTAAGCGTTTCCTGTATATTTTTCTGACAATATTGTAAGATCTGACAATCGTCTGTACAGAGCTTTATCTTCGTTATTTCAAAATTATTTTTTTATTTTATAACATTCATTGTGTACGAGTAACAGATTTTGGACTATAAAATTTGTTTATTCTTATTATTCTAATAAAGAAATAAATATTTATGCCATTATATACACATATGCGCCACCCTATATCTATGATTATATCTTCTATGATCGTATCATTTTTATTTAGTACAAAACATTCAGTCCATTAATTTTTAAAATTACTTCCACCTATATTCTGTGTATGTATGTGTACTTAAACATATACTCGTAAAATAAAATAGAATACAATATGAAACGGTTTACTGCACAGTTCAAAACAAACACAATAACAATAACTTCGTATATTTATGGAGCAATGTATTTGCATTCTTTTTAACTATAATATTAAAGTAAAATCGTTGAATGAATGCTTTTCCTTTTTGGTAACAATAGAATCTTTTCTTTGTATCAGAATCTTAATACCGCAAGGGATTTGGATAAATGTATTAAAATATTATAAAAGCAGAGAAAGCAATTATTATGATTTATTTTCTAAACAGTGTAACTTTACTATTGTTAAGAAAAGTTGTACAAAAACATTAGAAAATAAGATGGCGAGAATTTAATTATGCAAAAATATACGTGAGTGTATTATTTTATGAATATGACTAACAAAAGATATTTATGGCTTTTAATATTAATAGCAACAATAATGTGCGTTTGTTTAATAAGAAGAATATAGATTTCTTATTTCTTATAGATTTTAATCTAAGTTTTTCTAAAGCTTGAAAGTATTTATGTGGACATTTCCATGGCATAATACGTAAGACAAGTATTCCGAAAAAGTGGAATAATTTTTATAAATATAGAAGTTCCTGAAAACAAATTTGAACGTTATATTCCATACGAAAGGTACTATCAGGCATTTCACAGAACACAGGAAGTGGTTTCAATTCCGATTTCAAAAAACGAGCAACGAAAATTTCTTCGGAATAAAACCGCTTTTAGATTTTAAAATGGAATTTGGTTTCTACTAAAATTTTATTAATAATTTATTGTATATAATTTATAATTGGGCTTTTAATTTAGTTTCTTTGAAAATTTGTTTTTTTGATAGTTTAAATACGGCATAAAATGGCTAAAAACCTGATAGAAACTTTTTTGCCTTAACAAAAATTTTGGGATTAACTTAGAAAAGCAAATTAACAAAAAAAAAAAAAAAAGAATCCACAAAAATAAAACTTATTTTTATGTTTGGAACTTAGAGCCAATTTACACTATGAAACTTTTCATGAAAGTATCATAAAATTTTTATTTGTTGGTGAAGCGAGAGGGGTAAGAATACGAGTATCATTGCTTATGTTTTGCAACTTGAAAAAATAATTAAAACAAGTAGTGAAATAACTCCAATAAAACCAAATATTGGGGTGAGAATTAGAGAAAACATTAAGTACTATATATTTTTTAATTTATTACTCAAGCAGAAGGTCTTTTAAAATTTATTTTTTAGATCTTGTGCTTGAATAATAAATTAAAAAATAAATAATTAAAAAGGTCAAATAAACATCTATATTAATATATTAAGTACTATATTTAATTTTATATAAAAGTGTCATCCACCCTTAATGGGTCAAGGATTTAAAAAAAAATTTTGTATTTCCTTAAAGATCTCCTCAAAGTCTTTAAAATCATATCCATTTTAAAAAAATTGAAAATTTCAAAGGCCCGTAACTCAGAAAGTATGGGCAAGTGCCAATATTTATACTTGATATTTTTTTTTCTTATTTTTTAATCTTCGATCGCCTTATAAATGGATAAATTAGAGGTAGGCGTAGTGTTTTGCCTGCTGCCGCGAAGGTCATGGACTGATCTTTCTGATTTTAAATCGAACCTCTTTTTAGATGGATCTGTTCTTTACTGAAGGTATTATTGTTAGTGAGAAACTGATTTTACGTCAAGAAAACGGGCTGAATTACTTACTGTGCACTTTTATGAAAGTTTTGTTGTCAATTATTTTTTCTTCATATGTATTTTAAAATTCCTATTAAATGAATTTTTTTAAATTTAATTTAATGTTTTTTTCTATTATTAATATTTTTGAAAAATCACATATTCAGATATGACATTTCGTTTTAAAAGTAGTGCAAACAAACAAAACAACCAAACGAGATATTTGTAATTTTGACCAAGCCTTTGACTTGGAATGATGCTTTACAGAGAAGTACATATGAAAAAACATAAATGTTCGGTCAATAGTCGAAATAAAAAAATAAAATTGTTTTTAACGTGATCAGCACCCGTTAATTAATTTGGAAATATACAATACAAGCAACAAAACAAAAATTTGTCACACACGTGTTCATATCGGCCTTTTCTTTTTACTCTTAAAAAAAAATTTATTTTTACTTTAAATGCCCTAGAAAATGATGTTAAGAGAATTTTCTTGTCTTAAAAATTGTCTGGAACAAAAGCGTTCCTTAGATGGGGTTTCGATAAATTTAAAAATGATATTCTCTTATCTAAATGGCCTTTTTTTATTATTATATCATTGCGTTGAATGTTGCTTTTATACCAAAAAAAAAAAAACACATCTCTTTAATGGTCAATTATGAGGAAATCTTTTCAGTTTCGTTTTATCTTTCTATTTATCATTCAGTGCAATGTCTTATTACAACGAGCCAAAGTTTATATATTCAGGGTTAAAAAAAAAATTATAGCAAATAACTTAAAGACAAGGAGTCTTAACAAAATAAATAATTTTCTTTTTTTAAACTCGAACTCACAATTAATATTGGTATTTATATTAAACTAAACAATAGAAAAGTTTAGTCAGTAAGAAATTAATAAATTCCTTTATAATAAAAGCCTAAATCGATATGGTTTTAACAGTTTGGTATTTTTCATTTGCCATTAATGTTTTTATTAATTCTTCACAAATATCTCCGTATCAAATGAAATTCTTTAACACGTTTTTTTTTTTATTTTTTTCTGGAGCTTTTCTATAGGGCGTTTTTTAAACCCGAGAGAATTTACAAAAGGTTTATCGGTCAAATGAACTGTCATATTGTGCTATCTTTATTTATTTTATTTTTTTAAGCGTTTATTTGGACAAAATTGTTTAAACTTAAACTAAAATAAATAAAAGTAATAATTATTGTATACAATAGTTTTGACACGCTGTCCCAAAAACGGGCTCTCAAGTAAACTATAAATGGGTTTGTACTGATTTTTATATCAATAAAACATATGAATATTATTATAGAATAAAATATCTATGTATGTATATAGCATGTTCTTATAAAGAAAAATTTACAAAAAATTTTACTTAAGTAACATAAGGAGTTAAAAGCGTCAAAAGGTAAAACTGAAAAAGAGCCACCAATATTTTTTAAAATTTAAGTTCGGCATCATATTTTTATACCCAGCAAATATACTAGTAACAAATCTCTTGTTATCGGTTGTGAGTTGGTTGCTATATATGCCTTTCTCGTTCGCTCTTCTATAGATATGGTAAAATATAGGCACGCCAGTTCCGTTTTCGGTAAAACCTTTACTATTAAGGTATACAAAAGCATCTGGTGGTACATATCCAGATTGTAAACATTTAGCAATATACTCTTCATTAACATAATAAGGTGCCATGATTAAATTATTTTCAAAAATTGTAACACTTCTTGATATGTGTTTTCTTATCACATTGAAAATGAAATTATCAATTCTGCTTTCCTTAGCTATTTTGTACAATTTTTTGTTTGAAATATATTTTATATATTGCTCTTCATATTCTGCTCCTATACATGCGCTTAGAAATTTTTTCTCAAAGTCTCTGGGTCTTTCCATATACTATGGAGAATGATTTAACCATATTTGGCTACCACACGTTATTTTTTATTTTATTTTACTTTATTTCCATGAACCTTACATACGAGGGCTGCTCTATATATTTCTGGCCTAATAGTGAAAATGCGAATATTTATAATCAAAAATGGTTTTATTGTTTTTCAAAGTATTCTCCAGCATGATTTATACACTTTTGCATGCGCTCAAACCAGTTGTCGAAGCACTTTTTCCACTTCGATTGAGACACCTCTAAAACATGTTTTTTGAAAACTTCAACAGCTTCTTCTGGCGGCGAAAATCGTTGACCACGCATTTTTTTCTTGATAAGCGGAAACAAGAAGAAGTCATTAGGTGCCAAGTCAGGGCTGTACGGCGGATGACCCATTAATTCGACGTTTTGGCCGGTCAAAAACGCTCTGGTTTGAGCTGATGTGTGAGAGCTCGCATTGTCATGGTGAACAATGATTCGTCTTCTCTTGTTGCTTTTTTTTTTTCTCCGATGACTTGAGGCAAACAAATTGTAGTGTACCACTCAAAAGTGACCGTCCTACGTTGCTCAAGCGGAACAGTCGCCACATGACCAGTTTTGCCGAAGAAACAGGCGACCATTTGCTTCGAAGTGCTTCTTCCACGAACAACTTTCGTTGGATTTTGCTCGTCTTTGAAGACCCACACGGTCGATTGTTGTTTCGTTTCAGGCTCATACGCATAGATCCATGATTCGTCACCTGTGACGAACTTATGAACGTCTTTTGAAGCACCGCAATCGTATTTTTGAAACATTTCTTTGCACCAATCGACACGAGCCTTTTTTGAGCGACTTTCAAATTGTGCGGGATCCAACGAGAACAAACCTTTTTTACGGCCGGGTGTTCATGCACTATCGAGTGTATGCTGGTGGAAGAAATGTCCAAATGTCTCTCGGTATGTCGCATGTCGATCTTGCATTATGAGTTCACGCACAGCATCAATGTTCTCTGGCACAACAGCCGTTTTTGGACGACCTTCACGGAATTCGTCTTTGAGCGAGCTTCGGCCACGATTAAATTCATTAGACCAATTTTTCACAGTGCTAAAGGATGGTGCTTCATCGCCATACAAAGATTTAAGTTCATCAATGCACTCTTGTCGTGATAATCCACGTCGAAATTTGTGAAAAATGATGGCACGAAAATGTTCACGAGTTAATTCCATTTTTTTTCTATATTAGTTTTTTTAAGTCACTGTAAACAACACAAATAATGGTCGTACATCAAAACGTTTTGAGTACGATTATGCTTAAAAATGACAAACTTTCAATGGAAATGTCAGATTGCATTTGGCAGCACTCAAAGTTGCCAGGCCAGAAATATATATAGTAGCCCTCGTATATGGAAAAATCATCATGAATAGACTGACTCTTCAGAAGTGCTATCGAATTTTAAAAATTTACTTTGCAAATTATTGATGGCTTATTCATTTTCTTTAATTTATGGCAAAATTGTGTTCAGCGATGAGGATTATATTTAGCTTAACAGGTGTGTTTGTAAACAAAATAGATACATATGTAGTGAACCTTATCCACGGCAAACCCAACAGTCTGCATTATATGCAGAAAAATGCACTGATTAAGCCGGAGTTCTCCATTTAGTTCATTGAGATCGTTACAGCGCTATGATTAATGATTTTTTTGTTTGAATATAAGGATAACATTAAACTGGGCGAAATGTGGTTTCTTCACAACATTTGGCGGCCTTGGCTATCGTCTTATTGAAATGAAAATTTTAAGATAACTTCAAGAAATAGACCATTCCATATGCCCTTAAAGACATTCTATTTAAAACCCCTCGATTTTTTTCTAGGGAGTAGCGTTAGGTCACTGGGTTTATGCGGATAATTGATGTTTTGGAGGCCATCATTGATCGTATAACTCCGAACAAAAGGCCAGCAATTTTAAGTGGCTTAAAATTGGAGGTACAACATGCTCTTCATCAAGAATAGTTTCAGTGCTTCAAAGCCCTAAATTATTTGTGAATGTTAATGCTTTAAATTAAAAAAAAATTGTTGATCATTATTTTATTTTATGATTATTGTGTTTGAAAGCATGAATAACATTGATCCGGGTAAGATGTGGGGCTACATACAATTTGGTGACTTTGAAGTCAAAATTTGAAGGTAACTCCAGGAAATAAATAACTATCAGCCCAATTATGAATGTTCTCACGGAATATCTTGCCCACGAAAACAATTTTTTCTCGAGAAAAGATTCCTCCAATTATGAATTCCGTGGGATTAAAATCATAAAAAAATGGCATTATCGAAATTTGAAAGGAGTTTTTTTTGTTTATTTTCATATAATTTTTATTTTATAATACCTACTTTTTTCCCCCGAATTTGTTTCACTTTCCGCAGTCAATCAAAAGGGGATAAAACTTTTAATTGGAGAAAAGGGAAAAATGAGAGAACTTGCACCGAATTTTTGTTTATAATTGGGCTGTAATTAGTGTTTAAAGTCGATTAATTTTATACTTCTCGATTAATTTCTCAGGGTTCAAGTGATGTCACTGGGCTGAGGCTGATTTGTAGGCCAACATTGTTTGTATAATTCCTGAAAAGCGTTTTTGATAAAAAGTGGCCTCAAAAACAGCTCCGCTAATGAAAAGCCCTAAATTATTTGCGAATGTTAATGCTTTCGAATTAATGTTCAAAAACAAACTGTTGATTAAAAGTTTAAATTCTTGTGTTACTTTTGCAATTTAAAAAGCAACCTGAATATAAAAAAAAAATTTTCTCGAAAGTTTGATTTTCGACTTAGCCTGTTATTCCTTTTAACGGCAAATATATTAAATTGATATATGAATTTTTTATTATCTTATTCATTATAATGGTGTTTTACTTTGCCGGGTATAAACCTGTCTCTTTAAGAAGTTCTCGTTTTATTTATGCCTGTTCGCCAGAAGAAAAAAAAAACAAAATCATTTATTAATCAATAGGTACAGATTTAAAATGTTATTATTAAATAAGCTTTGCTGTAGTGCAACACGACCATTTATTTACATAATATGTTAGCAAACACTTTCTTAGTATTAAGTTAATTCACAAATTTACGAAAGTATTAAATTATCTTTGTCTTTAATAAATATTCGCTTTAAAAAAAGTCATTGAAATTTCATAGTCAATTTTAAGAATTACCCCTTATTGTAAGCAAGGATAGACGAAAAAAAGCTACCCTTGTTAGATAAGTGTTATGTCCTTAAGCAGTAGCAGCAGCAAAAAACATTCGTATTTGTGGCATTAATCTTGGCATATTCAAGACGCCTTAAAATCTTAAAGGACTTGATGTCGATTTGTGTTTGTGTGCGTGTCTTTAATTCTTTTATTTTCTATTTATCTGTTTGGAAAAAAAAAATAAAAAGGAAAATGGTTCGATAAACCAAGCAAATACAATAATTCAAGCCCTCCCACCGCTTTCGAACAAAACTAAAATGGCACAAGCGAAACAGTAATTTTATATTGAACATGTGTTGAGGTTTCTTTTTTCTATTTCAGTAGTTAAATGCTAAAAGTTTATTGAACACAAGAAATGCTACATAAAAAAAGAAAATTGCCTAACCAGCAAATATTGATGTTTTTTCAATACTTTTGTTTTGTTTGTATAGCGTTTTGTTCTGTGGCTGGTTGTCTAAAGGATGTGTTGCTGTTTTTCCTTTCTATTTTCTTTCTTAATAAAAATCTTTTGAAGTTTTTTTTGCTTTCGTACAGGTAATATTTGTCTCTTGTAAAATATAATCGTTAATAGTTTAAGATTTCTTTTTTCTCATTTTACAACAAGTCTAAGCCAAAGAATTGTAGCCGTAACTAAATGCCTTTTATCACATTTCTCTTTATTTCTGCTAGTTATAGGTTTTGTTTATTTGTTTCATTGGTCTGCTGTATTGTATTTTCATTATTTTTTCTTATTCCTTTTTGTAGCATGAACTTCTGCTCCCTCTAACTTTATCAGATTTCCAATTAAATACTTAATAAGAATAAAAACTAATTAATATTAGTTTTTACTATATTTGAACAATTGTATGGGTATGAGTTTGAGATTCTGTTTATTACGCATTATTTACTTTCTTTTGCTCTGATTTTCTTCTTCTTCTTCTTTTAACTTTGTTATTTGGTTGTTTAAGTGTTTAATGCATTAAGTCCGATAGATGAAAATTTCTTATAGTTATAAAAATCTGTAATTTTTCTAATTGCAAGTTAAATATTTTAAGAACTGTTGTTATAATTAGCAATTGTTTTTTTTTTCATATTTAAGTTTTATGCATTAAAGTTTCTTTATGATGCAGCCGTTTAAAATTTAATCTTTTTATTTTATTGTGAATTTTTTGAACTTTTTTATTTTTATTTTTTAATTAACTAAATTCTTTAAAATACATTTATTTTGAATTAGTTTTAGAAATGCATTAATATTTATTAACTAACTAATAAATAATATTATTAGTAAGACTAAAGTTCATAATTAATTGGGATTAATTATAAAAGCACAAATTACATTTCATTCATTTAACTTTCTACGATTAAATTAAATTAAAAAGTGCAATTAAAACGAACTTAAGCCTAACTATAAAATAATAATTTATTTACAAATACAAATTTTATAAAGTTGAAATAAACGAGATATTAAAGAGCGGGTCCAAATTCCGTTTAGCAGTAAAGTTTCTTTAAAATTTTTAATACGTTTTAGCTTTTGTTCTACTGCATGACGGGCTTAATTTCTAAAATATTTCTCATGCCATAATACTCAATAATAAGAATTGTGGTAAAGTATATTTGTTATAATATAATTGCATTTTGTGAGATGGTTATTACCAGAAACAAGAAGAGGATTCAAGTTCATGTCTAGTTTCTTATATATGGATATACTACACTGGGCCATTAAGACTTTCCATCAATTCAAGTCTACAGGTCCGTATGGTATTGTTCTGGCCGATCTTCAGAATAATTTGGATGTGGTCACCCCATGGCTCTTACCATTATATAGGGCCTGCCTCTCCTGGTCATATATTCCGAATTAAGTGACGAGCTGTAACGTGGTCTTTTTCCCCAAAGGGTTAAGGACATCGCACACATGGGCAAAGGACTTCAGACCGATCTGCCTAACGTCCTTTCTGCTCAAAACACTAGAGAGGCTTATCGAGATTCACATGAGGATACAAATTGATAGGAACCTTCTTCTCCATCTCAGTACGCCTACACCAGGGGTAGATCGATTGAGATGGTTTTGCACACGCTCGTTTCTTATAAAGAGAATTCACTTGAGCACAGAACTGCACTATGGTAGCCTTTATGGACGCTAAGGTGTCCTTTAATAATATCGACCCGTTGACGATCACTCAAGCTCTCAGGAAGCTGGGGGTTTACCTATTGATTATTAGGTTTGTAACATACTTGCTTCTGGCACGACAAATGTCACTAGGTTGGAGGTAAGGGGCACACCAAAGAGCGGTGTTTTGACTCCTCTGTTATGGAATGTTGCGAATAATAAACTGCTTATGGTATGGACTCTATGTGCTTTAAGACTATCACCTTCGCGGATGATGTGGCAGTGGCAGTGTTCGGTATAAACGCTGATACGGTGTCGTAAAGGTAGGAAACAGCGCTCAGGGTAATCTGCACCTGGGGGCAGCGGTGCGGAGTAAGTATCAATCCGACCAAAACGGAACTTGTTCTCTTCTCTAGGTTTACCTAGACTGAATGGAGTTCCACTTAATCTATCCAACTGCGCAAACTTTTTGGGCATCATCTTGGATAGTAAGCTGTCCTGGAGAATGAATATCTGGGATCACACCTAAAAGGCCATTACGGCAATGTATGTGTGCAGAAGAGCAATAGGCAAAACTTGGGGTATCAACCCAAGGGGTATTAATTGGCTTCTTGAAGCGGTGATTAGGATGATTATGCTCTACGGAGCTCTTGTCTGGTGGAAGGCACTGGACC
The DNA here is from genome assembly GCA_916610165.2 of Gymnosoma rotundatum. Classification (NCBI taxonomy): domain Eukaryota; kingdom Metazoa; phylum Arthropoda; class Insecta; order Diptera; family Tachinidae; genus Gymnosoma; species Gymnosoma rotundatum. The sequence continues at coordinate 47,139,696 of OU744336.1, read as the reverse complement.
CTGCAGTGAGTGTCTATACCTTGGGGAAGGTGCTGCGCAGTGTGGCGGGCTTGATGACTGGGGCTATTAGATCAATACCCACAAAGACGCTTTTCGCCATGCTCAACTGGCTGCCTGTGGATCTACTGGCCAAGAGGGTGGCGCTGAGGAAGGCAGTCAGGTTGAGTGTCATAGGTGCATGGAACCATAGACAATGGGGACATGCTAGCGTACTACAGATCACAGATGTAATTCCTGATCTTGTGGATTATTGTACCCTAGAACCTTCCCTCACAAGGAGATTTCTCTTTGACCTGACGGAGGGCCACTCTCTTGCGTCTCGAGCACTCTGTGTTTACACGGATGGATCTACGAGAGGGACAAGAGTTGGGTTGGGGTCTTTTTTTTTAGAAATTTGCAACAAGGATGATTTTTAGGATCCCAAATGACTGTAGTGTTTAACTGTCGTAAAATTTCTGCTATTAGAAGGGCGGTGTACTAGTTGAGGTACTCAACATATTTAACCGGGATATTTTCATCTGTACCGACAGCTAAGCTGCGATTATATCCCACGCAGCTGTGTTCACCACATCTAAACTTGTCTCTTAATTCCAGACATTCCTTAGCGGGATGGTAGAGGTTTCGACAGTTACCCTAAAAAGGGTGAGCGGACATGGGACTGTTTTGGAAAACCAGATTGCCGATGAACTGGCAAAGAAGGGAATAACGAGGATGCTTTTAATACCTTCTGTGGCATACCACTCTCTGCTTGCGCACATCGCACCCACACTGCTCTCGTTATCTCATTACTAATTGTCATATATATATATATTTATTTTTGCTTCCTGCATTTTCATTTTGATATTTTTTTTTGTACTTTTTTTTTAATTAACAATAACTAATATTCCAGTATGTTGCATACAATTCAATTTTAAATCTCTGTTAAAAATTAACCTCAAAACTTGTAAACAAATTTTTCTTTCTTAATAAATTAAGTAATTAAAATATAAATGAACTCAAGCCGAATTAAGATTGTTAATTTTTTATAATAGAAAAAAGTCTACCTCTAATCTCAAAAATTACAAAATTAAATTATTTTCTGTTTGCATCCTTTGCTCGTCTAATGTCAATGTTTTCAAATGCTTGGAAAAAATATATTATTTCAATTACCAGATTTTACAACGTATGATAAAGGCAAACTGCACACAACAAGCTGCACTTGACTGATATTTAAACTATATTGCAATTGCCCTTTAACATTAATTTTATGACTGTGCAATATTTCGAATCGACTCACTTTCAAAGTACATGAACGACACAGACGAAAGAAAATAAAGTTAAACGCCCCAAAAGTTTAGCACAAATACAATCAGCACCAAATTTAGTTAAGTTTATGCGTGTGTGGATGTGCTGCAAATATTGCATGTTTCCAAGGATGAATGCGTGTGTTTCTATTACAAGAACTTAGACTTGATGTATTAACAATTTATAAGACTAATAAATCAATTTGCTAAACAGCGACAAAAAAGAAAGATAGCAACGTTGCTAACAGTTATGATGAACGTTGATGATATGAAGTCATATTCTTTAACAGTTTAAAGCTGTTAAACTATCATAAAGAGGAATACTCAAAAAAATTACGAGTATGTTCACCCAACAAACACGTTGTTTAATATTTAAGAGTTGCTTATTGATATCAAAGTAAACAGAGGATTGTATATATCACTTTAATTCAAAATAAAATTAGTTTAAAATGGTATTTTCTCGTTGTTTATTTATTCTTAATGGTGAGAAATCATAAATTTTTTATTATATTTGAAATGATTTTTATAATTTAAAGTTTAAATTCAAAGTAAGATTAGAAGCTCTTTACATACTTTTTATAAAAAAAAAGCCAAAAGCTTTGTCTATCTTACAGACTGTGACTACAGCATTTTGGGGGTTTTCAGTAGTAGTGAGTTTTTATTAAGAGAATAAAGGAACAGTTGGCTAACACATGTTAATAAGCCATAATGTTTGCATTGTTTTTTAAATAATTATCGTGAGTTCTTATCCCAACAGAACCTTTAACAAAATAAAAAATAATAATTTCTTTTGAGTGACTGCAGTGAATGAATTGTTTAAAAACGAATGAATGTAAAACAGCAGTTCAAATCCCACCAGTCTTGATTATAAGAGTAAGACAATTGAAGTGTAGTCGGAACAGATGAGATTGGTAAGATAACTGTACTTAAGAACAGCGAACCAGGTGGTTGGGTTATATGTATAATAATAAAATAGGAAATCTTAGTCAAAACCTTTATACAACCTTAATAAGAAAGGAATGAGACAACAAAACAACAATGTTTGGGAGTCATGGCTGCTTAAAGGCGCATATTCTCTATTTCCTAAAGGAACTGCTAAAGTTAGGGTTAAACCTACTGAAAATAAGCTTGTCTTGTGATTAACTGAAGAATAATTTAAAACTCACCAAGTGCGTTAATATTGAGGTTTTCAAAAAAATAATCTTAATTTGTAATCAGCTATAAATATTATAAAAAAAAATAAATTTTTATATAAAAACTTCATTTTAGTGTTAAGAATGATATGTTAAAAATCATTTGCTGTTTTTAAAAATACAAAGTATATCTTTCTTCTCGTTGTGACACTCCGATTTTTGTTTTAGTTCCATAAATCAGGGTATAAAAAGTTATAAACCGAAACGCTTAAATTTGCATTGAAGGTACATTTTATTAAACGTATGCAGTCAGAAGAGAAAACATTTAGAGCAAAGTTGAAACATTTAATTAACGCTTACTGATTTAAATTAATTGGGTTGATTCCGCCAGTATGTCGTCACTGGCTGTGTCCGTCGTCACTGGCTGTCACAGCCAAAATTATAACAACAGCTTACTGATTTATTTGCTAGTTTTAGTAGAAAATGCAACAGCAGCCGAAAAACAACTAGAAAAACAACACTTTCTTCCTAGTTAACTACACAATACGGCTGAAGGGCCAAATATATCTTTTGTTTTCTTTGACTTTTAAAAACTGCTTGTCTTAGTTTTTCTCATGTACAAAACGATGGAAAAATTGTGAACAATTTGTGTCTTTGCATGAGACCAAGACATGTTTATTTTATTTATTTATTTAAATGTACCTTGCATGAGACGGTAAAGAAACATTTTATTTGTTTACACATACCGAAATAAAAAAATAATCCAATGATGGTATTACTCTTCAGAAAAGGAAAATTATATTCTGGATGTAAGTTGTCTCGCTGGTCTCCTATGAATAAAAATGTTTCAAATAGTTTTCTAAAATTGCTCTTCCAATAAGCAATTTAGAAAACGTATTATTATTTTTGAGTGAGTCTTATATTCGTTATTAGTTATGATTAATTATAAAACAGAAGAGTTTCTGCTTCGCTCTAAGGAGGTTTTCAGTTGTAAGTTATTTTATTTTTAAAACGTTTCTTACAAATTTGATATGAGAAAATAAGTTTTTTTATATGATATTTTACAACAAAAAATTATTATTCATGTATTTATTTGTTATTTAGCAACGAAGTTTGTACACTCGCAGAATGCTGCCAAAGCTAGTAACGAATCAGAATTTTTATATCTTTAAAGGCTCATTTAAAATAACAATTTATTAATAAAGAACCAAATCTTCATATGTAAAAGTTATATTATTCTGTTCCTTTGTGTGATTTGAGTCAACAAAAGGCGAGTCCTTAATAAACAAGCCCGTATATAAACTCATTTAATTTTTGGCTTGTTCTTGTCTCACAAAGTCAGAGTTAATAAATTAAATTTTTCACTAGTGTTTTGTTTTATTTTCAATGCATAATAAAATAAATTAAGAAGTTAACACTGGTTGAGTTTGCACATATTTCTGTAATTTTCTATTGTAAGCACCATTTTTATATAAATAAAACTAAAACACATGCATTTTGTTGAATGTTATCCTTTATTATCTTAAATGAGTTTAATTTTGCATACATTTTGTTTAAATAACACTTGTGTTTTTTAATTATAACTACCTTATATTTATTTAAGGCTTAATTTAGAAAATGTTTTATGTAGATATAAAAATTTGAATTAATTTTGCAGAAAATTTTGTATAAAACTCTTCGTAGAATTAATAAAAAAAAAAAGAAAAAGTTTAGCTAAGTAAATGTTTTCACAACATAATCCTTCTCCTGCGTATTATTGTTCATGTAGCTAGTTTTGTTTTTATATATAAAATATGATTTCTCTTCCCTTATTCAGAAATAATAAGGATATCACAGAGAAGAAACTAAACAAGGCAATAATAGACAGGCTACAAAGATACTAATTTCCAGACATAATTATTGTTTTACCAGTTTCCGTTTCCGTTATAGTTGCTCATAGACGTTTTGTTAATAGTTGCTGTTGTGTAGTAAATAGTCATAGTGGTTGTTATAAATGGTATGTGAATATATTTAAATATTATTCTATTCAGTGTTAGCAATTATTTCTAAGAGTGCCCCGAGCAAAATCAGAAAAAATAACCATTATTTTCCTGGATGGTTGCAAAAGGTTAAGCAGGAATCAATAGGAAATAATAACAATTAAAATCTTTGCAATAGATTTATTTTACTATTCATTTAGTCTCTTAAACATTTATTAAAGGTAGAATATTCTCGGTTGGTTTTGTTAGTGTTGGAAATAAAAGTTTTATAGAACATAAAACAAGTTTAAGACAATAATATATTGCACAAAAATTAGTTAATCATTCAGTTATATATCTTTATCTTTTTTAAGAAAAAATACCTGTAACAAATATTAAAGATATAATTAAAAAAATCAACTTTAATTAAAATTGGCTTACCTTCAAATACTTACAAATAAAAAAATAAATATCACACACTATGTCATTCACGTTGATAGCTCTGATTCGGTACAAAGAGAAATATGAAGAAAAGGCATTCAAAAGTTGAGGTTTTAAGTAAAAAGTTGTTTATATGCCCGCATATATAAATTCCTACACGAGTAAAATAAACTGCAGGTGGTTGAGTTATAGTTCAGAATGTTTCTTTAAAAACTTCTTTAAAATCAACAAATGTTCCTCGTTAATCCAGTCTATACCGTGATTAATTGGAAACAATGTTGTTATAGAAAAAGAAGAAGCGGGACTACAGTGCGCTGTTGTAGTGTATTTTATAATCACCTATTACCTATCACTTATCATCATTTACATCACTTGCATCATATTTATTTATGTTTCATTCAATAGAGTATTTTACAATAAGAAATAATGAAAAAGTAATTTTTAAAAATACTGGTAGTTTTGTTTATAAGGAAGAGATTTTGTAAATAAATATCGAATTGGCTTTATCTTTCAAGTCAGCATTCATCTGCTTAGGCATTAAATTTGCCTTAATAAAACTATTGGCCAGGGGAATTATGCCAATCTAGTCGTACAATAGGCCAACAATTTATTTTAAGAAATATAAAAATTTAAGTACGCATCTGGACAGATAACATAATTCTGCATCGTATGGTGAGTTTTCAAGGATTTTGCTTATGAGTTGCCATATTGGAACTCTGTTAATATCAGGACAGTTGGACACATCGCACACGTTTTTATTGACTTTTTACGATTTTGAGAGGTTTGCAAAATAGGTGTTTGTGGCTAAGCGAATGAGGGATTTGTATTATTTTTTTCCCTGTAAAAGGCTATATTAGCAGGTAATTATAGTCATTTTTAGAAGAATTATGTTTTAAATTTTTATGATAAAAAAAGATTTTTTTAGTAAAATTTTTTGTCAAAAAAAAAAAAAAAAAAAGTGCAAAGGATTTTGAGGGTAATCACCATCACGGTCCTAAAATGTAATGCATCACTATAAAACTGACGATATTTACTGTAGAAATGGCACGCATTGTCATTTTAGTGCGAAGGAGAATATCTTTTTAATAAATTAATTGTTATAATCTTTAATAAAATTTAGCGTTACAATTATAAAAAAATTATTATTATGAATAAATTAATTATTTTATGATAAATAAAATACTATAAAGCAACAAATTACAAAAATATATTTTTAATAATATTCTTGGGTGGTGGGGATTGGTACACCATTGGAAAGCATAATAATAAATATTTTTAGGAAATTGGCACACAAAAAAAATATTTTTACAGGGTCGTTTTTGCGGGTGGGATTGGAGGGATACCTCCCTCTACCCACATAAATTAATTTCTATGGTTTTAAGGCGTATGTAATCCATTTCATTTAATAATTTTAATTTTTTCAAAAAGCATTTAATTTCACCGCCCACAAAAAGGGGCGGCTCTAAAATGGGTTTTAGAATCTCATTAACCAACTTTTAAACTTTTGAACACTCTTTGATTTTAAAAGTTGTAATTGCTTAACAAAAAGACCGGAAAGTTAAAAACAGTTTATATTTTTCAGAGGTAGGATAAGTTCTAAGGAGAAATTTTTTTTACTAGGTCCGATTTTTCTTCTTTTCAGCCTTAACAGTCTATGACTATAATAAATTTTCCTGAAAAGTTTTATTAATCTAGTTGTTTGGCTAGATTGGCAAGATACCCCTGTGTGCGCCGGAAATATGGGCAGGTTTTTGCTTTAATAAAGATAAAAAGTAAACACACATCACTTGTCAGTACACTATTTTGAAAGTCAAAACTTTCCTAAACGTTCGAACTGTAGATTGAATATGCTACACCCAGAATAAGATAATTCAATTGGTATTGTAGTAATTCATCGTTTCTGTTGCATATTGCATCTGCTGGAAGACGAGTAGAAAGCAGTGAATATCACTGTTAAGTCGACCTCCTTCTTCTTTGTGTAATAGTTTTTTTTTGCTATTTTTAAAAATAGCAATTTCTTATTAATTATGTCAATAATGATTTAAAGTAAGGGTGCCGTCAGATTAGTCCAGTATTTGACCAAAAAAAGCATAACCACTTTGTTTAGCAATGATTATTCCGCTTTTATGACACTTGTCACTATGAATGACAATTTATAACATAGTAAATATTAGCAGTGCCCGCGATTTCGTCTGCGTGTCATCTTTAATTTTCTTAAAATTTATAAATATTCATTCCACAGACAGTAGTTAACAGACAGTGTTTAAAATTTTGTATTTACAAAAATAAAATGTACAGACAACTGTTTTAGTACTATTATACCGGTTAAATTGGGTGCTTTCACACTTGTATCTCTTTATTTTTTTTTACGAAATAGTTTATTTTTGCGAACAACAAAATTTTGTTCAAATCCATCCAGTAGTTTTGACGTGATGAGAACACAGACAAAAATTTTTAATATATATTTTGTATTCCATATCCATTACAATCTACGCCAACATCAAAATTTTAAAAAAATATTTCATATACAGAAATGATCGTTTATATAGAGAAGCTTCTTACATTTCTTAATAAGTGTTTGGGATGGACATACATTTTTTTTAAGAGTTAAGTTTTTTTGGTCATATATTTGATTTGATTATTATCTAACCAATTTTATGTATATATTTTATAAATCTCTTTGTAATTTTTGTTTGTTAATTTGTTTGTTTGTATGTCCGTGCCTCAATCAGGACCGGACCGGTTTAAATTAATTTAATTTTTTTTTTAATATTGTGCTATTTTTTCCCCCGATTATGTTATTGAATCACTTTTTTACTATATTGTTTGGAAAAATATCTTTAGTTTATTTAAAATGTTTATGAGAGTTATGTTATGAGAGGTATTTTGAAGAGCTAAGTAAACTATCAAGACGTGGTTTCACCCTCAAAAATCAATGCTTGATTTGATAATGTAATAACATAAGGGTAAGTTAAAATAATCTTGTAAAAAGGAAAAATATTAACTTTTGCATTTAGCTCTATGTTTTTTAATATATAACCATGACCTTTGAAATAATAGTTCTTATCTCGGAAAACCAAAATTGTTTATAAAAAATGAGCCACAACGGCTAAAAACTACAAGGACTATAAGTAAAATAAAACCTCTTTTTTCTTAATAATCCATCTAACATTAATCCATCTTCATCTAACAGTCTTCTGGAGTAATACCTTTAAAATAATTTGATAAATTAGGTTTTTCTTTCGAAAACAACTTTTTAAGCGAAACAGAGAAAAAAGGCATTTTTAGCACTTTAACACAAGTAAATTGAAGAAACAAAGTGAATACCTTCTGGTTCGTTTTTTTATAGTTTAACACAGAAATAACTAAGTAAAACGGAATAATAGAATGAATTCTTTAAAGTGCAAGAGTATTTACTGTTGGACACTTAAAATAAAATTTTCTTCATTCACATCAATTTAAATGAAATAAGTAGGAAAAGAGAAAAAATCTGTTACGGTAGCAAATTTTTGTACATTTAGTTTGCGTAAAAATAAATGCTTTTTATCTTTAAGTTTCTTGTGAATATTTAAGCAGGCTTTTAAAGTTTTAGTTTTACATTGTCATCTCTCTAAAGGAATATAAAAAAAAAAAATATGATAACAGCTTAAGTCATACGTTATTTTTTTTTTAATTTTTTAATTACAAAAAATTTTAAAAAGATGCTTTACATGTTAATGCACATGGTTTGTGCTACGGTAAAAAAATCTTTGTACTAAACCTAAGCCACGATATAAAAAGCTTGATATTTGACATTGATTGAACTGAATTGAACCTTAATTGTGAAAACCATTAGTCGAATAAGGTAAAACACGAGTAAATACGTTTCTGAACTGACACTATATTATTTCAGTAACACTAAATACTCTCTTGTTAGGATATGAAACAAAGAGAATCGATTGAGAAATATAAACATGTTGAATGATTCAAAATACTACCTGTCCACAACATTAATCGATTTGTTTTTTTTTTTTTTTCAAAACAAATCCAATATAATAACGGTTGATTGTCAACAAGAAGACACGAATAGCAGTTGTGATTTATTCGTTATTGTAATGACTGTATTTATCTTCGGGCGAGACTTTAATAAAATTAGTTGCAAAATACCTTTTAAAACTGCCCTCGTATTTACTGTAAGTTATCATAATGTAATAGTTTTACGGAAACTCAATACAAGTACGAAGTTTTGCAGAAATTTATTAATTAAATAATTACAAAAATGCCTTACACGTCTGACCTCGTAGACTATAAGATATATTACTACTTAATATTACAATAACTGAACACATGTAAAAGTTTCCACGCATCGGTCAAACGAAAGTAGTTGCAAAATTACTTATGCAACTGCCCTCGTATTCAGTATAAATTGTCCTTATTTGAAATTGCTATTAGATGTTATGCCATATCGCCCTAGGACTTTTTGATTAAAAATATTGTAAATATAAATACTTTCTGCACATGTAAAAAAATTTAAAAAAAAAATTGGAAAAAGCTCTGTTTCTTTTAATCTTGCACTTTATAAAAGCTTTAAAAAACTTTTTTTAATTTTATTACAATTAAAATCTTACCAGAAAGGCGAAAGTAAATAAATTAAATAAATTATGCAAAAAAAACAACTTCAAAAGAGATTTAAGCTATCTATTTATAACGGCTTAAAAGTTTGGCAACAAACATCAAATTATATTACCTTTTGGGACACCCAAATATTATAACTGTTGTTATTGCGGACTTAGAAATATAGCTTCTTTGTAAATTTTAACCGTCTGTCTACAAGTGTTCAAAAGTATTACCAAATACATAAAATTAAATAAGCTATTGGGGCACCCTTTAATATATAATTTTAAAAATTTTTATCTGTTATAACGGTAATAGGAATCAGCATTTTGTTGAATTTTAAAGAATTTGTCTATAACGGTTCAAAAGATAGGCCTATATAGGTCAATTTATGAGGACACCCTGCAATTTTTAAATTAGTTTTTCTTTTACTTTTTCCTATTGTGAGCCATAATGATACTCAATTTTTTTAAACTTTAGAGTGGTGTCCTTCACGGTTCATAATACACTCAAAAAACATATATGTTGTATGGGTACACTCTTTAACTTTTAAGATTATGAACTGTTTTTACAACGGGACCAATCTGCAAGCATAATCTATCAAATTATTAAAAAAATTTTAAATCTCTTCAGAAATGACTTAATTCTGCAGGCACAAACATTAAAAGAAAGGAGCATTCAGACGAATTGATAACCTCATTCTTTTTTTTTTTGAAGTCGGTTAAAAATAGCAATATTCCATTGTTTTTTTTTAAGCTGATTAAAATGAACTAAAAGAATTTAAAATGATTCGTTGGTTTTTAATATGAAATTGACTCTACACATTTGATTCACGTTTAAATCGTTTCGAAAACTTTGGTACAAAACAAATCGTGACATAAAAAAAAACGGGTGCATTCATCTCTAGTTGATACCAGACATTCTACTTATTTCTATTACTAATGACTTTCTTCATACAATAAATAAAAATAATACAATTAGAAAGATGTAAAACTAACAGCTGTATGCATAACAAAAACGTAGAATGAGTTTGGCATGAATAAAGAAATTGATAAGGCTCCCAGTGTGTTTTGCCGTCAGCCTGGTACTTAAAATAATTGCAGATTGTTGCCGTGATCCACAACTATATTTTGGGATTATTTTTCATGTCAAATTGTGTTAAGAGCCTTGCAGAGACACTGCCTAGTTTCGTCACTTATTCCAACTGTAAGTGTTTTACAAAATAGAATTCAACTTGAATTATTAAAAACAAATGTTAAAAGTATGTAAAATATATCACAACTATTTTCGGCAGTGTTAGCTTCACATTGACATTAACGAAATCAAATGTAAATGTAAATGTAAATGACCTTATGATTTCAACTCACATCTTGCATATTTTTTAATTTATAATTGGATTTTTATACAAAATATCATTTGTTTTTAATAATAATAAATTTTAAAAACTGGAATTCTATTTAAAATAAAATTAAATTACAAAATACCATATAAAGGGTCACAATTTATAATCACACACAAAGTAAAAGAAAAAATTAATGGGACCCAAACAGATTACTGCTGCTCGTAAGTATCTTAAGCTGTTTTTAAGTTTATTTAGTAGAACAAAAAAAAAAAAAAACAAACACAAATTTGTTGGTTTCCACATAAATAAATGTAGTAAAGTTATAGTTACTGATATTTTAAATTTTAAATTAATACAAAACTTGTTTTCAATTAAGCACTTCATAAGATGCGATGGTTCAAAATAAATAATTTTTTTAATTAAATACAATTTTTTCTTATCCGATTAAGACTTCAGTTTATCAGATCGCTAATAAACGTACGTTTGAGTTGTAAAGACGGTAAAGATAATTTCTTGTAAAAAAATATTTTTCCATGACTGCAATTGAACTTAGAAATCTAAAAAATATATTTTCAAAAAAGTTGTTACTATCCAGCAAAAAATTTTAGAAAAGGTAATCGAGTATAGAATTAATCATATTTAGCGGAATGACTTCCCAACTAAATTACCAATACAATGATTTTATCAAATATACTGCCGATTTTACAATATTCGAACAGAATTTCTTTCGCATACGTTTACCCAACAGAAATGGAAAAGCACACGCTCATAGGCGTCTACGTATTTATTGTGTATTTATATGGGCAAAATCACATGTTGTCATAAAAACTCACGAATGCTTCGACCGATTTCGTGCAAACTATAGATAAACCAATTAACGACCATGCGAACAAACCCTTAATTTAATCGAATTTGGTTTGACCATTCCTTAGTTATAAGTCACAACACACTTGCAACAATTTTTTATTTAAATATATAGATAAAGAAATTTAGGAAAAATAATTTTCAAAAAATGCTTGCTCTTACTCGTTTTCACCTTATTTTATTGAAAAATTGTATTTGACTTCTACTATAAAAATTTATGAATACCAACAAAAAATTTAAAAATGCAATACGAGTGAAAAGAATTATATATTTTTTGTATATTTTGAAAAAGGACCTTTAACTTAATATCAGATTAAACCCTAATACTAGGAAATTTTTTTAATTTTGAAAAATTGTTTAAGCTACAAAAAGAGTTCTTAGAAATCCAACCAAATAAGTGTATGTATGTCTATGTTTTAAAAATTACATTAATGTGAAAAATGAAAAATGAAGTTAAATTTTGCAATCGATTTTCGTTTTTACTTATTGTGCATTAAAATATTAAGCAGATGCGGCCACTTGTTGGATTATTTAGTTAGATTTCATTGCCTTATAAAATATAAGTATTTGCAAAAATATGTTTTTTTATCACTTTAATAAAAAACCATTTTTCTAAGAATATTCAAAAGTAGTTTCTTTTAGCAAATAGTGATAAGAACAAAAAAGTTTTTGTCGTATTAAAATGCAATGAAAACTTACGAAAAATATAGTAAAATACAAGCGAAAGAATTATTATGTTTAAAAATTTTTTTATTTTAAATATAAAACTTCCTTATTTTAGATTAAATAGTATTTAAATTTTGTTTTATATAATAAAACTTCATAAGAACTTATGGATATATACTTATGGGTGTAAAAGATGCAATTTGTTAAAAAAAAACTTTTAAAGGAAAAATATAGAAATTATAACTACTACAGCTTCTCTTATGTTTTTTTAATTTGAATTTGTTAATTTTGCAGGAAAATAATATAAATTTTGTTGAGTTTTATTTGATTACATTTAATAAATGGTTTTTTCCCAGCAAATAATTAGACATTACCTGAAAAACTGCTTTCCGTATTAAAGAGAATACCTTTAAATACGTCAATGTTATTAATTCTCAGTAATTAATTATAAAAGTTTCATTCCTTTAAATAATAATTGGGTTGGTAATCTAGTTGAAAAGTCCTTCCGCCAAAAATGATCAATTAATTACTTAATTTTTAATACACCTTTTGTTGTTTTGTAATTTTGGGAGAGACAATTCTTTTTAGTGGCTTCTCATGCTGTTTCTGAAGCTTCTGTACTCAAATGGAAATAAATTCGTTTTTCATAAAATTTGGATAAAATATTGTAAGAAAAAATTAAAACAGTAATTGAGTGTTTGCTGTGTTTTTGTATAAAACATTTTTGAGTTGTTATTGTCTTTTTGTCTTATTGATTCAATGCAGTTCTCATTTAGTCAATTTGGCTTTTAAAATAAGACTTTCTGGTTTTCTATACAAAGTTTAGGTAAAATCCGCTGATGAGCTATTTGATCAGTAGTGAAATGCCCATATGGATATGCTTTCCCCGCAGTTATACATTCCATTTGTGGTTTTGAATAAAAAGTATTTCATGAGAGTATCATGAAATAATTATATTTCAAGCAATCAAGCACGAATAAAGTAAATTAAATTGTATTTTTATTATAAAATATGATATTGGGCTTGTTTGTTTAACTAATATTAGTTTATCCCAAAATAATTTTTTAAATAAAATTCTTTATTATTTCTTTACTTTATTGAGCTAAAATAAATAATAATTTCAATAATTTCAAATTAAATAATAAAAATAACTATTTTTATTTTAGACAAATTTTTGCGCTGAGCTTAGAAGCTTATATTTAATAAGTATTTTCTTTTAACAGAAACAATATGAACAGTAGAATCACCATAACATTTATCATTCTATTTGATATGTTAAGAAATGGAATATTAATAAAAGGTGATATTTTTGTTTTTCCAATTTTTCTAATTCTCGAACAAATTGCATACTAATATGACTATGAGCTGCTTTCCCTTAAGACTTCTCTGAACACATTAATACTTACAAATACGTAGAAATGCTTTAAAAGAACTGCAACAACAAAACAAGTTTTAACAAAATTGCAATTTGTAATAGAAGACAACAAAGCCATGCTTTATAGAGATTAAATATTTGCCTGTTGTAAATTTAAGTTGCTTAAAGTTTGGTTTTGTATTGATTCATTTTCATGGAGAAATCACTTAATATCAAGGTACAGTTTTGTCTCAACATACGTTTGTGTGAAGCATATTCCTAATTTGAATATGAAATCAGGTATATGGTTGGGTTTTAAATTTAGCTGCTCAAAATTACTACGTATTCTCCGTTTACACTAAGAAAATAGATAAAGAAGAATACAAATTAAGATATCTTTATCAACTCTTAGAATAAAGTGTTACGTAGCCCCACGAAATAAAAATAAATTAAAATAAAATTTTCGGGAAATTTTGATTTTAATAAATCAATAGCTGCGGCAGCTGTATGAAACGCAGCATCATCCTGTAGCATGCAACTCTCGCCCTAATCAGTATAATCAGTACTGTATTAAATAACAAAATCATTCAACGTGGTGTAGTAGCGAAATCCATTGATTTCAACGCCAGCCCCGTTATAATTTTTAAAGAAACAAATTTCATTGATACCACTCGCGTTATGTGTTGTAACCTTTGAAGTCTATTGTCGATTGGCTTGTTTATTAAAAAGCCTGTTAAAAAATATATGATTGTAATTTGAGTCTATACGTTCCGCGAATTGATGACTGAATTTTAAAAGTAAATGTGGAAAAATTTCGTAGCGATATTCAAGCGTCATTCTATTCATGATGAATTGCCAGAGTATACTGGATTACAAATATCAAGGGGCAAGCGCAGTATGACAATTCGCTTGCCAGCTAAGCTTTTTGTTAATTCTTCCGGGCTTAGAAAAGCTCATAGATAAAAGTTAATTGAATTAAACAACTTTCAAACTAAATTCTCAGTGTATTTCCTATACATATATGTATATACCATACACGAGTGCCTGGCATAAACACTTTAAAATACAAAAATGTAGAATTTTGTTCCAAAAATACCAAAAACCACAAAAAGATATTTGGAAAATTGCTTAAAATCAACAAGAAAACTCAAACAAAATTACAAAAGAAAATCATGACTTATCGGATTTAGTTCATCGAGAAAGATGCTGCAGTAAAGTTCGATAGCAAAAAATAATAATGTTAAGTGAAGTGGTTAAAGTAATGCAAAATGATATTCCTTCTGACTTGACAAAAAGTATGTGAAAAAATAGGGAACTTTTGAATAAATTTAAAAAATTCGAAAACGTCTTTAAAGAAGCACAATCTTGTTTAAGGATAATTGTAAATAATCAAAAAAGATTTTTAATTTTTTTTTAATTTGCGTCGACTAAAATTATTATTAGTTATTATTTTTATGGTATCCAGAAAGACGGACGCAAGAGATAGGCGGATTCAGTAGCGTGCCAGGTTTCCTGTTTGGTACGGCAGAATTAATTTAATTAAAACATTAAGTAATAATTATAATAATTATTTGTTATTTTTTTATTTTTTCAATATTTCGCCACGCCGTTGGGTGGCATTCCCAGGAAACAGGAAACAAAAAATATTAATAATAATTTTTTTTCCAAACACAAAATTAAATTGCAAAAATCCAATATACTAAATATTTATTTCTTACATTTTTAAATTTATTTAAATTATATAACACTCTAGTATTAGGTTAGAGTTTCACAAGTTAAGTTGTAATTCCTTTTTCGGACCCATTTCTGCAAAACTATCTATAACATCTTCCGCATCAAGTAAAACTAAAAACTCTTGCTCGACGAAACCTTCAAGCGTTCTGCGTCATTGTAGATCTTAGCTAATTTTTGATGATCGCTAATTTTGAAAAGCTTCTCTCAGATGTTCAACTAGTGGTCAAAAAATCAGAAACTACTTTATAAAAGTGGAGATACCTGGTTTTTCTGTCTACATTTACGAATATTTGTTATCGTAGCTAAATCTTAATCTCGATCCATAAAAAGCTAAAAATACATTATGGCAAAAAGTGTTACAGAATAGCAATACCTTAATATAAAACAGCAGTAGTCAAGACTTGACCGTCTTATATTCGAAGAAAATCGTACGAATATGGCTCCAGCCCAAAGTTCTCTGGCACATTGTAGTCGTATATTTCGGTATCATAAATCCCAGAAACGGAAATTACGACAACTTAAAATGATATCAAGATGAAAATACGGTTTTTTTTTAAACAAGTAAAATGAATTTCACAAAATGTTCCCCTTTTTTAAATCTACCTTAAAGGTTTTTACGTTACAGTTGGTAGCATGTGTTTTTATGCATGTAAACGAATAATGTCATCATGGCAAACATTGTCTTGGCTGTTGTAACATGGGATGTGAATAGTAAAATAACTACATTTCGTATTCATGACTGTGTTGTAATGGCTATATAACTAGTGAAAACAATCAAAATAAGTGAGATAAACCATTTAGAAGTCTCCACTTATTACTTTGTTACGGTGCGACAACACTAACTGTGTGTGCTTGCATAATGGTTATGAGTATGTGCTCTTGCATTATCAAAGGATAGGAAAAATACTAACAAAAAGTATGCAACGTTGGCAGAAAAAATCAACAACACCATGCGTGATTATGTATTCGTGTTCTTGTGTGCGTGGGAAAATGTCTGTGTTTTGTACTAAAAAAGAAATATCATGATAACACAGATAATGACTTTAATATTTTACAAAATTTTAAGCCATGAAAAAATTGCATGCCATTTTCCTTCGTCTTCAAAAGCACATTTATTGAATTTGAGAGACGATGAAAGGCAATTTTGCATGTCGGAAATTAAGCTTGAACGCAACAAAAAGAAGTCATTATTGCATCGCATTGGTGTTAAGAGATATGTTGAAATTTGTCCTAAGTAAATTAATGTATTTTATATAAAATATAGTAAAAAATTTCATTCCATTAAAAAAAAATAATGTAAAAAAAGTAGTAAAACGTATGAAATTATTTTCATGATAATTTAAATCCGTATTGAAGAAAATTTTATAGTTCAAGTAGGATTTTTTTAATAAATCCGTTCAACCGTTATTAAAGACAAATTGGAGTCTTATTTGCTAAAAACTTCAACATAAAACTACTGACAATTTTTCGGTAATATAATCCGGTACTTCTTCAATGCAATTAAATGAAAACTTTCTTCTAAATGGAATTTTTTAAGTTTAAACAGAGTACTTAGTTATCCGCGTGAAATAAGTGCAGCTCATTTTATTTCACTGTTGGAAGAAATTGTTGCCAGACACATTTTGTTGTTTATAAACTTAAAACAAAAACATTTAGTGATTTCTTACTGTGGAAAATTTGATATATAAAATGTGATGTCTATCTCGCGATTTAGAAGAATTTAACGTTTTATTATTTTCACGTGTGGTATATTGTTGTAAAAAGATATATGATTAGCGTTTGTTTGAAAAATTCTGCATTATATAATGCCTACTTGCTTTATTTCACAGCTTTGGTAAAATGTTGCAAGAAACATTTCATATGTTTTACACAGCAACAACAACCATTTTTTCATACCAATTTTTTATGCGCAAAAATTCATATGTGAAGCCCGGCTAATCAACGCCGAAGCCGAATATTCATGATAGAAAAGTAATACTCTGTATTTGGTAGGATCAAAAGGGTATTTTGTATTATGAGCTTTTAACGATCACAGGGGATTTGCACCAAAGACAATTGATTCGTTTGAAGAGAGCAATCAACGAAAACGACAAGAAATTGCGACCAGACAGGAGCCCATTTTCTTCCATCAGGACAACGCTCGGCCACATGTAGCAAGACCGGTCAAAAGCTATTTGGGAAAAAGTGGATGATAAGTTTTGGCTAATCCGTTTCATAGCCCAGACCTTGTCACTTCTAAACAGGATATTAGAAATTGGCTTATTTTATTTCTTACCCCAAAACCAGAGCAGTTCATCTGTAGCGAAATACATCTGCTACCAGAAAGTTGGGAATTAGTAGTGGCTATTAATGGAGAGTATTTTAAATACATTATCAACTTATTTTGCTACTATACAAATGCATTTTTCAACCAAAACATCGATATTCTTAACTTGTAATGCAAGATTTGAAATAGAACCAAAACCTTATTATAAAAAAACAAGAGCAGAATGTTTGTATGTTAAATAGTTAGTGGTCCCTCTCACCTTTGGTAAGGACTAAACAGTAGAGAGCTTTTTAACAGTGTTGTTTGATAAAGGAAGATATCCTAATGGGGGAATGGGTTCTTATCAATTAAATGAGAACAAAAGTTTTGTTTGTGGATTTTGTTTTAAAAAATTTTAATTTCTTTCTTTAGTTTTGTAACTGTTTTTTACGTTATTTATAGCATTATTGCAACTGCCAATCTTTCAGTAGATTTATAAAAACATTGTTTAAGGCAAAAATGTAGAAATGTTAAATCTTGCCAATATATTATTATTTTAAGAAATTAAACCTGTGCTTTCGTCTTTGTTATCAAAAGTGAAAAGGACATGAATTTTATGTTTCAAAAGTAATTAATTAGATGGACTAATTAATTGCCAATTTAATTAGCATTAATTGATAAACAATGCTAATGATTTTTTAGAATTACTATTATCTTTATTAGTGGTAATGCTTTTTAATGAAAAACTTTAAATAAAAAATTAGTTAAAAACAAAGTAATTGTCACTGACTAATGATTAAATGTTTTCAAAGCATTACCATTTATAAAAGTCACACCTTGCCTTTGTACACTAATAAATAAATACTTTAAAATTAAGAGGAGTATTATTTCAAAATGGTATTTCTGTCACAAAAATTTCATGAAAGATATCTCTTTATGTTGTAACATTTTCAGGAGAAGTGTGACAATATGAAAATAAATTTAAACGTGAAGTTTTACACCTTATGGATCTATGCATAATTCCTTTCTAGGGTTCTGCTATAAGAAATCAATGTTTCATAATAGCTATTATTTTTCAAATTGTAAATAGTAAATAAAACTTTTCATTAAAATTTTATTGCCATCATTAAATACAATTAAAATTAAAATATAGTCAGTGAATGTAGATGAATTGTTTTTCTTAACTTCTCAAGATTTTAAAGAAAAAAGAAAATTATTTACAAATGTATTCGGACGTT
The DNA here is from genome assembly GCA_916610165.2 of Gymnosoma rotundatum. Taxonomy (NCBI): domain Eukaryota; kingdom Metazoa; phylum Arthropoda; class Insecta; order Diptera; family Tachinidae; genus Gymnosoma; species Gymnosoma rotundatum. The sequence continues at coordinate 47,120,845 of OU744336.1, read as the reverse complement.
TTCCAAAGAAAACAAGAAATAATTAGATACCAGCAGAATCTAATGCGGCATTTTCTGGATCGCTACATCAAAAAAAAAGAATAGATAAAATCATTAACTATTTAACATAAAATATTTATAATCAAAAATGGTTTTATTGTTTTTCAAAGTATTCTCCAGCATGATTTATACACTTTTGCATGCGCTCAAACCAGTTGTCGAAGCACTTTTTCCACTCCGATTGAGACACCTCTAAAACATGGTTTTTGAACACTTCAACAGCTTCTTCTGGCGACGAAAATCGTTGACCAAGCATTTTTTTCTTGATGTGCGGAAACAAAAAGAAGTCATTACGTGCCAAGTCAGGGCTGTATGGCAGATGACCCATTAATTCGACGTTTTGGCAGGTCAAAAACGCTCTGGTTTGAGCCGATGTGTGAGAGCTCGCACTGCCATGGTGAACAATGATTCGTCTTCTCTTGTTGGTTTTTCGTATTTCTCCGGTAACTTCAGGCAAACAAATTGTAGTGTACCACTCAGAAGTGACCGTCCTACGTTGCTCAAGCGGAACAGTCGCCACATGACCAGTTTTGCCGAAGAAACAGGCAACCATTTGCTTTGAAGTGCTTCTTCCACGAACAACTTTCGTTGGATTTTGCTCGTACTCATAGATCCATGATTCGTCACCTGTGACGATCTTATAAACGTATTTTGAAGAACCGCAATCGTTTTTTTGCAACATTTCTTTGCACCAATCGACACGAGCCTTTTTTTAAGCGACTTTCAAATTGTGCGGGATCCAAAGAGAACAAACCTTTTTTACGGCCAGGTGTTCATGCAGTATCGAATGTATGCTGGTGGAAGAAATGTCCAAGGATGTGTCTATCTCTCGGAATGTCGCATGTCGATCTTGCATTATGAGTTCACGCACGGCATCAATGTTATCTAGCACAACAGCCGTTTTTGAACGACCTTCACGGAATTCGTCTTTGAGCGAGGTTCGGCCACGATTAAATTCATTATACCAATTTTTCACAGTGCTATAGGATGGTGCTTCATCGCCACACAAAGATTTAAGTTCATCAGTGCACTCTTGTCGTGATAATCCACGTCGAAAGTTGTGAAAAATGATGGCACGAAAATGTTCACGAGTTGATTCCATTTTTTTCTATATTAATTTTTCAAGTCACTGTAAACAACACAAATAATGATCGTACATCAAAACGTTTTGAGTACGATTATGCTTAAAAATGACAAACTTTCCAATGGAAAAGCCAGATTGCACTTGGCAGCACTCAGTGTTGCCAGGCAAGAAATATATATAGCAGCCCTCGTAGAACACGATATTAAAGCAAACTCAATCCATTAGTTGGATGCATGTTTAGAATCTTATTATAGTTCATTATGGGTAAATTCTATTACTCGACTTTAAAATAACTTCCTATCAGTCTTCAATCTTTTTAATTTTTAATAATATAATTTTGTTATCTCTTCGTGTTAAAAAAATTTTTTCCTAGTGATGCAGCAAATAAAGAAGCGAAATAAGTATTGAATATCCTTTTTGAATTTCAAAAATTTAAATTACTAATTACTTTACAAATTACAAATTATTTTAATTTTTGCTTTTTGCCTTAATGCTATTTAAATAAAACGATACTATAATCAAAACAATTTATAATGTGCTGGACCAATAACTTGTTATAAACTTTAAGCTGCCACGAAATAAGATCTTTTTAATAATGACAAAGATGTTCCCTCTTTTGTGAGAAACTCAAAAACTATTAGAATTAAATCGTAGGTGTACTAACACTAGTTATTGCTACATAAAAATACTATACTACTTGTAATGCTGCATCCGTTATATACTATTTCTTTACCATTCACAGGCCTATAAAGAGTAAGTGTGTCAAGATGTGACCTTGAAATAAAAGTACTTATTTTGCTCCACAAAACACTTTAAACTATAAAAATACGTACCAGTGATATAAGTTAACAGACTAAAACTGAGAATGACATTTACATTTAAAAATAGTAAAAATATGAGGAAGCTAAAAAGTTGTGTTGGCTTGTTGATAAAATACAACTATAAGAGAAATGCGTATACTTATGTAGTATTTCTATTATTTATTTAGTACTATGTAACAGTATTTTAAGTGCAAATGTTTGAAGTACTGCTTATTTTAATTCGAAATAAAATGCATGGTTACACCTTCTCTTAAGGCCTTATTTAACATTTGTCTGTTAACCGTTTGACATACATTTTGCGCATGGTCGTGATAAAACTAGATTAGGAATTAATTCAGTATTCAAATTAACACCCTCCCAGCATCAAGAAATATTTTCTCACTTGCTCATTGATATCATCATTCGTTTTACATTTATGTTTATGTTGTTGTTTATGAAATGTGAGGCACCAAGTGCACAGCTATAAAAAGGTTTATTTCTTATTACATACATGCTCGTGAAATAGTTGGTGATGTTCGTTTGTTGGTTCGTCTATTTAATAGTATAGGGGAGGAAAAGTAATGCCAGATATTTTTGTAATATTCAGAATATATTTTAACAGCAAAATTTTTAATATAACACGCCAACATTTCTTGTTGTTATTGTACGTTATTATTTCCTTAACAAAACGTAAGCAAGCATATTCTGTTAACTTTTCGTTACGATTTTACTAGCTTAAATATTGTTTTTTTATAATGGTTGAAATTAAAAAAAAAGAATAATAATAAATATTATTAGTTCTATATAAAATATTTACATAAAGCAAATGAACTATACTGATAAAGTAGGCATTAATAAGATAATAGATTCTCAGTTTAATGCTTGTTTAAATAAAAATTAATAATTTTTTGGAAATAGTTCTACGGAATTAATACTCGGATGTTAATATTTCATTGTGAAATTAAGGTGTTGTTTTTTTTACTCCAGTCAAAAGATTCGTCAATAAAATTTATACAGGAATAACTCAAAAAACAAAGTGCTTTTCATTAAAATTTTTTAGACTAATTTTTCGTTTTCAATATAAAATAGCACTTTATTTTTAAATATAGAACTCTTCTATGTATTGATTGTTAAATCATTTTCTTCATAATAAAAGATAAAAAAATTCAGAATATCTGAGTATTCAATTTTAAAGCTGAATGGCAAAAACCTTACCTTTTTATTTAAAAAACTCTTTACGGAGACCTTTAGAACTTAGACAAATGCCGTTTATTGGATTTTTTCTTTAAAGCTGGTACTCTTCTCAAATTTGTGAAATTTTTTGTGCAACATTAATTATTTCATGTGGATTATTTGACATTTAAAGTGTGGTGTCTTTCTCGCGTTTCGAAAGAATTTACCGTTTTATTATTTTCACGTGTACTACATTGTTTTACAAATGTAAAATAAAGACATACGACCAGCTGTTGTATGAAAAATTCCCCATGAATTCCCCATGAATAATGTCTACTTGCTTTATTTCAAAGCTTTGATAAAATGTTGCCGAAAACATTTTATATGTTTTTCCACAGTAAAAACAGAGTACTACTTCTGCAACATTTTTTTCGTGACTCTTTTATAAAAATTTATAATGCATGTGATTTGATTGCATTCCGCATGAAAAACGGAATGTCAGAAACAATGTGACTTAATTATTAATCCAATAAATAAATTAGTTTTATTAACAAAAATCACAAGTCTATACTTTATCATCTCAGAAAAGTTGTTTGATTTAACCTTATTTTTAATGTTTACAGATCCTTTGTGTTGTTTGTTTTTCTTTCATATCTGACTATTATAAAATTTAAGGTCTATGCGCTTTCAATAATTATTCATAGAAAGTCCTCAGTCTAGCCTACAATTCTATTGTTTGTACTTATGAAAACTACAAATATTATACATCAAAAAGTAGATCAAACTCACATAACCAGTTTTTAGGTTATTTTACAGAAAAAGTAAAAATGTAACCCTATAATTTTCCCTACAATGGCTACGTGTCTGTCCGTCTATTTCTTTACGCGTAATAAGCAGGCTTTTGAAATTTTCATGGACGTGTATTGCTATATATTTTAAATACAAGGGTCACATGTGAAATTTGCATAAACGAAAAAAACATAAATCTAAAGAGTGTCCCAATAGTGATGTGATTTTAACATAGCAAACTCTTTTTTTTTTTTTGAACCGTATTAAGAAGACACTTTATATATAAATATTTTTTATGTCCCCTTTAACAAAAAGTACAAACAAATTAAAATAAAAGTGAAACATACAGGCATGTTCTGAATTCCACATGAAATTTTCACTTCAAATTTTTCAAAAGCAATGTTGCTATAAAATTATTTTTTACTAAAACAATGCCTTGAAAAATTTGAAGTGAAAATTTCGTGTGGAGTCAGAACAGGCCTAAAAAGTGAGTCCCTATAATGATGTGATTTTAATGTATATGACTTTAGCTTTGCAATCAAAGTCGGCAAACCTTTACAATTCACATACTATAAAAAATTAAAATTAAATAGAGAGTAACGTGATTTTAACCTATACTGTATTTTCTTGAGTTGTAATATAAGAGATAAACAGCTCGTTGAAGTTTTTGTAACAAGTAATAAAAACAAAATTAAAAGGTGGTACCTGGAATCGAACCCTTTATGTGTCTGTCCAACATACGCTTGGCGAATCTTTTATTTAATTGCCTTCATTTAAAAAAAAAATATTTTTTGTTCAAATAAATGTATGTCAATATTAATGAATTGGGGTAAAAAATGCAGGTCATAATTAAAATATTCTAGTAATGTGGTTACATAAAACATTTTTTTTAATTCTTACGTTTTTATAGTCATATATTTCTTATAAGAACTTAAAATACTTTTCAGTTTGGTATTTGAAATAAAATATTCCTTAAAAATCTGGCAACTTTCTAACTTAACGACTGTGTAACAGATTGATGAGTAACAGTAACAGTAGCAAAACATTTGTTGTGCTGTTGTTGTTGAGCTTTAACATCAAACATTATTTTAATAGAATAGAATATAGCGCCTAATAGAACCATAACTAACGAGAGCAAAATCATTCGTTAGTAAACTGGCTGATGTGCGGCCACGTTCATGAAAATATAGCGGACGTGTTCTAAAATCAAAGTGTAATAAATATCAAAAATCCAATAATTGAATGAAAACAAAATAAGCTTAAATGAAATAATTATTTCAATTGCAATACAAAGATGTAAATGAGATTTTTAAGTTGTTAAAAATTTAAATTTAGTGCTAGCAAAATTTACTAACAACTTTATAATACGATTTAAAATCAAGCAAACTTAGTTGTGGTCTAACAACTTCCTGTTCAGTTGTAACATAAACATACGTATGTGTTCAAATGCTTCCGTTTCCTTCCTGCTTGAATAAAAATACGGACGCGTTGCAGCGCAGTTTTATGTTGTTTGGACGCGTGTTCTTGAAACGGTGTCTGTTTTAAAGTGAATGTGAGTGTAAGTGTATTTATTGGTGTTAAATTATTACAACGTATAAAAAATTTATGTTTAAGTGATGAGAAAATGTTTAAGCAATTTTTTTTTTTCTTAACGTCTGCTTAGAGGCTAAAGCGATAATTATGTTAGTGTGTACTTTAAATCACTCGGGAGTTATTTTTAGAGAGTGTGAGTGTCTTAAATTTCTGTTATTTAGCAAATAATTACGAAATCAAGCCAAGGATTAAAATTCTTCTTCTGCCATATATTTTAAATATTTACCAATCAAGTGTTTAGCATAAAATTGCAAAAAGCAATTAATAGTTACAAGCAGCAAAGGATAATAGAGGTGTCGTGCACGTTAACGGTTGGTTGGTTGGTTGCTTAGGGCCATGATTTTTATAAGACTCTTGATTACAGCAGTAATAAAGTAATTAAAAAGATAATGATTTTCAAGCACGTGTAAGTTTATTACCAGACTTCATTGATTGTTTCAAACTTAAAAAAAAAAACAAAAAAAAAAAAAAAACAAAGACGTAATTAATTTAGTAATAAATATAACGCCAACTTTAAACACATCGTTATAACAAGTGTTTGTTAGAAGTTTATTGCAGTTTAACAAAAACAAAATTTGACATGTGAATATTGAAATATTTAAATTTAAAGCGTGTTTTGTTTATAAATATTTTACATATCTTAATAGTTCATAGAAAAAAAGAAAAATAGAAAAAAATGAAATTTATGAAAACAAATAAACGTAAACCTTCAAGTTTAAACGTATTTTGTAATAATAAAACATAATAAAAAAAATACTATAGTGACAATTTAGAGATGCTGAACTTGAAACGATTTGAAAAATGTTTCTTTCTTTTATAAAGAAAACTTTCCAATATTAAAAGCTTTATTTTTTATTTGAAATCTAAAATTTCCTGCTGATTTATATTCCCTGATGTGAGTTTCTAATTTCTAAACCAGCGGGGATTTGTCATGGATAGTATATTTATAATAAATTCTTAAACACTTAAAACACGTTTCAATGTTTAAATAAAATACAATTTTTGTTATATTTCAACTTTGACATGTAACGACTTAAAATATATTTTTATATTGCTAAGATTGTAGTCAAAAGAATATTTCGTCTGAAAATAAATCAAATAGAAATTATTAAAACCTAAACTAAGTAAATATAACAAAATTTGGTACATAATTTCTATTTTTGACATTAAAATTTTTTCTAATTAAAAATGATAAACAAATAAATTAATTTATTTTCTGATTAAAATTTAAATACATTTTTATTGATTTCATTATTTATCTCATTAGAAAGTTTTTTTAAAATTAAATTCATAATTAACTTAATTAATTATTTAATAAGGAAATGTTTAATTTATCATATAATTGAATCAATTAAATATTTAATTACATTTAGCTCTTAAAAATAATAAAACTATTAATAGCAACAAAAACGATTTCTGTATATCACTTCGACTCATATTAATATTATTTCTTTTTAAAATAAAAAATATACTTAACTTTTTTTGCAATTTGAAAAAAAAAAAAAATTATGATTCCCATGTTCCAATTTTTTTTTAAATAATTGTCAAAATGCTTATATTCAAATGGTTAGTAACCAAAAAGTAACTAAATAAACTTTAAATTGTAAAATCTTCAACGATAAGCTTTACTTTATTTATTGGACACAGTAATATGCCATAAAAGAAATATTCACTAGTCTTATTAGAAGATTAAGTATGCAGTAAGCTTTTTAACAAGATTTAATTATAATCTTTACATTAAAAATATATAACAAACTTTAAAAATTAAAGACTTCTTTTAATAAAATAATATGTTAAATAAATTTCATTAAACTTCTTAGAATCTTTTATCTGTGTCCGCATAATGTTTTCTTCATTTTCTATCTTTGTAGTGACAACAATATTTTTATACTCTTCACCACAAAAAGTGGAAAAAGGATATATCTAAGTCTGCCATTCCTTTTGTATTATCTACAATATACACTTCTGACCCCATAAAGTATAAATCTTAAGCTATGTCCGCCTGTCCATCTGTCCGTCCGTGTTAGTGTTGAAATCAAGTTTTCCAAAGCACTAGAGAAAATTTAAATACGCCAATTGATTAGATATAGTGTCGAAAAAGGTGCTATTGGAAATTAGCAAGGCCGGTCCATGTGCTTAGACGAAGCGGGCAAAACACCACGCCTACCTCTAATTTTTCCATATCATTTGCAACAATGAAGTAATTCCAATCAAAACAGCAACTATATGTGACGAAAGATAATTAAAAAATGAGAAAAAAACATCAAGTCAAAAAATTCGCGTTTGCCTATATTTTGCGGGGTACGGGCCTCTGAAATTAAACAATTTTTTAATATATCAATATGGGTATTATTTAAAAGCGTTTGATGAGATGCTTAAGGTAATACTAATAATTTTTAGAAATGCCTAACCCATTAAGAGTCAATGAAATTTTTGTGTAAAATTATTTAAAGCACTTAATTTTTTTTTTCTTACTTTCTAATTTTCTGCCACTCCAATATTTGCTTTTTTTTATTTGAGTTACTTCACTAAACTAGATTTACATATATGGTAAAGGGTATATAAAATTCGACATAGAAGAATAAAGCACTTATCACACAAGAAATTTTACAAATGTCAATAGCACCATTTTGAAGATTTTGAAATAAATCTAAATAAATTTTATTTTTACGCTTGAATGCATCACAATAGTGATGGTGTACTGATTATCGAAAAACGTTTTTTATTAATGCTTAATAAAAATGCTTTACAAAATCTACATATTTAATTATAACTAGCAAACCCAGCGAACTTCGCCTCGCTCCAATTTTAAGCCTTCAGACAAACTTTAGAGTAATAATACAAAACAATTATCAATTATCATCAAATATTGTGATAAAAAAGAGGCCCGATAAATAAAGTTTCATAAAAAAAAAATCAATCTTCGATTTCTCTAATTTTCCGCATTTCCCATTTTCCAAATTTTCCATGTTTTACATCAAGAACTTTTTTCAGTTGGAAAGCCATTAAGGAATAATTTCATACAAAATTTCGTTAAAAAAATCAATTTTCGATTTTTCCAATTATCCGACTTTTTCGGAGGGATTTTCAGAAATTTTCTTCCGTAAAAACCTTCTCCTCGAAAATACGAAAAAATTTTTTTGTCAGTTGCTCGTTGATTAAATAGAAGATTTCCTATTAGTCTTCTACATAAAAGAGGGCTGTAGATGGGAGTTGTGCGTCAAATACTAATTTTATTTAAACTGATTATTGATTTTCAATTTTCAAATAAATTTAAAAAATTTAAAAATATGAAAAATATTTATTTAATTAAAGTATATATATTTTTTTTAAATATTGAGTATGTTGTAATAGATTGAATACGTAGCTTAATATTAATAAATTAAAGATCCAAATTTTTCTTCTTTAAAGATTCTCTTATGCTTCCTTTAAACATAAAATCGTTTAAAAAATGTTGTATATTTGTAAAAAATTTTATTCTCACGTTTGTGTGAAACTAATTACCTCGTTGGTATATAATAATGCAGTTTTAATTATATTTAATTACAAAATATACTGCTTTTTTTTTTGTATGCTGGATGTTGTACAAAGTTCTTTTATTATAATTGCAGAATACAATCAATTAATTGAAAAAATGGCACTTGTTGGCAAAAACATCTTAGTAGACTTGTATAAGCTTATAGACTGCAGATAGATGATCTCATATAAAATATAAGCAAATATAAATTGATTAATTCATTTTATCATTCATTTCGATTTATCAAATTAATTTAAAAGAAATATATACGAAACTTTGTATAAATGAAAAAAAATATTTATTTAATTAAATAAAAACTTTATTCAAAATCTAAATATTTATAAAGGTTAAATCCCAAATTTGTTGTTTACTCGTAAAGTTTTCTTCAGAAATAATTTTTTTTTTTCAAAAATAATTTGCCGGTTGGCAAAGGTTTCTTGACATAACACTTATTCTTATTTTCCAATCATGACATTGTAGTAGATTCTGTCATATATTCTGAAGATGCCAACAAAAATGATTCCGAAGTTCAAGAAAGTTCCAAACTTTAATATTTATGCACATTCTGTATTATTCTGTCACGTAAAAAACAATATTTTTGTATTTCAAATTATTTTGATTTTAAAATACTTTCGTTGCATATTAAAATATAATTTCTTTAACTTATGTCTGACAATATTTTTTGTTCACATTTCCCTGGAGCATTATATTTACGAAAGAAAATCGATGTTAAAAAAAGTTTTAAAAATTTCAAATAAAATGTGATAAATATTTCCCAAAATTTATACCAAAAATATTTAAAAATATTTTCATCTAATTGACATCAATTTATCTTTTATTGCAAAACACTTTATATTTGAATACATTATATAAACACAAGTAAATTAGAAACAAGAACATATTTTGAAATTATTTAATTTGTTTACTTCATTTAAAATTATATTGATGTGGCAAATTAAGTCATTTAACCATAAACAAAATGAAATGAAATAATTCTATCACTTAAACATGAACATTAAAAAATTATTTTTTATTTTCTGTGACCAAATTACAAAAGAAAATAGAATTTAAATAAACAAGTAGTTAACGGATTGTAAACTAAATGTGAAAAAATGTATATGTATGTATGTATGTGCTATTTCATTTTGATTAAGGGTGCGCTGCGGCTTTGCTGTTTGAAATTCATTTAGTGACTAGAAGAATAGTAGTAAAAAGTTATTTTAAACATTTTGGCGATCAACTACTTTTATTAAAGAAGAAGAAGAGTAATAAAATACGTTTGCTTTATTTACAAGCTTTATATAGCATATGATTGAGAAAAATATGATATTGAGTCAGGCCTGGGAAGTTTTATATACAAATACATTTCACACAACATATATTATTACTTAAAACTGGGTGAATTTTTTAAATAAAAGCACGAAAAATATACATTATTATGTATAAATAAAATTTTTATACTAACTGCACTGCTAACTGCACATTCAACTAATTTCATAAATTAAACTTAGGTTAGTCCTAGGAGTGACTCCAGATTTCCTAAAATACATGAAATAAAATTTTATATTTCTAAAAAAAAATGTTTATACAATTTGTCAATACGGGGGACTGACGAGCTGACATTTAAGACATGTCTTTTTGTAATCCCCTTTTGAAGTTTAAATTCGAAATTTTGCAAACTTATGTATGCTCTGTTTTTTTCGTGATTACTTTTTGAAATATAATAATTTTTTGCTTATTTCTTAGAGCAAAGAAAATAAAAACATTAATATATTTTGTTATACCCTTCACCACAAAAAGTGGAAAAATGGTATAACTAAGTTTTGTCATTCTGTTTGTAATTTCTACAATATCCATTTCCGACCCCATAAATTATATGTATTCTGACTTCTTACGTATAGCAAAGTCGATTGAGCGATGTCCGTCTGTGTCCGTATTAGTGTTAAAATCGACTTTTCAAAGGTAATTTTGATTTCAAGAAAAATTTAAATACGCCAATCGATCAGATATAGTGTCGAAAGAGGTGGTATTGAAAATCAGCAAGATCGGTCCATGTCCCTAGACGCAGCAGGCAAAACACCACGACTACCTCTAAGTTTTCATATTATTTGGGACAATAATAACCAAACAAAAAAAAAAAAAAAACAAATATATGAGCGATAAAGAATTAAAAAATAAGAAAAAAATCAAGCGGAAAAATTCGCGCTCGCCCATATTTTCCGAGTTACGGGCCTCTAAAATTTAAAATTTTTTTTAAATATTAATAAAGTATTATTTTAAAGCCTTTGAAGATATCTTTAAGGAAATACTAAAACTTTTAAAAAATGCTTAACCTATTGAGGGTCGATGTTATTTTTATGTAAAATTATAAACAGTACTTAATTTCTTTCTTATTTTTTAATTCTCTATCACCCAAGTATTTTCTTTTTTGTTAGGCGTACTTCACTAAACTAGATTTACATAGATGGTGAAGGGTATATAAGATTCGGCACAGCCGAATATAGTACTCTTACTTGTTTTTTACTCAACCGGTTTTTTTGGGTTTTGTAAACAAATTGTTTCAGTCACAATGTCTGTCACAGTCCTTTTTCTCTGCACTTGTTAGAAGTGGAATCCTAAAATTTTCCGTTATTGATGTAAACGGTATAACAACAAATACATGAAATTAAAAGGTGTACCGAAATTGACGTGATACTCATAAATTTTTATTACTGCGATAAGCAGACACAATAAATTTGTTCATTGTAAATAAAAATGTGTGCCCCAATACTGATGTGATTTTCACTTATATGGATTTTGTTCGTCTTTGCTGTAGGTACAAAAATACTTTATTTTGCGTTATGGGAAAATTCTCATGAAAAAAGTTTGTCTAAAGTCTTAAAAATAAAAACCGAAAAATTACTAAAAAAAAAATAAATAATAATAAAAATACTTTAGAAAAAAATAGTTGCTATCAATGCTTTTTACATTTATTTTTATTTCTTAAGCATTGTGATGCCAAGGCTTGATATGATCCTTTGGCGATTTTAGCTGCGAAAGTATTGAGACTGAATCCCAAATTATAGTTTTTTTAGTATAAGAAAATAAATTGGACAAAACAAAGAATTGCACGTTTTAAGTCTTTCATGAGAATTGTTACTTTTCATGGGTTCATATAAAGTCGCTGTCAGCATCGACTAGTACCTGCCGAGTTCATCAAATTATCTACAAATTTCGTTTATTAGAGTAAATCGTGCTATTTCATATTGAAAAACAAATCAACTTGCTCCCTGATAAAATATCGTGTCACAGAAAATAATTATAAATATTTTTTTTAGCAAACATTTTCCTAAAATTACGATTTTAATTTTTTTAATATCCTTATAGATCTTGCAATTTGTCCTTACAATGGTACAGATTTTTTCAACAAAATTGTAATGCAAGATTTAATTCAATAAAAAATACGATACGAATTTTATTTATTTTGCTGCAACAACGGCTTTCTTTAACAATAAATTATTAAACAGTTTGTGTTTTATTAAACAATAAATTGTAATATCTTTTAAGAAATGACACATAAACTAACAAATAATAACTACTAGAATTTAATATCTTTTGAACTCTATATGAAATAATTTCAAACACTAATATGAAAATTCATGCAAAACCATCTTACAGCATCTGTCTTTTCCTGATAAAGAAAGTAATTACTAATCTGCAACAGTGTATGTCTGTGGGAAACATGACTGCAATTTATTCTTTTGGAAGTTGGTGGAAAACTTGTTAAAAACTTCATTATAAAGATATAGACCCTGGAGAGCTGCTGTTGACTTGATAAGGAATTTTAGATTGTGTAAGCCAGAAAGAGAAAGCTAGCGAGAGTTTGATAAAATATGAAAATAAGGGAAGCAAAAGTTTTTATAGTTTTTCCATTGTCTTAGGTTCTTAGTTTTTTGTTAAGAAAGTTGGTGACTTAAATCAAGGAGACAGTTTCAAGGGTTTTATAGAAAAAAAAAATAAAAAATAGGTGTTTTCGAGTAGATGCGGTAAAGTACAGATAGAACAAATGATAAATAAAGTTTGTAAGCAAAACTAAAGATGTATAAGAAGTGCTTTTTTGTAAAACAATTAAATTAAAGAACTTTTTAATAAAAGCAATAAACAAGAAAACTTAAAACTTCGCATGCAAATACAAAAAAAAGAAAAAAGAAAACAAAAATAAAAATAAAATAAAAACAAATAAATAAAGAAAAATAGGAAAAGTTTTTAACGAAATCTTTAAATGGCTTAAATTTGACAAAAAATAATTATAAAATCTGTTGTTGCTTCGGTTTGGTTTGATGTTAAGAGTTTTCAATATTCAAGTGAATTTTTGTGGTGTGGATTTTGCACACACATCAACAACAAAAAACAAAAAGAAACACTTCAAAAGTTTGAGTGTAGTTCTGAAATTCTTTTGAAATTAAAATTTGTGTACTCATGTGGTTAGTACAAAATAAATAACATTCAATAAAGGAAATTAAAAATAATATTGCACATGAAATCACAGGAATTTTTTAACAACATCTTTATCATCAAGTAATTTACGACATATAGAAAAATTTTTATTCCAACAAATATTATGTATGATGAGCAGCAAAAACAATTTAAACAAGTACTGGGGTAAGTGAATTTTACTTTATATTCGTATTTATACTTTTATCATATTTTACACATATTTAATACTAATTTTAAAAATTTTGCTACTAATAGTGCATTTATATTACACAGATCATCTAGTTCTTATGAGATTTCGATTTTCAGTTGATTTTTAGCAGATTTTTTTACAAAATAAAATCTACTATGCAACTGCTCTAAATCAAGTATAAATTAGTGATACAACTATGCTTTTTCCCATAAAAGTACTAAAAACTACAACGCTGAACAACAAAAAATGACATTTTTATTAAAATACAAATCAAAATTAATAAAAAAAATTTTAACTTTTTTAATAAAAAAGGAATTAAGGTGAAGATATATTATAACTGAAAAAATTCTGAAGTATATTTGTACTTAAATTTTAATGCCTATTCTTCTGATTGTTATATGAAGTGTATGAAGAATAGAACAAAAATAAGTTTTTTTTATTTGTAATTTTTTTAGTTGTTAACCTTAAACAATGATACGTAAATAATCAAAACAAATTTCACCGGTATTTAAATTTTGAAGTGACGATATTCTTCTACTTTTTAAGTTCAATTTTGTTTAATTGAAATATTTTCGTAATTTTCGAGATTTTCTTTGTTTTGTATTCTATATGTTTTATTTTAACCCTTATCGGACGCGACTTTTCACACGTTTGATTTTCACCAGGTTGTAGTTATTTTTAACAAATATGAAAAAAAAACAATAGTATGTTATTATACATTTATATTCATTTCTTTTCAGTTTTGTTACAAATTATTTATTTTTTGTACAACTACTACATGTCTGAGTTTCTGATAATTATTTATATACTTGTAAGGTATGGTATCATTTTCTTCTTCATTTGAGTATTGTATAGGAACTATAACTCTTCTTTTCTTAGAAAATAACGAAGCGTTATTGCTAAACTCATCACTAGAGCTAAAATCACTTTCAGAAATTTCTTTGATATTTATAATATTTTCTTTATTCATTTTATGGGCAAAAAATAAATTCAGACATTAAAAAAAAGAATTGACAGTTTATTGCACAAGTTAAATGCTCTGCTAATAATGACAAACTGAAAAGATTCTTATGCTCAAACGGTAACGGTAAATACGTATTTTCAAATGGTAACGGTAAATTGAAGAAATGAATGCATTTTAAAAACAAATCTCATCAATAGACAGTATGTTTCGACATAATTCGCCTTGTCACTTCACACGTGCCATACGACCGTTGCAGAAAAATACTGTTGTCACGTCAGAGGTGACTTACGACCGATAAGGGTTAATCAAATGTAAATTGAAAGATCATTTTACCAGCATCCCAGCATTCGGATTTTAAACTTAATTTATATTTTTTGTTCAAATCTGTTTTTAAAATTTTTGTTGAGACACGAAATTTTCGAGCTCAGTAAGATTTGAATAAAACAAGCAAGAGCGCTATATTCGGCTATACCGAATCTTATATACCCTTCACCATCTATGAAGGTCTAGTTTAGTGAAGTAACTTCCAATCAAAAAAGCAAATATTGGGGTGGTATAGAATAAAAAAATAAAAATAAGATTTAGTACTGCATCGGCTCTTACTGGGTTAAGCGTTTTAAAAATTTTTTACTATTTCCTTAAAGATCTTTTCAAAAACTTTAAAATGATACCCATATTGATATTTCAAAAAATTTTAAAATTTCAAAGCCCCGTAACTCGTAAAATATGAGGGAGCGCCAATTTTTTCACTTGACGTTTTTTTCTTATTTTTTATTGCTCTCTCCCCTCATATATTTATTTTTTTGATTGGAGTTACTTTGTTGTTCCAAATGACATGAAAAAATTACAGGTTGGCGAGGTGTTTTGCCTGCTGCCTCGAAGGACAGGGACCAATTATGCCTATTTCCAATTGCACCTCTTTCGACACTATATCTGATCGATTGACATTTTTTTTTCGTGAAATGAAATTTGCTTAAGTTCAACTCTAACACGGACGGACAGATGGACATCTCTCAATCGACTTCGCTATGCTTAAGAACTCAGAATCTATATACTTTATGGGGTCTGAAATGGTGATTGTAGAAATTACAAACGGAATGACAAACTTATATATACCCTTCTTCCACTTTTTGAGGTAAAGAATATACAAATGTCTTAACAATTCTATAAAGTTTGAAAAGTGTTAGAATTTCATAAAACTTCTTTCATTGTTTCGTCAGAGTTCAGCTTCTTCATAAAATTATTTCGAGCAAAAAATCATTACAAACTACAAATCCTTTGGCATGATTTATGTTTGTGCTTTGAGTGTTTTTGTTGAAGTAAAAGAAATAAAAATGTATGGGTAGGCGTTTTTTTAATATGTAAGCTACACATACATACTGGGAAAATTTAACCAAATGAATAATTTTAATTCCGGTTAAGTTCACTAATAATTTAATTTCAAAATTTAATAATAATAAATTATACAAAACGTTTATTTAAATTTCTAAGGAAAGCTTGAACATGAATTTGAAGTTATAGCAACATCGGGCCGATTTTTCAAGCACTTCAAGGCTACAATTGTTTCTGGTTTATCATCTTTAATCATGGCCTCATATGAAATAATCGACAGGTGTAAAATAACACTACCTTAGAGACCAATTGATAAGTCCATTTCTCGAAGTCAACTTATTATAGTTTAGATTTAAAAAAGTAGATATTTTTATTTGCTCCTGAAATTTTCTCAATAACTTCTAATTAGATAAGAGCTTTTGGTATTTAGTTAATTTCCTATTCCTTTCCTTTTGCATCTCTAAGTTAATAACTTTTTTTAAATATAATTTAGAACAAGACGGAGCATTTCTAGTGATTTAAAAGATATTTTTGGTATGCAACAGATTTTTTTACAATAATATTTCATATCAGTTTTAGTTTCTTTTAGATATGAAAATGTATGCAAATTTATCAAAAATGCTTCACTAGAAAGTTTTTTTAGAAGAGAATATATCCCTTTGATGAATAGAAAAATATTTTATTTATTGATATGTCTTTAAGAAGTAAAAAATTCTGGAGAGACTAAATTTTATCTGGAGTTCTACGCTTAACCTGTGTTAGACAAAAAACGTCCTTGTGTCTAGTTCGCATTAATTCCCGATAAAATAAAAAAACACTCTTATGACTTAAACTGACTTTATTATGACGTAAAATCTATAATGTTTTAAAATACAGATAAAACATTATTTGGTTCGATTTGTTCATTGACTTAAAAAATGAAGGAGGTTATCAATTTGTTTAAATGTTGCTTGTTTATGTTTGTGCCCGAAGAACTCAGTCATTTCTGAAACAATTTGGATTATTTTTCTTTGTTTGAAACGCTATGCTTACAAGCTATTCCCGTTTTAAAAATTAAAGGGTGTCCCCATACAACATACATGTTTGTTTCGTATATTATGTACCGCAAAGACACTACTTTAAAGTTAAAAAATAAACTGCCCTCAATAGCAATAAAAAATAAATCTAAAAATTAAAGAGTATCCCCATAGGCTACAATATTTGATGTAATTTGATGTATATGGCCAAACTGTTGAACATTTGTAGACAGACTGATGAAATTTACAAAAGTCCGCAATTACGAGTATAACATTTGAATTTGGAAAAAAGGGTGTCCCAATAGTTTACATAATTTGATGTATGTGGCCAAAGTTTTTAAT
Source organism: Gymnosoma rotundatum (assembly GCA_916610165.2). Classification (NCBI taxonomy): domain Eukaryota; kingdom Metazoa; phylum Arthropoda; class Insecta; order Diptera; family Tachinidae; genus Gymnosoma; species Gymnosoma rotundatum. Next base: position 47,103,530 of record OU744336.1, on the reverse strand, counting down.
CTTTATGGACGGACATCTGAAGTCTATTTTGAAGTTGCTTTTTTTTGGAAAAATTATTTTTTAACTAAAGTTTAAGGTTACCACGAAATATATTGTTTTTGTGAATATTTAACTGATTGATCCAGTCAGCCCTTTAGGGAATCTTAACGTCTTAACAACTGTGAACAAAGTTACACAAACAAAAATTAATTAATTTTATAATATTTAAGAAGTGAAGTCTAACTGAAAAAAAAAATCATTTGTAAAAAATCGCATATGTAATGAGACCGTCAGTTATTAAATTAAAAAACATTTGGTAACGATAATAAAACCCCTTTTATTTAAATAAAACAAAGAATAAAAATCAATTGCATACGGGATCTTTTTGAATTTCTCTTTCTGTTTAATTTTTGATTAAAAAAAAAAATTTAAACATCAGGGTGCTGGTCAAATATTTCCTCAGTCTGACCTTCCTTTGACTTTGCCATAGCTGACATAACAACAACAGCAATAAACATTGAAACAAGAAATGAAAAAAGAAAACATTTTTGAAATATTTCCTTTTAATCTTATTTAACACAGAAATTTCTTCAGTTTTATATTTTTCAGTTTTATTTGCCTCAAATTAAATGCACAAGTTGTCATTTCAACGGCAAAAGTAAAGAAAGTTAAAAAAGATTTATGAGTTTTATGACTTTTTACATTCTTACTACTCATTTTCTGGTTAAGTTTATTTCCAACTTATTTTATGCGGTTTGTGCTGGAGTACATGGGGGTTGAGAAATGAAAGAAAATAAAAAAATCAACGTAAATGAATTATTTGAATGTTGTTTGTCGTTTTGTTGATTTCGCAAAGGAAAAATAGTTTTATTTTTTTTAATGTTTAAGTTTAAATTTTTTTAATGATTTATTTAAAAGGGATTTGAAAATAGTTGGTTGTTGTCAACAACAAGAAAACATTAGGTCAAAGTAATAAAAATACAATCAGATGTCTTTAAAAGCAATTTATTTTATTAATAGAATTTTTGTAATGTTGAAAGTGAGTTAAACCGGATATAAAAATGTTTTCATTTGTACGGGGCAAATAAGAACATTTTTTTTACCTTAAATTAGAGTGAAACTAATGTTTTAAGACAGTGTATTTGTTTATGTCATATAATTTTTCCTTATTGCCTTTTATTTATTTTTGATAAGTGTACTTCTTAAGCGTTCGAATGATAGAATAGAAAAGATATATTGAATAAAATAAAAAAAGATTAATTTAATATTTATAAAACTTTTGTTTACATCATTTTAGAATTTTATTAAACTACTAGCTATTCCCGGGCGCTTCGCTACCCCAATGAGAAAAATCGTACCACGACCACTCTTCCAAGCAAGTTTTTTATTATGACAGATTTCCTTCTGCCTATTAGACGTTATAATTCAGGACTTATTTATCCTTCAAATATTTTTAAAATTGCCTTTTTTTTAATCGATTTCGAGCATTTTTCCTCTCCCTTACTTATCCCTTCTCATCCTTATATTTTTAAATAACCATATTATTTTTTTTCAGTTAGGCTTAAGTTTTTTATAACTAGATTAATTGCAAAAATAAAGACACAAGCTAGATTCTAGCAGAATTTAACAAAAATACTTAGTATTATTTTAATACATCGAGAAAAAAATATCAATAGTAAAATTACTTCAAAAGTGAGGGTCAGGTATTATACAAAAAATAATTATTTTGAAACCAGTAAAAAATAAATATAAATTTAAGAAAATAAAACTCCATTTCCCTTAAATAGCTTTTTGTATAAAATTATCACTTTATGGATAAGTACGAAAAAAGTGAAATATAAATATAGCCATCGATACTATAGCCCTTGTATTCCATTAATATCTGACCTCATTTATAACAGCGCACTTCAGTTTAACTGAAAATATTATTGTTACAAATATAAGATTTGAAAACACACAATTGTATGTAAGGTAAACAAAACCGAATAAGTTGTTACTGCAATATTAGCAAAATGGGTTCTTTTTGAACAGAGTAAAAATTAAAATAAGCTAACACATGCGAAGCAACCATGATTTTAGACGCGTCTGCTTGTTGTGATATAGAAGTTTATGAAGTCATGAGTTTAACTCCCATCTACGCCACGCATATTGAGATTATTATTAAATGCCGAATAAACGAAAAACAACAGTTTAAAACTTTCAAAGTCGCTAAACAGGAGAAAAGTAAAAAAATAGTGGTAAAGCCTCGGCAGATGAGTAAGTGAAGGCGCTTATCATTGTTGCCAGGGGAAGACCAGAAAAAGTGACGCTATTCCTTTACAAAATTTACCTTTTTTGGTTAAAATTTAGATGTTGAAAATTTTCTTTTATAAATTGTTAGTTTATGTATATTTCAGGGCAACAAATTGATTGATTACACAAAATTAAATTAAAAACAAGTAAATTAAAAAGTAGGCTTATGCTTCTTGTCTAAAACTTCAAAAAAAGTTTTACATTTAGTTTTTCATAATAAAAAATTATTATTGAATTTAAAAGACTCATAATTTTGAAAGTCTTTTTTTCAACTGGGTAAGATAGTTATAAATTCCAGTTGGCTAAATATCTTCTCCACACGCCCATTGCAAAATTAAGGTATAAAAATAAAAGTGAAAGTATAAGCTTAAATTTTTGAGATTTTAATTTAGGACTGAACCTTAATCTTCTGTGGTGTGCACTTGTCGAGCATGCTCTCGCCATTTTATAAAATTAGTTAAGGATAAATTGTCAATTATTTAGAGCAAATAAGACTTAAATTTGCCTTTATTATCGATATTTAAAAAATTTTTTTAATTCTGTCGAAGGTCAATATTTCAAATAAAGAGATTTAGCTTAAATTAAACAAAAGGATTTTTTTATTATAATTATAAATTTTCCTATTCCTATTTCTTATTATCCCGATTAATTACTTAAATCACCGATATTGATTATTGAGAGTGAAAGCACGTCTCGATGGTCATTTCGCTACCGCTTACTTAGCTCTTCAGGAAACTTCTCACAAACATTTTAAACAAACTAAAGACTTTCGTCCAACAATATGTAAAGACAATAAACAAAGTTTAAGCAAATACAACAGTAATCAACTATGATTTTATTTTTCTTTTATCCACTGTATACGGCTGACTTTTTTTCGGCTCTTTTATATAGTTAAAAGATGACGAAAAATAAAATATCCCAAAACAACACGATAATTTATTTGTATTCACGGGCATTTTGCAATTATTAAATTAAATTAAACAACGAGAATTTTGTATTATAAATATTTATTTTCAAAAATAAATCTTGTTTGGTGCTATTTTGTAGCACCAATATTGATTAGCCGATTTATTTAAAAAATTTAGTACTTTAAATATTGATTTCTTCAGGCACTTTTTTTAAATTTCTATGTGACGTTTTGTGGAATTGTAAAAATAGTATACCATATTACATATTTCAAGGCCATAAAACGATAGCTTTCTTCTGAACTGTAGTGCGAGAAGTCAAAGCGGAATAAGTAAAGTTGCTAACAATTTTTGTAAGTTCGAACAGAGTTGTTAATTATCCGCAAGTAATAAGTGCAGCTCATATAATTAAGCAATTGCAAAAATTGTTGCCAGAAATATTTTGTTGTTATTACAAAAAGCAAGAAGCATTTCGTGACTTTTCATAAATTGAACAGAGCACAACTTCAGAAACATAATTTATTTGTTTTACTTGAACAATTTTGGTAAATAGAACTGAGGCCTTATTTGTAACCTTTGCTGGTTAAATCGACTTCTTAAAAAAACTGGTTAACAGAGATGGTTAGTTCTTCTCACCACTAATGAAACAAGTACTATTTTAAAAGAACTAATAATTTTTTTGTGACTGTGTTGTTGAAAGTTACAAAAATTTGGAGCCTTAAAAAGTTACGAAAAATGTAAAAAATGTAGCCAAACGGCAACACTGGTAATAATATATAAAAACGACGGACGAGATAGAAAATAGATTGAAAATTAGAAAAGGAAAACAAGTGTTACGTGGCCGCAGTAGTTGAGATGGTGAAGGTGATAAGCAGGAAGGATAATAACAACATAGCAGTTTGTAAAACAGCAGATCTTGAGTGTTCGAGTAGTTGCGCTGGTCAAAAGAGTAGTTTTGCTTTACAAGACATAGAGAAGTCTAACGCATTGGTTTAGTCTAGATTGATTACTGCATCTGTTTGCAAATCGCATGTTAAGTAAACAAATAACCGGAGCCAGAGTGTAAAAAATAGAAGACATAAAAAAGACGCACAGAACGGTACAAACAAATTGTGGTGCTGGTATTGTAAAGCGAGGGTAAGAAGAGAACAGTTGTGTTATTTGGCAAAAGAAAGTTTAAAGGTTTAAATCACTAGTTTCAAATGACTGGTAGGAGTGTAAAAATAGACTTTCGTATATCAATCCCACTGCTAAGCTAATTTTTTTAGTTTGAAATGAATCGTACGCATGCAATAGTGTGTTTTAGTTATCCTTTACAATAAGTGTTGCGTTCAGATGGTTTGGCAAGCACTAATTTTAGCATCATAGGTTCTATTAATTCACAAAAGCTTAAAATTTATATTTTCTTAACCCTCTGATTAAATTGCTTGCATCTTTAGAAAAATTTTAAATTTGCTTTTGATACTTTACGTAGAAAGCATATAAAACCCATTTAAAGGAATTTATACAAATATCTTTTTATTTCTTGAATTTCGTTTCCTTAAACAACTATAAATTCTTCTCTCCTTTCAAATAAAAAAGTAATGCAACATAAAAGGACATAAGTTAAAACGTAATTTTTTGCTTCTATAATTTAAAGGCCTAAAGTTTTAAAAGGGTTAACAAAAACAGGATTGACTGTGATAGAGAGAAAGAAAGTGAGAAAGATTTAAATTAACAAAAAATTAACCGTTTTAAATGACAGAAAAAAGTTAACAACAAGATATTAAGACAAAAGTAGAAAAATAAACAAAGCGCTAATGAAGGTAATTTTTTTTTATAAAATAAAATAAATATTTTCTTAAACATTTTTTACGATGTTTCTTTTTTTTTACGAAAATTGCTGCCTTAAATATCTAGATTGTTTAATGTTCGTTTACGAGATTTCATAATGATGTTTTGTAAGTTTGTGTATGAGTATTCATCTCTTGAACATCAAAAAAGATTAAAGAAGAGAAGAGAAATATTAATATTATATATTAATATTATATATTAATAGTATTTCTGCAACAAACAATAGCATTAATATTTACTGCCATATTAATAGGAAATAAAATAACTTTGAAATATGTTTTATAGCAAATTTTTCATACAAACTGGTCCTAAAATATATTTCAAATCTATTTTGATTTTCTATGAATACGGCAGTGAATGTTTTGGTATCTAAAAAACTTGTGAAACTTGTTTTGTTGACGAGCAAGCTTGTAACCAGAAAGTAGCTTGTTATAGCTCTTGTAGTATTCTACTTATTACATATTTAGACGCTTGCTAGTTCCACTCGTGACTTTCTGAAATAACGTTTAATAAAAACTACAGATATTTTTGCTGTAGATTGATTACAACAGCCCTTCAAATTTTGTCCAAAATATAACGATTTTACCACATACATCGGCTAATGTCGAGATAATATTTAGTCAGGTAAATTTAAATAAAACAAAGCTTCACGATCGCTTTGAAAATGAATCTTTAGTAGAGATGTTGCTTACAAAAGATTATTTAAAACTTAAAAACTTCAAATGTTTCGACACACTTATATCTACATACTTGCTAAGAATTATGTCATCTGATATTTATAAACAAAACAAAAAAAATTTAATCATTTTCAAATATCGCTCCTTTATTGCAACATAGTCATATCTCCAAAAAACTTGAACTTGGCAAAATGCGATTTAAGTTTTCAAGACATAAGTCCTGTGATCTAATTGCCACAATTGCAATTGCTATAACTTCGGTTCAGCTTGGGATATAAAACTGATTTTTTTTTCAACATATACAGAAGGTCTAAAAGAGTAGTTTTGCTTCAGTAACTACAAATTTTAAATTTTTTGAGATATGACTATGTTGCAATAAATGAGCGATATAAAGTTTACAACATTTACTATAACTTTTACATATGTAAGTATGTAACTTTAATATAATTCATTTATTTTTGAAGATTTTTAAAATATATTCAGATTTTGCAGATTTTTTCGAGAAATATTGTTGGATTTCGCAGATTTTACGCATAAAAGTTCTGGCAACACTGAATGAAACACAGATGCAAGCGCTCTTAACTTAAACTGTATTTCTCTCTTATTTTTGATTGCAAGAGTACTGTTACTTCAAACCTTAAGTAAATCAAAACAGACAATACGCCTATAGCGATGATATATTGCATTAAAAATATTAAATCTCAGGGTATGAAAATAAACAAAACGAAACGTTTGCTTATTTTTTGTATTGTTTTTGCTAATGCACTCAAACTGTAAAATAACTTAAAAGTATGCAGCCAGAAGAGAAAACAATCAGAACAAAACGTTTCGGAAACGTTTGCTGATTGATTTTGAACCCATGTCTTAAGTTTTGGGCAAAAATGGAAATAATGAATAGAAAGTAACAGCACTTATAAAATTAAAAATTTAAAAAAAAATAAATAATTTGAAATTGATTTTTGGCTTAAGTTAATTTTTTTGAGTTGTTGTTGTTTTTTTAAAAAGAAAAATATTTTAAAAAGGTATGCGGGTATTTTCCAAAGAAAACAAGAAAAACTAGACACCAGCACAATGTAATGCTGCATTTTCTGAATCGCTACATCCTTCATCAGCATTTTTAGCATGTATCTGCGTTTCTAAATCAAAATACGAGGAGCATGCATATCAGTATCAATTTGGTTAACGAAATCTACACACAAACTAAAATATTTCTTAACTGTCTTCTCTGTAACTCGTCTTGTACATTTGTTTTTGCTTTGTATCAAACGTCGGTTGATCACGAATGCAATTTTTATTTTTAAACATTTTTGCTTGTTTCCTCATAACATTAAAGATGCTGTTTCAGCATCATATTTATTGTTATGAGTTAAGCATGAATGTACATGTGCTGTGGCATGCGTTTTGAATACTATTAATGAATTAAAATTGATTTTTGGCTGAAGTTAATTTTTTTTAATTTCTAAAAAAATATAAAAAACATATTTAAAAATAATGTTGTATTATGGGTTGTCAATTTTATTTTTGTCAATTTCATTTTATATTATTTGAAATTCACGCAAAGTAAGGAATTTGACTGATTTTTATCTTAGTAGTTTTATGGAAAATTCATTAGCGCTCGAAAATAAACAGTTTTCTCTAAGCGAACTTTACAAAGCAAGTGTACGGTTTATTTGTATATCAAAGCAAGTAGATGATTTATATGCATTAAAAAAAAACAAATATTCCTAAAAAATAAAATTTAAAGTATTTTCAACAAGAAAAAGCTACGAAATATCAACATTAGCATTAATATAATGCCAAAAGCAAATACTAATTTTTTTCTCTTTCATTAGTGCTCTCGTACGAAAATATACACTAATTAACTAATTTTTGCTGGATTTTATGTTTGTGTTTCGAAGCCAAAATATATTTAAATTTAAGTTAATATTTGCTTATATGTGGATTGCTCGTAAAACGTTGTTTAATGACTACATTTCATTGTAAAAGAAAATTAGACAAATATACTGCAGTTTTATTATTTTTTGTTTACAAAACTTTAAGTAATTAGTGCTTTTCATTTCTGGTTTTATTACTATTTTACATTGAAATCACTTTTTATTTAAAACATATTTTAAAACGCTGTAAGATGGGAAACACAAATTCTACAAAATTTCGTAAGCACACAAATGAGTACAAACCTACATACAAAACATAATTAAAAATTCATTTGTTTATGTTGATTTTATAGGGATTCAAACTATAAGACCACACAGAGAAACGAAATTCGTTATAAGAACCGACTTTATTGCCAATCGAATTTTGTAGGATGTGTGTATTATGTTGAATTTGGTTGTAATAACTGAATGAATCTAGCACTCACAACTATTTAAAAAAATGATTCTTGATTGACTATAAAATATGATCGTGAATTAAATAAAACAATTAAATGTTTTAATATTTATTTTTATTTTAAAATTAAATTATAGGAATAAGATTATAAGTTTCATGATATAAACCATTGAATTCAGCCTTCTCCTTGCTTTACATTTTGATTTCTCCTTTTTAACATTGTTTCTTCAACTTACCATCCCATACCGTACGTGTTGTCTCTACGAAGTGAATTAAATATTTCAAATTTTTTTTTTTTTTTGTTATAAATGTCTTTTTGAGATAACAGTATTCAAGAACTTTTTACCACTTCTAATAAATCTTTGTGTTTTTTCAACTGAATTATTATCGATTTTTTATGTCATGTATACAAATTTTATTTTTATTATATCATACATTTTTCGAATTCAGAATATGCAGTCGAGTTTTTCGATTCTCAGTACCTTAACTTGGTTTTCAGTAGTAATGTGCTGAATAAGTTTAGTTGCATCTTCCATTTATTGGAATAAATATTAGTAAATATACAAATCGAACTGGTTAACTTTTTTAAGAGGTGTTACAACTAACGTTTAGAGGAAAATATCATTTGCTAGCTCCTAATAAAAAAATCAATCAACATTATAAATTATTAATTATTAAAATCAAATTATTATATTAGTGATTGAATTTTTAACATATGGGCATATCCCAGAAACAGTCTACCAGTCAAACATTTTTTAACTTAATCCAACTTAGTTTTTTTTTTAATGGAGCATGGAATAGATATCTAATTTCATAAATTTATAAAAAAAAAGTTTTTTTCGATGATGATTAATACAAAAATTATTACAAAATCCTACCGTACCTCAGGTTTTTTAATGTTATACAAAAAAAGTGAAATTATATACGTGTTGATATCATTGCTTTAGTATTAACATAGATGTTCTAATCGAAAGCCATATTGTTATTCACTCAATTCTCTTTAATTTTTGTAAAAAAAAAATGTTGCTCACTTTTTTGGAAACAGCAAAATTTGGTATGAAAGGACAGATAAATGCGTTGTAGCGTGCGTAACGGAAAACAAGGCTTTTTTTGTATTGTGAGTAGAAAAAATTTTTGTTTTACAAATCATCTATAATTTTAATTTTAAATTAATATCCTGCTTTTGAGAAAAAAAATATTAATTCTACAATTAAAAACCAAAAAATTACATCATATTAATTTTTGTAGCGTGCGTAACGATTTGAGTTCTCCCAAATATTACAATAAAAACCTTTGCAATTTTTTATTTTTTTTCTTATTACTTCCCTTCTTAAATCTATTCTTAGCCTACATAATAAGCAGAGCAACAACAATTTAGCCTACTTTGTTGGTACGATAGGCGCAAACGGTAAATTTCATGTGGTCTCGCCTTTGGTTTCGTTTCATTAATCTGCAATTGTCTTTTAGTGTCAGTTTAGATTATGGGCATATTGATACCATACAAAATTGTTTGCTTACAGTATAATTTTTATTAATAAGAGTTCGAAAAGTGAAGACGTGTGCAGAGCGTATTCGAAAATATCGCAAAAAATACAATCAAATGATAACTTAACACAAATAGAACGTTTCAAAAATGCGAAAAGAATGTAAATTTATACATATACATAATTAAATTAATTTATAAACATAAAATATGAATTAAATAGTGATATTAAAAAACAATATGAATTCTTTTGCTAAAAGAAATACAATTATTTTTATTTATATACTACTGGAAAAAATGTGGCGTGCGTAACGTAGCGTGCGTAACGCTGGGTTCACGGCATTTGTAAAAAAACAACAACACATTTTGGCTGAAAGTAAGTTATTTTATAATTCCCTTACTTTCATCCTTCTTTTAAGTATTTAATTTTTCTGGATTATTATGCAAAATTTTCTAAAAATCACAGAAACATACCTCAACCTTTAAAGTTACTTCCATTTTTTGCAGCGTGCGTAACAATATTTGAGATCAAATTTTTGCAACTTATTCCTGCTAAAAAAAATATTTTGATGAGATTCGAAAGTACACTTAAATCCCACTAAACACTGTGCATAACTTGAAGGTATGTCTTTTGCAAGACCAAAAAATTGTTATATTTCAATCCGAAAACGCGTACGAATGTAACGTTCGTAACGCAGGATTTGCCCATATCAAGCAAATTTTTACCAATATTTTTTTTTGTGTGTAAACATTTTCAAATTCTGGAACTAGCTTATTGACGACTAATTTTTATACCCTCTCGAAATCAATTATTAATTAGCCGTTATCTAGAGAAGAAAATATTTACCCCGTATTAAATTAATAGAAAATTTAATACGGGTTCTACCATCACTAAAGTACGTATTCGAGAGTAATGTTTGCAAAGAAAAAAACTCCTTTAAGACAGATTTGGCCACATACTTAAAATTACATCAACTATTGTTACACCGTTTGATTTCCGGACAGATTTTGTTTGTAAATTTAAAACGTCTGTCTAAAACTTATCAACAGTTTGACCATATACATTAAATTGCACTAACTATAGTAGGACCTTTTAATTTATAATTTATAAAATTAAATATTTATGCTTCTTATACCAGATAAGGTAATGGATATTATATCTAATTTTCAAGTGTTTGTATATTATGGCTTAAATACTTAATTCGAAGTGCATGCTTGTTCTTATAGCGAAGTTGGTAATATAGGTTCCTTGTCTATAACAGTAAATCAAAATTGTATAGTAATTGCTATAGCGGACTTAGCCATATAGGTTCTTTGTAAATTTCAATCCTATGTCTACAACCGTTCAAAAGTATACGTAAATTATACAATAAATTAAATGAACTATTTGGGGCACCTTTTAATCTATAATTTTTAAGATTTATAATTGTTATTGAATGTATATCCCATTCTGTCAAATTTATTGAGCGTTTATCTATAACGTTTCAAAAGATAGCCTATTTAGGTCAATTTGTGTCACTAATAGTACACCCTTTAATTTTTAGAATTGTTTTTTTATTACTTTTTGCTATTGGCGGCTATACTGAAAGAATAAACATTTTTTTTAATTTAAAAGTAGTAGCCATTACAATTTATAATGCACGAAAAAACATATATGTTGTATCGGCACACCTTTTAATTTTACAAATTATAAACTATTTTTTAAAAGGAACTCAATCTGTAGACATTACCTTTTAAAGAAAGAAACAATTTTATAATTCGGTTTAGAAATGTCTGAGTCCTGCCGGCACAAACATAAAAAAAAGCAACATTCAGCCGAATCGCTGACCACATTAAAAAGGGTAGGGAACGTATACTCCTCATAGTAAGTAATTATTAATTATTCTATATGTTGAAAACTACACTTTTGAAATTTGATACAGAATGTTCTTAGATGGAAAGAACACCGGCGAATGCGTACTTATAAATAACTTTTATTTTATTTAACATTAATGTTGCGAAAGTAATACCTGGCAACCCATGTTATTGTTACTGATATGTGTAGAACAATACCAAAATTAGCTAACAAAAGCTGAGCAACCTGAATGGATAGCAGCCAAACAGAAGATCGTAACTTTGATCCCACCTACGGAGATGCCCACAACGATAAATAATAATTGTTATAATGCAGTTAAAAATTAAGAAGCAAATGACAACTGTTGTTTGAAGTCATGCAAATAGTTTAGTGGAGACGCCTAATTTAATACAAGAGTAACAGATATATAACTGTCAAGACGCGCTTTATAATAAGAAGTGATAACGGCAGCGGTTAGCGCAAAGGTGTGTTGCGGCTATTAGATAAAGGGGATGATTGGCTTGGCTAAAAGCCATAGTGCAAATGTATGTGGATGGTTAAGATTAGTGAACAAAGCATAGAGTAGTTCATGTCTTGCCGGGGTAACACAGTAGTGTAGCGTGGATGGCTGCGTTTGCAATAATAGCGCATGTTTAGTAAATGCGAGACCATAGGTTTCACTAGACCGTAGGATCAAGAAGTATATAGCCACATAAAGCCACAAAGTAAGAGTACAGAATTTATAATGAGCTATACTGGTAATCCGTACGTTTGTCTAAAAAAGAAAAAAAACGTAACAATACACACATTTGTTTAAAGTAAATTTTAAGTTTTAAAATGGTTTTAATCTGTAGAAGAAATAATTTTTTCAAATATGATTTTTAAACTTGATCCGAAATAAATTTTTGACAGCCCTGAGACTTTTGCCCTATTTAGGAAGTGGTCATGTGTGTAAGTGTATGTGGGAAAATATATTGGCGAAGAAAGTAAAGCAGGAAAAGGCTTTTCTTGCTTCAGAAATTTTTGCTTCAAACATTAAATGGCACGGAATTTCCTTTTTAACAATTATATTTGAAAGTTTAATAACTACCGCAAACAAAGTTTATTTTACTGAATTGGCAATTGAATCATGATACATATCTCATACTATTATAACTCCTACCTTTACGCCATTTCTTCTTTTTTGCGAGACAACAAATATGTCTTTCATTACATAAAACCTTTTAAATGACAAAAAATTTTGTATGAATTTAGTTTTCTTAGTGTTCTAGTTAATAGCAACTCATGTGTTCCCTGCGACTTAGAAAAAAATATTTTCTTCTTTAATATTTTCAAGGTTTTTTTAATGCTATAAAATTTGAAAGCAATTTAAGTTTGTTGTTACGAAATTTGAAACGTTTTGTGTTTAAAATAAGAAAATAAAAACATTAGTTAAGATTTTTCATTAACAAACATGTGAGTCAACAACAATTGACAGTGCCAAGCTCATTTCATTTCATTATTCATTTTTTTACAATATTTAATTTTTTTACAATTCAAACTAAAGACAATTCATTTTTTTAATATCTATTAAATTAATGATATTCAAATTTTAATATTAAATGTTAGTGACCGTAGTTTTTGTTTCAATTTTTAAAATTGCAAATCAATCAAAATAAAATCTTATTCAATAAAACAGTAAAAAACCGAAATAAAAGGGGTAACTAAATTGAATTTTCATGCTTTTTTTTAGCAATAAATAAATAAAAATAAAAAACAAATAAACTTGAACTTAAAATTGCACTAGAAACATTTGCTACACTCATTAACTTGTAAAAAATGTATATAAAAAGTTTAATCTATTCAGCGTAGCCAGATTTCTTTTTGTAAACAAAAGAAAGTTTTAGAGATACAATAATTTTTCAAAATCTCAAAACAAGTACTATACTTTAAATTTTCCTGTGAAATCTAGAAATAATCCATAACTAGGTTTATTTATCAAAGGGGCTTCGCAGGAGAGCTCAAAAAACCCAAAATCGCTGAATGCTGTTTATCCACACAAAACATAGCTTTTATAGAGCCATAATCAATCAAATAAGGTGTAATTTTTCTTTATTAATTGTTTTGACTCTTCGCCTTAGCTTAAATGATGTTAAAGAATTTTAAAAGTACATATTTTTTAAAATACTATATCAATAATTAAAGGCATCACAAGATTATTTCTCTGGCAGCGCTGCCTTTAAAATGCATGCTTTCAAGATAAATATTTACAGCAATAGTAAAATCATAAAACAAACATTTTACAATAAATTAATATAAAACAACAAGAGCTCCGATAAAAACATTCATACTGTAATAACGCAATGGAACATAAAAAAGAGAACAAAGAAAATTAAGAAATCAAAGCAAACAATACCACATCTAAGTACCATTTAAATCTAGTAAAATTGAAAAACAATTAAAAAAAATACATAAAAATTGTAATTATGAACTGAATTTTAAAATTTTCAGTATTATCGTTAATGACGTGTTCTTGACTGACTTAGTTCTAGCTGATATAATTGTGATTTTGTACAGGGTGACTTTTTTACTTTTTGATACGTGTAATATAATTTTTAGCATCCAATTCTCTTCTTTAAAAAACATAATGAATTTTATAGTAAAAAATTAAAGAAAAAAGTAATTTTTATCCACAAAAATTGTGTGTTTACTACACTTTTTCTTAGTGAACAGGTAAAGTGATGACACCAGGATCAAAGATGATGAAAACGCAGAAAGAAACACCAATTACGAGCCTCCTTTTTTTAAATTTATTTATTTATTATTACTGTTACTAGTGCTTGATTTCTTAAAAGTGTTTATTCGAAATTTGCTCAAGGGCTGCCATAAATATTTTATTCATGCATATTCAATGCCAAGATAAATTTTCTCCAGTATTTAGTGAAACCAGTGTTGTCAGTTATGGCGATTTCTCGCCAAACTTGGTACTAAAAAATAGTTTAATAGCCAAGTTTGATTAAATGAGAACTCCATTGAATCAATAAGACAAAAAGATAATAACAACTCCAAAATATTTTATACAAAACACAGCAAACATTCAGTGTGTTATAGTCCACAATTCTAACCAAATTAATTTTAATATGAATACTCATCGTATTCTTATTTACAAAGTTATTTGGTTAAAGAGATGATGTTTATAATGTAGACAACCTAAGGTGGATAGATGCGAAGATTACTGATGAAGGATGTAGCGATCCAGGAAATGCAGCATTTCATTCTGCTGGTGTCTCAATTTTCCTGTATTCTTTGGAAAACGTCCGCATACATTTTGAAATAATTTTTTGTTAAACATTTTTAGAGAGTAAAGTAAAAATGAACTTAAGCCAAAATCAATTTTAATTAATTTCGAAAAACAAATTGTAATAAGCAGAAGAGAACATTTGTCAAAACGGAAAACAAATACGGATAGAAAATTGGCAAGCGGATGGCGATTTAAGTTTTTTTGGGAGTTTCAAAAAATTAAGGTTTTTTATTACACCAGCAGTGCATTTTCAAATAAACAGTGTTACCAAGTGAGCAGATTTTGATAGCATTTAAAATCCATAACATAGATTTTACTCTAAACAAAATAAATTGTAACTGTACTCAGTATAAATAAAATATATTTTTTATTTCAGAAGAGTTTTCATGGAAAAATAAACCTTTTATTGTTTTCATTTATTTTTATATTCCTCTTACTTCCACTGGAGCATAGGCCGCTTAAAGTGATTCGCTGGCAAATTAGTTTTCAGAAAGGTGGATTACTAGTCTTCCTTTCTTATTGGTGATAGGGCTGCTACCTGCGTGCCCAAACCCTCGATGCAGTCAGAAATTATTTATATAATATATCTACTTGGTTTAGACGTTGAGATGTCCTGTAACCATTCAGGTTACATGACTGTGCGCCTTCTTAGTCTAGCTAGCTTTCGGAATTATCTGGAGAGCCCTTGCCCAGGAAATACTTTTTCACGGGCCAGCTGTTTGGACAGTCATTCAGAGGAATCGTTACTGGTCACTCTCAAGTGGATGACAGTCAAAAAAATGTCCGCACTAGTGCACCTCTATTGAAAGTCCTATTTCTGTAATTGTGTATTGGCAACACTTTGATTTCTTTTTATTTTGATTCTGCTTCATACAATAGTCCACAAAATTGCGAAAGAGTTTTGGTGTAATTTTTTTAATTATGTATGTATGTATGTATTTATGTATTAATATATGTATATATATAATAGTCTAAAGATATCATTGCTTACCACGTATTATTTTTAAAGTACCAGCCACTATAATTAATTCTTGTTTTAAAAGAGGAATGCATAAATTATTTAGAACGTACCCGCGGTCAATAATTTACTTGAACCTTTTTTTTTTAAAGATTTATTGTCTTAAATAAATTTTTTGACTTTTTCTTTTCTAATTTATTAAGCACTAGGTCAGTTTTATAAATAATAAAAATTTTTTATTTATATTTTCAATATTTCGCCACACCTTTGGGTGGCATCATCAGGAAACAGGAAACAAAAAATTAAATTTTCTTTTTTCAAAAATAACAAAAATTAAAATGAAATTATTTTTTCAAAATAATTTTTTCAAAATAATTTCATTTTAATTTTTGTTATTTTTGAAAAAAGAAAATTTAATTTTTTGTTTCCTGTTTCCTGATGATGCCACCCAAAGGTGTGGCGAAATATTGAAAATATAAATAAAAAATTTTTATTATTTATAAAACTGACCTAGTGCTTAATAAAGTAGAAAAGAAAAATTATTTAAAAAGGTCAAAGAAACATTTACATATAAATTTTTTGACATATAAAATTTTTATATTTTTTTTCGAGAAAAAAATTTTCAAAAATAAACCAATACACAGATAAAATTCAACTTCTTATTATTAATGAACTCAAAGTCCGTTTCGTACGGATTTGTCAAATTCCTAAGTATTATGAAAAAGTGTGATAGTATGAAAGTAAATATAAAGTACAAGATTTTCCAGATGGGCTTTGCTGCCCCAATCCAGCCAGTTTTTTATTTGATTATGCACGCTTATATGAAATTTACTTATACGAAAATTTTTAACCCTTCCCCTTAAAGTTCACTGGGTTACGACAAAAGTTTTTCAGTTTTTATCGGAGGTACCGCGTCCACTCTCCAAATCGATACAGTATTTCTCTAAACAATGCATATTAATAAGGAAGTTTTTAATAAAAAAAAATTTAGATCTTGTTGTTTTTTATATGGACAAAATCATATGTTTTCATAAAAAGTCCCCATTTACGAATGCGTCGGCCGATTTCGTGCAAACCATCTACACTATTATACGAACAAACCATTAAAATTTAATCGAATTCGGTTTGACCGTTCTTAAGTAATAAAGCCACAACACACATGCAACAATTTTTATAAATGTATATTTATATGAAAGCAAATACGCAAAAGATAATATAAATTCATTTTTCGAAGTTTTTCTAAACACTAAGATTTTTCATTTTATCAGGGTTGTTTTGCTGCTCATTGCACGGCCAAGCATGAAATAAGAACTCCGAAAAAAGACTGTTAGAGGTACCCATCTAGGCAGCTTTTTGTTGAGCATGCCTTAAAATGGCTTACGCCACTCAACTCATATGTATGTTTACCTTTGGGTCAATATATATAACAACTCGTTAAAAACAATTAATAGCTCTTTAAGCTTAACCAGTTTAGTAGAAAAAGCGTTAATTACTTAAGGCTCATATAATGGTATGAATGGGCCTTAAATAAAAAACTCTTTTTTTAATGGAAATAATCATTTTCAACTTAACGCATAATAAAATATAAATCAAGAAATAAAAACGTATAAAAGCAAATGAAACAATAACAACACTTAAAATTAACAAAAATAAATTCTGATAAATTTTGTCAAAGCTTTAACATTTTTGTATTGGCTTCTAAAATAACTCTTAGAAGTTTTTATACTTAAAGGAAATGTTTTTGACTTTTTCTTACAATTTGGCTACAGTCTCCTGATAAGCTAGCTTAAGCAACCGGCGAAATACGTATAGTTACCTGATATTCCAAACCAACAAATAAACTGCATTTTTATTTGAAAAGGTTATGGGATATTAGAATAATATAATAAATGATAAAAAAAAATTTGTTTAAACAAAAATTATACAATATTTTTTACTGTGTACTTACAACAGCAAAATTAAAAAAAAAATAAATTTAATTATCTGTTTATGTGATTATTAAAATTTTTTTTATTTTGCCCTCATCAGCATATTAACTTGAGGCTCACAGCTAAAATATCGTAATAATCTTCAAGCAACATACATTTACCTTTGATTAAAACAACAACAAAGATAAATAATAACCAAAAATAAATGAAGAAACAACTTCTTGTTTAAATAATAAAACGAAAAAAATCTACTTCTTTTTGTGTCTGATTAAACTCGTAAAGTGATTGGATGGATTAAATATGAGATGTTATTAGAATTACTACTGCTAATGGATGTTTATTTTGCTGCTGATGATAAGCGAAATGATTAAGCTGGCGGCTGAATGAAAAATTATATATGCAATTAAATAATTATTAATTTATTTTGTAGAAAAGCAGAGTTTTAAAGGAAAACATTTTTGCTGTTTAAAAATGAATTTTTTTTAAAATCAAGTTGAATCGCCTTAAAAAGAGCTTTCTTTCACGAAAAATAACTACATATTTTAGGGAGACGGAAGCGCTATATAAAGTTATAATATTTAAAAAAATTAACTACATCGTTACAAGAGGGCTCTTATGTGGTCATTAGGGGAATAGGATCTGAAAAATCAAAAGGCGTTCAAATTAAAAACCGAAAAAATTTAAGCTGAAGCAATGCATTACAAGCAGGCTTAAAATGGCGATGCGATATGCAACAGGCTATATTTTGCGGTATCTTTTGGTCTATTGTCTACAGCTGCTACTTTTCATTGCCTATTTTTTTGTCTTTATTATACCCTTCGCCACAAAAAGTGGAAAAAGGGTATATCTAAGTTTGTCATTCCATGTGTATTTTCTGCAATATCCATTTCCGACCCCATAATGTAGATATATTCTGACTTCTTATGCATAGCAAAGTCGATTGAGCGATGTCGATCTGTCCGTCTATACGTCCGTCTTAGTGTTGAAATTTTTGGCAATTTGGATTTCGCAAAAAAAAAAAAAAAATAAGTCAATTGAACAGATATAACGTCGAAAGAGGTGCTATTGGAAAACAGCTTAGTCGCCTACCTCTAACTTTATCATGTCATTTCAAGCAATAAAGTAACTCCAATCAAAAAATAAACATGTATATGGGGCGATAGAGAACTACGAGGGTTGCTCTATATATTTCTGGCCTAATAGTGAAAATGCGAATATTTATAATCAAAAATGGTTTTATTGTTTTTCAAAGTATTCTCCAGCATGATTTATACACTTTTGCATGCGCTCAAACCAGTTGTCAAAGCACTTTTTCCACTCCGATTGAGACTCCTTTAAAACATGGTTTTTGAACACTTCAACAGCTTCTTCTGGCGACCAAAATCGTTGACCACGGAATTTTTTTCTTGATGTGCAGAAACAAGAAGAAGTCATTAGGTGCCAAGTCAGGGCTGTACGGCGGATGACCCATTAATTCGACGTTTTGGTCGGTCAAAAACGCTCTGGTTTGAGCCGATGTGTGAGAGATCGCATTGTCATGGAGAACAATGATTCGTCTTCTCTTGTTGGTTTTTCGAATTTCTTCGATGACTTCAGGCAAACAAATTGTAGTGTACCACTCAGAAGTGACCGTCCTACGTTGCTCAAGCGGAACAATCGCCACATGACCAGTTTATCCGAAGAAACAGGCGACCATTTGCTTCGAAGTGCTTCTTCCACGAACAACTTTCGTTGGATTTTGCTCGTCTTTGAAGACCCACAAGGTCGATTGTTGTTTCGTTTTGGGCTCATACGCATAGATCCATGATTCGTCACCTGTGACGATCTTATAAACGTCTTTTGAAGCACCGCAATCGTATTTTTGCAACATTTCTTTGCACCAATCAACACGAGCCTTCTTTTGAGCGACTTTCAAATTGTGCGGGATCCAACGAGAACAAACCTTTTTTACGGCCAGGTGTTCATGCAGTATCGAATGTATGCTGGTGGAAGAAATGTCCAAGGATGTCTCTATCTGTCGGTATCTCGCATGTCGATCTTGCATTATGAGTTCACGCACGGCATCAATGTTCTCTGGCACAACAGCCGTTTTTGGACGACCTTCACGGAATTCGTTTTTAAGCGAGCTTCGGCCACGATTAAATTCATTATACTAATTTTTCACAGTGCTATGGGATGGTGCTTCATCGCCATACATAGATTTAAGTTCATCAATGCGCTCTTGTCGTGATAATCCACGTCGAAAGTTGTGAAAAATGATGGCACTAAAATGTTCACGAGTTAATTCCATTTTTTTCTATATTAATTTTTTCAAGTCACTGTGAACAACACAAACAATTGTCGTACGTCAAAACGTTTTGAGTATGATTATGCTTAAAAATTACAAAAATTCCAATGGAAATGTCAGATTGCACTTGGCAGCACTCAGTGTTGCAGGCCAGAAATATATATAGCAGCCCTCGTAAAAATAAAGAAAAAAACATCAAGTGAAAAAATTTGTGCTCGCCCATATTTTCTGAGCTACGGGGCTCTGAAATTTTCAAGTTTTTTGAAATTTCCACATGGGTATCATTTTAAAACTTTTAAGGAAATCTTTAAGCAAAATCGGCCTAAGTCATTTAGAGCCGCTGTCATTTTTGTGTAAAATTATATATACGCATTACTAATTTTTTTTTTTAATTCTCTGTCACCCCAATATTTGCATTTTTGATTGCAGTTACTTCACTAAATAATATTGACATAGATAGTGAAGAGTATATAAGATTCGGCAGAGCTGAACTGCTTAATAATTAAATTATATTCAAGCATTTTCGGAGAATAATCTTAGTTTATCTTAACACACACGGAACAGTTCACTCAATTTTCTTTAAGATTTTCTAAAGAATAGCAGAATCTTTAGCTCGTTTTTTATCCTGTAAAAAGCAATTTTTGCAAAAAAAAAAACCGACTTCAAAACATATTTCAGCTTTATAACGGTACAAGGGATAGGCCCATATACATGCATTAATTTACGCCACCCTTTAATTATGAAATATATTTTTCTATTACTATTGGGATCTATTCTGCAGATTATTTTAACTGTAACGTGCCGCTCTTTGCGGTTCATAATACACGTAAAAAAAGTGTATGTTGTATGGGCACACTCTTTAATTTTTAAAATTATGAATTGGTACCAATTTGTAAGCATAAGCATTCAAATAAAAAAAATTCATAATCGATCCAGAAATGACACGGGTATGGAGACACAATTATAGCAAAAAAAAAAAAATAAAATAAAAAAAAAATTAAGTCGTTTAAAATTAACCCTTATCGGACGCGACTTTTCACACGTTTGATTCTCACCAGGTTGTAGTTATTTTTAACAAATATGAAAAAAAAAAACAATAGTATGTTATTATACATTTATATTCATTTCTTTTCAGTTTTGTTACAAATTATTTATTTTTTGTACAACTACTACATGTCTGAGTTTCTGATAATTATTTATATACTTGTAAGGTATGGTATTTTTTGAAGCAATCTCCAACATGAAGAAATGGTTTTCTCTGGCATGTTTCGCAAAAGTATACTGTTGTTTTCCTCCCTCCAGGTAACTTGCGATTAGAACATACGAAACAGTCGTTAACGGTAACGGTAAATACGTATTTTCAAATGGTAACGGTAAATTGAAGAAATGAATGCATTTTAAAAACAAATCTCATCAATAGACAGTATGTTTCGACATAATTCGCCTTGTCACTTCACACGTGCCATACGACCGTTGCAGAAAAGTACTGTTGTCACGTCAGAGGTGACTTACGACCGATAAGGGTTAAGCTGCAACGGCTTGATTGGCCTAAATCCTAATATCAAGAGAAAACTCTAAAACGCGCATTTTCAAATTACGAAGCGCTTAATTTATTTAAGTATGTTCTCGTAAATTTTCGCAATAAAGTCCAATTGTAACAAGTAGCATCAGTTTGTCTCGGTATAAACTTGTGGGTTAAAAACGCTAGATTTCCTGCAATTTCGATTTACACTTACTTTGCAATATCACATCATATTTGCCAATTTAAAGCAAACGCTTTTGTCAGAACATGAGCTCGTTGTCTTTTATAACCCGCTTGTAGAAAGAATATGACATTAGGTGAATGCATACATCAAAATCAAAATTTTAGAAACAGTTTGATGCTGCCAGTTAGAATAAATGCAAAATATTGGAATTTGTTGTCCACTTAATGAACAAGTAGTATGACCTATCTATATGTGAATTATTTTTTGGCATTAAATAGATAATACTTTGCCTTCAAAGTTTTAAATAAAATAAGTACTTTTAAAATGTTCTATTTATTTTATGATGATTACGTTCTTTTTATTTTGGCATGTATCAGAAACGTTTCATAAAACTTGGCAGTTTATGTGATGCAAAGCTCAAGCACATTATTTGTAGATAAAATTCAACCTAGTTTTTGAATTATAACGCTGTTCTACAGAGAAACTCTCCAGTAAAAAGTAGAAAAGTGTATTATTAGGTTTAAAATTAGGTGGTTTAAAACATGATGTTTGCAATGTATACAATCCTTGATGGAAATAGCGATCAAAAACATGCTGCATTCCGCCTGCAGTTAACTTTTCTTGTTTTCTTTAAAAAGTAGCACAAACATTTTAAAATAATTATTTTTTAATTTTTAATTAATTAGGTTTTGAACTGTGAATATTATTAATGAATCGAAATTATTTTATTATTTATTTTTTAAATAAAATAAAAAATCTGAACAGAAATTATTTTTACTTTAGTTCAGTTTTTTTTATTTCTAAAAGCTTTTTAGAATGAAAATTTATTTTACAAATTTATGTGGACGTTTTCCAAAAAAAAAACAAGAAAAATTAAACGCTAGCAAAATGTAATGCTGCACTTTCTGGATCGCTGCGTCCTTCATCAGCATTCTTCGCATCTATCTACCTTAGTTATTATTATTATAAAAATCATTTATTTAACCAACTAACTTTGTAAATAAGAATACGAGATATATTCATATCAATATTAATTTGGTTAGACGAAATTTACACACAAGCCAAAGTATTTCTTCACTGCTCTTCCTGTATTTTGTCTTGTACATTTTTAGAAATTAAAATAAATGAACTAAAGCAAAAATAATATCTGTTCATTTATAATTATTTTTGTTAATAAATTTAAATCAGTCATATGCATAAACTTAAGCCGAGTTCAGATTTTTTATTTTATTTAAAAAATAGCTCGTTTAGTAATATCTAAATTTAAAAATTAAAGTCAAAAATTTACAATTTTTTGTCTTCAAATTAGTTAAATCGTTGTCATAATATGGTGAGGTATGTTACCCCTTAAAAAATCTATACTTTATAAAATAACACAGTTTTATTAAGCAGGTAAAACTATTGATATTCGGGCATTATTACAATCTGCCTTAAGTTAATTAGCTTTGCATTATTAAAACTTCAATTTTTTATTGTTACTACTAATTTTAATTATAATTGCCGTATTCACAAGCTCTGCTAAGGTGTATGTAGTATTGCATACTACCTTTTGTTTACTTCTTTGTGAACAACCATTGTATCAATGTGCCATAGTACATTGTACATCATACGTCAAAAACTAAATAAGAAGACGAAAAGTGCTATTCATCATGTGTTATTTATAAGCCAAATGGGGGAGAAAACAGAAAAAGGTAAATTAATAAATTTTTTGTGTGAAAAATATAGTTTCGATATATTAATGGTTGACTCAACTAAGTTATAACCGTTTTCCTTATTTTGTTTCCACATTTTAAATGAAAAAAATTATTACAGGTGATGAAGAAGATGAGGATGAAATTCAAGACATTTTTAGGATGAACCTAATATACCTGCTCTCCAGTCGCAGAAGTATACATTTAGGGTTACCGAAATCATCATTGAGGCATAATCGGGTTTTAAGATATTTTGATGAAAACAGATTTCTTCATATGATACGACTACAGCCAGAGGAATTTGCCTATATATTCAACCTTATAAAAAATGACGATGTTTTCACACAATTGGCGAAAGGTATAGGTGATGGCGGTACCCTACAAAATATTAGAATTCGAATCATTAAAGCGATATTAAATCTTAAAGAACAGTTTTTATATTGGCAGAGAACAAACCTTAACATATGTTTCCAATATACCCACTCCTACTACATACAACAGGAATGACTATTCCACTTTCTAATAGATCAATCAAATCAATAAATTAAATAAATAAAACTAATAAAAATATCTTTTAATTCAATTTAATTCAATATAATTCACACATGAACACAAAAATAATAATTCATTTAAACAAATACAACGTTTGAAAAACATGTGAAAAAAAGTACTAAACAACACAGCTAGCACCGTTGTATTTTGTTAGCACTTAGCACTTACTAGGGGGCTTGTGAATAGGGCAAATATGTAATGGATAAAAAATAATAAGTGAAGATTTCATGATACAAATTATTTATCGGTCCTACAAGATCCTGCCCTTAACTAACGGAAATTTCTAATATTATCCTTAATGTTATTAATTTAGCAACAAGAGAAAAACGAAAGCAGAATTAAAAGCCAAAACTTTTATCACAGTTTATCGAAAGAGAATTTTCGATAGTGGCTTAAAAAGTCGATTATTAGTTATTTATCGATTAAATTGACATTATTAGGCTGCACACAATTTTGTTTTGGTTCGAAGGAGATTATTATAAAAATGTTAACCACAAATTTAAAGAAACAAAAAACATTGCATATTTGTATGTGTCGGGAATACCTTACATGAGCATTCGGTTAGAGTTCATTTAAACTTAAAAGCCATTCAATATTTATCGAGCTGTAGTTCATCTTAAGTAAATCAAAATGATAACTCCAAACAACAGTTTTTGAATTGATGGCAAAATATTTTGTCAAATTTAACAAATATTTATTTTTTAAGCTTTCAGAAATCTCGCCTTTAATATAACAACACATTCTTTTTCGAACTGCATTTCGCGTATCCAGTGTTATGTTTCTTATTAATTTTAAAGTGGCAATTAAAAAATTATTATATTAAAATTAATAAACAAAAACAAAACAAACAAGTAAGAGTGCTATATTATGCCGAATCTTATATACCCTTCACCAGATATGTAAATCTAGTTTAGTGAAGTAACTCCAAAAAAATTTAGTATTTCCTTACAGATCTCTTCAAAAGCTTTTAAGTGATACCCATGTAGATATCTTAACAAATATGATGCACAATGGTACTTTTCTATAAAAAGTATGGGCGAGAGCCTATTTTATCACTTGTTTTTTTTCTTATTTTTTAATTCCTTATTACTCCATATATTTGTTTTTTTAATTGCAGTTACGTCACTAAACTAGATTTGTTCCAAATAATATGGAGGAAGGCGTGGTGTTTAGCCCCGCTGATTTTCATTAGCAAACTTTTCGAAACTACGCGTGATCGATTGGCGTGTTTAACTTTTCTCTAGCTCATTTAATGCCTCAGCACAATTGATGTCAACCCGAACACGAACGGACAGACGGACATCGGACGGGTCGGAAATGAATTTTGTAGAAATTACAAACGGAATGACAAACGTAAATAACGCTCTTTCCGCCTGTGGTGAAGGGTATAAAAGCATAAATTTTGCAACAATAACAAAAAGCGATTAAAATGTCATGCAGTAATTCTTTTAATGAATGACTGACTGTGAATGCCTTATAATGTTAACTTTTTTAAATACGTATGTATAAGTATGTGTGCGTGTAAATGTTTGGTTTTAATTTATTAATAATTTATATTCATTGTAAAATATGAACGTGAGTTTATCTGAGAGACAGACTGACGGGGTTTATTTTTAACGCAACCATTGAAAAGCATATGAAATTGTCTATTTTTATACACATTTCATTACAAGTGAGTGTATTACTTTAATTATAAGTGATATTGTGTTTGTTGTTATGGCAAAATGTTATTAAAATAAACCTTTTGTTTAATAAAAAAATATATATTTGTTTATTTTTTTCTTTTAATTATTATTTCTGTTTTCTTTTGAACCATAAATATAAATTTGTCGGTTTTTGACAGTGTGTTGTCGGTTGCGTTTGTAGTTTGCAAATGATTTAATTGTTTTTAAATGGTTTAAAATGAAAATGAAATGTATTCAACTAGTTCACTCAATTGAAGTATATTTTATAATTCGTTTTCTCAATGCAAGCTCGCTTTAATAAAGATGTTCAAACGACCTTTTATATTAATTGTTTTCCTTTGACTTTACTTAAGCATAGGAAACAATAGTCTCTTTATGATTTAATTTTAGATTATTCGAATTGTCTCAATGCATTTAAATATTTCGTAGAACTCAAACTATAAATTGCTTTAGATTGTTCTAAATTAATCCAATTGTTCAAAAGTACTTTTGTCTTTAA
Source organism: Gymnosoma rotundatum (assembly GCA_916610165.2). Classification (NCBI taxonomy): domain Eukaryota; kingdom Metazoa; phylum Arthropoda; class Insecta; order Diptera; family Tachinidae; genus Gymnosoma; species Gymnosoma rotundatum. Next base: position 47,077,613 of record OU744336.1, on the reverse strand, counting down.
AAATAGAGGAATGAAAATCTTAAGATTATTTTTTGTTTTCTAAGGAAAAAAAATTTATTGTTGATGCTTTAAAACTTTCTCCTTTTATTCACTCTTTACCGAAACACAAACACTCAATTAAGAGATGAAGTTGAGGGGATGATTACAAAAATAAACTAAATAATTATATTAGTTTTTGCTAGCCCTCTGTTTGCCAGAAACGAAACTCAAAGTAGTGCAACGGGGCAAATTAAATAAACCTGAGTTATATTTATATATAAATAATACTTTTCGAACTACTTGAAGAAGAGTTCTTTTTATACCCTTCACCACAAAAAGCGAAAAAGTGTATAACTATGTTTGTCATTCCGTTTGTATTTTTAACAATATCCACTTCCGACCCCATAAAGTATATATATTCTGAGTTCTTATGCATGCCGAAGTCGATTGAGCGATGTATGTCTGTGCATTCGTATTCGGGTTGATATTAACTTTATTAAGGCACCAGATAAGCTAGAGAACATTGAAATATGCCAATCAGACATAGTTCGGAGGATGTTACTTTTGAAAATCAGCAAGATCGGTCCATCTCCTTCGAGGCAGCGGTCAAAACATAATGACTGCTTCTAATTTTTTCATATCATTAGAAACAATGAAATAACTTTAATTAAAAATACAAATATATGGAGCGATGATGATTTTAAAAATAATAAAAAATACATCAAGTGGAAAAAATGGCACTCGCCATTTTTTCCGAGTTATGGGCCTGTGAACTTTTTATATAAAAGTACGATGGTGCACCATATTTTTCAAGGTATCAATATGGGTGTCATATAAAAGCATTTGAAGAGATCTTTAAAGAAATACTAGAATTTAAAAAATGCTTAATCCATTAAGGGCCGCTAATATTTTTATGTCAACTTAATTTTTTTACTTATTTTTTAATTCTCTCTCCGGCTAATTTGTTTTTTTTTTTTTTGTTACTTCACTAAATTAGATTTATTTATATGGTAAAGGGTATATAAGATTCGGCATAGCCAAAAATAGCCTCTAACTTATTAAAGCTGTCTTTGTTAAAACATCATTTTGAAGTTTTGCTTTTTACCAACAAAAAAAATTATCTCTAAAACTTAGCAAAAAATCATTTAAATAACTTTATGTAATTTTTATAAAAAATATTTTTTTTTAAATTATTTCCGTAGAATTCTCAAAATAAAAACCTGTTAAAAATGGAGCATATTAAAGTTAAGTTTTAAAAACTATTTTTTCAGTAAAATATCGTTAATATTGTTAAATTTTTAAAACACTTTTTTGACTGGGTACTTTTTGAAATAGTTTAATTAAAAATAAATTATAGAAAAAAATTTTTTTAATTTAGTAGTTAATATCTCAAGCGCTAAATAGAATTGATAGTCTAGAACACCATCATCCTCGTATTCTTGTTTACAGAACTAGTTTGTTAAAAAGGTGATGTTTACAACGTAAACAACCTTAAATAGATAGATGCAAAAGAATGCCGATAACAAATGCAGGGATCCAGAAAATGTCACATTACATTCTGCTAGCGTCTAATTGTTACCTGTTTTCTTTGGAAAACGTCCACACGAATTTTAAATAATTTTTGTTTTTTAGAAATTTAAGAACTTAAAATAAAAGTGAACTAAAGCCAAAACAAACTTTATTGTTTTGAAAACTTAAACTTCATTATAACATCCGAAGAAAAATAAAAGAATCCATTTTAGCAAAAAAAAAATAATAATAATATAATTTTCTTAAAAATCCTGGAATTGTTCATAAAAAAATCGCAAAAATGTCTAAAAAGGAATGAAATATAGTATTAACGAGTTTGCCTTAAACAAATTGAAAATTTTATTAAAATAAAACTAGCCACTGGCAAATACAGCGCACTCCTAGATTTAACATAAATTGCCATAAACATTTAACATAATTGTCTTCTGAAAATTTACAAATTTTATTGATTCTGAAAATTATTTATATAATTCTAATAATCATTTTTTTTTAAGTACATAACACTAAGCTTAAGGGCACTAATCTTTTAATTGTTTAAATACAATATTTCTTGCACACACTAAACTTAAAACTTAATTAAAATGTAAATAATTTAATTTTAATCAAATATTAAATATGTTTTTAATTTAAGCAAACGAAACTCATTTACTGAATAAAATTTTAAATGCTTGCGCCTGTAGCAAACAGAATTAAATAATTGAATGGCAAATATAAATAAACTTGAAACAAGTTACATTAAAAATGTTTGTTTTTGTATCTTTTTGTTTTCACTTGTATAAAGAAAATGATATACATATGTATAACATGTAGGATTTGTGAGCATATTTAGCTTAAGTATGCCCGGCATTGCCCAGGTAATGAATTACAGATAGTTATTAAGACGTTCTTTGAATATGAACAAAAATTTTAATAATGGGTAAATTTCAAGTACCTGTCTATTGTCCGAAATATTAAGTGATATACGTCCGTGTTCACGTCGCTTACAGCCAGTTTACAGAACACAATTTGCCGATTAGACACACAAAAAAGTTACCGTTTCCCGTGTTTGGGTTTTTAAAACGCGAATGTCATTTTGTTTTTTTTTTAACGTAACAAATGGCAATTGTTTCTGGTTTATGTATCGCGCATTGTAGTGTCAGACACTTCGAAAATGAGCGAAGAATAAAAAACCATTCGTCAGGAGTTAATATTGTCATAACACTTTCACTTATAAATACATTTATTAGTATTAGATATACATTTAAATTATTGTTTATTTTTATAACTATAGTTTAAACTTTTTTATTTTCACAAATTTTTGTTTTGCAGATTTTTACTTCATTGTTTGATAATTTTGTTTTATTTATTTAACTCACGCTATAAACATAATCAAAGGCTACCGACCATCGACTACCGACTACAAAAGTAGCTGGCTACAATAATAGCCAAATTGCCAGCTACTTAATTCTTTTAACGACTACCGACCATTAACTACAAAAAATAAACATCTTTTTTGACATATGTATTAAAGTTAACCAAAACAAAACAAACTTGATTTTTTTAAGTGAATTTGTGTGAAAAAAAATTTCAAATGTCTCAAGAAAATTTAATTATCTTTTTAAGTACAATTGCTAAAATAGTGGAAACAACGACTTCAGTGTATGAAGTGTCCACGTCCATATTTGTATATAAATTAAACAAAACATTTACATTAAACAATATAATAAATACATATAAATAGTAAAAATGACAATTATATACTTACCAATTTTAATAAAAAACCCAAAAAATAAATATTAATGAAACAAATTAGAAATTTATGAAAAAATAACTAAATGGAAAATTTCACAAACAAAAAGTAAATGAAAAATGCACCAAATAAATAGTAAATGAAAAATGTAAACAAATGAACAGATGATTATTATTTTTCAATGGTGCCACTATAAAAGTTTTTCGCGTTTTTAATAGCGATATTTAATGTATCGCGTTTTTAAAGCCACCATTTCATGCATTTATTGTGTTGGCAGCACTAATCTGTTTTTTGTAGCCAAGAAAAATAGAAATTAGCCTAAGTTGGCTACGGGCAAAAAAAGTAGCCGTGTAGTCGGTAGTCCTGTAGCGGCTAAAAGAATTATTCACGCATGTATTCTATTTTTGACATCTTGTAGTCGATGATCGGTGGACATGATTGTGTTTATAGCATCAGCTGTTTCTTTTTAAGCGCCGAAGCAGGGTTACCATCATTTACGGCAAAAACAAAATATGTGTAAGAAAAAAAGTAAATAACAAACATTAACTAATACATTGGCAATACTACGATTTGACACAAAATTTATTTATACGAAACACGATGTAAGTTTAACGAAAAAACCGGAACGTGTTACACGGACGCTAATTATTACGTATTCGTCCATATGCCATCCGGTTTCGTTTCGCTCTTGACGTATTTTATAAACAGGCTGTTAGTTTTATTTTATAGATACAGAAACACTCTTTATTTTAGAGGTTAAGTAGTTATACGGCTACGCACTTTGTTAGAATTTTGAATTTCTGTCTCTTGATGCTTAAAATATAATTTGAAGTCACTTACGTTGTATGGGCACACCCTCTATTTTTAAAATTTATAAAACTGATTTATAAATGGGATCAAGCTGTTATCATGGAGTTTCAAATAAAACAAGTTTCAAAATCGGTTCAGGAATGATTGACAAATTTCTAAAGTAAAGTATATATATAATAAAAAGTTCAGACAAAGACATTCTCAACTTTATTTAGACTTAACGATTTTAATAAAAAAAAATTTGTTTGGTTCATTTTGTTTAGTATGGTATCGATATTTAAAGTTCCTTAAAAGCTCAGTCTTGTTGCCAAGCTAAAATCTAAGTTATTGGAACGAGCAACAATTCAATAAATAAATTAAATTGTGTCTGAATTTTATAAAACATGCAGATATTGATTAGGATTTCATATCTTTTCAAATGTTTAATACGCATAAATTAAAATAAATATTAAATGCGAATGTTCTTGCTTTATTTGTGTAAACAAATATGAATATTAATTGGGTTGATTCCGCCAGTATATAATAAACTGTTGTTATGATTTTCGGTAATAACCGTCGTCACTGGCTGTGTACTTTGGATGTTTGGCGAGCGCTTTCGATGTGATAACATCATTTTCAAGCCGCGTTTTTTGTTAAAACTGAAGAGATAGTGTGAAAAATAGATAGTGTAAAGAATAAAAGGTGGTGGGTTTAGGTAATTTTTAGGTAATTTTTGTCCGTTTAAATAATATTATGCAGGTAGATTGCCTGATATCTGTCTTGTTTATTGGGGTATATAGTTAATATTTGGGTCTTTTGTTATTGGATAGGTAAGTGTGACCGTCTGTGGGTGTTTTTCGTTTGTAAGAGTGTTTTAGTAATTTTAGTGGTGTAAAAATCGTGTCAGAGGTTGTGTTTACCTGTTCGTTAATAATATCTCTGTTAAACGTTCGTGTTTTGTAAATTTCCATGTTTTCAAGAATGTCTAGTCTTCGTCCTTTTTTACTTGGGTGTAATACTGTCATACATTCATCTATTTCCTTTGGTTCGTGTCCATGTGTGTTAAGGTGTTTTGCGAAATTAGAGTCTTCCCTTTTCCTTTTGTATGATCGTATGTGTTCTGTAAACCTTGTTTTTAATGTTCGTCCAGTTTGTCCGATGTATGTATGGTTGCAAGTACAAGTAAGTCTGTATACTCCGCTGGTGCTAAATTTATCCGTTGTTTCTATTGATGTCTTGAGATTGTTACGTAGAGTGTTGCTCGTTTTTAATGTTGTGTGTAAACCTTCTTTTCGGAAAAGGTTGGTTAATCTATATATTTCTGGTCCTGTGTAAGTAAAGATGTGTCGTCGTGTTGTGTCGATAGTTTCCTTGTCTTCTTTCTTCTTGTTTTTGTTGTTGTATTGTCTGAGTAGTTTGTCGATGGTTGTGTGGTTGTAACCGTTATTTTTAGCTATAGTGTAAATTGTGTCGAGTTCTTTGTTGTATTTATCTGGAGCGAGTGGGACTATTTTAAGTCTGTGAATCATGTGTCTAAACGCTGCGAGTTTATGTTGAGTAGGATGGTTTGAGGAGCTGTGGATAGTTGTGTCTGTCATGGTTGGTTTTCTATAAATGTCAAAGTTTAAGGTATCAATTCCTCGTATTATTGATATGTCAAGATAATGTAAAGTTCTGTTTTGCTCTTTTTCCATTGTGTATATGATTTTGTTGTGTATTATGTTTAAGTCTATAAGAATTTGTTCGGCGTTGTCTCTTTCTAGGATGCATATAATGTCGTCTACGTATCTGTAGTAATGGGTTATTTTATGTTTTTCCATCAGTTTTTTGATGTGTAGTTGTTCTAAGTGTTGCATGAAAATCTCTGTGAAGATTGCGGATGTTGGGTTTCCCATGCCGAGTCCATCAGGTAGTTTATAGAATTTATTGTTGAATCTAAAGTAGTTTTGTTTTAATATCGTCTTTGCAATATCCATTATTTCGTTGATATATTGATTGTCGTATATGTTGGAAAGTATGTTACGTAGGATAGTCAAAGTTTCGTGTGTGGGTATTGATGTATATAGATCCTTTATGTCGAAGGAAACGAGTCTCGTATTATCAGTGATTTTGATGTCCTTAATTTTGTTTATGAGGTCTTGTGTATTTCGTAACATGTATGTGTTCTGCAAATTTATTTTCTCTTTTAAGAATGTGGCAAGGTGTTTGGCCAAGTTATATGCAGGCGCAGGTTTGTAATTTACTACAGGTCTGATTGGAATATTTTCTTTATGAATTTTGGGTTGTGCTCTGAGTGTAGGGGGTCCTGGGTTCATGTTCATGAATATGTATAACTTTCCGTCAGTGAACGTTTTGCAGCGTTTTAGTAGGCTTCGTATTTCCTTTTGGAATGAATCGGTTGGGTCATTCTTGAATTTTGTGCATTTTACTTGCTGCATGAATTGTTGTGTTTTCTCTATATAGTCTTTTTTGTGCATTATTACAGTTGTGTTCCCCTTGTCTGCTTTAGTAAGTAATAGATTATTATTCCGAAGTTTTGCTTTTATCTGTCTAGTAGTTTTTTGTTCGTCAGGATTAGTTTTAGATGAAGTGTGTTCTCTTATTGTTTTTTCAAGTACATCGGCTATCTTGTGTCTCATGTGTTCTTGTCGGTCAGTTGGTAAGTGTGTAATAGTAGCTTCGGCGTCTACGATTTGCAAAACGTTCACTGACGGAAAGTTATACATATTCATGAACATGAACCCAGGACCCCCTACACTCAGAGCACAACCCAAAATTCATAAAGAAAATATTCCAATCAGACCTGTAGTAAATTACAAACCTGCGCCTGCATATAACTTGGCCAAACACCTTGCCACATTCTTAAAAGAGAAAATAAATTTGCAGAACACATACATGTTACGAAATACACAAGACCTCATAAACAAAATTAAGGACATCAAAACCACTGATAATACGAGACTCGTTTCCTTCGACATAAAGGATCTATATACATCAATACCCACACACGAAACTTTGACTATCCTACGTAACATACTTTCCAACATATACGACAATCAATATATCAACGAAATAATGGATATTGCAAAGACGATATTAAAACAAAACTACTTTAGATTCAACAATAAATTCTATAAACTACCTGATGGACTCGGCATGGGAAACCCAACATCCGCAATCTTCACAGAGATTTTCATGCAACACTTAGAACAACTACACATCAAAAAACTGATGGAAAAACATAAAATAACCCATTACTACAGATACGTAGACGACATTATATGCATCCTAGAAAGAGACAACGCCGAACAAATTCTTATAGACTTAAACATAATACACAACAAAATCATATACACAATGGAAAAAGAGCAAAACAGAACTTTACATTATCTTGACATATCAATAATACGAGGAATTGATACCTTAAACTTTGACATTTATAGAAAACCAACCATGACAGACACAACTATCCACAGCTCCTCAAACCATCCTACTCAACATAAACTCGCAGCGTTTAGACACATGATTCACAGACTTAAAATAGTCCCACTCGCTCCAGATAAATACAACAAAGAACTCGACACAATTTACACTATAGCTAAAAATAACGGTTACAACCACACAACCATCGACAAACTACTCAGACAATACAACAACAAAAACAAGAAGAAAGAAGACAAGGAAACTATCGACACAACACGACGACACATCTTTACTTACACAGGACCAGAAATATATAGATTAACCAACCTTTTCCGAAAAGAAGGTTTACACACAACATTAAAAACGAGCAACACTCTACGTAACAATCTCAAGACATCAATAGAAACAACGGATAAATTTAGCACCAGCGGAGTATACAGACTTACTTGTACTTGCAACCATACATACATCGGACAAACTGGACGAACACTAAAAACAAGGTTTACAGAACACATACGATCATACAAAAGGAAAAGGGAAGACTCTAATTTCGCAAAACACCTTAACACACATGGACACGAACCAAAGGAAATAGATGAATGTATGACAGTATTACACCCAAGTAAAAAAGGACGAAGACTAGACATTCTTGAAAACATGGAAATTTACAAAACACGAACGTTTAACAGAGATATTATTAACGAACAGGTAAACACAACCTCTGACACGATTTTTACACCACTAAAATTACTAAAACACTCTTACAAACGAAAAACACCCACAGACGGTCACACTTACCTATCCAATAACAAAAGACCCAAATATTAACTATATACCCCAATAAACAAGACAGATATCAGGCAATCTACCTGCATAATATTATTTAAACGGACAAAAATTACCTAAAAATTACCTAAACCCACCACCTTTTATTCTTTACACTATCTATTTTTCACACTATCTCTTCAGTTTTAACAAAAACGCGGCTTGAAAATGATGTTATCACATCGAAAGCGCTCGCCAAACATCCAAAGTACACAGCCAGTGACGACGGTTATTACCGAAAATCATAACAACAAATATGAATATCTTCAAACGACTACACATTTCTTTGCATTTAATTGCGTCTTTTTGGTATTTATTTTCAAGCACTCTTGTCTATCTCATTTTACAAATCGATTATTAAATGCAAATATTTATTTTCAAATCTTATTATTAAAAGTAGGAATAAGTATTCTTTTTTTAAAGAGGAAAAAAATAATTTTCTTTGCTCTTCCTTAAGCGTAAGTATATCTCACATTTAATCCAATTATATGTATTTACCCTGCAAATATTTTATGGTGAACATTCATATGAAAAAATATCATTTGTTTTAAAAATCCCTAGATGGTATGTTTCTTTGAACATAATAATTCTCCGTAGAAGCTGCAAATATAAGCTATTTCTAATTTAAGTTACATGAAGGCGTAGCAAAAACTGTAAGTTCAGAAGTTTTTCTTGTAATCACAAAAATTATATGCCTAAGGGCCATTGTTATAACTTGCCGTAAGTTAAAGGTAGAATTATATGTTCCATAGCTTTGATTTATTAATAGTTCCATTTTCTTTTGTCATAATTACCTAAAAATGTTTATAAGTAATAAGTAAAATTTAAAAAAATGTATATAATAATTCAATCTATAAATGTAATAAGACTCTAACGGGGTATTTTGCGTAAAACTTTGGTGTTGGTGTAGATAATAATCGATATAAAATACAAAACACCTATTATTGGAATTTTTGCCTGTCTGTCTATCTATCTGACTGTCTGTGTTCGCTGGATTGATATTAATAAAATTTTGTGAGGAGGGTCCTCCTTGGTTCAAATATAAAATACTTTTTTTTCGTAAAACTAAGTCATTTTGTAGAGAAAGTACTCAATTTTACAAGTTTAATGGGGTGGTATGTTTTTGTTGCACTTAAAAGTGAAATAATATCCATGGAAAAACGCATTATATCGGTGGACATTGTGTCATTTTTAGTATGGACATAGTGACCTTATGAAATCATGATAATGTCCACGCTTAAAACAGCAACGGCTTTATTTACCAAAGATTTTCTCTATAGATGTTGTCAAGATTAACGTCAGTTCCTGGCCGAGGGCCCTAACCTGACGGTGGTCTTACCACTGAATGAAATACAAAGCGTTGACTATCACTCTCTACTGAATGCAACGAACAGAGTTACAATTCTAAGAACATGGCTTGCTGGACCATGAACTACCCCTTGCTTGAGGGTTGGAGACTATCCAACCCCGTCTATTCCGCTCTATCTCTGCAGATATAGTTTTTTTTTTAACCACAGCCACAATGTGTTCCCCGAAGGAACCTCACCAATAACCGGCTACTGAGATCTCTTTATAGACTACCGGTTCTCGTGGTGCCAGTATGACTTAGGAAACTGGTGCATCCTTCGACTGTACCCAAATGTCTATCCAGATTTGGTGCCTGCACACTGGGGAATTGGTTCCCTCTATATCCCGAGAGCACTTCGTCTAAGCCTAGGTTAAATCAGCTAGACTCTTTGTACCCCCGGGGGGAAATTTTCTGTATAGCTGACATACGGTAGGGCGCAATGATTTTCTTCTCTGGTTTATAACTAACACCAGCTTCGCTTATAAAAAATTTCTGCATAGCCAATCTTAGGCCGGGAATGCCTCTATAATACAACTATCAACGGACTTTCTTCCAAAGATATCCTGCAAACCAGTTTATAAAAACGTTGCATCTTTCTTATATAGAATAAAATAAAATATACCTATAATATCCATGGGAGTTATGACTCTCGCATTGGTGTTATGTCATTTATTGGTGCGGCATAATATCCATGGACATTAAGATCTTGGACGTTATAGCATGCCACCGTATATTGGTACTAAAACAGTTGTTAACACATTTTATTTTTGTAAATAAAAATTTTTTGAACACTGTCTACAAAAGTCTGAATAAATATTTGAAAACACATTTTTCTAAATTTTGAATTTTAAGAAAATTAGAAATGACACGCATAAGAAGTGTTAGGCATTACCAGCATAATATAAAATCTCAGACAAAGTATACAGAAAAAAATTTTGGTCCTATTAAGGGTTTTAGTTACTTTTACATTAACGTTTGCTTAAATTTTTAATTGATTATTTTATAACACAATTTTTTCTTTAATTTTTTATTAAATACATGGAATAGAGACAAATAAGAATTATTTATAGAACAAGTGAATTTATTCATTCGGCTAAAGTTATTTCTAAATCCTCATTTTTATTATGAAAGAAAAATAAGTTCCAAAGGTTTTTAAAGAAAACCGAAAAAATTAGACACCAGAATAATCATCACATCCTTAGCGATAAAAAAAACAAAGTCTCCACAATTAAAATTGTATCTAAATAATGACGAACTTGTCCTTGTGCTTTTAATATCAAAAAAAACTTAACATTTTATTTTCTGCTTTTATTTATTATTGATCGATACTGTAGTTCTAGAACAGTTAATCTTAATTGACTATATTTTTTTAATTGCGTTTTAAACATACTTTTCGCTTTTTTCTTTAAATTTCCATTAAACAAGTAATTTTTATCGCTTGTCCCTGGAGCCTAATTAGATATTCCATAAAAAGAGAAAATGAAACATTGACAAAGATAACAGAAAAAAGAAAAATTTAGAACAATCATTGTAACAAATATCTTTTAAGTTAAAAAAGTTTTAATAAGTAAAAAAAAACTTAATCTGCGTATCCTTATTTAGTCGTTTTATCATTTAATCTATTCATAATAACACGTAATGCTGGGATATTTAAGGAGAAAAACTTTTAATTTAAAATTCTTAACAGACAAAATGAATTTGTATAATTTTTGCACCCTTCACTACAGCTGTAGTTGTACTTAAGTCTTTTACTCCGTTTGAACTTTTCATAATATTTATAACAGATTCCTTTATGAAGCGTTCTCCTGGTCCCTTAAGGTGTTGGAATGGGATTTAAAAAAAACTTTGGACAGCTTAAAGACATGTACATTGATTGCGTTGTGCATTGAAATTGTTTTATTGTTTGACGTATAAACTTAGAACGAGTTTTGCTCATGTCATTTTGTTTAGTTAAGGTTGTTATATGCATTTGTTGTGTTGAAGAAAAAACCAAAAATACATCCACAGCTCTTAAATACGTAAAAATCAATAACTAATCTAATTTTATAAACTTCTGAAAGTAGACTAAGGAAATAACACATCATAAAGAAATGAAAGATATCAAATTATTTTATTTAATCTCTATGAAAAAATCGAACATTCAAAATTTCTAAAATGTTTTAAATTCACAAAAAACAAAATAATAATAATTTCAAGAAAAAATTTAAATTTAGAAAAAAAATTCTTCAAAATCGCAACTTTTCTCAAAAAAATAGATAAAAGTCAAAAAACTCTGTGATTTTTTTTTTTTGTTTTTTTGTTTGTAAAATAACCAAGAGTTTTAAAAATAACGTGTAAAAACTTGAAAAATTAAAATGGCCAAACTTTTAAAATATCACCGAGACTTTTAAGTTTTTTCCCAATCAGGATTTGAACCATAGGTCTTAAAAATGAATGAAAAGTGAATTTTTTTCGGCTTTTTCGTTCATTTTTATTTTCAGTTCTAAACATTTTTAGAAAGAAGAAGAAAACAAAAGAAAAAAATTAGATCCAATATTTAAAAATAACACATAATAAACTAAAATCCATATTAAAAATTTGTTTTACAAAAATAAACTTAAATACAAATTAAAAAAAATTTCAAAATCACAAATTTTAAAAATTTTAATCTTAAATTTATTTTTAAATAATTTCAAATTAAATTTGCTAAAAATGATGTTACTATAAAAAAGGCTTTAATTAAAAACCTTTTCCTTTAATGGAGGGTACACATTATTCTTTAATGCCGTGTTCAAAACTGCGTTCGCGTTCTTTTCTTTTCTTTGATTTAATTTTATTGAAGTCATTAGCGTAAATGACAGAAATAAATTATTTTTAATCTTTTTGTTTTTAAATAAAGCAAATATTAACAGCATTTTAAACTTGACAATTTTACTTAATGACATTATTTCATATCTATGGTTATTTATCAAAAATAATAGAAATGAAAATAATAAGTGAAAATGAGTAGAAAATAAAAGAAGGAATTAAGAAATGATGGTATAATTGAATGAATGGCTGAACGGTTTTCAGAAGTTAATTAAAAAGATGCTTGTCTTCATTTTAACTTATATAATAGATTTAAGCTTAAGAGACTTAAGAAAATAAAGCGACTTTAAAAATGGAGGAAATCTTTTAACTAAAATAGGCAGATATAAAGTTACTTCTTTAAAAGTTAGGGAATAAAACCTTAATAATGAGGTAGAATAAGTTAACAATTTTCGATTTATTGAAAATGAATTAAAAAAAAAAAACAAAATAGTGGCGTTTCAAGCCAAAGCTACTAATTGTAAAAAATAACAAATAATATTTAATATTAATAAATTAAAATATTTATTATCCTTAAAGATCGATATTATTTGAATATTATTTCAGGCACATGTCCAGCGCTGTTATTCATGAAGAAGTTTATTGGTCTACTTTTTCAAAAATTGCCAGATTAGACCCCACGGCGTCAATTTTTGCTAGTTTATTCGAAATTTTTCGACCAATGACGAATCGGTAAATTTGAATTTTATTAAAGACTTTCGTTTACAGCAACGATGTTGCCTTCACTATCCACATTCCTTTAATCAAGCGCCAATGTACTCATGATGATAATCATAAATATCAAAAAGTGAGTGCAGTATATAAAAATGAGCGCAGTAAGTGAGTGGTGCATACTCAGATGTTTTTATAATTTTAATGCTGATAGTTTCTGATAGTTTTGTGATCCATTAGTTCTGCTGTCGACTCAGCGAGAATATCGTTATCAAATTTAGTTTATATGAGAGTTAAATTTTTCGTTCTATTGGCCTAAAAAACACACTCTAAAAAATTCTACATGCTGTACAAAACTGTATGATTTCTTCCATTAATATTCTTTCATAAATACTTGATTGATAAAAGTAAATCCATTTCAAAAACATAGCTTTAAATAAAACACAATTCTCCAATTTTTTTTACTTAATATAAACAAAAGAAAAACTTCAAAAAATGTAATCACAAAAAAGTAAACGTACGATTAATTTCGGCAATTGTAGATCAGAATATAACTGTTTAAAACCAGTATAAAGTATAAACTCCCTTACAATAAAATTATATATATATATATATCGCTGGTCTCATGTAGAAAGGCCCTAACTCGAATTTTTATGAAATTCAGTTTTTTCGTGATTCCATTACATTTCGTGCAAATACACCTCGTCACAAAATTTGAATACAATAGTATCAAAAATAACGATATTACAAGCAATTGCATTTCAAATATTACATTGTGATAAATACAGTTCCTGTTATGTTTTTACCTTCTCCTGTAAAATCGCAATTATGCGAGTTAGGGCCTTTCTACATGAGACCAGCGATATGTTTTCTGAACCTTAATCCTTTTGTAAATTTTCCTTGCCCAAATGCTAAATTTGGTCTGTGAAAGTCATCTAATTGTCTTAGATAAGATTGACGCAAAGCTAACGATCCGTGGTAGTGTCAATTTTATGCCATCGTATCCTAATATTATAAACGTAAACGCGTAAATAAAATTAAAAAAATTTGCAAAAAAAATATATCGCAATATTTGTGAATTTTTCCAGACTTAAATTGTGTGCTGTAACAGCGCTTCCAATGAAGATATATTTTTAACATGTAATCCACTGTCACTGTCAATATAACTTCCCAGCAAAAAATTTGACATTACCTTAAAAATTGATTATAAAATTTTCATGCCTTGTTAAATCACTACAATTGTAATCCAGTTGAAAAGTCCTTTCGCCAAAAATGCTCGATTACCTTCTTGAAATTTTTTGCTGCTTATCAGTAGAGCTGTGTCGTTCGTGAACGAACAGGTTAAATTCACCGAATCAATCAAGTGAACGGAATGATCCGGTCATTTAACTGAGGTATTTTCGTTCAATATGGTACGGGTTAAATTGAACGAATGAATTAAGTGAACAGAATGCGCCAGATATTTAACTGTCTCCTTTCGTTCAATTGTGTGCGCAATATAATATGGTGTACGAATCTCTTTCGTTCAGTTATCTCTTCTAAAGAAATAACACAGAGCAAAAGAAGTGTAATTTGCGCTAGATTTATCTCGTAAAGCAATAATAATAATAATAATGTTACGAAAATAAGATCTGGCAAACTCTGTTTTTGTTATCCGTATGAGCGTGGTGAATAAGTTAATTTAACTAATGGTGTGTTTATAGAATAATACCATAATTAGCTAGCAACCTCAATGGCTGCGTTGGTAGAGGTGCTTGCTGTAAAACAGAGCAGCAACCCCTCGGACATGCGTACAACGGAATAATAATTGTTATAATGCAGTTAAAAATTAAGAAGCAGCTGTACAAACCTTCCGAGAAGCAAAAGGTTGTGTAAAGCCATGGCAGATAATTTAGTGGAGACGCCTAATTTAATACAAAAGTAAAAGATACATAATTTTCAAGACGCCCTTTATAATAAAAAGTAAGATCGGTAGCGTTTAGCGCAGGGAAGTGTAACAGCATACCAACAGTCAGTCAGACGAGTGTTGTGGCTATTGGATAAAGGGGGTGACTGGCTTGTGTAGTAATGATAACGAATGTTAAGTAAATGTCGTATTTAGGATTCACAAGACCGAAGAATCAAGAAATATAGCCAGATAAAGCCACAAAATAAGAATACAGAATTTATAAGGAGCCATAGTGGTATTTGCAATCAAAAGAATCCGTACATTTGTTACCAAAAAGGGAAAAACGTAACAATAATTTTTTTCCCTTTTTTTTTGTAGGGGAAAAATTTTTGTAGTTTTTTTTTTTGTTAAATGTCTAGTTTTTATTTTCTTTATTTTCGTCCTTCATAATAAAAACGCACTATATATATATATATATATATATATATATATATATATATAGATTATATTGTTTTCTATTTGGCAAGGATATCAGCTCTGTATCAAACCCAAAATTTGATAAAAAACTAGAAAATCACATACAATAAGGACTGTTGTTCAAATTGATTGATTTGGCGAATAGAACGAACGAATCAGTCTTTGATAAATGCTCGAAAAATATTGGTTACTGAAACGAGCGGGCGGCCACATGTCTGTCAGTAGATTGTAACCAAATTTTGTATAGAATTTAAGGAGTCTTATATCTCAAGGCAAATTGATTAAATGAGAAGTATATTCAACTAACAAAGCAAAAAGGCCGCAAAAAACCTGAAAATACTTTTACAGAAAAGCAGTAATAGTTGAGTAACTATTTTTATTTTATCTTTTTTTTCATTGGAAACCATTAATGTGTATTTAAAAAAAAAATTCTGCAATAATACTATAAAAGATAAATACTTCAAGTTTCGTGCTGAAAAAAGAGCCCACCAATTTTTCATGTTATATAAATATATCACTACAGTAATGAAAAAAAATCTTTTTTCTTTACTTTCTTCTTTATTTTTTATTTCCCTCTGTTATAGTTACAACATAATATTTGATTTATCTTACTAAGTGGTAGTAAAGTTTAATTAAAGTTCAAGTAGTAGCTCGTATAATAAATATATAACAACATAGAAGGAGTGAAAACATAAAAGAAAAACTACTTAAATGTATAGAAATAAATATGTATGAGTGTATGCATGTATGTGGCATATATGCCTGTACACATTAAGTTTGCTTTTTTAGCCTGAATAACTGTAAACGTACGGTCAGATTAGTCAAATATTTGACCAAAAAAGCGAAACCGCTATTTTAACAAATGTGTATTCAATATTTCCTGAAATGTATCATTACGAATTACGCTTAAGAATATAATAAATGTGATATCTTACACTTTTCGATTGAGTAGGATCTTATATTTCTTAATTAGTATTTGAGAACGACAAACATTTTTTTCCATAATTTAGTGGTTATGTCTTTTTGTTCAAATATTGGATTAATCTGACCGTACCTGAAGACTTAACTTTTTGTCATCCTTTATTAACAGCATCTATATTACGTAGGATTTCTATTCGTTGTAGTTTCTAAGATATGACCTACTGGTTGCAATATATATGATTTTATAGAGTAAGATAAAAAATATACTGGAGAGACAAAAATTATATGTACAGTTTATTCCCCTACGCAGAATAAACGTAAGCATTTAAATAAATCAATGCCGTAAAGCACTTAATGCACTCAAAAATTAATTTTGCTTTAAAGTTTGAAATCATAAAAGAAACTTAAAAATATGAAATTTAATTTTTGTAACAAACTGACATTATTCGTTTGTAGTTCAAAAAGACTGTTGTATTTAAAAAGAAACTTGAAATAATTTTCTTATGGGAACATTTACATTTTTTTTCGAAAGACATTTAAAATGTATACATTTTTAGAATGAATTTATAACAAAAACATTTTCCTGCAAGAGAAGATTTTTCAAAAAAAGTTGTTTTATGTAAAAAATCATTTAAAAAGAGCTTATTTTTTGAACAATAATTCTTCTATGCGAATTTACCATTTAAAAATTTGGTTTTGTTATTTTTATTAAATATGAATAAAACTCTTTTAGACCTTAATGGAAACAATTTAGGAAGATTTTCTTTTTTCCTGAATATTTAAAAATTTTAAATTAAAAAAAAAATAATAATAATAACAAAGTAAATGAATTGAAATTAATTTTGGCTCAATTTAATTTTTTTAAACCGAAATCAATTTTAATTCATTTATAATATTCACAGTTCAGCTCCTAATGTTATGTACTGTAAAGATTTATCGGGATTAAAAAATACTCTGTAATTATTATCTAATGAATTAGTTTTGAAAAAAATTTTTTTTATATAAAAAAAAGTTATATTAGCCACTAGATGAACCCGGTGTGCTTCGCTACCCCCCTTGTCCACGCCCCTTTGTCCACTCGCAACTTTATATAGTCAAGAATATCCTATTGCGAAAATTTAATGACGATTGGTCCAGTAGTTAAGACTATATTACGATTTTTAATTTTTCTAAAAAGGGGCGGGGTCCCACCCAATTTTCTCCTGGTACGTATTCCTAATTATGCTAATACCATATGTACCAAATATCGTCGACGTAGGTCAAAAAATGTCCAAAATATGGCGATTTTAATTTTTGGGTTTTATGGGCGGTGCCATGCCCCTTTGTCCACTCCCAACTTTATATAGTCAAGAATACCCTATTGCGAAAATTTAATGACGATTGGTCCAGTAGTTAAGACTATATTACGATTTTTAATTTTTCTAAAAAGGGGCGGGGTCCCACCCACTTTTCTCCTGGTACGTATTCCTAATTATGCTAATACCATATGTACCAAATATCGTCGACGTAGGTAAAAAAATGGCCAAAATATGGCGATTTAAATTTTTGGGTTACATGGGCGGTGCCACGCCCCGTTGTCCAATTAAAACTTCATATAGCCTATTATTCCTTTCAGAGTCACAGTAACATGCTGTGAACATTTCAGGAAGATCGGTCCAAGGGTTTGGCCTCCTATAAAGCACAAACAAACAGACAGACATTCATTTTTATATGTATAGATTTATTTTGAAAGTGCCATAAGTCAGTTTAAAAAAATTTTTTTTTAATGATAACAATTATATAATTCGATTTAATTAAATGTTTAGCACTATTACGAAGTGCTTACAAATACCAAATCTTACAAATACCAAAATAAAAAGGATATTAAGTTCAAAAGTAGCTTGCTTAAAAAAAAATAATATTAATAATAATAATAATAATAATAATAATAATAATAATAATAATAATAATAATAATAAGTAAATAATATAATAATATAATAATACTAGTGATCTCAGTACTGTATAAATATTCTTTTGAATTATTTTTAGAATTAGCGGACAATTTTTATAAAAGGGCATTATATTAATAAAATAAACTTTATGCGATATTATTTTGCAAGTATATAAGTATAGAAAAAGCGTTAATCTCACACAAACAAATAAGAGATTAATTTCCTTAGATGAAAAAGGAAGAAAACTTCTATGGAATTTCATTTAGAAGCTGTCTACCCCGTTTTTATAAAAACTTTCCTTAGAGGTAATATAAGTTTAAGCCGATTCTTATCTAAAACTGAGAAGAGATTATTCTTGCGAAAAAACCGACTTCAAAACAGATTTTATTTGTCTGTCTATAACGGTTCAAAAGTATGGCAATATACATCAAATTAAATGAACTTTAATTTATAACTTTAAAAATTATTACTTGTTACTGTAACATTTTTGTCCAATTTGCAAGCATTTGTCTATAACGGTTCAAAACATAGCCGCATATAGGTCTATTTACGCCACCTATGGGTACACTTTAATTTTTAGATTTATTTTGTGTTACGTTTTGCTTTTGGGAGCTATAGTGACACGCAGTTTTTTTATTTTTAAAGTTGTGCCCTTTACGGGTAATAAGACATGTAAAAACACGTATGTTGTATGGGGATACCCCTTAATTTTTGAAATTCAAAATTAATTCAGAAATGACTGAATTATGGAGGCGCAAATATAAAAAAAGTAACATTCAGTCAAATTGATAACCTCCTCCTTCTTTTAATCGGTTTTAAAGAGTAATTTGTGTATTAAAAATTTTAATTACTATACTTGTACATATTTCTCTTCGCAATTGGTCAATTGGTTTCAAGGATATTGTTCGACTTATTTTTTGTAGGTGATACTTTTTCTGGGAACGTATCTATTTTATCCCTTCCAATAAACAGCCGGTATATTAATATTAACCAAAATTATTTTCTATTACTTACTACTATTTTAACAATGCTTATTTATATTTTAAAGTTTTTTTTTTATTTTTGGTGCAAACTTGTTTAAATCCCCATGTTAAAATACAATCTATTTTGTACTTAAAACTTTTGATGATAAAGTATGCTCAAAAATTTTTATATGTGAAAAAAAAAGAAACAAATACTTACAATTTAATTCAGTACAGCTTACAAGATTTGGTTCAGTGTAAGTGTACTTATTTATATACACATTTACATATTTAAAATACAGCACATTACAGGCTTTGCAATCTTAAAAAATGCACATGAAGAACTATTTTTATATGCTTTCTTATCGTTTTCTTTTTATCTTCTTTATATTCTATTGATTAAATGTAAACCATGTGTACTTGTTTTTTGTGTTTTTTTTTGTAACAAAAACACTTTTGAACTTTCTTCCGGATTATGCTAATCCAGATTTAGTAAAAGTCTTTTTCTTATTCAACCTTTTTACACTTCACTTAAAATGTTCTACTTTAAATATTTTGCAAATTCATTCGGGTTTTTAAGTTAATTTTTGTTCTACATTAACTTATTTAAAAGGTTTTGCAGTAAATTGTTTTTGGATGTTCATGTAAAATTTAAAAAACTATTAATGGATTTAATCTTCTTAAGTAAAATTAGTTTTCATGTGGCTAAAATATTAAGCAAAATGATTTACTTTAAATTATTACTAACATTAATTAAAGTTGCTTTATACATTTTGTTGTTTCCTTAGATTTGTTTTCAATTAAGAAAAGTTGATATTGATTTTGGCTTAAAATATTAAAATAGAAATAACATTAATAAACTTGTAGTTTAAACAACTTTACGTTATCAAACAAACATGTGTTGGTGTTTTACAAAGTTCATTTATACCAAAAAAATATATATATAAAAGACAACCGAAAAACAAATCCTGTAGTAAAAATTAGTTTAATATACATTTAATAGGTATCTTAAGGGAAAACTTATTACTAAAGTGAATATTTAAGATAATTATTTAATGCTCGTGATGACATGACATAATTAACAATATACAGCCATCACTGAAAAAGGTTTTATATCGAAAGAATGCCCTAGATGCCAAATAACTGATAGATGGGAACTTCACTCTAATTAAAAAGACATTGTTTATTTTCTGTTGACTTGATAAATTTTTTCATTTAGCCTTCTTCACACAATCATACAGTGTACATAAATATTTGAAAAGGTTAAAAACCAAAATTTGCGTTAAAGGTTAAAAGCTGCTGTAGTTGAGGTGGTAAGCACGTTGACGACAAATCTGGTTGGCCAGGGTTCAACCTCTTCGGCAATCACCACCTTATCTCTTATCCATCTGTTTTGTTAAGAATGTAGCGCGATATTATTAAGTTCAGCTTCTCTTTAAAAAAAACACTGTGTGTAAAAAAATAAATTTTTAAAAAAATTATGTTAATTACTAAAGAAAATAGGAAAAAAGGCAGGATTTTCTGGATCAATACATCCGTCATTTATCAAAATACTACATTGTGTAAATCTTATTCTTCTTTTCTCTATAAATCAACCTAAAATTTTTAAAAATAATTTTACTTCCTTAATAAATTTTGAAATGAAGACGAATTGAAATATTTATTTGATTGTATTAATAATACAGTTCGTCAAATAATCATCTCAAAAATAAAAATATTAATGAAGAGTCCTTCAAAATTAAAACGAGTTTAACACGGAGAAAGTTGCAAAAACAAAACTTTATAAAACTGGTGTTTTAACTCTTATACACTTAGTCTTACTTGACCCCAGTACTAAATGTATGACTTTTATGAGGTAGATCGACGGTCGAAAAATGAAAACATTTTTTAAGATCTAAAAAATAATCAATTGTAAATTTTATTTTCATTATTTAATTCAATAATTTATATTATTTGGTAATGGTTTTTCTTTTAACAAAGTAATTATTTACATGGATGCAGTAGCAGTACATTTAAGTACGTTTTTTGCTGGCTACTTAAACAATAACAGTAAATAACAACTTTTTACTGGTAGTAATTACTGCATTATATATTTTTATAGTTAGTAACAAATTTAATCAGTCACTAAAAAAACTTTACTTGATTATTTTGACCCCAGGTAAAATGTTCATGAAATGACCATGAAAATAATAATGTGATGTTTATTACATTCATAAGCGGAAAGGTTTTTGTTGGTAATGCAAGTAAAATAACAGTAAAATTTTCTTATTTACTAATTTAGTAATCGATAAATATTTAATGGCAACGAAAATTAGATTTCAATATCAGTAAAAAATTTACTGGTTACTGTAATTTGTAATGCAGCTGAAATGAAATGCAATTTTCCCAGGTAAACGTATAAAAATTTAATTTACCTTATACTGAAAACAGCTTATAATCAAATTATTAATTGTAAGTAATTAAATTTATTGTAATGTTCGGTCTGTAATGTTGTTGGCATAAACTCGTTTATCCTGTCTTTGTGGTGGTTTGTGAGTGGATCTTGATCTGAATTGATCCTTTGCACATCCCTTTCCAGGAAACACAACGGGACCGCTTAGGATCCTGTGCGAGCTAACCTAACGTAGAGGAATTATTTAACTGAGAATTTACTTATTAATGCACCATATTAATGCTCATGAACAAGATGACAAATGGATTCGAAGTGTTTAGCGGCATGTTGATGATGATGTCCTAATGAAAAATGAACAAAAGTAAAATCAAGGCTGCAAATACTTTTATTAAAGAGTACTTCTGTTAAATTTGGAGCAATTTATCGCGATACTTTCTAATTTTATAATTTGGGTCCATATTTCATTAAGCCAGGTTCCCTAGAAGTTTTGATCCTAGAAAAATAAATATTTTACTTTATCTCCACGAATAGTGGCAAAAAATAAGAAATAAATATTTATAGGAAATTTTCCATATTTTTTATAATCATTTTGTAATAGCTTTCAATCATCAAAACAGCTTATAGTCGTCTCATATCATTACTTTATATTAATGTGCGGCGATAGTTCATCTTTAAAACAATTCTAAATTTTTTATTTTTTTGTTTCCGCATTTGAAAAAGATTTAAAAAACTTTGTAAAAGCTATTAATGCATTATTTGTTTGTTGTGTCTTCTTCCGCCTGGATGCGATCTATAGATTGTACATACTTCTTCCCAGATTATTTTTGTTATATCACCTTTCCTTCATAATGATTAGAAATAAACCTTAATTCAAAAATACATACAAATTTTGATATTTGTTTTCTGTTATATTATAATAAACCGGAAGTTTACTTTTGAAGATCATGTAGCTATTCTAAGTTGTATTTAAGTAATGACGTCATAACAGAAAATTAATCGAACTTATTAACAACCCGCAAAAAATTAATGTCAATTTTTCTACTCGTTGCTCGTCCCATATTAATACTAAATATCTTAACAACATTAGTTGATTCTCTTAAAGTCAAATGCCATCATAAAAAGTGTTAAGATTCAGTGCAATTTTGCATTTGACTTCTTTCTTTTTTTCCTCCTAGGATAACTTTTTTTATATCTAAAGATAAACAATGGTGTTCAAATCCACTTTAAAGCCTTCATTAATTTAATTACCTCAATAAATAAAATAATTTCATTGATTTCAGTATTTTATTGTAAATATTAATACAAAACAAAATAAGTACATTTTCCTCTAAAATGGGCATTATCTTTTGCATAAACACAGCCATAGCTTGATATTAATTAAATTTAAATTTGTATTATTTTAAATCTAAATTGTATTCGACATCATTTATAGCACACAAATACGGCAACAACAAAAGAAATCAATACAAACTAAATGTATTAAATTTAATTTCGAACTATTAAATATTTGCTTTCGATTGTATTTAACTAATAAAATTATCATTGGAACATAAACACAAATTACCTACAGTATATGCAAAAAGTAATGATACTTTATTTAAAAATGGAATAAGAGAATTACATAAATTGTATATATCTAAAATTAAAACAAAAATAAAAATATAGATTTTCTAGTTTTCACTATACAAAGCTTTAAAAAAATATTTAAATAATAAAAGGTGCTCAAGTTTGTTTACATTTTAAAGAGAAGGTTAATTAAAGTTAGGTTGGTAAAAATTTTAGAGATTAACACCAAGTTTAATAACCTAATAAAATCCGTATTAGTTTAACGCTGTTAGGTAGCCCGCTCAGCATAAATATTACGTATTGTTACGTAAATACGAATTAGTATGCCTTACTTATGCCTAAGTGGCCATTTCAAATTAGAGTGTTAAGCGCAAATTTGTTTAGCGTCTAAATTGAACGCATCAACTTTGGGTCTTGAACAGTAATATAAACTTATCTTATTAAGTGAACCCTACTGAATAAAAATAATAAACAGATAAAATCGCTACATTGACCAGATAATAATATGCTCATTACAATAACAAAAGCAAAGCGTTTAGGCAAATATATAAGATCATGAGTTTAAATCCCATCGGAAACAAGGGAATGAATAAAAGACAAGTAAAAGTGGTATATTTGGCTATGCCGAATCTCACGGAAGTAATTCCGATCAAAAAGCTAATATTGGAGTGACAGAGAATTATAAAATAATAAAAATTTTATGTATAATTTTAGATGAAAATGCAACCGGCTTAAAGATCTCTTTAAAAGCTTTAAGATGATACCCATAGTAATATTAAAAAAAATTGAAAATTTCAGAGGCCCGTACCTCGGAAACTATAGGCGAGTGCCAATTTTTTAAGTTTTTTTTTTTATTTTTTAATTTTCTCTTGCTTCTTATAGTTGTTTTTTTGATTGGAGTTATTTCATTGTTCCAAATGATATGAATAAATTAGAGGTAGATGTGGGGTTTTGCCCGCAGCCTCGAAGAACTTGAACCGAAATTGCTGATTTTCAATAGCACCTCTTTCTGTGTCTGATCGATTGGTTTCGATTGGCGATCTAGTGTCTCGACAAACTTTATTTCAACACTCACACAAACGATCAGACGGACATCGCTCAATCGACTTCGCTATGCATAAAAAGTCAGAACATATATACTTTATAGGGTAGGAAATGGATATTGTAAAAATTACAAACGGAATGACAAACTTAGTTATACCCTTAGTTATATATATATATATACTTTTTGTAGTAAAGGGTATAAAAATTAATGTTGATTAGCCGGGATGATTGAGTTGTTTACAGGGCAATAATTGAAAAATAGTAACGGCAACTGCACAAGGCACCTTTTTTAAATAGGAAAGAGGAACAATATATAAGACACTGCTGTGGTTGATAAGAAGTTGGTAAAGTTAAGATGTCTGTATACTTACAGAAAGAAATCGTGGTCTTAATCTCTTAGTAGTCTTTTTGTAGGGGTTTAATAGCAACATAATCATGTGTGGCAATCGCGGGTAAGTTGGTCACAGGGCAAGTTTGTAAAATAGGAATTTCGCTGTTCGAATATCGATGCAGAAATAGATTTTTATGGTCTCAATAGCTGCACTAGCAAAACTGATTTTTCCTAACCGTGCGTTTGCCCTTGTAAAAGCCATTCTTTACCAAGCTAGTGGTCGCGATTACAAATCTAGTTATAACAACAGAATAAGCCCCTGCGATAGGAAAAGCTACTAATTAAAACTAACATGACAATATTTACGTTCAAAATGAACTTCTACATTGGAGCAACACGAAAACCATTACAATATTTTAAAATCCATCCATACAATTTAACTCAACACTGTCATTATCGGTAATAACAACATTAAATGATTTTTTTTTTGGAACTATTTCATTTTATTTATTAAAAACCATTTGCATACATGTACATACATTTAGTGGATTTAATTTGGTTATAAATACATACGTCTGACCGTCGGAAGGGTTGTTACACCATTTTCCTATGCATAAATATCAGTCCATACTCGGCATCATGCATTTGTGTGGCAAGTATTAACGGTTATTTGAATAAATTTTATATTTTTGTAAAAATTTCTGCAAACAAATGTATTCGAGCAGTTGAACAAATACATATTTTTTATTTATTTAAATTGACATAAAAATGGTGCAACATACAGAAAAAAATTTACATATATATTGGCTGCAAAAGACCAAAGCAAATGCATCAAAATTTACGTAAAAATGCATTTATTTTTCAAGTGGTTAATTGCATTTTGTTAATTATACTGTGCATGTGAAATTAAAAAAAGAAGAAAAAATAAATAAATAAATAAAAACAGGTGCAGGTAATGTACTGATAGCAAATATAATTTCAGTTATTAAAATTTATTACATTAGTATACAAAACATATTTTATAATAAATGAAAATGAAAGATTTATTCGTTTGGACAGATTGAAATAAAAATAGAACAGCGAAATTTTAAAATTTAATATAAAATTCAATTAATACATCAATTAATTTGTGAAATAAAAATTCTTAATCTAACATCAATTACATACTTTCCTTATTCGATTAATACAGAAGAGGCTGACGTTTAGGGTTTCGTACTCAAAGAATAAAAGCTTAACTCTATTGATTTCTCTACAAAATCTGTCTGTTGTTGTTTTTGCTTAAACTTTGATTTTTGCCTTTGCTTTATTGCTTGGACAAAAATCTTTAGTTTATTTAAAAGTTTGTCAGAAGTTTCCTGAAGCGTTAAGTAAGCGATAACGAAATGGCCATAGAGACGTGCTTTAACCCTCAATAATCAATATCGGTGATTTAAATAATTAATCAGGAAAATAGCACGAAAAAGATTTTTTGAAAAATAAAATAATTATGTTTTGTAAAAAATTGCTGAAATCATTTAAAAAAAAATTTTAGAGGCTTGGTTTTCAAAGCTATTTGCATTCGTCGTGAATAGTTTCGATACCCTTAATATTTTATTACATATAATTGTTGTAGTTAAATGGATCATTGGTTTTTAATAAGCGACAAATGGCGTACTGTACGACTAAACTCTATTCGAATAAGTTAAGTAATAAAAAAATATATTATAAAACAAAAATTATAATTGCTCACTGAAGAATTTATTTTAAATTGAATATTGTATCAAATGCAACCAGAATAGATGTGAAGACGATGTTATAGTTTTGATTATTACACCTCTAAAAACGTCAAAATCTTAAAGTTTAAATTGAAGTAAAAAATAAAATTTAAATAAAAATATTAAAAATATTTCCGTACAAATTACCAAGACCTGTAAATCTGTTGTGAATTAAACAAATAAAATTTCAAAAATAATTGTTTAAAATGCGACATGTGAAAATCTGAAAATTCTGAAATTTATTACAGCGTAAGCTATTTTTACTTCCATCAGAACCCTATCTGTGCTAATTACTCATAAATCCAGCTTAACAACCTTTTAGTGTTACATAAATTTAAAATTAAATTAAGTTCTTCATCAGGTTAAACTGAGTGCTGTCAGTAAGTGATGACAAGATCAACCCATAAATAAATAATAAATCGTTTGCCGATTTTTTTCTTTGCAATATTGTAATGAGACATTATTGAAATATTTTTAATGCTTTTATTGTGCAGGTTTCATATGAAGCGAAAATTTTTGAACGGGCTCTTCTTCTTTTTTTTTTTATATAATAGTTTTCAGTGAAAAAAGATTATTATTTTCAATGCTTCACGTGTGGTATACACATGATATAAAAAATAAAATAAAAATTAGAAATACATTTAAGGGTTAATGAATTTATTTTATACTTAAATTTATACAAAACTAATTATTAGTCGAATTATATTAGTATTATAATTATATGATTAATAATTTTAATCCGGCGTTAGTTTTAGTTTTTAAATTAATGAGATAACAAGTATTTCTTTAATTCAGAAAATGCTCAGCTAATTTCTAATTTTCCTATTTTTTTAATTTACACAATAAAGATTTAAAATATTTTTTTTAAATAAATTTAGAAAATAGTTTATCAATTTCCCATACAAAAGATTCAGTTATGAATTAAATGCCAAAGCAGGCAAATTTAATAAACTAAAATTAAAAAAATATATATTTTCTCTTTTAAATAATAATATAAAATATAATTTATCTGCTGTCTCTATTTGCTGAGCTTCAGTTGCCTGAACACAAATTATTGATATAGTTCAGTTAAGTTATCAATCGTATACAAAGATCCACGTGCAGTCACGTATTTTAATATCTTACACATCTTATCTCATATTTTTTTAATATTTTTTTTTTATTTTAAGCACACGTGTTCTTTTTTAATGAAATGATAAAATGCAGGGTACAGCTATTAAGAATAATGTCGTTCAACTATATTGTTTGTTTATTTAACGAAAAGTTAAGACGCAATATTTAAAAAATTGCAATTAAGTTTACTGCAAATAAAATTTTGAAAAATTTATGATGTTTAAAATTCTATAAATGAATAGAAATTATTTTGGCTTAAGTTCATTTATTTTTAATTTCTAAAAATCTTTTTTAGAAAGAAAATTTATTTTTACAAATGTATACGGACGTTTTCCAAAGAAAACAAGAAAAATTAGACGCTAGCAGAATGAAAAATGCTGCATTTTCTGGACCGCTACGACCTTTATCAGCATTCTTCGCATCTATCTACCTTAGTTGAGTATTTTTATAAACATCATCAATTTAACCAACTAACTTTGTAAATAAGAATACGAGAACACTCATATTCATATCAACATTAATTTGGTTAGACGAAATTTACACACAAACCAACGTATTTCTTTACTGTTCTCTCTGTATTTAGTCTTGTACTTTCTAAAAAAGATTTTTAGAAATTAAATATAAATGAACTTAAGCCAAAATAATTTCTATTCATTTATATAATATTCAAAGTTCAAATAATAATTTAATAAAAATTAAAGTTTAAAATTCTTCTAAAAATTCAAGTGTTTTGAGAAATAAAAGAAAATAAAGGTTTATTAAAAGTAAATTTCATTGAAGTTTACAAAAAAGATTTACTAAAAAAACGAAAATTAAGTTAAAATAAAACAACAAAAAAATAAATTCTATTGTTTTTAATTTTTGAAATTATTAATTTATTTATTAATTTTTTAACTTCACATTTATTTTAATTTTTAAATTTACTGAGAAAGAAATTTTATAAATAAAAGTTTGTATTAATAAAAAAAATTTGCTTTAAACATGTGTATTTCATTAAAAAAAAGTCTCAAAATTTGGAATAATATTTTTCCGCATGAAGTTCGAGGGTTTGACAAAAATATTGGTCAATTTATCAATATAGTAAAAAAATAATTATAAGCAAGTTGTAAGGTTACATATTTAAATTATATCAGACTATTTAAATTTAATTTTAATTAAATTTATGTGTGATTATTTGTGCAAAAAATGGGGGTATTGAATTTATATTTTTAATATTTTAAAACTAAATTATTTATATTAAGCTTAAACTCTAATTTTTAAATTGTAGTTGCTGTATAAAATACTGAAATCATTTCGCCTTGCATCTTGTAATTCTTTGAATAAATGCCTAAAAAAATAAAAGAAAAAATAAAAATAAAAAGAAAATTTCGTTTATGTGTCACGATGTTGCAGGAAATTTTCAAACGTCTTTACGTAGAACGATTAATGTATTTTTAATTATAAAACGAAGAATTAAACTGAATATTATGTAAAAATATTATAGTTTATTTGAACTTTATAATTAATTTTATTTTCTAATTTTTCAAGCACTTGGTCAGTTTTTTTTAATAAAAATATATTATTTTTTCTTTTATTTTCGATATTTCGCTGCACCGTTGGGTGGCATCTTCAGGAAGCGGGAAATAAAATTATTAATAATAAGTTTTTTTTAACTATAAAAATTAAATTGAAAAAATTTTTTGTCAATCAAATCAAACAAATTCAAAACCAAAAGACAAAAAATTAAAATATTAAAACATATACATTCTAACCCTGGAGTTAATGTCGACGTCGTTGACGGCGTGAAATGTCAAAAAAAAAGTTGAATCGTATGAAATTGTATGAAAGCAGTTAATCTCAACCCGTTGCAACGCCGTAAAAGTTCAATCTGTTTCAACTTTTTCGGCGTTGAAACGCCGTCAACGACGTTGACATTAACTCCAGGGTAATAAATTTAAAACTCAAAAAACATGTGTTTTGATATTTGAATTTTTTTATCTTTTGATTGTAGCCAAATTTCTCCTAATTTTCAATATCCTAAAAAACTTTATTTTTTTGCAAGCAAAACCCCCTACACACTGTACTTTAAATATATTAAATTTAAGTAAAACGCAAAACACAACAAAATAGAATGCAGGAAAAATGTGCAAAATTGAAATTCCATCACGTTTTTATAAGATTTTGTTTTAGTTAAAAATAAAAGAAATATTTAATATGCAAAGATAAATGACACAAAGTTTCTATTTTATTGCCTTTGTAGTTTAAAACGTTTTTAAGAAACAAATCATTGTAAAGGCAAAAAATGCAAAAACAATAAATTAAACTAAACGAAATAAGTTTCGACACCTAAATTAAAAAAAAAAAAAAAAGAGTTAAATTGTGCTGTCAGAAAATTAACTTAATAAGTAATAAAAACAAAACCAAAAAAAATTTATTTCTCTTCTCATAAAAAACAATTAGCTTCTTATAAGATGTGCTAGATGGGCTATAAATAATAGATTTACAAAATTTATTGAAAGAAATATCTTTTGCAAGAAAAAAAAAAAATTTTTTTATTTTGAAAGGAGAGCGAAATTGAGAGACTGCTTTAAGAAGGACACAGCGATTTATGAAAATATAAAATCAGCACTTGAATTTTAAAAAGAGTGTATGAAAAATTATAGTTTTTAATAAAAGAAGCTCTTTGTTGGAAACAAAATAATTTAGTTGTTTATAGTATTCATAAATGTACTTTAAGAGTCATAAGTCAAATAGTCGAGAAACATATATTCATAAACGTTTAATAGCCTAATAAACTTGTGTAAAGCATTAATAAATAAAATTTTTCTTATTATAGCCCTTATTCCGCTTTTAACCAAAAATAAAAATATTTTATTTAAAAAAAGATTACGTTTAGTAAATTATATTTTCAAGACTACGTATTCCTAAAACTTTTATATGCGGCAAGAGACATATTCCCAAAATTAATAAAAAAAAGTAAAATAATATTTAACTTGTTTGTAATAGGCTAAAATGTTTGTCAACATATTTTTGTAAAGATCCTTGTAACTATGATACCTATTTTGGCCCATTCTGGTTTAGAGTATTTGAAATATGGCAAATTTTATATAAATATTTTAGGATGTCGTAGCTCAAAAAATATGATGTTTCGAAGGTTTTATGTTATTACATTTTCTCCTTAAAATTACTTTTTCTGAACCTCCGACAACTTCTTGTTTATATTTTTAACAGTAACCAGGTGTATTTTTACTAAAGAGCTTTCTTTTTATATAAAATAAATATAAAGAGAAAACTACATTCAGTTTTCGGGATAAATAAAAATTGCTTTATAAAACCTTTAGAATAATACTTTTTTTATATACACCTAATCCTGGTTTTACACGATCTTTTTTAACACTATTTTGAAATAACACGGTTAACAAAAACAATCTTTTCCTGTTTTTACATGTCTTTTTTTACACGAATAATTTAGGGGATTTTCGAATTATGTGCATGTCTTTTCACGCAAATCTTTTCAGAACTTTTACGTTAATTTGTATGTACACATTGAGTGTTGAAGTGAATTGTTAAACTTGTACATTGTGAAAAAGCCTTATTCTCGTATGTTTCGATTTATTGAGAGTGGAAAAAATCGGTTTTGTTTTCTATAAATACGGTAAATTACAAGCTAATATATACTAAGCCCACATACATTTTTCATTTCATAAATTTTAAATGCAGCTATAAAAAAGCAAAAGCGAACAACTATTTCTTTGGATTTTATAATTGAAATTCTTGATAGACTTATAGTGCAGTGCGTTCACATTAACGTGATTTTGTCCAAAACATTTGATTTACTTAAAGCAATTGCTTTGCTACTTGATTTTCCATACATTTTTTATTCTACCAAAGCCACTTTAATCACTTGAATTATTCCAAAGTATGTCGAAAATGTATTTTTTCGAACTAATTTTGCCTTTGCTAGTTTAACTTCGTGCCATCTATTCGTATTGGATGTTTTTTTAATCGAAAAAGTGACAATTGCTTTTACTTTAATTTTTAAAAGCAATATTATTTATTTGTTACAAAAAAGTGTTTAAGAAATAAAAATAAAACAAAAGTATGTAACAAAAAAATTATTTTAACAATAAAAACGATTTTTTACAAAAAATAACATAGTTGTTTTTTCTTTTAAGCAACAAATGTCAGTGTTACGCAACAAATTCGAATTTACAAAACAATTCAGCTCTATACAAACACTTCGAAGTGGTTTTTCTCAGAACTAGTTAATTTCAAGTCAGTCGAAGAGTAGTATTATTGAGCTCTTTCAAGGTTGAATTAATAGGATATAACCTTATAAATATGTACTGTTTTTTTTTGCACAATTTTCTACGCGTTGTTCCCTGGAACGTATGTACCGTATAAAACCAGGATTAGGTGTAATTACTTTACATTATTCATAACTTAAATTACCTTTTTATAATATTTCTACTTTATCATAGTCTATTAATAACAGTTAACAATTAATTCTTAATATTAAACTATTTTTTAATCGATAATTATTTTTTATTTTTTAATTTATTATTCAAGCACAAGTTCTTTTATTTTTTCAATATTTCGCTACTCCCTTGTGTAGCATCATCAGGACAAGGGAGTAGCGAAATATTGAAAAAATAAGAAATAAAAGACCTTGGGCTTGAATAATAAATTAAAAAATAAATAATTAATTGATAATTATTTTTTTTTTTTCATTTTCACTCCTTTTCTGTAAAATTCTCTATAAAGAAGTAAAAGTGATATATACCATTTACCATATATGTAAATCTAGTTTATTGCAGTAACTTAAAAAAAAAAAAAAACAAATATTGGGGTGATAGAGAATATAAAAATATAAAAAAATCAATTCTACTAGGCTTGTCACAGAACTTAATTCCGAAGGAAAGTGATTTCAATTCCGCAAATTGGTTCCGCAACAAAAGCGTGGAGTTTTGCCAGCTGCCTCAAAGGAAATTGACCGATTTTTTTTTATATTCATTAGCAAAATTTTGGAATGTATATCTGATCGATTGATGTATTAAAATTTTCTTAAGCTTATCTAGTGCCTCGGAGAACTTAATATCAACACTAACGCAGACGGACATCGC
Source organism: Gymnosoma rotundatum (assembly GCA_916610165.2). Classification (NCBI taxonomy): domain Eukaryota; kingdom Metazoa; phylum Arthropoda; class Insecta; order Diptera; family Tachinidae; genus Gymnosoma; species Gymnosoma rotundatum. The sequence continues at coordinate 47,045,009 of OU744336.1, read as the reverse complement.
TCAATCGATGGGGTCGGAAATGCAAACTGTAGAAATTACAAACGGAATGACATACTTACATACAGGTATGTGATGGAAATCGATCGATTTGAAAACGACTCGTTTTGAGATATTTTTTAAACAGTAATAAAGAAGTTACCCGAAAGTAATTATAGAAATTGAATGGAGAGTTATTGAAAACTGTATTGAAGGTATTTAAAAAACGAAAAAGCATATCGCAACCATTTTAGGATTTAAATCGTTTTGATTTCGAAATCGATTTCCATCACATACCTGATACACTCTTTTTTCACTTTTTGTGGTGAAGGGTACAAAAATGTTGCTTACAGCTCAAAATACCAAATTCACATGATCATGATTTTTGCCTTTTTCTTTGGTAGGTTAATTTTTTTTCATTTGTTGCCTTTTTATTAATAGATTTTTTAAGTGCATTTTTATTTGTCGTTGCTGTTGATTTTTTTAGTAAACAAGCGGAAACTATTTTTGTATGTCACGAGATTAATTGGCAATTTTATAATTAGAAAGCATTAGAAAGAAAAGTAATTTTAGCAAATTAACTACATTAAATGTATTTAAAACTTTTTTGCTCTATTTGTGAAAAAACAAATAATTGTATTTAATATAAAAATAGAGCAAGAGATTTGTTTTATTTTGGGAAAAAAAGAATTTCAATATCGAAAAAAATTGAACTCTCTACTTCTGAACATTAAAAACATAAGTGAAAATATAATTAAGTCTTTTATTTGAATTAAATTAAATCAATACTATAAAAAGATTTAGGTGTGCGCAAGCGAGATATGGGAATTTCCATTATGATGTCAACCACGCTTTTTACAATATCATAATACAAAAATAAGAGTTTCATTTCATTAACTAGGAACTAAATTCGGATATTTTTCACAATAAAATTGCACATTACAACAACAATGAATTTGATTAATAAGGAAAGGGGAAGGAGAGTTCAATTACTGGTACTTTCTTATTTACTTTAAATATTTTGTAATGTCACATATGATGCAAAAAACAATATTTTTTTCATAATAATAAATTATTATTAATTATTCAATAATAAATTAAAATATAAGCAAAGATATGGTTATAAAAGAAAAATTGGTGGCATACAGTATCTTATGTACGATCTTAAATTATTTGCAAATTTTAACCATCTATAGAATATTTTTGAATTGAATTATATGGATTGTAAATAAAACCTTAAGACTTAGTAAAAAAAAAAGTTTCCAGAATAATGCATATCTTTAGTTGTAGTTCAAAATCACACCCATTTTATGTCACGTACGATATATTATTATTCTTCTCAATAGTTTAGACATACATGTAGGGAATCTGACTTATATCAGCTTGGGGATACTCAACAAATTGCAGCACACTACAAAACCATTTAACAAAACGAACAGAACACAACTCTCGAGTTACAAGCAATACTAGAACTCGAAGATATTTAGCCACAACAGGACTGCTGCAGATAGACATATGTTAAATGTGAAAAACGATATATACGCAAAATTGATCATAGCTATCAAACAAGAAATAAAACTAAAGGAAGATTCTAAGAAAAAGATTCTAAGGAAATTTTCAAATGAATACGGCAGGTGCTCCCTATCAGTGATGCTGCCAAAAGTTTTGAATAGCGTACCGACTGAAGTGATGACCAGGGCTAACAACAGCTGTATGTTACGAAGGAAAATTTACAAGAATTTTTTTTATTAACTAGCAAATTGTTGGCAGCAATGAAGTCTTTTCATATTTTTATTTCGTAATTTAAACTTGAACAAAGTTTTGTTAAAAAATTTAGAGGTTACATGTAATGAAGTGTTTAAATTTATTTATTTTTTTTTCATTTTTACCTGCAGAAAAGCCGCAATGGCTTCACAAGGTTTATTTACGAAACTGAAAAGTGTAATATTTTTGCTGTTTATTAATGTAAAAAAAATAAAAATAAAAAAAAAATATGTTGTTTTTTAAACGTACAACTGTTACGAACGGTGTCATAGAAATGCCCATATGGTATCGACTAAAATTTTCTTATTAAAAAATAAAAGTCAAAATTTATTAACAATTTAAAAAAAGAGCAAAAGAGTGGGTTACTTAATAGGTGTAGTTTTTTAGACTTACTTAAGCTGCCCATACACGACATGCTTTTTACATCTGACATGTCAAATTTCCCTCTGTTAACACATACATGTCGTGTAGGGCTGTTGAAACATTTTTTCTGTAAAATACATTGAAAAGTCATCTGACAAATTTTTGTTTAGAACGTGTTCTATTTTGATCTCACAAACCATCTGACATCTAGCTGTTTTTAAAAATATAAAAAGTATTGCCAAAAACCTATGCCGTATGAAAAAAGTCAACGGCGGTTGACAATTGGCGGTAGCATTAGCCGGCTGATGATAATATTTCATATGTCCAAAATCTGAAATTTCTTTTAACTATTTGATAACAATTATGTAAATTCTGTATTATTAGGTGTTGCTAGAGAAAAGCCAGGAAAAAGTAACGCTTTTCCTTCAAAAATGTTACATTATATAATATATAAAAAATAGTTTTATTCCATATTCCAGGAAAAATAAGAAATCAACAAGTTAATTTACTGAACAATAAAATTAGTTAAAGTACGATTTTTGTAATAAGTCCGTTTAAACTTTTTCTTTGAGATTCTACTATTTCAGTTTTATTAGCTTATTTACGAAAATTTGGCCTAAAATTATGTTGTTGAAAATTTAGAAAAAATGTAAAAAGTGTAACCAAACGGCAACAGTGGTATCATTATTTAATGTAAACTGATCTTGTTCATATTTAGAGTAAAATGAAATAATTAAAATTGACAAGTCTTTAGTAATTTCGTAACGCAGCCAAAATTATTTTAAGACGACTACAAGCCATTTTGAAACCGGACGGCTTGGATATCTGTACAGTGAAAAAAGCGAATTTGAACAGCTGTTGTAAGCAAATAATAATTATGTAATTATACATGTACGTTTGCGACCGAATATTAAAATTCTTCTGTAAAATACCAATTTTGACACATATGCAGAATTACATATGACTATCACAGTTAAAAAGTCAGATGTAAAAAACATGTCGTGTATGGGTAGCTTTAGGGAAAACTATAGTATGTGTCAGAACTTATACTTTTGTAACAAGAATTAAGATAGAAAGAACTTTATTAAGATTGTTTTTTTATGCCACAAAAGTGAAAGTCACTGCTTGACCAGTTTCAATTTCGAAGAATTATAATACACTTTCACTTCTTCGCTTCTGAACAATCAAAAGCGAGTTTGACCTAAAGAAATAAATATGTTTTTACAAAAATTCTTCGAAAATTAAAAGTTTAAATTTTTCTAAAAAGTACATGCGCTTAAAGCATAAAGCCTGCAGAAGAAAAACAAGATGTTTATAACTGTAATTTTTTAAGTGCAAAAAGAGGAAATCTGGTAGCTTGTCCCTAATTCTATCCATTATAAAGCAGAGTTCTGATTTTAATTTTAGATATTCCTTTTGCTATTTAGAGGTAAATGGTTAATTGCTTTGCGAAGTCGGCGGATGTGGTCTAACGTTACATTTTACCATTAAGTTAATTATTATATTTTAAGCAAATCTAACAAAAAATTATTTATTTATTTAAAACTTCAGGTAATTAAAATAATAATAAGATAAAAAACCCAACGATAATTTTTAATAATTGTTCACACAAAATAAATAAGCTTTACTGTCGGTAACACCTTTATATCGCCCTCAAGGTATTTTATTTAATAAACCTAAAGGAATTTTTGGTTTCATTTTTTTTTTTTTGCAAATCTTACTTTAAGGCAGCTATAAACCACCCATTTTTTAAAGGTTTTTATCTGCTTAACATTTTCTCACTATAAATAAATTTCCATTTGCTTGAGACAAAAAGAAACCGCAAAGACAAGATATTCATACAAATTCCAATCGAACGATGTTCTTTTTTTTAATACAATCAAAAGGTCGCATATGCTTCGCAGCTCTACAGCAAGTCAAACAATTTTTCATCATTGATTAGCATTTAAACTTCCGCAAAGAACACAGAACAAATTACTTGTTCACAATATATATACTTGTTTGCAAGGTGTGTATCTGTATTTATTTAACGAAAACCATGCCAGAGAACAGAAAATAAATTGGCATAAAATTTGTTTAAAATGATGTTGATGATGATGAATAATAAAGCTAAGGAGTTCGGTAGAAGAAAATGTAAAAAAGGTAAAAATTATATTTACAACAATTTATAAAATTTAAAACCAAGCAAAATGGTTTTGCAGGCTTACATAACGTAGAAGATCATGTGCGAGGGGGTTGGAAAAGAATAAATTGATTTTATTGTAAAAATAATAAAAAGAAAAAATATAAAATACTGAATAGATCAACTTGCAAAATATATATACATAGCCTTACTACTAACACAGAATGTTGGTTGGCATTCCATCCGAGTTTTCAATCAGCCGCCACTGTACTTGGTTAAAATGCCTTTAAAGTTACTACTCGCAAGTAAAATAATAAATAAGACAATAATATTTAACTTTAAATTAACAGTTTCTCTACTTTGCTGTTTAATAAAGTGGGCTGAAGGCATTTTGTAAAGTTTCTTTAATTAAATCGTTTAAACATTAAAGCTAAATTTATATGTCTATAATTATATTTTCTCTTGAGTTACGTTAAATCTTATAACTGATTCAGTTATTAGAATAAGTAAATAAACTGATTGCTTTTAGCAGCACTCAATTAATAGTGGTTAGCGAATGGCGAATTTAATATAAACGACATCTACACAGACAATTTGTAAAACAAATGAAATGAAATTAATTTAAAGATAATCTACAATCACACGATGATAAGAAAATGTAAAGAAACCATAATAATTTAAGTACTTAAATCAACCAAGAACAATTAATACGAACAGAAAAAAGAGACATCTAAAATGTGAAAACAGGGCTGGATGATATTTTTATCAAAAGTTTAATGAACGAAGCTAAATAGGTGAAATAACAGTGTGTAGAAAAACGAGAGAAATTTTAAAATTTAAGAATCTTTTAATGACTGAAATATTCAAAGTACAGAAACTTTTTACTGCATATTGTATCTGGAATTTTTTCGTTGCCATTGAAATTTAATTTACATTTTAAATAATGACATTGACAAATAGTTCAATTTTCATTAACGCCACTGATATTTTTATACACAGGAGGAAAAGGATATAAAGTATACATATTCTGAGTTCTTATACAAAACGTGTACGTGTTGAAAACAACTTTGCTAAGGCACTAAATAAACTAGACGAAAATTTTCGAAACGTCAATCGATCAAACATAGTTTTGAAATTTTTTTTTTATTGAAAATCAGCAAGAATGGTCCATGTCCTTTGTGACAGCGACTGCCCCTAACTTTGAGATATCTTTTTTTCGACTATAGTTTGTATTCCGGCAGGTGGTTGTGTTGTTTGCTTATTCACCTTTTTGCCAAAACAAAAAATCTTTATGGTATTAAACATTTTCTTATGCCAATTTAGATGTATATACATGTGGTTATACACATAAAGTGGGCATCGCCGAATACAGTACTCTTATTTGTTTAAGTTATAATTTAATAAAATTAAAAGGAAAATATTAAGTTACCAGTGGAAGTGACAGTGAAACCACACGAACAAAAAATATTTTTTCATGAAACAGCGAAAGCTTCATACAAATTATGCACACAATAAAATAACCCTGCTTCTATAGATGAAAATTTAAAAAGTCAAGGTTTAAGTTATAAAGTTTTCACACGAAAATAATAATATGTTCCAACAGTGTCATATTTTTTGCGAGAATTGGTGCAAGCCATTTAAAAAAAGCTCTACTATAGTGAACAAAGTCCAGGAATGATGTTTATTAATTGTAAAGCTTGCAAACCATTCAATCATTATATAATGATAATGATTTTCTTGTTTTAATTAATTGTCAATTAAGCCAAAAAAAAAAAAAAAATTATTAGAAGTATTTATCATTCAATGCCAATGAAATTGTCAATTAATTAATGGTCAGATGATTAACTGTCAGATAATTAACTTTTTGTATTTTACATTGTCGTTTTTCATTTTGCTAACCAGTTTAAAGAACTTAGAATGCACCGTAATTTCTGGGCCCTTCGACAAATTTAAACATCAATGATAATATAATTTACATTAACCCTTTCGGGACTACTGGGATAATACGTCCCAGCAATTTTCAAATTGTCTTTTTTCTTTATTTTAAGCGCAATCGCCAGGGAGGTAGAACTGCCAAACGTCAAAAAACGGATAGCATCAATATTGGAGACCACTTGCCAGTAGAGCAAAAGAAGCGTTGTCGCTGTGTCCGCTGTTCTTCACTTGGCATAGAAAAGCGAACAAAGATGATATGCTCAGGTTGTAACAACGCCTTATGTTACAAGTGTTTTGGGCCATTCCACAAATAAATACCTAATTGCATTCCTAAAATGTTAAAAATAAATGTAAACTTTTATCTAAATCCAATAATATTTATATTTTAGTTATCTTTTTAATTTTTCGAGAACACTGATTGTGATTTTATGCCCCATGAAAACACTAGTTGGGATTATATGTCCCAGGATAAAAGGACGAATTTAAAATTTTTAAGTATGGAGAACATAATACTTTTATCATACCTTTTAGAATATGAAAAAAATTTTACCATACATAATTTGGTTTGCAAAATAAAACCTCGTCCCGAAAGGGTTAAAGTAATCTATTTAATCAATTACTTTTATGAATGCTGCATATAAGCGTTTTATTCATAATTTTAGAACAAAATTCCGAATATCTGAAACTTGATTAAGATCCAGAAAATTACCTTGATATAAAAAAAACCGAAAAAAAACAATAATAAAAAATAAGGGTCATTACGAGTATGAAAAATATTTTTTCTAAAAAAAATAATGAAAAATTTTAAGAACGGATGTGTGTAAAACTTTTATACATATTAGACAATAGATGATGAAGTTCGTATATATGAACTTTTTTTATCAAAATGTTCTAAAACCCTACCAAAAACACAAAATAAAATTATGGTTAAAAAAAATAATTGTTTTTCTTCAACTTCTTAAAAATTTTTTTAAATTCAAGAAAATTTTTTATAAATATTAAACATTTTGAAACTGCAACCTGCCAGCCCTAATTGCTGCATATTCTTCCTCGTGTGCTTGTACAAAAACAATGCTGAAGATATACGTAGCGATCTATTAAATGCATTACATTCTGCAATAGTCTTAGAAATATGCAAAACTCTTTGAAAAAGTAAAACATCATTTAAAAAACTTCTTTTTAACAACATTAGAAATAGAACAATAAATGTAAAAATTATTTAGATAGTTAATTTCGGTTTTATTTAACGTGTTTAAATAACTCCGTTATTTATTAGCTTTACCCCTTTATTAGGGCATGGCAGTTTGTATACAAAGTTAAATTACTTTCAAGAGACTGTGATAGGTTTCCAACTTTCAGACATTTTCTACTCAAATGCATATCTTCACTTCTATACAATTATTTTTTGCTTGCTATAAATCTGGTTTCGGAATATAACCAAGAATTATGATTTCTAACTGCCACTCTTGTATTCATAAATTAAGTTAAACAATTTTATACACACAGTAGTTTGTTAACACAATTATAGGATTTTTATGAATGAGAAAGTGTTTTTAGTATTTTTCAAAAATTTTTTGTTTTACATTTTACAGTTGTTAGTAGACAATTAATTTGATAACCAAATTCATTTTTGCAAAAACAAAAAGAATGTTTCAGTAGTGTCAGTAAGCAAATAAAAAATGAAATTAAAACCAAAAAATTAGTCAAATCCACCAACATCAAATCAGACATTTTTTGTGAACTTTGACTTGATTTTAAAATAAATTGAGGTTTTCTACAGCGCATAAAAAAAGAAACTGAATTAAAGCTGAACTGCTACGTTTTGTTATAAATACATTCGTTATCGATTTGTATGCAAGTTGTTTCCATCTGAAGGCTGATGGTTGGATTATCCCAATTTCTCTATCCTGGTTTTCTTAAGAACTTAGCAGTAAAATAAATAAAATAATAAACATTAATTTGAATGTATTTTAACTATGTATTTAATTTTTTTTTCAGAAAATTTCCCAGTTACAAGGAGTTGATGTAAGTATTAACAACTTTAAAATATATTTAGTGTGAATGTATTGATTAAAAAGGCTTGTTTATTTTTTTTTTTTTAGAAATTTTATCTTATTATTATTTTTGTCATTTTTTCGCTGTGTTAATACTTGCTTGGTTAAAGATTTAAAAAAAAAAAAATTATAAATCATAATCACTAAGAAGTTTGTTTGCATATTTTTCTACCCCATTTGAAATACTTTAAAAGCTTGCAAAGGTGGACCTTCATGCTTCGCAGTTTTTTTTTTGTACTTAGTTCAATTAGCGTAATTATGTAAATCAAGTGCGCTGCTAAAGGTATAAATTGAAATTTTTTGTAAGATACTTTACAAAACTTATTTAATTAATTTTGAAAACATGCTAAAATGAATACTGCAACAAATTTTATTTATTAAAAATATATTATTTACTTTTAAAACTAAAAAAATCTAATAATAATATTTCATTTACGAATTTACATTCGGCTTTAAGGTCGCTATATTCCCAGTTACTTTTATTTACAATTCAAACAGCACCATCAGAAACGTACACGTTTAGTTATACATCGATGGCAGGTATACAGGAGCCACAGCAACTTTTGTGCAAATTTACACTCACTCTAATCTTGGTCCAAGCAAGGAGAAAATAAATTGAAGCCAATAACACTTAAAGTTACTTAATTATAAGTAACGACTAAATCCATGCAGTCTCGAAAAAACTCGCTCCAAATAAAACCGTACAATTCTTTGATGAACTATACTTTAAAACCATTGAAATCCTTTCTAAAACATACTAAACTCTGAGTAGGCACTGATATTGCTTGATTAGAAATGACATGAATTTCTTGTTTTAAACCGAAGAAAAAATTTAATAAGTATTTTTTTTAGCAAACATTAAAACTAATTGTTGATATTCCTAAAACAATTTAACTTTTATCATTATTTAATGTTCTCATTACGATGAAATTCTCTGTATTTAGTTAAATTGTTAAAATAATATTTGTGGTTACTTAAAAAAAAGAAAAAACACTAAATGTATTTTTCCGCATTGCATCATTAACCCTGTTTTATAATAATAAATTACAATAACAAAAAAGCACATGCAGCTAGAGTAATAGTAGCAAAAAATATTGTGTGTTATTGTGCTCTAAATTATTGTAAACAAAAGTCATCAAGTGAAGGAACTAAATAAACAAATGAATGAAACTAAACTTGAAAAGACAGCTCGTTGCAGCGGAGAGAAAAATTTAAACCGCAAAAATAAAAAAAATAATAGCAAAGGCAACAATGAAAACAATAACAACAACAGTAGTAACTATTTTAGTCATATGAATAAGTAAAAATTCGAATACTCAAATTTCACAAAACATTTAAAATTAGTTCATTGTTTACAGGGGCTCAAACAGTAGGACAAAATGCTAAAAAGTTACACTGGCTACAGACACCAATTTTTTTTGTATAAATTCTCTGTTTTTATCTATCAACAAACGCTTTCAAATTGGACAGAATTTCGATTGCTATGGCCGTTATAGTAACAAGTTTTAATATTACAAATTATAAATTAAAGGGTACGACAATAGTTCAATTAATTTGATGTATATTGCCATACTTTTTAACAGTTAAAGATAGACGCTTGAAATTTACAACGAACCGGTACTGCTAAGTCCGCTTTAACAACAAGTGTAAAATTTGGATTTGGAACTTAAAGTGTATTCCAATAGTTAATGTAGTTTTGAGTATGTGACCAAACTTTTGAACCATTATAGACAGAACGCTGAAATTTAAAAGGGGCCTGTATTTTTAAGTCCACTTTATTAACGAGATTGTAATTTGAATTTAGAAATTAAAGGGTATCCCATAATTACTGTAGATTTACTTATATAGGCCTATCTTTTGAATTTGTAAATTTGTAAATTTGACGCAATGTCTATTGCTATGGCCGTTATAGTAACAGCTGATAATATTTAAAATTATAAATTAAAGAGTGCACCAATAGTACATTTAATTTGGTATATGACCACACTTTTAAATATTTGTAGACAGACGATTGAAATTTACAAAGAACCTGTATTACTAACTCCTCTATAACAACAAGTATAAAATTTGGATTTGGAAATAAACGCGTGTCCCAATAGCTTACATAATATGTTGTATGTGGCCGGACTTTTGAGCCATTATAAACAGACAGATGATATTTACAAGGGGCATGTTTTGCTAAGTCCGCTATAACAAGAAGCTTATAATATGAATTTAGAAAGTAAAGGGTGTTCCAAAAATTAATGTAGTTTGTTCTACATGGCCGTATATTTTGAACTGTTGTATACAAACACATTAATTTTAGGCAGAATGTCCACTACTTTATTTGGTATAATAAGGAGTATAAAATTGTTATATTATAAACTAAATAGTTGATATAATTGAACCGTTATAGACAGATGGTTGAAATTTAAACGGAACCTTATTGCTTAATCTACTGCAGCAGCAAGTAAGTTGAAAAAGTATAAAGTTTACAGATATAAGTGTGTCCCAATAGTTAACGTAACCTAATTTATGTTTCCATACACTTGAGCTGTTATAGGCAGACAGATGAAATCTGTTTTGAAGTCGGTTTTTCTCGCAAGAATTATTAGATTTATTCTTGTATTACTTTTTGCCACTGGTAGCTATAATGGTAAACAGTTTTTTTAATTTTATAGTGGTGCCCCTTACGGTTTATAATAAACGTAAAAAACGTATATGTCGAATGGAATATCAACTGTTTTAAAAACGAGTCCAATGTGTAAGCAACACCTTTCAAAATTAATTAAATTTTATATTCGACCCAAAAATGACTGTGCTATGGAGGCAAAAATATAAAATAAAGCAACATTCAATCATATTGAAAGTTCGTTAAAAATAGCAAATAACACAGCAAATATAATGCGCATAATTAACATTTGGACAGTTTTATAAAACACTTAAAACTTTTAAGGCTACAATACTGTGACTATTTGTAACGCTATACTATATTATGATTACATTAACAATATAAACGTATTATTTCAGATCATATTAGTAACGTGTTTTCAAATTTTAAAAAAATTTATGATAATATTTTAAAATAACCAGTAAACAGTAACAGTGATGTAAATACTGTTACATCACTAGAACTTGCTATATTAAGAAATTCATTGCGATTATAAGAGATAAGAGAATACTATTTCGAAGCAACCATTCAATTCCCCTCAATTATGTTTACTTTTTGCGAAAACAAAAAAGAAGAAAAATGTTTTTAAATACTATGGGTCAGTTAATTTATTGAAGTGGCAAACTGCACAGAAAATATGAATCAATATGTTCTATCAGCTTTAAGAATAACATTCGGCCATGTTCTGTAAAACGATTACGAATAAATTTTTTCGTTTTGAAACGAATTCACATTTTCTTGGACTTCTCTAAACCGAACTCGCACAATTTTACTCGTTTTAAAATCGAGTAAGCAAACCTGGTCGAAAGTAAATCGAATGCAATTTTATTCTTAAAAATGACTGAAAACACAAGTAAAGAACCGTTGGAATAAAAAATTTACAGTCTTTATTATTAATCTTAGTTAAACTAAATACATTTAAATATATACTTTATATTATAAAAAAGTTAGTTTAAAAACACTCTTAAATTGCTACATATTCTTGCCTCAAGCTTAATGAAAATTAGGTGCATGAATAAAAACACTTTGTTTTGATAAAAGTTTTAAACGCACATACAAAGTATCTTTTGTAAATACAAATTAACAATAAAATAAATAAATCTAATTTAAAAACAAATTTTTCACCAAATCACAAAATTTCTGCAAGTTGCCTCCTTTGTATATTTAATTGACGTATTTTTCGTTTTCTGAGATAATTGTAACTTAATACATATGCTCCGTGCATTTTCAATTCTTGCCTTAAAATAATAAATTTGTTTATTTTTTCGTTTAAGTAAAAGTTCGAACTTAATTTCGAATAATGCCAAAACGAGTGACTTGCAGAACACCAAATAGTAATTTCTTCGGTTTTGATTTATTAAAACAAAGAATATTTTTCAGTACTGTAATTTAATCAAATTGTCAAAGTCAAATTTTATTTATTTTTATTAACTTCAAGACAGCTGGAATGGGTTTATAAAAGTTTTTCATTCCGTTTATAGTTTCTAAAATATGCTTTTCCAACTCCATTAAGTATTTTTGAAACTTACACGAATAGCAATATTCGTTAGTCTGTCCATAATTAGTTTCAAATTAATTTTGCTAAGTGTCCAGCTGAGTCCGTAAATAGTAGAGAAATGTTAAACAAAAGTCATTTTTCAGATTTAATTGTGCTGTTTCTATTGGTATTGGTTATTGTTGATTTTTGCTTTGTTCAATTTAAAACCGAAATTTACGAAAAAACCATATCAGGTAAATGGAATACCATTAATCCATCAAAATTTCACCAAATTATTTGCCGTATTCACAAGCTCTGCTAAGGTGTAGATAGTATTGCATACTACCTTTTGTTTACTTCTTTGTGAACAACCATTGTATCAGTGTACCATTGTACATTGTACTTCATACGTCAAAAACTAAATAAGAAGAAGAAAAGTGCTATTCATCATTTGTTATTTATAAGCCAAATGGCGGAGAAAACAGAAAAAAGTAAATTAATAAATTTTTTGTGTGAAAAATATAGTTTCGATATATTAATGGTTGACTTAAGTAAGTTATAACCGTTTTCCTTATTTTGTTTACATATTTTAAATGAAAAAAATTAATACAGGTGATGAAGAAGATGAGGATGAAATTCAAGACCTTTTTAGGATGAACCTAATGTACCTGCTCACCAGTCGCAGAAGTATACATTTAGGGCTACCAAAATCATCATTATGGCATAATCGGGTTTTAAGATATTTTGATGAAAACAGATTTCTTCATATGATACGACTACGGCCAGAGGAATTTGCCTATATATTCAACCTTAAAAAAATGACGATGTTTTTCACACAATTGGCGAAAGGCTCCAACTACGCATTGACTTGCAGCTTAAAATTGTACTTTACTGCTTGGGATCTTCAGGAAATGGTGCTTGTGTTCGTAAGGTAGCATCTCTTTTTGGTATAGGTGATGGCGGTACCATACAAAATATTAGAATTCGAATCATTAAAGCAATATTAAATCTTAAAGAACAGTTTTTATATTGGCAGAGAACAAACCTTAACATATGTTTCCAATATACCCACTCCTACTATATACAACAGAAACGACTTATTCGACTTTCTAATAAATCAGTCAAATCAATAAATTAAATAAATAAAACTAATAAAAATATCTTTTAATTCAATTTAATTTAATATAATTCACACATGAACACAAAAATAATAATTCATTTAAACATAAAACATTTAAACAAATACAACGTTTGAAAAACATATGAAAAAAAATAATAAGTGTTGTATCGCATGTTTGCATGAAAATTACCAACAACACAGCTAGCACCGTTGTATTTTGTTAGCACTTAGCACGTACTAGGGGGCTTGTGAATAGGGCAATTATATTTTTAACAAGATTCCATCTTTTTTAAAAATTTTCAAAATAAATTAAAAAAATTAAAAAAAAATTACATTTCATTTAATAAGTTACACGTATTCCAGAACAAAACTGTATTTGAATAAAATATACACCAAATTCTTTTTGCGAAGGGTATACGAGAGTCGGCGCAGCCGAATGTTCCACTCTTTCTTTTTTAACATGGTTAAATAATGTTTATTTGCTAAAACGTTTTCTATTTTCCATAAACAGGAAGATGCAATAGTAAATATAATTTTTTTATCAACAACCAAACAAGCAGACAAACAACATGCAATGATTTTTGTTGCACTTAAAAATGCAAATTAGTAAAATTGTTGTTGTTTCATGTTTTTATTAACTAAACAAACACCAAACAACAAATTGTGCAAGAAAATGCAAATAAAGCACAAATCCAAAATCACAGAGAATTCAATATAATAATGCAGCATTCAGCATTCTTTAAATTATACCCAACGGACAAATCATGTTGTCGTCAATCAATCAAGATAATTTAGTATTTATTTATTTAAAATTTGTAAATTTTATTGAAATTACTTGGGGAATTTTGTACAATATTTTGTGTGCACTTTTACTGATGATGACGAACAACCAAAACACACAAGTTAAAACTTTGCAAACATATCACATTTTTTATACAACATAAATAAATTTAAAAATTTTTTTATTAAATTTGTGTGTTCTTTTAGAGGATAAAAACTCGTTTAAAAGAAGAGGAATTAAGTGCAAAGAAAACGCTCAAAGGCACAAATGTTAAGAATAAATTCATTGTTTTTTATATTTTTATTAAAAAAGGCCATGAAATTATTTGTTAGGACTTGAGTTTTAACGCTTTAATTTTTTGTTTTTTTTTTTTTAAACCAAAATGTGGAAAAAATTTTAATATCTTGAAACATTACATATTTTATTTTTCTATGTGTTATAACATGTGTTAGTTTTTTATTTAGAGTAAGTTCTATTTTGATATGTAAAACTATATGACAACAGATGTTTTCAGTAAAGCTAACTTCCACTTAAAAAATTTCCGCTCAAAATATTTTTACGATAAAAGTTAGATTTCTGAAAATAAAATAAAATATTTTTAAGAATTTTTTTGGGAATATATATAAATTAAAATTTAATCGTTGGCTAAAAAATAATAACTGGGCATTTTCATAAACATGTTGACCACAACAGAAGGGTCTGAACCTTTTTTAAATATGTTTGTAAAAACCAATTATAAATATTTTTGTTTCCTGAAGATGCTATCCAACGGCGTGGCGAAATATTGAAAATAAAAAATAATTAACAAGATTTTTATTTTAAAAACTGACCTAGTGCTTAAAATATTAAAAAATGATACAAAAGAAATAATAAAATTTAGTATTTTAGGATTACATATTGCCACTTATTGCATTTTTACAATTAAATTCGGCACCAATTATTTTATGGTAAAAAATGAATAGAAATTTGAATTTTTGCCGTTATTGCCATCTTAAAATTCATTCAAACTTGGATACACATTATTATTTTACTTGTGCAATAAGCAAGACTTGTATGTTAATTGTTTTATTAGGGCAACTAACAACTTCAAATATAAAAATAAAAAAGAAAACTTTGCAAAAAATTTGAAAAATTTGAAATTTTATTCTTAAAAATGACTGAAAACACAAGTAAAGAACCGTTGGAATAAACAATTTAAAGTCTTTATTATTAATCTTAGTTAAATTAAATACATTTTAATATATTTTATATTATAAAAAAGTTAGTTTAAAAACACTCTTAAATTGCTACATATTCTTGCCTCAAGCTTGATGAAAATTAGGTGCATGAATAAAAACACTTTGTTTTGGTAAAAGTTTTAAACGCACATACGAAGTATCTTTTGTAAATACAAATTTACAATAAAATAAATAAATCTAATCTAAAAACAAATTTTTCACCAAATCACAAAATTTCTGCAAATTGCCTCCTTTGTATATTTAATTGACGTATTTTTCGTTTTCTGAGATAATTTTAATTTAATACATATGCTCCGGGCATTTTCAATTCTTGCCTTAAAATAATAAATTTGTTTACTTTTTCGATTAGGTAAAAATTCGAACTTAATTTGGAATAATGCCAAAACGAGTGATTTGCAGAACACCAAATAGTAATTTCGGTTTTGAAAATCTCTCGTTTTTTAAAACGAGAGCCGATTTATTTATTGGAGAAAAAACACTGACTTTAATCATGCTCTTAAAACAAAGAATATAACGGTATATTAAACACAGAGTTTTACATACACAACAAATTACATATGGATAGCAATTTTGACATTCCATATGACGAAACACAGCTTAGAGAAGTGTAATGTGTGCGAGTAGGATACAAAGAAGAAGCAGAAGCTAGCTATTCATGACAATCAACAGCGATGATGAACAACAGATGATCATAAGTTCAACTCCCATCGGTATGAATATAGTAAAAAATATAATACTTGTACGATGAGTTGCTTACAAATGCAAAAATGAAAATTAGTGTTGCAAACCTTTTGGAATCTGCATTAGAAAATGACGAAAGCGGCTGCATATTAAAGCAGCGGTGATATTAGAGAAAAGTGGGTGAGATGTATCAATACATCTGTATGGTAAAGCAAGGAAATTAGTAGAAAAGAGACAAAATTATTGTGCAGCCACAGTAGATAATTTAGCGACGGGGTCTGTATATGAGGACAAGAAATAAGATTGATTTTGCGAAAAAGAAGCTTTAGTAAGGGAGAAAGCAACAATATAAAAATAGTGTGGGCATTCTTGGCTAAGCTGGTGTAAAGGGCATGTTTGTTTGAAGATTAGATTGTGAGTTTTAGCCTCTTCCAGAGTCACAGAGTAACGTGACATGGAAGCGTGCGTGACTTAAAGACGAGATTGTTGCTGAACGTTAAATTAAGTAGTTCGAGTACGGCCGAAGTAACACAGTACTTTGACAGTAAGAAATTGAAAGAAAAAATTGAACTTAATGGTTACTGTGGTTTTGTATCATAATTTTTTGAGTTTTTAGAGTCTTTTTGCCTTACTGATTCCATGGAGTTTTCATTTAATCAATTTGGTATAAGACTCTGAGGTTTTCCTTACAAAATTTGGGTGGAATCCACTGATGAGCTATATATGACCAGTAGCGAAATGGCCATATGGATATGCTTCCCCCGTAGTATTACATTTAATTTTTTAGTTTTATTTCATGAGAATATCATTAAATATTTATATTTGAAGGAATTAAGCACAATTAAAGTAAATAAAAATTAAAACTGATATTTTATTAAATTTTTATATAACGAACATTTTTGGTATAATGTAATCTTCAGTTCTTGCCGTCAGCTTGAACAGGAGCTTGCTTAGCTCTTCTGCTGACGTTAATTCCTAGGTAAAGAAATGTGTGGTACAAAACAAAATTCTACAAATTAGAGAAATAAAAATTAAAATAAAATACAATATAATAAAATAAAATAAAAAACATTAAAAAAGAAATTATTTCTCAAAACAACAAGCAAATCAGCAACTTGGCAAAAAATATTTATTTTCAATACATATTCATTTCTAATTAATCAATATCTTTTTCGTAGAATTCATTCCACAAACAAATACATTTCCTAAAAAACAATTCTTCTTTTGATCTAACTTGAAAAGGTCATTTTTCAAAATTGATTTATTTATTATTTTAATGTAAATTTAACGATAAATAATTTTATTTTCACAAAAGCGAAAAGAAAACTAAAGCAAGAAATTCCAAATTATTAATAAATTATTGCATGAAGCGGCAATGAAATTTGATTAATTAAATTATATTTTATCAATACAAAATTTATTATATTTCAAAATATTTTCGAATGAATTATGGGTGACGATAAGTATTTGTACTTAATAAAATGACATGGATAGCAAAAAGAGCAAGTGAGAAATTTCAAATGGTCATGGTATGTCAAGTATTGTGTTGAGTTGGATATTTAATTAATTTAAATTAATTTACTGGAGACGTGTTGTGAGAAATTATATGTCAGAGATTAATTGAGTTTTTGTAAGACAAATGTAATATGTAAATGTAAATGTAAATTTCTCAGTAAGTATGAGAAAGTTACACTCATAAATGTATTGTGCGCAATAAATATTTCTGGAAACTAAATAATTTATTTAAGATAACTATTATCATTTTCAAATTATTTTAATCGATTTGGCAATTGAAATATTTCTCTATTAAGACGTTTCATTGAAAACCTCTTTAATATTTATAAAATAAAACTTTGTAATATATTTGTATTTTGTATTCTTGCTGTTTTTATAACAAATTATTTCAGTCAGTTAAAGAAAGTATTCATATAATAATTTATATTTCTCAGTGCAACTTTGGTTAAAAAAATTTGGGTGATGCACATGAAGTGTTCCATTTATTTAAAAGAAGATATTTATGGAATTGAAACATAAACAATTAGAAAAATATAAAGTATCACATCTTTCTGCCAGTTCCACTATTTCGGAAGAAAAGTTTAAAACAATATTCCTCTTGCTTTTCGTTTTAATCTAAATTATACGAACAAAGATTTTTTTCCGAAATAGTAAGACTATTAGTGAAATTTAAAAATTTTAGACCCGATTCACTGCTGAGTAATGATATCTGAAGTGTTGGAAAGAAAAAAAGCAACAGAGAAAAAATATATTTGTTAAAGCTGATGGCTCTAATAGCTAGTTCTCGTAGTTTTTTTTTAGCAACTTTTAAGAAATTATTATTTATAAATTATTTATTAGATATTAATTATTTTTGTTAAACCCAAACATTTTTCAACGCCATGCAAAATCTGAAAATTTTAGTATTGAAACTTTTCTAATTCATTCATTTAATTCCAAAATGAATTAATTGTTAAAATACTCTAATGTAGGTGTATTATTAAATTATTATACCAACTATAATATTTACCTTAAATATTTCTTAAGATTACACATACAAATGCATGATTACATGTCTTTAATATTCGAGTTCGTTTTTGTAAAATATATAAATCTAAAACTATTTATTTAGTGTGAATAAATCATAAGCAGACAGCTACTCTTTCACTAATGGACATTGAGCATAAAACATTCATTCTTTAATTCATTTTCATTTATTGTACCACAAGACATTTATTTAATTTATTTTACCTCAAATGAAGACATTTGTATTTTTGGCCTAAATTAAGAGTTGTGGTCTTGTTCACACACTCAAATACTCACACTTACTCACCTTTAAAGTAAAGGAGGAAAAGAAAAGAGTAACGATTTGTTAATTTTAATAATAAATAAGTTTATGAGAACTAGGGATTGCACATTTCTCAAAACAAATTATGTTTCTTAGCCAATGTAGAGGCAGAAATATTTAGGTGATTTAAGCAGCTTTTCTTAAAGTTAATAAAACAGCTGTAGTAAATTCATTGCCAAAATAAAAATACTACTTTCAATTAAATTATCAAGTGTTCAATAGTAAGGCCAAATGCGTCAAATATTTGAACTATTCGGGCTCCCTTTAATTTATTATTTTGTTTATCAATACTTATTGATATAACATTCATAGCATTCGACACTTTGTTCAATTTGCAGGCGCTTGTCTATAACGTTTCAAAAGTTAGGCCCATATAGGACAATTACGGTTACCTATGGGATCACCCTTCAATTTTTAGATTTTTTTTATTTGGAAATTATAGTAATACACAGATTTTTTTGATTTTAAAGCAGTGCCCTTAGCGGGTAAGAATACATGTAAACAACACGTATGTCAAATGGCGCAACCTATAATTTTTGTAATCAAGAACTGATTTGAAAACGGTAACAATCTCTGATTCTTTCTCCTCCAATCCTTTCAAATAAAGAAAACATTTTCAAAATCGGTGCAGAAATGACTGAGTTATAAAAACACAAATATAAAAACGCAATGTTTAGTCGAATTGATAACCTGCTTCTTGTTGTTTTATGGTTAAGGAATTAAAGTATGTAGTAATATGCTTCTTTTTAAAAATGAAATATAATAAAGATTTTTTTTTAATATTGTTATTTTTCAAGCCAGTCTTAAAAGATTGACGTGCTTAAAGTGACTCAGGTTAATTTAATTTTACTTAATATTTTATAAAGAATCAAACAAAGGTTTAAACATTAAAATCCAACAGTAAACAATAAAGCTAAAAAAGAAAAAAAAAACAAAGGAAATCAAAGCAAATATATATATATATATATATATATATATATATATATATATATATATATATATATATATATATATATATATTTATTTTAAATTATCTTCCCAACTTTGAAAGTTACAGTAACAACTGTTAGAACATTATTTCTTTATATTTGAGGTTATGGAAATATGATAAAAATTGTGAAAGCTAAAAGCGTCAATAAGGTCGAATTGTCTATAATAGCCCGTTAGCCGTAAAGCTTTATGTCTTTAAAGATACGTAGAAATAAATCCAGATGCCAGTTTGGAAATTGCTCATTAGAAAAAATAAGGTATCACAAGATTACCACCTATAACGTTAAATAATTCCAAGTTAATTCCTTATTTATTATTTTATTTTAATTACTATTATTCTTCTTATCATTATTTTTGAAAATACACGCAAAGAAAAAACATGGTTGAGGTAACCATAACCCAAGAGCAATATATTATTGTTATATTATATGGTTGTTAACAAACCATAGTATTGTTACATTTAACCCTCTAGTGCGCCGTGATGCAAATTTGAATCATACCGAATATCTCTCTGTAGCTTCAAAATTTGAAAACAGTTTTATGTAAATGTTCGTTATATGTTGTCTCCATTTAATAGACGTCGTTTTCTCTGCTTTTGAAGTACCGTTATAGCAGCATTGAATTGTGGTGCAATTTTGAAGTGCCTGCTCATTCGTTTGTTGTTCATAGAGGAAACAGTGTGTTTTTCTGACCTTAAAATTTATTAAGTTCAACAAGTTTATAAATAGTTTTGAGTTTTAAATAAGTTACACTCTTTTTTTATTACAATGTTATAGTGTGTATTGTTTTTTTATGGTAAGTACTTTGAGCTAAATGCGCACTGATGCAAATTTGCATCAAAGGATTTTTCGCCTCCTGCGCCCATATAAATGAAAATTATACAAACTGCTAGAACAAAAGTTTGCTTTTAAACCATTTCCTTTCGTTTAAGTAGTATTTTACTTAATTTGGTTTTCTTGCGCACTAGAGGGTTAATAATAATAAGGCTGGATATGCAACCATTTCATTGGGTAGCATAACAATAACATGGTAAAATCTAAAAATAATTATGTTAAAATATAAACATTAAATGATTAAATTAATATGGTTTGAAATGTCATAATTGAATTATAATACAGTATCGTAAGTACAAAAATTTTCTTCTTCAGCCTTAGATGTTTATTGTTTAATTTATTATTGATATGTCTCTTAAGCTAATAATAATATAATTCATAAGCCCAAATAACGACATCTTATCATCATACATTCCTGCATGAAGATCCATTTATGAAGCAAATAATATATTCTCGTATTGAAGATATACGATATGTAATGTTTATTCGGAACTGACTTTACATCTACAGGATATAATCTGTAACATAATAGCAATTATTGTTGATGTATAATATGACAGCTTTAAGTGAAAAATACGTAAATGGTTTCACAATTGTGAAGTGTTTTGCTTACCTTTTTATTTGTTTTCATATTTTGTATATTATTTTTAATTTTTTTTTATTTTCTCAAACAATAAAAACAATTAAAATTTTAAGCTAACAGAAAATTACTAAATTAATAAGAAAGTTTTCTGTCAAGACCTAGAACAAAATATTTTTAAGCGCAAACATTAAACTTGTTTGCTTTTAATCATACTCTGATTAATAAAAATATATTATGGTTAAATATATTATATTATTTTAAATAACTTATAAAGCTGTGGTTGTGGTCCAATTTTTTTTTTTGCATTAGATCAACCATGTTGTATTTTTTGTGCACAGCAACCATATAATGGTTCAATATCAACAAAAAATATTTATCGTGGCTAAAGTATTGTTGAAAACAACTAAAATATGTTCTCTGCAACTTTACAATATTACAAAGAACATATTACGGTTATTCTGACCATATTACAACCATGCGTTTCCTTTGCGTGTATTTAACTTTTTGTTCACCTTCACTGTTCACCTTCTCGTTATTATTGTGAGAAGTTGTAAAAGTTTGGTGTGAAAAAATTGATTTTGATTATCATTAAATATTCAAACTTTCTATATAACAGTTGTAGAATTTTGATGTATATTTTGGAATAATTTTTCAAATTCTATAAAAGTTTTTAGGATAAAAATCTAATTGCTCTCATAAATCACTGCTGAAAAATATATGGAATTTTAAGAATTGCAAAATAAAAGCAAATGAAGTATTAAAAAATTCTTAATTTTTTAAGCCTTAGAATCTTCTGTAAATTTTTAAGTTAAATTATAAAAAATCATAAAAATTAAATGAAACTCAAGCAAAACAGAAATTTTTTATTTACAAAACCTCTATAAACAGAACAAGATAAATAATAAAAAAAAAAAAAAAATACGCAATACCATGAAAATATTTATACAAAACATTCAAAATATAAATTAAAAAAATTGCAATCTAATATGTGTTATTTTTTACTTTTTTAATGCCAAGTTAATTACCCACAGAGACATAAAGTAACCTTAAGCTGTATATAAAATGTGTACACACGATATCCATCAAACAGCATGAGATTTGAGTGAACAGAATATAAACAAATTGAAGAAATATGCACTTTGAAAATATTATTATGTGCAAAAACACTGGGGATGTTAATAAAAGCAAAATATTTTAGTATCATAAATGAATTAAGTCAATAAGTATTGCCTTGTGCTCAAGAAGAAGCCAAGGACATTCGTTAAAATATAATTATTTTGTCATGATCGACTTATTTAGGCTTTTCTTGGAAATAAATACGTAAAAATATTAAAAAGAAATGCTTTTTTTTTGGGACAAAAATTAAAAAACAAAAATCAGAGTGTTTCAGGTCTAGACCGTAGATAAAATATGTAGATGTAAAAGTCGTTCATAAAAGCACTCATACCTTAAAAGAGAATTTATAATGCTTCGAGTGGGTCATTTGAATGAATACAAGATCTACAGATCACGGATCGTTTTGACTCAAAATTAAGTAAAAATTAAAAAAAAAAGTATTTTACGAGTTAAAGGAAATAAAATTTTAAAACTAATTGTGAGTTAGTTTGTTTTTAAATGCCTTTCTTTGCCTGGGAATACAGCGATTTTATTAATAAAATATGCTTCGAATTATTATCATCATTTAACTTAAGAACCCCATTCTTACTAACACAACTACAAAAATACCTATACATTTGGGGTCAGACCAATCTTTTCAAAATAGCTATCTACGCACAAAACCAATACCACAAGTCCACCTGTTAGAAACAAATCTGCCACATATAGTTCTACTTGCGACACGTAGCTTAAAATGCAACACCTTTAAGATGAATACATTATTAACAATTACTCCAGAAATAAAAGCTTGGGCTGGAATCCTTCCTCAAAATTAATTTTTTATTGGGGCCAGCACTGAGGGGATGACCCCTACTTATGCAATGCATTGTGCCAGAATTAGGAAATTAGGTTGTAGGAAGGGGGATAGAGGGAGTAGTGCTTGTAGACATTTGATTTAAATCTTTGCACATTGAAAGTAGCAGGAAATACCTCAGCAGGAAGTTTATTCCACATAGGAACTGTTCGGCTAAAAAACTAATTTTTTCTGGCCAATCGACTACATAGGGACGTGCTATGGATGCAGAGGGCGTTGCGCGTACGAAATTACGGTTTTCAGGAACAAGTTCCCTGATTTCATAAGAGCACATTCCGTTGTAGTAACGATAAAACTGTGAAACAAACCCGAAATTGCGTCGATGCTCAAGTGAATCAATAAACGCTGTAATAATTTCAAATTAATAGAGAAATTTCTTTAAAAAAATAAATAAAAAAAAATTTATTTCTGAGTTCGATTGAAGTACATAAATTAAAATTTAATAAATCAATAATTTATTAAAATCATTAATGCTTAACTTAATTAATAAATGGATTAATTAACTGCGAATTTCATTAGCATTGAATGCTTAATAATGCTAATGATTTTTTTAGCATTACCATTTTCACTAATAGTAAAAGCTTTCAAATTTAAAAAGCAATGTTATTATCATTAAATAATAATTAAATGCTTTCAAAGCATTACTATTGATAAACATCACTCGTGAGCGTTGTACACTAAACAAACACGTTAAAGTAAACTGGCATTTTTATCACAAAAATTTGGTGAATAAGAGAATAAATTTATGTTTTCCTGCTAGCCTGAGTATTAGGAGGTTTTATTTTAAGATATCAAGTCACATAAAATTTTAAATATAAATCCAGCTACAAAAAGGTGAAGGTTAATTTAGTTTATACTTGTTGGTTTAATTTACAAAGAAAAAAATCAAGTTGCGAAAAAAATTGTATTTCACAATGCAAAATTGCTACTCACATAGAAAAAAAATAAATATATAAACAAATAATAAAAAAAATACCAATTCATGATAAATGGCACAAACATTGTCGTCGTCTTTAAGAGGAGGTCGTTTAATGACCTTTTTATAAGTTGAAGTCACATTATTTTGCAAACATTTTACTTTTTTTTATTTGTTCAAAATATTTCTTTTTATATTATAACCGAAAATATAAAAAGATTTTAGTTTGTACAATTTCTATAGAAACACATAAATGTATTTCTATATAAAAAAAGTTAATTTGTATAAATTGGCAGTTAATTATATATTATGAGAAGGATTGGTGCTTGACCTTAAGCTAGTAAAGTTTTTGTGTTTGTAAATAATAAATATAATTGAATGATAGTATTTCAACACAGTTCATTTATACTTTTACTGGTAGCATCATTTGCGCTTGAAATAACTAACTAAAGAGATAAATAAATTTAAAGACCTACTCAAGCTTAAAAATACTATTGTTTAAAAGTCTTTATTGTTTAAAAATACATATTCATTTAACTCTTTTAATTGACAAAATAAAGAAAGTAGAAAAAATAAAAAAATTTGAAAATCTTACCAACCGGTGCAACATATTAAATGAATCAAGAAGATCATAAATTACAGACATCTACTTCCATTGCTAGCAGTTTAATTTTGATTTGTTTTCCAATTTTTTTTTTTCAAATACAGTTTTATCCTTTTAAGAAATTCGCTAGAAAAGCAAATAAATAATTATAAAAAAGGAAATAATAGACCTATAACATAAAGGGTATACCTAATTAAACAGTTCTTAGTTTTTAAATCGATATTTTTCATTGAATCAAAAAATTCATCATCGGCCAAACGGCCACCGTGATTTAACTGCAGCCTTCACACTCTTTTGTCAACATTTTTCATAAACGGAAATTATGACAATAAATGAAGCCTTCGAGGTGAAAATGTTTGCCACCGCTTTAGATGATTTTACTTTAAAAATTTTTTTATTATTTTTAAATTATTGCTCAATAATGAAAACATGTTTTTGCATCGTAGAACGCTTTATTTTTTCAAGTTTCCAATAATTTACAGCCAAAATGACGTCAAATTAAAATCTCTCATTTAGTTTGAGACAGCCGCCAGTTTTTCGCTGTTCTCTTGTCCGCTTGTTTGTTTTTTTTGTTTGTTCAAAATAAAAGTTCGAATAAAGAGTCATATATTCTCCGAAACAAAAACCTTTTTTCAGCACATATTTCCTCATAGCAAGTCTAATAAAAGTTATTTTTCCATATTCTAAACCTTAATGGCAACGGATTGTTATAGAAAAGTTATGCTTATCCTAAGAAAATTATTTCACATTTTTTAATCTCTTCATAAAGATAATAATATTTTAAAGAATTATTTTCATTCAAACATGATGATATATACATGTGATCGTAATTCCCCTGTTCTGCAAAACAAAATTGTTTTCAAAATGAGTGATTTTTCAAAATTTTGTTATATTTTATTTGGGGTTCAAAAATTTGTCATAAGTGATTTGTATCGAGGGGTTTTGGCAGGAGGCTGCAGCTTTTAACCAATATTAATTTATTTTTTAATTTTTTTTTTTTAATTTGGCGACTGAATTTTAGCGAATTCGCCAGCGACCACTAAAAAATTGTCCGTGGCTACACCGGCTATAAGCCATTACGTAGTCTCTAGTAGTGGTACGGTGTATTGGATATTAAATTTAAAGATGTGTGAAATGATATAAAGCTTAAAAATTAGTTGCTCAATTAAATTTTAGCAAACTAAGCTATTCCGGTGATTTTTATATGAAGTAGAACATAGGTACAGGCGTTTAAAAAATTTATTTGACAATTAAAAGTAAACATCACATAAAACTATAACTCAATGTCTAAAGGCCTTTAACCAATTTTTTTTAAATCATACTTTTTTAAAATCCTTCCATATTTCATATTTCAAATTATTCAGCCTTTTTACGGTTGTTTTTGTTGTGTCGTAAACCTTACTTTTTTTATGGTATTACGCACGTCGTTATCGTTATCGTATGTATACTTTTGACTCAAATAACAAATCTGTTACAAAAATCATCATTCAGCATTCGAATGTTAATTTTTTGAAATATTTTCGCTAAAATTTATTTACGCGACAGATGTTTTTTCTTTTGTAAAATTTAAAAATGAAAGCTAACGAAAGTTAAGGTTAATTTTATTTATTTTTTGCATTCTGTTTTTCATTTTAAGTATAAAAACAAAAACCGTTAAACAGTTCAACCTGCTGGTGAAGCTTATGGAGTAACATCCACAATCAGCTAGAGGCTTTAGTTTCAATATCATTAAAATTGACGTTCAAAAAGAGTGGGCAAAATAGCAACATAATGAAACATTCAAACAGAACTGTATACTGAAATTATTAAGTAGTTAAAAGAAATGGAACAAAAAGACAACTATAATGACTACGACACTTCTCGAATATGTTTTTCGACAACTGTAATAAAGCCGAATAATTCAGGTGTTAATAATAAAAGGAAATAAATCATGAAATTAAGAGGGTTAAATCAAAAGTTAAGTGTAAAACATTATTTTAATGGAGTAACAAATTTTCGAAAATATATACAAAAAATAAGGGACCTATTGCTTAAAAATTAAATATAGTAAAAAATTATTTTTTATAAGGCAAGTTTTAATGAAAATGATGGCATAATAAAGATGAGTCGTCCCAATTCATTTTTGGTAATTGCTATTTTCTCCTTATAAAGTAAATCAGGGGGGCAATAATTCGTAGTCATCAGTTATTCCTGTATTGAAATATATTGATCCTGATGGGTATACGACAAGGCTCTTAACATATTAACAATAGGATCACCAGAACGTCTGCCTTAAATTTTAAATAGAAGTTTGAGTACATACAATTTTAGAGCTAATGAAATAAAAAAAACGAGTTAGGGCTTTTTTGAAATCATTCTTAATCTATTAATTGCAACTATATACCCCGGTAAATTGAAAAAAATCAGTTACGCCTTTTTTGTAATAAGCCATCAATATACATATTTTTTATTGTGAAGGGTATAAAAACATATTTTTTTCTTTTTTTTTTTTTTTTGAAGAACTGAAACGCGGTTTTTATTAGTAATTTAAGTGTATTTAACTTTACACTAAATTATAGTTTATTAAAAAATTTTTCAATTAAATTTTATGTTTGGAGAAAATTAAAAAATTATTGAAATTTTTTTTCTGTTTCTTGAAGATGCCACCCAACTGTGTGGCGAAATATTTCAAAAATTATAAATAATATTTTTATTTTTAAAATTGATCTAGTGCTTGAATAAAATAGAAAATAAAATTTATACTTTTAGATTTTTCCATATTTTATACATAAGTTTCCAAATTGAATAAAGAGGTAGTTGTTTTGTTTCTCATTATTATTATTATCACCTAATAAGCTACTGCAAAATTAATTAATAATATTTAATATAGTTAATATTTTTTTATCTACTACAAAATATTTTTTTGTCGAAAAATTCACATTATACCAAAAAAAGTTAATGATGACAAGGATTGCGAGTCTTCTCGAGTGTCGTTTTTGACAACCGTAATAAGGCCCATTTTTTTATATTTATTTTTTACAAATAGTTTTTTATATAACAGTTTTACTTCCGCGTGGCAAAAGCTTAAAAACGATTATTGGAACTTATTATATTAAATTCCCATACAAGGAGTAAATTTAAGCATTAATTTACTTTTACAATATCTTATGATGGCACATATTTTTGATCTGAAAAACAATTTCATATTATTAAAAATTTTTAATTTTATTTCATCTGCTGATGGTTAAAATTCAAATAAACATTGCACAATAGTTTTTTGAATTAAAAAAAAATTATAATGATGTTTGCTATTGTTGTAAATGTATATTTTACAAATGTTGTACAAACGTTATTGACAATTGCTTTGTAAATACTTGCTGCAACAACTACAATAAGTTTTTATAAAATTACTTTTAAATTTAGTTGGAAAAATCACACTCGCATCCCATACAATTTTACATTTACAATTTTACTTTTAAATTTTTAATGTTTTTTCGAAGTTTAACAATAAAAACTGCAACAGCATGTTCACAACAATTTTAATTGTATTTATTACAGCATACAATTTACAATAGGCTTGACAATGAATGATAATGTAACAGAAAAACCCTGTTACTGCTAATATTCAAAGAGCGTGTGTGAGCATGTACATACATACATTTCTTTATGTAGATATATATAAATTTTTATGTTAATAATTTCAGCATTTATACATTTTTTAAATTAAAATTTTTAATGAGTCAATTTTAAAACTGAAATTCTGGCAAAAATGCACATAATGCTAAAAAAAAACAAAAAATAAAATTGCAATCTCAGCAAAACTTTCTGCGTTTCATTTTTAATAAATATATTTTTTTTTGTTAATTATTGATGAATATAAAAAGATTTATTTTGCAAGTACGTATTTCCTTCCATTGAAAAAGATTAATCAACTTATGAATTTTTTTGTTTTGTTTTTTTTTTTTTTTTTTGCTATTGTATTGTGTTTCAGGAAATGGAATAAAAAAAAACTAAATTTGTTGCAATATCCAAAGAAAATAATGTCTTTCTGTTTTTTTTTTTTTAATTTTTGACATATGTAATAAGTTGTATTGTGTTCGTCAACAGATTTCTTAAAGTAATTACTTTTATTGATGGCGTATCGGGTGCTAATGGAAAGATATACATGTTATCTTGTAATTATTTAACCTACGTATTTTGACAATAATAAAAAAATTTTAATATACTTAAGAAAAACTTTTTAGAAAATATTTTCTCTAATTATATCGACTTTCAATGACAAATAGAACAATGAATTAGTTTTATTATTTTAATTTCTATAATTAATTATTGTCGAAATGAATAATTTTAATCGAACTTAAGTTTACTTTTTTTAAATCTAAATTTATCCTAAGTATTCAATTTTTCCTAGTTTTCTTAATTATTGACACAAAAACGTGAAAATAATTATTTCTTTTCTAATAAATTTGGTAACTAACAAGTAAGAGTGCTATATTCGGCTATGCCGAGTCTTATATACCCTTCACCATCTATGTAAATATAGTTTAGTGAAGTAACTCCAAACAAAAAAGGAAATATTGAGGTGACAGGATTAAAAATAAAAAAATTGGTACTGTATACATATTATTTTACATAAAAATGCTATCGAGTCTTAATGGGTTAAGCATTTTTTAAAAATTTTAGTATATCCTTAAAGATCTGTTAAAAAGCTTTGAAATGATACCCATATTGAAATTTAAAAAAAATTTGAAAATTTCAGAGCCCCTTAAATCGAAAAATATGGGTGAGCGCCAATTTTTTCACTGATGTTTTTTCTTATTTTTTAATTTTCTAAATACATGGGGCGAATGTATTTATTTTTTTATTTGTGGTACCTTAATGTTCCAAATGACATAAAAAAAAATTAAATATATGCGCGATCATGCTGATTTTTAATAGCACCACTTTCGACACTATATCTGATCGATTGACATATTTGACATAGCACGGACGGAAAGACGGACATCGCTCAATTGACTTTGCTTTGCAAAAGAAGTCAGAATATATATACTTAATGGGGTACAATATGGATATTGTAAAAATTGCACACAGAATGACAAACTTATATATACTATTTTTCCTTTTTTTTAGGTAAAGGGTATAAAAAAGACGTTAAAAGAACAGAACTTAGGCAGAATTAAAATTATCCCTGTGAGTATAATAATACAGAGGGAATGAATTATTTAATCATGTTGATGTAAGTTATTTGTAAGGCTCTTGAAATATTTTATTTCCCTTCAAATACCATTGGCGTTGTGTGAAATAATGTCAATAAAAAAATTTTGCCACCATTTAATGCTAATGATTTTATTTTAATTATAATTAATAAAATGTCAATGCAATTTTAATGCACTTGCTTAATTACTAATTGCAATTAATAAAAATTAATTGTTTTTATTCATAACAAATTTATAACCACAGCAGCTTAAAAGGAACTATATATAAAACTCCGACCCTACAGCAAGCGGTAGATTCATGGTCCTGCAAGTCATGGTCTTTAAATTGCACAGAACAGTGGTTTGACCATCGTCTGATAAGAGTTTACTGCCAGGTACAGACGTTAATCTAATCACTTATCCTGTCCGTCTATTACGATTGATAATATTAATCCGTATACGTTTACATCACATCACTATTTGTACACCTTTTATATTTTACGCTCTTTGTACTCCCTCATGAAAATACTTAAACAAAAAGCGCCTGTTTATTACAACTTAAAAACATGATCACGTACGTAAAAATCATGTCACTATTAAGACACCCTTTCATTTTAGGTCTTTTTTTTTTTGTACTTGTTGCCATAGTGACTATAGTTTTACATAAACCATTTATTATCACGTCACATTCGAAAAATCCTTTAATTTTTATTGTCTTATATTATATAGGAAAACATTTTCTGTGTAAGTTTTAGGAGTCTAACTATTGCAATTCCAAAGATAGCAGGCTGTAACAGACGGACATTCACTGTAACGAAAATAGTGTTAGGTTTTTACACTTTTAACACATTTTACACCTGTTTCAAAATCCTACAATATCTAGAAAATTATTGATTTTTAAAGTGTACTACATTGTAATTAAAAATGATTCATTATATTTTATAAGAATATTTTTTATGCTTATGTCATTAAAAGCATGTCACCCTTTGTGTTGTTAAGCATTCAATTGACACAGTTTCATGTTGATGTAAAATAAATAGGAAATTGCTGCTATCTGACCAAGACAATCTAAGACACGTTTTCATGAAACATTTATCACAAAAAAAAAAAAAAACAACATCACCGTAAATTAATTGCCTATAAAATATTCAATGCATGCAAATATTTAATCACCTGCATTGCTAACTTCAAACACATCAATTGATTTCTTTGTTTGTTTGAATCAATTGCATAACTTTTATACGTAAAAGCACACAGAATTTAATTACCTGATTTTATTTTTATATTGCATTTAAATTTAAACTATTTTTAGAAATGTATTATTAATTTTCAATTAGGCTGAAGTTCGTTATTAATTGTTATAATATGTAAAGAGAATAGCAAGTAAGAGAATAATTTAGTACACTATCTGATTTGCTACAACCTTAGTCAATTTTAAATTGTAAATAATTTCTAACTCATTTTCACTGTTCAAGAACCCAGTTGTTTGTTGTATTAATACTTTTTTTTTAACGATTTACGTTGCTTATTTATGGTTGTTTTAAAAAGGTCAGGTCAGAAACTAGTGTTTAGTGACTTGTTCCTCTTTTTTTTAATATAAATTAAAAACAACAACAAATATCTACGAAAAATTTTTAAAACTTTTAACAATCCTAAAGATAAATTATCAAATTCTTTTCAAGACAAGAAAAATATTTTATTGTATTTTTAATGAAATATTTTTTTTAACGCTTGAGCAAATTATTTTATTTTCTTTTAATGTCATAATATTGTTTTATCTTTAATTGTTTGTTTAACTAAAATTTAAAATAAATGCAAATTAAGATTTTTATTATGCTGTTAGTGTAATTTGTTTTTATTTTATTTTGTAATTTATTACTTCTCATACAGCCACTGAAAAGCAGAGATTTATTCAGTTAAATTGCTTTTAATTAAAAGCTCAATTAAGTCAAACAATAATAAAAATGCTGTATTTTATTTTGTTTTCTATTAAAAAAAAAAGAAAGAAAAAACGATTTTACACAGAAGCGGTTATTAAAAATAGAAAAAAAAAACATAAGCGAGTAATAAATATTTCAACTGAAAATGTCAATATTGATAATAGATTTTCAATGCATAAATCATTATGAGCAATTTGTTGGGGTCACAAAGCGTTTCGTGGGTGATGACGAAAGCTTAAGAATGAAGGATTTAGCCTTAAAGTCCCTTTTATATTTATTTACTTTAATTGTGCTGGATTCCTTCTAATAAAAATATTTCATGATATTCTTATGAAATATTTATTATTGAAAAAAAAAAATTGGAAATATATTACTGCGGGGAAAACATATCCAATTTAAATAATTTGAAATATTCAAATTAAATCATTACGTACATGAATTATTAGTTTAAAAGTATTATTTGTACAGTATATTTACATTGAAATGCATGCGTCTTTGTACAAAATGTTGTGATTGCAGGGATGAAACATGGTTGTGGCGTGATCTCAAGAACGATTTTTGGCGCTGAGGAAAATTAATTATTTTGATGTAAGAACATTAAATTATATTAATAAATAATAAAAAAAAATATTGTTTTCTCTGTGAAAGTGTATTATTGCGGTTAACAAATTGTTATTGTTTAAAATATTCATTATTTTTATTTGATAATCAAAAATTTGTTTCGATAAATGCACTGCCAATTTTTATACCAGTAAACTAACTCAGTTTACTCAATACTGGTTAAGCTTTAAAAAATTAACAGAAAGAAAACAATCTTTTACAGAAATTGTTCCCAAAGATACTCATCTATATAAATTTAGTTTAGTAAATTTAGTTTAGTAAAACTATAGTCACTATGGCAACAAAAACCAAATATTGGGGTGACAGAGAATTAAAAAATAAAATAAATAGGTACTACTCGTACAAATATATAATCTTACATAAAAATGACATCGGTTCTTAATATGTTAAGCATTTTTAAAAAATATTAGTATTCCTTTAAAGATTTCTTCAAAAGCTTTCAAATGATACCCATATTGATATTTTATAAAATTTGAAACTTCAGAGCCCCGTAATTCGGAAAATGTGCGCGACCGCCTACTTTTTCACGTTGTGTTTTTTCTTATTTTTTAATTCTCTATCGCCCTATATATTTATTTTCTTTTATTAGAGTTACTTTATTGTGACTTGAAAAAATTAGAGATAGGCGTGGTGTTTTGCCTGCTGCCTCGAAGGACATGGACCGATTTTCCTGATTTCCAATAGAACGTCTTTCGATACTATATCTGATCGATTGACATATTTTCCAATTTTTGTGCCAAACTTGATTTTAAAACTAACACGGACGAACAGACAGACGTTCGGACATAGCTCAATCGACTTCGCTATGCATAAGAATGGGGTCGGGAATGGATATTGTAGAAATTGATCACGAAATGGCAAACTTAGATATACCCTTTTTCCATTTTTTGTGGTGAAGGGTATAAAAATTTATTTTTATATAAAATTGATCTGCTGAAATTTATCTACACAAACGAGAATATCTCAATTCATTTTCTATTCGGGCTAGTTTAATTTAAAAAATAGTACAACTTAGTGGCCAATTAACCTAACAATCGTAATGTATCAATAACTTTGGATTTGGAAGTTGTCTCAAAACTTTTTTAATATGTACTACTTATTCCACAAAAAAATATTTCCTTTTTAATATCGCAATATCAATGGTTAAGATTGTGAAGCTCAGATTTCATTTACGCAAAAATAAGTTAGAATGCTGTCATCACGCAGAGAAAAATTTTGTTATGGTATGGCTACAGGTAATTCCTGTGTTGTATTGTGTTTTCTGTGACATTATATGATTGCCGTAAACAAATCATAGTTCACTTCACTTGGTTTTGATGAACAAGTTTTTGTTTTAATGTTTTGATCATTAAATGTTTGTTACGCAAAAACAAAGTTCAACTTGATTACTATTTCTAATAGGAATTTTTATTAAAATTGTAATAACAACGTATTAATAATACAATCAGTATCTATTATTTATTTACTTATGCCTAATTCATAAAAACTTAAAAAAAGTTAATAAACCTAAAATCGGCAAATGTTGATAAAATAATAACGATTAATAAACTCAAAAACAATTTTCAAAATCAAAAATTTTATTGTTGGATTTACCCTTCTTAAAAACAGAAAACTAAATGAATTTTATTATTTAGTTATTTTGACTAAAAATAAAAGTTTTTCCTGGGCTAAAAAAAGAAAAGATAATGAAGAAATGTATGATACCCATATTGGCCCATTTCGCTAAAGAATATTTGAAAAGTTGCATATTTTTTATGAAAGCTTTAAGGTTTCGTAACTCTGAAAATATGAGGTTTCGCAGGATTTATAACATAATATTTTCTCCTGAACCCTGGACAACTATTTATTTTATTCGAAGTTACTGGGCTAAACTGAATACTAATGTATATAAAACGTAAACAGCTCGTTATGGAACTCATTATTTTTATTTCATCTTTGACCAATATAAATAAAACATGTTTTTTATAATTTTTTTTATTATATTTTTTGTTAGTGTATATTGCAGTAACAAAAAATATTTCTTTTCCCTAAAAAAGTTTTTTTTTTTGGTGTAAAATAAATAAATAATGTGTAAAATAAATAAAATATATACGGCATTTACACTATGCAATTTTTCATGAAACTAGCATGAATTTTTTGTTTGTTTGTGAACCAGTAGGAGTAAGCAATATGGTATTGCTTGAGTTTTGAGGGGATGTTACTGTTGCTAATGTTTACTTTTAGATAACGCATAACGCTGTAACTTAAATAGAAAATTAAGAAAAAAAAATGACTCGCAAAATTGCATAGTGTAAATCTGGACTAAGAATTAAGTGATATTAAAAGTTGCCAGGTTAAACGATTAACTGTTTAAAGTATAGATTAGCTGCTGCGTGTTTTTCAATACAAATTTTTTAAAATAATTTATAAAACGAAAAGTGTTTAAAAATATTTTAAACCTTAATTCCAAAACATGAAT
Organism: Gymnosoma rotundatum; assembly: GCA_916610165.2. Lineage (NCBI taxonomy): Eukaryota > Metazoa > Arthropoda > Insecta > Diptera > Tachinidae > Gymnosoma > Gymnosoma rotundatum. The sequence goes on along the minus strand of OU744336.1, from coordinate 47,009,918 downwards.
TTTTGTGAATAATTTTAATTTTGTTATTTTGTAAGCCTCAGATATAAATCCAACAACAACAACAATAATAATATTTTTTAAATAGTAATTTTATTTGACTAGAACCATGTTGTTGCATTATAATATGATGACAATGATTACTTCAACTGTGTTTTTCTCTGCGAACAGAATAACAAAATTGTAAAGTTTTTTTTTTGTTTGGTATTTTTATTTATTAGGTTAAAAAGAATCTGCAAAATAATTTAATTATAAAGTGAAGTAATTTTTCAAATATACATGTTTAGAATTTTTTAAAATACAGCTAAAATCATTCTTATTTGAAAGCAAATTGTATCCCTCAGATAATATTATTTGTCACCACTAAAACGTAATAATACTCCCGCTTAAAAAGCATTTTGAAATTCCAAACACAAATTTTAATTTCTAGATTTAGTTGAATTATTTATTTAATCATCGATGAAAAGTTGCCTGACGTTCTGTTTGCTATTGTGTGCTTTTTTTTTTGTTGGCAGAAATATGGTGAATGAAATTTCCATTAAAAATTTGTACAATATTTTGCTTGTATTATTTAAATGAATATGTCGCATGCCACAATAAAAGATTTTAGTAAAAAAGAACCTCTATAGTGTCGTCACCATAAACACCAAATATCATGAAAAAGAATATCATGGCCGACATCATCATTATCATCATCAGAACAACATCAGCGTCGCTGCTGTCGTTTTTTTTTTACTCACACCAAATAGACATAAAAATCTTTTCAGTGATTCTACTTTAAAGAAGAGTATTATCCCTGTTAAACACCCACTGTTTGAAACGATAAGGAGTGTCGTGTTTTCTGTTTTCTTTTTTTTTCTTATTATATGCACATTATAATTATGATTGTGGTATGTTTACCCACCTCACCTCACCACACCTCACCCGCTATGTTCTACAGCTTTTCCCATTCTAATTTAATTGACGACTCTTTAATCTCTGGTGCTCTATAATGCAGAAATTTATGTTTATACTTTTTTATATAACAATTTCTATTTTAAAATTTCAATGCTGTGGACGTGCGTTGACTTTTAAACAGTATTCGTTTTTTTCCAATATTCTCTTATAGTTATTCTTCTTATTTCATTTCATTTCATTTATATCTTTTATTTTTTTGACGTAGAAAATTCGGTTAACCGTTAACGGAAATGGATTGTTTCTAATCGCTAGAGATGTTTAAGAAAAAATTTGCTTTTGCCAGTTGAGATGATGTTGATGATGAAATTGTGAAAGATTTATGTTTGAGGTCGAGTACTTTATATTGAGGTCGACTTTCGTTTTATAAACTTAAATTTAAAGAATGTTTCGAGAACATTCGTAGTGAACTATCATTACTAAACTGAAAAGAAAAAATGTTTTCAAAAGAGCTCAGTGGGCTAACTATTTTGGAAATAAACCAACAATTTATAAACGATGGCACCACTTAAGATAAAATCTCACTTGCTTGTAGCAAAGAAAATTTTGAGCTTAGATTTCAATTACAAGTTCTCCAGCAGGTATTAAACGGTTCCGTAAAAATTAGGCATGCCAATGTTTAATGGTTCTTTTTGTGGACGAAGGGAAGGTATTATTACTATTATAAAATTCTTCCAGATTTCCCAAATTTTCTCCAATCCTTACTAAAAATTCTTGCTTTTGAATGATAACTTTAATGAGCAAACGTATTTTAATAAAATTGTTGTGGGTGTACTTGATGAAATTCACAACATCTTAAATTATACAACAAAAATCCCTCAGTTGGAATTTATTATCCTTTTGCATATAAACTCAATATACATATGTGGATTTAGTGTTACAAAATACATTTGGTTTTTGATTTATTTGGAATAAATCGTCGTTTCATAAAAGGTCGCCTTGGAGATTATCTAGTTTCATAAATGCCACAAAAATTGAACAAATGGTTTGATGTTGCGATTTTGACATTTTTACAAAGCGGATTAAATAAATTATACTAATTCGGCTGAAGTTCACACTTATTGATTGTAATTTCTAAAGTAGTAAAAATGAAAAAGTTATTTGTTATTTTTGTGTAAACTTTTTACGGAAAACAAGAAAAAATAAAAACAATCAATATGTAATGCCGCATTTTCTGGATCTCTGCGTCCATCATCAATAGTCTTCACATCTATCTACTTAAGACCGTGTTTCTTAAAAAAAAAAACATCTGTACAACCAATTAATATTGTAACTAAGGCTCTGTACAGACGGTTGTCAGTTCTTACAATATTGTCAGAAAAATATACAGAAAACGCCTAACAATCGTGTGAACTTACAATTGTTGTCTGGCAATATTGTCAGAAAAACCATTGTAAGAAAATTGTCAGACTTCTACCTCATAATAATATTGTTAGATATCTTACAAGTGTGTGAATGCTTTTATTAGCATTGTCAGAACATTGTCAGTAGAAAATAAATTCTAATATGTTGGCAATTTTAAACATCTGACAACGATATCATTGTCAGATCAAATTAAACGAAAAAAAGTAAAAAAAGTGCTTTGAAAAAAAAAAACTTTAAATAAAAAATAAAATAATAATTCAGGCAGAAAAGAGAAAGCTAAAAATATGGACAGCGACGGTATTTCACGGATTGATTTAGATGGTGGGAAAAAACTTACCTGTTTTCAAGCACTTTGAAAATGGCATATAGTTCTTTAGGAACAAAGCTCGAATAGTTGAAACTCGAATACGGAGCAAGCATTATAGTGACCGACATTTTTCATGTAAATTAACCTGTAGATAACTATGACCGTTGTAATAACAAGTATAAATATTCAATATAGAGATCATTTGATTTTATGTACATCTATGATGGTTGTTAAAAGACGATTGATATTTTTAAAGAACCTGTATTGCTAAGTCCTCTATAAATTTGGATTTAGAAATTTAAGGGTATTCCAATAATTAATGTAATTTGGTGTATGTAATCAAACCTTTAAACGGTTATAGACAGACAACAGAAATTTACTTGTATTGCTAATTCCGCTAAAAAAAAAACAAGTATAGAATTTGAATCTATAAATTAAAGGCTGTGCTCATATCTGATGTAATTTTACATGTATATATCCCTATCTTTTAAACCAGTTTATACAAACTACCGTGTGAACTAACAATTTGTCGTCTAACAATGTTGTCAAATAAATTTATTGTCAGATAATTGTCATACAATTGAATTGTCATTTTTCAGACAAATGCCTTGCAATCGTGTGAACTGACAATCTAAATTGTGGTTACAATTTTTATTTGCCTTGTCATTGTCAGTACATTGTTAGGTCTGACAATATTGTAAGACCTGACAACCGTCTGTACAGAATATTCATAGACAATCAAAACAATTTAATTTTGATTATATGAAGTCTACATATAATCTATGGCTTTTTCGTTTTGCTCTTTATTTATCGTGTCATGTATTTGTTCTTGCTGCCTTTTAGCCGTCGATTAAGCAAAGAATGCAATTTAATTACAACAAATGAATAATCCAGTACTTAGAAATAACTGAACTGAAGTCCTGAAAACGTCAAAATTTTCAAAACAAATTACTCCTTAATGTTTGTAACGCTTTGTTTTGTGTGCAGAATAAATGTAAAAAATCTATAATCAGATGAAAAGATAAGTTTATATTCTTTCAAAAATTAACGTGTCTAAAGTGTTTTATTTACTAAACTTATTGCATCATTTTTGAAAAGTGTGGAAGGCTCGGTAAAATTTTGTATCAATGTTTCCATCCGCTTTGGAATTCCTGAGTTTATTTTGTTGCTGCCTCACAGCTCAATTTTAAAAAATATTGGAAATAAAAGTCCAAACGACTTTAATTTTAAAACTTTATTGTCGTTATATGTAAAATTAAAAAATATTTTTATTAATATTTTTTTCGTCTATTCAGTAAGAGGGGACACTAATATAACAAAAACCATCTATGATGTAAAAAATAATAAATTTTAATTAATTTACTTTATTCGTGCTTGATTCCTTCAAATATAAATATTTCATGATATTCTCATGAAATTTTTATTATTTTAAACTAAACTACAAAATTAAATGTATTACTGCGCGGAAATCATATCCATATGGCCATTTCACTACTGCTCAAATAGCTCATCAGTGGATTTTACCCAAATTTTGTATAGAAAAACAGAAAGTCTTATACCAAAAGCCAAACTGATTAAATGAGAACTCCATTGAATCAATAAGACAGAAAATAATAACAACTCAAAAAAGTTCTATACAAAAACACAGCAAACATTTAGTAACTATTTTTATTTTTTCTTTAATTTTTTAATAATAAATTTTTTTTTTAATTTTTAAAGTGTCAATTATTTTAAATTAAAAATGAATGAAATTTCGTATTAAATTTTTTTTTAACTATAAATTTTAATCAACACAGAAGTTGATTAAATGGCAGGCGTTTACAATTTACATAACCTAAGGTAGAGAGATACGAAGAATGCTCATTACAGTTGTAGCGATTTAAAAAAAATGCTGCATTAAAGCTGTTATTTTCTAATACTTCTTGTTTTCTTTAAAAATTAACACAAATACTTATAAATTATTATTCCTTTTCTATAAATTTAAAAATAATATATACGTTAACTTGAGTCTAGCTAAAATTAATAATTTATTTATAATAATATATGTACATATCAAAAACTAAACTTTTTTTTAATACTAAATATATGAAATTTTTAACTTTAATTAATAATAAAAATATAATCCAAGAACAATAAAATTCAATAACAATAATCTAATATATAATCACATGTATATTAATAAATATATTTATAAACTCGTATAAAATTAGAGGAAGTAAAAAATTGCACTTGACATTTAAACAAACCACAAAACTGTCTACAGGCTACAAAAAAAAAAAAAAAATAACGAATGGAGGGGGACTGCAAACCTGTGTGTTTTTGTAAGTAAAACGTGAGTTTTAGTTATTGCAGCTGCCCAGACAAACTCATCATATTTACTTGCACAAAAGCTTATTTTTAGCAAATGAAGCATAAAACAAAAATCAAAATGCAAAATATAACTGGAAACTGTAAAGCAAAATAGCAAGTATTTAATAGAATAATATAAAAGAATATAAAAGAATAAAAAAAAGAAACAAAAAAGAAATTATGCAAATTTTTAAAAATAAATATTGCATGCAAAAATCATTTACAATGAACACAGATTATTAAGAACTGCCACTTAATGCATTTTATATGTGATTTTTTTTCATAACACTTGCAAAAATTTAAAAAAAATATATATATAAATTGTAAATCAATGTCTTAAACAATTAACGAGCAAGTTTATGCCAGCAGCCAAACAAATTATTTTAAAATAATTTATTTTAATAACACATGTATTTTAATAGCAGAAAATGTCATTCAAATTTAAAAATTATTTCTACTTTTTCACTGTCTGGCAGTAGAAATTTTATTTATTTATTTTAAAATTTAAATTCATGCATTAATTCTTTGCAAATAATAAATAATTAGAGAATTTTACAAAATTAATTAAAGGCAAAATTTAAAACTGCATGGACGAAAAAACTAATAATAATAATTTTCTTGTAGTGTTTCTTGTTTGTGAAAAATCCATTACATTTTCTTTAAATTTACAAATAAATGTGATAAAAATATGAGCGCAATATAAATCATGTTACACTGTAAAAATTTTCAATTAAAAGTGTATTAATATATTTTTTAAAGTTTGTTAAGAGAAACTTATACCCTGTTCAGACATACGTTTTAACTGCGCAATAAAGGAATTTACGCAATTAAGTTAAGTTAATTTACCATATAAGAAATTAATTAATAAATTTTTCAATTAGTACTTAATTGAGTAATTAATTGATTAAGTTTCCTCATACAACTCTTGTGAAGTGTGTTCAGTGAGAGAAAATTTTATAAAATGACAAAACTAAATGCCATAAAAATGAAAAATAGAATATTTTCAAATTAAATGAAATAAAAATTTTTTGAAAATTCAAAGCTAGCGTGCAGTCAGAACTTGATCGTACTGACTGGAAGAGTTCCATATTTCAAATAGAAACAAGCAAACTTTCTTTTAAAGCCGAACTTCTCTTCATTCTTCAAAATTTACAAACACAAATTTCTAATGTAAAATTAGGTCTGTTCAATATATTTTCGGCAGAAACTAGCAACGATAGAGTAAAATGATAATTTACAACATTACTATTCCAAATAAAAAAAAGGACTAAATGCATTTTTGGAAAAAAAAATAGCAAAATAAAACTGAACTGGCCGTAATAACAAACAACCATAAAAATAAATATTGATCTAAAATAGAAAAAAGGGGTGTTCGATGCGTAAAACATTTTGTATTGCAATAGCTAGCATTTGCAAGAGCTTTGTCATCGATTGTGAGCACCTTTTTTCGAATACTTTGCAAAATCGCCAAAATTGTTTCTTCCGTCTTCTTTGTAAAACTTTTAGTTTATTTTATTCTATTTCTTTTGCTTATTGTTTTCTTATCCTGGCGTTTACTTGTACATAGTTTTTTCAGCTTTCTTCTAACTATTAAACAAACGTAAGATTCAAATCAAAATATTTTGTATTTAAAACCGAAAACTATAAATGTTATGTATATTTTGTGATGTGTGGTTGTAAAAAATTTCAGCTGTAGATATTCGGTTTTGAAATCGCCATACAAATTATGGCAAAAAAGCCACACCATTTTAGTCCAGCAACGATGTGATGTAAATATTTTCGTGGAAAGTGCTCATAAACACTTTCAGTTCGAAGTATTTAATAATTATTAACTTATTTTGTAAAACAGAACAAAAATCAGCTGTTTCGTTCTTGCCAGTAACAAATTTATTAAAATTTACATCTTATACTCATTTTTACTCTTTCGCTGCTTCTTTTGAGGTACTGAAGTAAACACTTTCCAGTAACAATTAGTAACAACTTCTTGTTATTGAACAGAACTATATTCTACTGTCAAATTTTAATTAAGTAAATTAAATTGGATATGTGTGAACACCAAAATTAATTACTCAATTTAAATTTTAACTGTCTAAATTAAAACGTATGTCTGAACAGGGTATTACAAATATAAAAACTTTAAATAAAATTAAACTAATAAATAATCTAAAGCTTGAATTTTTTAAATATTACGAGTTTTGGAAGAGAGGTCATCTTTAAATATTTCTAACCCGTGTTTTTGATTAAAAAAATGACGGTTTAAATTAAATATTCATGCAGAAGCAAACTTTTCCAAATTGAATAATTTTTCATCAGTATTTTTAAGAAGTAAATACTTAAGAAGCTAATTAATTAAATTTTATTTCTTTTGTTAATTTTTTAAGTGCATTTGTACTCATACACATAAACATGTTTTTTGCTCCCAAATATAATTCGATTGTGTGTTTGAAATTGATGTTGTTATTTTTTATTTTTATTGATTGTCAGTTTTAAAATTTTTAAGACATTTTGCAATGGCTTTTGCAAACATCTTTAATTTAAAAACTAAATTACGTAAACATACATAAAAAGAAACTTATATTTTATTATTTATTGAAATAAACCACATAACAGGAATAATAATAATAATTCACAATAACAAAAATACATACATTATATTCAACTGTATCCTTAAGTACTGAATTTGTAATTGCTTATGGGCCAACACGCATACCACTAATAACTGGTTTAAGAAGAAGAATTAAAATTTTAAAATGCTACACGAGGTTTTAAAGAAGATTTCAAATTAAAAAAATTAAACCAACTTCAGTTAAATTAAAAAAAAATAAATTGCAAATAAGTTTTCTTATTTTAAGGTGGCTGCATTCAGCCTATCTGCTTATCGGCCGGAAGCCAGTGCAGCATACTACAGAGGGCTTTTGATGGAGTATTGCATATTGCACCAGAGACGATTAGGGCCGAAGTACGGAGAATCCCGTTCCTTATACTGCAGTTTGTCAGCCTGCCCAGTGCGGGCCACCAAACTAGAATTCTTTAATTAGTATTGGTTTAATCACTGGGTTGAAAAGTCAGTACGCCGTGACGGGGTTAATACCCCAGTTTCTATCTATAGCCTTTCAACACAAATAAAGAGCCATTGATGCTTAGTCCGCCCGACATCAGACATTAGGGTTCCATGACAGTTTGTCGTGCATGATAATACATAGATACTTCGCATTGTCAAATAATTCAAGCTTCACTCCTTTAAGGTTTAAAGATTTATATATCGAGTGTTTTTTTAAGCCCAATAGAATTTTAAATTGTTAAAAATAACACAATGAATTAAATTTTAATGAAGAATTTTTTAATATGAAAGATCAGAGCATGGCATTTATATTTTAAAATGTTTTCGGGCATATGGTCACCACGGCTGCTCATAACGAAGCGCATTCTGGACGTCCAAATTTGCGTTACTTTTAAAGCCAAAAATAAACCCTATCGCTGAACACAACTTGGCGATTAAACAACGGGTCGGACTGAAGACTGATTTTCAAAGTAAACTTGGATGATTTGGTATCGTTGTTGTTATAAAAATTTGTCAGAGTTTACCGAAAAAAAACAAAAAAAAAATTTCATCCAGATTTAATTTTTAGGGTTATTTTTTATAATTTCAAGTTCTATCATGCTTAAAAAAACACCCTTTATTTTCGCTAAAAATTAATCAAAACCGGAATGGAATATTTATGTCCCAATTAAGTCTTCGAGCTTCTTTTTTTATGCGCTTTACCAATATGCACTAACATGCTTCTACACAAAGCTTCAATACTGTGTACTAGAAAGACTTTAAAAACATCCTTAACAAAAATAAAATAAAAATAATTTAAGAGATTTTGCAAATTTAGTCGCTATTATACTTCATAAAAATTTAAATCTAAATTTTATTTTCCTTAATTTTACATCATTTTAAATAAATCATTTTGTTCTGCATGACAAATCTACTTATAATATCTATGGTATTGACGTTATTTAATGGCTTTAAACCGTATGGTTTTTATAGCCATTTATGGCTGTTAAAACACCATAATGGGTCACTGAAATCATTATTGGCTTCATGAGACCTCATATGTGCACGTAATTTTAGCACGCAATGCCATCAACGACATCTCTGTTGCCGCCACGCTTATATAATATAATAATGATATTGTTAATTGCTGGTAGAGCGTCATTAGGATGTACTTTTCTTAACTCGTTTTTTCTTTTTTACCGAGACATTTAAAAATTTTTATAGTCATGACTTGTATTAATAAAACATAAAAGCTAAAGACATGTAATTTAGAATGACTTCTTTGTGTAGAAGTAGGGGCAAGTGTTTGCAGCCAAATATAGCTGTGTTTGTTTAGAATTGAAATTTATTCTGATATTAAAATAGTTATAAAATATTTGGTGTTATATTTATTTTTTATAGTCTGCTCATTAATTTTTTTTTAACTATTTATCCAGCGTGCGTGTCTGAAGTTAATTTTGTATAAAATAATAGAAAATTCTTTGAATAAATTATTTTTAAAGTCTGTTAACTTATAATAATATTATTGATATTATGATATATTCAAAAAGGTGTTCATAATTTTAAACAATGATGTTAATAAACCCAGCTAAATTTGTGCTCTGATACTTTAATTGACTTTAATTTTTAAAGCATTGCAACCGTTTCAACTTTAATCGAAAAAAAAAAACGTTTGAATTGTTTTAAGCTCTTCCATTTAGGTAGCAAAGATCAGCTCTTAAATTTCGTATTTAGGCAAGTATCTCAGCGGTAAAAAGAGCCATTGCATAAAGTGAATATCTGAAATTAAAAAAATTGTTTAATTAATGAACGATATACCGAACAATGTACGCAAAAAATCAATTTAAACTTGATACAGACAATATGACATGAGATATTTAAGTAAGAGGTCATGTTAATGAACCGTAAAAAAAATTTTTTTCACGATACAAGAAGAGAATTTCGATTTAGAATAACGCATTGCAAACATGACTGGAGAAATTTACAATACTCCGATACATTCTTTAAAGTAAATGATTCTGCAATTGAGATTGTATAGGGTTGCCCTTGGTGGATGGTTTATGAAAGGGGAAAGCTATTCCATGACGTCATAATAAATCCAAGTCTTTGAAGTTTACTTGAATTGAGATTATTTATTTATTACGAATAATCTTAATAAACTTGGTCACTTCTACTAAATTATAAAATAATATTAGCACGCAGAAAGAAAATATTGTTATGAAATGGTCACAATAACCATATAATATTCTCTATAATGATTAATAGCTGCCGCAAAAAAGTTGTAGTTATTTTCATCAATACTCTGTCCCGAAATACTTTCTTAGAATTTAAATATTAGATGCTTTAAACAAAAAAAATTAAAAATCGAACCAAAACCAAGGTTTTATAACTTATCAAAAATAACATAATACATTTATGCATAAAATATTATTATTGATCGATTGATTAAAAGCAGCCAAATAATGTTCGATTTTATAAATATTTTCATTTAGCATCTAACCGAATGATTTTCTATCAGTTTGCTGATTTGTTTATTAGTTATCGGTTCATTTGAGATTGCTCAAAATTGCAATAGTTATTTATTGTTGAAAATAAAATAAACAAAAATAAAGGTAATTAAAAGATTTTATTTTTAACTTCTGTATCTAAATAATGTTAGAAAAAAATCGTTAATAAAATAAACAAACAAAAAATAAGTCTTTCACTTTAGAAAATGTTTGGACTTACGAGACCATGTAATGATTCAATTGAATAAATTGATATTTTTAACCATATTATGGTACATTAATGTTTATATTTGAACAAAATATTATTACAATACATTATTTACAATAATGTTAATACATTTAAATTTTGCTTGGTTCCTTCAAATATAAATATTAAATGATATTCTGTGACGTATATTACGCACATCTATTTTTAATGCCGGTTTTTAAACGTTAGTTTTATTCTATCGATCTGGCCACACTTTATTTATTTGCATCTAGATATACGCTGTAAGATTCAGTAGCTTATTCACTGTATCACTAATAATTCTCAATCAGTAGGTATTTTAGTTGAATAAGTATGCTAGGTTTGGAAGGTTTCGGGGCGATTCTAAGTAGATAGGAATCTGCCATAATTAAGTGTGAATGTGAAGTGTGCTTTGGGTATTTTATACCGCCTTGCACAGCGGCTATAGCTTATCGCTTCAGCTGACTGTTTCGGTCACAGCGGCTTCGGCTGAATGTTTTCCATAGCGGCTTCGGCTGACTGTTTTCCACAGCGGTTTCGACTGACTGTTTTCCACAGTGGCTTCGGCTGACTGTTTTCTACAGCGGCTACGGCTGACTGTTTTCCACAGCGGCTTCGGCTGACTGTTTTCCACAGCGCCTTCGGCTGACTGTTTTCCACAGCGGTTTCGACTGACTGTTTTCCACAGCGGCTTCGGCTGACTGTTTTCCACAGCGGCTTCGGCTGACTGTTTTCCACAGCGCCTTCGGCTGACTGTTTTCCACAGCGGTTTCGACTGACTGTTTTCTACAGCGGCTATGGCTGACTGTTTTCCACAGCGGCTTCGGCTGACTGTTTTCCACAGCGCCTTCGGCTGACTGTTTTCCACAGCGGTTTCGACTGACTGTTTTCCACAGCGGCTTCGGCTGACTGTTTTCGACAGCGGCTTCGTCTGACTGTTTTCCACAGCGGCTTCGGCCGACTGTTTTCCACAGCGGCTTCGGCTGTCTGGTATTTATAGTTAAGTTAGAATTGTAAATAATTTTGTAAATATTGTAATATATTTTATAAGTCTTTTCGACGAGGATTTCCGACAACTTCCCGTGTAAGAACGGACATTTCCGACTAAATTTAGTATCACCGATGCTGCTATCCATATTAAGCCGAAAACTCCCAGAAGTGGGAAAACTTAATCGAGTTATAACTTAAGGTTTATGTGGATCCTTAAGTAAGCCCTATACAACCCTGATCTACCTCAGCCGAAGACAAAATCCACGTTACAATTCTCATGAAATATTTATCATTAAACAAAAACTACAATATGAAATGTTTTACTGCGGGAAAGCATATCCATATAACCATTTCGCTAATGGATTCTATCCAAATTTCGTAAAGAAAAAATTAAAAATTTTTTTTTTACAAAAACACAGTAACCATTCAGTAGCTATTTAATTTTTTCTTCAATTTTTCTGCATAAGGGCTCCCATTAATCACCTTTTGAAGGAATTAAGCACAACTTAAGTAAACTAATGTAAAACAGATTGCTAATAATAAATTTTTATATATTTATTATAATATTTAAAATTAATAATTAATTATATTATATAAGACAGTATTTAGTTATACAATGTTTATATATTAAATACAATTATGTTTATACTTTACCATGTTATTGTTATGATCAACAACAATATGGTTACTATACTAACTATATTATTATTTAATGATACAATACTATCTGTTGCTATCTGTTGCTTACAACCAATATAATGCAACCATATTATCTTGCTTCTAGATTATGGTTATATTTTCTTTGCCTGGGTGAAAGTAAAACTATTTTGGGAATTTTCTCTTAATTCGATGTGCTCACCAAAATTCTTTCTACCTCCACTTTGCAAACATCAGCACTTCTGTTGTGCAGTATTTGATAGGCCTTATGGAATGGAATACTGTGATAAAAGCATATTCATATGGCTGTTTTATTTTATTTTTTAATTGTCTAAGCACTATGTAGTTTGTTTTTAATAAAAATATATTGTTTATTCTTGTTTATTTTATATGTCTTTTTCGCTATTTATTTATGCAGCTAATCACTATTTTGTGTCCAAATTTTATTTACTTAAAAATATATCTAACAGACAATTAGCGCATAAAGCGCAACGCAATCTGGCCCGTAAGTCTTTCACTCTTAAATAACAAACCTCAATAATAGCGTCAACGTCGTGTCTTGAACAGTAATGTTATCTCATTTCATTTTACAAAACCCACCGTATGGAAGTAAAGAAGAAATAAAACCGCTAAATTGCCTTAAAAAGAGCAAAGTTGTCATTACTTTTCAACAATAACGAAACAAAAACCAGCAGCTGTCAAAGTCGGATTTTCCAATTGCTCAGCCTTGACGCCCCACTATTATGGTTTGCCTAATACTTTTTGTATGCTCGTGAAAATTTTTGACAGATACATAGACATATACAAAATGAGAATTATTCCCAAATAAAAGGCTCACAGAATCTTTAATTTTTAAATTTAAAATGTATTTCTATATTTATCCAGTTATTATAACTATTGTTGATACCAAATTATTGCAGTTCAACACAGCTCTATATGTAAAGTATTTAGTTAGTTTGAGATATGATATGTTTTCACTATCACAGATAAAGATTTATTTATCTAAAAACTATTTATTTTCGAAAACAATAATAGATAAATCCATTTCAAAAAAGTTTTACAAAAATAGTTTTTTTTTATGGTTTTTAGTGTCCTTTCTTTTTGATTATTCCCTTCTGTGAGTAAAACATTTTAATTTGTTTTCTATTCGCTGTGCTTTAATGTGAACCGTCATGAAAAATATTTGTGTTGTAAATTGAAATATTAAATGAATATTTTTTTTTATCAGTAAATTTTTTCTACTTGATTGAATATTTGGATATTTTATTTAGTGTACATTTGTGTTGTCTCCAAGGTAATTTTATTGCTTTTTATTTTATTATTGTTGTTTTGCAAAACTTAATCTTTTTGGTCTTTTTGGTGTTTTTTATATATAACAAAGGAGAAAACGAAACAAATACTAATATTTTAAGTAAAGCCATAATATGTATATGAAATATTATTTTGTTAAATCTACAGAAATAGTTGTGAAAGCAGTCAAATCATTAAACAGAATATAAAAAATACCGTATAATTTTTTGAAATAGTTATTAAGGTTTAAGTTATGGTAATGAATTTTAAATCAATATCTCATTGTCCGTTTTGTTAGAATTTCAGAAATTAACACTTTCACAGGTGTTTAGGATTCTGGACTAGAGCAAAATATTTTTATTTGTATTACTTTTATTTTTTATATTTATCAGAGATTTTAAAAATCCCAATTGATTTTGTTTTACCTCCTTCAGATTCCGATCGATTTTGTTTATGTCTAAAAAATGTTTAATTGCCACCTTTTCACTTAAATATAGCAATACTGCGCACACCAAAGTAAACAATAAGGCTAATCTAAATAAGCACACATAATAAAAGTAAATTTGGAAACCGCAAATAACAAAATTAAAAAAAAAACTAAATTCCTCATTAAAATTTAAAAGTGGATCGGTTCTGAAGAAATTTTTCGTTTTCTGAAAAACCATTTTGCGAAAATAAGTTCTGTAATATGCCTTTATCTTTAGGTTTTAATTTTCTCCAACAATAAATAATTTTTTTAATTTTGAGCGTTCTCTCAAGAACCGTCGGCTAGCAAGCAAATCATTAAACTGATAGAAAAGCATTCTATCAGGTCCTAAAACAAAATATTTTCAGAAACAATCAGTATATGATTGCTTTTAATAATACTTTGATTAATTTTAATATATTATTGTTAAATTTTTATATCTAAAAAAAAAATGTTGCAAGTATGTTGACTTTATAACTCACGAACGGTCAAACAGATTTCGATTAAATTGTAGGGTTTTATTTGTATGAACGTGTAGATGGTTTATCTAAGGTTTGCACGAAATCTGTCGAGACGTCAACCACGGCTTAACGACTGAACCAATTGAAATGAAATTTGAGACACGGGTAGATATTTGTCCTCATGGTAAAATAGGATAATAATATTTTAAATGGCAGACGGGAGCAAACCTGACTTCACAAAAAAAAAAAAATATGTCAATCGATCAGATATAGTGTCGAAAGAGGTGCTATTGGTAATCAGATTGATCGGTGCATGTCCTTCGAGGCTGTAGGCGAATCACCAAGCCTACCACGAATTTGTTCATGTTATTTGAAACAATAAAGTATCACCAATCAAAAAAATAAATATAAAGGGCGATAGAGAATTAAAAAATAAGAAAAACATCAAGTGAAAAAATTGTCGCTTGCCCGTATTTTCCGAATAACGGGGCTCTGAAATTTTCAAATTTTTATATATATCAATATGGTAATCATCTTAAAGCTTTTGGAGAGATATTTAAAAAAATTCTTAACCCGTTAAGCGCCGACGGCGTTTTATGTGAAATTATATGTAAGAAGCACCATTTTTTTATGCTCTGTCAACATAAAGTTTCTTTTTTAATTGGAGTTACTTCACTAAAAAAGATTTACATAGATGGTGAAGGCTATATAAGATTCGGCAAAGCTAAATATAGCACTCTTACTTGTTTTAGTTAAAACTAACCATATTGCATTTTTTGTGCATAGTAACCACATAATTATAAAAAAAAAATGTGTAAACATTGCTACAGGGATTATAATATGGGTATTGTGACCATATCGCAACCATAGTTTTTCTCTGCGTTTGTTATTTGAAGTTTTCTCTGCGTGTGTTATTTCTGAATTAAATTAATTTTATTTAGTATCGCTGCATATCTCATGTCTCTTCAAAGGTTATTACATGTTGCTTGTCAAATTTTATTATTTAAAGAAATATTAATTAGCGCTGACTTATTCACTAAAAAAAATTAAATAAATATATCTATAACTGTAAGTGCATCGGTAGTATAGGAATAAAAAATACCATCTCTGCTGGATAAATTTTTATAAGATTTTATTAAGTGGTACCTTAGTGTCCGGGTCAATATATCGGATACTTTGCACCTGAGGAGATATCTCCTTTGTAAGGAAAAATAAGCAATTTTACAAATTATACCGGGAAACTTGGCAGCATCACATACACATAAAAATGTTCATCCTAAATAAACTTAATATCACAATAGACGTACATTCCTTAGTACATTTTACTTTAATATCGTACATTGAAAATTTATTAATCAGTACGTGTACAATAAATAAAAAAAACCAACTTTTTAAACATTTTGTTATTTTGGGCATTTGTATTTCACTTACTATGAAAAGTGTCATTAGCTGGATTTACCCACTTTTCAAATGATATAAATATATTTTTAATTAAGGCTATTTACATTAATAATAAGTATAAGTATTTTCTTATAAAGTTTGAAGATTTTTATGAACACGTTTTATGAATTAAGTTAATTGGGTTAGTTTCGTCAGTAAATATTATACTGTTGTTAATAACTTTCGGTTAAAACCGTCGTCTCTGGCTGTACACTTGGTACGTTTAGCGAGCGTGGCTTGAAAATGATGTTATCAGATCGAAAGCGCTCGCCAAACGTACCAAGTATACAGCCAAAGATGACGGTTTTAACCGAAAGATATAACAACAGTATGTTTTATGTACTTTATAGTTTTTGATAGTTTAGTCTTGGAATTATGCTTGAAGTAGCCATTGTTTCCCTAATAACCCCAAGAGTTTTTGAAATTGTACTTTTAACTGCCTAACATGTCATTATTCTAAGAGTTTTTTGCTACAAATATTTGTAGAGCTTTTAGAAATTGATGAAGCTTGTTTATCGTTTCATTTATTATATTTATATAATAAGTTTTTATATTTTAAATTGCTGTTGTTGGCAATTGCAAAATAAATTTTTGTATTGCAGCCAACTTTGGACAAAAAAAAAACAAAAGTGCATTGAAATCACCATTATCAATGAATTATTGTCATAATAAATAAAAAAAAGTTGCATTAATTATAAACTTAGGCTTTGTATTTTGTTTTATAAATTTTAAATTATTAAATCAGGTCATTTTATATTTTATTAAAACTGAAAAAAATTGTAATATGCTTTAGTTATGATAATTTTTGATTAAGTTTTTTAATGCCAGTATTTTTTTAATGTAAAAATGCCATTAAAAAATTAGTTTGTTTTTTTAATTTGGCTCAAGTATACATATATTTAATAGAAAAAAATGAATAAAATAATTTTCAAATTAAATAAGTTAATTAAACCAATTATATATTTAATAAAAAATTTTATAAAATATCAATCTGAAAAAAATAAATAGCAAATTTTTACTTCAAACCAAGAAATGTAAATTTACAAAATTTTTTTTTTATATAAAAATGTGACTCCTGCTGTGATTACTACGCGCTTTTGTTCCCTTTTACATAAACTTCAACTAGATCACTGAACAAAAGTTTTTATTATATTTTTCTTGCACCTCAGTGAGGTTACAAATTTTAGTCATAATGTCAACTCCGAAAAAAATAGCTTTTTGCCAGGGTGATAAATAAAGAGGCAATGTTATCTAACATGTTGCTAATTATATAGCTCGGAGGCATTTAACAGCTTCAGAAAAACGGCAATGTCATATATAATAGAGTATAAAACAGAAAACCTTCTTCACATTAAAATTCTAACTTTATTTGGCATAAAATATAAGCAAATTTTTATAATTATACTTTAAGTACAATTTTAAACGAATTAAAAAAATGCAATTTTATTAATTTCCCCAATAAATATAATTTGGACATTCACGAATATCATTTATATGCATTTCTATTAATACAAAACGTTTCTATTGTTTCCATGGCCTTCAAATGTTTCAACACTTTCACAATCATGTACGCCAAATGTAAATTTGTCCTTTATTTAAGCCTTGGTTATTGTTAAAATTAAACAAAGTGTTTCAAAAGCGTTTTTGTTTTTTTTTTCTTTACTTTTGTATCCTTCATGTTTAAAGGGTTTTTTTTTGTTTGTTTGTAAGTTGTGATTTTTATTTTGAAATAAAAGCAGCTAGCAAGCTTGACAAGCATATAAATAAATATGTACGTATGTGAGTAAGTATGTTTGTGCTTTCATTTTAAACGTAAGTATATGTGCCTGTGCGTGTTTGTACATTAGCAAATTACCCACTCATAAATTTAATTTCAACATTCAAGCAAAAGTGTTTTTTGTTTGACTGCATATAAAAAGGTTTGTTTAACCTCCAAGTTTTAAATATTATAAAGTTCTTTCTCCACATGTATGGTTTAATATTTAAATTTAAATTAACATGAACATTTATTATTAAGTTGCCTTTAACAAGGTTTATAAAGTTAATATAATGTCAAAAGTTTTGTGTCATTGCCATTTATAAGAAATGTATTTTAAAGAAACCGAAGTGAGAAGTAAATCTTACAACTAAACGTTAATAGAACTTGTAAAATAATATCAAAATGTTGGGCAAAAGCTTAATTTTTTGTTACACATTTAAATAAATATGCTAAAAAACAAAACCAAAAAAAAAAAAATAGTTTCAAAAAGTAAATGGGTATTTTTGTTTTAGCATGGGCTAACATTCAAACGAACTGTCATCAGTTAATTAGGAACAGATTGACACTTAAACAGCGCCATAAAATCATCCACATTTACTTTGAAAATTAGTCATCAATTAGCGCAACTTTGTGACTTTTATGGATCACATAATTATCCAGCTGAGCAAACCTGTGGATAGATCTCACACCACATATCTACTCTATAAATTATAAAATAACAGCAAAACATCGAAGGAATTTACAGACTAAATAGAATTATGCCGCTGTCAACGAAAGTTTGAAAGAAGAGCCAAACTTCAGTCATCAATTCGCGCAACTTGCATGCGCAAAATTTTCAAAGAGAATCGCCGCATATGCATTAAAATCAATCCACAACAGACTCTGCAGGCTTAATAACAACCAGAAAAATTTACAGTTTAGTGCGGTTTACATGCTGGTAGTGTCATTCGACTTTATCTTTATAAAAATGAAACCCTATTTTAAGTGAGATTGTTACAGCACAATGAATAATGACTTTTGTTTAAAAATATTGATGACATTGAGCCGGAAGAGATGTGAAGTTATTTTCCATACATCGACCGCGACAATCGGCTTATGAATATCAAAACTTGGTAAGTTTATTGCTGGAATGCACATATCGAGTTCGGGCGAGTTAAAACTTCTCGTTTATGTCGTGTGCCGTGAAGTCACTGGTCTTTGCTGATAAGCCTGCAATAGTTTGCGCCTTGGATGACAATATTAAACAAAAATTGACCCAGAGTTGGCCTCGTCATGAACAGTCCCAGTCGCCGTATGCCATATATTCAACTTTTAATTAAAAAATTTTGGTTTATTGAAATTAGATTTTTTGTTAATTTTCTTTTTTTTTAATTTAAAGTTCAATCGGTCATAAAAAACACCCAGTACTTATCAGCAAGCAAATATTTTAAAAAAGAATTCAAATTTTGTAATTGAATTTTTTTCTCAATTTAGTTTTTAGCTAGTTTGGTGATGCAATAACTATTTCAAGGTCTTCCTTTAATCAATTTTGTACAGTTTTCAAAAATAACCTATGGCCCCCGAAATAACCCCTTCATGTGACTCTATTTTTTAGCCATTCACTTAAATTTAAAAACAATAGAAAGTCGCTGAGAACTTAATCTCCATCCTCAATTTTAGCCATCGAATTCAGAAATGTAAGTCCTAGGACTAAAGCAATCTTGTTTTTATCCATTAGCGATAATTAATGATGATTTAAAGCCGAGTGTCTTTGGTTTATTTAAGAAGAGTTTAATTGGGAATTTTTTAGTCATTTAATTCCAGAATATTAATATTCTTTTCAAAACGTTTATGCAAATAAAAATATTTAAAATAAAATGCCAACAGCAAAACACGACCGACACAAATAAATCTTAAAAAAAAAGACCATCAAAAATTATTATATTGTCATCAAGAATTCTCACTCAAGTATGTTTTATTAAAACGCAGTCAGTTTATGCCAATTTTAATACAACACAACAAGGGTCATTCATTATATAAGAATGGACTACAAAGATAAACGAAACAACAAAAGCATTTTATTCAGTCATGCTGAATTTCATATACGCAGCCCGGGAAAATACTAAAATCATTGACATCATTCTACAAACGTTTTAATCATTTATTTATTTGTTTATTTTTATACCCTTCACCACACAAAGTGGAAAAAGGGTGTATCTAAGTTTGTTATTTCATTTGTAGTTTTTACAATATCCATTTTCGACCCCATAAAGTATATATATATTCTGACTTCTTATGCATGGTGAAGTCGATTGAGCGATGTCTGTCCGTGTTTGGGTTGAGATCAACTTTGGCAAGGCACTAAATGAGCTAGAGAAAATTAAAAAAAAACCAATCGACTTAACATAGTTTCAAAAGTTTTGCTATTAAAAATCAGCAAGATCGGTCCATGTCCTTTAAGGCAGGGGACAAAACACCAAGCCTGCCTCTCACTTTACCATATCATTTGAAACAAATATAGTTTAGTAAAGTAACTCCAATAAAAAAAGCTTCATATGGGGCGATAGAGAATTGAAAAATAAGAAAAAATTTCATTTCGCACACCCATATTTTCATAGTTATAGGTCTCTAAGTATTATTGTGCACCATATTTTTGAAGATATATTACACTATCGATTGAGGCTACGAACCTCATTGTGACACCGTAAACTATTGTGACAAATATTTTTTTATAGCTGTTTTGGTTTTTCAACGTGGTTACCAATATTTACCAGCAGCTATTATTGCATCACAGGTCCTATTAACATTGTTGAATATAGGACATAGAAGGGCTTAGACAACCACCCTTTTCCTTCTTATCGAATTTTTATTGCATGTCATGAGCCTGTTAATGTAAATGCGAAAAGGTTAAAGATGTTTACGTCAACAAAGTTGTTCCTCAGTATAAGATTAACCTAGATGGCATTCAATTCAAAATTTGTTTGTCTTAAGAGTTTTAAAATAATTTTAAGGTCAAATAACTGATCGTTTAGATTTAAACAAATAGGTGAACTTGGTGAAAATTCTTTTCGATTTAAGGAACTAACCATACATTTTTTAAAAGTTCTTACGAGTGCCTGGCAACATTGAGTGCTGCCAAGTGCAATCTGACATTTCCATTGGAGAGCTTGTCATTTTTAAGCATAATCGTACTCAAAACGTTTTGACGTACGACCATTATTTGTGTTGTTTACAGTGACTTGAAAAAATTAATATAGAAAAAAATGGAATTAACTCGTGAACATTTTCGTGCCATCATTTTTCACAACTTTCGACGTGGATTATCACGACAAGAGTGCACTGATGAACTTAAATCTTTGTATGGCGATGAAGCACCATCCTATAGCACTGTGAAAAATTGGTATAATGAATTTAATCGTGGCTGAAGCTCGCTCAAAGACGAATTCCGTGAAGGTCGTCCAAAAACGGCTCTTGTGCCAGAGAACATTGATGCCGTGCGTGAACTCATAATGCAAGATCGACATGCGACATACCGAGAGATAGAGACATCCTTGGACATTTCTTCCACCAGCATACATTCGATACTGTATGAACACCTGGACGTAAAAAAGTTTTGTTCTCGTTGGATCCCGCACAATTTGAAAGTCGCTCAAAAAAAGGCTCGTGTCGATTGGTGCAAAGAAATGTTGCAAAAATACGATTGCGGTCTTCAAAAGACGTTTATAAGATCGTCACAGGTGACGAATCATGGATCTATACGTATGAGCCCGAAACGAAACAACAATCGAGCGTGTGGGTCTCAAAGACAAGCAAAATCCAACGAAAGTTGTTCGTGGAAGAAGCACTTCGAAGCAAAAGTGTATAAATCATGCTGGAGAATACTTTGCAAAACAATAAAACCATTTTTGATTATAAATATTCGCATTTTCACTATTAGGCCAGAAATATATAGAGCAGCCCTCGTATAACTAAAAAAACTAAAAATATTTGACTGAAAAAGTTATTTTCGCACCTATTCTTTAGATCAAATAGAGTACACTAGTAACAAAAACGAAAACAGAAATTTCCAAATTTTGCATAAAAAATCCCAAAATAAGAATCTTTTTGTTGTCAAACCCCATATGTGGGCTAAAAAGTTTCTTTGAAAACACTGCGAAGAGGGTTGTGATAACTCGTTAAAAAGTGACTGTTTTTTATGCAACAATCAACTTAATAATGATGCCTTTATCAAAAGTTAGAAAAAATTGTAAGTTCAATCTGAAAGTCGCTGCTATGAAGGGAACTGAAAAAAACACGCAAAAATATTTGCTATAATTGCCAGGAGATTATGAATAATTTGTATTTACAATAAATTTTAAATTTTTAACCCATGTTGCCTTGTACTCATACTATGTTAAATCGTTAGAAAAACGAATGTGTCTATAAGGATCCTTTAGGACTAATTCCATAGGATTTTTCGTTGTGTTGTAAACAGAGTAAAAAACTAAGTATACCTACAATATTCTTTGTAGAGTAAATAAAATCTCTTTAAGCTTAAAATACGTAATTGACACCTACTTGATGTAGTAAAAAAAAATAAATTGAATGACCTTTTGTAAAATAAAATACGTTTTATTTTCCCTATCCTTTATCATTAAATGGAACACTTTAACGAGAGTTTTTGTGCAAGAGAAATCGAAGTGCAAAGCATGCATCTAAAATGTACTTGAACGAAATTGGTGGATTATGAAGTTGCAAAGTAACTGCTAAAATGTTCTGTGAACGTTTCACTTACTTAGTTTTGTTTGCAGCAATCTGCAGTTAAAATTTCAATTGCAAATTTAACACACAATAGCTAGAAATATATAAAAGCAAATTAACACCAATCATGGCAATCAAGTTGTGTAGCAAGTCCTCTAGTGTAACAAAACTATTGTATTCGTTTTTAAGGTATAAAATTGCAGTTTTGTTGAAGTTGACAATGGGGAGCAAAATGAAAGAAAGCGTAAAATTAAACCAAATTGAATTGTTAAGAGTTAAACAACCTTAAGTGCATGAAAAATAGTTAAACTTGCAATGCATTCACATAAACGCAAACATTTGCACAAAAAATAAAATGTATATACTGCTACTGCGAGGAATAAAATGAAAAGGTATGACTTCTGTAATTAGTGTGATGAATTCTTTACTGGATTAAATTTAATAAACTGTATATGCTTTTAGAAGTATCAAACACAAACAAAAAATTATGGTCTGTTAGTTAAGTTGTACTGTAATCTGTATTCGCTCAAATAGTCAAATATTTTAAAATTTGAAAATCAGCTGTGCATATTATTGCATTTCATTCCGGAC
Organism: Gymnosoma rotundatum; assembly: GCA_916610165.2. Taxonomy (NCBI): domain Eukaryota; kingdom Metazoa; phylum Arthropoda; class Insecta; order Diptera; family Tachinidae; genus Gymnosoma; species Gymnosoma rotundatum. The sequence goes on along the minus strand of OU744336.1, from coordinate 46,986,800 downwards.
TTAGTATGCTACGCTTTCTTCAAAGTGGTTCGAATTCTATCATTGAACAAAAAGTACCACAAAGAATCTTTTCCTGCAATAGAAATATTGATAGGATTATTTATAAATTAATTTTAAATTATTGAATTTATTCCATGGGATTTTTAAGAGAAATGTTCGATTTTATTTATTTTTTTTAACTACATAAAATTATCAGTCTAAATTATTTTATCTCTTTTTCTATTATTTGTTGGTGTTTAGTTTTTAATTTTTAATTATTTTAAAACCTTTTTTTTTTTTGATAGAGATTTTCAAAACTTTTTGGAAAATCTTAAAGTCTTAGAAAAGATTCCTTTAAAATTCTGCATCCTAGTGGGCCACTTACAGCAAATATATTGTCAAGTTAAAAAAAAAAATTAAAAGTGAGAACTGAGAACTGAGAACACTATTTAAAGTGCTAAAAACCATTAAGAATGCAGTAAATATTAAAAAAATAGTTTGTAAATAAATTCGCCACATTCCTTCCAAAAACTCTTTTACATTTTCACAAACTTAACTAATCTATAAATACCCTACATCCACAATGTAATACTTAAACTAAGCGTGAAAACAAAATTAAACAACATCTTGCATTTTGAAATAGATATATATATATATATTTATATATATATATATATATATATATATATATATTTATATATATATATATATATATTTGTGCTATTCCCTTTCAATTTGTCAAATATTTGGGGCTGATGTATCTCATGATATGTGAAATATTATCCTGATTATAAAAGACGAATGATACTCAAAGTGACATACAATTACTTAAGCAAACATCATCAATTTTTTTTATTGTGAAAGTGAGGAAAGTACTATCGTTAAAAAAAAGTAAATCGTCTTTCATTTAAGTTATTTTGCTGTTTGTTAAGTAGAGGTCATTATATTACTGCTCAAACCCTCATGTGTCATGTGTGCTGTTTATAAATAAGTGTTTCTTAACCTACAATATATGAAACACTTGAACCAGATTCTTTTTTTTTTTTTTTTTTTTTTTTTTTTTTTTTTGTCAGAAAACCGTTTTGTTTAGTTTAGCTTATGTCTGTTTTTCTATTTTTTTTTTTTTTTGCTGTCTTTAAACAGCTGTAGGTAATGTATGTCTATATACTGTCGTTAGTGTTGCAATAAATTGGAGTACAAGTGTGTGTTAAATATTTATGTCACAAGAGTTTTTATATGTGTGTGACTGCCTGCAGCCACAGTGCTGTGTAGAAAAAACGCAATAAATTATGAATTAGGCTAAAGCATGAATATATATCAAAAACAAAAAACAAAAAAAAACTGAAACATAAGCATTAACTGAAAGTGAAACATAAAATGTTATTTTTCAAAAAGTAAGCTAAAAGTAAAATAGAGTTTTAAAGTTTATCATCGTTAAAAGATTTAATATCGCATATATAAATTAAGACAATACAATTATTTTTTAATTTTTTTCCCAGTCTGGACCGCCACATCCTTCATCTACTAATCAAACTAATCTTAATGTTAATTTAGTAAGACGAAGTTCACACACAACTTAATGCTCTGAACACATTCGAGACAGCAGCTACCCACTGCAAACTGTCAGAATTAGAATGCATGTGTTTATATGAGAATTATTAATTCGTTGACAGCAAGGCAACAAGGCGACAGGTTCTTGTCTGGGCTGAATTCGCCGCTGCAGTCAAAATAAACTAATTTCCAAGGCGAATTAAATACAAGGTTATAGCGGTGGCGAATTCAATTCTTTTCCCATGTATTGTAACTGCCAAACTCCATATATAAAAAATTTATCTAACTGTTATACAGATTTTTTATGTATGGAGTTTGACAGTTAGAATAGCAGGGAAAAGAATTGAATTCGCCACCGCTATCACCTTGTATTTAATTCGTCTTGCTAATTTCTATTTTTATTGGCGACAATAAACAGTTTAGTGATGTCAGTACTATAAGACATGTAAAATAATAAGTGCTTAAAATCTCGTATTATGAAAAACGAAAACAACAATAAAAATATAAAATAAAAATTATTTATTTAAAGATCTAAGTTTACATCTATTAAAACTGTAACAGGATAATTTCAGTACATGAAATATTTTAGGAAAATAGTGTTGCTTGTGAAGACAATAATTGATTTGAATACAAAATACCTATTTATTAAATTCTTATCTGTCTCACGTAAGTGCTACTGGATAGATTTGAGTAAAATATTGTGAGGAAATCCTTTAGAACCTTGGTTCGAACGCAGATTTTTTTTTGTAGAAAAATAGAGAAACCAATGTAAAATCACCCAATTTTACCAGTACAATTGTACTTAAACAGTTGTCAGCACATTTAAGTTTTATATATAGAAAAATTTTAACACTTTTTACATACTTTTCAATAATTGCTTAAAACATATTTTTCAAAATTTGGATTTTAAAAAAAAACTAGAAATGCCACACCGACAAATTAAAAAAATACAATTGTGTCATGGCGAAAGTGAACGAAGAATAATTGTAAAAATTTCTGAGGAATGTATTAAGATATACATAAAACTAAAATTCCTTTTTTGTTCTTAGTACTTGCTGGTTGGAGTACTTATATTAATTTCAATTGTTGTATGGGATATCTGTAAATAGATAACACGATTTAAATAGCCTCTTACAAAATAGTTAAAACATTTTTTTTTAATTATAAATCGGAGCTGCTTCTTTAAAAATCGCTTAAATAACACCACTGAAATACAGTTAATTCGTATTTTTATTATGTAGCTGCTGCCTTCAAAATAAGTATGTAGCTGAGTACAAGGCGACAAATGTTGCTAGCGTCATTTGCTGTCGTGTGTTCGTGTTTCTTGCTGCGGCGAATGTGTTTAGAGCATAAAGCATTTCTTTGTCGTTTTCTTTGTAACTCGTCTTGTACAAAATTGAAAATTGAAACAAACGCTAGGCACCGCGTATTTACAGTTCATACTTAACTCAGAACAGTCAATATGATACTGGACAGCATCTATAATGTTGTGAGCAAACCAGTATGAATAATTAAAAATAAAAAGTTGCATTACGTGGCTTTTCCAAAAGCTACTACAAAAAACAACAACAAATGTACAAGACGAGTTACAAAGAGAACGACAAAGAAATTCTTTAATTTTTGTGTGAACTTCGTCTCACTAAATTACCATTAAGATTAGCTGATTTAATAGAGAATGTTTACGACGTATATAACATAAGCTAAATAGATGCAAAGAATGCTGATGAAGGATGTGGCGGACCAGAAGATGCTGCATTTCATTCTGCTAGCGTCTAATTTTTCTTGTTTTCTTTGGAAAACGTCCGCATACATTTGTAAATAATTTTTAATTCTAAAAATATTTATAAATTAAATTAAGAATGAACCAAACAGCCGAAAATAAGTCAATTTTCATTCATTTATTGTTATTATATTATTCTATGTATGAAAAATGATCCACTTCAATGGTATTGTTTATATATTTTGATATAATTTCTGAACCAATTATTTTAATTTAAGTCTGATGCTCTCAGATTAGTTCAATAAAAAAAGATAAAAAATTTTAAATATTTATTAAACAGACACCCATAAAAGATTTTAATAATGTTGCTTTCAGTGACGCTTCCGCCAACAGAGAGTAGTAAAACAATAATTAAAAAATTAATATATGAGATAATTTGACTTATAGGACTCTCTATAAAAACACTTGAACATTGCACGGGATGTATACTTCCATGTCTAACAAAATAAAAGTAATAACATAAGAAATTAGAAGGTGTCTCCAGAGGTGACTTTTTTGCTGTATATGGCCTTATCTTTTGAGTCATCAATTTTTATTTTATATTCGAAGATCCTTTAGGCGTCGATCAGATTTGGAATCGGGTTTTTTTTTTTTTTTGCAAAAATTATGTTCACTAAAACTAAATTTATTCTCATTTTTATTTCTATGCGGTCAGTTTGTCTTAGCTGACAGGGGCAAAAATAAATTAAAAAAGCAGTTAAAGTTTAAACGCCTCAATTTTAACATTTCCCTTGAAATGTTTTAAATAAAAATTTTAAAATACCTTTCATAAATTTTGAGATCTAAAGCAACTTCTCGGTTTTACCCAACTTTTGCTGTTGCTCAGAACAATACAGTTTCGATTGTATCCTCTTCCACATGACTAAAAAATATTTTCTGATGTTAGGAAACTTCTGTACTCTCACAGTTGTAATGTTTAAAAGAAAAAACTAAATTGTTTCGTTACTAAATTTCCAATGACATCATATCATTAAATTACAAAATGTTTAACAGTAAACACATTTTAGTTGCAATAAATAATTATAAAAATTAGTGTGTGTGTGTGTGTGTGTGTGCATGAGTGTGTTCAGTATTTAAATGTTTTACTGTATGTTCCAGTTTCTTTTTAATATTTAACGTGATAAACGAGTTAGAACAAAAAAACAAAACACAAAGTTGATAACTATAAAATTTGCAATTACTCCTGCCTTTGATTTAGTGTCATTCACTTAACGCTAACAATTTTTCAGAGTCACAGACACACACAAACAGATTTTCACTCACATAATAGTTTTATATAGGACCATGTTAAAACAAACAGAACATCTAAGATTTCCACATTCAACAGGAAATCCGCGTTACCGAGGAAAAACGTCAAGTAAATATTTAATTGCTTTATTTAACACAATCATGTTTTTACACAGGTTTTTTTTAAAGTTATACTTAAAAATAAAACGACGTAAAATGTTTTTGTGGACGCAAACTAAGCTAACACTACTTATACAACAGTTTAGAATGAGTAGTCAAGCAAGGGTTCTAAGTTGAGGAACTTTTTTTGTCATTAATTGAAGACGAACAATATTTTTTTTAAATAATTTTCTCAAATCTCAAGTCAACATATTTACGTAATTAGAAACAATATAAAGTGCAAACAAGCGCTGTACCCTAGATTCTGAAAAAGGAGAGATCTAAATGTAAAAATAAATACACGTTCAGAGTTTTATTAAGTAAAGAGACGTCAGCGGAGAAAAAAGTAAGTGTAATGCCTGTCTTAAGTTAAACAAATAGAGAAGTTAATTATTTAAAAAATTGTCTTTTACTGAATCTGGTAAGATGTCCCTAGAACGAAACACTAACCTCTAGCTTCAGCTGTGCGAGCAAATATCTTCGGAAAATTAAAAAGCCTTACATAAAGGCTAAAGTCCGTAAATGAAATAATTCTTGCGAAAAAAAACCGACTTCAAAACAGATTTCATCTGTCTGGCTATAAAAGTTCAAATCTATGGCCACATAAATTACAATACATTAACTATTGGGACACCGTTATATCACCAAACTTTATACTTTTTCAACTGTTCAATAGTTTGGCAATATATATCAAATTGCAGCAACTGTAGGGTCACTTGCTATTGTAGTAGATTTAGCAATTTGGTTATGTATAAATTTTAACCGTCTGTTTTTAACGGTTCAACAGTTTGCTTATATACATCAGATTATATCAACTATTTAATTTATAATATATAACATTTTTATACTTCTTATTATACTAAATAAAGTAGTGGACATTCTGTCTAAAACTAAGGTGTTTGTATACAACGGTTCTAAAAATATGGCCTTATAGAACAAATAACATTAAGTTTTCGGAACACCCTTTTATTTATAAATTCAAATTATAAGCTTCTTGTTATAAAGGCGCACCCTTTAATTTATAATTTGTAATATTAATACTTGTTCCTATAACGGCCATAGCAGTCAAAATTCTGTGCAATTTGCAAGCTTTTGAATATAACGGTTCAAAAGATAGGATCATATAAGTAAATCTTCATCAGTTATGGGACACCTTTTAATTTCTAAATTCAAATTATAAACTCGTTGATATAGCGGATTTAGCAAAACAGGTCACTTTTAAGTTTCAGTGTTCTGTTTATAACGATTCAAAAGTTTGGTCACATACACAAAATTACATTAACTGTTGGAACACCCTTTAACTTCCAAAACCAAAATTTATACTTGTTGTTTTAGCGGACTTAGCAATACAGTTTCGTTGTTAATTTCAAGCCTCTGTCTACAACTGTTTAAAAGTATGGCCGTATACATCAAATATAATGAACTATTGGCGCACCCTTTCATTTTCAAATAATAGTTATATTAATACTTGTTAATATTACGCCAATAGCATTTGACATTCTGTCCAATTTGTAAGCGTTTTTCTATAACGGTTCAAAAGATAGGCCTATATAAGTAAATTTACATCAATTATGGGGGCACCCTTTAATTTTTAGATTTATTTTTGTATAACTTTTTGTTATTGGGGGCTATAGTAAGACAACGTCATTTTAAATTTTACAGAATCGCCCTTTACAGATCATAATACACGTAAAAAATATGTATGTTGTATGGGGACACCCATTAATTTTTAAGATTATGTACTGTTTTTAAAATGGGACCAATCTGTAATCTGTAATCATATCACCAAAATTCTTCAAAATCGGATTAGAAATTACTGAGTTCTGGAGGCACAAATATAAAAAAAGCAACATTCAGCCGAATTGTATAACCTCCTTCTTTTTTTGAAGTCGGTTAAAAAAGTAGCAATAATTTAGTTAAGTTGGATGCTATAAAGGACGTCAGATGGAAAGTTAACTGTTACGGCGACTCTGTGTTAAAGACATTCATATCAATCTACCTCTCCGCAACCAGAAAAGATTGAAAGGCTCCTTAAAATTTGTATTCCGCCACAACAGTCTCACATAGCATTCACTAAATATTGTTTAGGTATATTTTGGTTTCAGTTGTATCAAATAACCACGATTTTATTAACTGTAAGTTATAAGACCTAAAAATATTTCATTCTTTAATAAATATATCTATACTTGTCGATTAAAGAAGGCGTTTCAGTGTTGCTGTTTGTTTTTATTAAGACCCTCTGTCAGAGCTGTTTTTAAACTTTTCGCATTGATTTTAATAGCAAAGTTTACACACTTGCAAATGCTATCAAAATCCCAAAAAAACCTGTTCGCAATAAATAAAAAAAAAACGCTGCTGAAGTTGTACTCTGTTCAATTAGTATGAAATCACGAATATTTCTTGCTTCATATTTAAAAACAGTATATTGTTTCTGAGAACAATTTAAACCGTGAAATAATATGAGCGGCACTAATTTCGTGCAGAAAACTAAGTTCTCTGCTTAAATTTTCGAAATATGTTAGCTTAAGCTCATTCTTTTTTTTCAATTCAAAAAGCTTTTTTTTAGAAACAAAAATTATTTTACAAATGAATGCGGACGTTTAACAAAGAAAATGAGAAAATTAGTGACCAGCAGAATGTAATGTTGCATTTCCTCGATTGCTATATCCTTCATTAGCATTCTTCGCATCTGTTTACTTTAGGTTGTGTACATTGTATACATCATCTGTTTAACCAACTAACTTTTTAAATAATAATACAAAGAGTATTTATATCCATATTATCTTGGTTAGACGAAATCCACACACAAACCAAAGTATTTCCTTACTGGTGTTCTCTTACTTGTCTTTTAATCATTTTTACTTGTTTAGTCACAATATTATGAACGCTGTCTCAGTATCATATTGCATGTAATGAGCTAAACATAAATGTACTGCGCTGTGCCTTGCGGTTTTTAATTTGATTCTTTATGAAATTTGGGATTGATCTGTGGATATTATAATAAATAAAATTTTAAAATTATTTTCCCTGAAATATGGTATACAATTTTTTACTATATTTAATATAAATTATGTACATTAAATTACTATTTTTTTTAGGAAAATTTTAAAATGTAACTTTTAATATAAAAATATAACTTTAATTAGGGAAAAGCGAAACTTTTTTCTGTTTTTCCCTGGCAACACTGAAGCTTGTAGATGTTGCTGATGTTGGTGTTTTTGATGATGATACTGTAATTTTTTGTTCAGTTTGTTGTCAACACTCATCACTTCAAATGTTATTGCCTCAACTTCACACACACACATCCATACATACCAACAACACACTTTGCCTTGCTGTGCTAAATTTCTTTTTAATTTTAGTAAAAAAAATCAGAATTAACTTGTAGTTTAAAGTGAGCAGAGAAAAAAAATCACACAAGCAAGTTGCTGCAAATTGCATGTCTTGTAAATTAATTAAATTATTTTTCTTAATAGAGTTTAAAGAAAAAACTAAATTAAGTGATTCACTTTTTTTAGAAGTCACATAATGAGAACTAAAATAACATAATCAACAGCAGCTGTAAAACTTTTTAAAAGAAACACATGTCAGTTGTGAAAAAAATTTTTCCTCTAATATTAAAGAGAAATAAGTTGTGAGCTTTTTGAAAAGCGGATTAATTGATGCCTTTTTAAATTTAACATTAAATGTTTTTTAATAAATAAAATCATCTTAGGAAAGACGAAACTCTGAGAATCTGTTCAATTCTGCACTTTTCTGATGACCTACCTTTCGCAAATTTTAAAAGTGAAACTCAAAAGCTTTTCATTTATATCACAACTTAATTATTAAAAAAAAAATCACAAACTTGAAATTTAAAACTTGAAAAGTGGGCGATTCGTCGGACAGTTGTTAATCAATTGCTAAAATGAAGGATTTCTTAAGACATATAACAGTGTAATTTTCGATTTAATTTCGCAACTCATCAATAGTGATAGTTTAGAATAAAGTGGTGTATACATACAATACATAATTAGAGAGGTTAGGTTAAGTCCTTTGTGCGATCTCTTTGTTGCACCTAAAGATAAGTGAAAGAAAAAAGAAGACAATTAAGAAAAAGGAAGGAAGAGATTGACAATCCATGACTATTTGCAGAACTATTTGGTTTAAGGTTTTGCGCTAGAGTACTTAGCACGGCTGTTTCCCCGAAAAAAAAACAAAGACAGTGTATTACCCACTCACCGCTTCATATAAATAAACTAAATACCCGAGTGGCTATCTGAAACCTCAGACAGGTTAGCGAGACTTCAGTCGTATAGATATTGTTTAGCCAGCGCAGAACAGCTATCCTGACTATGAGCTTCTTTTCCTCCTCCTTCTCAACCGACAACTCCTGCCTTAGTCTTCTCTCACGGGCGTCGAATCTGCATTGTATCGTAATCATGGCCAAAGTTGCGCATGTATTATTATTTAAACGCGAAAGGCTTTCATTAATATTGTATAAGAAGAATAATTAAACGCTAGCAGAATGCAATACTACTCTTTCTGGACCGCTACATCCTTCATCAGCCTTCTTTGCATCTATCTACCTTAGGTTGTTTACATTGTAAACAACATCTATTTAACCAAATAACTTTGTAAATAAGAATACGAATAGTATTCATATCAATATTAATTTGGTACGATGAAGTCCAAACCAAAGCATTTCTTCACTGTTCTCTCTGTATTTCGTTTTGTACATTTATTTTTGCTTTTGTTCCAACCAACGATTGGACACGAACGCAATTTTTGTTTTTGATGTTTACAATTACGCAACTAAGGTAGATAGATGCGAAGAATGCTGATTAAGGATATAGTGGTCCAGAAAGTGCAGCATTACATTCTGCTGGCACCTAATTTTTCTTGTTTTCTTTGGAAAACTTCCATTCGTCTTTCTAAAAAAATGAGGTTTTTAAAAATTAGAATAAATGAACTTTAGCCAAAATCAATTTCATTCATTTACAATATCCACAGTTCAAATTCTAATTTAACAAACTTTAAATTATTATTTACATTTACTAACTAACTTTAATGTTAAAACTATTAAATATATAGACGAAGATGTACTAAAAGAAAACCGAAATAATATTGTGTAGTGTATGAATAGCTTCACCAAAATTTGGCGATTTGTTTGCTTTTTTTATTTTTTGTTCTTCTTGCACTAGTTTTGAAGGGCTTATTTTTCTAGTTATTAATTTAAAGATTACATCTATAAAAACGTTTAAGTGATTGTTTGTTAATATTCATTAATATCTTATTAACATTTTTTATATTTCTAAAGTCAGCTAAAAATTTATCTAATCGAAATTGCGTTATTTTGTTTTGATAAATGACATTCTTCGCTCCATATTCTTTAATATATCAAGTCTTAGAGTAAGAAAGCCGAAAGAAAGAAATATTTATTTATTGTTATATAAAATCTACTAGAAGTAATTTATATTATCTTTGTATTTATTTTTATTTTTATGTTATGTTTTCCCACATTACAAAATCATATTCGTTTTTTCTTTAATAGAGATGGAGTGAAAAAAGTAAATACGGTTTTAAGCTTTGGAAGCCCTTTGTGTAGCTGTAATAACCAAAAACTAATGTCGTTGTTGTTCATGTATGTGTGTGTGTGCTTGTGGTGTGTTTGAATAGAATAAAAAAAGAAAATTAACACATTTAAGTACAATCGTTAGCTGCGTTGGTTGAGGTGTCATCTTGTTTAAAAAAAACAAGATCAAGAGCATGAGTTCAAACCCCAACAATAGAATAGAATAACAAACATTTTGTAATTAAGTAGCAGCGGTACAGGCGAGTTGTTTAGAAGGCAAACAAGTCTCGATGAAAACAGGGAGAAGTTATTGTGTAGCCTTGTTACATGAAGATGGATAAGGGAAATTAGGTACAACAACAAATCTTATCAGAATGGATTGGCTGGGCTGGTTAATGGCGCACACCTGCTTAACAAAAACATGGCTAAGTTCGAGTCTTACAGGAGTCTTAGAGTATTGTGGTTTATAACTGCGTAGGATTGCTTAAGCGCATTAAGTAAGCGAGAGATCGCAGGAACAATTGAAAATTAAGAAAGAATTTAAGTGTCGAATTTACAACCAAAAGATCCTGAGCGAATTCACACTATCTGACTGTATTAGCCTTAAAAGCAATTGCATTTGCAAAATTTGGGTTAAGTTATCATGATGCAGACACATGAGCTAATACATTTACTTGTTATGGATTCGCCTGAAAAAGAACCCTTGCGAGTAAAAAAGGCAACATCACAACAATGTGTTTAATCGTAAAATTACTAACCGAATGATATTTATATTCTAATATCGTAAGCAGTTTTTGAATTACTATAAATAAAATAGAAATATATTTACTAGCGTGTCGCAGACTTGCAGGAAAATGCCAAACAATTTTAATTGTTAGATTTCGCTGAAAGTAAAAAACTTATAAAGAGAAATATGTGTACAAAAAGCCCTATTCACATTATAATACTGATTATAAATATTTATCGAATATCCAAGGCATGGTAAAAAAACACAGGTGATCTCGATGGCGAATTCATTAATTTTCACCTTAAACGCTAAATGTCAAACACCGTATAAAAAAAGTTTTGTTATGGAGTTTGACATTTAGCGTTTACGGCGAAATGAATAAATTCGCAATCAAGATCACCTGTATTATTTCACCATGATCTAAGTGTTATGAAAAAGTGTGATAAAGTGAAAGCAAATATAATGTATACGTCAAGAAATATGGAAAGGAATTTGACATCCCATATTACAAATTCATTTTTAGAAGTTTTTCTTAACACTATGATTTTTCATTTTATCATGGTTGTTTTGCTGCTCATAACCCTGCCAACCATCTAACAAGCACTTCGAACAAAGACTCAGAAGAATTCACCTAGGAAGATTTTTTTTTTTGAGCATGCTCACTCTATGACTCCTATATGACATCCAAATATGTGCATCTTTAGAGTTATAAATTTTACAGCCATTTAATAGATAAAAAAGCTAATAAAAATAATCGTTTCTGCAATAAATTTAGCTGCAGCAATTTAGTAGAAAAATCCTTAATTTTTGCAAGTTTTCGTTTGGCAAATGGTTATTTTTTAACTCTTTATGAATGCAAAAGCTACGAGAAATAAGTTAGTAAAGTTTCCTTTCGTATACATATGGTTTGCTGGGAATTTTCATTATGTTTGTGGGTGTGTAGAAAGAAAGACGTATTTAACGTTGGATTTCTTGACAACTACAATAATTCTCATTAGTTTTCTTTGTTACAAAATCAAATGCAAGTCTTTAGACTTGTATAATAGTATGAATGGGTCCAATGATTAATAGCCTTTATACCCGTGTGTGTGTGTATAGAATTTCAGGCACTTTGTTTTAAGCTTTTTCATATATTTGATTGTTTTTGTTTGTTTTACTTTTAAGGGCTGAATGTGTGTTTTTCTTTTCATAAAACTTCTTAGAAATTAAAGGACATAAAATCATAAAAAAATACTTTTGTTTTATTTTTTTTTTTTTAAAGAGAAGTACCACTTCAGGCATCAATAAATACCTACTTAGTTCGCAACCGTACTACATTCTTTAGGAAAGGGATAGATGAGAGAGAAGAAAGGTGGTGAAAGGAGATAGATATAGCCATTTTATTAATTATTTTACTTCGCCGGCGAATATGCTATAGAGAAGTACCGACGAAGGAGGCTGCATGTTTTTAATTTTAGATCTGAATATGTATATATACCATTAAACAGAAAAAAAACATTTTTATTTTTTGACTTACCGCAAGGATTGAACCCAGGGCAGCTGGTTTGCAGTCAACGTGTTTACCACTTAGACTACGGCAGCCTCTATAGTATTCATTGCTATTTTAAATGTTTTTCTTATGTCCTAATTTACAACCTTGTGACTATAGTTTATTAAAATGTTTTTTTTTTTTCTTAGTACTTTCTTTGCCAATAGTTAGTAATTTCACAAATCCAATTTGTTACTAATTAGTTAGTCAACAGTTTATGTTTGAAAAGGCTTCCAATGTCATTATTTGATTGTAAATTCCACCCTATAAGGCTTGATATTTTTTATCAATTAAATAATAAATTTTTAATTTAGTTTTAAGAGAATCTGCTTGTATATTTGCATGAATTTTATTTTATTCTATAGATTGAACAGACAGCCTTGGCGGCTAAGAAAAGATTAAAGTCAGCCCCTTCCTTTTTGCTATTTTCTTTACTCTTAGTGGAATTTCTAAATAGTTTTTAATTTTGTTACATATGTTAATTGTCTTTAATATTATCAGCATTCTTTAACTAACAAAGTATTCACTTAATATATTAAACAAATACCATAATATCAAATGAACTGGGCGCAAATTTCGGTTTTCGATATCTAACGAAATTTACATTTAAATTCGAATGCAGTTATTTACTCACTGTTTTAATAATTATTTTTTTATATGGGATTACTTTTCATTTAAAGTTATTAATTTGTCACAAAAATTAAAAAAAAAAAACAAGTAAGTGTGCTGTGTTCGGTAAATATGGGCGAGCGTAAATTTTTTTACTTGGTGTTCTTATCATATTTTTTAATTCTCTATCACCCCATATATTTATTTTTTGATTCGACTTACTTTATTGTTCTAAATGACATGAAAAAATTAGAGGTAGGCGTGGTGTTTTGCTTGCTGCCTGAAAGCATATAAACCGATCATGCTGATAACCAATAGCATCTCTTTCGACACCATATCTGATCGATTGATATATTTATTTTTTTGTTTTGTGAAATCAAGTTTGCCTCGGCAAACTAACGCGGACGGACAGACGGATATCGCTCAATCGACTTCGCTATGCATAAGAAGTCAGAATATATATACTTTATGAGGTCGGAATAATATCCAATATTGTAGAAATTACAAACGGAATGACAAACTTAGATATATGCTTTTTCCACTTTTTGGGGTGAAGGGTATAAAAAATAATTGCAAACTTGAGCGGTACTAAAGATTATATACAACTATTATTTATAAATTAAGCAACATATGGCAACGAAAAAAGCTAAAACAGAACGAAGATGCTTGTTCTGTCATTAATAACAGTTAATTAATATATCGGTTCAGAATATGGCTCTTACAATGCAATAAAAAAAATTAATAAATTAAAAATACAATATTTCTTAGAAAAAAATACAAACCTAAATTTAAACTTATTCACTTAAGTGCTGTTTTTGTATTACAGGCGATCAACTCGCCTTAAAAATTTATATGAAAAGCACTCCATATTATTATTATTTCCATATAAATTTTTTAGACGAGTTGATCGCCTGTAATACGGAAACAGCACTTTAAAGTTTTCGCAAAGATATTGCTTATAGAATAAAATTAAAAGCTAAAATAAAAAGAAGAAACCATTAACCGAAACCAATTTCATTAAAATCTAACCCAAAATTCTTATATTTCAAAGGAACACTCTTTAAGCCAAAAAGTCAAAAAGTGATTACAAAAGCAGCATAATATCATCATCACTTTTCAGGCAACTACCCATCCAACATCATCAAAAGATATCTTACAATTAGATAAGTAAGAAAAAAAAGAATGGAACAGCATCATTAAACAACTTACAGAATGTGTTTTAGTATAAATAAAACTTTGTCTTAATTTTTTTTTTCAAGTTTCAATACCAATTAAACCAGATACAATAAAGTATATTTAAGTTAAACTGTTATCCTTTCTATTCGCAGAGCCCTTAAGTAATTTGATAAGAGTTAATTACAAATAATGCGAGTTCTTTTTAGCAAATGATCGTAAGCAGCATTTTGCTATTTAAGTTTCTATTGCCAAAAGAATAAACATTTATTTTAAAACACGACAGAATCATTTCAAAAGCTTTTCTCATAAAAATTGATATGCTTAAGGACACTATTTTTTAATGATATGGCAAATTAAGTTTAAAGTTCATTCAAGGAAATGAAAATGCATACGCTGAAGGGCGACAACAACAACAACACAAAATTTTTTCCTTTTAAATGTCAGTGCTATTCTTTAACATTTTTGGCAAACTGGTTTAAAGGTCAATTTCAAATTGTTTTTTTTTATATGCAGAGGAAATGGTAGGGAAAGTGAAGCAGATTATTTGAAAAATAATGTATTTCAGTGGTATTTTAATATATGACATTAGAATAAATTAATGAGAAAAATTTTATGAAATTTTAAAAATGATTTTTTTATTTTAAAATTCTATATTCTCCCACAATACATTTTTTCATTCTATCAAAATGATTCTTTTTCACAAGAGCCTTGTTGTTTCAGTAATCGTCTCCTTATTGGTTTGACATCGCTTGTCTATTGAAAAAACAAATCAAACAAGTTGGAGTTGAACTCATACATAAAGGGTTCTGCATCACATATGTATGGATATACTACCCATTTAAAAATTGAAAATGTCTGTATATTACAGTTAAAATCAGGTCGTCTAAGGACAGCTACGTGAAAGTCACATCTCCATAGCAACACCTTTTAATTTTATATTTTACAAACGGCTTAAAAAATTAGGCCCATTTCGGCAAAATCACGGCCCCACTATTTAATTTTTGAATTTATTGTTCACACTTATTTTTGTAGTGGACATATTTGTGTCTGTCTATTAAGATTCAAAAACTAGACCACGTGCGTGAAAAGCACTTTACTATGGAGGCACCTTTTAATTTAAAGTTTTTTTTTGTACTTGTTGTTATAGCGAACATAGTTTTACATACACTGTTGTGATGTGTCTGCTTATCACAGTGCAAAGAAATAAGAGTACTATGTTTGGCCGAATCTGATATACTGTTCACCATATGTAATCGCCTTAAGAAGTTCTTTTCTACCATAAAATGTTCCTCTTTAATAAGAAGTTTTTTTTTTCAGAAAATTGTAAGTTTTGCTTCAACCACAGTGAATAAAAGGTTGGTTATTCATTAATTTAAAAAAACAACCACCTGCAGCAGTACAAACGAAAGTTAAAATCAGCTTAGCAAGTGCTACCAAGTTTTTTTTTTATTTTATCATAAACCACTACCACCTGCAGGAATCCAAACGAAATTAAAGTAGGTCAAATATAATGAAAAATATGAGGCAGGCGGGGTGGTTTCCCGCTGCCTTTTATTTTTAACAGCAGTTATCGAAACTATATCCGATCGGGATATTTAAGTTTTCTCTAGCTCATCTAGTGCCTTAGCAAAGTTAATTTCAACCCGAGCACGAACACGGACGGAAAGATAGACATCGCTCCATCGACTTTGCTTTGCATACTTTATATGGTCGAAATTAGGTACTGTAAAAATTACAAAAGTATTGACAAACTTTCTTCACCACAGGTGAGAAAGGGTAGAAAAATAACAAAATGTTTCTGAGTATCACGTCACCTTCGGAAGCATGCAGCATTTTCTGGATCAATAGATATATCATCAGCAGTGTTTATTTTAACAATTATCTTTTCATTTATCTTATGATTTGTATAACTTTCAATAGTGTCCCTATAACATTTTGTAAGCCAAGGCCGTATTCGTAAAGTGAATATCTCTGTGGAGATACTTTTTATGTTTAAACATGGTTTTACTATAAAATATTGTAATACCAAAAATAATACACCTACCTCTTACAGTTCCAGAGATTGCGCCGTGTAACTTTCGGACAAATCTAGAGAAAGACACGGCAGTAACAATAGAAACACATTTTTATGAATAAGTTTTTATGAAGAATGAGGCTAGTTGCCTTGGAAATAATTTTACTCATTTTAGACAAAATTAACAAAAAAAAATTAACTATTTAATGTGAGAAAAGTGTTAAATTGGTGTCTAAAAATTCTTTGAAAATATCTCATTTGCAAATAGATTTATTCTCGTGTTAACTTATAACTACCAACAACACAAAATAGTTCTAATATATAAATGTATTCGTGATTTTTTTAATTACGATTGAGTCTAGCACTTAAACTTTTTTGGCAATCTTATCGGCTGGTGCTTTATGTCTGGTTGTAGTTTTTCTTAAAGCATTACTTTTTCAATTAAGATTATATCATTTAGTTGTAATTATTATGCATTTAGTTGTAATTTTCGTAAAAAACATAGTAAAAACACATACACAAAAATAACTGCAGAAAATCTTGAGAGCATCGAATAATACTGTGGGCAAAAGGAATGGCAATCATGAGACGTAAAGTAGCACACATTTAAAGAAGATTATGTTTAATACTAATTAACAAGAAATCCTATACTAAGAACGAATGACAATTTGTTGTATTTGTATATTAGAAGCTTCCCTAAAAGAAAGTTGTGACTACAATAAAATATCTAGATTGTCATGGTAGATTGAAAATAAGTAAACTGATACACAGGCATAAAATAGAAGAGAAGAAACAAACATACTTTACAAAGTTAAATGTGCAAACTAGATTTGTTTAAAAGTTTTGAAAATAAAAAAAGAAAATAATAAACCATGACATGTTTATGCCTGTCTGCTATTTGGTTCTTTTACTTTCATTAAAATACAAGGAAGACAAATGTTTTTTACGAGCAAAAATTCTTAAAAGTACAGAAAATCGGCACAAATCCATTATTTATACAATTTTTCTTGATGCAAATAAGAGCACATCTTTGTCTTTGTTTAAAACAATTTCACTTAAAGTAATTTAATGGCATTTTTATGAGTTATAACTTTTAATTGGGGCAGAGTTTATTTGTCTGACTTCAAGTTAGGCAGAAAGCGAAATGCTTTTTATGATAGCGATTTAAATAACAAATGTATAAGTCCTTCCAAACTTGAAATCAAGAAAAAAAGTTTATATTTATATTTCCAGTCGGTAAAAAATTCCATTTGCCCGTGTATCGCTTCAAAAAAATGTCCAAATATTCAACATAACTGACGTTATTAATTTGAAGTTACTTAAAATTTTCTTAACAGAAATAAAAAATTGAATAACACACATCAATTTACGAAAACATATATTTTACAAAAATCAATATTTTAAAATGCATACGAAACTTTTAAATTACATATAAATTTTACTAAAAGTAGAATCATGATATATATGATGAATTTCAAAACTCTTAAGAAATTCTAAAATTAAATAGAAATAAAATTAGCTAATCGATTATTTAACAAAAATTATTATTCGACAAAAACCAAAAAGTGTATAAATTTTTTTGGAAAAATAAAATAATCATATAAAAAAATTTACTTTTTTAATTCAAATTTAAAACTAAATCAACAATAAACTCAAATGGGACCAAAAAATAAAAATATCAGAAAATATTTATCAGTTAATAAGAACACTTGAAAAATTTAAACTGCATAAAAATTTTTAATTTATTTTAAAATTTTTTCTTTTTTATAAAATTAGAAATAAAAAATAAATAAAAAATTTTGTATTAAAAATTCGCTGTTGCATTTCACGTTAAGCATAAAAAATATTTTAAAATTTGGAAAAAATTAAATTTTACAAAAAAAAAAGGAATAATTTCGTCAAAAAAGGAGTTTAAAAAAAAATTTTTAACAAATTAGCAATTTTTCCTAAAATCTTAGCAAAATTTTTACTTATATTTAAGAGATAAATTGATATGCTTAACAATTGAATATTTATTACACCGTTTAAGTTTTAATTGTATTTTTCTGTACTCGTAAAAATAGTATGCGTTACAAGGGTGGCATATAATAACGTCTAAGGATATAATGTCTATGGTATTTATGTCGCACTAGAAAGTATCGTAGAAGACACGCTGGGACGTAATGTCCACCAATTTAGACTCATAATGTCCATGGATATTATAGGTATATTTTATTTTATTGTATTGTAAGAAAGATGCAACATTTTTATAAAGTGACTTGCAAAAGAAAATCCTTGCACCCAGCGAAGGCCGGCAATGAAAGAAATCTTTGGTAGGCGAAGCTATTGTTGTTTTAAGTGCCAACATTATGATACTTTTAAAAGTAACACTTTATCAATACTAAAAACGACACAATGTCCATGCACATTATAACATTTTTCAAAGCTATGTTATGTCCATGGACATTATATCCTTAAACATTATGACATGCCACCGCTACAGGCACTTCAAAAGATGAGTCTAAAGTTTTTATAACGTTAAATATTATAATTTTCTGGTGGCATATCATAATGTCCAGTAAGTGATAACATGTCCACTATTATGTGATATAATGTCCATCAGCTCGTAACGGATATGGATATTAAAGGATTATTTTATGGTCTCCAATGTAAGAAAGCTGCAACGGTTTTGTAAACTGCCTTTTCTTTTTTTTTTTAAAGAAAAGTAGCACTTCAGGCAATAATACATATTTCGTTATTTTTCGTAGCCGTACGGGATAAATGAGAGATAAAGCAGGAGAAAGGTATAGCTATTTTATTAGTTATTTTACTTCACCGGCGAAGTTCCGACGAAGGAAGCTGCATGTAGTAATTTAAATTCGGAATATTTATTTATAACATTAAACAGAAAAAAAAAAACACTTTAACTTTTTGACTGTCACAGATGTCTGCTGCTCTTCAAAAGATGAGCCTAACGTCCCTATAATTTTGGTCCCTATAATTTTGCGACACTATATCACTACCAAAAACGACGCTTTGGAAAACCTCATAATATCCGTGGAAATTAAGTCACTTTTAAGTGCGACATAAAGTCCATATACATTATGTCCGTTTACACTATGACATGACACATATTATTCAATTTTTATATATTCTCGGTATATTTTAAGTTCTATTATTTAGGGTTTTAAAGGCTAGATATAAATACCATTGTCGAAAAGACTGGCAAATAATTTATAACCTGAAAAGGACACACTTAACTTTTAACTTCACTTATTTATTTGATTCCAAAATTAAGGACATTTGACACACGTGAATATGGATAAACTGAGTAGCTATTTTATAAGGATTAATTTTTACCCTTTTGATGTCGAGCTGAAAATCATATATATTGTCAATATACACTCATTCATGTATGAAATACGTGTATGGCGTATTTTACTCATTATGAATATATGTAAACTTACTTAAAAAAAACTATTTAATAATATAAAATAATATGACGAAATTTTTTTTTAATTTAATACTGTGTTGGAAAAAAACTAATTATAAATATTTTAGTGTCCTGTTTCCTGAAGATGCCATCCAACGGCATGGCGAAATATTGATAAAATAAAAAATAATCCACAATAATTTTATTTTAAAAACTGACCTGGTGTTTGAAGTAATTGGAAAAGAAAACTAAAAAAATATGGGGATACATAAATATGCTTTAACACAGTTTTTTTATTTAATTGTCCTACTTTAAAACTATATTCGAATCTCTAATTTTGCTATTCTAATAAATGGTATATAATCTTCTGCACAGCTGATTAAAACCAAATAGTTTTATCTTTTTTTGTAAAAAACAAAATTTGTATTGACATCATTTCCTTAAAGTGTCATTTAATCTTAAAAAGTTATTTTATGCTTTTTTTCTGTGATAATAACAAAAGCATAATAAAACTGAAAACAATTACAAAACAAATATTTTGTAAATCTTATTAGTAAATATCAACAACAGCATTTTAATTTCATTTTTTCAACTGGAAATTCCTAACTTAACAATGCCTAACACGTTCTTATTTTGTCAAAAACACTTGATGGGTAAAATAATTTATTTCATGACTTTCTATAGTGATGATAGAACAAAATCTATCATACAATGTTTCAAATATCTTGTTAAAATTTAAGTAAGAAATAACAGTAAAAATATTCTATTTGACTTTGTTAACAAAATATGGGATTCAATTTCTTACTCCTACGTGTTTCAAGTTTTATTTATTGTTTATTTTAAAACTTGTTTGAATATTGGATTTTGCTTTGGTTACTATGAAAAGTTTAACATCATAAGGCAGCTTTTATGAGAAATTTGATACCTGTCAAAAAAAGATCAAAAGGAAAATACAAAAGGTTTTACATGAAAAACAATTTCTGCTTGATTTTGTTTTTAATCAATTTAAGCTTTAAAATAATAATAAAAAAAATATTAACGATAGAAAAAGATGTAAAATTTGAATGAAAATTGAAACAATAACAAGTAAGAGTGCTATATTCGGCTATGAAGAATCTTATATACACTTCGCTTTTTATATAAATCTAGTTTGTGAAGTAACTCCAAACCAAAAAACCAAAAAGCAAATATTTGGGTAACAGAATTAAAAAATAATAAAATAAAAAAAGATAAAAATAATAAAAAATTTTACATAAAAAGTCTTCGGCTCTTAATGGATTTAGCATTTTTTTTTAAATATTTGAGTTTTCCTTAAAGATCTCTAAAAATGATACCCTTAATGATATCTTAAAAAAATGGTGCACAATAGATGATGTAGATGTAGGCGTGGTGTTTTGCTCTTGATCTAAGGACATGGACCGATCTTGCTGATTTCTAATAGCACCTTTTTCGACACTATGTCTGATCGATTGGCGTATTAAAATTGTTGTTGAAATCAGACGGAAATCGCTAAATCGACTTCGCTATGCATAGGAAGTCAGAATATATATAATTTTTGGTGTCGGAAATAGATATTGTAGAAATTACAAACGGAATAACAAACTTAGTTTTCAACTTTCTGTCGTGAGAAGTATAAAAATGGTTTCTCAATGTTTGCTGTGTTTTGCTTAAATGTTTTTTGTTCTGTTTTGGTTTCTGTGTTAAATACAGCTTTCATTTAATCAATTTAGTTTGAAACATAAGAACTTCAAATTTTCTATACAAATCTTGGGTAGAGTATTATTATAATGGCTTTACGAATATACTTTCCCTGCAGTAATATTTTTAATTTTTTAGTTTGTAATAATAAATATTTCATGAGAATATTATGAATTGTTTATTTTTCAAAGAATCAAGCACAATTAACTTCAGCAATTTTATTTATTACTTTTGTTACTTTCTTTACTCTCAGCAGTTATTATATTTAAAGCTTAATTGATTTTGTTTTGTAACATTTAAGTTTTTTATTTTTATGTTAAAATAAAACTAGGGTATTTTAATACAGTTTTTATTTGACCTTTTTAATAATTAATATATTTATTTAATTTTTAAGCACTAGGTCTTTTTTATTTTTATATATTTTCTCAATATTTCGCTACTCCGTTGTGTAGCATCATCAGGAAAATAATTATTTATTGAAATATTGAGAAAATATATAAAAATAAAAAAGACCTAGTGCTTAAAAATTAAATAAATATATGAAAACTAGGGTAGATTTGGTTTATCTCAAACGCAATTCTTTCTTTTGTTATCGTTTTTCGTCGGCGGAACGCGGCTGTTGCATATGTATTGCTCTGTTAACTTGCCGCTTTAGCAACAATAAATTTTATTACAACACTATTTACGTTAATCATGCTTGATTATTTCAAATTATTGTTACTTTTTAACCGACTTAAGATAAGTAGAAGGTATTTAATTCGCCTGCATTCTTATTTTATTTGTGCCTACAGAACTCAGTCATTATTGAAACGATTTTGATTTTTTTAAATAATTAAGTTAAGCTTACAGATTGCTGATATTAAAAAAAAAGTTTCACAATATTATGAACTAAAAAGTGCCCACCCAATTAAATAAAGGTGGTAACACCATAGGGATTTAAAATAAGAAGTAATAAGAAAAACTACATCGATATATTTAAGGGTGTTCCATAGGTGACTTTTTAACTTATATGGCTCTATCTTTTAAACTAATGTAGATAAACACTTAAATATTCTAAGTCTACACGAACAAGAAGCATGAAACTTGAATTTAAAGGGTGGCACCATAGGTAGCTATTTTTGGCACTGTTATAGACAGGATAAGTGATTAGATTAATGTCTTTACCTAGCAATAAGCCCTTATCAGACGGTGGTCAAACCACTATTTTGCGCAATTTGAACACCATGGCTTTCAGGGCCATGAATCTACCCATTGCTATTAGATTGGGGCATATCCTCAAACTCCTCTGTTGAGAGTGCAACAGCACACTTCCATATATTCCCCGCCAGACACGCAGAAATAGACTAATTTAACTACAACCACAACGTGTACCCCGAAGGGTTCTCACCAATAACCGGCTACAGAGATGGGCGGCTCTCTGTATGGGCTACCGGTTCCTGTGGTGCCAGTTTATTTATTGCTATTATTATTCATACACTCAAAATATTATGTAGGTAAATTTAAATGAAAAAACACTTTTAACAACTACTTCTTCATTTAAAAAACGGTCCACTTACATTTTATTTAAATTAAATGCAATTTTCAGTTGTTTTTGAATGTTGATTTTATAACTAACAAAATATGTAAAAACAAGTAATTTTTCTTTTATTCCAACGCACGAAAAATAACCTACAGAACAGTAAAAAGTACTGTTTTTTCATTAATTTTAACTAACGAAATGAAGCCTACCAAAACATTAATAATAACTGTTTCTGTGTTTATTTTAATTTATAAAATTTAACCTACTAAAACAGTAAAATTAACTGCTTTTTTCTTTTATTCCAAATTTCAAGAAGTAACCTACCAAAACAATAAAAACTACAGCTTTCTTATTTATTTTAAACATCAAAAGGTCTTAATTTATTAGTTGATTATTTATTCTATTTTGATTCTTATTTTATTTGCTTCATATTTTTATTCTTCCTTGAACGTCAACAGATTTCAGGATTGTTTTATGCTGAAAAAATAATGTACTTTTAAAAAATTGTTTATATTTTTGCAACCAATAATTAAAGTACATATCGCTCATTTAGAAATAGAACGCCTTAACTCAAAAAAAAAATCTTTTCAAGATAATCACAGTTGAAGTTTTTAACTTGTAAAATGATATTAAAGAGGATGTTTTGGACAAACAAAGTGAAATGTTTGAATTAAGACCTTATTGTTGTAAAAATATATCCACTACTGTGTCACAAACTAAAATGTATTGTTATTTATAAAAAGAAAAACCGAGTTTCACTTTATTTGTAAAAGGTCGATACATTTTAAAAAGGTCGCCTTTTCAAATGTATATGCAGTCATAAAACAAAACATAATGTTTTAAAATCGATATGATCTTCACGATATGAAAAATTTTATTTTTGGGTTGTAACGTTGTATTACAAAAT
The DNA here is from genome assembly GCA_916610165.2 of Gymnosoma rotundatum. Taxonomy (NCBI): domain Eukaryota; kingdom Metazoa; phylum Arthropoda; class Insecta; order Diptera; family Tachinidae; genus Gymnosoma; species Gymnosoma rotundatum. The sequence goes on along the minus strand of OU744336.1, from coordinate 46,962,960 downwards.
GAGCGATGTATTTGTAGTTCAAAAATTCAAATAACATACCTTTGTTTGGGACCAATCAATCGACCCAAGTGGGCTGTGGCAACACCGCTGCCTGCCTAAAGACAGAATTTAGAAGAGAATATCTGTAAAAAGAGAACATTATTTTTAAAAACATTGTGCAAATTTTAAATACTATGTAATAAACTTACCAATATTTTTTTGATGTTTTTCTTCCATAAATTATTTTGTTCTAAATATATTTTCTATAACTGACATATTTTTCAACAGTTTTCTTATTTTTCTTATTTTTCCTTTTCTACCGACGAACTTTTTTTTTAATTAAGTATTTCATTTTTACTGAAACAAGGTAAAAATTTATTGATAATTTTGACTGCACCAAAAATCAGTATTTTTTTGTCGTTTGTTTTTCTAACAACAGACAAAAAAAGTTGAATAAAAATTTTCTTCCTAAAACAACCACATTTTCATTTATTTTTAACTTTACTGAAAACTTCCTAAATAAAAGTCAAACAGTTAATGTTAAAATTTTTTGAGTGTACGTTATTATCATTTAAGGACATTCGTAAATACCCCGAGAACCTTCGCCTGCACCTAGGTTAGGTCAGCACAGACTATTGGTGCCCGTGGTAACCGTTCTAGACAGGCAGTTAAACTTTAGCAAAGCGATTTATTGTCGAGTCCTCTAGAACAATAATATAACTTTAATAATAGAAGTTAAAGGCTGTCCGCTTAGGTGAGGTTATATTAGTTTTTTAGCCGCATCTTCCGAGTTAGAGATAAACACCTGAAATTTCAACAAAGAGGAAAATATTGTGTTCAAAACAAAAAGTATAAAAAACAAAAGGGTGTACTAATAGCTGACGTAATTTGAATTATTTTTATGGACATTTTTAAAACTTAATATTCAGACACTAAAAATTTTCATTACCCGTCTCTATCGGTTTTTTGTACTTCTTTTTCACTAAAATAAACACAATAAAGTTAATTTTTAATTTTACTGTAATTTTTTTAGTATTTGTCTTTGTAGCTTTAGCTATTTTTAATAAACATCCGGCCTTTTGGTTAGTACAAAATAATTCATCACAAAATCCATTGTCTTTAAAAAAATCGAAATACTTTATATATGTTTTATTAAACATCTGCTGTTCATCCGTATAGTATTCCAGGCCTTAATACTCTGTGGCCCAGTCGAGATTCTAACCATTCACCTCCTGTTTGAACAACTTAATCCTCTTACACGGTTTTAGTCCCATTTGTCACACCCTATTGTTATGTTGATACTATTCTCAGAGCCACTTTACACGGCAGTATTTTGCATAAAACTAGTTTCATGAAGCCTTTGTTTGAGGGTAAGAGGTGTAGAGCAACAAGCAGGGTGAACAAAATGGCATGGCTTGAATTTTGAGGGAACTTTTTACTCTGGCTTTCCATACGTTCGCTGCATATGTTTTGCTGTTTTCGTATTATTTGAAATTACACAAAAAACTGGAATAACGAATATCAAATTAATAGCGAAATGTACAAATTCCGATGCCATGAAAATTTTCAGATTATAGGGACGCAATAAAACTCGCTGAAACTTTTAACTAGAACTGAAAAAAATGGTATAAAATAATCGCACGTGTAAATCCGGACTCACTTGTGGTGAATTAATCTTCACATAAAATTTTTCCCAATTTCATTTAAAAGGCACCGTAAACGTCCATAAGCTCCAAGCGTTACTGCAAAGGAATAGTTAAAAAGGAATTATATATATATATATATATATATATATATATATATATATATATATATATATATATATATATATATATCTATATATATATATATATATATATATATATATATTACAAACCCAAATTTTAATAACAATTTATTTTAATAAACTGAACTAATCTAAAAAGAATCTCCAACTGAAAAATCCAATATGTAAATCTAACTGCAACTGCAATAATTATTATGTGAAATGGTGTTGTTTTCCTTAGTTTGCCCCAACATTATTCATACAAAATGAGAAAATAAATAAAACCTTAACTTCGTACTGGAATGTGTGCTGATTCAATTACATAAAATCATGTACTACTGCAAATTTAATGTATGTACGCATACATACACACATACAGACCTACATATTTATGTCTGCATTTTCGAAATAGTACATTAATTTTTTTATTAAGTTTTCTAGTGCCAGACATTTCTATGCACTGAAGCGAGTGTACATAACTTTATATAATTCTTATAAATTGTTGTTAAAAAGACGTGTACGAATGTAGTTTCGTGTAAAAGAAAAATGAAAATATAGAACAGAAATGTAATTTGAAATACTTAAAGCTGATCATAATTTCTGTCTGAAAATAGTGTGTGTAAAACACAGTGGGGGATTTCTTAAAAAAAACTGGGTTGCATTGCATTTTCCTAAAATATAATTTAGAAAATCTATACAGCCGTATTCATAAAAACTTAAAAGAGGTTAATAAACCTAAAATAGGCAAATTATATTTATCAACGATTAGTAGACTGAAAAACCTTTAATAAACATTTTTTTAAATCAATACTTTTATTGTTGGATATACCCTTCTTTAAACCAAAAATAAAAGGATTTCTATTATATACTTAGATGTTTTGACTAAAAATAAGAGTAGAAAAAGTAATTAAAAAAAAATGTGAATGACAAAATCGTGGGTATCCCATATATCAAAGTTACGTATCGCTAGAAGATCTTATCAAAATTCCTATCAAGCGGCATACAATCATATAAGATTCTCAAGCATTAAAAACTAAAAACTAGTCTAGTGTTATCAAGTACGCCAGAATCTGTAGCTTTGTATACCTATGTATGCCTATGTATATATAACAAAATATTTTTAATAAAAAATTGCAAATTTGGTTTAACAATTTTAAAATATTCGCAAAATTAATAATAACAGTTAAACAATTTTTAACGGTTTCTAATTATTCACACACATTGTGGTGAGGATCATGAAAATTATTTTTAAAAGCTTTACTATGATACCCATATTGGCCCATGCCGGCAAAGAATATTTGATATGTTGCATATTTTTAGGGTTCCTAACTCTAAAAATATGAGGTTTTTCATTATTTATCACATAACATTTTCTCTATAAAATTGCTTCTGCTGAACCCCAGACAACTTTTTATTTTATTTGGAGCTTCTGGGTTAAACTAAATTTAAAGGAAATAAATTAAAACGAATTTATTTGAATACTGATGAACATATCGCACCTGTTCAACTAAAGTGCTTCAACTCAAAATTTTCAATTTTTCAGTAGAGACAAAAAACTGTTTATGATAATATTAAAGGAATATAATAAAAAAAATTATGGCCTCGAAAAAATAATTAGTTAACTTTAACATGGTGAGCGACATTACGGTTTTTTAAAGAAAGAGTAGTCAAAAGAATGGGAAAAATTTACAGTGGTTATAGTTGACCAATATATATCGTTTATTAACAAAAAGTGAAAAACTGAAAATTTTGAGTTGACGCCCTTTAGTTGAAAAGGTGCGATATGTGCCTATAGTTATGAAAGTAGTCTAAGTCAAAATTTAAAAAAAAAATGAATTAACCAGTTATTTTCATACCACATTATTTTGAACTGATTTTATTCTATGTAATTTTTATGAAATTGTTAAAAATGAACCATTAAATAGTGGTTGTCGCATAATGGAAAAATATTTCTTAATTTATTCAAATGCAATTTATTAAATATCTCGAAACAAGAAATATATGACTTTGACCACTTTATTAATTATGGGCACATATATAAAATGTAAACAGCTCGTTATAGAACGAATAAAGGTTCGAATACTTTTTATTTTATCTCTGACCAAAATAAACAAAACATATTTATTTATAAATTTTTTTAATTATATTTCTTGTTCGCGTATTTTGCAGTAACTAAGATTTTTTCTATGCACTAAAAAAATTTCCTTTTTTTAGCGTAAAACGAATAAAAAGAGAAACCATATTCCGTTTTCGAGTTACTAAAAATTGGTTTTTAATAGGACTTAATATTACATGATGTTAGGAGTTGCCAGGTAAACACATTAAATTGCTTAAAGTGTAATTTAGTTATTGAACTATTGTTGTGTGTTTATTGAATACAAATTCTTAAAAATTGTTTATTTAACGAAAACTGTTTAATAAATATTGTTAACTTTAAACCTAAAATAAGTATTAAATTATTTTCTATTTTATTAAGCTTTGGGTCCTTATATTTTTTTATTAATATTTTATTTCAATATTTCTTCAGGAAACAAAATTAATATATAAGCAAAATAACAAAATTAATTAACAATTGAAAAATTTTTTTGTCATAATGAAGTTAAAAAACAATGTTTCCAAAAATTTTCAAAAAACAAAAATATAAAAAAGTGTTTTGTGTTACATACATATATTAAGAACAAAAACATTTATGTTATTTTGTGAATTAAGTGTCTGTATATATGAGCGACATTATCTGTATCTGCTTTAAAATTAATTCTTTTAGTCAATGGAGTATTTACAATGTGTAACATTTCCGTCTCTTATAATTTTTTTCAATACTAAGAACTGAAGCATTTTCAAAGTTAGGATAGTGACCTAAGTCAAAACAATGAGTGGATAATGCTGTTTTTTGTGAATTAACATATCTTAAGTCCGACTTCTGAATTCTGAATTCATTCTATAGATGACATTTTGTATCAAACACTTTACAAAATTGGTTTAAATATTTTGAGTGCTGAATATAAAATAAATGCAAAGTTTTTACTTTTTGTTTTAATATATTCTCGTATAACTTTTGACCTAAAAAGATTTCTTAACAATTTTTTTCTGAATGCTAGAAAATTTGTTGTCAAGCCAAAATACAACTTTAAGAAAAGGGTTTGCGTTCTGCTACAAACAAAAAGCCAAAAAAAGGCCAGAATAACAAATTTTTAATTTTTAAAGCCTAATACAGTTTGGTAAGCCATTCAAAATCTACAGAATTAATTCCATTTTTACCAAATCCCCCACTGTGTTATGGCACAAACAAAGAATTTATTTAATTATATTGTCTAAAGTTTCTTATATTTAAGAAAACTATTTATAATATGTATTTATGTTTAATTCATATTCTCTTTTTCATATCTTTCATTGCAGGCGAGTTGTACCGCTAAATAACTTTCTTGGCATTATTTGTAAGTAAAAGTTTTATTTTTTTAATTAAAAAAATGCATTTAATGGTTGTAGAAATTATCTTAAATAATGACACATAACTGGGAAGTTTTGCAATTATTGCATTTAAAGTAAAAGTTATTGTTGTTTATTCAAAAAAGTTGTTTAAAAACGAGGAAGTTTGTTTAAAAAGTCATTTGTTTGAAAGTTGAGGACACATAAAAAATGTATTTAAAAATTGGCTTGTGTGTTCGCTATTTAAATGAGTTTTCAAATAATTAATAATTAACAACAACAAACAAACAAAACAAAAATATTTTAAATTTGTTAATTTTTTTAATGACTACGGAAAGTGAAACAAATTCACGGGAAAATTAGGTATTATGTATTATGAAAGATAAACAAAGTGTAAATAATCATGAAATAATAATAATAAGAAATAATTTTAAGAGAAACCATTCTTATTATATTTTTATATAATTTTGGAAGCTGTGTCTAGTTTCTTAAATTCAGATGAACTAATCAGGAAATAGAAAAATATTAAATTAATTAACTGCTACAGAAATCGTTATTTAAGCTGATATTTAGCAAGAAAATTATAGCAACAACAATTGCCTCATTTTTTAATACTTTTATTCAAATACAGTTGGATTTAAAAAAAATAAACATGGACGCAAACTGCTTTTTAAGAGGTTACATTTCGTTACCTTAAGCTACTTGTATTGAATTTGAGTTCTTTTTTTTAATAAAACCTTTACTAAAATCAATTACTCATATTCATAGTTAATATCCAGAAAACTCTTAGTTTCAAAACTTGTTATTAAATTTTGTTTAACTACAGCAAAAATAAAGTATATTTTTATTTTTATCGCCTTTAATTGGCTATCGTTTCAGCTAAAAGAAAGTATTTTCCGTCAAAGTTCAACGAAATTCTATTAAATCGATTATCCATCTCTGTTCGATTGCTAAAAATTTTTATTGAAGGTAACAGGCACAAAAGTCAAGAAGTAAATTTGTTGAATTTAAGGCAGTATTCAGTTATCGTTAAATATATTTAAACTATTTAAATTCATCAATATTTGCAGGTGAAAACACGTTTCAATGGCCTTTTCGCTATTGCTTTCTCACCTCTCCAGCAAACTAATCACAAATTTAAGGTTAACTTAAGAATGCCTTCAAAACGGATTCGCTAAACTTTATTTTGGGATATGTGAAAATTACAAATCGGGGTTGGTTACACTGTTTTGCAAAAAAATTACCTTCATTTGAATAAAGATATGAGTTTTATTCAATCACGTAGAAATTATTTAAGTGGCGTGGTAAATATAATTACATTAATAAGACGTTCACAAGAGTATATTTAACCATAACTTGAAACGGTTCATCCGAATATTTTCCAAAATATTTCACAGATAAAAATGTGCTTTCATTGAAGGTAATTTCTTTCTAAATGATGTAAAATTTACCTTTTCTGGCTTTAGTTCCTTTTTAATTTAATTTCCAAAAAAAATTTTAGAAAAATATATTTTCAAATGTATGGGGATGTTTTTAAAGAAAACAAGAAAAGTTAGACAATAGCAGAATGAAATGCAGCATTTCCTGGACGGCCATATCCTTCATAAAAATAATTCTCTTCTTTATTTTTTGCTATCCAAGACGGAAGAACCTTTCTCGATTTATCATAAAATACATTAATGCGAAGGGTGGTTTAAGAACTAATATTTTCCACGCCAATTTAATAAATCTCCACATTTATTCCTTTATGTTTAACCTATTTTTGTTTAAAGGAACTGTGCTTTGCTGTTTTTGCATGTTGAGATTATTTAAGCTGTTGTTGATAATATTTTTTGAAAACTTTTTTAAACATATCTGTCGATAACAAGTGCTTTAAAATTAAAAAAAAAACACAAAACTAAAATATCAACAGCCAGAAAAATTTTTTAGAAAAGGTAATCGAGTGCGGAATCAATCATTTTTGGCGAAAGGACTTCCCAACTAAATTACCAACCTAACGATTTTGGCAAAGCACTACACTTCTATAAATGATTACATTGATTATTGTAGGAAACAATAATGATCATAAGTACATATCTTAAAATTTATCTTCTAACTTAAAGAACTATTTCAATTACTACTTCCGTTTTTGATAACTATTGTAATATGAACTCATCGCCTTACAGACGAAAAAAAATGATCGTAATAAAATATAATATCTCGATATTTGTTCGTAATTTGTAAATAAAACAAATGTTGTAAAATTGTCCTTTAATTCGCTTTTGGTCCAATTTTGCGAATGTACTGCGTAATGCATAATGTTTTTGCTTTTAATAAGAAAAACTTACAATAATAATCTTTTTCTAAAAAAAAAATACAATTTCTGGTCGACGTTCTTCGAATCTACCTATAAGGCAGTTATTAATTGTAAATTTTTCTATACATTTTTCTATACAACAATTAAGAAAAAGTAGAATATAAATTTTTTTAATTCTTTTATTTTGTATTTTATGAAATATCAATTTCTCTATAAATTCGTTCTTTTTAATTTTAAGTGTTGTTTGTCAACAAAAAAAAAAAAAAAAAAAAAAACAAAACTTTATCATTATTAAATTTAACCAACTGGGGACAGCATAAAAACATACCATCTTCCATCAAAATTCTACACGAATCCAACTTTTGTAAACTAAAAGAGGGATATGTGGAAAGCATTGACTTAAAAAGAAATTACTTACACTCTTTAACACTAAGAATTTTCGAAAAAAATCTATATAATTTTCAAATCTTTGTTGGAATTTTTTTCATTCATTAATTTTTGCCGTAAAGGAAATGTTTAATATTTAAAATGATTTTTTTATAAACTATTATATTAAAAAATACCCCTAAGTGCTTTATTAGATGTTATTGTTATTTAAATATAAATAATGCTAAACATCCTTATAATATTTAAAGGTGTAATAAATTATAAGCCGTAATAAGGCTTTCATTTTCAAGACATTTTTGCTGCTTGCAAACTATTAAAATACCTTTCATTGTCGTTTGTCATAAATTTTGTGAACAAAAAAAGCCTTAAAGACTCAACCAGAAAGCATTTAAATCTAAACTTAATGTGGCGATAGCTCATTACCAGGATGAAATTGCGTAGAAAAATTATCTTTACTAAAGAAGGATAATAAAAATATATTTTTATGAGTTTAGTCTTAAGAAATAAAAGCATTTAAAGGCATTAACATTTGCCTTAAATTCCTTAACTTTGATAAATAAAAAAAATGTGTTCGTGCGTGTGTGTGTATTTGTGTTATCCATGTACAAACATAATAATAAAATAATACGGCCTTTAATTGCTCTTATTTGTCATAAAGCTGTAATTTTTAAAACACTTGAGGATAGATAAGTACCATAGAATCGTAAATTACGTTATCTCATGATTTTGGAGGTGACAAATAACTTTTATACGTCTTAACTTTTTATCTCTTTTAATAATTACTTGCTGATTTATGAAAGAAATTCAAATTTCAGAAAATAATACGAGAGTGTCCATTACCTTTTGAATGAAACATAGATTTTTAAACGCAAGTTTCTTTATGCGCTAAAAGTTTTCCCAATTCTTTATTGGTCCCAAGAAATAAGATTTGTCGAGTTCATTAAAATAGGTATTTTCTTGTAATATAATTTTATTATTGGAGTTAAATTTCTTTTCGACAAAATATTTATTCGGGTGTGGAAGCAAGAAATGCTAGAGCTTCCACAATCAGCAATCGGCCAACTTTTTCATAAAAGTTTATGGTGCAAAGTTCTCATAGTACTTACCAAGCGTTGGTGCTTTTCGCAAAAAATAATGCCCAATATAAGAAATTCACTGCTATTTTTATTCATCTATTAAAATATACTTCTAATGTAGATGGCTTTGAAGCTGTCAAAATTAGGCAATATTAATTTTAATTTATATATAATATAATTTATATATAGTCATCGGTGAACGATATTTTGGCAACCAAAAAGTCAAGACAGCAATCAAAGTTAAAGTAAAAAACAGCAACAAGCAACAATGATTTGATTTTTCTTTATCTAGTGTATACGGCTGATTTTTCGGATCTTTTTAACAGTTAAGGATAGTAAAAATACTATCAATAAACAATATCGGTGATTTAATAATTTAATCGGGATAAAAATAGCATGATATTTTTTAAAAATTATTATTATATTTATTATGTAATTAAGTAAATCATTATTATTTAATAATTAATATAAAAGAATAGGTCATATTTATTTAATTAATTATTTTTTTATGTTTCCCATATAAAAAGTAAAAAAATTCAAATATCATCATTTTATAATCCACTTAAAAGTTTTTTTTTTTTATTTTTTTCCCCCCGACTGTTTGATATTTCTTTGGAAGGAAAAATGATTTAAAGAAATTTTATTATTTTATACTTAATTACCTAACAAAAGAAAAGGCACCCCATATCGGTACAGTTTTAATGAAAACTAAATAATTGTAACAGCCAACGTTATGGTTTCGATAGTGATCTGCTAAAGCAGCTTGTTAGCGTCTTCAAACTACTAAAAAATATTTAAGTAAAAATACAAACCGGTCGTATAATATCTAGCGTTACTGACGGACTAGTTAGCAAAATAGGGTCTTGCCTTGAACATTTGAAAGACGGTCGCCGTAATGTTTAAGGGTAGACGCAAATATATTTACCCAAATTGTAGACAATACACACCATGTTTGAGTATTGGACGAGAACGTGTTGGGACTTCGGATAGGCTTAAGTATCTAAGTGTCACCTTCCACGATAATTTCAAATTCTATTGACATATTGATGATATTATCGAAAGAGCCAAGAGAATCTACTCTTAGCAGGGCGTATTGTAGCGTTTAGGAGGTCTTTAGAGGAGAGTGCATCTTTTGGTATATCATGTGGGTCAATTTACAGCACGATTGATTTTGAGCGCATAGATGCCTACATGGTGAAAATGGCTGTGAAATTTCTAGAAGGCGCACGAACCTCAGAGAACTCCCTAGTAAGGGAGTCCTTCTCCAGAGTAAGTGGTTTGGAGACCGTTAAAATATCAAGGTATCTTTCTCCTGTGGACCTATTGACTCTTAGGGGAGCTGGCCTTCTGTACGATGATGCAGACCTCATGTTCTACCATAGGAGGCTGCGCTCGTTTAATATGGGGAGCACTGTATACAATAATGCTCAATAATTTGTTTTGTATTTATTAATTTTTATTATATAACTGTTGATTTGTATGTTTTATATTATTATGAATTTGCTTTTTATTCTTTTCAAATAATTTTTATATTGATTGTGAATTCATCATGGTTTTGTTTAATATGCATTTGTCTAGTTTCCTTTTTTTAGTCTTGTTATTATTATTTTGTTGTTATCCTTTGTTATTGCTGTTTAGTTTTTTAAGTTTTAGTTTTTAAGCATTTTTATTTTTAAGTACATATTGTTAAGCGCATCCTTTTTTAACCCCTTTTTTGGAACCTGTGTAATTTTTTTTTTTAAATTTTTGAGAAATGTGCAAGAGAATACGCACCTTAAGTTTAGAATAAGGAAGTTCTTGAAAAATACTTTTGTATGTAAGCAAGGGCTTTTTTTCCGAGTTTGTAAATAAAACTGGCTTCGCTTACCAAAGATTTTCTGCAAGCATTAATTGTTTTATTATTATTTTGTAAAGGCTATGAGATCATAAATATTTGTTTTATTGACACAATTTTTTTTCATTATTATCATTTTTCATTCATTATCATTGGCACAAAAACAAAAAATTCCATAATTGGGATAGTGTTTATAATTTCAATGACTTCTTACACATGACTAGAGTTTCTTTATTCTTTTTAACAATTTCGTTATTGTAGTGGTCTTTCTATCTGAAATTAAATTTTTGAAACAACCACAATATTATCTCTCATTAATTTAATGAAATATCTTACACACTACTGATTTAAAAAATGATGTATGCCAACAACTTGCTACGGTTGTACAGTTATTTTTGCCTTTTGAAAATATAAACCGCTTTTTAATTTTATACTTATTCCAAAGAATTTCTGGTGGGCCCTAAGGAATAAATTCTAAAAGCAAGATGAAGAGATTAAATTAATATAAATATCCCGGCAGTATATCCGTCGTTTACTTTTGTAATGAAGAGCTTTGAACATTTCGACTAATTTTCTGACAGCGTGCATGGCATTTTGTCCTTTGAAGTTATTTTAATTGCTGTTGCGACCCTTTTTCTTTAACAATTTTCTTTAAGCATGATTCACTAAATAAAAATGAATAAAAACTTTGATCAAAAGTTTTTTGTTTTATTGCGTTCTTTTCTCTTAAATAATCAAATAAAAAGCTTCGTTAGGTTTTAAATAAAAGAAAATTGAACTAATTTCTTATAGTCAATGGGGATTTCTAATTCAGTCATGTCTTATAGAAGTTACAACTCATTGATTTCTTGTAATGATATAAATTGTTAGTTTTCTTGTTTTTGTGTCTTGTTAACAATAAAGTTTAATTTCTGCTTTCATTGTTGCATTTTATATTGTTTTTAATGTACAATTTTTTTGTGTTAAGGACACAAATTCAAAAAATATAAATAGGTGTTGTTGTAACAGTTAACGCTTCAAATTTTTCCAAAAGCTACAAAAGTTTTTCTTTTGTTATTGAAAGTAAACAAATATTGTTTTATATTTCTATTTAATTTTACATGAAAAACCATCCCAATTAGTGCGTCTGACAGAAAACAATGTGTATAAATTCAATACAGGTTTCTTTAGAGGTGTAAAAACTTAAAAATTACTATTTATAAGATTGGTGCTTTTAAATTATATATACTTTTTTATACCCTTAAATATCATTTCCAACCCCATAAAGTGTATATATTCTAAGTTCCTATGTATAGCGGAGTCGATTAGGCGATGTCGGTTGAAATAAACTTTGCCAAAGCACTAGATGAGCTAAAGAAAATTTAAATTCGCCAATCGATCAGATATAGTTAAAAAAATGTTTATGGGAAAACAGAGGGCAAAACACCTCGCCTGCCTCTAATTTTTCCATGGGATCTGACAATTAGCTGCGGCAATAACCTACAACTTTCGGCGATTTTTTTTAACAGAAAAAGTTAACGCCAATAAAGAATTTCTTACGGCGCATGTTGTGTTGAAATTCCCAGTAATGGCTCTTAATTGAAAATTTATATTTTGAAAAAGTAATCTATTTCAAGTTATAGTAAACAAAATTATACATCACTATTTTTTTCATTTTTCTATGTTATTTACCAAAGTATATTTATATTAAGTATATGCAAGTCTACAACAGATACAACATTTCATGTATTTTGTCAAAAAACAGTTCAGAGACGGCAAAGTGGGTAACATTTTATGTTTTTTCTAACTAAAGAGTTAGTATTAATTTTACTTAATTATTATAAAAAAAAGTAATAGAACGACCTTTTAATGACTATAATAATGTAAATTTAAACAAGAATTCAATAAAAGGATATTCAATGCAACTTGAGTTGGAAAAGTGTAATTTGAATATTTCGTTTACCATCCCTGATAGAACATAATAAAAATGAAAGAAATAAGAGAAATGTATAGCAATATAAAAATTTAAATAAATGTAAACCAATTTTGACACAAAACATGATAAACACGCACACCAATAAAACTATCAACTGAACTCCTGCATGTACTTGTTATAAATATACTTTGCTTTGTTATTTACTTTTCGAGCTGTGCATTGTCAAATTTAAAGTTTTTTATAGTTTTTGAAAACAGTGGTAAAACTGAAAAAAATATTTTTTTTTTTAATTTTTGTATTTTCCTAGCAAAAAAGTAATATTTTTTCAATGGAACATTCAACTTCAGGTATTTGGAAACTCAAATGTGAATCTCAGTTAAACATTTTTAATATTTTTTTAAATTGATTTAAAAAACAATCATTTTTCAATTAAACTAGAAATTCAAACCCGGTTTGGGCCAGCTTGTGTAAATTTTTTTTTTAATTTTCTATGATATGTTTACTTACAAAAAACAATTGTTTTTTATTTCAACATCGAAAAAAAATCGAGTATGCTTAGCAACGCACTCACTGCATTAGCCATGTATGTATGTAAATGTGTACATACATATACATGTATTTTTGTTATTGTTAAATTTTTAATACACGGGCCGCAGGTTATTACTCATGCACTGTAACCTATTAGCCAGTTATCGGAGGAAGCACAGGAAGCTCGTTATAAAGATTTTAAATCATACAGAGAACATTTTTAACGGAAATGCAGTCGTGAAAAATCCAATGAAGATATTTTCAATAAATTTCAAATAAGCACTGTTCCTATTATTAGTAATATGAGCAAACATTACAAAAAGAAAATTAGCGTGTTACCCTAGCAGGTATTGGACCTTTTATTATTACCTTAAATTTTCAGAAAAAATAATTCTAATGATATTCGTTTTAGTGACAGCAAATATGAAGACTAACAGTATTAAACATAAAATGTAAATTTATATTAATAAAAACTATTTAATAAATAAAAATTAGTATGGACTATTTCCGGGAAAATTTTATATGGGGGCTACACAAAATCTTTTACCGATTTCCATGAATTTTTATATGTTGAGTTACTAATCTAAAAAAATCAAATTGCCTAAATTTCATTCATTTATATAAAAAAAATTGAGCTTTCAAAGCAATTTAAATATTCATACAAGCTGATAAACGAATACCCAAAGTATATCTATATTAAGTACATGCAGGAGTTCAGGTGATAGTTTTATTTGTGTGCGTGTTTATCATGTATTGTGTCAAAATTTGTTTACATTTATTTCACTTTTTATTTTGCTCTTGTTTTTTACGTGTTTCTTTTCATTTTTATTATGTTCTATCAGGGATGGTAAACGAAATATAAGATGCATTGAACATCCTTTTATTGAATTTTTGTTTAAATTTACATTGATATCGTCATTTAGAGGTCATTCTCTCACTTTTTTTTATAATAATTAAGAAAAATTCATATTAATTTTTTAGTTAGAAAAATGATAAAATGTTAGTCACTTTACCGTCTCTGAACTGTTTTTTGACATAATACATGATTTTACACAAAAAAATGCCTGTTGTGGTTCTAATGTTGTATTTGTTGTAGACTTGCAACTACTTAATATAGATATACTTTGCGAATACCCCTGGAGTTTAAAATTTTTTTTCAAAAATGATTTTTTTAAAGTAGTAGTGACCCACTTAATACTTCGTATACTAAGTATATTGTTTTACATCTATGGTGGAGGGTATATAAGATTCAGAATAGCCGAATATATAAAAATAATTGGAACCGTTTATGTCAAAAGTGACATGACTCACTTGCTTTAGAGCTGATATACACATTTATAGGATTGTGTTTCAAAGGTTTTATAAGTACTGAGGCTAAATCTCAAGAAGAATTATTCATACTTCTATCTCAAGTATATTATTCTCCAATAAAAAATTCGGTCAACATAAAATTGTATCAGCTCTTGTCACTTAAAATCATCAAAATTCAAAATTTCAAAACATTTACAGAATATCCAATAGAAAAATATTCGTAAGATTTCTAAAGAAAATCACTAGCACTTAAGCCCAAAAAGAGAATTCAATTCACTTAAATATATATACACTAAATTGTCTTGGACATATAACAAAATAAATACAGTAAAAAAAGCGTAATTCGCTGGATCTTAACCCTCTTATGTCATTTGTTGCCTGTAGGCAACATTGTATTCATGCGCCTAAAAGTCCCGTTATTTTCATTTTTTTGACTTCCGGTTTTTTGCAACATACAGATATATATTTTGTGCAAGCTATCAGTTTATTATTTTTGTATTAGTTGTGCACGTGTTCATGAAGCAGCCTTTTTTTCTAGAACGAAAGTGTTACAATTTTTTCGTGGTAATAGTGTTTAAACAAAAAGTGTGTTGTAAAACTAAAGTAAACATTTTATTTAAAAACTAAATTAATACTATTGATTAATAACGGTAAGACAATTATTAAAAGTAAATTAATCATTTGAAAAATGTGTTGTTTGTTTAAAACAATGTTTTGAAAGTGCTGTTGCGACATCCTGTAAGTAACAAATTAGGACATCAAGGACATTGAATTTTTGCACAGTTTATATTTGAACTAACATTAACACATATTTGTCCTCCAAAATTTTTTTGCCCAAGCCAATTTTATTATGACATGAAAGGGTTAATTAATATGTATGAAAGGGAACTTTAAAAGTATACATGAAACACAGTCCAAGTATTAAATGTTTTAAATAAACAACACATAAAAAAAATATTTTTATCTTGCCAACTTTAAGCACTATTTTGTGTACTCTAGATTGAATATTATAAAAATTGCAGAAAAAGATATTTGTGTTCAGTTTCTACTTGAGAAGAAAAATATGAACACATCTGATTACGAACAATTTTTAATATTTAAAAGCTTACATAAGTGATTCTTTAAATGTCTTGTTCCAAATCACTACTTAGCAATACTAAGCAATTATAATTTGTCTCTACAATTTTACGTTACGTTTAAAAAATTCCCAATTTAAATGATAACAATCATTCGCTCTCAATTTCTTTAACAATAAAACTTTAATTTTGCCTTGGACAGACAGAAAGAAATATTGCAGTAATAATAACAAACAAAACTCATTTAAAGGTTGGTTTTTTCTTTCTTTGCTAGACAAAATAAATTGTTAATAAAAAGTTTTTAAATAGTAAAGAGGGAGAAATTGAAAATAAAAGAAAGAAATCAAACTTGGAATAAAATAAGAAAAGAAATGATAGAATTGGGAATAATTTTAATCATAACAAGAATTTATTGTGCTGCTATTTCGTTATTTTTTCAATTTAACTTTTATTGCAAAGACATACATATGTACATTCAAACGTTTTCAGAGAATTCATAGACATCAATATTTGATACATGGAAAATTTATTTAAATGTCAGACATCAAATTTTGTTGAAACTATCGCCAAAAATAAAAAGAAATAAAATATATGGATTATAAAGCAGACGAGCGACCCTGAACCAGCAACTGTCACAGGCGAATGTATAAGAAATTTAACAATAGCCACAATAGTAGAAAAGAACTAAATTAGCTGTGCAATTTATGGCATACAAACAAACTAAAGAATAAAAATTTCATTACAATTGCCAATGAGTTTTCATTTTGATTTGTTTTTCCTTTGTTTGTGCGTTCTCTATAAGAAAAGTTTTTAGTTTGGCGATTCAAGAATGGGTTTCTCAAATTAATTTTCTACAAAAACTTTTCAAATAATTTATTTAAAAAAATTTAAAAAGTTTTTAACTACAATTCTCGTATCAGTAATTAAGTCAAATAAAATTAATATTTCTTTTTTTGAAGCCATCGAATATTGGCAGTAGTAAATTTGTAAATTAATTTTTAAAATATAAACTTGTCTTCTCAAAAAAAAAAAAATATTTTATAAAAAAATCATTTTATGAATCCAAAATGTTGGAAGGAATAGTGGTTGGACCGTGAATAAAATACTATGGATCTATTGAAACACCCCCTAACTATTTTATGCTGGGTTTCTGATCAGATAAGGCTAGAAGAAATTGAACATGAACGACTGGGATTAAAGAGGGCCTAAGCCTAAAAAATTTGGATACAAGCTTTAATACTAAGATGTCAAAAACTAAAATTTTAAATTAGAATTTTATTAATTTCCTGTTGTGTTAAAGTAAAAAGAACAAACGCCGGCTTTCTCATAGGCCACAAGCGGTTCAAAGAGCTTTTCAAAGGTCTAAACGTTGCGAGAAATTGCGACAATTACAAAGAATCTAATGTGTGATACCTTATGTCAGAAAAAACACAAATATATCGATTGGTCTTAGTGTCATACACTTCTCGTAGGTAGGTTTTTTATCATATCCTAAATGACTGTCATCCCTTCATCTGGATATTGGTAGTCGCTACTGTTGTTATCAACAGTTGTTCCATTTGAAACTGTGTAGGATCAGTTAATCATGTTGACTCTTTAACTCACTTACACCAGATCAGTTAACCACTAAGTATTTATAACTATGGCGGCAATAAGTGCCGGGTTCTAGCAAAGTGATCTATCCAGCATTTGCTTAAATTTTGTTTTCAAAAATACAAGATATGAGCTAATTTTCACTTTAATTTCTGGAATTTTTCGACAGCAATAAAACAGTAGTTGTGATAAGTGATGCAAAATCATTTCACTTTTTTTTACGGTCACAAAAAAAAAATAACTACAGCAATAGGAACTGTCAATACCTGTCCATGTGCCTTAACCTGACGAGGGTCTTACCACTGAGTAAAATACAAAACGTCGTCTAGCGCCCTTCACTGGACTTTGCCTACACAATTGCAATTCTAAGAACAAGGCTTGCAGGACCATGAACCTTTCCTTGTTTGAGGGTTAGAGACTATCCAACCCCTCCGTTGAAAATGCAACACACCTTCTTAGCACCGCACCTTCCCTGGGGACACCAACTTTAACCAACAGCTGCTACGTCTACCCCGAAGGGACCTCACCAATAACGGCTATGGACATGGCCGTAATTCTGTACGGCCTAGTGGTTCCCGTGGCGCCAAAATAACTGAGGACACTAGTGAGCTCTTCGACAGTACCCAACTGCACACCAGAAGACTCGTTCCCCCACGAGAGTACTTCGTCAGCCAGGCGCTTAGTACCTCCGGGGTGTGTTCAATCTTTCACTCACTTTTTTAACGATATATGATTGTAAAAAAAACACTGAGATTTAAAGAAATTATTTGTTTTATACGCTGCCAAATCGCTTGGCAACACAGCCAAAGCTTAAATTAATGGGTTTTGGCTTTAAAGTTTTATTAATTTATGGATAAATGTTATGAACTTTAAACATCTTCGCCTGCATATAGAAAATAAATTGTAAACTCTAGCAAGCAGCATAGCAAACGACCTTTTATATGTGGTAAAAAAGCAACGAAAGGCTTTTTCAGACAACCAGACATACACACATATTTATATAATTTATGATTTTTATTATACAAATTATCAAAACACCAATAAAAACTTTTTTAATAAACCTTCTTTCTTTGCAAACTACAATGTTAAACTAATTTCAGTAATTTTTCAAAAACATTCAAGCAACAGCAATAAAAAAGACACAGACACACACATGTTGAGGCAAACTCTTTTAAAAATAATTTAACAAAGAATTTTTTTTTACTGCAAAATAATTTCTTCTGCCTGAAATCATCAAATCATAAATGATGTGAAACGGAGGCAAAAATTATATCAAATTTATAACTTGTATCTTTTTAATGTATTTTTGTTTTTGTTTGACATAAATAATCATAAAACAACAATCACATGTTCAAACATGTTAATAACAAAACTTTGTGACATTTATCTATGTCTCATAGCCAGGATTGATGATGACGATGATAATAATATTAAGATTATTATTAATGTTGTAAATGGTTGAATAATTTCACTTTTAGCATGATAATGAAAATGAGTTAAAACTAATTGGTTGTTGAAAGTGACCAAGAATATTAATACATTCAGTCATCAAAATGGCGGGAAGTACCCCAAAGCAATTTTATTAAATACAATAGCAGTTGATGATGCCAACTAAATGAAGAGACTTGAAATAATGAAATAATATCGCTTAATTATCTTTATTGCAAAAAGCTCAGAATGTGTTTAATTGTAATTGCTTTTCGTACAGGGATTTAGATTAATAACATAAAATTTTAAAGAAAAATTACGTATAAAAACTGCTTGAAAGAAAACGTGCGATTCATAAGAGCTATTTTATTTTTTAAATTTCATTTGACGATATAAAATATAAATAATTATTATCTGTTCTGTTTGCGAACATATTTATCACTTTTAAAAATTTTTAGCAGTAACAATATTTTAACAAAATAGTAGGAACTCTTTGCATTGTATCGTCCTTCGTGGTAACAAAAACATACGTTAAAAAAGGAATAAATGTGGTCGTCGATTTACACGTATATTTTCGGTTTCGGTTGTGTGCGGTTCACTATGATTTTTTTTTACAATAAGACAATGGTATGTAAAATGAAGATCTTAATTCTAATACGAACTGCTTTTAATTAATCTTTAATGTGTTTTTTTTTCATTTAATCTCTTGTAAGAACTTCTTTATATGAGCAGAAATACAACCTCAATTTCAGTGCGAATTCTCTCAAGCTCTCCAATTTTAAATTTTTTCTCTTTCAGCATGTTGCCACAGTTTAATTGTTTTTCTAACAAAAATTCCATTTGTTAATATTTTTTGTGAATGACTAGGAAAAAGAAGAGAAAGAAAATGTAAAAAGTTATTGATAAACAACAATAATTTTCAAATTTTCCAATTTATTTGTTGTATATATTGTATAATTTTTTTAAATATATTTCAGTATAAAAAGAAAAATAGCAAACAAATAATAAAAAAAAATGACAACAAATAAACCTGCATCCATCGCCGCACTTCATTTTATTTGTTTTTTCTCTGACAAGCATAATCCATCACTGCAACCGTAAAGCTGTATTTCTTCTCTTACTTTTCATGTTAATAGTATTGCTAGATTTTATTACAGCATTTATCCAAATGCGAAATATCGTGCAGCATTGTTTTAAAATTAAATAAAATATTTAATCTGAATACTTGCTGTCTGAGTAAGAAAAATCAAGTAAGTTAGAATTTTTTCTTAAAAACACGTTGTCTCCAAAATCTAAAAAAAAACAAGAACCCAAAAAATAACATCAGAATTGATATTCGTGAAAATGCTATCAAAATTTAAAGCTAAATAACTAGAATTTGAAAATACTTTTACAAAAAACACTACATTTAGAAATTCATATATTTAAAAAAAAAATTCTTCAGGTCATCAAAACGTATTTATTGATTTTCGCCTAGAATATTTACTGAACAAACTCGGGAAAGAAACTCGTAAGTTTTAATTACAAAAAATAATTAAAGTGCTGTTTGTTATATATCAGACGAGCAATTCGTTAAAAAAAATTGTACAAAGAGCCCTCAGATGCTTCAAGTCATTTCTAAAAAAGTTCACAATTAAAAAAAAATTATATTTAATATTAATGTCAATTTACTTTAATTGTGCTTGTCTCCTTCAAATATAATAAATATTTCATAATATTAGTATGGTAACTGTATTTTTGTATAAAATATTTTTGATTCCAAATAACAAATTTTCATATTTAATATTAATTATTTTTTTTTCCTAAAATTTCAATGCTTTTAACAACACAAGAATTTTCTATTCAGGTTTATTACAACAAATGAAATTTACATAAATAGACATGAATAAATTTAAATAAAATTTTTTATGTTCAGTTTTTAATCTCAGGCATTTAAAATGCATTAACACGTTTCTTCCCTTTGAAACTTATATTTTTTATTTTTTCCTTTACAAAACTAAATTCAATCAATAGGTTAAAAGCTACATAGTTCATGTAACAATGAATGGAAATCACATCGAATTTACTACAAAGCATCGAAAAAAAAAATGTTTAGTAAATTTAGTATTTGGTGAAAAAATATTTTTCTTTCTCAAAAGCATCAACAAATGATTAATGTTTATCTTTTCAGATTAAATAACAGCCTAAAAATAACAAAAATGCGAATACTTTTCAAAGATATTAAGAAGATTTATGTATCAGCTCACATTATTTACTTGAATAATAAAACATTTCTGTGTTAATCTCAGTACTTAAAGTAGTTTTTTTTTTTTGGCAAAAGATATTTATTTTAGATTTTTGCTTAAACTGATTTTAGTTATTTGTGCTGTTAAAAAGATAATAAATCATTTTCACACTAAAAAGAAGCTGGACATTTTCTGAAAATATCTAAACTGATGGGAACAATAGGTAAGGAAAAGCTAGAAGGGAAGGCGTTAAATTGTTGCAAATAAATAGAAAACATCTTAAGTTTTATTTCATTTTGTATAAAGGGTGATTTTATGCATTTTTGTAGCTTTAGCCTTAAAATACACTTTTAAAAAAGGATGGAAAATGAAAGTAAGTGGAAATGAAGAAAAAAAATTAAAATAAAAACTTAACTTTAAATTTAAATTTGGTTATCTATACATGCTGGATGGATTTTAATAAAATTTTGTGAGAAGGACCCTTAGAACCTTAGTTCAAATAGAGAATACTTTTTTTTCCCTAAAAATATGTCATTTTGTAGAGAAAATAGAGATATAGATATGTGAAAGCATCAAATTTTACAGGTACTTTAACACTGTCCACAGAACTCTACAATAAATATTTAAAAATAAATTTTGTAAATTAAATGTTCGGAGAACTATATATGACACGCAGACGAAGTCGTGGCCACTGCTAGTTTGTGAATATAAATTTTAGTCAGCTGCTTATTTTAAGTTACCAATTGGTAAATGTAGGGTCTTTGTGAGGAAATGATTCATTTTCTTATACACTAAATTTTACACACAAATCTAGTGGTTAAAGTACCAAAGGTCGTCCAAAACTCGTAACTTACGATAACGGTCCTCAATTAAATAAGTTTTATATATATATTGTAGTATATATTTATTTCCAAAAATTTTAATCATGTACATGTTTTCTTAAAACTAATTTTAATTAATTATTTATTCCTTACATACTAGCGTATTTTTCAAGGACTTGCCAAGATATTCTATAAAAGTATTTGCAGCATGGCCGCTTATAATAATATTAAAGTTAAGTTTACTGTAGGTACAACATTTGTTTTAAAATTTCCCCAAAAAAAAGATAAATAGGGAGGCATTTGTGCTTAATTCTAATATTAAACTAAACCTTATAGTAAGGTAGTAAAAGAAAATAAAGTTATATACAAAAGAATAGGAATAGCCTATTGGGCGGTGTTATACACCACATTTTCTATATCTAAGGTATTTATTCTCCTATGGTAATATAAGAGGTTTGCACTTTCATGTAGGAGGCCAGCTCCATTCAATGTCATAAGGTCTATCGGTGATAAGTAATTAGACAATCGCATTGTCCTCAGATTGTTTGCGCTTGCAAAGCACTGTCCATGAAGACTGTTTTCAAGGGATTGAGCCCTCTCAAGAAATTTTATAGCCGACCCTATCATATAAGAGTCAATTCTATCGAAGCCTATTGCTTTGTATATTGATTTGCAAGATGGTCCCTCCTTACACCGTAGGCCAAGGCAAGTGACCATAATTTTCCTCTCCCATTTCCTTAGCCTTTCCATCTGAGCAGAAGAAATTCTGGACCAGACTGGCAAGGCATAGGATATGAGAGGTCGAATTATCTGGCGATAAACAAGGAATCGAATTTTCCTATCGAGTCCTCCCCTATATCCAAGAATAGATCGATATGCGGCATATGCAAGCCTGCCGCGCTCCAAGACAAAGTCTATGTGGTGATAAAACTCAAAATTTTCATGGAAAATTACACCAAGGTATTTCATCCTGTCCGAAACCCTGATCAGTTCGCTGCCTATACTAAGAGTTGGTATGAAAGATCTGCTATTGGGATATACAAATTTACGCTTGCCCATTATCATAACTGCCTCAGTCTTATTCATATTTAAGTGAAGCCGCCACTTACTAAAGTAGGGCTCCAGTCGAGTCAAGTAGTTGTTAACTCTTCCGTTTACACTACGAGCGAGGGGCCTAGAAGCTGCAATAAGTATATCATCTACATACATTAACAAAAGATCGTAGTCAGCCGGTTTAGGTATATCAGCCATAAATATATTATAAAGTACAGGGCCAACCAAGGATCCTTGTGGTACTCCAGCACTGTATGATTTTTCAATCGATCGAGTTCTGCCTATTCTAACGCCAAAAGTCCTATCAGATAGAAAATTGGAGACGATTTTACACACACTTCTATCGAAGCTCATTTCTATCATTTTAAAAAACAATGCCATCCTGCCAAGCGGTATCAAACGCCTTGGCAAAGTCCAAGCTAACCGCAATTGTAGGATATCTTTTGGTCAGACCTTTGGAAACATAGTTTGAAAAAACCATCAATGCATGCGAGGTTGAGTGTCCTCTTTTAAATCCAAACTGACAATCTGCAAGAATATTGCAGTCTGATGTTTTGTCCGTGATCTTGGAATGAATAACGAATTCTATAAGTTTAATATATAGAAATCTGGAGTTTTTATATAAAAGTTAAGCACAACCCTGTTTTGATATATAAGCAAGTCAAGAAAAAAAATAGCCATATGGATGTTCTTTAGTTTTTGTAACTAAAATTGTATAAAAATTTTTCAATTAAAGAATATCTTTTTTGAGGGCATTGATGCGATTCCTATTTTTAAACATATTATATTTAAAGATCATTTACTAATACACAATAAAACCTTAAATATATTTTACTGAGAGGTTAAGACTAAATTCACAGAATTTGAAAATTAACTCTGAACTTTTTGAATTTCTCCTACAGCTTAACCGTACAGCTAAACCGTAAGTAAAATGAATACGCAAATTCGAAAATAATTGTAAAAAAATTTTATTAAAAACAAAGTAAAATAAAAATTTGGAAAAAGTTAATAAAAGCACTTAAAACAGAAATACATTTTTTAAGTTGAAGTTGAACAATTACTTGTCAAAATAAAAATTAATTATTTTTTTCTGTGCACCAATAATTTTTTGTAAAATAAGTGAAATTTCGTCTGAGGATGAAAATAAGCTAAATTTTATATTGTTTTTAAGTAAAAATTTTAGTGATTTTAAAACAGCTTCGTTGGTTGTTGCTCCAAATTGTTTGTGGAAAAAAAAGTTTTAATATTTTAAGGTGTTCTTAAGATAAATTAGATGATTCACATATTATGATTGAAATGCGCAAAGAGGATTTATTAGCTGTTCCCAAAAATATATAATTTATATTAAAAAATGAATTGAAACGGGTTTTGGCTTAAGTCCATTTTTTAATTTCTAAAACCCTTCTTTAGAATGAACAATTATGTTACAAATGTATGCGGACAAATTTGACACCAGCGGACACACTACATTCTTGCTTAACTCATAACAAACAATATGATATTGAAACAGAATCTATAACATTGTGAGAAAACAAGTAAGAATGATTAAAAATACAAATTGTATTCGTGACCAAGCGAACAAAGAAAAACAAATGCACAAGACGAGTCACAAAGAGAGCAGTGAATAAATTCTGTGTTTTTAGATCTAACAAATTTATTATTGATATGAATACTCCTCGTATTTTTATTTAAAAACTTATTTGGTTAAATAGACGATGTTTACAATGTGCACAACCTAAGGCAGATAAATGCGAAGAATACTTGTGAAGGATGTAGCGATCCAGGAAATGCAGCATTAAATTCTGCTGGAGAAACTTTCTAAAAAGGTTTTTAGAAATTAAAAAAAATGAACTTAAGCCACAACCAATTTTTAATTAAGTATTCACTAGTATAGGAATTTCAACACTCTGCCTGTTATAGTTCTGTAGGTATATAATACGGCATTTACACTATGCAATTTTTCATGAAACTAGCTTCAAATATTTTTTTGTGAGTAATATGGTGTTACTTGAGTTTTGAGCTTGAAATCGAGGGTTACGAAATACAAAAAAAAAAAAAAAAACAATTCGAATAGAGAAATGCAGTATGTACGGCAGTAAAGCGGTTAACATTATTATACAGAGTGAAAATAATAAATAATTGCTGGCACTTTTTTTTGCATCAAAAATAATCAACTTGTTAATACAAACGTTATAAAATTTTTGGATACTTTGAACAATATACAATTATATACAAGATTTTAATTGCAATAGTGCTTTTTTCAAAAACTTAAAATTATATGACATAAGAATTTCGTTGAAAAGTGCGAGGGAAAGTCAAAAAGTCGTCACAAAATTGTAAAAAGTACATCTTTCAATTTTAAAACTTCAAGAGCTCTAGTTGAAGATGTTACATTGAGAAACATTTATATAATCCCCGAAATAGTTTTAAGTAACCACGAGTTGTATATAGGAATGGTAGCAGAAAATTTGGCGCAAAACAGCGCCAAAGGAAGTTTAAGTGTGTAACAACAGTGAAAATATGCTTAAAAAAATTGAAGTTTTTTGTGGTTCTTGTTGACTGGATCATTAAACAGTTGTTAAACGGCTGCTAAAATTTTAAAAACATTTTAAAAGCCGCGAAATATTATATTGTAATACTGATAAACGTGTAACTTAATCGTTTATCGAGCGGTTTATATCTTCTTCGGTTTTGTCAATAAAGGAAACTATAAAAATAAAAGGCCTTTTTTAAGAAAGAGCAAAAACTATTAACTGATCCAGGTTTTTCGTTATCGGTTGATATTAATACCAGCAAACATATCACTATTTTTATTATCTGCTAGTTTACTACCTTACACGCAATCTGGTTTACCTAACGTGCAACTTACAAAGTTATTTTATAATGTTGTTTATTGACCTTAAGTTGTTTACATTACAAACAACTAACGAGTAATAAATAGTAGGCAGCAGGCTGAACACATTGGTGACTAGAGCCATGAGGCAAACAGGAGGGATATGTTCAATAACGAAATGTTACCATTTAATCTTTATTAGTGATTAAAGCTTAAATGGTAAAGCTTTTGATGCTCTTAACGTTAAAAATCAGATGGTCGTCATTTTCAGTTCCTAAAGAAATTCTTAAAATATCCCGGTAGTTTCTTCGCTTAATACCTTTAATATCTTAATCAAGTACTTTCAGCTTATGATCGATAATAAATTATGTGGCAGTGATAGTACAATGGAACTACCTCTAAAAAATCAGCGAACTTGTTCACAATAACGCTTTTGTTTCTACATTGATTTACAATATCGATCGATTAACTAGTCAATGGCGTACATACAAATTGGCTTCTTACTTAAGTCAAATAAACTTAACTGAACGCTTTATTTCCGGAAAAATAGCAGGTAAACAATTAATCATTTATTATTTTGTGTAGTAGCCATTACTAAAACATTAGCCAGCATATATATTTATAACCTACTAGAACAGTTGTATCAACGCCACACATGCTAAAATCATGGAATTGAAAACACAAGATTTACACGCTGTTTGTCAAATATCACGATTTAATAAAATAAATAATACACCTCTTCTTCTACTACAAAAAAATTCTGTTGCCATACAATATATGGCATTTGATTTATTTATTTTTTGCTTCAAAACGAAACGAAAGGCTTTATTTCGTATTATTGTTGCTTTAGTTTTTTTTTATAACATTTTTTAGGGAAAAATATTTTCATCTTTTTTGGCCTCTTGTATTTTCATAACAAATCAAATTGCATATTCAACAGACACTTTAAATAAATACACATTTTTTATTTTAGATATATAGAAATGGACGTGTTTACGCTTAAATGTGTTCGATGAAACAAAAATAAATAAATAAAAACTATATTAAAACAGTATATGACTAATACGAGGTCAGTTCTAGAGCTCACTAATTATAAAGTGCGTCGGCAAGACTAACAAACTTTCGTTTATTCTAAAATTTTATAAAATATAATTTTTATTAACTGCCTTTTTCCATTTTATTGCTAAAAAAGGTCATAAAAGGTAGATTATTAGATAAAATATTAATTTTGTGTGATTATTGTTTCTAAATTTATTAATAAAGAAAAGTGATTTTCACAAATTTTGGTATTAATTTTAAAATAAAACAGGAAGAACAAAATATTAGAAAAATTAAAAAAAATTAAATTGCACTTATGCTACTGAACAATAAATGTAAATAAACACAAATGCAATAAGTGAACATTTTTTTAAGCTTTTTTTCATCACCTAAATTTAAACAATCGGCCCTGTTCTGTAAAACGAATCCGAGTCAATTTCTCGTTTTAAAACGAATTCACATTTTCTTGGAGTTCTCTAAACCGAACTCGCACAATTTTACTCGTTTAAAATCGAGTAAACAAACCTGGTCGAAAGTAAATCGAATGCAATTTTTTTTTTAAATTACTGAAAAAACAAGTAAAAAACCATTGGAATAAAAAATTTAAAGTCTTTATTATTATTCATAGTTAAATTAAATACATTTTAATATACTTTATATTATAAAAAACATTTAAAACACTCTTAAATTGCTTCATATTCTTGCCTCAAGCTAGATGAAAATTAGGTGCATGAATAAAAACACTTTTTTTGGTAAAAGTATTAAACGCACATACGAAGTATCTTTTCTAAACACAACATAACAATAAAAGTTCAATTTTAACAAATCTAATTTAAAAACAAATTTTTCACTAACTCACAAAATTTCTGCAAATTGCCTTCTCTGATATATTTTTCATTTCGGAGATAATTGTAACTTAACATAAATGCTCCGGGCATTTTCAATTGTTAATTAATTTTGTTATTTTGGTTATATATTAATTTTGTTTCCTGAAGAAGGTACGCAGAAAGTACCGAAATATTGAAATAAAATATTATTAAAAAATATAAGGACCCAAAGCTTAAGAAAATAGAAAATAATTTAATAAAAAAGGGTCAAATAATCATTATTAAACTAATAATAATTTTCTTTATTTTTTCGTTTAAGTAAAAGTTCAAACTTAATTTCGAATAATGTCAAAACGAGTGATTTGCAGAACACCAAATAGTAATTTCTTTGGTCGCTCGTTTTTTAAAACTATTCGGTTTACAGAACAAAGCCGAATAATTCTTGCGAAAAAAAAACCGACTTTAAAACAGAATTCATATGTCTGCCTATAACGGTTTAATAGTATGGCCACATAAATTAAATCACATTTACTATTGGGACACCCTTATATCTCCAAACTCTACACTTGTTCAACTGTTTAATAGTTTCGCAATATACATCAAATTACAGCAACTAACAGTTCAAAAGTCCGGCCACATACATCATATTATATCAACTATTGGGACACCTGTTTATTTCCAAATCCAAATTTTATACCTTTTATTATAGCGGAGTTAGAAATACAGTTTATCTGTAAATTTCAATCTTATTAACCGACTTCCAACAAAAGGAGGAGGTTATACAATTCGGTTGAATGTTGCTGTTTTATATTTGTGCCTGCAGAACTCAGTCGTTTCTGACTCGATTTTGAAAGTTTTTGGTAATATGATAGGTTATACTTACAGATACGTCCCGTTTAAAAAGCAGTTCATAATCTTAAAAATTAAAGGGTGTCCCCAACAAATTTACATATTTGTTACGTGTATTATGAACTGTAAAGGGCACTTTTATAAAATTTAAAATGACTGCGTATAACTATAGCTCCCAAAAACAAAAAATTATACAAAAATAAATCTAGAAATTAAAGGGTGCCTCCATTATTGATGTAAATTTAATTATATGGGCCTATCGTTTGAAAAAAAAATAAAGTATCTCCAATCAAAAATAAATATATGGAGCGATAGAGAATTACAAAATAAGACAAAAACATCAAGTGAAAAAATTGGCGTTCGTCCATA
Organism: Gymnosoma rotundatum; assembly: GCA_916610165.2. Classification (NCBI taxonomy): domain Eukaryota; kingdom Metazoa; phylum Arthropoda; class Insecta; order Diptera; family Tachinidae; genus Gymnosoma; species Gymnosoma rotundatum. Next base: position 46,934,331 of record OU744336.1, on the reverse strand, counting down.
TTTTCCGAGTAACGGGCCTCTAACTCTTCATAGAAAACTACTATTTTTTAAAGATATCAATGATATGATACCCATCATTGAAAAGCTTTTGAAGAGATCTTTCAGGAAATACTAAAATTTTTAAAAAATGCTTAACCTATTAAGAGCTGATGACATTTTTATATAATATTTAATTTTGTTTCTTATTTCTTAATTCTCTGTCACCCCAATATTAATCTTTCTGATTGGAATTACTTCAGTAAACTAGATTTACATTAATTTCATTAAAATCAAAAAGAAATTAAACTTCTGTTTTGAAAAATTTAATAAACTATGATCATTTTAACCACCCTCGTATAATTGGTGTGAAGTCCGATGTTTATAGTTTTTAAAACTGTTGAAAGATTAACAAAAACGTGTAACACAATTATAAGTATTTGTTGTGTTGGGGATTCTAAAAAGGATTAGAGTGATTATAGTGATTATTTTGTAATATTTTTATTGTTTTCTAATTTCTTTTGTTTTTGTTTTTAAAGAATTAAGTTTACTTTTTTTAACGAGAATTTTAAGCACATTCATCAGCTATTTTTAAAGCTTAAGTAATTAACAGTTGCGTGGTAAATGAACTAAAAATAAAATCTATTGAATAAATAAATAAATAAAAATTTACCAACAACACTAAAACTTTTAATTTCAAGTTAACTTTTGTGACCGTAATTATGGTTAGATTATTGTTGAAAAATTGCTTATTCCAAAAGGAGGCATAATCTAGTGGAAATTTAATTTTTTTTAGGCCTACAATTTTTTTAGTACGAATTGATAGCCGAAGTAGTAAAAATTTTTATTTTCTACTGGTGTATTAATCCAAATTTTTTTTATCACCTAAATAATAATTTTTATATATCAATCACAACATAATTGTTGTTATTTTTTCAAATTATATATTTGGATGAATTCTATGTATGTATGTGTCATTTGCTGTTAACTTGGGGCCTACTTCTATACTGATTGCTGTTCCAGTTGTTTAAAGGACGTGTGTTGACTATCACATAAATACTTGATGAGATAATGTTGTGCTAACAAAGTATCTGTATAGAATGTGTTATAAATTTTCTGCGGAATTTTTGTTTTCAATTGAAAGCAGACAGGAGTACATTATAGAAGATCAGTTTCACGTTTCAGTTTATAATTTTTTACCGAAAATTTATATTTCTTGGTTTATAACAAAACTAAAGAAAAAATTCAAAATTCTTTATTTTAATTTTTTCAACAGCAAACATGAAAAAATTAAAGCTGTAAACAAATTTTATGATTTTAATTCATAATAAATTTTTTTATTGTGTTTTCATTTTAATAAAAATAAAAAAAAAACTCAACATTGCGTTTCATTTTTTTCTTCAATAACTAAGAACTAGCATACAATTGCAAACGAAAATGGTCTCAAATTTGCCAATAGTTTTTGCGTTATAAGCAATTAAATCAAAAATAAATTTATTATTTTTTTAATTTGACTTTAAGTCGAATGCGAGAACCTTGATTGCTAGGCTTTGATATCTTTTTTTTATACTATAAATTACATTAAAAATTTATTAAATTCATTTTTACACTTTTATGCAAAATGAGATATTTTTATTTGGGCTCAATTTCGTGTACTAAAATGTTTTAGTTCTGTTTAGAAATTTTAGATTTTAAGGACTTTTACTAAATGTTCAATTAGACATGCTATCACCATATAAAACAGCTCACACAAACTTTATGGGAAATACTGTACTTGATAATTGGTGATATTCCGTAATGCCATATAGCCATAGATATCAATTACATTTTGATTTTTTACCGTAACCATATAACTTTGACTATTAAATTTACATATTAACTGTTCGTTTTTTTATTTTGTTCTTGTTTTTTTGCGTTTTCTGCATTGTATTTTTGAGTTGTATTTTCTTTTTTTGCTGCGTTTCTTTTCTAACAAATGACCAATAGGATTTTATCGCTGTGATACCACTATTCGATAGCAGTAAATACACACAGAGAAAAACAATGGTTGTGATATGGTCACAATAACCATTTTATATTCTTGTAACATTGTATAGTTGCGAAGAACAAATTATAGTTGTTTTCAACCATACTTCAGTCACCATAAACATTTTTCAGTTAACATTTGACCTTTATATGTTTACTGTGCACAAAAAATACAACATGGTTGGTTTAACTTAAATAAATTTTACCCACAACCGGACAATTTATTAACCATAATATATTTTTATTAATAAAAAAAATAATTCTTTTAATAATAATATAAACATATATTGTATTAAGTTAATTAATTTCTTATTTTTTTTTTTAATATCGTGCTAGTATTTTTTTTAGTATTAAGAGTGAAAGCACGTCTCGATGGGCATTTCACTATCGCTAACTTAGCTCTTTAGGAAAATTTTAACAAATATTTTAATAACAAAAAAACAAACAAAAATAAATTATCATAGTGTTTTGTGATATTTTATTTTTCATCACCTTTTAACTGTATAAGAGAGCAGTAGTGAATAAAGAAAAATAAAATCATTGTTGGTTATTTTTTTTTAAACATTGATTTTTGCATTTATGGTAGAGATAAAAGTTTTAGAAATCGAGATGTGCTTTTACTCATGGTTATATAGAAATTTAATCGGGATAAAAAAAAATAATAAGAAACTGGTTAGGAACGAATTAGTTTTGCAGACCTTTTACAATTTTTTATTTTCTTATAATGACTTTCACGCTTAAATTTGCCTAGTTCTCAGCAACCATTAGTTATGTACAAATGTGTTGAAAATAAAATGCCGCTGCTGTATCACGCTAATAATTCTAATAAAAATAAATTTATTTAATTACTAACCCAAGGTTACCTAATAGTTGAAGGTAATATAATAAATAAGAAAGTATTTTCCCTGAAGAAAGCTGTGTGTAATAAAATAATCCAGTGTAATGGCGTGAATAATGTCTATGGGAAAAAATAAATATTTTAACCTTTAATAACAATTTGAAATATTATTTTGTACTTAATAATTTTTTTTATTACAAAATTATATTTTTTCATACGTAATAATTTCATGAATTATAATTTATAAAAAACTAAAATATGAAATGTATTACTGTATTAAATCATATTATTTCTCTAATCAATGTAATCAAAAATTTGATTTGAAGTAAGATATTTTACTTTAGTAATTAAATAAATTCAAACTCTTAAAATCTAATAAAAAAATATCTGTTTTAATTTTGTGCCTGCTTTAGTGAGAAATTATTGTAAAAATTGTATTATCAAATAAATTGTAAAGAAAAAAAATTTTATATGTGAACTAGCTGAACCCGGTGTGCTTCGCTACCCCCCTTGGGTTATATGGGCGAGGCCACGCCCCTTTGTCCACTCCCAACTTTATATAGTCAAGAATATCCTATTGCGAAAATTTAATGACGATTGGTCCAGTAGTTAAGACTATATTACGATTTTTAATTTTTCTAAAAAGGGGCGGGTCCCACCCACTTTTCTCCTGGTACGCATTCCTAATTATGCCAATACCATATGTACCAAATATTGTCGACGTAGGTCAAAAAATGGCCAAAATATGGCGATTTAAATTTTTGGGTTATATGGGCGGTGCCACGCCCCTTTGTCCAATTAAAACTACATATAGCCTATTATTCCTTCCAGAGCCACAGTAACATGCTGTGAAAATTTCAGGAAGTCCTATAAAGCACAAATAAACAGACAGACAGACATTCATTTTTATATATATAGATAGATAAAGAAGATAATGCAATCTCCTTTATTTAAGTAATTTGTTATATTCTTGTTGATAAACGATTTACAAAATTAAGAAATGTAAGTATAAAGATTAACTTTCCAAACAGAAAAAAAAAACTTAAAAGTAATTCTCTGGAAGTTTTTTGATTATCGAAAATTTATTTCTGAAAACTTATAAATTCATGATTTTTTTTGGGAATTTATATAATTCACGTTAAACCGAAAAAGATATATGTTAAAACCCCTTTTAATAAATAAGTACGATTCTTATTTATTTACACTTTAAAATTATTCAGGGAGAAGCATAATCCAGGCATATTTGTACATTTTTATTTCTTGGGAGAAATTTGTGAGATATAACATAATTTTTATATCATTTTTTGTTGTGCTGAAAAAATTAAAAACATGGGCCCATATTCATAAATTAAAAAAGTATGCTTAACGGAACTTTATTCGGTTTTACTTTAGAGTCGACTCTAAATCGTTCAAACACAACTTAGAATATACTTTTGGCGTTAAAGTCAACTCTAAATTTAAAACTAGATAACGTGGACGTCAGACGATCAAGTTTTTGTTCAAGTTTTTAAATTTCTCTCATTTTTTTTACCAATACACTAACACTTTAAGTTTCAAGTTTTCGTTCAATTGAGTTTTTCAAATAACATTCAAGAAAACAGCTGATTGAAGTTTTTCCTCCAAATAAATTTTATTTCTTTCTTGCCGACATCCTGATTGTGAACTTGCTTTGAAAGTAAGTGCAGCGTACGTCACAGTTTTCAATATTTGTGAATTTTGACAAGCAGTATATGTAAATTACTTGAAAGAAAATTTAACAACAACTTGACCGTGTGACTGCACTGTAAAGCTGTTTTTACTCGTTTTTCCACAATTATTTTATTTGGCTTAAGAAAACAATACTCTATATCTGATTTTGTACCAAAGTTAACAAAATTAAAACAAGGTTACTTTTTTCTAATGCTTATTTAGAAATTGCATGAAAAGATTAATCAAATTACAGTTGGCACCCAGTAGAAGTCGGCTAAACTTAAAGTATGCTCTATTATTATTAAACTATTAGAGCAAAAAAGATAATAAGAGCCTTTTATTTTAGGGTATACTTTAACAATAGTCGACTGTAGTCACTAACTATGAATATGGGCCATGGAATATAAATTTATTGACTTAAAAAAACAGAAATAAATAATAAAAAAAATTTATATTTTATAATTTTTGAGAAATGCATGTAATAGGAGGAGTTCGCTCTAAAATTTTGGTTTTTAGATATTATACGTTACAAAATAATTTATCCGCGGCACATAAAACACTTGTTAATGTCCTGTTACACAGAACATTAATGGTATCGTTACTCTCCTTCTATAAGAATGCCATAAAAATGAATTTTGTCTTAATTACATTTCCTCTAGAGTTTTTCTGCATACTAAAGATACTAACACCCTAACAAAATTTTATAAGGGCAAGCAAGCTTATAAAAAAGAACAAAAACCACTATTCAATTTATTTTCATCAAATTTCATATTTCAGTTTTTACACAACTGCAAAAAAAAATCTTCAGTCTAAGAGTGGCAGAATAATATGCATCACTACAATCAAAAGTACATAACTACAAAAGTAAATCATAAAAAGACTACAAATCTAAAACAGAATATTGCATTGAAAAATTTAATGTTAAAAATATCTTATGTCAGCCACATTCATTGTTGTAAAAAAAAATTGCAGGCGAAAAGACAGTTTTGAAATATTAAAAAAATAATGCACCTGTATTTTCGTTAGAGGGATGTTTAACAAAATGGGTTTAAAAGCAAGTCAGTGATTTTTTAAGCAAGTATTTTTCTGGTGACGAAGAGCAAAATACCTTGTGTTTTTTATTTATTTATTTTTTTTTTTTTGTTTGTTTGTTCCCAATCCTAAATTTAGAAAAATATATTTTTGTTGCAGAAGTAATCGCACGATAAAGACTGTATCAAAGTCTGAATAAAGGTAACGACTGTAAGGTCATAAAACTTCCAACAAGAAACAATAAAAATATATATTTTTCCATTCCACCGTTTGCAAAAATTTGCGGTTGAAATTTTTAAAAGAAAAAATTAAAATTTCAAAAAGTTGGCAGGTTACCATAAATTTAAAGCGCATACGAAAACAGGTCCATAAAGTTTATGTTTTTTAATATTTTTATTTATTTTTTGCTTTTTTTCAAATACAGAGTCATAATCTTTATGGCTTAAGTCCTGTTAGAATGCTTATAACGCATGAAGCGATCCAGAAAACGAATTAGAAGTTTTTTTTATAACTTATTTAACAGGTTTTCTTTAAAATATTTACACATTAACTAAAAACAAAACTATTTTCAGGCATTTTAAAAATTGTATTAACTTTTTTTAAATTAAAAAAATAAAATTTAAAAAAAAAATTATAACTTTTTTTCTATAAATTTTTTTTACAGCAATATCCCATTATATCTAAAATTGAAGCGTTTTAAATTATTTTTTCATCTGACGTTATGATAAAAAAAATTATATCATTTTAATCATTATAAGTTATTTTAAAAATTTAATTAATTTGTCATTCTAAGAATAAAATATTGTTACATTTTTTTTCTTGCAATAACTTTAGTTTTATTATTTAAAAATAAATATTGTACATACGCTTAAGGCATGTTTAAAATGAAATTAATGAAATTCTTTTTTTCACATTCTTTCGCCTTTTTCAAACACCGCGTATTTAATAAATATTTATATGAATTTTAATAGGTTTTTATGTTTTAAAGAATATTTTTTTTATTTAGTTGTTGTTGAATTAAAAAGCATTTGCAAATTGTGACACTGACAATAACATTAAAATTTATTTCAAGATTATGAACAGAGCAAAAAAAATAAAATCCTTGAATACAATAAATTTAATGTACGAGTGGGTATACATACATATACATGTATGTATGTATGTATGTATGTGTATTAAATAAAAAATATTATTTGATTTTTTTGTTTTTGTTTATGGTTTGATGACATTTATAAAAAACCAAAATGCAAGCAAATACATCTCTTATTAAAAAGTGGTTAGAACCGATTTCAAATGTATTCTACACGAATCTAGGAGGCGAAAATTAACTATATTTAATTTAAACGTTATTGTTGAAATATTGTTTCATGTATGTATTATGTATGTGATTATGTATTTATGTATTTTTGTTAAGGAGGTGTAATCTTCAAAAGACATTGTTCGGGACTTTAACACGCTAAAACAAATCAAATATCGCTTCTATACCGGCAATACAACCGTTAAGTACTACTTCACCGGGATAGGTAGGTTTCAGTTAACCTCCTCTATTGTCCACGTTCTAGACAATAGAATTGAGTATACTCATTAATTACTACCTCATATGAGTCGTGAAACAATCACCGTTATGAGAATATAACGAGCTACAAAGTATGCTACATAATAAACGTGATTCTTACTGGTTTTAGTGTAGAAATATAACCTTACGGTTGCGGTGACGGATTCCGCATGTCAGAGAAAAAACAAACAAGATAAAGTGCGGCGACGGATGCGAATTTTATTGTCATTTTATTTTAATTTGTTTACTAATTTTTTTATTCGTTTTTATTAAAATATAATTAAAAAAATTTTGTATAATGTAAACAATCGATAAATTGGAAAATTTTAAAATTATTTTTGTTTTTCAATGACTTTTAACATTTTTTTTCTTTTTTTTCCAGTCATAGTATTTTTTGTTAGAAAATCAATAAAACTGTGGCAACATGCTAAAAGAGAAAAAAATTTAAATCGGGAGCTTGACTCAAATTAAAACAGATTCTAATTTCATGCGGATTTGTTGAACGTTTTATATTGTCAAAGTATTGTCATATAAAAAAAACAACCGCAACCGTGAGGTTGTATTTCTACTCTTAAAGGTATGTTTAATCCAAGTGCCTCGTTTTGGCTCCGTCACCTATTTTGTTTCGATCGCTCTTTATCAATTTGTCATGGATAAAATGTTGTTAAAAAACTTTTTGATAATATAACCTTCAACCTCAGAAAGTTTGAAATAGCAGGCATGTAAAAAAAGCAATTAGGATGCTATAAAGCATGTCGAAAAATTACTATTATTCTTATTATCTTTTTTATGTTCAACTCCTGATAATGTTTCCAACAGATCTAACATCTTTTTTGCTTCTCGTTTCCTTTTTAGTCTTAATGCTTTTGACGCTTGCATTTATTATATTAGTGTTATGAAAACTGGAAGAATGTTTTTGCGAAAATAAACTTATTGAAAAAAAAATAAATAAATAAAAAATAGCAGGAAAATTTAAGTCATAATGTTCAATATCAAATAAATTTTCCTTACTATCGCTACAATATTTAAGTTACGATTCTGGAAGTCCTTAAAAAATAATCGTGCAATAATCACTAAAATAATTCATAAAAGTATCATTTGCAAGAGTCAAATGCGATCATTGACTATTAATAGCCTTCGAATGCTCCCCAAAATGTGTATTAGACGATTCACTCTTCTAACAGCCTTGATCGTGTCTCGAAAAACATAATTTGGTAGAACAAATTTACTTGTAAAATTGTCTGGACGATTGAAGAAAGAGTCGTAATGTGATCGCGCTCGTTAAACAAACTTCTAAATTCTAGCTGCCCATTAAGTGAACATATTCGAGTCTTTTTTTCACTCTTCTACACGATTATAATAATCGCTCATGCGCTCGTTTTAGATTCGAAAATGATTGTTTCGTCGGTGTTCGTACATTGGTCCTATTACCAGCATTATTACCTGGCAAAAACGTTTTTTTATAATATTCTTCAGGCTTGCTCTGAGTTATAGGCATCTGCTATGCATTTATCAGCTGATTTCTTCTGCAAACTTTCACTATTGTCTATACTATTGCTTGAATCGGAATTATTAAAAACCCCCATGTCGATTTGTGACATTGACAATGACTTAAATCCCTTGTTTACTTCTTGCATAATTCCCTTCAAACCTTCCTGCACTGCAGTTCTGACCAGGTTAGACATTTCACTTCGCAAAGCCCTTCTGAATTCCATGTTACTCATAGATGCCATATTGGCTTCCTCCTGAATTCCTAACTCTATCAAGGTATCAATACTCTGTACTACAGGATTCTCTGGTAAAGGTGGTATATTCGTACCAATATCTCCATGGGTTCCCTCAAGGTCTCTTTGCCTACTTGTAATAATAGTGCCTGATAGATCTCTAATCTGCGGTTCACCCGCGACAGTTGTACGCGGTGGTGAATGCTGTACTGGGCCTGTCAATCCCGATCGACTTTGATCAAATTCTAAGGCTCGTTTGCCTCTGACTTTTGGGTCAGTCATACCCTATCAGCCACTTTTCTAAACGAATCCCTTACGTCGCGCGTTTTTTACTCATTTTCGATACTGTTTTCAATCGTACTGATAATCAACTACGAATCTTTTTCAAAATATTTTTTAATCATATTAAACGCAAATTTATAAATGTATTTTCTCAAAATCAAAAATGGCAAATAATATTTTGCTTACTTTTTATTACATTTGTTGGCGTGGTATTTCTAAGTTTCTTAAAATCCAAATTTAGAAACTTAATATATGACATATTAAAAAAATAAATATTTAAAAAAAATGCTTAAATTATTTTTTCATCGTTAGGCTGCGCTAAATATGTTTTTAAAGTAATTATTAAAACAGTCGACTTCAAGCATTTGGTTTCTGTACTTTTTAAACAAGTCGCTTTCTTTGCATTTGTCGGAATTATATTGGAGTCTCTTTTTAATCAGTTTTAAGACATCTTTTTTTTTTTGTAAAAACAATCTTACAAATGCTGACTGGGTGGGTATTTATACTCGCATATGTATATATGTACGTGTTTGTGTGTATGTATTTATGTACGAAATTCTGTATGCAAAAAAGTTAATTTAGAGTATATGACATGAGCACCAAAATTCCATCTGTGGTTTCTGTTCGTTATAATAAAAACCAATTTTAAGTTCTTCGTTTCGTTAATTAAAAAATTCATGAATTTTTACCAACTTTTTTATGTTTTTCGTTAAAAATTGGTACTTATTTTGTAGACCATATTTTAAATTGTGGTCAACTAATGAAACACATTGTAGCGTATTTTAAAAAATGACAACAATATTAAAAGAAAAATTAAATCTATAGCAGAGATGGTGAGGCGTATCTTAGCAATTAAAATATATAAAGAAAAATGAGTATCTTCCCTACACTAACACGAGATACAATTTTCTATTCACTTCTGTAAATCAAGCAATTTCTGATCGCTATAAATACTGGCGCCACTATGACGTAGAGGAAAACTAGTCACCATAAGCATTTTAAAATGTTTTTTACACGAGTTAAAAAATGAAGATGTAATTTTAATCAAAAGCTCTGATACTACATGCCTCTCTACGTTGCACATTACTATTTCGTTTCAGTTCGTTTGCTCGATATTAATAACTCGATGTCTAATTGTATGTTATATTTTTAGCCACAGCTTCATACTGATATTAGAAAGACTTGTATCATCCTCAACTTTTTAAATATTTTCTTAACATTAATTTACTTTATTCGTGCTTGATTCCTTCAAATATAAATATTTCATGATATTCTCATGAAATATTTATTATTTGAAACTAAACTACAAAATGAAATGTATTACTGCGGGGAAAGCATATCCATATGGCCATTTCACTACTGCTCAAATAGCTCATCAGTGGATTTTACCAAAATTTTGTATAGAAAAACAGAAAGTCTTATATCAAAAGCCAAATTGATTAAATGAGAACTCCATTGAATCAATAAGACAGAACACAATGAAAACTGAAAATTGTTCTACACAAAAACACAGCAAACATTTAGTAACTATTTTTATTTTTCTTTTTTTTTCTATACAAAATTTGGGTAAAATCCACTGATGAGCTATTTGAGCAGTAGTGAAATGACCATATGGATATGCTTTCCTCGCAGTAATACATTTCATTTTGTAGTTTAGTTTAAAATAATAAATATTTCATGAGAATATCATGAAATATTTATATTTGAAGGAATCAAGCACGAATAAAGTAAATTAATGAAATTTTAAAAGATTCCGAATAATAAATTTTCATTTTGATATTTTCTTAACAGTTGACGAAATTTATTTGATATTTCGACTTCATTTGGTCAGTCATTTAATATGTATTTAAATTGCTTAAGATATGAAAAAACTGATTTTTCCAACTCTGGTCTTTATATATACGCAACCCACTTCACTCATGCCATGTTCAATGGTCTGTTTAATATACAATAAACGAGAGCCACTCATCTCTCACTCTCGTGAGTCTAAAGAAGATTTGCATAAGTATGAAAAATGTTTTCTATATAAAGGTTGATTGTATGCGTAAATCTTTTTTGCTTTTTATTTAATTTTTTTTTTCGTTTTTAATGTCATCAAGAGCACCGATACTTAGTACCCAATTGTGTGGGTGTAATGTTGGTGAGAATAATATTCATTTAGTGCTTTTATAAGTATTTGTTTTTGCGTACAGTTGAAGGTAGGATTTTAAGTGTTACTTCCCCATGCACAACATTGGCATTGGTGTAGGCCAATGTTAATGCCACTTAAAAAAATTACAATATAAATAAAAACAAAATTTGATAAAATTAAAAAAGAAAAGAAATGTTGAAATTTAAAAAATTTCAAATTTTATAGCGAAACTTAATTTAAAAAATTGTTTATTTTTAAGATTTATCAAATTATAAATAATAATTTAAAAATACTTTAATAGTGACATGCAAATGCAGGCATTTATTTGTATACAAATTTTGAAGGCATTAAAAAGACTCAAATTAAGGCCGGTTTATAACAAGTAGGGATGGAAATAAATATCCATATTTCAGAACAAAAATAAAGATCTTAAATATTTCAAATATTTTTTTTACTATTGAAATTGTTTATTTACGCAGTTTTTATTGGCCCTTGTAATGTTATTTGTTGCCTTGAACTTTTATTTTTTATTATTAATTTGTTCTTATTAGAAATGTAAATAGCTTAATTTATTTTTAAAAACGTTAGCACACACTCATAAACAATAAATATTATTTTGTATTAATAATCATAACATGGCTCTAGTTGAAAAATTATCATCAATAACGCCATTTTGTCAACAATTTGGCCAAAAAGTACAAACACAATGACTAAAATAAGTGAAATAAATTTTGGTGACTCAGATGGTAATAATCACCTCTTCCGCTAATTAATGAAATCGATGTCATAGACATAAATTCAACTGACGTCACACCATACACAGCTGAGATATTATTGTTTAAAAACAACTATTTTACATTCTCTGTACGAAATAAATCGAATTTGTTTAACGGTCAATATCTATTTTTGTACTCAGAAACAAATGATAAGTCAATTTATTTCACACAGAATTAAGGAAGATTTATTTATTTAAACAGAATCTATACATATAATGAAACTGCGATTTTTGTCTGTCTGTGTTCTCATAACGTAAAAACTGCTGGATGGATTTGAATAAAATTTTGTGAGGCACTCTCTTAGATTCTTGGTTCAAGTAGAGTACTTCTTTTCGTAGAAATTGGTAGTTTAAAGAGAAAATAGAGATACAAATATGAAAGCACCCAATTAGTTTATTGGAAGAGGAATACAGGGAGTAGGACTTATGAACATTTGATTTGAACCTTTGCACATTGAGAGGGACAGGAAAGACCTCCACAGAGAATTTATTCCACAAACGAACTGTTCGGTTTAGAAATGGAATTTTTCTGTAATGCGTAGTGCGATTCACTCGCCCTTTGGCCACAAAAGGACGCGCTCCTGATGCAGATCGTACGAAATAACGATTTTCAGTAACAATTTCTCTAATTTCATAGCCCACATTGCGTCGGTGCTCCAGTAAATCTTAAAATAGTAGAAGTTGTCGAAGACCAATGACACTTGGCATTTAGGCATGTATTGTTTGAATCAAGAAAAAAGTAGAAACAGCAAAACGATCCGCCCACTTTTACGCCTACCTCCCATACAAAGTGAAATTAAATCTTGACTTACGGCATTGTTTTTTTTTCACGTGGGCACTTTTGCGCCCACTTCCAATACAAGCAGACTGTAATAAAAAAGTGGAAATTTTTACAGAAAATGAATATTATAATTGTACAATGGGCTGCTGGAAATATATATCTTATCTGCCCACTTTTACGCCCATCTCCCATAGCATAGTTTTTTAATAATTTTTTCACATCATTATCGTACTCCAATTATTTGACTTGCGGAATTGGTTTTTCTAGGGTTGAATTAAAAACCTAGTTAAAGAATTAAAACATTTTTTTTAAATATTTTTCGTCCTGAATGTAATGAGTAATAAATATTACTTTATGTGCTACAAAATCGATATATAAAGACTTTATAATTGTGATTTCATAAGCGTGACATAATTAATTTTTGTATGCTTAAATGTAATGCCTTCGTAAGATTTTGAAAATAGAATTGTAATTAAAGAATAAATTTAAATTGTCCAACAAAGATCAACTAAAACACTTGTATAATATTTTCTGTTATTTATTGAAAAATTTAAATTAATAACAAAATTTTATTTGAAATCAAACAAATTTAATTTTAAAATAAAATTTTAAGATAAAATAAAAAATAATAATAAATAAATTAATAAAATTTTTAATTTTTTTTTTCAGATACAAAAACGCTGCTAAGAGTCAACAACCACGATGGCCAAAATGAACAAATTAAAAATTTTTCTATCAAAATAAAGAATTTAAATTTTAAAATTACAATCCAAAATTTTAAACAACCTACGGATACAAGATGAAAACATAACGCATTAAAAGAAAAGTCTTTCAAAAAACATCAAAAACCTTGGAAACCAGCCAATTTTATCATAAATTAAATGACGAACACAATGATGCCACTAGGGACGAGACAAAAGATGATGAAGCTAATAATGATAATGTGGTGATGGCGTCGTTGTTAATGTAGATGGCAAAAGCCAATAAAACTTCATACATCAATATCAAACCAAACAAGCAGTGACAGAAAATAACAAGTAAAAGACAAATTGCAACATTTGTAATAACTGATTTGCAAGACCAGCAGTAAAATTTTGTTACAAATAATAATGTGTATAATGTGAAGTGAAAACAATAAAATAACAATTTAAAAAAAAAAAAACAAAAAAAAAACATTAAACAGCAAAAGAGCAAATCTCTTTCAAAAGCTGTTAGTAAATACTATAAAAAACCACTTGATTTTTATACTCTTAGTATAAAAAAAAAAATACATATCGATTTTTAATTACAAGTTCATGTGAAGACGTTAACGTACAATAATCGAACTAAAAAAGAAATATTTTTTTTTTTTAATTCTAGATACTCCGAAAAATAAATTAAAATGTTTATTAATTAAATGTACAAAAAAGTATAAACAATATCATAAATATCTGACATTAAAAAGACATTAAAATATAAAAAAGAATTTAACACTCTTTAAATAATAATAAATAAGTACATATGTATGTCTATATATACTTTTTTTGGTAATTTAGTTAATTGTTTTAAATATCTAATAATTATCTATGCTTCCGCTTTATACTCACACAGCAAAAACATACAAAAAATGTAAAAAAAACTACAACAATACACACCTCCTAGTTGTTATTAAACTGCAAGTGACAATTTTAGAAACCAACAAAAAAAAAAACGCAAACCAACCAACAAAAACAGAAAAATTAACAATAATAACACTGTACAACAAAATCAAATTTTTTCAAAAATTACAAGGTCCGGGCTATAAATTCCGATAGAGGAGACAAAAAAAAGATATACGTGTATCGGCGTTTTGAAAGTTTACATCTGGATTTCATTTGAGAGGGGGTTAAAATTTCCCAGCTCTGGCACAGTCTTATTGTTAAACAGCACAAGAAACCATGTGACCCTTACATTTTAGGTAAAAAATGTGTTCAGCAAATTTATGTAAAATGTTACGGAGAACATTTTTGTAGAAATGTTAACCCTCTAACTCCTCAAGATATGGGTCTTTTTTGTCCTTCTTTTAAAAAGTAGCAAAAAACACCATTAAAACAGGGTTTAAGAGGGTTAAAATGTTCCACAAAAATGTTACCCGTTAAATTTTACTATAAGTCCCTGAATACACCAAAAAGGAAAATTCAACCATAAAGTCAGAAATAAGACGCAACAAAAGAGAGCTTAGGGTTAATTTCGCATTTATTAAGAATTTTGTTTTAAATCAAACTTGGATAGCATTATTTACATATTTTTTAGCTCTAGGCAATTCCACTTCATTATCATACAATGTCCAGCATATTTCACCGATAAGCGAATGAATGCTTTTACCTTTATAGCGATCTTCAATGGGTGCGCATGTCTGATGAAATTTTTCACCATGCTCATCAGATTCTGTTGACAACTGGTTCTCAAAGTAATACATATGGAAATTTAAAAAATGAATTTTTGTTGACATATTAACGTAATAAAAGGTTCCTGTTTCAGCGATTGTTCCATCAACATAATGACTAGGACTTCGAAGTTGTAGCACAGGTACTGGGAGTTCGTCAGAATGCGGAAATGGCAGCATGGCTGATGGCACAGTTTTGTATACAAAACTCTTTCGCCTATATCTATTCAATTTTAATATGGCACACGTAGAACGTAGCGTCATTATGTTCACCTGGATCTAACCACCGCATAGGAATACCAAACTGCATTGAATTTCGTTGACCTTCAGCGAGAGTTCAAAAATAAAACTATAGTTTTAGAAAAAAAAAAAAAAATTAATACCTTTGGACCACAAAATTAAGCCATTATAACAAATAAAAAATAAGAAAAAAAACATCAAGAGAAAAAATTGGAGCTCGCCCATATCTTCCGAGGTACGGAGCTTAGAAATTTTCCAATTTTTTTAAATATCAATATGGATATCATTTTAAAGCTTTTGAAAAGATCTTTAAGGAAATAGCATTAAGAGCTGATAAATTTTTTATGTAAAATAATATATATGCAGTACCAATTTTTTTTAATTCTCTGTCACCCCAATATTTGCTTTTTTATTGGAATTACTTCACTGAACTAGATTTACATATACTATATGGTGAAGGGTATATAAGATTTGGCATAGCCGAATATAGCGCTCTTACTTGTTATTTACAATCTTTAAGAGGAGAAATAATTTTGCGAAGTAATTGAAAATGTATTTGTGGCCTCAATAAGGTGTTGTTTTATCATTATTCTGAAAACAATTATTTTACGATTATAAAAAATACAGATTCAAGGGGAATACTCATATAATAAGTGCCTAGGACCACTACTTCATAGAATTAAGTATTCTTTACATAATTTATATCCAAAACGGGAACTGAAAACAAATTTTTTTGTTTTTTGTTTTAAATGTAAATTGTATGTAGAAATTATCGTTACTAATCTGTTAGTAAAATAAGCCTTTGCTGAATATGGTTAACACCATCGTTAATCGTTCTAGTTGCCAATCATGGAAGGAATGGCCCCGTTGATGGAACACTAAAATAATTTATAGAAAATATTTTAAAGCTTTTTCAAGTATTAAAAATATGACTTTTAAAAATGGTTTAACAGTTTGTAATTCTAATACCTGGTGTTATTTAGGGACATTCCCAAATTTGTGGAATTTTAACAACCACAATTACTAATTACTAATTACATTATTTTGTACATCCAAATTGACTTGATTTATCATAAAATTTAATTGCTTTTTCAAATTTGTTATTCTAAATGAAACATTTTCCTTTTAATGTACAATTGAAATTTTTTTTATATTTACCTGTTTGTTTTTTTGGTCTATAGACATTCTCGAATTGGTTTTTTCTAAAACAGATTTTTTAAAACCATAATTATTATCCCTTTTCACACGTAATAAAATGTGGTTTATAAAAGGGCAGTAAGTAATAACAATTTTCGTAAGATAAAGGTAAAAGCATTCATTCGCTTATCGGTGAAATATGCTGGACATTGTATGATAATGAAGTGGAATTGCCTAGAGCTAAAAAATATGTAAATAATGCTATCCAAGTTTGATTTAAAACAAAATTCTTAATAAATGCGAAATTAACCCTAAGCTCTCTTTTGTTACGTCTTATTTCTGACTTTATGGTTGAATTTTCCTTTTTGGTGTATTCAGGGAGTTATAGTAAAATTTAACGGGTAACATTTTTGTGGAACATTTTAACCCTCTAAAACCCTGCTTTAATGGTGTTTTTTGCTATTTTTTAAAAGAAGGACAAAAAAGACCCATATCTTGTGGAGTTAGAGGGTTAACATTTCTACAAAAATGTTCTCCGTAACATTTTACATAAATTTGCTGAACACATTTTTTACCTAAAATGTAAGGGTCACATGGTTTCTTATGCCGTTTAACAATAAGAATGTGCCAGAGCTGGGAAATTTTAACCCCCTCTCAAATGAATTCCAGATGTAAACTTTCAAAACGCCGATACACGTATATCTTTTTTTTGTGTCCTCTATCAGAATTTATAGCCCGGACCTTGTAATTTTTTGGTGTGTTGTACAGTGTAATGAAATAAATAACAACAAATTTGATTCAAAGCAGAAACTGCTACAAAAGCATCTGTCGCACATAAATTTTTTTTTTATGTTTTTTTTTCTTAAATTCTTGACAGGTCACATACAACACAACAAAATATCACAAAGTTAGCAACGAAGAGTGTGAAAAAACTAACGTTGTAAATGTAATTATATGAAAAGTCCTTAATTATTCTTACTTTTTAAATACAAATTTTGTTTGTATTCTAAAGTTACTACTACGAAATTAAATTTCAATTTAAAAATAAGTTAAAAGTGGAGTAAAATTTATTTTCAATTTTCAAATAAGATTAAAATACTTGAAACTGTATTTTGGCTTTATGGGAAAATTATTAGAGGTCTGATATTTTTGCATATTTTCAAACGATGCAGTGTTGTCGGTACCGTAAAATAACTCCCGAAGGAAATAACTCAAAAAAAAAAAAAAAATAAATAACTCTCAACAAAAAATTTAAAAATCCCATGCAATTTTTTGGAAGCTATTTCACAATATTTCAAATGAAATAACTCCTAACTGGATTCTGTTGGAAGTTATTTCATTTATTTTGATAATTGGGAGTTATTTAATTTTTATTGGGAGTCACATCATTTAAAAGTTATTAAGTTCAATAAAATCAAATTTTTTGGAATTGTTTTATTTATATTTTTTTTATTTCTCCTCCATGGTATATTGAGCATCGGTTTCGTTTACAAACTTTTCTTGCATAGCCGGCCTTCGGCCAGGCTGAAAGATTTTCTCCTCTATGGTATTTTGAACACTGGCTTCGCTACGAAAATATTTTGCTTTAAACAACGGGAATTTGTTATTATATTATTTAATTTTCAAGACAAAAGTTTTTTTTGTGCTATTTTCTACTATCCCGATTAATTATTTAAATCACCGATATTGATTATTGCGGGTCAAAGTACGTCTCGATAGCCATTTCGTTACCGCTTACTTAACTCTTCAGGAAACTTTTTCTATTTCAACCTTCAAGTATGGTGTAGAAGTTATTTCATTTAATTTATTTTAAGAGTGATTATTAAGAGTCACCCAATGGAAGCTATATAATTAGGACTTATTCCATTATTCTGGCTACAGAGAAAACTTTTAGCCAGCGAAGCCGGTGTTCGTTATATCAAAGAAAATAAAATTCTTCCGCCCGGGGGAGGGCCGGCAATCCACGAAACTTTTGGTAAGCGAAGCCGGGGTTTTTTATACTATAGAGGTTTAACTTTTCCATCCGGCCGAAGGCCGGCTACACTGGCCGGATTGGCTCAATGGTCTCTCTATGGTATATGGAACAGTGGCTTCGCTAACAAAATATTGTTTGTATAGCCGGCCTTTGGTGATATATCTATGATATATAGTATGATATCGCAGTTAAGGAGCTCTTTCATCGGGAGGTACCTGTTATACCCTAGAGCTTAAAACAGTTAAACAGTGCCCGGGTGCAAATATAATTTGTATTTGGAATTATTTAATTTTTGTTGGGACTTATTTCATTTGAGAGTTATTTACTTTATTTTGTAAAAATATTTTTATTTTTAATTAACGGTTCAGTTTTTCTGTCTTATTTCATTCTGGCGTTGGGAGTTATTTCGTTTTTTTTTTAATTCGGAAGTTATTTCATTTTTTGGGACTTATTTCATTGGGAGTTATTGCATTGGGAGTTATTTTATTTCACGGTACCAGTGTTGTCATAAAGTTTCCCAAAACTTTTATAATGTACTCTTTTAAAAAATGTTTTAGTGGTGCACACTTTTATATTCTTACTAAAAAAAAATATTGTTTATTAATACTCAGGAACCTTAATTCCTAAAACATGAAGTTTTGTCTTAAGAAGAATTTTATTTTAAAAATTTGATTTTCCACATTTTCAGTATGTTAAACAAGTCATATAGAAAAATAGGACTTAACGCAGTTTGCAGCTGAAATAGAAAATGTATGAAAAAAGCTGCAATAATAGAATCCAATTCAATCTTCTTTTTAGTTAAAAATATTTACCTAAATATAACAAAATACTCACTTTCTGTATTATTTTGTATTTCCTTAAATTTTTTTTTCAAAAAAAAAAAAAAAATTTTGTTATTTAAACTTTTTTCCAATTTACTTTTATTTTACGGTAAATTGCTAAAAAATCAAATCAGCGATGAATACCTTGTTTTTATACAAAAATATGAAATAAGCGAATTATATTTTTTTTTTCCTGTGTTAAGCCAATAATTTCTGATTTGACTTGTAGTTGTGACCCATTATTTAGTGTAAATATTACTGACATCGCAACCAAAGCAAAATTGAACAACGTTTGTAACCAGCAAAAGCCATTTAGCAGAGATAATTTTTTAAGTAAAAAATTGCATTTTCCATGAAATCTATAAGGTTAGCTTTCAAGAACATGCTTAATTTCAGGAGTTTTTAGATACAATTAGTTTAATTTTTGCTTTCCAATTTATTTTTTAACTGAAATTTATATTTTGACAAAGTTCAATTATTTAAAAATGATATTATTGATGCAAAGTCATACATTTGCGGATTCCCCTTTTTGTTACAAAAATTCAAAAATACTCCAGCTCTGGAGTATAAGTAGGCATTAATGCCTACTTAGTTTATAAATCGTGCTACATTCTTTAGAAAAGGCATAGATGAGAGAGAAGACAGGTGGTGAAAGAAGATAGATATAGCCATTTTATTAATTATTTTACTTCGCCGGCGAATATGCTATGAAGAAGTACCGACGAAGGAGACTGCATATTTTTATGTTAATTCTGCTTATGTATTTATACCATTAAACAGAAAAAAACATTTTTTATTTTTTGACTGCTGCAAGGGTTGAACCCAGGTCAGCCAGATTTGTAGTCAACGTGCTTACCACCTACACTACAGCAGCCTCAACTTATTATAACAATTAAATCTTTTAATAATTTAACTGTCTATTAAAAGATTTTTTTTATTCTGAGATATATTTTTTTCGATAATTTCCTCTATTGAATTCACTTTTGTAAATTAATGCCGGATTTCTGATATTAGTATTTTAAATAACAATAATAATAATATTTTTTTTTTAATCATTGGTGTCCATACTAATCGAGAACTTCTTATTGATAAGTTTTCTCTCGCGAATTGCTCATCGAAAAATTTCGTGAAACTTTAAAATTTTCAATTAAATGTGTACTAAACGAAAAATATTGAACATGAAGAAGCACTCAACATTTTCTCCGAAGTTGATTTTGTTTAGCTTGAACGTTATTTTCCCCTTATTAAATTTTAGCAAAGTTTCATCTAAAAGTGCTAACATGAAAAAAAGATATATCAGTAATACCGGGAATTCATATAATAAACAGTTAAAATAAATTTTTCTTTTTTAAATGACAATTTATATTAACGAAAAAATTTCCTTCAATTTGATGGAAAATATATAAAGTGTTTCGGGGAATATCGAATGATATACTCCTTGCAGCGATATACCGTGGTATAGAAAAACCATCGCCCTTGATAAGACTTTTTGGGAAGGGCTTAGTCACGGCCAAAAAAAATATAGACCTTTATCCTCACAAAAAACTTTTCTTCTTATCACTGACGTATCTAACGAAAAGTAAAATTATAAATTCGCCTATAGAATTTTTTCATGATATAACTTTTCTCTGCTTCTTGAGAGTAGTTGGTCACCTGTGGTTACCGTAAATAAACATTCATGCAATTATGCAACGTTTGATTATTTAGAAAAAAAAGTGCGAAAGCACTTTTGATACTGCAAGTCTGCCGGCTTAGATTTTTTCAGATATCTTCCAAAGTATTTCTGCTTAATTTCCAATAATTATATAGAGAATGCCGCAGTAAACATAAAGTATAATGTATGTAGATATTTTTTTTTTACTATTTAAAAACATTTAAATAAATTATTTCAAAGTTGTATAATTTTTAGCTCAAATTGATTAGCTTAAAAAAGTTTAAATTGAATTTTTAAGGATTTATATAATTAATTGCAACACGCTTTGCACTAATTCAATTAATCAAACCAAATCGATCTGTATAATTTAAAGCTTTTTAATATATTTTGGTTTTTGTTTTTTTCTAGAAAATAATGGCCACGTCAACGGAAAAAAAGACAAATAAACGGCAACTACAAAAAAACGATCATCTAAAACATCATCAACAACAACAGAGGAAAAGAACTAAAATAAATTTTTAAATAAAACGAACGTAAAATCTTAAAAATAAAAAAATACGATTATTTTATTTAAAAAGCAAAAAGATACAAAACAATTAAAACTTGTGGGTTTTTTTCAAACAGCACTCTCGAAACTGGCGAGATGTCGTGTGTGACCACAACCTCGACCATCAAAAAAATTAGGAAAATAATTCTCCAACATATTTTGCCAAACAAAATATAAAATCCAAAAAAAATATCTATAAAATAATAAAAATAAAATAAATTTGGATATAAATTTATAAATTAATAACTGAAAAAAGCAACAAACAGCCAAAAGCAAAGAGTCCAATACAAATATTTGAAAGAAAAATATTTATACAAAATCTGAACAATTTACGATTTCTTTCTTTGGGGTGATGTTGTTTTTATTTCTTAAGGAGAATCAACACTTTTAATAAAAAAAAAGAAAAATTTCAAATTAAATCCTCAGTCGTATGAACGGCATAAAAAAGAACAACGTGCGAGCGCTTCCAGTGTTATTGTGAAACAAGTGATAACGTGACAAAATTTTCCAAAAGATAATAAAAGTTTTCCATTCAAGAAAAATCAAAGTTATGAGTTGTGAACTAATTTAAATGAAAGCTTTATAAAATTTTAAATAATTTTTAAAATTTTGAAATTAAATAAAAAAAGAAAAAAAATGCAAGTAAAAAATTTTAACGACTTAAAAAGTTAATTGTTGAAAAAGAAAACCTAAAAAGAGTAAAAAATCATACAAGTTTGAAATTTTCTTATAAAAATATATTTGTAATGTCTAAAACAACCACAGAAAAACCAACAACTAACACAAAGTCAACAATATTAACATCAAGTACAAATAAAAAGGTAATACCTGTAAGACTAGAGGATAAAAGCGAAGCATCAGCTAAGTCTTCATTAGCAACTCGAACAAATGCAGAACCAACGCCACAGGAAAAGCTAGCAACAACAACAGCAACTCCTAATGCAAATGAGAATTTAATATTGGCCAAAAAGGTATTAAAGCACAATGTTTTAAGAAGAATCAGGCGGCAAAGACCATACGATAAAGCATCAACAGAAACAATAAAAGTTGCAGAAAAAACTACAAGGCCAACAACACCTTCACAAAAACCACCTACACCACATAAACAACAAAAATCACGACCATTTATTTCAAATAAATTTGCAACAACGACTGCATCATTAACAGCTGCCATTGCTGCAGCTCTACTACAAACGACAAATGCTACCACCGCTACACTCACCGCCGCCCATCAAGCACAAGCAACTTCAACATATGAAGTTGTTGATGCATCATCCTTTTCATCATTGTCAGCATCATCACCTGCCATTACACACATACCATCGTCATTATCGATCGATAGCTCACTACAGTATCCCATGGCGGTGTTGGATGGCACTTTAACCCAAATGGAACCAAATTCAACCACAACACATATGCTGCATAATGCAGCTATTTCCACTGCCACATCTGCATTAGCTGTCGCTACTGCAGCAGCAGCAAACAATACACTACTGAAACAAAATGATGGTGGCGGTGGTGGCAATAGTGATGTCAGGGATATAGATAGTGATTGGTTTGATGATGCCATTTTAGCTTTGAAAGCATTTGTCATGCTATTTGTAATAATTGCCGCTATTTTTGGAAACTTACTTGTTATTATTTCTGTGATGCGTGTTAGAAAATTAAGGTAAGTTGATAATTTATTATTTTTCTTTACAATTTTTCTACATAATATATATTTAATATGCAAGATAACACGAGAATAAGTAGAGACTGGTTAAGGTAACCATAATCAAGGAGCAACATAATATGGTTGATTTATATGGAGTCAAGTCATATTACAACATTTTTTTCTACTTTAAATATATTAAAATATAATTTGATCGCAATATGGTATAAAAATTATTTTGAGTTTATTTTTTTATCTCTTTATTTATTTACTAGTTTTAATTTTATTAAATTAAATAATATTTTAACATTTATCATTTCCCAAAAATATTTTTTTAAATCGGCATTAAGTTATAGTTTGAAAAATTTTAAAACAAGTTTAACATATTATGGTTGCCAGTAATATTTTAGTTGTTGTAAAAATAATATTATTTTGTAATAGTTATAAAAACTTAATTGCTATGATAAGTTAAGCATAGCACATTTCGTGCAATGATCATATCGCTCATTTACTTCTAGAACGTCACAACTCAAAAAAATTCATTTCGAGATAATCGCAGGTTAAGTTTTTGACTTGTTCTCACCATCGATAAAAATAACAGACTGCAAGTTTCTACTAGAATTAGTTAAAATGATTCATAATTAAAAAAACTATTAAAGAAAACTTTGCTCAATTATATATTAAAGGGGAGCTCTTGGAAAAACTATGTGGGATGTTTGAATTATGACATTACTGTTGTAAAAATATATCCGATACTGTGTCGTAAACTAAAATATGTCGGTGTTTGTGGAAAGAAAAATGAATTTTCCCTTAATATTTCTCATTAACACAGCCATAATTGAAAATAATACATTATATGCGATAAGTCAATACATTTTAAAAATATCTTTTGTCATATAAACAGTCACAAAACGAAATGTGACAATGTTTTAGAAAGCGATATGATCTTTACGTTATGAACTTTACTCCACAATTCAAAATGTGTCGTTCTTATTGACAAAGATTCCAAACATGAAATGAAATAACGACTTATTCTCTTAAAAGGTGGAGAGTACGAAACACATAAAGCTGAAACTTATACACAATATAAAGTATGAAATGGCGAACAATTCTGTACGACTAATTCTAAAATTTAAAATTTTGAGTTATGAAGTTCTTAAAGTAAATGAGCGACATGTTAATAAAAACAGGTTTATTCGAAATAAAGTTTCTTTTGTTTAATTTTTTCATAACAAACATATATTTTTACGTGAGAGAAGATGCGATGCGAAAGCACTTTCGAAGTGATAGGTAGATTACAATTTAATACTCTGTATTATTTACACAAACACTTTCGCAAAATAATTTTAAAAAGAAGCATAAGCAAAAGAATCACAAAATGAAGTGTCAAAATTTGTAAACAAAAACATTTATTTTATTTAATTATTTTATTATTTATTTCTTATTAATTTTTACACAAAGCCCCGCGGCCAATAAAAAGTATTAACAATAAAATAGTGATAGATTCAGTGGCATAATGGATGGAGGTGGAAAATAAACATAAAATTGAAAATATTATTTTCATTTCTCGAAGATTACAATTCTTCTTCTGCAGGCTCTTTGTTTGCTCTAACAGCATGGGTGGCATTAATACTTTCGCCAAAACATTCCGTTGTTGGCTTCTTCTATATGTAGAATTTTTATTATCTGCTCCCCCATAGTGGAAAGCGGGCAATATTGTGAATTACAACCACCCGTACTAAAAATACTCACTTTATTCTTCCGCATACATAAATAATTATACTGCGTTAGTTACAAATTTTATATACAAACATACCGCTTCATCCCGTATAAGAAGTCCATTGGAATTAAGGTCGTCCGCCAGTTTGGACTACAAATTATTGGAGCGTTGTTTGGCACTGCCGCACTGCAGTTGTCCATTGTCCAAACCGCTGCCTTTGCTGAGTCTGTAACTTTTTCGTAAAAAAATACAGTATACATAGATATAAATACAAAAATTTATTTGTGCTTACTTACATGATTCGTTACTTTTACGTTTGATATTTTTTACGCGCAAGAAATTTGCTCTTAACGAATGATTTTGAAAACTGATGTTTAATAGATTTTTTGTCACGCAACTGGTGTAATGTTTGTGCATCTTTTCTATGCCACCAATTTTTAATAGCGTTTGCAAGATTCAGAAAAGTAGTTTTTTAGAGAAGATTTCTTTAAAACGGCGCGAAACCTTTAAAGAGAAATTATGAAAAATAATTGTGAATTTAATTAATATCGAGGATTGGCCAGAAGACTTGATCAATCTTTACAAAATCCATTCATGAAATTTCTGTAATAAAAATTGTTTAATAGAACACATTCAAAAAATGCTAACCAGTGTCCAGTCACTTAAACTTTACGATATAAACAATTTCTTAAATAAAAAATAATTTACGTTTTTAAATAAATCAAAATGAAATAAATAAATTTTTCCATTTGCAAAAAGATTAAAATTTAACATAAAATTACTAGTAACAGCTGAACTATTTATTTAATTAAAATAAAATAGCAATAAGATTATCCACAAAGTGATGATATTTTATAAATGTATTATCTTAACTTTTGTGTTATTCTATTCTAATTGCCTGGCATCAAACTCGTTCATTATAGTATAAATATCTTGGCAGTGACTTCTTGCATCCTCATACGGTCTAATATTGAAATGAAAATTTATCGTAGACGACGTTAATACCTGTTTACCTTAAGATAAATTGAGACAATTAATTCACTTTGTTGTTTCCAAATCTTTTTATACCCTTCACCATAAAAAGAGATAAAGGGGTATATATAGGTTTGTCATTCCTTGTGTAATTTCTACAATATCCATTTCTGATCATATAAAGTGTATATATTCTGACGTCTTATGCATAGCAAAGTCGATTGAGCGATGTCCGTCTGTCCGTTTACCTCAGCAAACTTGATTTAGGAAAAAAATAATTATGTCAATCGATCAGATATAGTGTCGACACAGGGTGCTATTGCAAATCAGCAAAATCGGTCTATGTTACTCGACACAGCTGGCAAAACGTCATGCCTACCTCTAATTTTTCATGTCATTTGGAACAATAAAGTAACTGCAATCAAAAAAAAATATATATATATATATCAGACCTGGGGGGATTCAATTACATTTCAATTACAATTACAATTACACGTAATGTGTAATTGAATATTTTCAATTACAAATTACAAGTAATTGTAATTGAAATCGGGAACTAAAATCAATTACAATTATATGTAATTGTAATTGAACAATTTTCAATTACAATTACTTGTAATTTGTAATTCAAAATTTGCAATTACAAATTACGTGTAATTGTAATTGGAAATTTTCAATTACAAATTACAAGTAATTGTAATTGTAATTAGGCAATAATCATTACTTGTTATTAAACAAAATTCAATTATATTCCTAAAAATAATAAGAATAACCAAAAATTCTGAAAATTAACTTCTTAAACGCTTCGTATAATTTCAACAATTTTATTAACATTTTTATTAAAGCTTAGAAGAATATTAAACATACTCTGTAAGGTGTATTTCCCAAAGATTATATTTCAGAACTATGCCTTGTATATTATACAATGTACCTATACAATATATATAATATATAGTATGTGCAAAGATAAATATGTGTTCGTAAATTACTTTTATTTATAAAATCAAGCCCGTATTGATTTGGTTTATTTAGAGGAATATTTCAAAGTCATGTAGCCTTTTGCATAGATTTTAGATTTTTTGCAAGGCGAAAACAACGTATTTTATGGAATGTTAATCGCTTCATTGGTTACTCTTAAACTCAAAACCGATAAATTAATAAATGGACACCTAACATTTTTACAACAAGTTACATAATTGCTTCAAGAAAGTCTCTTTAAACGATTTTAGCAATTTTTTAATTAAACTGAAGAAGGTCACGATGCAATTGTTGCTTCAATGTCTTATCCAAACATAAAATTGAAAAAATTTGAACTTAACTTTTACTTGCATCATCTGAATTCATCTCTTAAGCGCTTTAAGAATTATCCTACAATACTAAACGATTTTCTACGATCAAATACTCCCATAACATCTTTAGCGCCAGTTGAAAGGATGTTTTCAATCACTAGTATAATTTTAACACCTAGGCGACAAAGCTTAACGGATGAAAATTTTTAAATAATTGTTTTATTTAAATCAAATAAAAATTTTGTTAAAATTTGCACTTTTTTAATATGTTATCTATATGCATATGTATGTGTTATATTTTCCTTTGTATTATTTGCTTCACTGCGTTTTTTCGTTTTTAAATATAACACCTTATTTATTTTTTTTTAATAAAGTTGTTATTATTTTTTACATGTTTATTATGTGTATGTAATTGATGATTTTTGTAATTAAATATTTTTTGACTAAAAATAATTAAAAAAGTATTCATTACACAATTTTATTTCAATTATGTAATTATGTAATTGAACTTTTCAATTACAATTACATGTAATTTGTAATTGGATTTTTAAATTACAAATTACAAGTAATTGTAATTGAAATTTTTTAATTACAAATTATATGTAATGTGTAATTGAAAAAAAATCGATTTCAATTACAAATATGAAATGTAATTGTAATTGAGAAATTCAATTACAATTACATGTAATTGAGTAATTGCATGTGGAATTAATTACAAAATGTAATTGACATCCCCCAGGTCTGATATATATATATATTTATATATATGAAGCAATAGAGAATTGGCGAGGGCCAATGGCGCTCGCCCATATTTTCCGAGTTACGGGCTTCTAAAGTTTTCAAATTTTTTAAAATGTCAATATGGGTATTATTTTAAAGCTTTTTAAGAGATATTATTTCTTTTTTTTTTAATTTAGAACCGATGTCATATTTATATAAAATTCTGCTTTGTTGTTGTTTGATAAGAATAGGCATAGTCGAATATAGCACTCTTACTTGTTTTAATTAAAAAGAGGTTTTTTAAGAAAGAGCTGCTAAGGAAATATACACTACTGTCCATCTTAACTAGAAACGTCTTCTATAAAACAATTTTTGAATTTATATTATTATCTTATTTTATCTGACAACTTGTGTCCAGCAAACTTAACTTCAATATATTGTAGTTGAGTTAGAAGTGTTTTTAGTTTTTTTTGGTCGCTTGGCAGACAATATTTGTCACAAAAAATTAAAAGTATATAAAAATGTATCTTATTCTTTTTTACTAACTGCTTTTAATCCCCTAAAATGGTTAGAGTGTAATAAATTCTCAATTAAATATACACAACCAAAGTAATAAATAACTCCCTTTCCTCTCAAACATCATTTAAAATTCTAAAAATGTTTATTAAACCAATTATCTCACCTCTTCAGACAGTTGGACAATAAAACCACAATAAATTATTATTTCACATATTTAATGACAAAATAAACAATAAAAATAACAACAAAAACAATGTTAATTGTTAACGAAACGTATTTTTTTATTGTTATTAAACCATTATTGAATGTCCAGTTTCATTAATTATTTTTCAATTAAAATTGCACTTTAGTAAAAACATAAATTAAAAAATTGAATTAATAATGAATGAAAAATGCAAAATAAGCTAAAAACAAATAGCGGAAAAATAAATAATGGCATGACAATTAAAGTGATAATTACGAGATTCAGTAAAATAGGAGAACAAAAAAAATGACAGAAGCAAAAACAAAAAGTATTTAAAAAATTATATGCAGCAATTCTACTAAACAAAGTTTAATTAAATGAAAAAAAAAAAGTTTAATAGGAAGATATGCTGAAATGGCAACAAATTAAAAAGAGTTGTAATTTAATTTTTAATAAAATTCAATTAAAAAAAAAATATTTAGTTTAATTTTAATTGAACTGATATTACAAGCAACCGTAAAAGCATTATAAATTAACAACTCAATGTCTGTCTGCCTTTGCTACTCGTAGAACTTTTCTTATTTTGCATATAAATTTGGGTTACATTTGTATTTTGTTTTTTGTGTATTTTTAGTTTTACAGTGTTGTTTCCAAATTGTCGCTGCGACAAGGTTAAAATCATTTAAACTAAATGAATTTATGCATGTGTCATGAGGTAAATTTTCTGCTTGTTTGAATTTTAGGAAGTAAAAACATTTTTATAGTGAAAATTTTATCTTTGCTAAATTTAGTTGTACAGAAAATTGTAAGCAATAAATAAACTAATTGCAAACTTTAATTGTCTGTCATTAATATTGTAAACGAATTGTAAAATATTGTAAACAACCTGCTAAAGTGTTAAATTTATGGCTGTAATTATTGATATAAAATATTAAAGTTTTAGTAATCAAAGGTTGTTTAATGATAGGGAAATAGTCTTAATAAAAATAATTTAGTCATTTGAATTAAATGCAAAAAAAAATTTTGGACCTTGACAATTATATTTAAATGAGCAATTTGAAAGATATGAAATTGTTTACCTCTATTGTATAAAACAGGAAGGGACAAAGTACGACGATATATTAATCTAATTTTAAAATTTTTAATTAACAACCCGTTATTTTTTCTTGAAGCACAAAATATACATGGTTGCGGTAAGAATACAACACATATTATATTTTAGTTATATGGTGGGAGTCATGTCATTCTATTATAATAATATTTTTGTTATTGGAACCATATTATTGTAAAACATAATAATAATATTATAAAAAAAATAATGAAAAAAAAACTATAAGAAATTAGTTAATTTATTTTAATTTATAAAAGTTTTTTTACTAAGAAAGAATAATTATTTACAAATGTTTGCATTTAAGTCCAACACTATTCAAGTTTTTCTTGACATATAACCAACAATTTTTTAAATAGTAAACCTAAATTTGATGTGCAGAACGCGCTTCATCAAGAACAGCTACCGCGGCCATAAGCCCGAAAAAAACGTTTATACATAAAACAGTCTTTGTCGCTATAATACAATTGTGGTTTTTCTCCATTTAAAACTCATCTTCTTTGGAAGAATAAAAGACACTAATAGCATCTATCAATAATTTCTAAACGGTTTTAGTATAAAAATGGACTGGTTAGTGGATACAACCCTAGTAAAGAGTTTATTATGCAGATTTTTATTTAAACTTCTCAATAGGTAACCTCTAGTATGGTACATGCATAGGTGGTGAAAGGTGTATAAGATTCGGTATAGCCAAGTCGTAAAACATTTTTTTTTGTAAAAACATTTTTTATAAACTAAAATTTTGTATAAAAACCACTTAAACTACAATTTAGTAATACCCTGTTCAGACATGTTTTCTTAATTGAGTCAATTTAGTTTTAATTGCACAATTTAATTTGGTGTTCATGCATGCTCAATTAAGCTTATTCAATTAACACCAGGCATATTTGTTTTACTAGGCAGTGTCGACCACCCTCTTTTTATTACAAAAACAACATGGCTTTTTGTTTTTGCTTTGAAGTTGGAAGTGTCAAAAGCATTTTTGTATGACTCGCTATTATCTTTTTATTTGTTTGTTTATATTTTTTTACTTGCGGCTTGTCAATTTTATGATTTTTTTCTTCTAACTTCTTTTTCTCAGTTTCTTAATTAACTTCTTATATGGTAATTGCGTAAATTCTTTGATTGCGTAAATTCTTTGATTGCTCAATTGAAGCGGGTATAATATTTTAAATAGTGTCTGTAAAAACTAAAATTACTAAATAAATTTTCAAAAATTTGCTGATTATCCTTATTGATTCAGGGTTCCACGAATTAAATAAAAATAGGTTTTTGTTTCGACCTTTAAAATTGAACACCTTAAATTTCTTGTCAATTTTTAAATGTGACTTCAGTTGTCTTCAAAGAAGCGTCTTAAAATAGTCATTCAAAACAACTTTTCCCCTGTGTACCTGTATAGAAATAAAAAAAAATCACTTTCAAAACTTTTAACGAAAACATATAATTAAGCAACAAATTGATCGTAAACATCAAGTAACTTAAGAAATGAAAAAACTTAGCAAAATGAAATATGAAATATAATAATAGAAAAAGTAATATAAAGTTTGAAAAAATTGTTACAATTTGTTTTAACAAAATATTTTAAAAAATTATTTGGAAAATTTTTTCCTTAATTGCTTATTGAATTTTCACCAAAAAAAAAAGTTTTGCTTTCAATTACTTTCTATGTTCTGTCTAATTAAAGGATTTTAACGAAAATTGATTAATGAAAACATAAATGAAATTAAAAGTTTTAGGTAATTTTCTACTTTGATGTGTTTATTATGGAAACATTATCGTTAATTGTAGCGATGCTCTTTATTGCATTAATTTAAAATTTTTTCTTTGAATTACAAAAAGGGGAATTTCTTCCTCTTTAATTTTTTTTATTTAATTTGTATTATATTTATGATCTTAAAATGTGTGAAAATAAATTCAAATAAAAATCCTACACTTAATATTCTAAGGAGGATGACTTACGTCAATTCCAAAAATATTCTTTGTAAATATTAAAAAACAAATTTCTATAATCGAAATATTCTTATTTTTTATTTGTTTTCTTGAATATTTATTAATTGCCTCCACTTTATCCCCAATCACTTTTTTGAGCAGAAGCAAAGTCAATTTTTCATGAGTAGAAAACTTTTAAAAACTTAAAAAAAAGATATTTTTTTTTCATAAAATTCCTTTAGGGACTGAATAAATTTTCCAAATATTTTATTTACGATACGATACGAATCTGTAGCAAAATTATAAAGGGAAAAAATGATAAAAGGAAAGTAAAAAAAAAACTTTTTCTTTGCCAGAAAATGCCATAAAAAAAGAAAAATATTTTATGGATTTCAAAATAAGTAATCAACAGTGAACAGTAAGACACTGGAAATATTTCTACCTTTTGTCTTAATTTATTTTTGAGCGAACCGTTTATTAATTTTTTGTTTTTTTTTTTCGTTGATGTTTATCTAAACTTTCAAAATAGATGCTGATTATATTTCATGTTCACTGAATTATGGATTTATTTTCGCAAATTTTATTTTAAGTATTAAAGAAAGTTTATAATTTTTTTTGCTGCAGATTAAAACACCTTAATAAATGACTCATTACTTAAAGTATTGCGTAAAAATCTTTTGCCGACCTTAATCGCTAACTGTAGTACATGATATTAAGAGTTTTTTAAAGCAGGCAGCTGTTACATAATCCACGCCAAACAGACTTGTAATTAGGAAATTCCTCTTTCTCAAATAAAGACACAAAATGTTGTTAACAGCTACTTTATTCTCTCAGTAATTTGATAAAGGGTGTCCCAAAGAGAACGCAATTTTTAAATTTTAAATAAAATACAGATATTAAAAAAAAAAACGTGAAACTTTATCATATCGTAAAGTAGACAGATGGAGGTTATGTGTGGAACAAGATATCGTGCAGATGGCCGCCGCCGCTTTGCTGGCACACACGCGATCTTTTAATGAAATTTTCAATAACATTTTTGCATAAATGCTGCGGTATTTCATTAATGCAGCGTCCAATTTCCTCTTTTAAGGCTTGAGTCGTCGTCGGCTTATTCGCGAAAACCATCGGCTTCAAAAAACCCCAAGGAAAAAAAAATCTAAAGGTGTTAAATTGCACGATCTAGGCGGCCAATTCTGCTCTCTTAAACGCGAAATAACACGACCGGGAAATGACTGATGCAGCAATTTAATTGTTTCTCTGGCTATATGACATGTGACACCGTCTTGTTGAAACCACATGCCCTCCACATTCATTTCTTCAATTCTAGGCAAGAAAAAAACGGTTATTCACGATACCGAACACCACTGACCTGCCTCATTTTCATGAAAAACAGTCCAATGATTCCTCCAGCCCAAAAACTTCACCACACAGTGACACGTTGAGAATGCATTTGCTTCTCGTGAATCACTCAAGGATTTTCCTCACCACAAATGCGACAATTCTGCCTATTGACGAAGCCATCAGGATGGAAATGGGCCTTGTCACTGAAGATGATTTCATCGGCAAAATCAGCATTTTCATGTTGTCTCTACAATACCCAATTAACGAACTCCCTTTGCTGTCCATGGTCAGCTGGCTTCAGTTCCTGAGTCAATTGAACTTTGTATGCATGAAGATGCAAATCTTTCGTCAAAATTCGCTGCATAGTAGATTTGGAGACATCAATTTGCTGAGCTCGGTGTCGAATTGAGGTGGATGGAGTTTTAGTTTACATCATCACTTACAGCTGCGACATTTTTGGTCGATCGACCTGGTCGAAGGCGCGTTGTTGTCTTTACATCACTAACAGACCCAGTTTCGGCAAATTTATCCATTAATCTCTTTACAGTTGACTCTTTTGGAGCATTATTGTGACCCCAAAATGATCTCAATTTGCGAACTGTAGCCGCAATCATTTCACAAAACACATGGGGACAAAGCCCACGGTAGATTATAGAAAAATCCATAAAGCTCCCGGGCTAAAGTTCATTCCTGTAAATCTGGAATCTTTAATTCAGGACAAACATTGTTTAAATTATAGGATATTTTGTACCAAAATGCATGTTTATCTACAAAGACACTTAAGCCTACACATTGGTAACAATTGGTTTACTGACCGTGCAAATAACTTCAAAGCAGTGGGTTGCAATTGGGTGTGAAAGCGGTGGGGGAAAGTGTTTTTGTAGGAGGTGGTTAAGTGTTATTTAGATTGTGTTTTCAGCTGTAATAGAAAACAAAATAAGCTTTTAAAATCACTTAAACTCAGCAGGGTTTTTTTATTTTTAAGACACATGTTTGTTGCCCCTTCAAACAAGATAATAACAGATAATAATTTTCAGCAAATGCTGCAAAAAAATAAAACAAAAAACAATATCTTTTGTTTTAAAAAATAAAAAATGAGGAGAATGCTTATTTTGATTAAAATTTATTTTTTTTTTTAAGAGAAAGAAAAAGTAAAATATTAAAGGAAATCCTGTTTCAGGTAAACGTGTTCGTTGTTGACATGATTTTTTTATATTATCATTAACAGCAGAGGGGTTGTAAAAAACTTTGTTTTAGAAATAATTTTTTTGCTGTAATGAAATAAATATAGTAAACATTTTTATAAAATATTTTCTTAAAAGCTTTATTTGCAGATTTTTTTTCTTTTCATTTCTTGTGACATAAAACTTTGTATAATAATTCATTAACAAAAACAGCGGACACTTTTAGAAACCGTAATCAACTTCAGTTACCACAGCTTTTTACTTTGGTTTGTTTTTGACAACTTATTTAGAAAGACTCAGCGATGGTGCAAGTGATAATGTTTTTTATGATGAGAGGGTCGTCAAGCAATTTTCAATAGAGTTGAAAAATGAAAAAAGAAAAAAGAACAATTATTATTTATATCTTTATGTCAGTATTAGTGAAAGTATTTCTTTAAACGTTCCTTAAATAACCATATCATATCAGTGAATGTTAATGATGCAAAATCTGCCTAAAACAAATGAAAATTAAAATTTTCAACAAAATTGCTCTGAAAGCTAATGTCTACTACGGCTTACGTCTGCATTAAGATATGACATATAATCAACCTAACGCAGAAGGGAATGTAAGCAAAAATCAAAAAGTGGCTTGTTTGTTGGTAATTTTTGTTAAAGCCTTAACATTTCTGTATTGGCTTCTTAAATACCTCTCATTTTGTTTTTCAAGTTTTTATTCTTAAAGGAAATGTTTTTGGCTTTTCTAAAAATTTGGATAAATATTTTCTGATGAGCTGGCTTAAGAAACCGGCGAAATACGTAAAGATACCTGCTTTTCCAAACCAACAAATAAATTGCATTTTTATTTAAAAATTTTATAGGATTAATATTATAAAAATTCCCAAAAATAATTTTTAATTTTTTCTGTTAGATTTTTTATTAAAAAATATTTTCGTAAGATTGTTATCAACATGTTAACCGCCATTTATTTTTTTTAGCCGTCACCACAAAAAGTAGAAAAAGGGTATGTCTAAGTTTGTCATTCCATTATTAAAATCAACAATATCCATTCGCATAGCGAAGACGATTAACCGATGTCCGTCTGTTCGTCCGTCTTTTGGTTGAAATCCATTTTTCTAAGAAACCAGTTCAGCTACAGAAAATTTAAATACAGCAATTGATCAGACATAGTTTCGAAAATGTTTCTATTTAAAATCATCAAGATCAGTCCGTGTCCTTCGATGCAGCGGGGAAAACACTACACCAGCCTCTAATTTTTCCATATCATTTGGAACAAATTTAGTTTAGGGAGAAACTCCAATAAAAAATATACATGCCGCGATAGAGCAATAAAAACTAAGAAAAAAAATCAAGCGTTATCCCATATTTTCCGAATTATGGACCTCTGAACTTTTCATAGAAAAGTACGATTGCAAACCATATTGTTTTAGATATCAACATGGGTCCTATTTAAAAGAGTTTAAAGAGATCTTTAAAAAAATACTATAATTTTTTAAATGATTTCCCTATTAGAGCCGATAACAATTTTTTATGTAAAATTATTAATAGTTCTGATTTTTATTTTTTTACTTTTTAATTCTCTGTCACCCCAACATTTTTTTTTTTTTTTGATTGGAGTTACGAGTACTTCACTAAACTAGATTAACATATATGGTGAATGGTATATAAGATTCAGCAAAGCCGAACATAGCATTCTTACTTGTTTATAAATAAACCAGCAGTGCCCACGATTTCGTCTGCGTGTCATTTTTAATTATAACAAATGAATTTAATTAATTAAATTCAATTTTATTTTACTTTTTAAAAAATTTTAAGATAAAAAAAATATTTACAAACGTATGCGGAATGTAATGCTGTATTTTTTGGATCGCTACGACGAATTACAGAGAGAACAGCGAAGAAATGCTTTGGAGTCTGAAAAACTATTTTAATCTTGTGGTACTGAAGGAGCTTGCTAAAGTGGAAGCACCAGAGATTTTTTGCAATACAAAGCTGAAATAA
The DNA here is from genome assembly GCA_916610165.2 of Gymnosoma rotundatum. Classification (NCBI taxonomy): domain Eukaryota; kingdom Metazoa; phylum Arthropoda; class Insecta; order Diptera; family Tachinidae; genus Gymnosoma; species Gymnosoma rotundatum. Next base: position 46,898,130 of record OU744336.1, on the reverse strand, counting down.
GGCCAAATATATCAAAGGTGGCCTGATCTGATTTCACTCAGATCGGCGACCTTTATTTACAGCTTTTGGTTTTGACATTAATTTTAAACAATACTGAATGTTTTCGCCGCCAAAAAAGGATTTCGCAGTGTATAAGTTTTTTATTTCCATTTCAAAAATCTGTAAATTGGGTTATAAATTCTTATACCATTAAACAGATTCTTTTCATTTTGTTTTTCCAAGCTCTAAAAAATAACTTAGAGGTAAGAGGGTGTGTTTTAAAGAGGCACCACATTGAACGAAAGTCTGTAATTTAAAAGAAAAAGCTATTTTAAAAAATCATAGCCTCAATCGTAAAGTAAATCACATTAAAAAAAAAGATTTATTTTATGCAAAATGTTACAAAACGTTCAAAGTGCTCTCTAATGTCATAAATTATTCAGACAAAAGAAAAATGTTTGCTCTTGATACAGTTAAAAAAAAACCTTTAAAATATTTTATCTTCTGCCGTTACGAGTAAATAAATAACCGAATTTCCATTAAAACGAACAGAAATCCATAGTTTGCACTAAACAGTGCTGAACGAGCTTTTATTTAATTGAATTTGAAGTGATTATTCTTTTTATACCTTAAATATATTTTTTTAAATTAATTTATCTGGAAAAAAATTATTTATAGAATTTAATATTAAAACTTTAAGCTATAAAACTAAAGCATATGAAAAAAAAATAGAAGCTTAAAAAATCATCTACAAGAGACAATTTTTAACAAATAAACTATTCGGGCAACTGCAACATATATTTTAATATTAAACTCCTTCATACATTTCCCTTTAGTATTTGATCTACTTGTCTAATTGAAAGTTTAAAACACTAAACATTACTTCTGAAATATATCTGTCTATTGTAAAAAATTAATTTTAAATAAATATGTCAGAATTTCTAAAACAATCAAATTTTAATTATCACATTTCAATCAACATTTAATTAGCATTTCTGAACCTAATTTGGCAGAATTATGAAAACTTGTTTGCACCAGTCAGGTTTTTATTTATGCAGAGTATTTAAGATTATTTAAAGTATTTAAGGAAAAAGAAAGTTAATAAGATTTTAGCAAAAGTCTTCGAAATGCTAAAACTCTATTTATTTATTTAACAAATTTTATGACCATAATTAAGTTTAACAAGTTGTATTATAACAAAAACAATTAATTTCTAAAGCAATTTGCTTAATAGCAATTTTTACATTAATTCCCTCAAAATTACTAAAAGCAATTAAAGAGAATTTAGAATTCAAACTTTTAACATCAAACAATTAAATAAAGCAATAAATTTGCATTTAAGTTAAAATTTGCAGTCATTAAGAAAACTCTTGCTTTGGCTTTGGCTTTTCTTTTTATCTTTCTCTCACTACAAATATGACAATACAGCTGAAAAAGCATAAATACCAAAAAAAAACCGAAACAGGATATTTCTAACGTAAATGGCTTCATGAATATTTGATATGAAATGGCATTTGACCCATAAAAAGAAAAAAGAAAATGCTAAAAATTTGTTACAAAATCCTACAAACTTAAATAAACATAAGAGCTTTTGAATACTTATTTACCTCTTTCTTTATATTTAATCCTCGTTGCTATTATTTTGTTACACAATTTTTAGATGATTTTTTCTTCTTCTTCTTTGTCTCTTTACAGAATCATAACGAATTATTTTGTAGTCTCTTTAGCTATGGCAGATATTATGGTCGCCATGATGGCCATGACATTTAACTTTAGTGTACAAGTAACAGGACGGTAAGTACTGCAAAAATATATAAAAAATATATATTTTCTATTTTGTAATTTAACATAAATTTTTACACATACGTATATATCTACTATAACAAGTAATTTGCGGTTAGGGTTGAAAATTTGTCATTGAATTAACAAAGAGGGACAATCACTAGTTTATTTGTTAAGCAGTGTAAGCAATAACTTTAATGAATGGTTGCCAAAAATATACGCTCTTCAAGTGTTAAAAAATGTTTTATAAAAAAAAGAAATTTTGATTTTTTACAAGAATTAAATAAAATTAATTTCGGCTTAAATCCATTTACGTTTAAATTTCTAAAAAATTTTAAGAACATCTTTCAACAAATGTGTGTGTGTAATATGAAAATTCGTACACAATCATATATTTATAAATTAAGATATCTTAAACTTTCATACTCTTTTTCTCACAATATTGTAGATGTTTTTTCATTATCATACTGATTGTTATGAAGGAAGTATGAATGCGCACTGTGCCTTGTGTGAAATTATTTTTTTATGAAATCATTAGTTAAATTGCTTGATATTAAACGAAATGAACTACATTTATTTCGGCTTAAGTTAATTTTTATTTATTTTTAAAAAAATTTTAAGAAAATTATCTTTTATTTTATTAATTGGACGCAAAGAAAAAACATGGTTGAGGTAACCATAATCTAAGAACAACATATTATGGTTGTATTATATGCGTATTAACAAATCATAGTATTGTTACATTTAAAATAAAGCTGGTCTTGCAACCATATTGTTGTCAAGCATAACCATAACATGGTAAAATCTAAAAATAATTGTAATAAAATATAAACATTAAATGGTTAAATTTGAACATCATAATATTGTTGAAAGTATCATGATATATAATTGAATTATAATATAGTCTCGTAACCGCAAATATTTCCTAATATAATTTGTTTAATTTTATATTGATTTGTCACAAAAGTTATTGAGAAACTTATACTCACAAAAAAGGCACTTATTGGCTTATTGAATTGGTTTCACAAAAATAAGAATTTATGTGCTTACATACAACATATACGTACATATATTTCAACTATTTTTGAAATATTTTGCTTACCTTTTTATTTGTTTTCATTTTTAGTATATTATTGTTAATTGTTTATTTTGTACATAAATTTTTATTTTGGTAATTTTCTCTAGCAATAAAAACAATTTCAACTTTAAGCTAACAAAAAATTACTAAACTGTTAGAAAAGCATTCTGTCAAGATCTAGAAAAAAACATTTTTAAGCGCAAACATTATTTTGTTAGCTTTTAATCATACTCTGATTAATAAAAACATATTATTTTTAAATATATTATATTATTTTTAATAAGTTATAAAACTTTGGTTGTGAATTAAATTTCTTTACATTGAACCAGCCATGTTGTTCTTTTTGTGCCCAGTAACCATATAATGGTTAAATATCAAGAAAAACGTGTTTATGGTGACTGAAGTATTGTTAAAAATAACTTTAATCTGTTATCTACAACTTTACAATGTTACAAAGAAAATATTATGTTTGTTGTGACCATATCCAAACCATGTCTTTTCTTTGCGTGATGGAAAAAACTGATATTGTGACTTAAGGAATTTGGTAGCTTCACACAAACCCAATTTTTATTTGCAATTAACTTTATTTATCCGCCTCACGACTTGACATGTATCTATATAAAAACACATGCTACTAACCGTTTTTCAAAAAAAAAAAAAAGTTTTTAAAGATACTATAATGTTAAAGAACGCACAAATTAGTCTAAAGACTTACAATTAAAATCATAATAGCTTCCTTTTTCTCAAAGTACCTTAAATGTCTCAAAGATATTCCACATTTGAAATATTCATATTCAGCCCAATTATAAACAAAAAATCCGTGCGAGTTTTTTTCTCTTTTCCCTTTTCTCCCATTATAAATTTTTTTCCATTTTCGATGGCTGCGAAAAGTGAAAAAAATGCGGGGGAAAAAATAGGTATTATTAATTATAAAAGAAAAACAGTGTGTAAATAAAATAAATAGCTTCCTTCAAATTACGATGATGCAACTTCTTTACTACTTTGTGGAGGAATCTTTTCTCGAGAAAAATGTTTTACGTGAGGAGGAATTTCCCTGAGAATGTTCATGATTGGGCTGATTATTTACATTAGTTACCTTGAATTTCCTACGTATTAAATGTGGTGTTTAAAAATACTTTATTCTGGATTAAAACTACGGCTAAGGTAAAGTTAATATCTGTCAGTATCATAACCGTAGTAGCTTTCCTTAAATTTAAACTACAAGATATTCTAAACGTCAAAGGACAAATCATTCCGTAACTCCCTCACTTAAATGATTTTTTTTTTTTAATAAACTGCCATCCAAGCCATTATTTGAGTTGATAAAGAAATGCCTTACAAATCGCATCGGTGGAGAAAATAATGGCTTATTTTTTTGTTTGTTTTGGGATGTTGCTAGTGATTATAAATTCATTAAGGCAAGGAAGAACGCCGAATGTTTTCGCTTAGAAATCATGTCATGTTTTCGATAATTACTACACTTCAATTCGATTGATAATGTGTACATGCGATGACATGGATTTTTTCGCTTGGAACTGTATGCGATCCCTGTCTTTCGTTACGCAAACTGCCACAGAAATTTAACAATCAATGTGATAGAAAAGAAATAGCTTGTCAAAACGTTTCCTGTACAGTAGTATGGAATGACAACAAAGTTTTTAGTATGTCATCCACAATGGTCGAAGTAAAGCCATTTATTTTGGTGGAAAGACAAATAACAGAGAATGCACCAACCATCGAAGGGTTTAATAACCCTACATCTACCGGCCGTTATTATATCCAAATTAAATCACGTAAATTGACAAATCACTTGATTTACTATGTGTGCAATATGGCAATAAGCTTCACTTTGAAACAAAGCGATTGGAGCCTAACTTAAAGTTGCATAAATTTGTAACTAAAATTACACATTGCTTAGCAAAATCTGGCTGTAAAATGCAAGTGGAGAACAAACTAAAATGTTATATTAAAAGCCAAAATACTGCGAAATATAATCGACCGTTGACTACTCATCTTTTATCACGTTGTTACAATCGAGTAGATACCGTTAGGGGTTTGCCAAAGTTTTGAAAAGAATGAAAACGGCGATGTCAAAATCTCTAACGCACGTGACAAACATATGCGTCTCTACCAATTATTTTTATTTTTTTTTGATCGAAACTACGGCAGGGCTTGGCTGCTTTTTTAAATTTGCTCGCCTACAGAGCAAGAATTATTTTTATGTATACTTAACTCACTGTTGGGATTTGAACACATGATATTTTATACCGCTTGCATACTTTTAAAATGGCAAATAAAAATCATGTTCACCCAATGTCTTTTGTTAATTAAGATTAAATATTATTAAAAATTTTATTTATTTTCGAAGTATTTATAAAGGCCCTTTGAAGGATGAACGGAAAGATAAAATGTATCCAGACATTAAAACATCACTCCAAAAATTTGATGAATTTGAACCTCTTTCGTAAGATTCAAAAGAGCAATAAATTTTTTCTAAATGGCCCAAAGGGTATCCTGTACACTAAAATCTTTTATACTAACTTTAAAGGTGGAATGTCATAATGTCCAAGGACATAATGAACATTATGTCAATTTCTGGTGCGACATAATGTCCATGAACACTACGAAGCAACATAATGTCCGTAGAGTCATAACGTGCATGAATATTATAGGTATAGAAAACCATTTTAAGTTATACCATAGAAAAGAAACGTTTCTCGCCCTGCCGAAGGGCGGACATTATACACTTTCATAAGTGGCACTGTGTCCATACTAAAAATGACACAATGTTCATGGACGTTATGATGTTTTTCCAAATGACATAATGTCCATGGATATTATGTGTGTGACATAAAATCCATGGACGTTATGTCTGTGGACACTAAGACATGCCACCAGGGTAAACATTTGCACATATGTGCTGTAAATAACTACATATTTTTACTTAAAACAAAATTTAAATGAAACACAAAAAGAAAATATTTTTACAAAAAGAATTTGCATAAAAATACATGTCTCTTGTATGTGTAGGAAGAAGTATTAAAAACGTTGTGAAAAAGAAATCATAATACGGAATAGTAACAAAAAAAAATGTGCATAAAATAAGATAAAAAATATAGTAGTTGGCTTGAGAAGGTCATATGTAGAAAATTTAAAAAAAAAAAATAATAAAGTGAAGGTGAGCAATACATTCAGGAGATTCACATTTGTAATTTAAATACGTAAAGTGCCGTAAAATCTATTTAAAGTGAAAATTGATTTAAATAAACAGGACATGAGTATGTTAACTACACGCAGAGAAAAAACATGGTTGAGGTAACCATAATCTAAGAGCAACATATTATGGTTGTATTATATGGTTGTTAACAGAACATAGTATTGTTACATTAAAGCTAGTGTTGCAACCATATTATTTTCTAGCATAACAATAACATGGTAAAATCTAAAAATAGTTATGTTATAATATAAACAATAAATGGTTACATTAAAACATCATCATATGGTTGAAAATGTCATGTTATATAATTGAATTATTATTATTGATTTGTTACAAAAGTTATTCAATAACATAAATGCACAAAAAACAATTCATTGCTTATTATATATAATTAAAAGGCTTAAACACATAGGCTACAAGAATCATTTATAAAAAAAATATATATAACTTACAAGCACAAATAAAGGCATCTTATCTGCATACATTCCCATGTGAATATCCATTTATGGAGTAAACGTGATATTCTCGTATTGAAGATATACGGTACGTAATGGTACTTCGGTACTGACTACACATTTATCCAAGACTTCTAATACGTTAATCTGCATCTGGCAACTATTGTTGATGTATAATATGATAGCTTTAAATAAAAAAAAATACGTAAATGGTTCCACAATTGTGCTTATAACACCAAAATAAAGATTTATATGCTAACATACATACATATGTATATTTCAACTATTTTTGAAATGCTTTGCTTACCTTTTTATTTGTTGTCACATTTTCTGTATTATTTTTAATTGTTTATTGTGTTCACACATTTTTAGTTTTTTTAATTTTCTCTAACAATAAAAACAATTTCAACTTTAAGCGGACAAAAATTACTAAATTGATAGAAAAAAATTCTGTCAAGACCAAGAACAAAATATTTTTAAGCGGAAACATTAATTCGTTTGCTTTTAATCATACACTGATTAATTTTATATTATTATGGTTAAATATATTATATTATTTTTAAGAAGTTATAAGACTTTGGTCGTAGTTCAAATTTTTTTACGCTAAACCAACCATGTTGTATTTCTTTGGGCACAGTAATCATATAATGGTTAAATATCAACAAAAACGTGTTTGTTGTGACTGAAGTATTGCTGCAAACAACTGTAATTTGTTCTCTGCAACTTTACACTGTTACAAAGAATATATTATGGTTATTGTGACCATATCACAACCATGTTTTTTCTTTGCGTGTACATATGAACGTATTCAAGTTTTATATGTTTTCAGATAGATAGACTTTTATTTGGTTCAATTGTTTATTTAATTAGAATTAAATTATTATAATTTAATAAGATAATTGACTAATAATTGAACGGAAAAATTTATTTTTTTTTCTATTAAACATAATAAAAAGAATTAAAAGTTTAATTAAATTTTAAACCGAAATCGAATAAAACCTTTAAATGGTACAAAAACTTGTGCAATACTCAAATTAATGGAATTTAAACTGTTGCAAATCTGCAGTTCACTAAAAGTATTAAAATTTCATTATTTTCTTTTTTTTTGCATAATCTTCCCCCACTCAGCGAAATTTAACAAAGAATTTAAAAGAAAAAAAAAATATCACCATCAAGATATTCATTAATATTTCAACATTTGCATACACAGAAATAACAAACGTTTCATTAATACTCATGGTTTGGTTATGTTAAAATGAATGTTTTTTTTTAACGATAAAACTTTAAATTTTACAATGATAAATGCGTGCAAGTGCATGTTTCTTCTTTTTTTTTTTCATATAAACATTGGCTTTCAGCACAGAACAAACAATTGTAAAATCAGTGAATAATTCATCATGCAGAAGCACAACTAAACGTACAGAATTTATATACCTACAACCATAAAATTTATTTTATAAAACTAATTTTATATGCATGACTATATACGAGTATGCATAACGGCTACTTTTATGTTTTTAAAACTTTAAGGTTATTTCTGTACAGATAGTGCTGCCTTTTCGTCACATGTCCTGAATATGTGACTTAATTTAGTGAAAATATTTTCTTTTTTATTTCCACGAATAATTTTGTGAATTAAAATAATTTTTAAAATTACAATTATAATTAGTGAAAAAATTACTATTAATTTTTTGAAGTAAAATCTCGCTTTTTTAATGCAAAAATATAACAAAAACTCAAAGGACTTTTATAAAAAAAAAAAATAAATAAATAAATAAAAATAATAATAATAAAAAATCCCGTAACCATTGAGTAATTATTATTTTTTTTCTTTTATTTTTGTACATAAACATTGCTATTGGAAACCATTCAAATGTATTCGGAGGACGAAAAAATGAAAACAAAAATTTTTATATAAATTTTTACAAATAACATTCATGCACATGCAAATGCCTCAATATGAAAACTTATTATTGTTTGGAATCTTTTTATACCCTTCACTAAAAAAAGTGGAAAAAGGTTATAAATAAATTTTTCATTCCGTGTGTAATTTCTACAATATCCATTGAGCAATGTCCGTCTGTCCATCGGTCCAGACAGGCGTCCGTCTGTCTTAGTGTTGAACAATGCAGTAACTGCAATATAAAAAAAAAATATATGGGGCAATAGGAAATTAAAAAATAAAAAATCAAGTGAAAAATTTGACGCTCGCCCATATTTTCCGAGTTACGGGGCTCTGAAATTTTCAAATTTTTTTAAAATATCAATATGGGTATCATTTTCAAGCTTTTGAAATACTAAAATTTAAAAAAAAATTTTTTTTAAAACCCGATGTCATTTTATGCAAAATTATATAGATGCAGTACCAAATATTTTTTTTGTTTATTTTTTGTTAATCTACATTAATTATGCTTGAGTTTTTGTTGTCTTTTTGTTTTATTGGTTGAATATAGTTTTCATTAAATTAATTTGGCTTGAGACTCTTAAATTTTTTCAGTAATCCATTTCATTTTCTCGTCATAAATAAAAAAATTTCAGGAGAATATCATTAAATATATATATTTGAAGGAATCAAGCCCGACTAAAGTAGGCGAACATATAAAAGATTACAAATAATAATAATTTAATAACAAATGCTTTTATTATTTTATTTAAAAGTACATATCAAAATTATGCTTAAAAAATTTCTTTTTGTGTAGAAGAAGGAAAAGAAATATATTTACAAATACTTTTTTCGATATGGTGATGAAGATATAATGAAGTTAGATTATATTATTTTTATAAAACCGACGAAATTCTTTTTTTATATTCAAAAATTGAGAGATAAAAAAGTTTTCTATTTTTCTTTTTGGTTTGGTTTATGTTTGAATAAGATATTTATGTATTTGGTGTGGTGAAAGCCAGAGGGCAGTATCTAATTTTTATTTCCAGTATTCAAAAGTGATTTAATCTCCAAAGGAATACATGATAATACTTTGTTTAACAGCGTTCCAGATTAACACTGGTGAGTATAAACATTATATGGACGTCAAATCGATAACATAGTGGAACCCGCAAAACACAAATTTTACAAGCACAAGTTATTATTTAGTTTTTTTCTACAATTTGTTGATAATTTTTTTGATAAGAATATTTGATAAGGCCTGCTATTAATGATGTAAATTCTATGTATATATATTTTTTTGTCGCGCGTAATGACTTTTCAATAATTTTTAATAGTAAAAATATCACAATGATTTCACTAACTTGAGCTTTTTTTTCTGTTACCATGAATTTTTGTGATTGCGGTTTATTTTAAATTAGAGCAAGTGATGGTAATGTAGAAGATTATCCATTTGTTTTTTATTTTATTTTGTTTTTTATTTTTATTGTATAATTTGTCTTCAATTGACATAAAATTTATACTAATGGCAGAATCATTAATTACTATTCTAAAGACAGTAAAAGAATTATAAGAAATGCAGCTAAAAATTTCATAGAAAGGTTACTTATGATAAGTGATATTGAGTTTCATAAAAAGAATAAAAAAAAATATTAGAAATATATTAAATAATAATAATTTTCCAATTTATCTTACAAATAGATTCATCAGGCAATATATAAATAAGAATAATTTAAATACAGAAAATATGATTGAACCAAAAATGTTTAAGTCTTTGATTTATGTACCTGAAATATCAGAACAGTTAGAGAAATCAAAAAATTTTTACTGCAATACATTAAAAAGACAATTTAGTAAAACTAAACTTAAAATACCAAATCTAGAGTTATCAACTTTAGTCTATAAAATTCCTTGTAGCGAAAATGATAACGAGATTTTTAATAAAGTTTATATAGGAATAACAAAAAATAAACTAAAAACTAGAATTGTTGATCATAAATCTGATTAAAGATATAGAAATAGACAAAAAAACTGCATTATCATCTCATTGTACTAGATTAAATCCATATCCTAATTTTGAAGATGTTTCAGTAATAAACACAGTAAACAATTATAAACGGCGTTATATGTTAGAAATGTTACATATAATTAATACACCAATAGCACACAGAATTAATTTTAAGGCAGACACAGATAATTCAAAATTGAGCTAATTTATAGAAACTTGATAAATAAAAAAATAATATTGTATTTTATTTTTGTTTCAAAAAATTTTTATATGACAAAATAACTTTTTGTTTTTTATTTTATGTTAGTTTAAAAAACTTTTTTATAACTTTTTTGTTGTTTTTTTATGTTCATATAAATACTTGATTTTCCTGATGATGCTACACAAGGGAGTAGCGAAATATTGAAAAAATAAAAACTAAAAATAAAAAGACCTTGTGCTTGAAAATAAATTAAAAAATAAAAGTAGATATTTAAAAATATATAAAAAATCCGGAAACGGGCTATAAAATAATGTAGGATAATGTAGTACACCGTGGTCTGCTAATGTGGCATAGTGCACCATATTAACCGCTGAAGTGGTTGTTTTGTCGCATTGTGACAATTTTTAAAAGAAAAAAAATAAACCCCAAGTATTTATTTTCAACAAAAAATATCAAATTTTAGATAAGCTAAAGCTGCCTATTATATTTAAAATTTTTTTTTAACCAACTGAGAAGTGGACAAAAAATTAATAAACACAAGCATTAAAGCTTAAACCAAATACTAATAATCAATAGTGACTTTATTTTTGCTTACATTTCTACATACACGTGGTTGGTTTTTTCCAACTCTACGTGTAGTTGTAAGAAGTAATCAAAATAAAAAGCACGCGGCAACACCATACATTTGTGTTTATAATAAACTCGAAAATATAGTGAGTTGCCAGAGCTTTTTTGCACAGGCACTTGCAATTTTTATTTAAAATGATTTTTGGGAATAATTATTTTATATTAGTTCACTTTTCAATGTGCTAATATCCCAAATATTTTAAATAAAATCAAATATTGATTATTAGTGGTAAAGCTAGTTCCTATGGCCATTTCGTTGATTGCTCAACTCAACTCATCAGGGAACCTTCTACCATATTTTAGATAAGCTAAAGCTGCCTATTAGGGAAGTGCCTGTGCAAAAAAGCTCTGGCAACTCACTATATTTTTGAGTTTATTATAAACACAAATGTATGGTGTTGCCGCGTGCTTTTTATTTTGATTACTTCTTACAACTACACGTAGAGTTGGAAAAAACCAACCACGTGTATGTAGAAATGTAAGCAAAAATAAAGTCACTATTGATTATTAGTATTTTGTTTAAGCTTTGATGCTTGTGTTTATTAATTTTTTGTCCACTTCTCAGTTGGTTAAAAAAATTTTTAAGTATAATAGGCAGCTTTAGCTTATCTAAAATATGGTAGAAGGTTCCCTGATGAGTTGAGTTGAGCAATCAACGAAATGGCCATAGGAACTAGCTTTACCACTAATAATCAATATTTGATTTTATTTAAAATATTTGGGATATTAGCACATTAAAAAGTGAACTAATATAAAATAATTATTCCCAAAAATCATTTAAAAAAAAAAAAATATCAAAATCAACTTAATAGTGACTATAGAGAGCGAGTTAGGCCAGACATCATTCAGGAGCAGAAGCTTGTGTTTTTTTTTGCAGAGATTTATAAATAATGGCGATATAAACCCGCCTTCAGTTTTGATACAAGGGATAAGCGACATCAGCCATCAACGCTCAGCTGATGTCATAGTTCTTTTTCTAGACATTATATGATCCTGAAATCACAATAAAATCCACATTCTTGATTTGGGTTAATGAAAATTGCGCTTTATGTACACACAGAAAAAAGATTGGTAACAATTCGCTTGATACGTTTAAAATTCAATTATTACTATAACAATTTGATTTTTAATATTAATAATTTATAGTTTTGATTTATTTTTTATATTAAAAACTAACAAATGATATTTGCTTCTAAGTGTTAGTTGTAATACCTCTTGGAAAAGTTAACATGACCGATTTGTGTCTTTACTAAAATCTATTCTATTAAATGGAAGATGCAACTAAATTTATTCAATACATTACTACTGAAAACCAAATTTTGGAAGTAAGAATCATAAAACTCGATTATATATTCTGAAATCGAAAAATGTTTGACACAATATAAATAAAATTTGTACACATTACAAAAATCAAAAATATTTTAGTTCAAAAATAAAAAGATTTATTAAAAGTGGTGAAAAGTTCTCCAATATTGGTAAATGGTAAGTTCAAAATTATCTCAGAAAGAGATTTATATATAAAAATAATTTTATAATATTTAATTTATAACGCAGCGCAAAACGTGCGGTATGAGATAGCAAACTGAAGAAACTATGTGGAAAAGAAGAAATCATGATGTAAAGGATGAAGAAATTGCATTCAATGGTTCGAATCATGAAAATTATAATGTACATATAATCTTCCTCCTATAATTTATTATTAAAATAAAAGTAAATATTAAAAAATTATTTTGTTTTGTTTAATTCACAATAATATTTTATAATCACCCAAGAATCATTTTCTAAAATAGTTGTGACTGCTATATTTATTCAGTTACTACAACCGAATTCACGATAATACACACAACCGACAAAATTCGATTGGCAACGAATTCGGTTCTTATAACGAATTTCTTTTCTCTGTGTACTGTTCTTCATTAACTTATATTTCTTTTTTTTTTTTTAATTCATGTTTCTCTTTATTGAAAAATAGAACAGGAGCTACACTTGTGCCAGTGCATTATTATTAATGTTGAAATATTGACATATCGTGTAATCTTGTCAAAAAGCAGTAAATTGTATAATAAAATTTTAACCGAATTATTATAAATTGCTGGAGGGAAGGTATAGTATATAGTATAATTGCAGAAAGTTCTTTAATATTTTGTTCGCTGCTTTGTAGTGCGCGGCACTTTAAATGTTTCATGCCAAAATAATTGCCCATTTTTGATTGCTTTACTTGGAAAGCTTTCGCCATATTATCTGGCAATCATTTGATATTTTTTGTGAGTAATACAAAATTTGCGTAAATTCCACTGATGCGCTACATGAGCTGTAGCGAAATAGTTATATGAATATGCTTTCCCCGGAGATTTATTTTTTTTTTCTTTTAAATAATAAATATGTATTTCATGAGAATATTATGAAATATTTATATATGAAGGAATCACGCACAATCAAAATTAATAAACATAAACTCCAAAATTTTTTTTGAACAAAAAAATTTATCACGCCGCTATAGAGATTTTTTTTAACTGATTAATTAGATATTTAGCAAAATTAAAATAGTCTTTTGGTTTTTCAATTTTATAGGAATACTGAAAAATTTAACTTGATTTCGTGTCTTTTTTGCTTTTGGTTTTTCAGAAACGCTGCTTTACCATACCTCCATAGTCGACTGAGCGTTTATACAAAAAAAAATTTTGTCATGCATTGTTAATATTTATATCGTCAGTAAAAGTTATTTACAATTCCATCTCTAGGTATACATACTGAGTTTTCCAGCTGTATTGTTTTCGAATACTTAACTCAAAATGTAATTAAAATGTTTGCAGAATGCTCAATTTGTAGGTACCTTTTTATCAACATTTTGTTGTTTAGAAATATACAAAAAAGGTCAATTGATATAAGGACCTTCCATCTCAGTTTTGATTTGTATTTGTCATCTTAACTTTTGGTTACAGATGTCTTGGAAATAGCACTCTTTAAGACCGAGAAAACTGTTGGCACTCACATTCCATTTAATGTTGCTTGTAGTCTTCGTACAATGCTTGACATTAAAACCTATCTGTTCACCTAAATTATAATTTTGTTCGCATAGAAGTTCTTTTCCTGTACTTTGTACTCTGCTGCAGTAATCACGATTCTTCTAAATAAAACTATAAAACTTTTGTACAAAGCAAATTGTTAAGCCTTAAATTATAATAAATTAAAACAAAATTTTACAACTCTTACTAAAGAAAATCAGGTTTTGAAAGTGTTTGAAATTAAATGAAAATTTTTACAATTGTTTTAAAATTGTGTTAGAAAAATACCAAAAAATAAAATAAAATAAAATAAAAAAGAGCAAACACTTGAAACATAATAATAAAGAAACTAAAGTAAAATATTTAAAACTAAAATAATACCTAAACACTACTAAACCCAACAAACATTTATAGACTTCAACAACAACATACTTAAGCATTCAATCAAATGGAAGCAGCCGGCATTTGAAGTATTTTTCCGTTTCTTTACATTTGCATTTTCAAGCTCTCTGTAGTTTGCATTTTCATTTTGACATTACTTTTATTTTGTTTGTGTCACAGAGAGAAAGTGTATTTTAGTCTGAAGTGTTTTTGTGACTGACTTTAATGAAAATGTTTTTGTTAATAGCGGTGTTGAAAAAAGAAATGTCCTTTTGTTGTTTTTTAAAGCAACATTAACAAAGTAAGTGTCCCTTGTATAAAGAAAAAAGAAAAACATTAAAAAAAATTTGTGACAAAATACATGGCCACAAAAACTATTTCACAGGTTTTTTTTTAAATACTTTGAAATGAATAAGAAGGTTTTAAATAAAATAAACACTACATTATGACGAAGCGTTACAAAAGGAAACCTGAAGCTGCAAAATGCGAAAACAAAAAAGCTGAAAAAATAACAGAAATTTGTTTTTATTGCTGATTCTTCATTTTCTGGTTAAAATAGAGCCAACTACGAAAAATATTTTAACATTGTTTTCTGCATTTTCATTTTTATTTAAAAGTTTTTTTTTTTTTTTATTTGTATACTTGCGTAAATTGAATGCATAAAAGTTGAAAATAAGACTTCTTAACAATTTATTTGTTTTCGTTCAAGTTTTTTTAGTTTTACTCGCTTGCCTGAACCACTTAAAGTTTAGTTATTCTTCTTTGGTTTCACCATCTACTGTCGAAAGTCGTAACTTTTATTCATGATGCTTTTGTTATTGTTGGTGATGTTGCATATTTAAGAATGTTAAACAAATTTGTATGCGCATAAATTAGTTAAGATCCTTCATTCTGTTTATGTAGTCAAATTTATTATAAATATAACAACAACTTTCCATGCAAAGGGTAAAATTTTTGGTTCCGCTTTTTAATGTTAAGTCCTTGAAAGTTCCAAGATGATTTGATTTAACATTGTGGAAATTAAAATTTTTCCTTTTTATAGTTGTAAAACTTTCAATGCGTTTAGAATTGCAATAAAAACTATAAATCTCCAGAAAAAAAAAAACTAAAAGCAGAGTTATGTTGAAATTTTTTTTTGTGTAATAATTATTTAACAACTAGAAATTTAACAGCATGACTTAATTTTTAATTTTTCTGGATTAAAGAAAAATGCTTAATAAAACGTAATCACATTGAATATTGCGACCACATCAAACTTGTGTTTTTTGCCTGGATTTGTTTCGTGCGTTAAAAATTGTTGTTTTTATACCCTTCACCACAAAAAGTGAAAAACTTTTAGAACTAAGTTTGTCACTCCATTTGTAATTTCTGTAATATCCATTTCCGATCCCATAAAGTATATATATTCTTTCATATAGTATATTGAGCAATGGCCGTCGGTGTGTCCGTGCTCGGGTTAAAATCAACTCTGCCAAAGCTCTAAAGCAGCTAGAGAAAATTTAAATACGCCAATCGATCAGACATTGTTTCCAAAATTTTGCTATTGAAAATCATCAAGATCGGTCCACCTCCTTTAAGGCAGCGGGCTTCGCCTACCTCTAATTTCTCTATATCATTTGGAACAATGAAGTAACTCCAATTAAAAAACAAATACATGGACCGAAAGAGCATTAAAAAATAAGAGAAAAGCGTGAAGTGAAAAAATTAGCTCTCATCTATATTTGCCGTTTTACGGGCCTCTGAACTTTTCATAGAAAAGTACTATTTTTTTTAATATCTTTAAGGTAATACTTAAATTTTTTAAAAATGCTTAACCCACTAAGAGCCGATGACTTTTTTATGTTAAATTATATATATTAACCTTTTTTCTTATTTTTTAATTCTCTGTCACCCCAATATTTATTTTTTGAATGGAGTTACTTCAATTAACTATATTTACATAGATGGTGAAGTGTATATAAGATTCGGCATAGTACTTTTACTTGTTATCAAACTCCTTAAAAAACACCATATATTGGAGTTGCAATAAAGACAACAATTATTCTTATCCTCTTTCCCACAAATTACAAAGAAACTAAATTTTATTTTTTGTTATCTTTTTTTAATAAAACCAAATTCACTTAACGAACTATAAGTTCAAAACTAAGATCTTCTTTGAAAAAAAATATTACAAAAAAAAAAAAAACATTAAGGTTTTCCTAAAAGTAAGAGTTTTGCTGATATAAAGTATTAGATAAAAATAAAGAGCAAAACTAAAAATGAACAAAAAATAATATGGCATGAAAAAACAACGCGCGGTTAAGCCCAAATTATACAGAAATTCGTTATTGCAAAATGAATCAAAACATTTATTTTAATTATTTTTTTTAATTATTTTGTAATAATTTTCTATAATTGTTTGTACATAAAAATTATTTAAAAAAAATTATTTTCCATATCCATATGAAAATTTATTATTTTCCCAGTTAACATTTGGTAGATTGTTTTAAAAGCAATCAATAAAGTGAGTCTTTTAAGACTATGCAAGATGACTTAAAGCTAATTAATCAGTTGTGCATTTAAAAAAGACTCGAATATAATTCAAAGAAATGCATAGAAAGCGACTTGTTTAAAAAACAAAAAGTACATAAAGCAAATGCTCGAAATGTGATGTATTTTTTTAATTATTTTAGCGTCATATTTAGCGCAGCCTAATGATGAAAAAATTATTCAAATATTTTATTCTTTATTTTTATTTTTCGTAAAAATATGAAATATTTTTCGTAGAGAAAATAGAGATACAAATGGGAAAGCACACAATTTTACCAGTATAAAGCTATGTACAGACGGTTTTCAGGTCTTACAATATTGTCAGACCTAACAATGCACTAACAATGACAAGGCAAATAAAAATTGTAAACACAATTTAATTGTCAGTTCACACGATTGCAAGGCATTTGTCAGAAAACTGACAATTCCATTGTAAGAAAATTATCTGAAAATAAATTTGTCTGACAACATTGTCAGATAACAAATTGGTAGTTCACACGGTAGTAAGAATTGCCAAGTGTCAGAATTAAAAAATTCAAAAGAAAATTTTTTTTAATTTATTTTAATCTAAATTATTTTAAAAGGTACAAATTAATATTCTAAATTTTTATAAAAACAAATAGATGTTAATCAAAACCAAGAAACTGAAACGATTCTAACATCTTACGTTTTTAGCGAGGATCAAAAGAAATAATTTTGCAAAAAAACCGACATCAAAACAGATTTTAGCTATTTGTATAAAAAGGTTCAAAAGTTTGGCCACATACATCAACTATTGGCACACCCCTTCTTTTAAGCTTTAACTATTTATATTTCTTAATATACCATACAAATTAGTGGACACTTTGTCAAGTATTTGTATAAACCGGTTCAAAGGATAGGGCTAATACATGTAAAATTACATCAGGTATGAGCACACCCTTTAATTTATAAATTCAAATTGTATACTTGCTCTTTTAACGGACTTATCAATACAAGTTCCCTGTAAATTTCAGTTGTCTATCTATAACCGTTCAACGTTTTGGTCACATACACAAAATTACATCAATTATTGAAACACTCGTAAATCCAAATTTTATTCTTTCGATTATAGAGGACAAAGCAATACGGGTTCTTTGTACAACCATCTTTCTTTTTACAACCATCATATATGTTCATAAAATAAAATGATCTATATTGAGTATTTATACTTGTTATTACAAACGTAACAGCTATCTACATTCTGTCTAATTTTACAGCGTTTGTTTATGACGTTTCAAAAGATAGGACCATGTAAGTCAATTAACATGAAAAATGTCGGTCACTACAATACTTGTTCCGTATTCCCGTTTCAACTATTCGAGTTTTGTTCCTGAAGAGCTATATGCCATTATCCCGTGAAATACTGTCTCTCTGACAATGCCTGACAATGCAAATAAAAGCGTTCACACAATTGTAAGATATCTGACAATATTATTGTCAGGTAGAAGTCTGACAATTTTCTGACAATGGTTTTTCTGACAATATTGTCAGACAACAATTGTAAGTTCACACGATTGTTAGGCGTTTTCTGTATATTTTTCTGACAATATTGTAAGATCTGACAACCGTCTGTGCATAGCTTAATGGTACTAAAACAGTTGTCAACATTTTTTTTAACTAGCTAACGGCTAGTAAAATGAGAAAAAAAGAAGTTCAAGAAGTTTCGACAAAAACGATTGAATCAAATACGTGAGTCATAAGGGACTCATTCAGAAAAGTCGCGGTTAGGATACCATTTTCTCCCGAAAAAAAGAATTATTTTCGACACGAAAACGAGCGCCTTAACGATTATTACAATCGTATAGAAGAGTCAGAAAAGGTTTGAATATGAATAATAATTTACAAAAATGCTGACTGGGTTGGAATAATTTTTAATTCAGCTTGATCTCTTAAAGAATAAATATTCATGATATTCTACGATAATGAAATATTTAATACTTAAAACTAAAACAGGAAATTACGAGAAAAGCATATCAATATGGCCTTTTTGTTACTGCTCATATAACTCATCAGTGAATTCTACCCAAATTTTGTATAGAAAATCCAAGTGTCTTATATCAAAAGCCAAATTGCTTAAATAAGAATTGCATTGAATCAACAAAGCAAAAGGACAACGAGAACTCAAAATTAAAAAAAAAAATATAACATTCAGTAACTATTTTTTTTAACCGACTTAAAAAAAGGAGGTTATACAATTCGGCTGAATGTTGCTTTTTTTTATTTGTGCACGCAGAACTCAGTCATTTCTGATCCGATTTTGAAAATTTTTGGTAATATGATAGACTATCCTTACAGATTGGTCCCGTTTTAAAAACAGCTAATAATCTTTTAAATTAAAGATTAAAACTACACATTTTTACGTGTATTATGAACTCTAAAGGGCGATGCTGTAAAATTTAAAATGACTGCGTATTACTACAGCTCCCAAAAATAAAAAATTATACAAAAATAAATCTAAAAATTAAAGGGTGGACCCATAATTGATGTAAATTTACTTATATGGGCCTATCTTTTGAACCGTTATAGACAAACGCTTGCAAATTGGACAGAATGTCAAATGCTATGGGCGTAATAGTAACAAGTATTATTAAAGGGTGCGCCAATAGTTCATGAAATTTGATGTATGTGGCCATACTTTTGAACAGTTGTAGGTAGACGCTTGAAATTTACAACCGACCCTGTATAGCTAAGTCCGCTATAACAACAAGTATAAAATTTGGATTTGGAAGTTAAAGGGTGTTCCAATAGTTAATGTGATATTGTGTATGTGACCAAACTTTCGACCCGTTATAGACAGAACGCTGAAACTTTAAAGAGACCTGTATTGCTAAATCCACTATATCAACGAGTTTTTAATTTGAATTTAGAAATTAAAGGGTGTCCCATAATTGATGAAGATTTACTTATATGAGCCAATCTCTTGAACTGTTATAGATAAACGCTTGTAAATTTGACGCAGTGTCTATTGCTATGGCCGATGCTGATAATATTTAAAATTATAAATTAAAGGGTGCACCAATAGTTAATTTAACTTTGTATATGGCCATACTTTTAAATAGTTGTAGATTGACGATTGAAATTTACAAAGAACCTATATTACTAAGTCTCTATAACAACAAGTATAAAATTTGGATTTGGAAATAAACGTGTGTCCCAAAGTTGATACAATATGGTGTATGTGGCCAGACTTTTAAACCGTTATAGACAGACAGCTGAAATTTACAAGAGGCATATTTTGCTAAGTCCGCTATAACAAGAATTTAGAAAGTAAAGGGTGTTCCCAAAATTAATGCGATTTGTTCTATATGGCCGTATTTTTTGAACCGTTGTATACAAACACCTTAATTTCAGACAGAATGTCCACTACTTTATTTGGTATAATAAGAAGTATAAAAATGCTATATTATAAATTAAATAGTTGATATAATATCTGATGGCTGGATCTACTACAACAGCAAGTATATAATTTGAATTTGGAAATTAAAAAGTGATCCTATAGTTGCTGCAATTTGATGTATATTGCCAAACTAGTGAACAGTTGAAGAAGTACAAAGTTTGAAGATATAAGTGTGTCCGAATAGTTAATGTAAGCTAATTTCTCTGGCCATATACTTGAGCTGTTATAGGCATACATATGAAATCTGTTTTGAAGCCGGTTTTTTTCGCAAGCATTATTTTTTTTTTGTACATCCCGAAGTTGCAATTTTTTAGACTGCGTATAAAATCTAGATTTGGCTTTAGGAACATTAAAAATAATAAAAGGAGTAATAATAAAAAATAGACATTTTAAAAACCATTTTCATTTTTTTAATCCCATCTCATGGAATGTAGGAAAATATAGGCTGAAATAGATCATCACCATAATATTGAAATTCGTCTAAGAAATAAAAACATGTAAAATTGTACTAGTTTTACCAATTTTTAAGTTGAAATTCAAATATCTTTTTTTACAAGAACTGCAAACTTTACGTAAGAATAGATTTAATCGATAAATAAAAATTCTGTTCAAACGCTTCTTAATTTTATACTTATCTACTACTTGTTTCTTTGGTCTGTTTTGTGAAAATAATGTCCACCATTATTTATTTATGTCTTATAATAATTCGTAACTACCTGAAGAATGTTTATATAAAACAGAAAAAATTGATTTTTCAATATAGCAAATTTCCACTACAATTTAGTTTTGAATGGGCAAAAGTATTAAACACAAAAAATGTACGTTAAGCTATGTATTTCTATTAGGATTTTGACTTTAATGTCTTCCTTAAATTATAGTTTCCAGGTATATGTTCTCATTCCTTTTGAATAAGACTTACACATCATTTTTAACATAGAAGTTCGACCAGTGCAGCCAAGTCTAATGATAAGAAAAGCTAAGCGATTGCACGAAATGTGCCGTCTGTTGATAGCATATACTTTAAAAGCCTGTGAAACTCATCTCACTTGATTTTCAAATTTTCTTTCTAAATGCTCATGCTCCTGCAGTTGCCACCACTTTTAAAGCAGCAAAAGACGCAGGAATAAAAATGCAAATAACAATTATTGTGAACGTTGATACCCAAAATATAAATGCGTTGTTCAATAAAAGGTAAAATATATTTTCATTTTTAAATCAAGTGGCTGCTTCTCTTTTGTTAACCAAGTGACTGTAATCTTCATTGGCCCCCATAATAAATATGTCTGCATGACCATGTAACCATTTCTAAATTTGCTTCTGGCCTGGCCAAAATAATGCTCTTTATTAAGCTAATTTATGGCTGTAGCTTAAATTCAAATCGTAGGTAGAGTAAAAACTAGCAGTGAAGTGATATTGCTACCTGGTCTCAAACTTTGGTAACAGTTTTACTTTTCACCAACTGAACCCACTTCCCAAAGAATGGTTTATTTGCAGCGGTTTTGAATCGCACAAGTGGGCATTTACATGTCTGCTATGAATCTATAACATAACATTTTTTTTTGCAGATTTGTACCACTAAACTAGAAGTGTGTACGTATTTACAGGTCTCCGCATCATACAGTTTGACAATCCTACCTAGCAAAACACTTTAGCAAAGGTAATTGAGTATAGAATTAGGCATTTTTGGCGTAAGGACTTCCCAACTAGATTACAAACCTAATGTTTTTAACAAGTCATGAGACTTTTAAAATCAATTACTGATTATTAAGGTATTCTCCTTTAACTTTAAGAACTAGTTCAATTGCTCCTTTTTTTCTGATTTAATATAATGTGTTTTATAAGTGAGTAACAAAATATGGCAATCACTAAAGTAATTCATTATGATGCAAGTACTTTTTACGGTAATGACTTATTATTTTGCTCTAAATTATGTTGTTAATATAAAAAAATAAATATCTCTATTACACTGAACAAGAGCGAAATATTTGCTAAATAAAACTTGTTGCAGCACAAGTACGCTAATGAAAATCCATCAAAAGGACAAAGTTTATAGAAATAAAAAGAATTTTTTTTTTATTATTAACAACTACAAGTGGCCTTTTGTAATTTTGTTTAGTAATTAACTAATTACAAAATGAATGAAAATATAAACAAAATGGAAATTTTTATTCAAACTTTATAAAAAGAAATTAGCAAAATAAACAACTAAAAATATAATTAATTTTATTATTTCGTCAATAGCAACTAGAACAATACAAAAATAGTTTTTAAAATAGATATTATTAAATATAGTTAAGAGTAATTTATAGCAATAAAATGTTTATTCGTGCAGAATTAAATTCATAAGCAAATATTATTTTAAACTTTTCTTTATGATTAAATCACTATAATTGCAATAACAATTGTGCTTTTTTATTATTTAATTTTATTTTAATCTTTTCTCTTATACTTTAGAGATATTCTAAATAGAACCAAAAATCTTTTTTTTTTAAGTTTAAATATTGCAATCCATAGAAATATATATATTTTTCATAAATGTTTCTAAAAGTTTTATTTCAAATGAAACATTCTCCCACACAAGCCTTTATTTTAAGAGTAAAATAAAATTGTTCACTTCAATATTCTTTTTGCAAACTCTGCACAGTGGCACAATACGAAAGAAATTTTAAGAAAAAAAAAATATATATGACTGAAGAAGCAAGTAAGAGTAATATATTCGGCTCTGGTTGTTGTCCCAACTTAGTGAAAGAAAAGGTCAGTGTATCAGGTTAAAAGCCTACTAATTTTTCTTACCTTTTTCATATCTTATATACCTTTCACCATTCTAGTTCAGTGAAGTAAATTCATACAAAAAAGCAAATATTGGAGTGACAGAGATATAAAAAATAGAAATTAAGTACTACATATACATTATTTTAGATAAAAATGCTATCGTTATTAGTCGTACATTAAAGGTCTCTTTTTTGATATTTAAAAAAAAAATCTTAAAAGTTCAAGAGGCCCGTAATTCGGAAAATATGGGCGAGCGCCAATTTTTTCACTTGATGTTTTTGTATTATTTAATTCTCTATCGCCCCATATATTTATCTTTTTGATTGGAGTTCTTTTTTTCAAACGATGTGGTAAAATTATGGGCAGGTGTGGTGTTTTTCCCGCTGCCTCGAAGGGCATTGACCGATCTTCCTGATTTCCAATAGCACCTCTTTCAATATGTCTTCTCGATTGTCGTATTTAATTTTTCTCTAGCTTATGTAGTGCGTCGGCAAACTTGATTTCAACACTAACACAGGCGGACTGACGGAAATCGCTCAATTGAGTTCGCTATGAATTCGAACTCAGAATATATATTTTTAGGGTTCGGAAATATATATTAAAGATTTTACAAACGGAATGACAAACAGATATGCTTTATTCTATCTGTGGTGTAACCCTTCACAAGTTGATATTCTCATGATTTCAAGAAAAATATTATAATCTAATTCATTATCTAATTAACTAGATAAATTTAGCAATTAAAAGATTTAATCATTGGGTTTTGCAGAGTTTTTTCTCTAACTTGAATTCTGTTATAATTTTTTAAAGCAGACTCTGGAAAAAACCCAATTTAGATTTCCAAAAAACTGCTAAAATTTCTCCTTTAATGCAATAAATATCTCTCGGTAAACTGACATGATTAAAGGGACACAACAGAAAATGATGCTTAATCGCAGACAAATTATCGTTAATTGGTAAGAAATTATGATGACAAAGGAGAAATAAAACTGCAATTGTGCAGCCATAACTCAGCTCAACCTAGCTGTAGCGTAACACTTAATCATAGAAAAAGGAATGCAACATGTAACAACACATAAGAAGCTAATAGCTTAGAAACAATTTAATTTAATTAAAAAATCAATTATAGCATTTTAATTTTAATGGTTCTATTAGTAATTTTTGAGGTAACCAACTTATTATGGTTGTATTATATGGATGTTGACAAAACATAGTTTTGTTACATTTAATAATATTTAAGCTGGTCTTGCAACCATATTGTTGTTTAACATAACAATAACATGGTCAAATCTAAAAATAATTCTGTTAAAATATAATAATTAAATGGTTAAATTAACACATCATAATATGGTTGAAAACGTCAGTGAATTATTATTATTATTATTATTATTATTAAATTAATGAAATTTTCGGCTTTTGGTTCTTTTTAATTAATTTTCTAAACATTTTTAGAAAGAAAAATTATTTACAAATGTATGCGGACGTTTTCCAAAGAAAACAAGAAAAATTAGACGCTAGCAGAATGAAATGCAGCATTTTCTGGACCGCCACATCCTTCATCAGCATTCTTTGCATCTATCTACCTTATGTTATGTACATCGTAAACATCATCTATTTAACCAACTAATCTTAATGTTAATTTGGTGAGACGAAGTTCACACACAACTTAAAGCTCTTTCTTTGTCATTCTCTTTGTAACTCGTCTTGTACATTTGTTGTTGCTTTTTTTTGTACTAGCAATTTGATAGTCACAAATGCAACTTTTTTTTTTTTATTTTTAATTATTCATACTTGTTTGCTCACAACATTATAGACACTGTTTCAGTATCATATTGACTTTTATGAGTTAAGTATGAATGTAAATACGCGATGCCTAGCGTTTGTTTTAATTTTTTTTTTAATTTTCACCCTGACCAGGATTCGAACCATTGATTTTACAAATTAATGAAATTTTCGGCTTTTGGTTCTTTTTAATTAATTTTCTAAACATTTTTAGAAAGAAAAATTATTTACAAATGTATGCGGACGTTTTCCAAAGAAAACAAGAAAAATTAGACGCTAGCAGAATGAAATGCAGCATTTTCTGGACCGCCACATCCTTCATCAGCATTCTTTGCATCTATCTACCTTATGTTATGTACATCGTAAACATCATCTATTTAACCAACTAATCTTAATGTTAATTTAGTGAGACGAAGTTCACACACAACTTAAAGCTCTTTCTTTGTCATTCTCTTTGTAACTCGTCTTGTACATTTGTTGTTGCTTTTTTTGTACTAGCAATTTGATAGTCACAAATGCAACTTTTTTTTTTTTTTATTTTTAATTATTCATACTTGTTTGCTCACAACATTATAGACACTGTTTCAGTATCATATTGACTTTTATGAGTTAAGTATGAATGTAAATACGCGATGCCTAGCGTTTGTTTTAATTTTTTTTAATTTTCACCCTGACCAGGATTCGGGTGAAATTTTACAAATTAATGAAATTTTCGGCTTTTGGTTCTTTTTAATTAATTTTCTAAACATTTTTAGAAATACATACATTTGTAAATAATTTTTCTTTCTAAAAATGTTTAGAAAATTAATTAAAAAGAACCAAAAGCCGAAAATTTCATTAATTTGTAAAATCGATGGTTCGAATCCTGGTCAGGGTGAAAATTAAAAAAAAATATTATTATTATTATTATTATTATTATTATTATTATTATTATTATTATTATTATTATTATTATTATTATTATTATTATTGATTTGTTACATAAATTCACAAAAAAAAAACAATCCTGTGCTTATTATATATAATTATCTGTTTTATTTGTTTTTATATTTTGTAAATTATTTTTAATTGTTTATTTTGTACACAATTTTTTTCTCTAACAATAAAAACAATTTCAGCTTTATGCTAACAAAAAATTACTAAACTGATAAAAACAAAAACATTCAAGACCTAGAACAAGACCTAGAAAACGTTAAACCAACCATGTTGTATATTTTCTGCACAGTAACCATGTAATGGTTAAATATCAATAAAAATATGTTTATCGTGACTGAAGTATTGCTGAAAACAACTATAATTTGTTGTCTGCAACTTTACAATGTTGTGACCACAACACAACCATGTTTTTTCTTTGCGTATAGAGAATCAAAACTATGATTTATTTATAAAAGGTTCTTTGTCTTACATTCCAAAATATATTTTGTTTATATCTTATTTATTTATTTTTTTGAAATAAAGAAAAAAGATTTTTTTTTGTGAAAATTAGTAAAAATAAAACGAAAACTTATTTTAACACAGTTTTGTGTTATTTTTCTTTATGGCACAACCATTTTAAAAATTAAAAAAAAGTAAAAAATAAAAAATTGTTCTTCTCTTTACAGTTGGCTTTTCAGTCCATTCCTCTGCGACTTGTGGAATAGTTTAGACGTCTACTTTTCAACAGCAAGTATATTGCATTTATGCTGTATATCGGTCGATAGGTAAGTATAAAATGCATTAACCAAAATTCATTGTTCAAACAATAACTCATACCAATTTACGTTTTTACTATTCATAAATAAAAAATGTTCTTACACTTTTTAAGTTTCTAATACACATATTCTCATAAAATTATATGGCAATTTTTGGATTGTTTTACCGTATTTAAGAAGTTTTATCAACTAGTTAAAAAATATTACTGCAATTTGTCTTTAGTGTAAAGCAAAATAAATAAAGGCACTTCGTATGGCAAAAATATAAACAATTTTCAAAAAGTTGCAGAACTACCACTTTTTAGATCGACTTTTAAAACCTGTAAAAAAATTTTCGTCTCGAAACTGAAATAGACTCCCTCTTAACAAAATTACCCAAAAGCATCTGCTTAAGTCTGATGATTTTGCCATGCTGCTGTCAAATAATTATTTGCACTTTCGTTCGCCCTGTACTTTATTTTTGAGCGACAGAATATTTTTTTGGTGTATACATTTTGTAAAAATAAAATTTTGCCTTACTCACTTAATGACGACTTTTAAAGAACCTTTCTAGTAATCATAGCAATCGAGAGTAAACTATTTTTAAATTTGAACATTAACTTGCATTTTTTTTAATTTCACTGCAAGTGCATCAACTATCATTTAAAAAACTACGAAAAGCAAACAGAAGAAAAATGCAATATGCGTACTGTGCATAAATTGAGAATTAGGAACAACAACTTGCATTCCCATGCGTCACAGCATGCATCAGTTTGAAAAACAAAACAATAACAACCAAAGAGTTAATTAATGTTCATATTAGTGTATAAACCTAAATAAGGGAAATGATTTCTGGAAATTTTTACTTGATGAGAAATGTTTCTTTTTGGCAGATTAATCGGAATACTTAAAGTAGTATATTTTGGACTCACATAAAGTTAATTATTGAAAACAAATATACACAATTTTTAATACCTGACTTTTTGTGAAGAGTCACATAAATAATGCTTATATTTAAATTATTAAATTTTTATATATTTTTTCATTTTCACAACAAAAAGTGGCAAAAGGCTATATATCAGTTTCTCATTCCGTGTGTAATTTCTACAGTATCCATTTCCGACCTCATGACTTCTTATGCATATCGAAGTCGATTGAGTAATGTCCGTCTGTCTGTCCGTTTTAGTATTGAAATCAAGTTAGCCGACAAAAAATAAATATGTCAATTGATCAGATATACTGTTGAAAGAGGTACTTTTGGAAATCAGCATGATCGGACTATGTGCTTCGAGGCAGCAGGCAAAACACCACGCTTACCTCCAATTTTTCTTTCATGTTACTTGGAATAATAAAGTTACTCCACTAAAATATATATATATATATATATATATATATATATATATATACATGGGGCGATAGATAATTTAAAAATAAGAAAAAACCATTAAGTGAAAAAATTGGCACTCGCCCATATTTTGCATTTATTACAGATTAATAAAAAATTTTTATTTTTCTTTCATTGCTTATTAATAAAAATTGTTTTTCAATTTTTATTTTTATTTTTTCATTGAATCTTTCAAATACATATGAATGGTTCCCAATGGGATCCCTTATGTAGAAAAATGAAAGAAGAAATATAAAATAGTTCCTAAATGTTTGCTGTGTTTTTGTGTAGAACATTTTTGAGTTGTTATTGTCTTCTGTCTTATTGATTCAATGCAGTTCTGATTTAATCAATTTGGCTTTTGATATACGATTTTCTAGTTTTCTGTACAAAATTTGGGAAAAATCCACTGATGAGCTATTTGGGCAGTAGCGAAATGGCCATATGGATATGATTTCCCCGCAGTAATACATTTCATTTTGTAGTTTAGTTTAAAATAATCAATATTTCTTAGGCATAGCATGAAATATTTATATTTGAAGGAATCAAGCACGAATAAAGTAAATTAATTAAATAAAAAACAAAATTACAAAAAAATAACAGAGAAAAATTAGCTATTCATATGAAGATATGAACAGTACTTTTCCTTCAAAATATTCAACAACATCTTTGTAGGAATAGGGAGAATAAACGCCAATACAAATACTAAGTTTAAGGAGAACCAGACACATTTTTAAATCTTCGTCTAAAAAGAAGATTGTGGTTTTAGTTTCGAAACAAGTAGTGGATTGATGAAGCTACGTCTAGACTACCCGCTTATTTCTGTTTATACTTTAAAAGTTATACCCACACGAAGATTATTATTGTTTTATTAGCTTCGGATCTTGTAGCATATTCCGGACTTTTCCATTAAATTCTCACTTCATGCAGATCACGTGTTTTTTGCCAGTTTGTAATATAGAATATAGAACAACATTAGCAAAGACAGCATAATAAATATACCCATTTGCCTTGTTTTAGATGTGCTGACTTCCTATCCGGGTTGTTATTAAAGATCTAATCGTCAGTCATAATGCAAAGTGTAAAGGCTTTCATTTTTGTTCTTAAGCAAAATCTTCGCTTTCATGTTATTTCGACTATAGCTTTCTGAAAAGTTAATTATTAAAAAACTTATCGAATTGAATGGGCTTAAAAACTAAGACATCAGTATATAAGGTACAGACATTTTTCAATGTAGTGTAAAAAGATCAAGAGCGTTAGTTTAAAAGTAGTGACTTTTCTTAATAACATTAAGAAAAGTCACCTTGTGATACACAAATGAACACCATATGCAAACCAAAGAATACTCTAATTGATACAAAAATGTTAAAGTTAAGAGAAGCGAATATACTTTACAAGATATCACTTAAGGTTTTAAAAGAAAAAGTAACAAAAAAATGGTAAATTCTTAGAAGCAAATGAAATTGTATGTGGACTTGCAGAAGCAAAAACAAATTCATTAACACTGAAAAAATAAAAATTCTTACATCAACTTATTTCATAGAACTGCATCATACCACACACACACACACAATCAAATCCGTATCAATGCTCTAGTTTCAATAGCAAACTCCACACCTTAAAATGCAATTAAGAACTTGTGCCATAATCTGCATAAACATTCATTCATTTATTTTGTTTTAAAAATGTTATTTCCTTTACATTTCACTTTTTCTATCATGTCATCTCCCACCCACTTTTCACTTTTCTTTTTCAAACTGTGTCGGTTTTTGTTTGCAACTTTCAGATACTATGCCATCGTAAAGCCGTTAAAGTATCCGATTAGCATGACAAAACGAGTTGTTGGCATTATGATACTCAATACATGGATTTCGCCAGCTCTTCTCTCCTTCCTGCCCATCTTTATTGGTTGGTATACCACCGATGATCATAAGAATTTTGTGAAATTACATCCGGACCGCTGTGAGTTCATTGTAAATAAACCTTATTGTGTCATCTCTAGTTCAATATCATTTTGGATTCCTTGCACCATTATGATTTTCACCTATTTGGCAATATTTCGTGAGGCAAATCGTCAGGAGAAACAAATGATGATGCGTCATGGTAATGCAATGTTAATGCATCGACATTCAACGGTTGCCGGAACTGGAAGTGAGTAAAAACAATTGAAAAGTTTCTATAGTTTTTTCGTATATACTTTTTTGTGTTTTCCTTTTTCATTTGCGTAACAATGTGCAATTAAAATTGCGGCTTTAAAACGGAGACAAAATGTCAGCAAAAAGGTGTCGCATGCAAAAAGTTCACTTTTTGTTTAATAAAGTTGCAAGTTCAATTGGCTGAAATAATTAATTCGCAAAAATTGCAAATTCTGTGAATAACATTGGCGCATTGCAATTTAAATTTAAAAGTGTTTTTCACTTCAAAAATTTTACTCAATATTTTATTTTTTAATTCTTATATTCGAAAGTTAAATAAAAAAAAATTGTAGATTATGCGAATGCGAATCATTATCAAATATTCATTAAACTAAGCGAACGCATATTTTAATTTTAACGTGTTTATTCAACATTGAAGGTTACTTTTTCTGCATAATTCATATACTTTCGCATTTGGGAAATATTGAAAAAATAATTTTTAATTGCAATGTTTTCCTTTCAGATTTTTTTCTTATTAGATTTGTTGCAAAGCTGTGACAATAGGGGCTTATTTACACAACCTGCATCACATATTTTTTTAAAACTTAAAGTATAGAAAATAAGGTGTTAACAGCAATTACGTTTATTAGCTGCTACTTTATGTATTATTGACCAATTCACCATAATTCAAGGAAAATAAAAAAAAAACCTCAATAAAAAAACCAACGGTCAGAGTTCCAATACATTTCCAATTTTAGGAAAAAATATTAACATTTTCAACTCTCGCCCCCAAAAAAAAATTACGGTCAATTATTATTATTTCGACAACATAAATCCTAAAAATGTGTGCATAAAAACGGCTTTCGATATTTACATTATCAAAAACGATGCTTTCGGGCTGTTGGGTGATAAAAATATCATTAGGAAAAACTATTTTTTCTTTAAATAGTAATTAATAAAATGTTCACAAAATTGTTCCTAATACTGGAGGTGCATTTAAAAAGAAAATGAAATATTTTACTAAATGTTTGTGTTGTGTAAAATTTAGGATTTTTATTAGTTCAATTTTAGTGAGGTTGCAAAAAACTTGTGTAGGATATTTGCGTGAAGATTTATGGCTTTATGATCACTTGCAACGAAGAAAATTTAAAAAAAAATTTTGTTGTTGTTGTTCAACATTTCAAGTTAAAACTTAGAATCTGTGAAAACTTTGAATTTTTAAACTAGAGATAGAAGTTATACGTAGCTATATTGAAAGTATTTCCGATGATATTAAAAAATGAAACAATTACTAGAAAATAAATAATGTGTCCGTGACCATTAAATCAAAATTTACTTAACATCAGAGAATTTTTTATAGCGAGACTAACTCCTAAAGAAATTGGACAAGATTGCATAAATCATAATATATTAGTTATGTTTCATAGAGCCATGCCACCTTCAGATTCTTTTATTAAAAATTTGTGATTGAGAGACGGTATAAGCAAATCTAAAAAAGTAAAATTCCCTTGATAATTTATTAGACATCTAAAAGACCAACAAATTTAAATAAAACTTATGTTGAAATTATGTATTTCCTACCAAAACTTAAGGAAAAGTTAAATGAAATCACGATTTTAAAATTTTTGAAAAACGTTTATTGGTAGAAAGAGATGGGGAAGGAATGGCGGAGTGGCTTTTTTTAGTCAATGTTTTTTAAATGTTTATTTTAACTACAGGAGTCTCTATACGAAGTTAAACATAATTTTTTGATGATATCCCATCTTTTGGTCAATGGTTTGTTTGTTAACAGTGATTTGATGCTTTAAAGTAAATAACACTTTTACATAATACCAGCAAAACTTATTTTTTATACTCTTCATGACAAAAAGTGGAAAAAGTACCCATGTCATTCCGTGTATAACTTCTACAATATACATTTCCAACCCCATAAAGTGTATATATTCAAAGACGATTGAGCGATGTCCATCTGTCCGTCCGTCTGTTTATCTGTCTGTCCGTCTGCGTTAGCCTTAAAATCAAGTTTGCCGAAGCAAAGATGTCAATCTATCAGATAAAGTGTCGAAAATGGTGTTATTGGAAATCAGAATGATCGGTCCATGTCCTTCGAGGCAGCAGGTAAAACACCACGCCTACCTCTAATATTTTCATGTCATTTGTAACAATAAAGTAACTCCAATCAAAAAAAAAAAAAATTAAAAAATAAGAAAAAAACATCAAGTGAAAAAATTGGCGCTCGCCCATATTTTCTGAGTCACGAGGCTCAGAAATTTTTTAAAATATCAATATGGGTATTATTTTAAAGCTTTTGAAGAGATCTTTAAGAAAATATTGAAATTTTTTTAATAATCTTAACCTATTTAAAGGCGATGGCATTTTTATGTAAAATTATATATATGCTGCATCATTTTTATTTTATTTTTTAATTTTCTGTCACCCCAATATTTGCTAGATTTTATGGCGATAAGTAAGTTAATCAGCACTGATGTAAAATGAAAACTTTTTTCGATATCACAATATTTTTAAATAGTATTTTTGTAAATAATTTATATTTTTCTTGTGACTTTAAAACCCATAATAAAATATTTAAACATGTTTAATTTCCTACATGTAAACTTACATGTCGAAAGATTCATTTAGATTGAAAAACTATTTAATTTTAAAAAGGTATGTCGGGTTTTTTATTCACAAGATTCGATAGCGATAATTAACCGGTTATCGATTAGTATTTTTAAAGATTTACATTCTCCTAAATCTTGAATTAGTAATTTCATTTTTGCATCTTCCATTTAACTAGTTTAAAATTAAGGTTTCAGTAGTATTTTTGTGCGGCGAGCATTCAACGGGTCAGAGGAGTAGCATTTTTTTCGTAAAATAGTAATACAACAAGTACGATTGAATTCACTTAACTTTGTCCTTACTGCAAGACATTCTTTCCTTTCTTGTGAAATTATTTGACGAATGATAATTAACGGATATATGTTGTGCTCTTTTGTACCGTTGCAATTTTCCGCCAATAAGAATAAACTACTAGAGAAAAAAAAGGATTAAGGTAAGAGTAGAATCGAATGTAAGCAAACATAAATTGCATCATTTTGATTTCCACAGCAGCAACTACCTAAGCTGCTACGTTAGAGTATGTTGTTGCTTTGCAGTCTAGAAAAATTCAGCGGCTCAAGCGAACGAGTAAATCTTTGTATAACAGTTACAAAAGATAATTCTATAAACGTCGAAATTACGTTTTCTATGGAAAGAATATATCATAGAACATTTTACATTTACGTCTAATATTGCTTCGAATAAGAAGAGACACACCATGATAAGAGTTATAGGCGTATTGCTATAATATTCGTCACATAATTTTTTTATTTATTTAGTTATTTAATTTTTTTTCTGGCAAACCCTTTTGCCACATGGTCTTTATAAACAAGATAACGGATTCTAAAAATATTGAGCATTTATTAGATTAGTTTAATATTTTTTTTCAACGTAATTATTAAAACTTTTTGCGAGAGCAATTATATGATTCCTTTCATCATCTGACATTTATTTGGTTAAAAACTTCCTTGTTTTTTCTTTTGTTGTTGTTGCTTTATGGCAAGATTTAACGTAATTTCTGCAGCATACGTTTAAATATTTTTCTCATTAGCCAACGCAGGAGAATATAAAAGAAATACATTTAGATCCTATTTAAAAAACGAGCATTTTAGCTGACTTAATTATTGTATTTTCTTTGAAGCATCTCCCTAAGTCGTACCGCGTACTTAATCAACAAAGCTTTCTATTTTTCATACATTTTTAAAATAGCAAGAATTGAAAAGAGAGAGAAACGAATAAAAAAAAGAACAAAAACAGAATAAGTCGTACATTTTTTATTTCCCCTTACGGTTGTCTACATCCCTTAAACTTCTGTATCATGACCTATGTAGCTGACAAAAAATTCCTTATGCAAAATGGCTTAAGTAATTTGAATAGACAATTAAAAAGTTTGAATTGCTGTGGAAACATGATCAAGAATAAAGTGGAAAACCAAATTTGTTTTAATTAAACTTTTTTCAAGTTATAAGTTCAAGAAATTTTAAAACATATAACTAAAGTGTATATTTTCTATTTCACTGTATATTTATACAGTATTCACAAGATTTTTTAAGTAGTTTGTATTAATATCAGTATATTATCTTTATATTTATTTGTGATTTTAAAGATTATGCTAAAAATTGATAAAGTCATGAAAAGCATTATTGCTTAAAATGTATATAAATATGAAATAAATTTTTTAGTTCCTTGCATAAGGCTTTAAGTTATTAAATTATTACAATAACTTTTATGTTTTTCATTTTCTTTCTCTTCCACACAATCAGATCTTTTAGTTATTTTGTTTTGCTGTTAGCTATCATTTTGCCATTATGTTGTTTAAAATTACTCATTACCATTAATAGTTTCTTTAATAATAGTAAAATAAAAAATGGAGAAAGTTTTCAGATAAAAAGTTGCAACAACTAAAAGAACATATGACTGAAATCCATTTTTATAGACAAAGAGTTTTGCTCAGCCCACACATGTACTTTGCATGTTTATGGATATTAAGATAAAGTTTAAAATGTACAGTTAAAAGAACATTTACCGGGTATTATGTAGAACATATGTACAAACATTTCTAATAAAAATTGCAAAACTTCTTCCTTTAATACAAATTTAACTTAAACAAGCAAGAGTGCTAAATTCGGCTATGCCGAATCTTATATACCCTTTGCCATTTATACAAATTTACTTTAGACACCGTAATCAAAAAAGCACAGAATTAAAAAAAATAAAAAAAAAATGGTGAGTACTACATATTTATTATTTAACATAAAAGTGCCACCGTCTCTGAATGGGGTCAGCATTTTATTAAATTTTAGTATTTCCTTAGAGATCCATTCAAAAGCTTTAAATTGATACCATATTGATATTTTGAAAAAACTGAAAATTTCAGAGGCTCGCAACTCGGAAAATATGAGCGAACGGTAATTTTTTTACTTGATGTTTTTTCTTATTTGTTAAATCTCCATCGCCCCATACATTGGCTTTTTTTAATTGGAGTTTCTTCACTATTCCAAATGATATAGAAACAATAGTGGTAGGCGTGGTATTTTGTCCGTTGTTTCCAAGGACATCTTGATGATTTTCAAAGCAAACTTTATTTGAACACCAACACGGACGGACAGACGAACACCGCTCAATCGACTCCGCTATGCATAAGAAGTCAGAATATATAAAATTTATGGGGTGTGAAATGGATATTGTAGAAATTACAAACGGAATGACAAACATAGTTATACCCTTTTTACACTTTTGTAGTGAAGGGTACAACAAAGAAGGTGTATGAGCGTATAAGCATTATTAATTATATCGTAAAGGTGAAAATATTAAGTATCCGCCTGAGGCTACATGTTCAAATATATTTTCAATGCGTAAAATACATTGCTTTTGTTAATCTTGATACATGATTATAAAACATGCAGAAGTTGTTAAAATTTACACTTTTAAATTTTTTATGTAGAAATAAATAATAATTATCGCTTCATATCTTTGTATAATTTAGGTGAAGCTTTAAGCGGTTCTGGTTCTTCGAAAACTTTGACACTGCATGAAGTGGAACAGGATCATACACCAACGAAAGATAAACATTTAATTAAAATGAAAAGAGAACACAAGGCTGCAAGAACATTAGGTATAATAATGGGTACATTCATACTCTGTTGGCTGCCATTCTTTTTGTGGTAAGTTTCTTGCGAAAACAGTTAATACTTTAATATGATAACAAACTTAAAATATTGTTTTAAAATTTAAGAGATTTAAGCTGTTTATGTTTTAATGTTTGAAGTAGGAAGTTATTATTTTTAAATTTTGAAAAAACAACATTTATTTCTTAAACTAATTTACTGATAATTAAATAAATAATTCCTAAATAGAGTTTGTAGGTTTAATTCTTTTTAAGCAGGATTATTTTAAATAAACAAAAAAAAAACAGGGAAATTTATATTTGAAATCTAGCGTTGCTCTCTACTTTACCAACCAACTTGAGAGAAAGAAATATTAATATTTTATTTGTTTCTAAATAAAATACTTTTATTGTTATTTGGTAAAAACGAGCTACAAAATGGTTATTTTTTATGTCAACTTATATACCTAAAATTTTCACAACTTTCTCTTTTTTAATAATACCGACCTTTTCTCAAATGCAAAAATTGTACAGTGAGACATTTTACTAGGATGATCTATTTTTGTCTTAGAAAAAGCGTTTTCAGTTTTCTGTATGAATATACATCACATATTTATCGGAAACTGTGCGTATACATATTGGATCAGGGAAAGCATTTCTTTATTTGCATTTGCCGTTGATGCATTTTTAGTGCTATGCCAGGACTATTGTTGCAAAAACTATTAAAGGGATCATGAAAACAGATTTTTATTTTAATGTTTGCAGGACTAAATGCTGCACAATTTCGTTAAGGCCTACGACCAAACTCTTTTACATTAACTGCAGCTATAAGAACCTAAGGCCTTCTAGCTCAAGTACAAAGAATTGTGAGCAAGCTCGTTGGTAACAAAAATGTATATCACTGGTAACAGAAGTATATAACTGGGCTCACTGAGGCACCGACGCAAAATGGTATGTGATTTTCTGTTGTATTATTCCTGCATCAGAATTCAGCGAACTTGTTTCCGAAAGATCTACGTTTTTGTGTACAAATGCATAAGGGATTTTCGTAAGAGCCTGATCAAAAAAAAAAAGGATAAAAGCAATGCAACTCATCCATGTGCCCCTTTTCGTAATATGGTTGGGATGTCCATGCTTTTACTCCTTGTTAAAGATCTAAAGACTAAAGAAACATCCACCACCGCATCGCCAGCTGCCGTTGCCTTATGCTACTCGATCTCATGTTTACAGTAGTCAGTCACTTGATTACATTAAAATCTTTCTGTATATCAGATAAGGGTCTGTTCAAATTCACAAAACGGGTGTAGTAGCATCAAAAAAGCACGGCTTCCAATATAAACAAGATAGGGGTGAGTTCTATTTAAAATCCGTTCTTCATTTCCTGGCGACTTGCCAGAGAATCACATCGCATATTTTAAGAGAGACTTTGCTTGCCGAAGATTTCTTATATTGTAAAAATTTCCAGCACAAATTTTTCCTATAACCTGAAAATTTCCTGCAGATATATTTTCTATAATCTGCAATGTTTAAAAGTACCGCATAATCTTGCCTTCTTTCCAAACATAATTACCGATCTCAGACACAACATAACACATAAGTAGCATGACTGGACCAATTTAAAAAGTCTCACTTTTTTTGAAGATAACTTTTAAGCAAGCATTTTTTTTTAGCTAAACAAAAAAAAATACCCAGAAATTGTTCTGATAAACTATTTTCTATTCCATGAATATTATAAAATGTACGCTGTTTCTTGTGGATTTAAAATATAATAAATTAAGATCAGAGCTGCTGACAATTTAAACTAAACTAAATCTAAAATTTAGTCATAAAAGCTTTAGGACACAATTTTTAAAAACTTAAATTGTTATATTATAAATGTCATCAATATCATTCAATTAAATAATCTGAAAATATATAACAAAAAAGAAACCACTAATGATAAATTGTAACTGCATAACTTTTACTAAATTTCATTTATATATATATATATATATATATATATTTTTTTTTTTAATTTTTGCCACCACAAACTATTATCTGATTTGCATACTTTAGTTTAAAAAAATATATATTGACAATTATTCGCATTTACTCATTAAACCATAAATTTTCATGAGGTTTTTATTAAATAACATTTTATACTTTGAACACATTTAAGCAAATATTTATCAATAAATTTTAGCCAGGTTTATAAATTAAACATTTTTATTACACACCCACTACGCTGCAATATTTTATATCTTACTGCTTGCATTCAATATGGCATTTAAAAATATAAAAATAAACTGCAAAAGGTTTTCCAACGAAACCGTATTTAAAGAGAATAAATTAAAAATGGCGTGAATATAAACTTTTCGAACATGTTACAAGAAATTTGGCTTCCTGGTATTCGTAGGTTATGCCAGCAAATGAAACAGAAGCCAAAACATAAAAAAATGCATAACACTTAATTTTAAATAACAACATAAGTTTGTTCGTTTCAAAATATTTGGCTCAGTTTTTTTTTTTAATAAAACTTTTTACATCTAGAAATAAATAATGTAGGACTACTTAAACAAGCTATTTTAAAACAACAGCATAATTGTGATAAAATACAATTAACCAGAAAGTTGGACTTACATTTTTTAATGAAATTTTGTTTAAAGACCCTTTCCAAAAAAAACGTACCTTTAAAAAAAAAAAAAAAATCTCAAATAATAAAATAATTTTCCACAAGAAGCACTTAATTAGAGAAAATTAATCTTCTTTAAAAATGATTCTATTATCTTTATTGACATCAATAATATTTTTCCCTGAGAAAGTTTATTTTTGAGCAAAAATTGTTATTAAAAATTTTCTTTAAAAATCTTTCTTTATTAAAAAATAAAGTACTTTCAATAAATAAATTAAAAAAAAATTTCTTATAAAAAAAAAATTTTTTAGAAGGTACATTTTACAAAGGTATTTTTGAAAACCTATTTTTAAAAACCGTACTTTTTTAATTATTAAATAGCTTTAGCTTTTAAAAAGCTTATTTTCAAAATTTGCTTAAGACCAAAAAAAAAAAATACTTTTAAAAATAATAAAAATCGAACTAAGAGATTTTCAAATCTATATTTTCTTTTTAATTTGTTTTCCGCTTTAAGAACCTCGTTTTACTATTCATTAAAGAAAAAACTTTTTTAATTTATTGCTTTACATTTAAAAATGTAATTTTTATAAAATAAGTTTTTTTAATTTTTAAAAATGTTATTCGAAAACTGTTACTAAAAAAAGTGAAAAAGTACATTTTTCTAAATCGCTAAACATTGATAAGGTACGTTAAAAAAAAAGAAATTTTAAAAGAAGACTTCACTGTTTTAAAAAGTGTACATTTGATTATTCATATGGTACTTTTATGGTTTTTTTTCCTTTTTTTTTGTTGTTTTTTTTCTGTCAGTGGGTACAATGCGTTTTGCTCAGACCCAGGCACGCTCTTGAAACTTTAAACTTTAAATAGGCTTAGAATATATTTTTTAGTTATATGGTTGTATTTAAATTTTTTTTAAATATATAAGGTGCATTAAGGTACTTTTATGAAAAAAGGTACTTTTTGAAAAAGAATTTTCAATGGAATTATTTTCAAAAATAAGATATTTTCTAACGAAAAGTACCCCACACAAATGTTATATTGACAATTTAGTCTTAAAAATGATACTTTTGTTAAAAAGTACTTTTTCAATATTATTCATCTATAGAATTGTTTGTTATAAACCGCACATTTTTAAAAAAATTCATTCAACATCTCTCAAAAAATGTTAAAAACAGATTTTAAAATAAAGCTTAAATTTGTTGTCAATTCCAGGTACACGATAACCACATTATGTGATGCCTGCACTGTACCCGACATTGTTGTTGCCATTTTATTTTGGATTGGTTACTTTAATTCCACACTTAACCCACTTATATACGCTTATTTCAATCGCGACTTTCGGGAAGCCTTTCGAAACACGCTACAGTGTTTGTTTTGCAGTTGGTGGAAGGATCGCCATATGCCACTTGATATTGACATCAGACGTAGCAGTTTGCGATATGACAATCGTGCAAAAAGTATTTATTCTGAAAGTTACCTCAATACCAGTCATCCGCAGCGTCGTACTAGTCAACTAGTGGAAAGTTTATAATGTAGGGATGAGGCGCTATTAGCGCCCAATACCGCTCCTACTTCAGCATCAATGCAAAATTTACATCTATTGGGCACGACTGGTTCCGGTTCATCACAAACTATAACATTATTAAGTACACCCTCGCACACTATACGACTGGAAACGTGGCGCAGTGATAGCTTAAAAACTAAAGAAAGAAAAACACTGTCGGATAAAAAAGATCATAGTGGCGACATTGGTGGGAAAACAAATAGCGGA
Source organism: Gymnosoma rotundatum (assembly GCA_916610165.2). Lineage (NCBI taxonomy): Eukaryota > Metazoa > Arthropoda > Insecta > Diptera > Tachinidae > Gymnosoma > Gymnosoma rotundatum. The sequence continues at coordinate 46,857,738 of OU744336.1, read as the reverse complement.
AAAAAGAAAAGGGATGGAAATGGTGCAGTTGCTACCGACGAGGATGATGATGATAATGATGACAATGTTCAGGAAATACAAATTGAAATACCATTGGCATATGTCAACAAATGGAACAAAAACAACAATAAAACCAATTCAACGGCCGCAATACAGCAACAGCAACAACAGCAACACCAACACCAACAAAAGGCAGCTACATTCGCACACTCTATGGTTTAAGGTACATCAAAAAAAGCATTCGTACATTCATATGCATGAGCGTGCATGAGGGTGATTATGGAAATGTATCCTGAATGCCTGCATTATTTTCACTCCTTCACTCTCACACACACACGCATATATATATGCAAAATTCATATGTAAATAAACATAAAAACACAGAACAAAATCCTACCCAAATTTCGAGCAATAGCAACAGTAAGAGCCTTAAAATGCAGTAATGAAATTTAACCAGTCAACTCAACTTAAGCACAACATCACAAAGGATACATCACAACAGCTGCAGCAACAGCATTAACATCACATCAATAGCGAAATATATAATTTGAAATAATACAAGGAATATAAAATAAGGCTCTCCTAACAATCCATCCTCTATCCTCATCCTCCAATATTTTACATACGAGTACTATTACAATACTGAACAATCAAAACAAGAGCAAAAAATTAAAAAAATAAATTAAAATAAATATGGCAAATAAAACTAACCGAATCATGGCGGAAATTATGTGGTTGTAGTTTTTTCTATATCGAATTTGTTTTCTAAGTTCGTACTTGTTGTGGATAAGATTTTTTTTTATATATAAAACCTGAACAAAAACCTCTAAACTATAATAAATAAATAAATTTGTAAATATAACTTTCTACTATTATTAAGATACATAAGAATTTTCCAAAAAAAAAAAAAAAATTAAATAATTTAATATATGCTAAAATATAAAAATAATAAAAAATAATCCGTTAAAGTTTTTAGATAAGAATTAATTGTAAAAACAAAAATAATTGTGAAAATTAATTGTATTTATAGATTAAAAGTCTGTTAAATAAAAAATAAAAATTATTAACAATATGAATACAACATACATTTGTTGTAACTTAAACTAAAGATTTAATTATCTGTTTTCAGTTTTTGAGTTCCGTTAAGTTTGTTTTTAATTTTTCTTTATTTTTATTTTTTCTTTAGCTCCAGCTTGGCAACTACAGCTATTTAAATTTGATTTACTAATTCTACACATCCTGCATCTAAAACCGTGGATCACTGGCTTCTAGTTTAAGATTTTCGATTCTTGTTTTTTATTTAATTTAAGGTCTGGCTGACATTGCCTTAAAATAAACATAAATAAACACCCTTCATCGTTCTGTTAAACCTTTGGTTGTTGCCTTAAAGGTTCGACCAACAAAATAGAATAATTTTATAATTTTTGATTTTTGATTTTTAATGCAAAGGTAACATAAACACTTCTACTTCAACCTATAATTTAATTCGAATGATAATTTTATAATTTTTACTATTTACAAAATATGAAAAACAAACTAGATTGAAATTATTATTGAATTAATAACAGGAGTTGTTTTTGTACAAAGTTGTCGCCACATTACTCCTTTTCCAATAAGGTTGTTATCCGGTAAACTGTATGAACCTTTTCGGTATGTTCGTTGTCCTACCAGATTGTGATATTTTTTTAGATATACAAACATTTTCTGTATGTTGCTGTTTTGTTGTTTTTATATCTTCTTGTTTTGATATCTTCTTGTTTTTGTTCTGTTTTCTTAAGCATGTTGCAGGTCCTCGTTGAGTAGTAACGGATCGTTATCTCTGTCTATACTTTCTTTAACAATTTTAATATATATAAATATCAAAGTTCTTATCGGTTCGATTTATGACTTCATATGGTCCATCGTATTGTGTCTTCAGTGGTCCTCGAATCGTCTCGGAAGAAAATATGAGTACAGGTTGCTAGTTGTTTTTGTACAAAAATATTTTGTGACGAATGATTCGACGTTGGAACTAGTTTGAGGTTATTGATAAATTTCCGAAGATTCTTTACAAGATCGCTTTCAATATATTCTTCTGTTGGTTGCTCAAAATACTTTATTTTGTTGGTCGAACCTATAAGGAAACGACCAAATTTATTGGAATACGTTAAACGCATGTTAGACGACGAACAATTAAAGCTCTCACAAGCAATTGCACATGCTTTACTGATTACAAGGCATTTAGATCTCCCTTCATAAATCCAGTTTCTGTTTCTGCCATTATGCCTAAATTCCAATTGCTTGCATTTGTGCCTGCAGCTCTCACCTTTATTGCTTATATTTTTGTTTTGCCTGATATTACGAATGACATAACAGATTACAACTGCAAGTGCATATAGTCTTACACAAACTTAGGAAAAATTTTATAGCATGGATGGCAGGCAACTTAATGAAGATTTAAAGAAAAAACATCCTTTGACACGAAAATATGCCTTATGATTATTATCTCAGCAAATTTAATTTTTGAATTATTTTTTGAACTGTGAATATTATAAATGAATAGAAATTATTTTGGCTTAAGTTTAATTCTTTTTAATTTCTAAAAATCTTTCTTTTTTTTAGAAAGGAAATTTATTTTACAAATGTATGCGGACGTTTTCCAAAGAAAACAAGAAAAATTAGACGCTAGCAGAATGAAATGCTGCACTCTCTGGACCGCTACGACCGTCATCAGCAGTTGATATGAGTTATGAGTATTCTCTTATTCTTATTCACAAAGTTAGTTGGTTAAATAGATGATGTTTATGAAATACACAACTAAGGTAGATAGATGCGAAGAATGCTGATGAAGGTCGTAACGGTCCAGAAATTTTTAGAAATTAAAAAGAAATGAACTTAAGCCAAAATAATTTCTGTTCATCTCAGCAAACTTTAAACGCCACACGTAATTGTTATTTATGAATCAAATTAGGCGAATTAATTTACAGGTGGTCCTAATAGCAAAGCTGAATTTTGTTTATGTTCGGCGTTGTTGTTATAATTCTAAAATAACTTTAAAAATAAAAAATTTCCAAATGATTTGAAAAAGAAAAAAAAATTTATATGTTATAACATAAAATTTCAAAAACAAGAAATGAAATATGAGGTACTGCTGCACATATAGGAGAAAGAAACCAACTGTTACCAATTCATTTAAAGCACTAAATGATAATAAAAGGATAAATTTAATTCGGCTTTCTCTTTTATAGTCAGCTATTTTTGACATCAACGTGGTGCTCCGCAACAACAGGACATTAGGTTATTGTTTTTGTAGCCGTGTGGTCACCTAGTGTTTAATTCATCATGGTTTAAGCCTTATTTTCGATTGACAATTAAAATATAAAATTTCTTAAGTATAAAAAAATTATTTTTTTTCTTTAAATTATTTATTGTAAGTAAAAGGGTTTTTTAAGCTCAAGTGCAAGTTTTTATAAAATAAAAATAGGGGAAAGGTCTTAAAGAAATTGTTCATTGTTACATTAAGATTAGAGAGTCAGAGTTTTCTTCAATTATGTATTCCGTGGAAACAAAATAATAAAAAAAGTATTTTCATCGTAATTTGAACGGCGCCATTTTGTTTATTTGCATATAATTTTTATATTATTATTAATAATAATAATAAAAAAGGAAAAACTTTATAATTGGGCGGTATACCATTTTCTCAATCAAAAAAGAAAAAAATAATTAATGATGGTTTCTGATACCTTTTGATTTAAAAGATGTAAACCTTGTCCGTACAAATTCTGAATTTACAAAACAGAACGCAATAAATTATAACGTCCACCACTATCAAGAATCGTATGTATGTGCGTGTGTGTCTAAAGAGAATAAAAGGGAAAAGTAAGGTAACACATGCGTTTGCTTTTTTGTAAAACAGAATATTACAAGTTTGACTCCCAAGAGAGTAACAATTAAACTCGTTTTAAGAAAATTTTCAACAGATATTTTTTCAAATGTTTAATCCTTACTTTAAATCGGCAAATAAAGATCGACTTAAGCTGTTTAGATTTTAAAGTATAAAAATAATTTCTTTCAGCTACAATGCAAATATTTTAAATGCACGCTAAGTCGACTTTAAATTTTACTGCTTCTGGACATAGAATTATTTTGTAATCACTACTAAAGAGTTAGAGTAGAAATCTATATATTAAAACAGCAGGTTAGTAAATAATAAAGGCACATAAACAATAAAACAAGGAATCCATGGCCCATACCTAAAAGAAGATGAAGAAAAGTAACAACATAAAAACATTGTGTTGTACTCAGTCATAGTTGATGTGGTTAAAATTGCCGAGCACGACTCTCGCCGGAGCTACAATGTAGTGTAATCTAGAAAGCTTAACGTGATGTGCATAAAGTAATTAAAGTTAAATTACGGGGTTGTACAAAGTACAATTTTAAGGACATTTCGTTATAGCTTACTTGGGTGTTCAGAAAAATTTTTACAAATTTTAATTTTTAGATAGCGAATTGGAGTAGTTTATGTCTCTCGGGAATTTTAGGACACTGTGGCATTGATGATTGTTAGAAGGCTAAAATTAAGTAAAAAAAATATTGAGTAAGTTTAAACTTTCAAAAACTTTTGTTTTAAAAATTTTATTTTATAAAATTTATTTTTACATTGCTGGAATATAATTTTAATTTGTTTACAAATTATGTATATTTTTTAAAACCGAATATTAAAATAAAAATAAAATATGCTTCACAATAAGGTGCCAATTAAAATTTTTAGAAAAAAAAAACGAACAATAGCTGTAGTTAATTTAAATACCTTAGAAAATATTATGCAAAATATTTTTGTTGATTTACATACATACAAACATATACACATCAATATTGTAAATAATTTAAATTACAAGGGTAAAAACCTAAAAAAAAAACAAAAGCATAAAAATGACAATCGCAAGCAATAAAAAGTGTAACCATAAGCAAAGCAAACATTGGCTTAACAATTATCAAGAAAAAATAAAATTTTAATAAACTCAACAAGCAATTAGCCAAACAACAATTTTTATTTAAATAAAAAATAATAGAAAATATTTTTTTTAAATAAAATTAAAAATTAAACACAAATGATTATAAACAAAGGAAATCATTAAAAGCACACATATTTAAGTATTTATTATAAATGCTAGAAAACCTAATTGAAAATCAATAAGAAAAAACTGCTATAATTAAGTCATATTATTGACATAATGGATTAAATTTATTCAATCATACAAAAACAAGAATAAAACAAATAAATTCCTGCTTAAATAAACAAAATGGCATAAGGGAAACAATAATTTTATAACCTTTGAAGAGCAGAACAATTGATTAGAAAAAAAACTGAAACTGAACCTTTAAAAAGCAAATATTTATTTAAAATGAACATAATTTTTTTTTTTGTTGTTGGTTTTTTTAGTTTTTTAACTACTTGCTGTTTTTTGTTATATTTAAATTTTTATTAAAAAAAAACTTAACGTCATTCAAATACTTTGTTATAATCAGAATACACCAGACAGTAACTTTATACTTTTTTGTTCTATTATGACAGTCTAACCCTGGAGTTAATGTCGACGTCGTTGACGGCGTTTCAACGCCGAAAAAGTTGAAACAGATTAAACTTTTACGGCGTTGCAACGCGTTGAGATTAACTGCTCTCATACAATTTCATACGATTCAACTTTTTTTTTGACATTTGACGCCGTCAACGACGTTGACATTAACTCCAGGGTAAACAAGAAAATATTCAAAAAAGATTTTGTGCGATTTTATAATATTTTGTAGAAAAATTCTTAATTTAATACATGAAAGTGTTGTGGCAGAAAAAATTTTGTAACAATAAATCTGTCCAAGCGAACTGATAAAAAGTATTCAGGAGTATAAGGAAAAACCTTTAAAGTAACAATTATAGCGTCATAATTTGAAGCGAAAATATGCAAAAATATTTCGTTAATTGGAAAAAAGTTAAGGATCTTAACAGGAAGGAGAGAAAAATTCAGTTTCCTATGATTGGAATTATAAAAAAAAAAATAAACTCTTGTTGTATCAACATTAAGAAATAAAAGTTCATACTTCATATTTAAATATATTTAATTTGATGCCCTGTCATAATGTCCAAAGATATAAAGTCTATAAACTTTATGTCGCATTCAAAAGTGACAGTCCATGGACATTGTGTCGTTTTTAGTATGGTCATAGTGTTACTTCTAAAAGTATCATAACATCTGCACTTAAAACAACACTGGCTTTGCTTACCAAAGATATTCTGCATATACGGACTTTGACGGGGCGCAAGAATTTGCTCCTCCAGCCAGTTTATAAAAACGTTGGACCTGTCCTTCATAAAATATACTAAAAGTATCCATGGACCTTGTTGATGGACATTATCTCCTTGGACACATACATATAAACACAGTGAAAATCTTACATTACTTTTTATGTCAGTAACACAGTGAGAGATTTGGTTGAAAAAGGTGATAATTCTGTAGTTTTTAATCGTCTAGCCCGACTGTAGTTAAACTTCACATGGTTATAGTAGTGGTGTATATGAGTTTTAGTTTTAACTGTAGATCTTCTAGTGCTTAACGAGTCGGCGGGCTATACTTTAAAGTAGAGCACCTTGGGTTTATAACATTTTTTTTCTCTGATTTTGTAAAGTTTTGAATTTAAGTTTCCGATTCTGGCGATAGCTTTTATCTATTTTTAAACGTTTAAATTATATTTTACAGTTTTGGGGTTAATTAGCTCTTATTATGTTTATTAATCTGCTTTGAAGTATCTTTTTCTGCTAAAGGAGCCAAAACCCATCTTATTTTCCTCAGTATTTATTTTCCGGTTTAACAACAAGTTTCTGAGTATTGAGAAAAAATGATTAACATATCTTTTTATGGTAAAAGTTATACAAAAAAAAATATAAAAATTCGATTTAAGTCTTATAAAAAATCTGCCACACTTTTTTTTCTATAAATAAAGATAATAAGTTTTCATGCATTAAATAAAATTATTGTATAAAAATTTTTTGCTATTACTTTCTTTGACTAATTTTTAAAGGCATAATCACTCATAAAACTTATTTCTAGTTTTTAAATAAAAAATTTCAATGTAGGAAAAGGAAAAGAAAATAAAAAGGAAAGAAATAATTATTTTTTCAAGATTTATGAAGCGCGATTCTTTTCTTAGAACCATAAATCCGAATCTCTCTCTAGAATATTCATATAATTTGAATCCTGATTATAAAAATTTTTTTTGTCGTTAGTCGTTATTCTTTAGTAAAAATTGTTTTTGTCGTTAGTCGTTATTCTTTATTGTTTTCTTGACATATCTTAAGCGTAACCTTTCACCACGGACTTTTTTTTAAGTTTGAAAAGGGAAGTAATTTTTTAATTTTTGTAGTAAATCCGCTTCGGTTTTAAAAAATTAGTTTTGTAACTTGCCTTCTGGTTATTTATTTTCAAGGGCATTATCTATTTTTTTATTTCATTTATCTAAACAATACTTTTTTTATTGTTTTAAATATTCACCCATATTCTGTTTGGCGTCGTCAACACAAGACAACATCGTTTTTCTTCGTTTGTTGTAAATCTTCGTTTGTTGTAAATCGTTATTCCCGTTGTCAATATTGTCATTAATCGATGACTGTCGACATATGTTTGGTATTTTCTAAGAACGATGTTGATGTTGCCGTTTAGTTTGTTTGATGTTTAGTCTGATGTTGGGCAAAGGAAAATTTTTAAAACTTGAAAAAGTATACAGTAATATTAAAATAACAAAATTAAAAAAAAATAAAAAAATTAAAGAAATGGAAAAAAACTAAAATTACCAAATTCTGCCATTTTGGGAAATTAGTGGAAGAGTTAGAAAGAATCCATCCCATTGAAAAAAAGGCAGTTAGTTAAAGGCAATATTTTGTCGGACCGATAAATGGATTTGCATTATAAAAACTTCACTTATTATAATTTTTTTATCCATTAAATATTATTTTTATTGATAATAATTGCAATAAAAATTGGAAGTCTTAATAATACAAGGCTATTTATCAGGCAGACAAAATCCTACCTTTAACTAACGGCATGTTGTAATAATGGTCGTTAGACTAATTATTTTAATTATTTGTAATAGTTTTGTTTATAGGTTTTTATTTTTTTTTTACAAAATTTAAAGTTTCCACAACACTTAACACAATAGAAAACAAATTAAATCAACTGACTCAAATATTAGATATGTGTGTTTTATTTTTTTTTTATATTATCGATAAAGAGTCAACGTCGTCATTAGTTTGTTAGGGAATACCAAATTAGTATTGATGTTGTCTCAATATTGACGACGATGTTGACGACGCCAAACAGAATAATTCGAAATCCGTTGTATTTATGACCTCTACAAAATATTTTCTCACATCTCGGCCAAATTGAATAGTTATCAGTTAGCTTTATTCAAATCTGTTATGAAGAAGTGTAACGAAGATAACTGAAATGTCAGTAAAAATAATAATTAACTAAACGACAGAGTTTTAGAATAAAAACCAATATAAATAATTTAAGATCAAATAAGATAATAAACAGATGATAAAGAAAGAATTAATTTTATTGAAATGGTAATTGTGCTATTGGATTTTCTATTGGATTTCCCTTCCACTTGATTCACTTTCTTATTCGGTTAATTTTTAAGCATAAAAGGTTTAAACGAATTTATAAATTTATTTCACTTCTTGCAAAAGAAATTTATATCCTTTGGAACTTGTTATATTTTTGTTGCGGTTATACGCACATCTGATACTTTATTTCTAAATCATGTTAAACAACATTTTTGTAGTTTTGAGTAAATCAAAGAAAACTTTCTAGCAGCCTTAATATACATTTTAAAAATATAATATTATTTCTTATGTAAGATAATAATATTTGTAATTTGTTTGGTGTACTTAAAGTATTTATTTTCAATATTAACATAATTTTTAAGCTAATAAAACTTTTGCATTTGACACGTTTTACAACTAAATAACCATCACCATTGTAAATTTAAATCAAATCCAGTTTTTATAAGGATTTCAAAAGTAATGTGAAAAATGAACTCATAAAGAGTATGATATTATTGTCAGAGATATATATTCACTTAAAACGCAAAAAGAAGTAACAAGTAAAACATTCAAAATTGATTTTCTGATTGATTATACTGTGGCAGTTTAATCTGCAGAAATGGCAGAATTTTTTCCCGGGTTTATTTTGGTATTTTGTATAGAAAATGTTTATTTCAAAATAAAATTTTTTTTCAATGTCTTAAGGCTAAGTTTTCATTAATTTCATTCATTGCATTTAAGTTTTTCAAAATATTTAATTGAAAATTTTATTTAATTTTATTTGATTAAATTTATTTTATTTTATAAAATTTTTTAATTATTTTATATATATATTTTTAATTATATAATCAAGTCAATCAAAACTTGGGAAAAAATAATAAAACTATTAATAGGTGCAAAAAAATTTTTCTAACTTCAACTTTAAGACTTTAAAAAAATAGAAATCGGCTCTAAGGAGACCAAGAATTTTTAGAAGTTAAGCCACTCTTTCTATATAAGCAAAATTCTTAAGTAAAAAAGCTGCTTTATTCACCCCTATCGTGAACAAAATGTGAAATTTTTGTACCCATGAAATTTTCATTCCCCATGAAGGGGAAATTGCTATCGTGAATTTCATGGGAACGTTTGTTCCCGCTATTAATTCGTACTAAATACAAATTAGAAAGAAGAAAATATTAATAGGGAAAAAAATATTAAAATTTTTTTAAAGTTATGAAAAATTTAGAAATGTTAGTGATTGTTGCTATTGTGTTGTTGCAAGAGGAGGAGATACTACAACAGAGAACAATTACATTTCAAGAACGTGACGTGCAAACCGTACGTCTTGGACACAAAAGGTCCAATCAATGGACCCAAGTGGGCTGTGGCAACACGGCTGCCTGCCTAACCCACCCTAGACATTAGTACTGACCCGTTTCAATAAAATAAATTTTTGTATCGGATCATATAAAAAATTTTTTTTTTATAAAAAATCTTCATAAATTTATAACCAATAGATAAATCTTTTTGTTTTGCATCTTGACGAGCATAATGTCAGTCTACACTGCACTAACTGATGTTGAATTAAAAAAATGTGTTATTGATGTAAATATTCTAATTAAAATATATAAAAACTAGCATAATGTATTCAGTTCCCCAGCAAAATTTAAGTGAACAAATCTAAAGGAAAAGTGAAAAAATTTCGAGGGAAAAAATCAATCCCGATAAAGGAAATTTTTGTTTAAGTGAAAAATTGTTCACGTAAATTATTCACGATTGCAATTTGGGGAAAAGGGAAAAAATTTCGAGTGAAAATATATTCATGATAGGGCTGATTGTCTTTGAATGGATACGAATAAGCTTTTTATTTTCGTATACGAATTTACTCATGAAATGTAATTCTTTCTATATGTTTGTTTGTTTTATGCTCATATGCAAGAAATCACTACGACAACTTCCACCTATCTCTCGTTCTTAGTTTCGAGTAATAAACGGAAGTTTTAAACGATCATAGAATAACTAAAATGACTTTTACGTTAATAAAATTAAGCGTTAATAATTCCCGATTAAATAATATTAATTCACAGACTCGAAATGTTTATATGCAATAGATCTTATGTGAAAAAACATTGAAATACTGGAAAAACATGAAGAAAAAGAAAAAAATATATTTTAAAAGTGCTGAAAGTTGTTTCTTAAATTTTCTACAACTCTGGGTAAAAATTATAATGTTAAAGGCCAATCTACCTATTAAGCAAATTCAGCCCTTTTATGATCAAACTCTTTTTTAGCTTTTAAGGAAACTTCTTAAAAAATTTTCGATAGCTTAATTCTTCATTCTTGTGATTTAAATTTAATTAAAAAGATTTCTATGGGTCAAAATTTTCAATTACATTGGCCAATATTTTTATTTTAAACTCCCTTTACAATTGGCCATTCTACTTATGTAAAAAAAAAAAACATACAAACATATACTAAAAAATTATGTGTTAAATAAAAAATAAAAAATACAATATAATAATTAAAAGAAAAGCAATATACATAAACAAATATAATTACTCTTAGAAAGCGAAAAAAAAAATTAAAAATAAAAATAATTTGCTCAACATTACACGAAACATTTAACAAAAGTGATGTCAAAAAGTAGAAAATTAAAACTAAGTTCAAACAAACATGCCGCCATACAATAAAAATATATGTTGTTTAGCAATTAAAATGAACAATAAAAAAATAATAATAGAAAAAAAAAATAAAACAAAAGCAATCAACGATTTAATGAGTGAAAAACATAGAACAATTAAAATGAAAATTATAATAACAAAAAACAAACTTCTTAAGCAGAAAAAAAGGCAAAATTTTCAATTGTGTGTTGCAGTGCCTGGAATTAAGTTGACTGTGCAGCCTTTTTTCAGCACGGCTTCAGCTCAGCATAATAAGTCAGCAACTTGATTCCAGCAATTGCAATTTACACACACTCAACGTGGGATACATTTATAAAAAAAATAATAAATTTTTTTTCACATCACACGCACACTTAAACAGCCATTTCCAAGTAATAAAATAAAAAAGCAATAAACAATATTATGAGATAAAATAAAATAAGTAAGCATACATATATAAAACTTAAAAATTATACGCAGTAAAATAATGTAAAATATAATTCTTAAAAAATGATTCATGTAATAAAATGTAAAAATAATAGAAATTATATTTGTCTTAAAATGTGTTACCTTTGAGAAAATTGATTTCTTAATATAAATTAAGACTTTTCAGAGTGTTTCAAACGTTAAAAATATTAAAATTTTAAATTATTTAAGTAATATTTTATTTCAGTTCAATATCTTCAAATACTTCCAAATCTGATAGGAAGTATTAGTTTTTAAATAAACCTTCAATATTGGTTAAACAGCAAATGGCTATCAACTGTGGTGACATACGAATTTTTTATCGATTTTTTTTATTTTTTTTTTTTTGAAGCAAATAATTTATTTGAACTGGGATAAGTCCATTTTTAATATATTGAGATATTTATGGGTCGGCGTTTGGATTTATTTTGAAAATATTGGACAATTTTAATTAATTCGACTGATGTTTTTACACTATGCAGCTTTTAAATTTTATTACGAAATTATAATTACTTAAAGTATTTGAAAAAATAACCAACTTTTTTGTCTCCACATAAACTTGTACCACTTTCAAATATGAAATTTTAGAAGAAACAAGTAAGAGTGCTTCTCTTACATACCCTTCACCATCTATGTAAGTCTAGTTTAGTAAAGTAATTCCAATCAAAAAAGCAAGTATTGGAGTGACAGAGAAATTAAAAATAAAAAAATTTTTGGTACTGCAAAAAATAATAAAAATAATTTTAAATAAAAATGAAATCAGATCCTAATGGGTAAAGCATTTTTAAAAATTTTAGTACTTTTTTAAAGATATCTTCAAAACCTTTAAAATGATACCCATATTAATATTTAAAAAAAATTTTAAATTTCAGAGCCGCAACTCGGAAAATGTATTTTAACTTAATGTTTTTTTTTTCTTATTTTTGAATTCTCTATCGCCTCAATATTTATTTTTTTGTTTGGAGTTACTTTATTGTTCCAAATGACATGAAAAAATTAGAGGTAGACCTGGTGTTTGCCTGCAGCCTCGAAGCATATGGACCGATCACACTTATTTCTAATAGCACCTCTTTCGACACTATATCTGAAAGATTGACATATTTTTTTTATTATGGTGCTAATTTTCAAATATCCCGATTTGAATTGTGCCCATAATTATGAAAGTGGTCTAAATTATATATTTCTTGTTTCGAGACATTTAATGAATTGCATTTGAATCAATTAAAAAATATTTTTACCTTATGCGACAACCATTATTTTTTGTTATTTTTTGACAACTTTGCAAAAATTACATTGAATAAATTTCGTTTAAAATAACTAATTTTGACTTAGACCACTTTCATAATTATGGGCACAATAATAAATCACAGACACTGATTATTGAAGGTGAAAGCACGTTTTGATGGCCATTTCGCTACCGCTTACTTAGCTCGTTAGCAAACTTCTCAGAAAAGTTTTAAATAAACTAAAGATTTCTGTCCAAACAATAAAGTAAAGACAAAAATCAAATTTAAGCAAAAACTACAATAACCAACAAAGATTCTATTTTTCTTTCTCCACTGTATATCGATGAATTTTTTTCGGCTCTTTTATACAATCACCACAATCATCGTTGGCAATTTTCATCTTGCTTCTTAAAAAAAAAAATTGCAACCGCTCATTGTTTGATGTGGATTTTATACTGACGGAATCATTGAATCATATTTTGGTTTAGAACAAGGCTGGGGTAGCAGTCACTCTTTTAAGTTCTATTGCAACATGGATAACATGTGGTTTTAACACGATGCGACCATATGTAAAATATCCAACAATCTAATCTGGATCCAGAAAATCACTTAATTTTATGGACTTGTACGGATTTGATATGCTTTCCTCACAGTAATCTATTTTACCGTTTGTTTTCTGACGACGTATGTTTTGTATCACGAAATTATTTGTTGTTGAAAAGTAATCAACTGATTTCACTCTACCAGCTATCTTCTAAACAATTTATATTTCTAACATAGATTCGTCGCCCAAAACAACGAACAATAACAAAATGTTTGGGATTTCTTAGAAAAATACGACGGCAATTCTTACTCCAATTGAAATTACATTTTACAAATAAAATTTAAACATTGAACAAGTCAAATAAGGGAATAAAAAATCATGCTTTTAAAGTTAAATAAGCATTGAAATATTTAAAATATGGAAAGATATCTGAAATGTGAATAATTAATTAACTATAGGATTTACACTTTGCAAAAAATTGCGAGTTTGTATTCAATAAGTTTAACAAAAAAAAAAAAAAATTCTGGTGAACTAAAAAAATTAATAGAAAATCCCTGACAAATTACATTAGTGCAAAATATTAGAATTAATATTTTATTTAATAGATTATTTTACATACGAACAAATCCTTTTTCTTTTTTTTTTTTTTTTTTTTTTTGATGAAAAAAATTAAAGTAAAAATTTACAGTAAATATTAAGTCATGTATATTGTTGAGTTTACACTAGTTAAAATAAATTAAAACCTATTGAAATATTAAAATAATTAGTTTATTAATATAAACTATTAATAGAAAAAATTTAATAACAAAAACCATAGAACAAAAAGTAAATAATCAAAATATTAAAATATTTGATAGCAAAATTATATTTTTATGATAATTAAAACAAATCAAAAAATCTAACAACTAACAACTAATCTAATTTACTACAAAGTCTTAATGTTATTTAAAAAATAATTGAAAACAAAAAACAATAAAATAATTATTATAATTTATTATTAAATGTAATACTTAACACAAAAAATGAAAACTATAAAAAGCTATAAAAAAACTATAAAAATCTTAATTAAATTATAAAAAAAGAAAATAAAATAAAGTAAACAAATGTTAAGATTACACGAAAAATAAGGATGTTTTAGTAAAAAATTGTTGGCAGAAAGATGAAAGAATATTTGACTTGATGTTTTTGAAGGCTCCTTAGCCAAAGGATAAAATCCTAACGCTGTTCAAATATTTGGTCGTCTGTTCCTTTATTAACAAAAAGCCTAAAATCGCAAGCCGTACTGACCTCATAACTGTTAGAAACATCAAACATTTGCCAAATTTAGAAATTAAATGGATCACCACAGAAGCCGCACCTTTACATATGAAGCCTTATTTTAAAAATCATTTTAGGTAGACATTTATTATCATCACTGTAACAACAAGTTTATGCAGTTAAATACAAATAAAAGTGTGTCCTGATTTCAATAGAATATTAACTAGCGTGGGCTTATCATCACAGATAGACACTTATAAAAAACAATTTACAGGATTTCCCATATAGAACTATAAATTTTACATATTTAACATTTGACATTTATTAAGCATACATTCAATGCGCTCACACAATATTAAAAACTAATGGTTGTTCCAAATAAAAAGTACATTTTTACGAACAAAGACTCATAGTTTCATTCTTTGAAAATTACACCGAATCTTTCTCGTATTAGGCAGACACTTAATCTTTATAAAAGGGTAAGATAACCTGTATATAGTACAAAAATCTTCGTGTCCAACTCAAATTACAAAATTATTTTGTTAATTCCTAAAAATAGAGGCCAATTAAATTTTGTAGCCTTAAATTATGAGCCATGAAACATTGAACACTTCAATGTAAATGTTCCTTTTTGATTTAGCAAAGGCTCGTAAATTCTATTATCTCAGCAAAGTTCCCTGTTGCACTTTTCATCAAATCGTTATATTATACAGCATTTCTTTCTTATACATTAAATAATAAAATTTAAATGATTTTGATTTAGTACCAGGACATCAGCATTTGCAGTTGAATATTTGTATTACCGAAAACCGTTTTTGAATCTCCTTAAAAGAATTTAGAATTTATAATAATTATAAATTTGGAAAATTTGTCCATAGTAGAACCATCACACACCTATAAACAGAAATCTTGTGTCTACACTTACATGTGTCTATATTGTGTTATAATCGCTCTAGAAGGAATTATGTGATGGAATAATATATAACGAAGACTTTCATCTACTCTTAATCATGATATAAACGATGGCAAATCGTAACGTTCACGGACATAGCTTTCATGGTCTTTATGTCACATCAAAAAGTGACATCATATCCATATGACCAACTTTTCATTTCAGAGTTACGGACTTCAAAAAATTTTTACTTATAATATAAAAGACGTCAATATTTTATGGCAGAACGAGGTAATATGGCAAGCGTACAAATAGCAATAAAAAGAACTCTTAAATTAAACATAATAATAATACATTTCATTTTGTATTTTTTAATAATAAATATTTCATGATATTCTCATGAAATATATAAATTTGAAGGATCCAAAAAAATTCAATAAGAGACAAGCGAAGAATTTTTTCCTCTATTGTTTAACCAATACCGGTATCGCTTAGGGTGTATTTCGACTATGCGTACAAAACATATGGCAGGTCAAAATTGCTATCCATATAAAATTTCAGGCGTGTGTCAATATCAGTGTTAAATATACGGTTTATAATTTTTATGTTCAAATTGAATATGTTGCGTACATCTGACATAACCTTCTGTTGTAAAAAAAAATTAAATACTTAAAACAGTAATGTCAACTATTCAATTTTTTTATTGATAATTATTTAGAGAGAAAACTTTACGATTTAGGACTAAGCCTAGAATATATACAGAAGGTATGTACTTAGATACTTGGCTGTGTCATTTAAAACAACATGTCATTCGCTCAAAGCTGCAAGTTCAATTTAGGTACTTGGCGTAGTTCGTATAAAGTACATGTTGCGAATCTAAAATTAAGATCTCTAAATTTTTGTGTTTATTTTTTTACTTGTATTTTTAATTGCTCTACTAAACCAATTTACATACCAGTAGTGTTTATTGAAAGTCTGACATTCCATATATCTTGTAAACGTAGTGTAAACATACCTTCACCAAAGATTTTCTGCAAAGCAAAAAACTTTTCTCCTCGACGGGGTGTCTAACCCAAGCTTAGCTTACCAAAGATTTCGTACATTTTTGTAATGTTCATGAACGTTGTGACTCTAAGTCGATGGTCCTCGGACGTTATGATATGATGAACCTTTCACAAGATAGAGAAATATGTTAAAAAGCTTGTACGTTGAACAAATTTTTGTTGATCCTGTAAACTGTCTTAGCGGATTCTTCTCTGCATTTTTCTCGGATTTTCTCCGTATTCTCAGACCCGCGGTTCTTTCTGTCTTTCCCTCTCTGTCTTTCTCATGTCTTCATCACCATTATTACCCTTTTTCTTTCTTTTTCTAATTTCTGCCTTCATCTTCTCGCTCCGTTTCTTCTTCTCCCTCCCTTCAAACAGCAGGCTACACAAATGGACCAATTATTTGACCCAAGTGGGCGTGGCAACACGGCTGCCTGCCCGACCTAACCTAACCTGTTACACTGTCTTTATTCAATAAATTTGCTTGTTTTAAGGCATTGTAATTAATAACTGTAAAGGTTTTTAAATCGAGATTCGAAACAAAACGTCATCATACGAAATAGCTTCCCCGGTCATTTCCGACCGCAATAAATATACATATTCTGAGCTCTTATGCATAGCGAAGTCGTTTGAGCGATGTCCGTACATATTCGTCTTGAAAACAATTTTGCCATGAGCTAGAGAAAATTTAAATACGCCAACCGATCATAGTTTCGAAAAATTATCTATAGAAAATCAACAATATCGGCCCATGATATTCGAGGCAGCGGGTAAAACACTACGCCTGCCTTTATTTTTTCTATATATTTTTTAAACTTTTATTTGTGTTCCTGCAGGTGGTTGGTTGCGTTTACTACTTATTCACTTCTTATTTCATATTCACCACAATTATACTAGGATCTGTTGTAGCAACCTTTTCATTTAGCTGGGGCAACAACCCTAAGCCAAACTTAAAATTTCCTACGCTGTTTTTGAACAGAAAAACTAAATGGCAAGAAAGAATTTGTTCTGCCAATTTATATGTACATGTTGTTTTGCATATAAAGTTACCCTTCACTAAGATTCGGCATAGCCGAATATAGCACCCTTAACTGTTTCGTTTCGTCAATAATATTAGGCTAAGGCAATTTTGAGGTTAAACAACAAGATGTCAAGAATATGTGAACATGTGCAAATAAACACAATTAACATCAATTGCATCTAGACTTACATAAAAAAAATAAATATAATTTAATGAACAACCAAATAAAACAAGAAAATAATATTCTTTGTTTCTAAGTTAAAAAAGTTCAACGTACTGCTTAAATTAATAAATTATTTCTATTAACACTCTAAACACTATTATGGATTCACGCAGCGTTAATAGCTGCCTCACTGCGCACTAGACTATATTTTATAGGATCACAAATTGGGTTCACTACTGAGCTCTTTATTGTCAATTATAAAATTCACAAAATAACAAAAATGTACCTCCTTAAGACAACTTAATTAACTTGACATTAAATGTATTTTGCAACATTAAATTCCTACAAAAATGTTCTTGAAAATAAATTCTCCTAATGGCAGGCAAATAATTTGTTAAATCAACTAAAATATTTTTTATTCCCTTGACATTTAGACAATTATTTTCTACTTTTGTTAAACGCAAATTCATATTATTAATTTGCCACTTTTTATATTTTTATGAACTTTGGTAGGCTTTTTACTTTATTAAATCAAGCGAAAAAAGAAAAAAGACACATCTCTTTCTCACAATAAAATAAAACACATCAAGTCTTAAATCAATTTAAACATCCTTCGAAACGTAAATAAATATAAAATAAAAATAAATAATTGAGTGATGGCTTTTAAGACCTCAACAAAGTCTCATAGGATGTGGTGAACGGAATTCTTAAAGAAATTAAGTTGAAAAACATTATTCCTTAAAACACATAATTCCTTAAACAATTTTTCTTGAGACAAAAGAAATTCAAGATGTAAATTATCAAGGGAACCATTTGTCGTACAATAACTTGGTGAGTGACAAGTCAGTAAAATTTATTTTTTTTTCACAAGAATTATTGTTGTTATTTAACTTTTAATCTGTACAAGCTTTTTTATGTGTACATTTGACAGTTCTTTACATGTTTATTGTGTTCATTTCCGTACAGTTCATTAGTTGCGCTTTTATGTTGTTCAAATATACTTATTCAATTCACAACCGATTGTACGTATGCTAAATTTTCGAATTTTATTTTAAAAGCTGTAAAAATTTTGTTAATAATTTCTATATAAACATATGCTATTTCGTAGGAATATCGTAGGAGGGAAAAAAACATTTAATAAATATTTTCTTTTGAAAATCGAATATCAGTTTGTTATTCCTTGTCTAATTTCTACAAGCGAAGTTGATTTAACTAAGTCGGTCTGTGCGTCTCTCCGTCTATCCGTCTGTTCTTCTGTGTTTCGAAAATGTTGCTATTAAAAATGAGCAAAATTGGTCCATGTCCTTCGAGGCAGCTGCAAAACCCCACGTCTGCCACTAATTTTTCAATTTTTTTTATCTTTAGTTTGTATTCCTACATGCGGTTGTTGCTTACGACCAAAATTAATGAAAAAGGTAAGAAAATTTGGTGATCTTTCATTTGTTAAGCAAAATTTACAATTTTCAAAGAGAAAACGTTTAAATTTTCTTTAAATAAAAAATAAATTTACTTAAAACAAAAGATAAGTCTCCAATATTTATCCTTAAAAATATACTAATAGCACATTGAAATATTTTGTGTAGTTATACACATAAAGAGTGTTTTTTTAAGCATGATAGAACCTGAAATTGCAAAAAATTACAATAAAAATTGAATTGATGACAAATTGTTTCTTATTATTTTTAGTAAACTCTGCAAATCATTGTGAATATACTAACGCTTGAACAACGCTATTAAATCATCAAAGTTTACTTTGAAAATCAGTCATCAATTTGAGCAACTTATAGAGGACTTCGTGATTTTATGGTGCACATAGCCGTCCGTCTGAGAAAGCCATCCATCGAACTGTGGATATATTTCGGTCTTCAAACTCTTTATTTATTTATTTTTTATTTATTTATTTATTTGTATTGTTCCACACACAAGACTGTAGGGGTTATTTTGATTATTACGCATAAAATTTGACGTTAAAAAAAATAACAAAAATAATAATTTATAATTAAATATAACAATATTATAATATGCGTATAAAAACAATACAAATTAGACCATAAAAGTATTTAAATAAACTATTTTAGTAAGAATTCTAACATGAATCAACGACATAGTACATACATATGTATATAAACGTAAGCATATGTATGTATGAAAATAAACATAAATATGTGCACATACATGTAAACACATACTTTTATACATACATATGTGCATACAGAAAACTAAAACATGTAAAAAAAAAGAGAATGTTATAACACCAACACGTCAAAAAATATGCTAACTGAAGAGAATATTGATGCTGTAAACGGAAATGTGGAAGAAGATCCAAATTTATCAATTCGTCATTGCTCGAAGGAGTTGGGCTCAGTCCGTTCAATACGTGGAATTAAAGCCACAAGACCATTATATCCGTCGTTTTTTCTCCGATTGGTCTCTAGAGCAGTTAATAACTTACCCGTCGTTTAATCGCTGAAGAGAAATTGATCTGTCAATTGGCCTCCAAAGTAGTGCGATTTGACACCTTTCGATTAACTCCTCTGGGGCCACGTGAAGTCACTGGTTTATGCTGATAAACTTGCAACAATTGAGTATTTTAAAGCTAACTTTGTTCGCGTTATTCGTGACATACGGCCAGCAGTCTTTTTTTGTCTATTTTTAAAAGCTTTAAAAAGTTTTACCAACTTATATTTTATAAATAAAATTTATACGAAGAGTCTTTTTTAAGTATGAAAGACACATTGTTAACTGAGTAGAAACTAAACTTTAAATTCCTAAAATTTTTTATTATTAATTATCTTATGTGCAATTTTAAAATTTCATACAAATTTTTACAATAAATAGATAAATTAAAAAAATATTAAGATTTACTAATTCTGACAATCCCAAGAGAATATTTAAAAATGTTCAAAAATATTATTTTTTCTGTTTTTCTTTTTTATCTTCAAAAGAAGAAGAGAAAGAAGAGACCTGTCTCTTGGTTCATTTGAATTCATGCAAGAAAATCTGGCTCAAAAGTTATAATTTCTCACAAGAATTTTTATACATCGCAAGGTTATGGTTAAAGAATTAATAAAAATTTAATTCATAAAAATTTAATTTAATTAATAAAAATTTAAATATTTTGTATAAAAATTTTAAAATTGTTTTTCGTTACTTTTTCTTTAGGTGTATAATTTTCCCTGTTTTACATAATAAATAATTTCTCTTTCTTAAAAATTTTATAAGCTAAAATGCAAATGAATTTTTTAAGTTAAATTAGTTTTAGAAGATCTCTTTAAAAATAAACTAAAACTAAATACTAGAAAATTTTTTGTAAATCCAAGAAATAAATTTTAGATAAAATTTGATAAATTTTGGCGCCACTAGAAGTAAAATCCAAAATTTTTAAAACTGAATATCTCCTAACCTATAAAATTATTGAATGTACAACGGTTTTATAAAAGCTTAATAAAAGCTATTTCTATGTTTTTAATATTTTTAAAATATATTATAATATTTTGACAACCACTATTCAATTTTTATATACGCGAGCTATGCTAATTTAAGAATTTGCAGCACCGATTTCTATTCAGTAGTACGTCAATATTTAAGCCTCTAACTACGCCTCTATAATATTAATGTGAAGTCTCAGTACAGAAACTACAGATTTCTGTGCATTTCTTTTACTAAATTTCCCACTGTGCTACGCTATATAACTTGACGTTTTGTAACATTTTTAAAATTTTAACGTATAAAAAATATAATTTCTTAGATTGTAATGCTGTATTTTGATATTGCATATTTTTTATTTTTTAGAATGAGTTACACAAAAAAAGGAGTTATGAATTGCTGATCGGTTAAACGAGTTACATTAAAAAAATGAGAATTCCTCTACAAAAAAACACACACACACTCACAACAGGTCACAGTGAAATTCCATAATAAATCATTTTCGAGGAAAGAGATGTTTTAGTGTATACATATAACTGTATATATGTCTATATTCGCCTGCTTGTTAGTAAAAAGTTTTTTTTTTCTTTTGTCGATTGTTCTTAAGTTTATATAATTGCACTCCTGTGTTTTGTTATTTTTTTTTTTTTTGCCTTTTCTGTAGTTGATTTAACTTTATTTTAAGATTTTTTGTTGTGCATTTTTGTGTGTGCTGTGAATAATTTTATTATTGCTTTGCGCATTTAATTGTGTCTTTCCAGTTACTTTTGTTTTGTTTTATCCTCACCTTTTCGGCGGTTGGCTTTAGTGTGTTGCGTTACGACTTACTGTTAGTGATATTTGTTTTAAAAAATGCTATATTCGACTACAGTTGTGAAATATATTGGCCTTCTAAGTTCGTTTTTATGGTATAATTTATCTGTAATAGCTTCCAAAAAAGATTAATTCAAAGGGTCAATAATTCTTTCGAAAAAACCGACGTCAGAATAGATTTTATCTGTCTGGTTGTAAAGCCGCATTCATTAGGTTAACTTAACTATTGGGACATCCTTATATCTCCAAACTTTACACTAGTTCAACTGTTCAATAGTTTGGCAATATACATCAATTTACAGCAACTATAGGGTCACCCTGTAATTTCCAAATTCAATTTATATACTTGCTGTTGTAGTAGATTTAGCAATCAGGTTCTTTGTAAATTTTAACCGTCTGTCTGTAACGGTTCAACAGTTTGTCCATAAACACTATATTATATCAACTATTGGGACACCCGTTTATTTCCAATTCCAAATTTTACACTTGTTGTTATAGGTAGATAGTAATGCAGGTTCTTTGTAAATTTCAATCGTCTGTATACACCTGCTAAGAGTATAGCCATATACCAAATTAAATGAACTATTGGTGCACCCTTTTATTTATAATTTTAAATATTATCAGCTGTAACAATAACGACCATAGCGATTGACATTGCGTCAAATTTACAACTGTTTGTCTATAAAGGTTCAAGGGATTGGCCTATATAAGTAAATCTACAGTAATTATGGGACACCCTTTAAAATCTAAATTCAAATTATAAACTCGTTGATATAGCGGACTTAGAAATACAGGTCCCTTTTTAGTTTCAGCATTCTGTCTAAAACGGTTCAAAAGTAAAGCCACACACTTCAAATTACATCAACTATTGGAACACCCTTTAACTCCCAAATCCATATTTTATACTTGTTGTTATAGCGGACTTACCAATACAGGGTTGTTGTAAATTCTAAGCGTCTGTCTATAACCGTTAAAAAGTATGGCTTTATACGTAAAAATAAATAAACTATTGGCGCACCCTTTAATATATAATTCTTAATATTAATACTTGTTACTATAACGGCCATAGCAATCGACATTGCGTCAAATTTACAAGCGTTTGTCTATAACGATTTAAAAGATATAAATCAATTTAATTCACCTATGGGGCGCTCTTTAATTTTTAGATTTATTTTTGTATAACTTTTTGCTATTTAGAGCTATAGTAATACGCAGTCATTCTAAATTTCAAAGAAGTGACCAATTCAGTTCATAATACATTTAAAAAACATGTATGCTGTATTGGGATTCCCTTTAATTTTTAAGATTTTGAACTGTCTTTAAAACGGCAAAAATCTGTCAAATTGCAAATCTATCAAATTGCAAAAACTTATCAAAACCAGTTCAGAAATGACTGAGTTCTGCAAGTTCAAACATAAAGGAGCAACATTCAGTTCAATTGATAACCTCCTTCTTTTTTTGAAGTCGGTAAAAAAGAAAATTAATCGTTTAAGCGAAGTTGCACTTAAAACATCGATTTAATAAATAAATTTAATAGTTTTTTAATCAAAACATATTGTTACGTTTTTCCCTTTTTTAGCAGGCAAACGTATGGTTCTTTTGATTGCAAATACCACTGTGGCTAAATTCTGTCTTCGAACTTTATGGCTTACTCTGGCTATACTTCTCGATCCTACCGGTCTAGTGAACCCTTGGTATCGTATTTACTAAACATGCGTTATCACCACAAACGCAGCCATCCATGCTACACTACTGTGTTACTCCGGCGAGACATGAACAACTCGATGCCTTGTTTAGTAACCTTAACCATCCACAGACATCTCCACTACTCCTTTTAATCCAAGCCAGTCTTCTCCTTTAATCCAGTAGCCACAACACACGTCTGCCATACACTGTTGTTGTTATGCTGTTATACTTCCCTGCACAACCGCTACCGTTCTTATTTTTTATTATAAAGGGCTTCTTGACAATTATCCGTTGCTCTTATATTAAGTTTTACGTCTCCCTAAATATTTGCCATGGCTTTACACAATAATTGTCTCTTGCCTCTTGGGAGGTTTGTACTGCTGTTTATTAATTTTATATGCATTATAACAATTATTACTTTTTTCTTTGCACGCATGTCCGAATGCGGTATCGAACTCAGGACCCTCTGTTTTGCAGCACGCACCTCTACCAACGCAGCCATTGAGGCTGCTCGGCTTTTGTTGGCTAACTTGTGGTTTTGTTATTCTATAAACACACCATTAGTTGAATTAGCTTATTCACCACGCTCATGCAGAAACAACTACAGGGGTTGCCAGATTTATTATTCGTAACAATATTAACTTTAGATAAAATTCCAAATTTATAATAATATATTTAAAAAATAATTTATAATAATATATTTAAAATTTTTAAAAAAATTACATTAAGCACGAGTACTTAATATTAAACACGAAGGACATTTAAAAAATGTAAACATTTAAATTAATTGTTCCGATCAAAGTTAATAATATAACGACATTGGTTATTAAGGGTGAAGGCAGCACGTCTGGTCATTTCGCTACCGCCACTAAGCTCTTCAGTAAACTTCTCACAAACATTTTAAATACACTAAAGATTTTTATCCAAACAATAAAGTAAAAGCAAAAATCAATTTTTAAGCAAAAACAATAATTAAAAATAATTTTATTTTCTTTAGCCACCGTGTGCAGCTGATTTTTTTCGGTTCTTTTATAAAGTAAAAATATAATGAAAAATAAAATAAAAACGACAAACAAAATATTTTTATTTATTTTTTGCTTTTAACCACGTGAATAGTAAATTAAAGTTTAAGTGATTTAACTTACAAAAGGGTTATTTGTTAAACGAACTATCCAAATGGGATAAAACCAATCCGAATGAGACTCCACAGCCTCCAGTGCATCCAGACCGATGCAAACTTTGGAGCGTTTTATATGCTAGTGGCATGACTGACATCGCAGCTCACTTTACGGTAGATAAAGATCGTTATCGCACCATGATCAACTGTTTTTGTTTTAAAATTTATCCGCGTATACATTTAGCTGCGTAACACATAGTGACCACAACCAGCGGTTTAGTAATATCAGCATTTGAAGATAATTTAATTTTGAGAAAGAGGCCTCCCAAATGCCGTCCCAGGTCGTGAAGTCCCTGCTTTATGCTAATAAACCAACAGCAATTGATGCCTTTGAGGCCAACAGCGTTCGTGTTATTCATGGTATTCATGAAAAATTACTAAAAAATAGGAAGCCTTTAAGTTAAGTACACCAGTATTCATATGGTCGTCATTATATGAAAATGTTAATTTAAATTATTGATTTTAGGAATATATAAATATATTTTTTAACTTAATTTTACTATCGACAATTAAATACATAAAATAAAGAAGAAAAAAATCTTTGCCAGTTTAATAATATTTCAAAACTTGTAGACTTTTTCTGCTTTGTATTTAAATACCAATCTGATTAAAAAGAAAAAAATACCAAAACCACAATTTCTTTAATGAAAGATTACTGAAAGCATTTTTTTTTTTTTTCAATATACAAAATTGATTCTAGAAGCCATATTATAAAAATTACGCAGTTTTTTTTTCCTTTGTTTTCAATTTTTTTGTATTTTCATTTAATATCTTATAAAATAACTTTGCAAGTTTATTTTGTGTTTTTAAAGTTTTATTCACAAGATTAAAATTTTTCTTTGTTTTATTTTTCTATCATTTGTTAAAAAATTACCACACATGTGTTTGACGTGCTATTTTTTTTTTATTTTTATTATATTAAAATTTTAATAAATATTGAAAGAATATTGTAAAAACAATCAAAAAGTTGCGTCAACCTTTTCTGCCATTAACAACATCTGATAGCAACAAACTTAAATTATATTTTGGCTACAAAGAACAACAGTTCATAAATATTGTCCTTTTTTTTTCTTTTGTGTGGATGTTCCTTATTTATTACATTTATTTTTAACGACACACAATACTTTACAAATCCTACAGTTAATGGGATGTATGGAAAAATATATATTTTTCATTCCTTTTTTTTTTAAGTGGATTCATTTGATTTTGTATTTGCTGCTTACCTTTTAATCCATTAACTTTCTTAAGGCAGAAGTTTTATGGCTTTATAAAAAGACAATTATAACTTAAATAAAATATGTACTTTACTCTTTCTTTACTACATTCATAACTAATGGTTGACTACAGTGGTCAGCATATTTATTTTGACACTTGAGAAATTTTACCATTTTGTATTTTTTCAGATTTCCAAAGAACTAAAAATTCAAAAAAAAATTGTTTACTAAAACACATAAAATCATAACTTATTTAATCAAAATTGTATTCTATGCAACTAATTTAAAAATCTAGGGAATGGCGTAAGTATCTTGATATATAGTATTTTAACTCTTTAAACGAAAATATGTTATTCCAACTTTTCTCAATCACATTCTAAGCCGGACTTTGGGGTGGCTACTCCAAAGTTTCAATGCAATTTTCTGTCAAAAATGTTTTAATAATTTTACTCTTGTGGCAAGGCCCATTGTCCTGTTGGAAAATAAATGACGGTCCAATCAACCTATCGCCAGAAGAAAATGCGTAGCCATTTAAAATTGTCAAATATTAGTTTTGGTTCATCGAACCGTCAATGGGAATCAAGTCTGCCGAGCCTCTGTATGCTATAGAGCCCCAGAACATGACTGACTTTTTCGACAACACTTCCGGTTTTTTTTTTCAAAAATTTTTTCTTTGACGAGTTATATTCGAAAGTACTTTCGTCGGTCCATAAGACGCTTTGCAGGAATGATAGCGGCTTGTGCATGTATCTGTTAGCGAATTCTAACCTTTTAATTTGGTTCCTTGGGGCTATACATGGAATTGTCGTCGAACTGTTCTTTCGCTTAAATGACTTCCAGAGTGCGAATTTCATTCTAACGCAACGGCTTTGGGTGTGGATTTTAATATTCTGATATTTTGTCGATCTTCCACAGCGGTTGTTTTACGTTTTCTTCCTGTTCGACGCAATTTATGACAGATTTTGTTTCTTTACATTTATTTATTTAATAATAAACAGTATGTCTAGGTAATATACCTACACAAACCGTACTCCCTACCAATATTTGTTACAGATATTCCAAGATTATACTTAATTATAATTTCACTACTGACGGTGTTAGTTATTTCCGATATTTTTCTGATATTTACATTATAGTAATAGAATTTTTTTCTTTATTTTTTATCGAAAGTTAATACTTTAATACTTAACAATGACCGCTTTGTATTAAAGCAAAATGAGATGAAACTAGAGAATGTCAAAATAATTATGCTGTTACAAATTCTTGTACCATATTGCATGTCTCTCTTCAGGATGAGAATGGGTAGAGGTTTTAACAAAAAATTTTACATAAGTGTACCTAAGAATAGAAATTTCAATATTAAAAAGCAATAAAACAATTCTTCATTATACTTTGTCAAAATGAATATGCCGACCTTTATATATTCAAAAATTGTTTAAACATTCATTCAAATATTTTTTAAACATTCATTCTATTGGTATTTAAACTTTATTATTTTCCTAACAATTAATAACGAACTTAAATAAAAATAATATAATAATTTTCAAAAGTCAAAACTGAGGATAATTGGGAAACAAACATTTGAACCTGCAGATTTTATTCAACAAATCTTAACTGGACTTGTATAGAATATTGCGCCATTTTGTCCTATATTTCTTGATTTATTTTCTAAATTATTACTGGCCAAACTTTTAAACCGTTATAGACAGACAACTGCAATTTGCAAAAAGAATTTATTGCTAAGACTGCTATAACAACAATGAAACAATTTGAATTTAGAAATTAAAGAATGATGCCATAATTGATGTTAATTGATCTGTATGGCCCTGTCTATTGAACCGTTATTTGCAACCTCTTGAAAATTAGACAAAATGCCTAACATAGAGTATACAATTTAAATTTGGAAAATAAAGAGTGCCCCTATAGTTGATGTAATATATTTTATATGGCCAAACTGTTTAACAGTTGTAGACAGACCTTAGAAATTTACAAAGAACCTGTTGTGCTAAGTCTGCAATAACACGTAGCAAATTTTTAAAAATATGTCCCCACAATTGATGTAAATTGTCTTTTAAGGCTCTATATTCAAAGCAGTTATAGCTAAACACTTAAAATAGGTACTAAAACTATTCAGATATATTAGATGTTTTATTTTTTTTAAATCCCCTACAGGCAATTTCGCACACATCTCGAGAAATTGTTATCACAACTGTACGATTTTTGCATTAAGGTTATTTAAAAACAATTCATTTTTGATATTAAATAATGTTTAATGTAACTGAATTTTTCACATTCAAATGTTAAATGAATAGTAAAAAATTTTTATATATTGAGATCAATGCCGTTCAGATCCACAGGAGTCTTTAGGTCCAACTATAATGTGCATATACTAGCTTATGCCAACTTATACAACTGTGCAAATACATTAAATTATATGTGATAAACTATAATGTACATAAGGTAACTTTTCGTCAAGTTTCGTTAAATTTCATTTCTTTATGCAAGCTACGAAACTGATCGCACTTTCCGTACGGAAACAGCTGATTGTGCTTTGTGTTATACATTTATAAAGAAAAATTTTAATTAAGACCTAAATTGTTAAATTTTTAATTCAATAGAAATTGTATGTACAATTATAATATATTTAAATTAAATTTGTATTTATACACACATATGTATACCATATAAGCCATGAACATCGTTGCATTTTTTAATAGGGTTGGCCACAAACACAAAACAGAAAATAATTTCTAATAATTTTTTTTTACATTTTCTTAGAGTATTAACCAATATATGTACATGTGTATATAAATATATAAAATATTTTCTTTAAAGCCTTTTCGTTTTAAAATTTTGTTGATTTATATAGAAATTATTTTTGGCAAAAGTACGACTTAAACATAAATGTGCAACTGTGGCAAATAACTTACTAAATTTATATTAGTACATTGTAGCCACATAAATTTCTTTGATAAGTTACCTAAGCATTTGACAGGCTTTTCTTTGAATTTTTGACATAAGCTTAAGCTAGCTTATGCACATTATAGTTGGGCCTTTTGATTTCTTTACTAAATTTTTTTAAGACACGTGATTCTATTGCTAAAGAATGTTTATAACTCGTCAAAAGTAGTGCTCTGAAAACAGAGGAGGGAGACTTAAATATTCAGAGTTACACTAAGTCACGTAGATAGTGATTAGGAGTTCCGTTCGGTCCTAATATCAAACCTTACGGCTTCTACATGACAATCTCTACAATAACTTATTCTTATCAAATCAGTTTTTTGACGTCAGACTTGCCGTAAGGAATTCGGTGAGATATTTTGATAGTCTGTCTGAAATCTTACTTGACGCTACGAACTCCTTAAGACAGACAGTGAATCCAGATTTTAAAGGATTATATCAAATAAAGTAATATAATAAATATTATAAATATATGCGGTACTTCGCTGTACAGTGCGGCAGAATCAAAATATTCTAGAAGTATCTCACTCATTTATTAAGGGCTAGGCCACTTGATCCAAAATTTGACGTGAACATAAAAGAGGAGTATCTGAACTTCAATTTTGCAGTTGCGTACCATCCACTTCCCAGGGGTGGCGCGCCATGGCGCTATGTGCTTTCAAAGTTGGGTACCACAAGCCTACATATTTCTTGAACGCGAATTCAAATAAACAAAACGTCAATTAAAACAAAGTGACCAACCCGAAAGCTGACCTTTATACTTCTAGACTTCTTGTACACTTTAGGTATTTCCAGAAAAATTGTTTCAAAAAAATAAATTTAACTGTTCAAAAAGTGTTTTAAAATGAACAAAGTGTATTCAATAGGCATCCAGTATTGCACTTATTGCTTTAGAAACTGGAATGAAAAATGTACGAACAATACAGAATTAAAAAACACTTAATAAAACAATGACTCTTAAGGGCAGAAAATATGTTTTGATGATGTTTCCATTCAAATTAGAAAAGAAATTCAGGCTAAACAATTTTTGTTTAATTTTATAGACGAGGTATTTTAGTGCGATTCACTGGCGAACCGACCACAAATGGCTGCGCTCTTGAAGCACCGACGTTTATATTACCCGTAGTTATACATGAGGTAGTATATTTAGCAGTACGACTGTGCAAAAGCTCAATTCACTGAGTTTTCCGAACGTTAAATTGAACCCTGTTGGCAAGAACCCTTGGCAATTGTCAAAATACCGTGATTGAAGGTTTAAGATCCCTTCGCATAGCTACAATTTCCAAAAGGCCTGGCCTATTGTGGGATGATTATGAAAGGCATATGCTACTGTCATTTGTTTTTTAATCAGATTTAAGACCAGCGAATATTGTCTTTAACCTTTTTTGTGCCAATATATCAGATACTTTTAATATACACAAATATAATGTTATAATCTTAGAACTTTTAAATTACATTTTAATAGAATTCGAGCCACAAAACCAAAAGTCACAATAATAACAACAATAAATTAAAGCGATAGTCATAGGCTTAACTTTTATATTTTTAAGGCGGAAATTATTTAATTCGTCGACCCGTTATTTGCACACAAATTAAGGCCAGTCACGTAAAAAGACTCTTTAGAAAAAGTATCATCGTTATCGATGTAAATGGCGAGTGGTGTTACTTATGATATCTCTCGTGTTTATGTTTATTTAAATGTTTGAGTTTTTTTGTTTATTTCATTTGCTATGTTCTAATTTTGATGCCAGCCAACAACACGTGAGTACTTATCAGTTCATTTAATCAAATACAAGAGTTGTATCAATAATTTATTGCACATACACACAAGTAAAACCGTTAACATCAAAAGCAGTTAATTGAATATAAATGACTTTTGTTATGTTGATATCTCATGATGGTAAATCCTTTTGTTTATATTTTTATTTTTATTTCAGAATTTGACAATCAGAAAAACAAAAAATATATAAAAGAGAGCATTAGCATACATAGAGAATAGGATTTAAAAAACTTTAGGAAAATTTAATGCAGTGCCAGTTTGAATGAAAAAAAAGGGAACAATACAAATATTTACAGAGTTGATTTTAAATTTGGGATATTTATCTACAACGTTGTATAAACTTAAGGTTTTTTTTTGCGACAGACCGTTAAATTTTGAAATTATTTTAAATTTGTTTTGTTTTATTTAAAATAGAAAATTTGGTAAGTTAAAAAAGCTGCATATTTGATTTCTTAAAATAATAATTTAATTAACATAGCAATAATATATTTTCTGTACTGCTAACCACTTCTTAAACATTCCCCGTATTTATATATTTACAGCTAGTTTAGCATTGAAAAAAAAATAAAATGACAATTGACAGCAAAATTAGAGATGTGGTAATACATAAAACATTTCAGCAAAACTTCTAAGAGTAACATTCGTGAGGACAACAAGAACGAGGAATTTTTTGGTTGCAAATATTCGTGGTCAAAAATAAAACACGTTTGTGCATCATGATGGCGGATAAAATTCGTCATAAGCGGCGAACTTAGCAATAGATTTGTTTATATTTCTTAAGCCGGCGAACGATGATAATAGTGCAATGTGACCATGTTTGATTTAGTTTCTAAGTATTAACAGCTACTTATATTTTTTGTCATTATTGGGTTTCATGCGTCAAATTTATACCAAATATCTTTGACGACGAATTCATCTTGTTGGGTAAAAATTTTTTTCGTTCCAGTTGTTCCTAGCCATATTTATAAAGTTAACAAAATCGTTTCGCAGTTAAAATTTTACAATGTCTCCAAACCGAAAGATACATAAAGTTGGATAAAGGAGAAGGTGACACAAAAAAATCCATTATATAATATCCATTAAAAGATTTACTCGTTTGTGCCATAAAATACATCATAAAATAACAAAATGTACCATAAGCGCGCTTTAAAGTTTTACTTTTAAAATATTTATCAAATTTTAAAATTTTTTTAAATCATAAGAAATTTATTGAAATTTGATAATAAAGCAAAAAAAAATATATATATACTCGTATATATTTAAATTTTTTTTTTTTAATAAATAACAGAAGAAATTTCATGGTAAAAACCATTTAATATTCTCACGAAATTTTTTCACCAGGAAAAACTATTGCTTGAGAAAAGATTCCTCCAATTGTGAATTCCGTGGGAACAAAATAATAAAAAAAAAATTGCATCATCGTAATTAGAAGGGAGTTATTTTTCTTTTTAATTATGATACCAACTTTTAACCCAGAATTTTTTTCACTTTCCGCAGTCGATCAAAGAGGCGAAAAATTTGTAATGGGAGAAAAAGGAAGAGTGAAAAAAGCTCGCACGTAATTTTTGTTTATAACTGGGCTGATAAAAAAGCGGAATTAGTGCAAATTATGCATCTGAGATAACCCTCTATTATATTATATTAAATGTTCGTCACCAGAAATGTTTTTGCGACACTGAAAGCGCAATTATTGATAGTACAAATTTAAACTAAAAAGGAACGCTTTTTAGATCATCCAACAAGTGAATATTAGAGCATCCGGCACAAATACACTAGATTGATATCAAACGTTTTGATCATATCCTGGCCATGTCAGCTGTTATCTGCCAAATAGTTTTTTAATATGTTAACACGAAAATGGAAATGTCAATGTTGCATAAACGTTTTTCATTTGTCATGCAATTTTTGTACCTCAAAAAATAAAAAATTAAGAGAATTTAAATTATTTGCAGCTTTACCACACAAAAAAGTGGTGATCTGAAAATCAGTCGTTGTTAAGTAGTTTATATTTCTTTCTCTGAATTAATAAAAACGTCGTAAGAAGCATAGCACTTCAGGCAACATTCTTTATGAAAGGGATAGATGACAGATAAAACGCTTAATTTTATTTAATGCAATACTGCCACCTTATGTTGTTGATTAGGCAGTTGATTATGAAGCAAATAGGCATTTTATTAGTTATTTAACATCACCGGTGAATATTCTATGAAGAACAAAAAATAACAACAACTAACAAAAACGTGGCTTGAAAATGATGTTCATACATCGAAAGCGCTCGCCAAATGTATCAAGTATACAGCAAGACATCGGTTTTCACCGAAAGATAAAACAACAGTACAGACGAAGGATGCTGCGTGGTAAATTTTGGAAATATATGGTCCAGTGGTGTACCTAAACGTTTTGCTTATTGAAAAACTTTTAAAAACAAAGTGGGAATTATCACTGAATAATTTACAAATGAACAGTTCCATCGAATAATAGTATGCGGTCCGTTTAACAAATATGCAGTGGGAATGTGAATCGCATAAAATTAATAGCCGCCCAATCAAATTAAATAATAGAATGAAACGATGTGCTGATGCATTTATGTCAATCGCTATACAACCCAAATAATGAAATATATACTAATGTTTAAAGAAAATATTTTAAAAAATGCCATCAGTAGCTCCATATAATCATTCATTACATCATTATATGGAAGCATTAAATTCTCAAATAGTTTGAGAAATAAGGCAATGTTTTAATTTAAATTTCAAGAGTTTGAAAATTTAAAATTTGCAGAACGTCTTATATTTGATATCATAAAAATCAGTTTTGCTTCATTCATCTCCCATGTTTTCAAATAAAATTTGAATAAAAATCCTTTTTATTCACTAACTTTTTTTAACAACCCTGCCTAAAAAAGTAACGGATATTTTTATAATCAACATTGTGCTACAAATGAAATAACGAATTTATTCAAATCTGTTCATTTTAAAATTAGCGCATGTCCTTTAAGGAACACTCTCGTTTAAGTCAATTCGCCGTTAAATGTATGAATGTAAACAACAAAATCCTTTTAAAACTTTACGAAAAACACAAAAAATAAAGAGACCGCTTTTTCGTAATCAAAGGCTGCTCTCTTAGGCAATTGAGAAATTTAACCAACGACCTGTGTAATTTACAAAGTTCAATAAAACTTGTAAAATGAATAAATTGCATTGCAGGCCAGGCCAAGACATTTATTCTAAGTTAAATTCAGTTATTTAAAAGATAGCGGCGAAAACGGTTGTTTCCAAAAACTAACGGAATATCTAAGAGAAGAAATAATTAAGGGATAAAAAAAATATGAATCCAGTGAACAAAAAAAAATAATATAATCAAATATAAACAAAACTAATTTAAATAAATTTAAAAATAAAAAACAATTAAAAGTTTAATTAATTCAATTAAGACTTAGTTGAATACATATAAAAAATTAATTAAAATATTGTAAAATGTTTGAATAGAAAATTTGTGTTTGCATTAAAAGTGTTAAAAATTAGTTCTACCAATAAGAATTTATAAATATAAATAAGTTAAACAAACTTTTAGTTGAAAAGTAAATTATTTTATAATAAATATTTTTCTGTTATTAAAAGACATAAATATCTAAATCACATATTCAAACATTTAGAGGCATACAAACGTACACAAAGTTTTATCCCCTCATTTCTCTAACATTTTGTTCCATTTAGAGAAAACAATAGGGACGTAACTTTCTGGTACTTTTTTTAATCCCTTAATGTACTAAATTAAATATTTTACCATTCTACTATTTTTGTTCTTTTTTATGCCTATTGTTAATAGATTTTGTGTTGAAAGTAATAAAGTAAACAATTTAATTTTAATTTAATTCTACTTTAAAACCAGAATAAAAATGCATACAATTATTGAGCTCTTGGCTGTTTTTCTTAGCGATTTCGAAAGCTTAGTATTATAGCTTTCGTGGTATATGCAACTACATACTTAAAGGCGTCCAAAAATGTCTTAAACTGTATACTAAGAACCAAAGCAATCTAACTAATAACCTGCACCTTGGTAACCCACAAGGACAAGGAATTCATGTAGTTCGCCATTATAAATTCTATACTTCAAAGAATATCTTCCTTTATTATTTTAAGTACATTCGCCGTGATTTTAAAGTTCTAATAAATGCTCTATAGTTTTCTCAGTACCGTCGTTATTTTTTCAAAATTCCCACATAACATTCCCAAATAAATACGAAAGATTAAACTCATTAGCCACCTTTACCTACTTTTCTATTTTCTCATTATTTATCACAATCATTTTAGTTTTACTTTCACAAACGTACGCTTCTGTTCACCGAAAAAAAATTTGCTCCTTTGTTTCAGATTAAATTTTAGTTTAACCTTTAGTTGGCTCAATTATATATGCATTTAATTTTAAAATAAATACAATAATTATTTATTAAAAAAGTAATTGATTAAATTTTTATATTTATTAAAAAAAAACAAAGGAATTCGTAACTAAATAAATAATTAATTCATTTAAAAATTTAATAAAAATTTCACCTGAAAATAAAAAACAAATTTAATTAGGTGCAAAGACTGAAAAAGCTGTGCTGGCAATTAGCGTAATTTTTGTTTTGTTTAATGCACTGAAGTATTGACACAAAAAAAAATTTTTAAAAGCTCATTTATTAAAAGATTTCGTTAATCAATTTGAAAAACTTCAAATATTATTTGTTCCGTTACTCCGTCTTTTTTGTAATTGAAAAAATATGAGATACTCTCCATGTCTGGCTCCCTGTTGTAGCGTTATTCTGATAATTAAACAATATTTTCTTAAAACTTTTTAATTCTAACTGCTCAAATTCTTTAAGTACATATGTAAGTCATTATAATCATAGTTATTGATTGTTATGAAACTAAGGAAGAGTACATTGAGTCACAAAATCGTTTCCTAATTTTAAAATTGACTACAAAAAAATCTATTAAACAACGGGAATTTTTTTTATTATATTAATTAATTTTCAAAAAAAAGAATCTGTCAATTCTAACTTTTGACATAACCTTTACGAAAGATCCAAAAACAATAAAACAAATTTGTGAGACCCTTCCACTCTATGAACAATAGACACTAATTCATTTATTCTCATAATGTCAATGTTAAAAAAGTACATTGAAGTACATATCCCTTGGTACAAAACTTTCATGAGCCATCTCTGTTATATGAAAAAAATATATGAGCAATTTTTGTATGTGTAAATAATTGAGAAAGAAAGAGAGCGTGTCAAGGTATAAGTGCATACAAATGAAATAAATGTGTGTCGTCCTGAATAGTTGTTGTTTATTTATGAAAATAAATGAAAAACAATATAACAAGAAAAATTGTTACGGGCATTACCATCAACTCGTGCTTTGCGCTCTATTAATAGTTATTTAGAACGCTATTTTTTATTAGTTGCACACTCCTATATACATGCATGTGAGTATGCATAGCCCCGTTTATATTACCACAGACACACATGACAATTGCATTAATAATATATGTGTGCCTGTTCACGTGGGTTTAATTTCTTTGTATTTATATTTTTGTGAAGTTCAGTGTTAATAACAAACTTAATTGCTTTCGATTTTTTTCCAATAACAGAATACTTAAAAAACAAAAAAAAAAACAAAAAGAACTAAAAAGCAGATAGCAAATAAGTAATTATGAAAAAATAATAACATTATTGACAAGTGTATGTACGGGAAATTACTATATGCAATACAAAAGAATAAAAAGGAACTAAAAATAAATAATACACCTACTTAAATGTAAATATTATTTTTAACATTCTTCAATCAATTTAACTTACATGTTTGTAGAAATAAATTTGTAGAAAAAAATATTTAAATTTTTTGATGAGTGAATAAAAACACATTCAAATCGGAAAATAAAGTCACAAAGAAAGTAAGTAAAAAATTTGTATTTAAATTCGAAATAAGTTATTTAGGCTTCAAGACTATAATTTATGCAAAACATGTTACGAATCTACTTCTCTGTTGATCTTTGCCTTTCAATTATTCGTAACTTAAAGAGTTACAGTGTCATACATACTTATTTTTATAGATTTTACTATATTAAAAAAAACTAATGTATTTCATGGTGTTACAGTGACGTATGTAAAAAATATAATTAAAGCAAATAGAATCTGTCAAAAGATAAAACAACAGCAAAGCACATGCCATCGTTGCGATAAAAGCAAAAGATTGATCACAAAAGGCCTTTCGAAGCTTTGTTTTAAAACTTTATATAAAATAACCACTTATGTTCTGTGAAATCAATTCCCAATTTAAATTTAAAAATTTTTATCCCATATTATCCATTATCCATTTTAGCCCATCAGTACAGTTTTCTTCAGAGTATACTTTTCGTCCACTATAGATACGTCAAAGTATATTTTTAAGATAAAAGTCAGTTTTAATATTAAAAGCAGTTATAATAATTTTAACAGGCTTAAAATCGAATTTATCAACACAATGCGTTTCTAGTTTTTATGTTGAATTTTATTGTTTTTAACATTTTGCGCAATATTTTTGTTCAACCAAATCAAAAAGTTTACTTTTTTAAATTTGTTGTTATATTTTACACAAAAACAATCAGAGCTGGATAAACTAGGTGTCAGTCAATCAAAGCTGATTTATTTTAAAATGTAAAATTGAAGTTGTGTGTAAAAGAAACCGAATTTTTTGTGTGACAATGATTATAGGTGTTATCGATATGTTATCGATAATCGATTAATTATTGGAAATAAACTTTTTTCAGTTACTTCTCGATTGATTTTCTCACATGATTCATTGTTCGATTACTAAATTTGAGCCAACACAAGTAATTCTAACTACATTTAGGTTTTTTTTTTGTAATGTTTTTAAATGCTTTTAGCTGAAATGCATACAAAAACATATTAATTAATACCAATTGAGGCCACTGAACTTAATGGAATCGTATAAAACGAATTACTGCCGTTTAAAGGCCTCATAATATTAGCAATTTACAACTTCTTACGAGTAATATTTACGGATTGGGGAACTTACCTTAAGATCATAACTTCAGATCTCAAGAACAACTAGAGTTGTATTTTAGCCGGTAATAAGAATGAAAATTGTGTTTGATTACGAAGCATAAAAGCCTCACCTCTCTCTCTCTCTCAAATAGGATACCCCAACAACTACGATAGGAGCTACCGTCACTTGCTCAAACATATCCATTGATCCATTGAAGTTGCTTTATTTTTGTCTTTCGCAAGATAGCTTAAATTTTAAAGCAATACGAGTATATGTTTCAAATAAAAATATTTAAAAAACTCTAATACAAAGCATAAAAAATCTAATTTAATTTAATCAACTGGTGGGAGATACTGTACATAATGCTAAAAATGTTTAACCTCATACCCCTGTGATGAACAGCTAAAATAAGAAATATTTGTCACGTTTCATAATGTGTTCTTAAACAATTTTGGCATTTCAGTTTATACCCTACGTATACGAGAGTGTGTCACTAAATATTTTCAACATGGGAGCAGCTTTTTAAAAAAAATTTTATTGAATTTCAAAAAATTTAATAAATATTTTTTTTTCTTTTTGCGAAATCTATCGTTTTTTTAGAATTTATAAGTCAAAATTTTGCTACTAAATTAAAGGCTGGACCCAAATCGTCGCATTCGTGATCGAATAACTTTGATCGAAATTTTACATTTTGGAATCGCCGTACTCGATATCGAATAGCTTGCATCGAAATTTGAGATCATGACATTCGATAACGAGTAGTCGATCGAATACCTTCACTAAAAATCATTTACATTTTTAAACAAATTTCGATTCGAACGCTATCGAATGCCGCAATCCGGTTATTCGATACGTCATGAAATTTTAAAAAGTAAAATTTTAAAAAAAGGAATGGTAATTTTAGTAATTAATTAATTAATTTTAGTAAAAAATTAGTAATTTTACCATTATAAGTCAGATTTTTTTAATTTAAATTTTGGTAAAATGAAAATTGCAAATGATACGTTAGTTCTTAAAGTAATTTGGAGAAATTAATTACCAACTTAATTTAATATATTTTCTAGATCACTACATCCTTCATCAGTATCTACTTAACCAATTATGGTTTTATGATGGCGTTTGTAGAATTCAATATTTTAATTAAAATTAACTGGTATTATTATGTTATTGTTTATTCCTCTAACTCTCACTGGAGCATAGGGCGCCAATAACAGCAGTTCTCCATCTGACCCAGTTTTTGCAATGGACGTGAGTCCATTCCCTGATAAACCCAGTTGGTTCGTTTCGGATTCCGTTGAACGTCTCCATACTGTGCGTAGTCTGCCGCTTCCTCTACCATCTTGGTGAAATGGGTTCCATCTAAGAGCTTGTTTAGAAACATCATTGTCCTTTCGACGAAGTGTGTGTTCTATCCACTGCTACTTTCGCATAGGAATCTCAGTTGCTACTTGTATTTGAGTTGTCCTTGCTAGCAACATAATATTTGAAATCGTCCTAGGCCAAATTCTTCTTAAGCAGCGTCTAATAAAAGCTTGAAGTCGCCTTGTTATGTCGCTTGTAACCTTCCAGGTTGTAGATCCATATAGGTGCACCGACTTAACATTTGCTTCAAAAATTCTCAGCTTTGTGGATTGGCTGATTTTATTACTTTGCCAGATTGGGGTTAGTATGCCAAAAAAAAATGATCTGGCCTTGTTTATTCTAGCGACTGCATCCAGCTCGGTTTCGCAATTTGCAGTGATCTCGCTCCCTAAATAGCAGAACTGGTCACTGGTCTCAAATGTTTGGTTGTTAATGGACAATGGAACTGTTGTTGTTTCGATGCTGAGTGTTTTTGTTTTGGCTGCATTTATTTTTAATCCTGCAGCTTTTTTGCCTGGAGTTTTATAGTTGTTTGCTAAAGATCAATAAGCCTGTGTGAGAGTAAGCAAATATCATCTGCGTAAGCCAGATAATTGAGGTAACGATTGTTGATTTGCTATTGTATCTCCTGCTTTTTATTCTCAATACCTTTGAGAGCATCTTCCATAACTACTAAAAATAAAAGAGGTGACAATATGCAATCTCGGCGCACTCTGCTCTGCACCATAAATGGATCAAAAAGATTTCCTTTATGAAGGACAAAGTACGTGGCATGTTTATAGCTTTCTTTAATCAAAACAATTAATTTCTCAGGTATATTTCCTCTTCGCACGGCTAACCAAATACATTCTCGGTTAATTAACTGTTAGATGATTTAAATACTTTTTAGACTATTTTCATAAAATTAGCCCCATCATTGAGCAATTGATTGATGACTGAATTTATGACAGGTTTCCAAAGTAAATCTAGTGTTAAGCCAGTAAACTATTTGTGGCGATTTGCCAAAGAATACTCATCACAAATGTCAAAAATTAAACGCAGTATAAATTCTATGAGAATATAAAAAATACCAATGATGTCTTTTTTATGAGTCTTACCCGTTAACGTTTTTCAATTTTTCTGTTACTTCTTTCGAATCCTTATTTTCAAAACATTTCCCACAAATATAGTAGCCCATCAAAAAAGGTTATAATATGGAATTAAGCATTTTTGGCAGAAGGACTATCTAACTAAATTACCATTTTATTAATTTTAACAAGACATGAGAATTTTATATTCAATTACTGAGACGCGATTACATTGATTATTGCTGGAAATTATGATGATCACTAGTACATATATATAATCATTTTTTTTAACCTAAAGAACTAGTTCAATTACTTCTTCCTGTCTTGCAAACTATGTCAATCACACAATTAAGTTAGTTATTATATGGCAAGTAGTTCTTACGGTAATGTTTAATTTTTTTGCTGGGAGTACTATTATTGGGAACTTACTTCAACATATGAAGTATATTTTTATACATTTTTTGTTTGAAATCTTGAAATTAAAAGTGACTTAGTTATACACTTCATGATATTGAACTTCTGTTTGTTAATTTAATCTATTTTAGAAACACAATTTAGTTGAAAGTAACTTGTGGCAAATAAATACCAACTTAAAAAACACATTAATAATTTATGACTTGAAAATAAAAAGAAAATGGAATGAATAAATGATTTTGGGTTTGATTAATAAAAAAAAATTGGTATTATTCTTCTTAATGTAGAATTTACTTGTGATTCATATCATGATTCAAGGTCAATTTTATTTCAGTTGTTCTACCTTTTTATACAAATATTATTAAAGAAGTTTTCAACTGCTGTTGAAGAGAATTATTGCATTAAGTTCCGCAGGTCTTTTAATTCATTCTATTTTTCTTTAAAAAAAGAGCTGTTTAAAAATAGTCCTACACAATTTACTAAAATGAAGTGTACATTAATTTTTCTTGAGAGGTTGTGACCATTCTTACTTTAAATGATAATTCGCGCCACACGAATGTGATACCATAATTTAAATAGAAGTTGTACCAAAATAAATGTGTGTGGTGATCTAAGGTTCTAAGATATTGACTCTTAAAAATAGAGTTTCAAAAATTATGATCTTGATAAGTTTTACGATACAAAAACATTATATTGCTGACTCAATTGCATTAAAAAAATTATTTCTAAATAAATTATTCTTATTAATTTAAGTGTGAATAATTTTCTCATTTAGTGCTTGTTTTTTCAACACCTCAATCATTTAAAGTCATCATCAAAATGAAACTATAAAAAATAACTTAGATTAAAACCAAAAGGCATCCTAAATGAAGGAGGCGCCTAAAAACAGAGCACAGCGCATAAAATAAAATATTTTACTAAACTTTTTTCTTTGAAATATTTTATAATAATATTTTTAATTTTAAACCATAAAATGTACAGAATAAAACGGATTTAATTGCATCTAGATTTTATATTGCACATATATTTGTTTACCATAAAAATGTTTAAAATTTAAAGCATAAAATCTCTGCTATCCAATATAAAAAAATATTATTTGTCCCCTTTTTATCGCATTTCCTTGTGTACTTTCCATAAAAGAAAAAAAAAACGTCAAAGTCTCCCTCGTTTTGCTCCAATTCCCTGCGTAATGCTTAGCGTATGTTTAATGATGATTTTCAAGAATAAAAAAAAACACTCATACGCTCCCAATATTTTTTTACAGTCTTTTTTAATACGGGTGGGTTAAGCATAGGAATTTTTATGTATATTAATGAAATTTTCTAGTGATTGATAATAAAATTCAATTCGCTTTATTATTGCAAAAGGTAAATTGTAATCTTGATACAAAAATGCCTTAACAAATAAATATTTTAACGTCGTAAAAGGTAATAAAGAGAATTTAAATATCTTTAATATATTTAAAACGAACAATTTTCAAGGGATTTTGTTTTGCATTTTAAAAATATCAAGGAATTCAGCTAATTTTATTTTTAATAAGGAATGTAGTGTAACTCTATGGAAACTACATCTCTTCAGGATCAGTTTCGTTAATTTTTTAAGCATATATCATTGATTATATATCATCATCATATATCATCATTTTGCTTCATTTTATTAAAGAAGTATGGTTTAATATTACTATCTTGGCCTCAGTGTAGTTAAGCGAAAATAAAAGCCTCTTCGTTCATCACAATTTGAGGTTTCAAAACAAATTTGGATAATTTTATAGCGTTTTCAAGCGTCAATTTATTACCGAGGATTTG
Organism: Gymnosoma rotundatum; assembly: GCA_916610165.2. NCBI lineage: Eukaryota > Metazoa > Arthropoda > Insecta > Diptera > Tachinidae > Gymnosoma > Gymnosoma rotundatum. Next base: position 46,815,174 of record OU744336.1, on the reverse strand, counting down.
CTGAAGTAGTATGGCAGTAGGCTTGACAGTTGAACCCTTCGTTTTATTAGACTTAAAAAAACGGTTAGAAACAGATAATGCAATGTAACAACTGTATGACATATATAAAAAATTTTTAAATAAAAATTTAATTTTTATAATCGAATAATAAGTTTTAAGTGATAACGCGTCATAAAATTTTCATTCACATCTTTTACACAGAACAAAAACTGTCTTAACCCATTTTTACCCAAATATAAGCCAGAAGGAAAATATTGAAAATAACTTTATTTCATTATTTTATTTATTTATTTATATTTACTAGAAGCTAATAAAATATTTTACAGTAAAAAAAATTAAAAAAAAAAATCCTTCGGTTTGAAAATGTGAAATTTATCTAAATATATTTTTTCAATGCAAAGTGTTTTGATGCATTTCTTACATTGCCAACAGGCTTTTGGGAGAAGTGTCCAACTTCATCTAATATCTGATACCACTGATAAAGGCTTGCGCTTTCCATTAGCTTTTTCACTATCTAAATACCTTAAATAATTTCTGCATATTCTTCGGCGAAACTGGAGCTGGTTCATATTATCTTCGGCAGTCAAGAGGTGAATCCACCACGCATTAGCCGCAGAAAATCTCTCATGTAGGTAAATATAACCCACCACCACTGCTGATCTATACACTGCAACAGATTGGTCAGCTTGATCGACGCCCCCCATGCCATTGTTATAGTTCTAGAAGACATAAGGAATGTTCACGTCTACTTTTCTCTTTTCTATGCAGCTCCATTTTTTCACATTTGCTTTGTTCAACAAGTTCTTAACCACTTTGGATTTCCCACAATACACGTCAAAGGCACAACAATAACCATCGGCATTTGCAATCATCCAATATATTTAGAAGATGATTGCTATGAAATTCAGACATATGTAGCAGAAATACATGGCTGACACTTCCAAAAAGTAAACCAAAGAATATTAGCTTTCTGCCCATTTGATCCATTCGGGGACACCACATTAATATATGCCCCCTTTCGGTCAAATGTTATCCTATATTCCCAATTTTATAATAATTTGAGTAAAAGACTACATTTAAATAAATCTGGGTTAAAAATGTATATAGCACCCACGCAAGTATAAAAAATAATAACATAGATTTGGTCTACAATCTACTTCTTTACATAAATAAATTTAATCTCCAATTTTAATAAATTTAAGCATATAATGATAAAACTTATTATGTTATTTAAAAGTCGCACTCTTATACAATGCTAATTTGTTTATAAACAGAATATAAAGTAGCGAAACTAATTATTGTGGTAAATGGGTTAATAAGCTTTAATTAATTTAATATTTATTACAATAAAAAATTGATTACTTTTTGTCCTTTTTTTCAAATTTATTAATTTTTAAATTAAAATATTAAAATCGAAAAAAATCAAAAACAAATTTTCAAAATGTTGCCTTCTTTTGGTTTCATCCAAAAAGAATTAAAGCCTTTATAACCGAAACGTTATTGGTAATTAATTTTGTTTTAAATTTATAAAATTTGACTTATTTTTCCTGACCTTAAATAATATTTTTTTAATATATTTTTAACTTGAATTTAAACTGAAAATTAAAAATAAAACTACAACTTTTTTCTAGCAATAACTTTTTAAAGAAACGTGTGTAAAAATTGCTGTTAACAGCATTAAAGGCCAAATGTCAGGGCTTTGTTTTTATATTTTTTATTTTAAAATCGTTTTAAAATAAAAAATATAAAAACAAAGTCTGCAACAAATGGCACAGTTACAATTTTAATTAAGAGAAAAAAAAACACTTCATATAATACTGGGAAATGTAAATAAAAGGTCAGTAAATTAATAAAAGCATAATGCAACTTAAAATAAACAAGAAAAATTAAAGTCTCAACATAACTAAATCATTTTATTTTTCTGTAAAAGTAAAAATGAAAGAATCAATTATTTGGCTTAAAAATGAGCCAAAGGTTTCTAAATGCTTACGAACAAATCACTGTTAACATCTCAGCAAAAAATTATTATTTGAATTTATTATCATTTTGTAAATAAGCGATTTATATCTTGTCTAAACAAAAGAGTATTTTCGAAAGAACTAAATGGTTAAACACCAAATATAACACTCGCTTACTTGCTTATCTTTATAAGATTTATAAAATTCTTTTGTTAAAGCAACCAAAGGAATCACAAATTTTTATATTGAAAGTATAAGCGAAAATACACTTTTGAGAATCATTACCTTTATTTTATATTTGCTTTAAACACTTTAAATATTAAAAACTTAGACATGTGATTTTGTTTAATCAAGGCGCCATTTTATGCGAATAAAATTTAAAAAGTAATTTAAAATACAGAAAATAATATTATGAAAAAATCGAAAAACCTCGAAGGTATTAACATTGTCATTGAAAGTAGAAATGTTTCTTTAAGGCACACGCCTTAATAACCTTATCACAAACCTATATATGTAAATGTAAAATCACACATAATAAAATAAAATAATTACAAGTCTGAGTATATTTTATGTATGCATGAAACGGAATGCGGGTGTAACTGTAAACTCGCTCATACGCATTGTTGGTTTTAAAAATTTATTTTTTTTAAACTTTAACAAATTTCCCACCTATCAATTTAAATAAATAATGAAAAAAAACCATAAATGGAAATTTAAAGGTAGAAATTGTAAAAAAGAAGATTTCAAAGAAGTAAGAGCAATAGCAACAACAAAATCAACTTTAAAATGCAAACACTAAAACTAAAAGCACACACGCACCCACTAAGAATGTTCGCATTTTACAAATAAAATTTGAATTTAAAATAAAAGTTGACACGTCCGGCAGTTTTTATCAGTTAAAACATTGCTAATGCATTTAGTTTGTTATAACTACATGTAGTTTTCTAATGTAGCAATTAAATATATTAAAATTAAAAAACTTATAAAAGAAAATTCAATGAAAAGAAAGGCCGAGATAAATAAAGACATTCAAGCAAAAAAAAATACCAGCTTTTGTGTGTTAAAATAAACAACTCAATCAAGAAACAATAAGCTCGGGAGGTAATTTTTTCAGTACTTAACCATCACAGGGACATAATGTTCATAGACATTATGTCGCACTCAAAAGTGACTTAATGTCCATATCGTTTTTAGCATGGACATAGTGTCACTTATGAAAGTGTCTTAATATCCGCACTTGAAACAACAGCTGCTTCACTAACTTCAGATTATTTGTCTGGCGTAAGCTAGGCACAAGGCCAGCCAACCAACCACCGGCTTCACTTACAAAAGACTTTCTGCAAGCCAACTAATAAACACATTGCATCTTTCTTACCCAGAATACCTTAAAATATATCTATAATATCCACGGACGTTCTGACACTACATTGATGGAATGTTGAATGTTGCTTCGTAGTTTAACAGAAATTATAGACATAATGTTGCTCCCTGGTGCGAGAGTGGAGATTTAGATATACCAACTATTTGTATATCCTTCACCATAAAAAGTGAAAAAACGGTATAACTAAGTTTGTCATTCCGTTTGTAATTTCTACAATATACATTTTCGAGCCCATAAAGTATATCTATTCTGACTTCTTATACCAAGCGAAGTCGACTGAGCAATGTCCGCGTGTCCGTTCGTCGTAGTGTTGAAATCAAATTTGTCAAGGCACTAGATCACCTGAAGAATATTCAAATACGCTATTGGAAATTAGCAAGATCGGTCCATGTCCTTCGAGGCACCGGGCAAAGCAATACACCTACCTCCAATTTTTCGATATCATTTGAAACAATGAAGAAACTCCAATAAAAAATATATAAAGCGATAGAGAATAAGAAGAATAGTGAAAAAATTGTCGCTAGCCCATATTTTCCGAGTTACGGGCCTCAGAAATATTCAAAATGTTTAATATATCACTTAAAAGCCTTTGACGAGATCTTTAAGAAATTTTAAAAAATTTAAAAAATGCTTAAATATTTTAAAGTTTCCAAATAAAAGCCACTCGCATGCCACTTTTATTTCACCATTTTTACCGAAATCAGTTTTATGATAACTTTTCAACACAAGCGCAGATATCTCTGGAACCATTGCATAGATTTTCTTACAGCCTACTGCATTTTAATCGTCTAATATCCCTCTTTCAGTGTGTGTAAGCTTTATTTAAAAATATTTTTAAGTTTCCAAGTAAAAGCCACTCGCATTTAAAATTATATATATATATGTATATGTATGTAGTACTTAATTTTTTTTATTTTTTAACTCTCTGTCACCCCAAAAATTTCCTTTCTTAATTGGAGTTATTTTATTAAACTAGATTTACACAGATGGACCTCAATCATATTCAAGTTTAATATAAATTGGTCTTCTGCCGATGGGGCTATTATGTCAGTGGTGCTTTAATTTTTCACATTTTGAAATAAGAGCAATAATTGCTGTCCCTCCAACAATTTTTTTTATTTTTAGATTAAAAATTTTTCAAAAGTTAATAAAAATAATAACTTCACAAACTCTTTATTTTTATTTTATAAAAAAAGTAATTTAACAAATTAATCAATTTATTACTTCAGTGCAGTTTGTTATGTTTATTTTTCTCTTTTCTCTTTCTAATGAATATGGCATTGTGTTTTAGAGTACCAAAATGCCCTCTCACTTCTAACACATGAGAGAGCAGTGAGGCATTTTGGTTTTTGTTGCTTCTTTTCATAAATTTGTGAGAGGCTAGAAAATAATTTGGTTTATCAATTATGAATGTGATGAAATATTTTTTTTTCTTTCTATTCAAAAGTGAAAAACTAGAAAATATTGTTTATTCACGCAAGTGCTCATTTATGAGAATTTACAATTTTAATAGTATTTCATAAGTGAAAAGATCGTAGAAAAAATTTTTCATTTCATTACATATTTGTTCATTCATTACATATTGTCTTTTATAATACGATTTACTTTTATTTTTAATCCCTACTTGCATCAATACTAATACATACATACCTTTATATGGGATCGCAGGCAGACAATTTTTTGGTGTTTGTTAATGACCGTGAAAAAGTAAACAAAATTATTTCTCATTTGTGAGAAATATCCCTTATCATATATACATAAATGCTTAAAAACAAAAAAACGCACTCACTCATGTGTGATGGTAGCAAGAAAATTTTTGATGGTCGTTTATGAACGTGAAAAAAAACAAATCGTAGGAATCTCTTTTATGAAAAGTCTCATAAATGTTTATAATTGAATGCTCATAAATCAAAAATTTTGAACATCGGTGTAGAGCTATATATATATGTATTTTAATTGAAACATTATTTAATGTTAAAAAAAAAAAACTTTTAAAAAATGTGCCTTCTTTATAATTTTATAACGGCAACGCTGTAAGTGAGCAATACGCACATGACAAACAAAAAAACATTTTTTTGAATATTCTACATTTGTTGTTGTGTCATTGCTAATACGACATATAGAAAAAGTGACGCATGCTTACAGTATTCAATATTTTTATTCGTTACAAACTTTATTATTATTAGGCTTGTCATAAAATGTATTTGAGATAATTTTTGTGGGCATCAAATAGTGTTGCAAACTATTTTAAATTGGCCTTGAACTTAAATGTTTGTATATGAAAAACTCAAAAACAAATTTTATAGCTTTCGTAAATTGTCAACAAAAATTAAACAAAATATTTAAGTGTGACTATAAATGAATTGATTAAAAATAATTTTTTTTTTTAACAAGTGTCTATTTAAAAATTTGTAAAGACTTTTTTTATTACAAACTTATAATAGATAATACTCTAATGTAATTCACAAAGGCAGGGCTCTAAAGATCACCAGCAAATTGGAATGAAAGTCATTAAGTTATTTTTCGACTCTATGTGCTGTAGACCTATATTTAATTTAATTTAATAACCAACTTAGAAAAAATTTTCGTCATAATCTCATAATAATTAGCTATATGGCAGTCTTGTACTTGACTTTTAAGTTGAAAATCTAAAGCTCATTTTAACAAGTACCTTAAAGTCTATGGCCTCAACGATTTACAGAAATAAATCAATGAAATAATTTTTATCGTGATTAATTTTGCGTTGTGAATTTAAATCGTCAACTTTCAATTACTTCCAGTATTTTTAGCGTTTATCATGTCGAAAGCAATTTCCATAAAGAGAAACTCAAACTGTCTTTGAATTGCTTAGATTTTTCGATACAGACATACGTTGTTAATGTGTGTACATATGTATGTGTTACATTTTAATTTATGTAATTGAACTGAAATACACCCAGTTTCAGCTTGAATATTTTTTTTAGTATACCAACATTACAAACACAAATTAGATTAGATTTGTAGATTAAGCAAATGATATTTTTTTTAAATAAATGAAACAAATATTTCTTTGGATTTATAGCAGACATTTCGTATAAATAGCCTTGAATTAAAACTTTTTTGAACTCCAGATATATGTGTTGCTAACTAAAATATAAGAGGCAGTGTAATTTTATGTAGAAATGCTAATTGAATATCCCTTAACCAATTTATGTATTAAATCACAACACACACTGCTTTACACTTTAGTTAAGCAGCTAATATTTTATTTAGATATTTTTGTACGTTTTAAATAAACCCCCAGCCATGACAATTTTATTTATTATTAACAATATGCCTTAATGAATGCATGCAAATTATAATGGCTTAAAGTGTTAACTACAGAACAAAAGTATTAGTGTAAAATAAATAATTCACTTTATAAATATCTATTGTGCGACTTTACACGTTTCTGAATGTAAACTTGACAACGATTTCCATAACTACAAAAAAATATCAAATTACAATAGTGAAGGATAATTGCCATTTACAAATTTTTTTTTGTTTAAACAAATTATTGAATTAAAAGAAAATAAATAATTATTCAATTAACAATCCCTAGCTTTATTGTTGTATTATAATACAATGTATAAACTATTTACTTATTAATTTGCATTGAAATATGTTAGTTAATTATTTCACTTACTTTCATGTGTGTTTGCAATTTTGTGTATCAAAGTCAAACCTCGCACTAGTTCACTTATTTACCTTATTTAAAAAATTAATATATAAAACCATTTAAACGTGTATTATTTACATTTGTCTTTTGATAATAATACAAATTTACCCACTTTCGTGTAATATACTTGTGACTTATCAACATAGCTGATAGAATAAAACTGACTGTTCGCAACCATATAAAGGAAAAATATATTTTTTACTAAACGCTATAGGATTCAAGGCTGAGAGAATCTAAATTGAAAACGTATTTTTTTTAATCTTAAGTTCTGCATTGAAATAAAATAATTATTTATATAAATAAAACGTTACAATCATATCCGTAAAAAACTATTTAAATATACTATTAAGATTTTTCTCTATTATATTTCTCTTTATAGACTAGTAAAAACGTCAAGACTCTTGTAACATGAAAAAATCTGGCAGCCTTGTTCTAGCTGTTATATGTATTTATAATATTTTTGAGAAATTACGTGTAGCATTCACATAAATATCTTAATATTAGGACCCAAAAACTAAAACCCCTTTCGAAAATCCCATATATCAATAATCATAATCAGTTGTTCACATATCAAAATTTTTGAATTCCGTATGCTGGAAACAGTAATTTTCTATACTTATTTTGATTTAAAAAATAATACACATAAAGCAAAAAGTGTAAAATTAAAAATGTATAGTAAGATTATCTTGTTCAAATTAAAAAATTTGAAGTACGACACTCGTATATTCCCCTTCTTTTTAAATGTATATTTTCAAATATTCTAACAATATCTGTACTTTTTTATTGATTCCACTACATAGAAACTGTATATTTGTTAAAAGATTATTTTGCTTCTGCCTTCGCTTGAGCTGTGGCTAAAGTTAACGATTATTAAGTCTGGCCCGCTGTTGTATTTTCATGTTGCCCGACTTTATGCCAATTCAACTTGTAGCATCAGTGGAAGAGTTTTAAATCACAATATAGACCGTATATAGGAAATGCTTGGAGAGTACGGGAAAACGATCCACAATTATATTTTACTTGAACCGGGCCACATTAAAGGCAACAAATTAGATATTAATTAATAAAGTCAATATGTTGTATAAAAGTCAAAGGCTCACATTTATAAAAACATAAAAAGATCGTAAAAAGATTTTTTGAATTTCTTATATAATACTTTTCATCAATTTACGGTAATAGCAGCACAATAAAATCGTTCAATAAGCCAATCTTTTAATCTTTTTTGTAAGCAAACACGTAAGATATCCGTCCAGTTTACATTTGTAACACTTCACCAACAATTAAATTGTTAGAGTATGTGTGTATGTGAGTGTTTAAATTTTATTTCACTTTTTATGGGTTTTTTAACAACCGTTAATAAGTTTTGTCCCTTTGGGCCACTTTTTTATAACTTCTCATTTGCTTGTTAGCTTTGGTTAAAATAACTTTATTGTTTTTGCTAAAGGTCTCCTGTTAGCATTGCACAATGGTTTGAAAACGATTTGTTTTGGACAAAATTTGGTTTCTCCTGAACCACTTAAGATATCTTAATGAAATTTTAAGAGGTTAAGGCAAAGATGTTTTCCAGTGAACCTGCAAATAGCCGGGCCCATAGGATAAAGGGAGGCCTCTAGGTAGGCTACTAAAATGGGGTACCTTAAGCATATAATTTTTAAAAATGTAATAAAAATTTCTCGGAGTGCAAAGCACCGATTAAAAATTTTAAAGGGCTTTAAGTCTACAATTATTGTTAACATACTCCGAAATGGATTTGACAGCCAAACCAATTTTTGTTACATTTTTCTCCGTTCCGGCCGTTTATATGTTACAATAAAAAAAAATCCAAATTTTATACTTGTTATTATTGCGGACTTATCAGTACAGTTTCTTTGTAAATTTCAACTGCCTGTTTGAAACTGTTCAACAGTTTGTCCATATACATCAAATTAGATTAAGTAATGTAAGACAAATTAATTTATAATTTTCAATATTTATACTTGTTATTTTACCAGACGAAGTAGTGGATATTTTTTCTTATTTTCCTTGAAGCTGCCTGTCTATGGCTCTTCAAAAGTTTTGTCACATACATAAAATTACATAAACTATTAGGAATCCCATCAATTTCGAAATCCAAATCGTATACTTGCTGTTATAATAAACCTCGTAATACAAGTTTTTTGTAATTAACATCCGTTTGTCTGTATTAGACTCAAATGTCAAATTTTCTAGGGTTTTTATATAACGGTTGAAAAGATAGGGCCGTATAGGTTAAATTACAGCAGTTATTGGAATACCCTTTAAATTTCAAACGCCTTTCTACAACTGTTTAAAAGTAAGTCCATATACGTCAAGGTAAATAAACTAATGGGCACCCTTCAATTTATAATTTTAAAATTTTTTACTTGTTATTATGACGGTCATAGTAATTGGCATTTTGTCCAATTTTGCGTTTGTCTTTGACGACTCAAAGAGTAGGGTCAAATATCTCAATTTGCGTCATCTATAGGGTGCACTCTTTAATTCTTAGATTTATTTTTCTATTACTTATGTTGCTATTGGGTGCTACATTGATACTTAGTTTTTTCTTAAATTTAAGTATGGTGCCCTTTACGTTTTATAATACATTTAAAAAACATGTATACTATGTAGAGACATCCTTTCATTTTTTAAATTATGAACTGTTTTTAAAACGAGAACAACCTGTAAACATAAACTTTTAAATAAAGAAAAAATTTAAAAAATAGGTTAACAAATTACTAAGCTATGCAGGTACAAATATTATAAAAAACTACATTAAGTCGAATTAATACTCTCCTTCCCTTTCTGAAGTTCGTTAAGAAAGAATACCACCTTAAATTAATAATCCGATTATTAATAAGTGCACTGCATCAAAAATACTGAGTTACGGTCGGCCAAAAATTAAAAAATGTCGACAATTTATTCCAGAGCATGTAAGCACACTTTTAAAGATATTTAAAGGGTCTAATAAAATTTAAAACATCTGAACATTTGAGTTAAAAATAAACTTTTTATCACATTTTCAAAAAATTATATGCCCGAAATACCCAACTTTAGTGGCCTACCCAGAAGCGCCCCTTAACCCTACGAGCCCGGCCGTTCGCTGATTTACCGGAAAACCCTTTTGTTTTGCTACTTTAAAATTTCATTATGGTATTTTAGTGGTTCATGGGATACAGAATTATGTAAAAAATAAATAGTTTCCAAACCACTGTGCATTGAAAAACAGAATTTCCTTTTAAAACATGCAAAGTTTTTAAACTTTAGCAAAGTTGTGGATACTGTCGATATGATTCGGTCTTATTTACACTTGTAGGAAAAAATTTATGTAAAAAAAAGGTGTTTTCTGATTTTTGCTTCTTGTGCACTGACGGATTATTACTTATTATTCGATTGCAGCAGGGTTGTGCAAATCGGTCTGTGGTGGGTTAAACAGTTACGCATGAAGATCCATCCATATCGGTATTGTTGTTGATAAGCCTTTAAATAAAATAGGGCTTATTTATAGCTTTTAATAAAATTTTTTTCTAAACCCACCTTTTTTATTTTTATTGCTATTTTTTATTTGATTTTTTTTTAACTTTGTCAATAATAAGATAATATTTTGACAAAATGACTGACTGACTGACCCCTAACAAAACATTAATTTGAACGTCAATATAAACAGCTGTAAAACACACTCGTGTAATCTAATATATTTGTGTGAATGTTTATTGCTTTATAAAACAGACTGTTCATATTTCTCTTTATTTGTTGCAAACATTCAAACATACATGTGTGCTCAAATGTCGATTATTGCCATATAAGTCGGCGTCTATGTGTGATTGTGATTGAGCGTGAGTTTGAGTTGTTATTATTATTATTTACTTCTTATTGCCAGTTTCTGTTTAATATAAATTTTGATGAACTTTTCTTTAACGCAATGTCTGTCTTTCAGTTTTCTTTTTCATTAAATTCTTCAAAAACAAACACAGCAGTAAAAATAATCAATTAAATAGATCACCATTTTAATGAAATAAATAAAATGTAAAATTCGTTACATAAATTGAAGAGATTTTACAATACTTTGATACAACGAACAATGGATACACATAGATATGTGTCATCATGCTAAAAATATGTAGCAATTATTACAACTTTATGACGTAAATTCCCAACGGAATAAAAATGTGGTTCATTCTTGCTTTTAATTTTGAAGCGTTAAACATCTTAAATAATCAAGAGAAGTTTTGACAAATTTTAAATTAATAACTAAAATTACTACCTCAACACAAAAGTTTATTGAAGTTGTAGGCATATATTACATACTTGGGAATTTTTCATTAGCGTTGAAATTGCATTAGCGTTGTTTGAAATAATAACGATGAAAAAATTAAACTACGATTTAATGCTAATGATTTTTATTTTAATTATAATTGTTTTTAATAATGGTAATGAAATTTCAATAAAATCGTTTCATTACTAATTACAATAGTATCAAAAATAATTGTTCCTATGAAACACAAATTTTTGATTGCAGAAGCTTAAAAAAAACCATGCTAAAATAAATAAAAAATTTTGAAAATTTTAAAAAATTATCATTTTTAAATAAGCTAGGTGTAAAACTTGATGTCTGAGATCTGACGTCACCTACCAATGAAATGAAGTCAGTTACCAATGAAACCTTTTCATTAAATGGCATTACCATTAGTAAAAATAATGATAATGCTAAAAAATAGTTAGCATTATTTATCATTCAATTCCAATGAAACCGTCAATTAATTAGTCCACCTAATTAATTACTCCCAAGCATGAAATTTTATAACCACAAAAAACAAAATTTAAAAAACTAGATTAAAAATAAAAAGATCTTCGAATTTTAGTTTTATTTAATTTAAGGCATCTGCTTTCCAAAGAACAGAGAGAGGGCAACGTTTATTCCCTCTCAAAGATGGTCCTTTAAGTGGTGAAGAAATGTTGAGGCGAACTATTGCTTTAAGAGAAAAGTACTGCTTGTTTTCAGTTAAAAATTTAATTAAACTTTTTATTGGACTAATCATATAATTAATAAAAAGAAATAAAAAATAAATACAAAATTTTCTAGTTAAATAGTTAACAGAATCAATTATATTATGAAATAATTAAATCAATTAAAAAAATAATTGCACTAATTAAAGACTTAATTAAATTTGAAAACAAATAAAATTATTAAAAATAAAAAAAAAAATTCTATCAAACGTTTGAATTAATGAACTTATTGAATATGTGTGAATGTATTTTAATAATTAAAAAAAAATTCACAGAAGCTTTAATATTTTTACAGCTTCTTTAAAACTTAATGATGTGCAAATACCCATTGTAAAGAAAAATATTTTTTGCCTCCGAAATCTTTTACCCTTTGCATTCTTCTAAAATTTTTTCATCAATATATATTTAAAATGTTTAGTATTAAATAACTTTTTTTTAGGTTTTTTTAGAGAAAAGTAGAACTTCAGACAATAATAACATCTATTTAGTTTTGTAGCGAGTAACAAAATAAGGCAATATCTAAGATTTTGCTGGGTATCCTTAAAAACATCATGGACTTAGTTTTTTATTAAACTAAATTTGTGTTAATATTTTTTCCGCGTGGAGCATTTACTTGCGTCGAATACTTTTCAGAAAAAAATTATAAATATATTAATATTACAAAAAAAAAAAAATAAAATTAAATGCCTAAAATAAGTCAAACTAAAGCATCTACAGATGACATTTCCGATTTCTTAAGCTGTTAGCAATAAATTAACAAAGTAACAACAAATTTATGTAAAGGACTTTATAAATAAATAAAAAGATTTTAGGAGAACTTAAGGCAAAAGAAAAGATAAATTTTAAAATCCGCCAACTTAAAAATGTAAAGTTTTTCATTAACATTTAAAAAAATGAAAAAAAATTCTAATTAGAGGAAAATTAAAAGAAAGCAAAATTAAAAACAATGATTTATGAAAACAAACAACAACAAAAAAGAAGCTTAGAAAAAGAATTATGCACCCCATTCCCTAGACATATAAACGCAATAATTTAAATAGGAAATAAAATATACTTTATCATTCTCATCTAAAAGAAAAACAAGTGGGAATTAATTTTTTTTCTTTTAAACTTTAAACCTTAAAAAGTTAAACGAGAAAAGAGAAAGATACAATTCTTTCTTTTGTAATTTATATCTCGGATTTAAAGATATCTTGAGTCAGATAAAAAATATTTCTAAACATAATTTAAAAAGGGATATTAAATGTTTCCTTTCTTTGTAAAGCCTGCAAATATATTAAATCTTTGTTAATAGACAGTATGTAATTAAATGCTCTTGTATGATTATTAGGCATGACTAAGACCTTTATGTATGTATATACATATATTTCGTTTTGCCAAACTTGTGTGTATTTGTATAAAAAACAAACTATTTATGGGATATTATCATTCAATAGCACACCAAAAGAATCGTCAAAGGCAGAATATCATATAAAATTAATATATATACGTATATATGAATATGTGAATATAAAAATAACTCTATATATGTTTAACTTTGCTGGACTATTTATTAGCTTTCTTGTATTTAGATGAAAATAAAAAAATGGAATGACCGAGAGAGTTGAATAGCATTGATAACGAAAGTTCAAATACATCAATTCATTTTTTTAAAAAGTCTTATGAAAAGAAACCCTCTATACGAAGTCCATTAAAAAAAAACAGTTTATGATTGTAAAAATTGGGGAGACCCTTTAATTTGAAATATGTTTCTAGGGCATATATGCTTTACGTGTATTATGAACGATCAAGTGAGCCACTATCAATTAAAAAAAAACTGCTTTTCACTTAAGCTCCTACTAGCACAAATCAATACAAAAAAAATAAAAATTAAAGGGTGTACGCATAGGCCTATCTTTTGAACCGCATTGCTTAATCCTCTTATAAAAATATTAATACAATTTTGGATTTAGAAATTAAAGGGTGTCGCAATAGTTAATGTAATTTGATGTATAAGGCCAAACTGTTAAACAAAAGAATAAGAATAAAAGATACTTCCTTGGTAAATCCGCTATAACAACTAGTGTAAAATTTGTATTTATAAATTAAAGGGTGCCCCAAAAGCTAATGAAATTTAAACTGTGTGTCCCAACCTACGAACCGTTATAGACGGGTAGCTTAAATCCGTTTTAAAGTTGGTTTTTTGCAAGAATTATGTATCTGATTTATTTATGTTTAACAAGTAAGAGCTCTATATTCGACTATGCCGAATCTTATATACCCTTCACCATCTATGTAAATCTAGTTTGGTGAAGTAACTTTAATCAAAAAACCAAATATTGGGGTGACAGGGAATTAAAAAATAAAAAATAGTTTTGGCACTGCAAATATATAAAATTTTACATAAAAATGACATCGGCTATGAATGGGTTAGGCATTTATAGAAAATTTTACTATTTCCTTAAAAATCTCTTTAAAAGTTTTAAAATGATACCCATATTGATATTTTAAACAAATTGTGAATTTAAAAGCCCCGTAACTCGGAAAATGTAGGCGAGAGCCATTTATTTTTTCTTGATAGTTTTTTCTTATTTTTTAATTCTCTATCACCCCACATATCTTTTTTTATTGAAGTTACTTTATTGATCCAAAAAAAAAATTAGAGGTAGGCGTGGTCTTTTGCCTGCTGCCTCGAATAACATTGATCGTACCATGCTGATATCCAATAGCACCTCCTTAGACGCTACATCTGATCGATTGGCATATTAATTTTTTTTTTTGTGACATATTAATTTCCTGAAGAGCTAAGTGAGCGGTAGCGAAATGGTCATCGAGATTTGCTGTCACCTTCAATATTCAATACCAATGTTTTCAATTTAGATATTCCCGTTGTTTACTTTTATTTCCTTATTATTTATGTAAAAATGCCATAACGCAAAGAGTTTCTATAAAATAAGAGAGATACGAAATAAAGTAAGACATTTATATTAAATCAACGTGTGAAATGTGAAAAGCAAAGTTTTAATAAATATTAATCTTATGACGATGACAACAGCGGATCATAAACAAGTATTTAACCTTTCGAATAATTTTAAGAATTTGGTTACATAAGTCCGGTTTTCGGGATTACTTATTTAATTTTGGTACCACACATGACCGCTATGCATAAAAAAGTCCTTCAATAAAACCTAAAACTGATTCAATTTGCATATCGTTACAGTAATTTTAATTATATTGTATTTTGCTCGTTACTTTTGTTTTCTCTATTTAAAAAAGATAATTACTTTAAATGAAAAAAACATCTAAATCGAGATATTTTTTATGAAATTTTTATCATTTAATTAATTTATTAATATAATTGTTATAGGTTCTTTTCATAACAACTAAGTGGACTTTAAGGCTCAAAAATAAGAGATAAAGTAGTAATAATTGTTTTTATTAGCATAAAACAAAGGTTCTCAAAGATTCTAGGTATTAAAATTGAAAATTTATTTGGTACTTTTTGAAAACGAAAATTTGTTTAATTGGTACTATTTTGAAACAAAAATTATTACCAAAAGGTCCCAAAAAAAGTATTTTTTCTTACTTTACAGTGTTTGCTGATTCTCAGCTTTTATTTGGTGTTTTGAAATAGATCAAAATTTTTGGGGGGAATCGAACGGGAGTACACGTCATCTTTCTTTGCTATTGACAATAATATTTGTCAGTAGGTAAAACATAACTTTAGCATTTTTTTTTTCTTATTTGTTTTTATTTGATTCTTATTTTTTTATTTTAAGAAAATTAATAGATTGAGTAAAAGTCAATGCAATATGAGCTTAGTTAAAAGTTTATTAAATTTAAACTTTAAATTTTATTTTTACACACGACTTCACGTACATATGCATGAATGTATGTATATAAATATACGGCTTTGCTGAGTACAAAATCAATACTAATCAATTTTGCCAGCACTGATTACAACCAAAACTGTGCTAATAATATCAAAATGTAGAAAAAAATAAAAAATATATATATTTAATTTAAAAAAAAAAATTTTGCTATTTTTAAATTATCCCGATTAAATTAACTACCGATATTGATTATTGAGGGTCAAAGCACGCCTCGATCACCATTTCGTTACCGCTTACTTAACTCTTCAGGAAACCTCTTACAAACTTTTTAAATAAACTAAAGATTTTAGTCCACGCAATAAAGCAAAGATAAAATTAAAGTTTAAGCCAAAACAACAATAACCCACAGTAATTCTATTCTTCTTTCTCCACTGTATACGGCTGACTTTTTTCAGTTGAAAGATGATGAAAAATAATATATTAAAAAATGATAATTTATTTCTATGTACAGGCACTTTGCACTTTAATCGGGATAAAAGCATAAAGTTTTTTACAAAAATTAAAGAAATTAAAAATATTCCAGTGTCTTTAATAAAACAAATATTGTTTGGTTATTTTTTCAATAATATTAAGTTCATTTCTACTTTCATAAATGTGGCCAAAAAGAAAAAAAACAACAAAAAGAAAACGCCTGATTATTCCAGCCATGACTGCAAACAAAAAATCCTGTCAAGGTTTTTTTCGCAGGCAACTTGTAAATGAAGTATAAAAACTAAAAATAAAAAAACAACAGAGAAACATTTGGCAACGTGCCAAAATCAATAATACTTATACTTTTATATTCTAACACACACAACCAGTCTTTAACACATACTAACGCACATAAAAGTTTCATTTATACACAGTTTCAGTTAGTGGTAGGAGCTTGAGTGAGTGAGTGATTCAAAAAACACGAAACTTCTTTAATGGAAGCTCAAATTTATCAACAACTAACCATAATATTTGTTATCTAAACTCCCCCAGAACATAATATAAAAACTCCATTAAAAATTATGTTGGCATCTTAAAAGAAAAAAAAAACAAATAATTCTACATTAACGAAATGTCAAGGAAGACCAACAGCCAATAAATAAATAAACTACACTACTAGACACATACATAAATAACAATCATTCAGAAACACTTCTTATTCATACACTCAATTAAATACGAACCCTCTAACAAAAACAAGCATTAAAAGAAAAAACGAACAAAGTGTGCAGCAATTCAATACAACGTGTGATTTGAATAAGAAAATAATACCACAAATCGTAAAGAAATCCTCAGCAGCCAGTTGCTTTTTTTTAAAGATTAATTTCTGATCTTAAATAGTAAAAGGAGAGGTCGTTCTTATTATTAAGATGGCCCATTTCTATATTTAATTAATTTTACAGTTTACAACACCTGCAAGTTACAAACAGATCATTGTGTAAAAGATTACATGGGCAGATGCTTTTGGAAAAAATATTTGAATTTTACAAATACTTAAAGCAGTACAAAAACATTTCAAATGAGTTACTATTAATTTCTAAAATAATTTTATTAATTGCACTTCTAAGCCTTGAAATAAGTTTGCAGCCAATAGCACAGGCAATGCTTAATCACACAAACAAACTGTTATTGAACCGAAATATTTAACTTTGTAATAATTAATACAGTGATTTAAATTTTAATAATAGTGATTTTAATAGACTTGTCGAATAAATACCGCATTCTGCCCCAAGCAAAAGTATAGGCTGTCTAAACCACAGCCAACCGTTCATACTAAACATTAACTAGGAAATTCTTGTAGTCAACAACTGACGTCAATTGTAACTTGTATGAAAATTTATTAGATTATTAAATATCAATTAAATTCCAATTACATTTATTATTGTTTTTTTTTAGAATTCAAAAAAATATATATGAATGATTATTATAACAATAGTAATTATTTCTATTTAAAAACTTATTATATAAACAGCTCAGCTTTGAACAAAGTAAATAAAGAAGAGGAATTCAAAAGTCGTCAACGAAAAATTAAACTGCGTTGCCGTAGTCATTCCATAATGACCAGATATAGAAAAAGAAGAGAAAGGAGCAAGTTATGCCGCCGCCCAGATTAAAATCTTCCTATCCGAAACCAAAAACCAAATTAACAATTTGACCCTTGGGTACGTAACTCTTATACTGCCCTCAAACAAGCTGCAAGTAGGCCTGTCGATTCGGCATTTTTCCTATTTTTTGCCTTAAAATTATCAAAGTACCGATTTTCCGATTTTTGCTCCAAAAATACCGATTATTTTCTATGAACTTAACTTAATTTGTTTTAGTATAACGTATTATAAAATATTATTTTGGAAAATAAGTTATCATGTTTCATTCAGATAAAAAGAAAACACATTCAATTTAATTCATGTGTTTTTTAAATTTCTTATCAAAGTGCAGTTTATATAAAATATACCGGATCGCAAATTTCTAGCGTTTTTGTTTGTCAGAACACCTTTTTGGCGTCTTCAAATCGAAAACGCTAGATTTAAGCGGTATACGTTTTTCAGAACATGGACGATTATCCAAAATTAAACATTTATAAAAATGCTTTCAGCTAAGAAAATTTAAGAACTAACGGTCTTTTTCATAAAAAACGCATATTTGCCGTTTAAAGTTTAAAATATTTATTTAAAAAACACTTATCGTTAAATAAATAATTTTTTGAAATTTGTATTCAAATACACTTTGAGCAATTACACGTTTTTACGTGGCAACCCCTAATATCATTTAGTACTCAGTACTTTTAAAAACCCATTTTCAAATAACCCGAATACGAAATAAGATTTCTCATTTTAATTATTTTACGCAAAAAAAAGGAATTTTTTAGTGCACAGAAAGATTCTTAGTTACTGCAAACTATACGAACAAACATTGTAATAAAAGTATTTAAAAACAAATATGGTTTGTTTATTTTGGTCAGAGATAAAATAAAAAGTATTCGAATAACGAGTTCCATAACGAGCTGTTTATATTTTTTTATTCATCAGTATCCAAATAAATTTGTTTTAATAAAATTTTTTTGTAACTGAAATAAAAAGTTGTCCAGGGTTCAGAAGAAGTAATTTTGCGGAGAAAATATTGTGTGATAAATCCTGAGAAATATCATATTTTCAAAGGTATCATATTCCTAAGGTTTTTGAAAAAAAATATGCTGCATTTCAAGTATTCTTTGGCGGAGTGGGCCAATATAATTTATTAGGATCCTCACAAAAATATGTGTGAAAAAAATGCTAGCCATTAGATACCGGTTAAATATTATTGAACTTTTATTGTTAATATTGCGAATATTCTCACATTGTTAAACCAAAATTTGACACGTAACTTTTTGCACTAAAAATATTAGTCTATATGCACCTGGGTATGTACGTATTCCGGCGGTCTTGCTAAAACTAAAGTTGAGGGCTAGTGTTTTGTTTATAATAATTGAGAACTTAATGGTTCATAATAAGTTAACAATTTTTTTTTGCGATATATAGGGCGCTTGATAGGAATTTTGATAAGATCTTCTACGTTATCCATAATGTCCCATTCCGCAACAAAGAGTTTGAGATATCTTAAAATATTTATAAACGCTTTAGCCACCGACGATTTTTTCGTTTAAATCTTCTTTTTAAAATTACTTTTTCTATCCCAAGAAAAAAATTTTATTTTTACTCGTAGTCAAATTATCTAAATACGAGTTATAAAATTAATTTTATTTTTGGTTTAAAGAAGGGTTAATCCAACAATGAAATTTTTTATTTATAAAATTGCTTATTAAAGGTTTTTGATTCTGTTAACTATTTATGAATATAATTTTATCAACATTTGTCTATTTAAGGCTTATTAGCCTATATTAAGTTTTTATGAATCCGGCCGTTAGTTTATAAGTAATTGAAATTGTCAAATAATATTGAAATGATAGATCATAAATTTTTAGTATCTAGTCATACTAACAAATGGAAAATGAAAATTGTAGAATTTATTATGTGTAAACCTAACCATTATTATGAATTGGTTGAACAGTGCAGCGAAAGAAATGTTTTATCGTACAGAGAATGTCGTAGCAGAATTAAAATAAAAAACGAAAAAAAAAACGAAAAAAAGGAAAAAAACGATTTAATAATAAGAGAGTAAAAAATACCGCTAGTGAATTCAATTTTTTTTTGTCGATTGCTTATTAAGCCGTTTTTCTTGCGAGTAAGGTGATTTCTTATCAAAATCATCAATCAAAAATTTTTTGTTAGTGGAGACATAGGTTCGCATTGAGGCAAAATCTTTCATTTCCTATAGGTAAGATATTTGTAATACTTTAATGGATTTGTCGAAATACGGAACAAACTGACATCAAGTACAAATACATTACTGTTAATTTGAAAATCCATAATTTTCAGTTCATTAGTCATTCAACCTGATTCAATCAAATTATTCAACATCAATAAAAAAAAAGGACAAAACGAACTTTTTTTACTATAACTCGTGCATGGTTATTTCATTTACCCCAACTTATTTCAGCACACAAAAGATCTTTTGCATAAATCGATAAAAAAAAGCAACAACAAAAACTTCTATAAATAAAAAATAAAATACAACAACATTTTTCGGAAAATATTCAGTACAGCTTAAAAACATTAAATACAACAAAATAAAACCGGCACTGTAAAATAAACAGGAAACAGAGTTATACACACGCTTGAGAAGAATTTTAATTCAACAAAAAAACTCTAAATTTGGAAAAAGAAGCTTCAAAATATACATAAAAGAGAATAAAGCAGCAAATTTAGCAATTTATGGAGCAACGAACGTTTAAGAACTTGCAAAATTTAACCTAATTTTTTCTCCAAAGCACTGGAGAATTAACAAACCGAATTTATTATTATTTAAATAAAAATTTTAAACAAGTAAAAGGAAAGTGCTGAAAAAAGGGAAAACAAAAACTTTAAGATAGAAAACTAAATAAATAAGATCTTTGAAATTAATAGGGACCTGTAGCTGTAAAAAACTAAATCAGGCCTCTTATACACAGTTTTGCTTATTTCCATGTCTCCCAAAAAACTAATATCCAGCTCAAGTTAAATACAATTCATAGTCGAAGGGATGATTTTAGATGAATTGTGAATTTTGCATTAAAAACTGTCTTGCTCTTTACCAGTCAATTCTTTGCTATCAGTGTTAATATCTTAGCTTTTTTAAATTGTTAATTAGTTAATTGTTAATTGTTTTAGCAATGAGATAGCATATCACATACCAGAGATAAATTTAAAAATTCTAAGGGGCTAAACCGATAAAACAAAAGAGAATTCTAGATAAAGTGTTCAATTCAACCCGTCTTAAAGTTTCATTACATTAAAAATTGATTGCACCTATCAAATGTTTTATCTGTTTTCATATTCAAATTTAATGAAAGTTTTAATTAACTCTATTATTTTTTTAATTAGAAATTTCTCTTCTTTTTTAATTAAATATAAAAGATTGTATTTTTTTCAATTAAATATATAATTGAATCAATAAAAAATATTTTTGAATCAATTAAAAATACAATTAAATCAATTATTAAAGTTTATTAAAATACAAGCTAAAAACAAATTAAAGCAAAAATGGACTCGAAAACTTTTTTGGTTTTTTTCTGGAAGACAAAAAATCCTAATGCTTGAAACTTTTGTCTAATATTTATATAAAAAAAGGAGTAGACATTTTCAAATGTACATAACTTTTGTACATGGTAATATTATGGTTAACTTAATTCTGACAAAAAACACAAAACGTATTACGCTGAGACACGTCACCATTGAACATCAGTGCAGCAAAGCTAAGGTCTTCTAGACATCGAAGATCGGACATATATAGCCATGAATTTGAAAAGAACTGTCAGCATTTCAAACTAAAATATCTGCTGTCCCGATAGAACGAAGAAAACAGTGTGGCAGCAATCTTACAGGGTATATTGGTATCTTTTTCCTGATCTAACAGGCATTTTTTTCACTGAAGTCGCACACTATTGAGTCTGAGTGACCTTTATTTCATTATTATAGTGTGGATATTTTCGTATAGCACTACAATAGTAATGAGTTATAGAAAACGGAATTTGCCTTAAATATTCCCAGTACCAGGCCTATATCGCAATTTCGCTACTATGTATTCAAAGTATTACATTCGGGTAATTTCTTCAGAAAGCTGTAATCAAGTAGCGTAATATATCTTCCTATACCAGCATAGCCGTCTTTTAAACAGAAATTGGATGGACACAGATTCTTAGGCAAGTGTGTAAAAATAGTCCTTCGTGGTAGCTAAACCTAATGATTTTCTGATATATTTCACGGCTGTAGGATGGATTTTATACCTCTCTAAAATTAACAACAGCAGTTTCTATTTGATTGTTTGGTGGAAGCCAACCAGGTTTTTTTAATACATATCGCTTATATGTTGATAGAACGTTGTAACTCAAAAAAATTAATTTCAGAATAATCTCAGCTGAACGTTTTACTCGTTCTCACTATCAAGATAAAATCAGACTGTAAAGTTGAACTACAATTAGTAAAATGATTGATAAATAAAGAATCTATTTAAAAAACTTTTATCAATCATATATTAAAGGGGATGTCTTGAACAAACAATGTGCATTATTTGAATTATGAAGTTATTAGTGTAAAAATATAAAAAAACACTATTGTGTCACAAAGAAAAATGTGTCGTTATTTATGAAAAAATACTGGAGTTTTACTTAATAAAATTTTTCATCAGCACAGTCATAACTAAATAATGTACATACGAGTATATTAAAATAAAAGGTCTGCCAAATACCTTTTTTTAATGCTGTAAAAAAATAGTGTAGCTGTGTGGCACGTTCAACTGAGCTCGATAATGATCGTCATTGACTGTTACGTCCACCCCTTATTTTTGAAAAAAAAAATTGGCCCAATTATGCCTCTGGCCAAAAGCCGCACCAAACAGTGACTCATTATGGGTGCACCGGCTTTTTAATGTATGCGTTCACATTTCCTATGCCCCGAATGCGTCAATTTTGCTTGTTTACATACCCGTCAAGATCAAAATGAGCTTCATCTGAAAAGATATTTTTTTTTTGTTTGGCAAAATCGGCATCTTAATGTCCCTGTATTTCCAAGCGTTGTTCAAGCGTATATACAACCATATTCGTTCAGTGGAAGGATTAAACTAATGATCTGTCAAATCAGACATGAGCTAAGTGTTACCATTCACGAAATAAGCACTAATTGAAAAAAACGTTAGATGGAGAATCCTTTAATAGTTAATACAATTTAAAAACATTACCTTTTCATCCATACAGTCACAAAACGAAATGTAATTATATTCTGTGTTTGCGATATGATCCTCACGTTATAAAGTTTCATCCACAACTCAAATGTGTCATTTTTATTGACAAAAAATCCAAACATGAAATGAAATAGTGGCTTTTTCTCTTAAACCGTTGAAAGTACAAAAGACACAAAGATGAAACGTATACACAATAGCGGAACTCACGCTTCGTAGCAAACTGCTATTGCAAACATAGCATATATGCTATGTTTTGCAACACCACAACAACAAAATATATAGAATTGAAATTTGCTACACCATAGCACATTTACAACGAAAAATACTATTGCATACTTTCTAGAGCAAACTTTTGCAAATATTTTCAACCAAAAAGTTTATGGTTTTGTTGTTTCTGATCCCTTAGGCATTGTATTTTAGTTGTTTTTTAATAAAAATTTTTACGATATTCAAATATAACTTTAATTTAACTAATTAATGTTCAGTTGTTAAAATTAATTTGCTATTCGTGTAAAAGACGGCACTCACGCTTCGTAGCCAAAATCGTTGTAAATATGCTAGACTTGCAGATATGCTACGAGAGTGAGTTCCGCTAATATAAACGATGAAACGGCAAACATTTCTCTATGATTATGTTAAAAATTTGAAATTTTGAGTTATGACGTTGTATAAGTAAATGAGCGATATCGCCATCACGGTGTTATGTTTTATAAACCACGTTTACATTCTTGGCATATTAAGTCTGGGACATGAGGAAAATATAATAGCACTCCTGAATTTAAAAAGTTTTATTTAAAGTGAATAGAATATGATAGACACTACCAGGGAACGTTTTTTTGAACTGAAGCAATGCTCGCTTTGGCTGGAACTGTTTTTTGATGATAAATTGTCATTTTACTCGAATTCAGTCTGTAATCTGTGATAATTTTAAAAATCCTTGCAACTTTGGCCACCCTCAGTAACTTAAAAGAAAACCAAAAAAAAAATGGACTGAATCATACACTAACAAAACCTCACATACCTGCTAGATAAGCGTACAATGTTAATTATAAATATTTTATTAATATTGATCTATTATTTAGTTATAGGATATTGTAAATTTATTTGCTGGAGGAGAGACTATGAAGCTGACTCATAATGCATGCTCTTCACGTAATCCTTTAATATTGAATTTTTAAAAGTTAAAAGAATTTTGTGTATATAAAAAATTTTATAAAAAGTAACAACACCAACATATAACTTGTTATATGGACAACGCTAACTTTTTTCGATTTAAATTAAAATACCAGAAACTTTTATTTGAACCTTAAACTTTTTTGTTCTTTTTTTTTGTAATTTTTATAAAAATAAGCAGTCATTTCCTGCTCATAAACATAACCAACGAAAATAGAAGAATAAATTGCCAGTTGTCATTCAATGTGACAAAATTATCAAAAAGAAGACTTAACACAACAAAAACTTGACAAAGAACAAAAACAGAAAGCAACCCCACAAAAGTAAGAAGTATTTGGGTTTTTTTTTAACAATTATTAAGACAAAAAACCACAAAAACAAATTCGCTTTGAACCATCAAATCTAAAAGTTATTTAAATATTTAACAATGAAGTATTTGTTTGTAATGTACAATTATGAAAAGATAAAAAACATTGTCCGAAAGAAATTAGGAATGTAGAAAATTTAAAGAATGAATTAAAAAAATTGATTAGGTTTTGTTTATTATTTTGTTGAAATTTATATTTTTATTTAAGTGGCTTAAAAAATTATTGCTTTTTTATTTAAACGATTTTAGTTTTTTTTTGGTCTTTGATGGCTTTTTTTAAAAACAAACCTTGCCATTCTGATTAACTTTGTAGGATTTTAACACTGTAATTCATTACTAATTGTTTTTTAATTGCTAAGGTAACTTTATCGAATATTGTCCGCAGTTTTCTATTTGAAGCATTTTCGGAATTATTGAATATTTTAGAATCTCTAGGATATTTCATGACTTTGCTATTCTTCTCTCTTTTCAAATATATATGACTCTATAGAATTTGTATTGAATTCTGTCATATTTTTGCGAGATTGCGACTCATTGTCTTTATGGCACGTTATTTTTTATTTTACTCTTCCATTAGTGGCACTTTTCATTTATTTAGAATATTCAGAATCTCCGTTGACCGTTATGTGAGATCCGGCCTCATTTTTCAAGAAATAAGATACGATGTACCATTATTGTGTAAACCACACCAAACGGTGCATTTTTCTGGATGCAATGATGTCTGTAGGGTATATTGTGGATCGAGCCCACTCCATATGCGGCAATTTTGCTTATTAACAAGCCCGCTAATCCAAAAATGAGCCTCATCGCTGAACACACATCGGGTCAGTTACTAACTTCTCTAGAGCCCAATCGGCGAAAGAACAACGTGTATAATATTCTCGTGGCTTTGGTTCCTGCACCAATCAATGTAGTGGACGGACCTGCCCCAATTCCTGCGACCGACGACAAACCATTAAATTTGGATCCCCTTTCACAATTTTATTTACAGCAGCGATATTCTCTTTAGCAAATTTCTTCGACGTATTGGTGTTATTGTTAAGAGTATGCGGTACAAAATCTATCCACAGTTCGACGGGTGGCTTGCTCAGATGGACGATTATGTGCACCATAAAAATCTCGAAGTCGTCTATAAGTTGCTCGAATTGATGACTGATTTTCAAAGTAAAATAAAATAATAAGAAAAAGTGTTCATTAAAATTTAATTTTAGTATTATTTTTTATAATTTTAAGTGTAAAATGCTTTAAAAACACCCTTTATTTAAATAATTACCCAGTGAAAAAAGTGAGGAAAAAGAAGTAAGTAAAGCACCACTTCTATTCGAACGAAGTGGTGCAAATTCGGGTGAAAAACCTATGAATTTTACATTGGCCTGTCATCGAAGGCATGTTGTTCGTTTTTAAATTGTACTACATTGAAATATGTTTCTAAATGCTAAAAAGTTTCTGTGATGAGAATTTATTTTTAAGTAATTAAATTGCCTTACATTATATAAGTTTTTAGAATATATATTTTTTGTAACTTTAGAGCATCTCTTAAATTAGGCTTAAACGACTATTAATTTGAGTTCTTATCATACGTTCTATCTAACAAATAAATTAAAATTGTACCAATAAGAACAAAATAAAAAAGGGCTATAATTAAATCAAATTACTTTAGAAAACGGGCATTCGTATTGAATATTTGCATTTCTTTTTAAAGCACGTTACAAAATTAAATTGTTTTTAAAATAAATTGATAGTTTTTTTTTAGTACACTAACGAAGTAATATATTAAGAAACTTGGGGTAGTTTAAGACAAGCTGTTTGTTATGACTATCATTAAAATTGTATTATGGTCTACTAAAACTTTTGGACATACTGTCACAAGGGCCTTATTTTAATCCGCGACTTCCTATAATAGTTCTTTTAGAAGAACTCTAAAAAATCGTGAAACAAAACAAGTGCTAAAATTATTTTTTTTTTTTCTTAAATATCGATGGTTGGAACAAAAGCAAAAAAAAAAACAAATGTACAAGACGAAATACAGAGAGAACAGTAAAAATACTTTGGTTGTGTGTAAACTTCGTGTAACCAAATTAATATTGATAAGAATACAACTCGTATTCTTATTTAGAAAGCTAGTTGGTTAACCAGATGATGTTTAAAATGTACACAACCTAAACTAGATAGATGTGAAGAATGCCGATAAAGGATATAGCGATCCAGAAAATGCAGCATTTCGCTCCAATGGCGTCTAATTTTTCTTGATTTCTTTGGAAAGCGCCCGCATTTGTAAAATAATTCTTCTTTCTAAAAAAAATATTTTAGAAATTAAAATAAATGAATTTAAGCTAACTTCATGTTGCACTTTTGTTCATTTTTTATTTAAAATTCTTGTAGTCATGCAAGGAAAAATGTAAATCTAAGAAGTAGTAGAAAAATATTTTAAAAATAACCTACAAAATCTAGAAAAGGTGTATTAGCATTTTTGGATGTAAATAAGATGCCATTCGCCAAGAATGACATCATTATTTTTTACTGGGTAACTGTATCCATACGAGTATTTATGCCATCGATGGGAGTTGAACTCATGATCTACTGTTTTATAACAAGCAGCCTCAGCTGTGGTTTGTTAAATTTAAATTAAAAACATTTTATTAAAGTAACATGTGTCTCCAACTAAGAGATAAGACTATAATTTAAAGCCAATTCTCCCTACAAATTCTACAGAGATGGAAATACTGAAAAAGAGATGCATATTTTAAATATGCCGATTGGTATTTACAAAAGAAATCAGAGTATTTATCAATGACACGCCTTTCTTCTGGCCTCTAATAAGAGAAAAAAAAATTATTATTTAACACAGCGATTCTTCAAATATTTTTAGCTCTCCGTGTAGAGATTGGCTGTTTTAGCAGCTTCGACAATGTTCACAAAAATGAAGCGTCCGAGTAGTAGTAGTAGTCTGTTCGAGTAGTAGCAGTAGTCTGTTAACAATGCTAATAAGTTCAAAATATACTCCTACTAAAGCTAGACTACGCCATCTGCTTTTAAAGCGAAATTCTACCTCATTCATTTGTCTATTTAAGAGCTGCCCCTGATAAGCAGGGACCAAGGTAAAAATAAAAAAACGACTCATCCTTGTCAGTTTTGTTTACATTGGCTAAAAAAGCAAAGCGTAACGGAAGAGGACAAAAGCAGAAAGTTACGCCTAAATGCCCACAAGCAAACCAATAATATTGATGTCAAATAATTATCCAAATGCTTCGCGTTTAGCACGTAATTTTGCCATAAATAAACTGCATTATATACCTTGAATGCAGTTTATTTATGTTTATTTATTATAAGCCCGTATATAAAAAAAGTAAGAGTGCTATGTTCGGCTATGCCAAATCTTATGTACCCTTCACCATCTATGTAAATTTAACCCTTATCGGTCGTAAGTCGCCTCTGACGTGACAACAGTACTTTTCTGCAACGGTCGTACGGCACGTGTGAAGTGACAAGGCGAATTATGTCGAAACATACTGTCTATTGATGAGATTTGTTTTTAAAATGCATTCATTTCTTCAATTTACCGTTACCATTTGAAAATACGTATTTACCGTTACCGTTTGAGCATAAGAATCTTTTCAGTTTGTCGTTATCAGCAGAGCATTTAACTTGTGCAATAAACTTTCAATTCTTTTTTTTAATGTCTGAATTTATTTTTTGCCCATAAAATGAATAATGAATGCAACCTGATAGTAAAGGAAAGCATAACGACTGTTTAGTATGTTCTAATCGCAAGTTACCTGGAGGGAGGAAAACAACAGTATACTTTTGCGAAACATGCCAGAGAAAACCATTTCTTCATGTTGGAGATTGCTTCAAAAAATACCATACCTTACAAGTATATAAATAATTATCAGAAACTCAGACATGTAGTAGTTGTACAAAAAATAAATAATTTGTAACAAAACTGAAAAGAAATGAATATAAATGTATAATAACATACTATTGTTTTTTTTTCATATTTGTTAAAAATAACTACAACCTGGTGAGAATCAAACGTGTGAAAAGTCGCGTCCGATAAGGGCTAATTTAGTGAAGTAACATAAATTAAAAACAAAGAAAAAAAAGAAAGAAGACAGACAATTAAAAAATAAGACAGAGAATTTAAAAATTAGAACAAAAAATTAAGAACTACATATACATATATTTACAGGAAAATGTCACCGGCTCTTAATGGGTTAAAAATCTCTTCATAAGCTTTTAAATGATACCTATTATGCTATCATAAAAAATATGGTGTGCAATCATAATTTTTTATGAAAAGTTCAAAGGCCCTATAGCTCGGAAAATATGGGCGAGTGCCAATTTCTTTTACTTGATGTTTTAATCTTATTTTATTAATTCTCTATCGCTCTCTATATCTGTTTTTACCTCATTCTTATTAATAATATGGAAAAATTAGAGGCAGGCGTGATGCATGGACCGATTTTGCTAGTTTTTAATAGCACCTCTTTCGAAGCTTTATCTGATCAATTGGCGCATTTAAAATTCCTCAAGATCAACTAGTACCTTGGCAAAGTTGATTTGAACCCGAAGAAGGACGGCAAGACGGACATCGCACAATCAAATTCGCTATGCATAAAAGAACTCAGAATATATGCGTTTTATGGGGTCGGAAATGGATTTTGCACAAAATTACAAATGGAATGACAAACTTAGATATACCCTTTTTCCACTTTTGTAGTAGAGGGTATACAAATAACAATTACGTAGATAGGAACATTTGGTGGAGAGAGGCACATTTTAAATTTGATGGTTTAAAAGTTTCCACATTCAGAATGACTAATATACTCATAAAAATTACATTTGTATTCAAAGATTTCTTAAGATTTTTTGGTTTTTACTTTAATTATCATTCCGTTCATGCACATTTCTTTAATAAACTAATTTTTACCGAATATTTAATGAAAAGATAAAGTTTTTCGGAACAATTCTAAAAAGTCTTTTGAAATTTGCAAATATTTATACAATTTAGCATCATGCTGATGCACAAAAACAATGAGAGATAAGTTTTTTTTTAATTTTAACATTTTTTGTTTTTGTTGTTTATGTTTTTATTTTTTAAGTTAAGCGAATCTTCCTTAAAAAAACTATAAAATAAAAAAAATCACTCAAGCGTTAATGTATTTTGTGTACTATTGTCCATTAAAGTTTTCTGTTTACATCTAAAAATGTTAATTTTTATTGCTGGTTGCCTAAGAATTTTTTTTTTCTGCCTGAAAAAGTTTTGAGTAAACTTAATGCAAATTGAGAATATTAAGGAACATAAATCACAACAAACACACTCCTATTCATAGTAAATAAAAAATAATTGATGGAATGGCTCTTGGAGTTTGAGATTTTGTTTATTTAAAGTCACTTGATGATAAATTTCACAACGATTTTGTTTTTATTATATCCTATTAATCAAGTTATTTTGCTTCTTGATAGTTGAGATCACTGTAGAATTTTTCTTACAAATTGCGTTTAAAATCTTAGTTCCAATATACTTCTCCATAGCTACTAAGTTTGTTGGTCTGTGAATAATTTCTTGAATATTTTTAATGACCTTTTAAACAGAGATAAGAGCAACATGTTTATGTTGCTATTGTCTCAATTAAAAAATAATAAAAATAAAAAGAATTTTGTAGGGGTGATGCTAAAACGACTTCTTTCTTTCATTAGGGTTTCGTACGCAAAGTACGTTACAACGTCTATCAGCATGTCACAGCCCTTATCGCTGGAACTTTAATAGCTATATATTTTCAATTTTCAGAGAATATGTGTTGTTGTGACCACAGCAATAACAAGTTACAAAATTTAGTTCAAAACAAAGGGTGACGCCACAGAGACGGCATTTTTACCGTTAGCTCTTACAAGATGAACATTATAAATAGAATGCATTACGCCAGAATGTGGAAATTTGGTTTTGGAATATACTGTGGGGTACTGCTAGTGGATATTCGATATGAACCTTTGCGATTTGAGAGTGACAGAGTTTTTATTCCACATACGAACTGTAATTTCATTATCTCTCTTTTCCTTGTACTAATGATTAAATGATGAAACATATCCCACACAGCATCAATGCTCTAGTGAGTCAAGAAAGCTGGATACCCTATTGTCATCGCTGAGCTTCTTTCCTCTCACCTGTACAATGTCGAGTAACTTTAAATTAGTCTTTGAAGAACCAGCCCATAATTGAGAGTTGTATTTCACATCCGGTCTGATAAAGGTGGCATAGATAGCAGAAGGATCAGAGGAGTTCAAGAATGTCCTGCGCCGTTTCAGAAAATTAGGATCTTAAATGCTTCTTTTACAAGCTTAAAAATACATTGGTTCCACCGACTAATGCATGGTATTTTCATGCTAAAAATGCCCCATTTAAGACCTAAGACTTATTATTGATCTGCAGCAAGCAAACTTTTGAAAGTGTCACCATAAATTTCTAGATTTGGACGAATTTTTTTTTTAACCATATTAAAGACAATAAACAAAAATATTAGTTTAAAAATTAAAAGGTGGCCTATATTGGATAACAGAACATTCGGAAGAGAGTCAAACTTGTATTTAATTGACTAATTTTCATCACTTTGACTTAAGTGTAATTCCCTCAGTTTTCGACCGGAGTTAAAATCACAATATCTAGATAACAGGGTAGCATACTATTAAGTCTAGTATCACCATTATTGTAGGACAGCAGTAAAATTTAGAAATAAAAAAATGTTTAAAAACAAAAATATTAATGTAATCGATAATTTACGTTTAACTGAAATTATTATTATGGCAGATGTCAATTAAAATATTTTTTTCTGCTACACTAAACATAAACTATCTCTTGATGAAAACAAAAGATAGAAGAAAGATATTTAAAAGAAGGCGAAATTAACATAAATAATTTGTAAAAACAAAAATTCATACAACTTTCATATATACAACATAATTTTACACCTATTTTGACATCAAATTAATTTTGCATCAATAAATTTTGTATAAATACTGCCCACTTAAATTTAAAACAAATAAGATTCAATTTTAAAAACAGTATTAAATTTGCTTTTAAAACTTTTTCTCGAAATCTAATCTGGGTCGCAGTTTAAAAATGTTTTTATTTTTTATATGTGTAAAATTAAAGCATGAAAAACTACACAACATCTACATGTAAATTGTAAAATATTAACGCAACACAAATTGTAATATATATCAACTACATAGAAACCTTTTTGTGCAGAGAGAAGTTATTGTTTTATTTATCGATATTTGGCAATTTAACAAAAACAAAAATTAATTCTTATGGGAATACGGTTATCGAAATACAAATACTTTTAATGCAATGGAATATACAAATTGCGTATCGAAAAAGCCAAACAATTTTCTTTTAACAATTCTAAGAGAAATAAATGAAGAAAATTAAAAAAAAAATATATTTTCTGCACAAGTGTTGCCTCTATTAAATTGCTTAAAAAACAAAATCATATTTGTGTTCAGTACAGTAGTGATGAGCATTGAAGATTGCTAAAATAATAATCGATAACTTTTGAATAACCCTAGTGAACATTCTTAGTTATGTTGTGGTTCGTATTTTTAGTTCTACTATGTTAAAGAAAAAATTTTTTTCCAAATCATGTGTTCCTTCCAAAAGATTATAAGAAAGTATAGATGTTGTATCTTGATCTCTAAGGAAATACTAAAATTTTTTACAAATGGTTAACCCATTAAGAGACAATGTCATTTTTATGTAAAATTATATGTATGCATTATCAAATTTTTATTTATTTTTTAATTCTACGTCTTCCAAATATTTGCTTTTTTGAATGGAGTTACTTCAATAAGTTAAATTTACACAATTGGCACTCTTGCTTGTGTTTTATTACGGTTTTTTTTTATCAGTTTTTACTATTTAGCATAAAAAAAACTTTAAATAACGTGTTAAAAGTTACACTGGCTGTATTTCATACAACCTACAATTGACAATATGTTGTTAATTGACTCAATGGTTTTTTATAATTTCTAAGCAATCAGTTTTTATTTAACCCTATAATAACTAGCTATTTAATGGCCAAGAAAACTGTAATTAAAAAAAAAATCCTCACAGCCAAAAAAGTTCCTTGAAATTATCAAAACTGAAAATGTAATAAATAGTAACTTTTGACATTTAAATAAACAATAAATAAAATGTTTGTATTATGAAAATCATTAATTTTGTTATTAAGTTCTATAACAACAAAAATAACCAAGAATTTATTACTATAACTTGCATTGTGTTGTTGTTTAACATTTAATTTCATTAAGTTGATTGATTTTTAATTAACTATTAAGTGAAATATATACACAATTTAATGTTTTTATATTTACACCTACTTTCCAAGTATTCAACTAATTGTATTTTTAGAATAATGAGAATGAATATTAAATTTATTTAAAATAGAAAGGAATGAATATTAAATTTATTTAAACCAGAAGAAGTTTTAGGGTAAGCAATTAAAATAGGCAAGTTTCCGATATCAGTTGGCTTAATGTTAGCAAACATTTTTTCCTTTTTCAGAAAAATTAAAAAAGATGATACTCAAAAACTTATTTAAGTGACAAAACAGAAAATTATAAATAAATAAAACTAAACTTGTATTTAAAAAGTAAATTCAAACGTGGCCTTGTTTTTGCAAGCGCTACACATCGCTCATATTCCTACTTTTGGGATAACATCTATGGAAACCTTCGCAAGCCTAACTAATTCCTATAAAACAACAGCCGCTATTTTTCCCCCCTCTGCATTTAAAACAATTGATATGTGGAATGTTTTCTACTCTGAGTATTGAGTAATAAAAATACTCTATTCCAATAATTTTCTCTTCTATTTTTTTTGGATAATCCTTACATTAATAATCACTGCACAGCTTACGTTTTTTCATGTTCATGAAAAATAATTCCACAATTGAAGAATTGTCGCAGACACAATTTATGTATGTTTTCTTAAATATGGTTATTTTTAAAAATTCGTAGAAACAGACGAAAACATATACTTTTGTGAGGTTGGGTTTCACACTTTTTCATGTATAAAAATTCTAAGAATATAAAACATTAATTTAAAAGAAAAGAAACAAAATTTGCCAAAATAATGTAAAATTAAATGATATTTCATACACAAATATACATACCAACATACATACGTACGTACATACATACATACAATCATACATATATACATACATACATAATGAAGAGATAATAAACATTTTATGATAACAATTTAATTAACATCTTTTTTCTTTGAAACTTTTTATTAAAATCTTTTTATAAGGTACAGTACTGTTCGAAACCTATCCCCAGTAAATACTCATGGTCGTATATATTCTCTTTAAATAGATTATTGAAAAATTTCCTTTTTATTTATTTTTATACATATAGTCTACATACTAATAATAACAACAAAAAATACATTTTATGTCTTTGGAAGCAAATATTAAACAAAAACAAAATTAACTTAAAAATTCGCTGTTCGAAACCTAAGCAACTTTTACATTGTTGCATTTGTTGCGAAATATTAACTAAAACAACAATAAAAATTTTAAACAAAAATTTTAGTCCCGTTATGATTGCTATTGAAAAAAGTAATTTTGATTGATTTTATGCATTTAAGTAGTATCAATTCTTTAGAAGTGCAACCATGACGCGAGCACGTTATGGATCAGCTTTTAAACTAAAGATTATTGAACTTTTTAATAACGGTAAACCCCAAATTGCTATAGCAAACCAATTAAATATTAATTAATCAATAGTGTACTTATTTTAAAGTTATTTGTCTTATTATTTTATGTAATAATTTAGATTTATCATTTGTTCAACACTATATTTTAATATTTTTACCAAATTGCAATACTTGCAATTATTATTTAAATATAATAATTATGTCATTCTTTCATATTTTTTACTAAATCAAATTGCAATACTTGCAATTATTATTTAAACATAATAATTAGGTCATTCTTTTCATATTCTTAATGTATCAAATTTCAACACTTGCAACTATTATAATAATTAGGTCATTCTTTTCATTATTTCCGCATTAAAGTAAATTCAGCGGGTGTTGAACTGTAAAATTATTGTTAGTCATGCATTTATTAAATTGTTTTAATTTCCATTTGTTTTTATTATTTTAGTATATAAGCTATTAAGAAAATAAAGTTTGAGTCAGTGATTGACAACCATTCTTACTACACAGGTGTTACTTACTTTCTTTAACAGTCTTTCAGTTCAAGTACTAGAAAGACAAGGGAAAAAACAAATAGTGCAAGTTCTGACGAATCGTCTGAATTTAATTCCACACTAAATTTCCTGTTTGAACATTGGTGACCCCGACGCTCCTGTGTAGAAAGAAACGGTTAATTTCACGATTTTTCACCACCGTCTACACCGAACATGACTTCAGTGGAGGAATTAATTAGCCTACAGAGTATCTTAGGTGAGAACATTCAGCAGATCATCCGGAATTTCAAAAAGGACTCTGCTGATAGAAAAACCAAGGTTTCCTATTTTGAGGAACGCCGTCGTCGCCTTTCCGACAAATGGAATGAATTTAACGAGGTTGACGAAAAATTACGTATAACTGTTGAAGACCAGTCTGAAGTAGATTACTTCAAGAAAAATTATTTTGAGCAGATTAGATCTCTGGCACAAGAATACATTGAACTATTTCAGTCTGAAATAGAACGCTTGAGAAAAGAAGCACTCAAGAACCCGCAGGCAATTCTACATGAACACAATGTACAAGCATCAGCGGGATCCACACAAACACCTGGCAGCAGACAAAGTGGATCAGACGACGATTCATTACATAGCTTAATTGCAAAATTTAACGCTCGGATGTCAGCACTACGAAGATTATTAATAGGAATATCAAGACTGAATAGCGATGAGCCTCAACAGTTCTATAACATTAGAATTGAGACAGTTAAAACCCTATGGAACCAAATAGAAGAATTATATGAGCAAATATGGGATCGCTGTTTAAATCCTCTAGCCACTGGTCTTGATCAAGATGCTTATGAAAGTCTGAGAGAAATGGTCATTGATGGCTTAACAAAGTTACAGGTGATGTCAGATAAATTATCGAACACAAGTGCGGTAGGACAACATATGGTCATGGCAACATCATTGCCGCTGCCAAAGATCTCAATTCCCAAGTTTGATGGGGAGTTTGCAAAATGGACGCAATTTCATGATATGTTTCTCCATATGGTTCATCAACAACCGATACCAGATGTCCAAAAGATGTGGTATCTCAAATCCAATCTTACAGGAGAAGCAGAAAAATTTGTAAGCCATCTATCAACGACAGAGAGCAACTATGTTTCAGCGTGGACTATGTTACAAGAACGCTACAACAACAAACGAGTTCT
Source organism: Gymnosoma rotundatum (assembly GCA_916610165.2). NCBI lineage: Eukaryota > Metazoa > Arthropoda > Insecta > Diptera > Tachinidae > Gymnosoma > Gymnosoma rotundatum. Next base: position 46,779,030 of record OU744336.1, on the reverse strand, counting down.
TGTAGTAACACTTGTAGAGAAAATCATTAATCAACCATTATGCACATCAAACTCTGCTACCATTAAAAAACTGCATGACACAACTCGTGAATGCCTTTTGGCGTTAAACAATATTGGGATTGAGACAAAGGGCTGGAACCCTCTTCTTTTCCAAATATTAATTAAAAAACTAGATCGAAATTTACATATGAGGTTCGAGCAGTCTCTAAGCAAACCGAAAGAGTTACCAACAGTTGAAGAACTGTTATCTTTTCTAGAATTCCAGTTCCAAACCATCGAATCAATCACGAGCAGGGAGAAGACAACATATACTTCAAATAAAACAGCAGCAACTATGGTGAAAAAGGCTTCTAGGTGTACTTTTTGCAATAATGGAAACCATGCTTTATATCTCTGTGGAAAGTTTTTGAATTTATCAGCTATAGAAAGATTAAGAGTTGTACAATCACAAAAACTTTGCTTCAACTGCTTCAAAGGAGACCACTCTTCCAAGGACTGTTCATCAGGCTCATGTAGAAAATGCAACAAAAAGCACAACACATTGTTACATATTGAATCAAAACTTAGTCCACAAATCAAGCAGACTTCAATTGCATCCCCGAACATTGAAGTGAAACCCAGTTCTTTCAACGTAGCGGTGTCATCTGCTTCTGCAAATGCCTCATCATCAGAGAGGGATTATATTATACTTGCAACAGCAAGAGTAAAAATAACAGCACCTAACGGAAATTCAGCAGAGTTTCGTGCTGTTCTTGATTCTGGTTCACAAGTAAACCTCATTTCCAAGCAAGTCGTCAAAAAACTAGGTGTTTCAACTTCAACAGCATCATTATGCATAGATGGTGTAGGAAATGGCAAGAAACGAGTTTCAAAAAGGGTTAATTTGAAGCTACAATCAATAAACAATAAGTTTGAGACAAACTTAGAAGCGTTTGTTATCCCGACAATCATTCCCCCTCAACCAAGTCAGCATATTAATATTTCCAAATGGCAAATTCCAAACTTGGACTTAGCTGATCCATACTTCAATCTACCAGGAAGAGTAGACATTCTGTTGGGTGCTGAGCATTACTTCAATTTAATACAAAAAGAAAAGATAGAATTGTCGGGCAACCTTCCAATCTTGTTGAACACATCACTTGGATGGATTATCAGCGGAAAATTATCTTCAAGTATATATCCCAAGGACGCTGCAACTTGCGCAGTTTTTACCAATAATCCAGAAAATTTTGACGATGAGTTGTTAAATGACGTCATAGAACGGCTGTGGAGAATGGAAGACGATGGATGCACTGAAAAGGGCCTTTCGCAAGATGAACAACAATGTGAATCATTATTTGTTCAAAATATCCAAAGAAATAATGAAGGTCGTTTTGTTGTCAGGATACCGTTCCGTGAACATACTTCTGTATTAGGCGATTCGAAGGCAACAGCCCACAAACGATTCCTTAGCCTTGAACGACGATTAATGAAGGATCCACTGACCAGAAATCAATACATAAAGTTCATGAATGAATATGAACAAATGAAGCACATGACAGAAATAGACATTTACTCAATACCAAGTTCCAACTATTTCATTCCGCACCATTGTGTTATAAAACCAGAGAGCACAACCACTAAGCTTCGTGCCGTTTTCGACGCTTCCGCTAAAACATCATCTGGTTATTCACTCAATGACTTAATGTACACTGGTCCAGTTGTTCAGAGTGATCTATTTTCGATACTCATCCGCTTCCGTCTACCAAGATTTGTATTTACCACAGATATTGAAAAGATGTACCGACAAATCCTAATACATCCAGATGACAGAAATTACCAAATTATCCTGTGGAGGAATGATCCTTCTACTCCAATAAAATATTACCAGCTCAACACCGTTACATACGGTACACGAGCTGCTCCATATTTGGCAACAAGATGTCTTCAACAAATTGCATTTGAAAATGAAGGAGATTATCCACTAGGTGCTCAAATGCTAAGAGAAAACTTCTATGTAGATGATGGTCTTGGAGGATCAGACAGCTTAAGTACTGCAATTGAAATACAGCAACAACTCTCTCATATTTTAAAACACCATGGATTCAACTGTCGCAAATGGAGTGCGAATAACAAGCAATTACTTCAAAATATTGCACAAGATGATCGGGAAGTAAATCTTGATTTTAACAGCACAGAGAAGGAATCTATTAAAACTCTGGGTCTAATATGGTTGCCTAAAGAAGATCATCTTTGCATAAAGGTAAAGGTGGAACCTGTTAATATGATTACTAAACGCACAGTTAGTTCCGACTTGGCAAAACTCTTTGATCCACTTGGACTATTGGCACCAATTGTTGTGAAAGCAAAGATATTTATTCAACATCTTTGGCAGATGAAATTGACATGGGACGAAGCACTGCCTGATGATCTAAGTTCAACATGGTCAAATTTCCGTGAAAATCTAAACTTATTAAACAATCTTCAAATAACACGACACGTGTTCAAGGATAGCATCCCATTAACTACTCAGCTTCACATCTTTGCAGATGCATCCGAAAGGGCTTTTGGTGCAGCAGCATACATCCGATCAACATTGAAAGGCGACAGAATAATTACAAAGTTACTCTGTGCAAAGTCTCGTGTATCACCACTCAAAAAGCAAACCTTACCACGATTAGAACTTTGTGCAGCACTTCTGGCTGCAGAATTAGCTCAACGCCTTCGAAAGGTTATGAAAGGGAAGAATTTACCAATTTTCTTATGGACAGACTCTGAGATTGTCTTGTCATGGATACAATCGAAATCATCATCTTTTCATACATTTGTGGGTAATAGGATCTCAAAGATTCAAACAATAACCCTTCCACAACAATGGCGACACGTTTCATCTAAAGATAATCCAGCAGACATTCTCTCAAGAGGTTTGACAGCAAAGGCACTTTCAGAGAGTCATTTATGGTTCTTAGGACCATTATTTTTGCACGGAAGGCAAGAATGCTGGCCAAAAGAGTTTCATCGGTCACAGTCACAAATTACTTCTGATCCTGAAAGAAAGAAAGATTCAACTATTGTTTTATTAACTACAAACAACTACAGTTTTGTATACGACATCAATCATAAGGGTTCATTTAAGAAGCTACAGCGAATAATATCATATGTCTTCCGTTTTGTTAGAAACACATCTGAAAAATATTCACCGAGGTCGCAACTGAAGGCTTTAAGTACAAAGGAACTTGACGCATCACTAAAGGTTATTGTACGTGCTATTCAAAGTTATGATTTTTTGAATGAAATCAAGCAATTAAATAAACATCAAGAAGTCGCTAAAACAAGTCCAATTCTCAGTTTAACTCCATTTATTGATAAAGAAGGCATCTTGCGAGTGGGAGGACGATTAGAGGAATCCGCCCTACCCTACGATTCGAAACATCCAATCATTCTTCCGTACAATGATGCATTAGTGAAGCTTTTGTTTAAATCAATCCACGAAGAAAACAAGCACTGCAGTCCACAAGCCTTACTAGGAATCGTTAGACAACGGTTTTGGCCGATCAAAGGAAAATCTATTGCAAGATCAACTGTGCAAAAATGCGTACAATGTTGCAAGGCCCGTCCAAAATTATGTCAGCAATTAATGGGAAACCTCCCACGGGACAGAGTTACTCCAGCACGGCCATTTATTAATACAGGTGTTGATTATTTTGGACCGATATGGATTCACTACAAAATAAGAGGGAAACGACCAACAAAGGCGTATGTAGCTGTATTTTGCTGCTTTGCGACAAAGGCAGTTCATTTTGAACTGGTGAGCGATTTATCAACTGATGCCTATATCGGAGCCTTGAAGCGTTTCATTTGTAGAAGAGGACGTTGCCAAAACATCTATAGCGACAATGCAACAAACTTTGTGGGAGCCAACAATAAACTGGCTGAGCTCTCACAATCAATATTCTCTGATAATGGGAAGGAATTAATAGTTTCAACATGTAGCTCAAAGGGAATACAGTTCCATTTTATTCCACCGAAATCTCCCCATTTTGGAGGACTTTGGGAAGCAGCTGTCAAATCAGCTAAAAATCTTCTTATACGGAGCTTAAGTACAACTTCATTGACTTATGAAGAATTAGAAACGGTTATCATTGAAATTGAAGCCATATTGAATTCTCGGCCATTAACACCTATTTCTAACGACCCTTCTGATATGATTGCATTGACTCCAGGACACTTACTGATCGGTGAAGCTCTTACATCTCAGGTTGACACCGCAGCAAGCTCAAGGAAAATGTCACCTGTATCACGATGGGAACTGGTGACAAAAATCAAACATGAATTTTGGAAAAGATGGTCAACTGAATATCTGCATGAGCTTCAACAGCGTCATAAATGGAAAACTCAAGGTCCTAACATCAAACCAGGAGACATGGTTATCATTAAAGAAGATAACACAATGCCGATGAAGTGGCCACTAGGAAGAATTTTAAAAGTCTATCCTGCGAATGATGGATGCATTCGGGTTGCTGATGTCAAGACCGCATCTGGAATATGTAAAAGGCCTATACATCGTCTAGCGCTGCTTCCTGTTGAAGATAATGCACAGGAAAACTTAACAGAACTGAACTCAAATGCAACAAATGAAGACGCGGTAGAAGAAGATCAAATCAATGAACCCAGAAGCAAGAGAGTAAGACTACCATCAATTAATATATGCAATGCCCTGCTGTCTTTGCTACTTATTCTACCAGTGATTCTTGGAACGCCAATCATCAACAGACCATTTGGATCTCAGCTAGGGGTTCATTTTGAAGAAATAGGACCGACATATATATCTACAAGTCAATGGAATCTTATGGTGTATTATGATCTATCAACATACTGGTCTGATACATCATTTTTAGCAAATGGTACCAAATCACTTAAACAGATTTGTAAGAAAATGGAGTCCAATACATCGTGTATGAATATCATAGAGCATTTGCAGCACATTGAAAAAGATTTAAGTCTAGACAACAGACTACTATACAAATCTCGACAGAAAAGAGGTGCTATTGATTTTGTCGGAAACATTGCACATTCACTCTTTGGTGTACTTGATTCTGAATATGCAGAAAAAATGTCATCAACAATCACCAAATTACAAGAAGACGACTCATTTATGCTAAGGCTCATAAAGGAACAAACTTCAGTTGTAAACTCAACTATGAACATAGTTAAACAGGGTCTTACTGCAGCAAAATTTAAATTTGACAGTCTTCAAACAACCATAAATGAATTAGTGAAAACCGAAGAATCACGCAACGAAGAATTATACAAGTTCAAGCTTGCTCATCTTTTTAACATGGGCTTTATGCAACTATCACTTGTTGCAAACAATTTGCAAAAAACGCAAGCATGTATCCTGGACACATTAACTGACAGCCATCATGCAAAAATAAACCCTTTGCTGCTATCTCCACTGCAGCTAGAAGTTGAAATACATCAAATCAAAACACATATGCCTGAATCATTGATGCTGCCAGTATCCGAAAATGACTTGTTAGAGTTTTATAAATTAATGAAGATAAAAGGTGGACTTACCGAGAAACACGTGGTATTCAGCATAACTTTACCATTAATAGAACAGGATACATTTAAATTGTATAATTTAATTCCAGTCCCTAATGCACTTAACAACACAATGATAGAGATAGAAACATGCAGTCCTATTTTAGCCATAGACTCAAACCGACGACATTATTTTCCGATATCACCAGATAAACTTAAGTCATGCGACATCATCAGAAAGAACATATTCATATGCTATAATATTCAACTAGAATATAACTTCGGAGCAGAGAAGTGTTCATGTGAAATCAACTTATTTTACAACATCACTATTTCAAATTGCAATTTAAAAAGACTATCGGCTAGTGTAACGTGGATCCCGTTGCATCACAAAAACCAATGGATATATTCATCGCTATCAACCACACAAGTGACAACAGTTTGTGGGAAAGAAATTGCAACCTTTTATCTTGAAGGATCTGGATTGTTAACTATTAGCCCAGATTGCATCCTTAAGCATGATCATATTCATATGACCGGACAACAATCGCTATCAACAATCATTGGGTCATCATATACAAGTCTTGCAAACATTTCAGAACTTTCATATGAAGACCTCCCAATTAGTAACAATGTAAAAAATAACAATTACACACTCATGTCAGACCAGATTTCGTTACAACTCAATAAAATAAAGGGTTTGCAACAAAGGTTAGAAACAATAAACAACTCAAATTTGCAACATCATTCAACCTCAAGGCATGGTGTCACAATTGCATATTCTGCATTAATCGTCAGCATAATAGGTATATTACTGGCTTTGGTTATAGTTGCAATACGTCGGAAGTCTAGTACTACTGAACCAAAGAATATGACACAACCATCTAATTGTACACTACCCCCATCCAAGGATAAACCAACACACTCACAGCATCCACGTGAGAATTTCACAATACAAGTTTAAAGTTAATGCATTTAATTGACTCCTCGTCAATGCCGGGGAGAATGTACTTATTTTAAAGTTATTTGTCTTATTATTTTATGTAATAATTTAGATTTATCATTTGTTCAACACTATATTTTAATATTTTTACCAAATTGCAATACTTGCAATTATTATTTAAATATAATAATTATGTCATTCTTTCATATTTTTTACTAAATCAAATTGCAATACTTGCAATTATTATTTAAACATAATAATTAGGTCATTCTTTTCATATTCTTAATGTATCAAATTTCAACACTTGCAACTATTATAATAATTAGGTCATTCTTTTCATTATTTCCGCATTAAAGTAAATTCAGCGGGTGTTGAACTGTAAAATTATTGTTAGTCATGCATTTATTAAATTGTTTTAATTTCCATTTGTTTTTATTATTTTAGTATATAAGCTATTAAGAAAATAAAGTTTGAGTCAGTGATTGACAACCATTCTTACTACACAGGTGTTACTTACTTTCTTTAACAGTCTTTCAGTTCAAGTACTAGAAAGACAAGGGAAAAAACAAATAGTGCAAGTTCTGACGAATCGTCTGAATTTAATTCCACACTAAATTTCCTGTTTGAACAAATAGTTTCCCGACTTATAAAAAAGTATAAAGCTACTGGGAAAGTAGAGGAAGCCAATAGCGGTGGGCGACCTCGAAAAACTTCTGAACGAACAGACCAGAAAATTTTCCATCTAGTTAAAAAAATCCATTTATATCGTCGAAAGGCATAGTGAATGAGCTTGAACTTCAGATTAGTTATTCCACAGTAAGAAAACGTTTATTGGAACAAAACTTAAAGAGGCTTCATGCTATGCTGATTAAGAATCATTTGAAAAAGAGGTTTGTTTGATTGATTGCAACGTAGTCTCTGATTTTATTACTTACTTATTAAATTCAGATGGAGTTTGCCACGTGAGAAGACCAGAAGTAAAGCGGCTACATCCCCGGTACTCAAAAGCCACAATAAAACATGGGTGGAAAATGTGATGGCTTGGACTTGTTTTTCGGCAAGTGGTGTTGGCCCCTTTGTAGAAATTCAAACAAAAATGGACCCTTTTGTTTACAGAGACATTTTAGCAACTCACATGCTTAACTACACTAAGTGGGAAATGCCACTTCGATGGGTGTTTCAACATGACAATGACCAAAAACACTCATTGAAGTTAGTCAAGGATTGGTTATTAGCTAATGGGGTTCAAGTTTTGGCTTGGTCACCTCAATCGCCAGACTTGAATCCCATAGAGAACCTCTTTGAAATTTTAAAACGGAGAGTTGGAACTCGACGCTTTGAAAATAAACAGGAGTTGATGAACTGTCTAAAATCGGAGTGGGAAGCTATAACAACATCTATTCTATCGAATCTTATTGAATCTAGCCCAAAATATGCGCTGAGGTCGTGAGAAGTAAAGGATATTATACCAAATATTAAAAGTTGCTTAGGTTTTGAACAGCCAATTTTTAAGTTAATTTTGTTTTTATTTTATCATAACTTCCAAAGAAATGCATTTTAATTTCTGTTGTTATTTTTAGATTATAGACACATTGTGTAGTAGTAAATAAAAAAAAATATTTTCTATAAATTTATTTAAATATTATAATATATGTATAAAAGTGTCTGGAATATTTGTTAAAAATATAAATGTATATATATATATCGAAAATTTGATTCTGCACAAAAAGGGTATGAGTCCTTATTTCTTTGTAAATTTATTATCTTTGTTGTAATTTAAAATTAGTTAAAATTATAAATTATTTTCGTAACAACAATAAAAAACAATAAACATATTAAATACTCAGATAAATTTTAAAACAAAATTCATATGGAGTAAAAACTAAAGCAATGTAAGTTTTTCTTGTATTAATCGAACCGACTATTATGCTATTACCTGTGAAAAAAAAAACGATTAATAAAATCATCAAAAGCCTCTTTTAAGCCTATAAAATCCCCAATATTCGAAAAAATAACAAGTCTTACAGTTCAGCCGATTACGTTTATCTTATAGGTGAGACTGAAGAAAATTTTTAAATAAGAAGACTACAACTGCAGCTTTTGTAGATTTAAAAAATTAATAGCCAAAGCTAATTTCTGTTCCCTTTTAACGTCAAGTCCCGTTGTTGCTTATCCTAGTTAAGCGACAAATAATAATTTGGAAATCGTAGAATCGAAGACAACAGAAAAAATTTAATCCCACACAGTGCGAACATTTGCTGTGAGCCGTAAATTCAAAAATTAGAAATTAACAGGGTTTACCATGGAAGACGTAAATTTGAAATATATCTGCTTATCTTTTAAACCTTTAATTGCAGACATTTGAAAATTAAATTGACTATGTATAAATATATCCAATATAATCTCAAATGAAATAGGGGTATTAAAGGGTGTCCCACAGTTTTCTAAAACTTTTTAGATAGAAACTTGAAAACTACATAATTAATTATGTGTATTAATTATGTATATTAAAAATAAATTAAGTCATTTAAAAGTGCCCCTGTCTATTTTGATGTTGTTTTTCTTTGCACAAGAGTTATTAGCACAACTTAACATGTCATAGACTCATAACCGCCAAGCCCACATTCCATAATGTAGTGTGCCAAGAAATATGATAAATCTATATAAAAATATTTCGAAAATAGAAATATATGTACATACGAATGTAAATATTTTTTGTTATACCAAAAAAAAAATATTCTTGAAAAATATATAAGATTAAATATTTAACGATGGTAGGAGGAGTAATAAAAATACACAAATACCACATGCAATCCAGAAGGTCATGTGATTAATATTAAAAACAAAAACGACAACAATAAATTATCATAAGTTATAAGATATAAAGATTATTTTTTTTTATTTTTGTCATTTATTATTTCTACATGAAATAAAGAATAACAAAATCATTAATAAAAATACACTTACATATGTATGTAAGTAAGTATGTATGTATGTAGTTAAAAAAGTAACCCAATAAGCATTTTGGCTGGAATTCAAGTGGAATTATATTTGAAATCCAGTCACAATTTCCAATTAGCAGTGTTGAATTACAGTAGAAACACAGTTGATTTCAATAGCTAATCCAGCAAAATTAACCATTGAATTACAGTCGAACAAAACAGTACCTTTACAGTGTAATTCCAGCCTTGAATAACAATGTGATTCAAGTTGAACCGAACCTGTTTTTACACTTGAAGTCAAACATGGAATTGCAGTGGATCGCCCATGCAGCCAGCTTTATTTTTAAGTCCCTGTCTCCACAGAATTAATTTTAGTATCAGATATCCCATCTTCTTTTATAATTGTGTCCTCACAGACAGACGGTTTATCTTTCAAAGCGACGTGGAACGTGGACGCGTTGTAAAATTGTTCACCATTAATATTTTATGATTGACATTTAGAGTACATAACTGACTCGATTTGATGCCGACGTTGCTTTTCAGCAACGTTCTTTAGGTGGCCGAATTTCGTATCCAATCGCCGGAATAATGTATGTAATGTAAATATAATTCAATATAAATAAAAACAATTTTTTCACAACAGATAAAATATGCTTCAAACAAATTTGTTGCTTTTTAAAAAACTTCGGACAGACTGGAAAGGGAATGGATTTCAAATGTTATCCAAGCTTGAATTCACACTGGAATTCCAACATTGGAATTCTCAAAAAATTTGTGCTTATTGGGAAAGGTTTACTTCAGAAAATATACTTAAAAACGGTTTTTACTTCTATAGTAACTTAAAGATACATTGGAGGAAATTAGAATTAGCAAACCCTGGCGTCTGTACACATTGCTACTGTCACACAGTAGGACTATCCTTAATCATGAGAATAATATTTTATTTACGATTGTCATCAGTAACTTTATTATTCCAAAGTAATGCAAATAGTAAAAAATTGATTTTGTTACTGTTTATTCATCCTCATGCTACTTATATAAATAAAAAAAAAAATAGAAATGAATTTGAATAGAATTTGGACTCTTTTTTAAACTGTTAAACGTTTTTTTTTTTTTACAGGTCACACTAAACGATCTTATATCTATTATAGGACAATAACATTAACACCAAAATTATTGCTCGGCTATTAATTTTTATTTTTCTTTTTGCAACTAAAACTTTTCTGGATACATTCAACACTAGTTGTAAAAATATTTTTATTCATCAATGCAAATAATATAATACTTAAAATTAGGTAATTTACTTCTTTTCATTTTTATTATAAAAATTTCATTCATTGATTATAAAAATTTGAAAAAGTTTTCATATAAAAAAATGGAGTTCATTTGTAAAAAGTTAATTTTGGTTTAATACAGGGTGTCCGCGTAGAAGGTATACTAATTTGTTTTGCCGCCATTTTGCTAAACATTAGTATTGACAGTTCATATTTGGCAGTTGTGAAGTAGACAGGCGGAAATTTATTACAGAAAAATATTCGATAAAAGTAATTTAATCGTTAAAATATTTCATAAAAATCAAAAATCGATTACTGTGACGATGAGAAAGTTACGTGAAGATTTTGTGATAAACATCGTGTCAACAAACTCACTATAGTGTTGTGAATTATTTTGAAAAAAGGGGGTCAGTAGGTGATAGGCCCAGGCATGGACCACAACGTACTATAAGACCGGCTGAAAACATTACCGCTGCTTAAGAAAGTGTTCAAAACAATTCAACAATCCATTAACCTCAATTCGACAATTTTGCACCCGGATGTGTGGTTTTACCATTTAAGATTCAGTTGACACAAGAGCTTTTTTCACAAGACCAAGCCAAGAACATATACCAATCGGATGTTACAACTCGCCCATGAAAATCCCGATTTTCATGAAAAATCATCATGAGTGACGAGGCACATTTTTATTTCGATATATACAGCCAGGATTACAACGGAATTGCTGCAAGATCACTTTTACAATAATTAATTTCAAGAAATGGTGATATTGATTGGCCTCCAAAGTCGCCTGACTTGAAGCCTCCGGATATTTATAAAAACAAATATTTATAAAAACAAATCAGAAACGCTTAAGGAACTCAAAACAAAATGCCCCGTGAAATGTATGAGAATGTAATGAAAAATGTGCGTGACAACAGAGGCGGACATTTCCCTGATATTATATTCCATACACAATTATTGACATTAAATAAAATACTTATCAATTTAAGACCCATTCTCTTTCATTTAATAAAAAATTACGAACAGCAACCCGTATAAGATTATAAAACAAAAATTACAATAAAAATAAATACAAAAAGCATACAAATCAACAATAAAAAAATTCAATGCAAACGATTTAATTAATTTTTGAAATTAAATCTAAAAGCTCGAGAACAAAATGGTATATTATAAAAACTTACTTGTACGTGGTAGTACTTAATTAGACAGACTAATTAATTGTCGAGTTCATTAGCATTAAATGATTAATACTGATAATAATTTTGCATTATCACTTATTTCAATGCTTTTTGATGAAAAAGTTTCATTAATGAATAGCTTAAGGAAATAAATCATTAGTTAACGCATAAATGACCAGCAAAAAATTAGACATTCACCCCTATTCTGCGTTTCGAATAAGTCTCCGCATTCAGTTCCGTTGCGATCGAAAATTGGTATTCTGCAGAAAAACGGAATCGAAAGAAAAATAAGAAGACAACAATGTTTATACAATTAATAGCATCACTGTGGAATGTGGAAATGAAATACCAAAATACGCAAATTTGTTATCATTTTCCTAAACAAATGTCAAATTTTTACAAAAAGATGTATGTATTCCTAATTACAAATAAATTCTTGATAAAGTTTAATAAACAAATTATTAAATAAAATAAAAAATGTAAAAACAAAATAAAAATTAGTTGTTCATAAATATATTACAGTGCAAAGAATCTTGTGAAGCTAAAGGTATATAATTAAAAAAACTTAAGAGTGTTGTGATTAAATATGGAAAGACAAAAAACAAAATTTTTAATAAAATTTGTTTGTAGAGGATTAATTCAGTGTATTTGCAATTATTTTTTTTTAATTTCAAGGAGAAATGGAGTCTATAGCAGCTGCATTATTGTTGGTGAGAAATACAGAGACAAGGCTAGAAAAGTTCAAAATTAGAGACAGTTGCAATCCATTTGAAATGAATTAATTGTAAGTTTTGTCAGTTGTATTTTTATATTGAAAGTAAAATGTTAAAATATTGTAAAATAATTAACTTTTACAGATTTAAAAACAACCTTCGTTTAAACAAAGACGCGTTCAAATATGTTTAAGACATTTTTGCTCATGAGGTGCAGACAAATTCTTTGACTTCTTTTTCACCGCTTGACCAAGTTGAGCGGAGTTGGAGCAGATTTAAATTTTGGGATGTCTGCTTTAGATTCCATTAAAGTTTTTTTTTTTTTTGTTGACCTGTTATACACAAAAAAACACAACAGATTTGGGTACAAAAATCAAAAATTAAAAAAAAAATTAATTTAATTAAATAAATTAATTGAAAATAATTTTAGTTTAATTACTTTACTTTATTCGTGCTTGATTCCTTCAAATATAAATATTTCATGATATTCTCATGAAATATTTATTATTTTAAACTAAACTACAAAATGAAATGTATTACTGCGGGGAAAGCATATCCATATGGCCATTTCACTACTGCTCAAATAGCTCATCAGTGGATTTTACCCAAATTTTGTATAGAAAAACAGAAAGTCTTATATCAAAAGCCAAATTGATTAAATGAGAATTTCATTGAATCAATAAGACAGAAGACAATAACAACTCAAAAATGTTCTACACAAAAACACAGCAAACATTTAATAACTATTTTTATTTTTTCTTTCATTTTTCTTATTGATTCAATGAAATTCTCATTTAATCAATTTGGCTTTTGATATAAGACTTTCTGTTTTTCTATACAAAATTTGGGTAAAATCCACTGATGAGCTATTTGAGCAGTAGTGAAATGGCCATATGGATATGCTTTCCCCGCAGTAATACATTTCATTTTGTAGTTTAGTTTAAAATAATAAATATTTCATGAGAATATCATGAAATATTTATATTTGAAGGAATCAAGCACGAATAAAGTAAAGTAATTAAATTTTAAAAGATTTCGAATAATAAATTTTTCATTTTTAATAATTTTAGTTGTTTTTTTTAATCGTTTCGTTTTTATATTTACTTTTTTTCAATTTTTATCTTTTTAAGTTGATAGACGGAGAAATTTTCAATTCGAATAGAAACCCAGAATAGGGGTGATTACCTTAAAGTACTCTCTAGTTCTTTAATCTTTAGGTTTTAGAAAAAGATAAATATTTAATATTTGTTTTCTATAGTTTCCTATAGTTAGGCTTTCAAGGTCAAGCTTAAATAAATGATTATATATTACTAGTTCTTTGAGTTAAAAGAGAATAACTTGAAATACTTACTAACGTTCATCATCATTTCCTGCAATAATCAAAGTAATCAATTCTTTATAATTAATTATAAAAGTCTCATGCCTTGTTAAAATCATTACGTTGGTAATCTAGTTGGGAAGTCCTTCGGCCAAACATGCGTAATTACACACTAGATTACCTTTCCTCAAATTCTTTGCTGGGTGGTTTCAAGCCATTACAACTAATATATATCATTCACTGTCTTTGTACAATTAGTAATGGCTTTAAAGTATAGGATTAATATTTATATTAATAAAATAAAAAATTTTAAAATATGTATGTTTTAACATGAGACGTTATAGGAACATATTTTGGTTTTTCTGTAAATAACAAAAGCTACTTGCTTGGTTGTTGGCTTGTTGGGAGACTATAGAGCTGACACACCCAGTTTTAGGGTTAACTACCTAGAAATTGGTATATTATAAAAATTGTGAAAATATTTAATCAGAGGCCACCATAAAGAGAGTATGCTTTAAATAAGAAAATATTAGCAATTCCGCACCGAAAAAATTTTTACATTGCAATTATAATAATTTATATCAATAAACACAAAAACATATTTAACAATTTAGTTATTGAGTACCTAAATGAGTGTTTTTATTATTATTAGAATTAAACAAGGGTGCTATATTCTGATATGCCAAATCTTTTATACCCTTCACCATCTATGTAAATCTAGTTTAGTGAAGTAACTCCGATCAAAAAAGTATTTGATATTTTTTCTTAATTTTCAATTCTATATCGCTTCGTAGGTATATTTGTTTTTTTTATTGGAGTCACTTCATTGTTCAAAAGGATGTGGAAAAAAAGAAGTAGCAACTCTTTCGATACTTTGTCAGACCTATAGGCGTATTTAAATTTTTGTTGAACTCAAGTTTGTTTTTGCCAGACGGACAGACGGAGATCATTCAATCGACTTCGTTATGCATAAGAACTCAGAATATATTTACTTTATGAGGGTCGAAAATGGATATTGTAGAAATTACAAACCAAGTTATACCCTTTTTCCACCTTTTGTGGTGAAGGGTATAAAAAACACATCAATAAATAGTAACAAATAGATTATATATTTAATGATTGTTTTAAGATATTCAAAATGTACTTGTTTCTTTGAAAAATGCCTTTTGTAAAAATGATAAGGGATTGAGGGTACAAGAATTAAAAAATAAAAATATTAAAGTGTAGGTGAATGACAGTGACAATGAGAAAGCATGTGGCAAAGAAACGCTGTTAGTATGTTTTTCATAAACTAAATTGACTCTGAAAACAAGCGCCACCCAAAAATTAGAAAAAAGATTTCTCTAGCTGCTCTTTGAGTGCTACATAAATGTTTCACAATAAATGCCAAAATGTAAGCTGTTTATAAATTCTATTCTTTTTTTTTTTTTTTTTTTTTTTTTTGTGGTATGTGTCAGTACACGCAGTATCAGTATACTTTTTTGCAGTGAAAATTGTTCCTTTAATTTCATAATTCTTGTAAAAAACTCGAAACACAATATTAACTTGTAGTATCAAATATCACGCATTTTATTTTATTCATTTTTGACTGACACTTTCCCTCTTTATTTCTTAATAAAATATTCTAAAATTTCACTTTTCTTTATTTCATATCTTTGATACTTCTTTCATCCAAAAATACAAAACAACAACTGAAATTGATACTTTTCTTTTTGGAACAGAGAAAAATAAAACAATGTTGGTGAAATAAAATAAAAGGAAGAGTTTGACAGTTTCAAGTGTGTTTTAAGACAACCTGAGTTAAGTTGTGACATTAATTTAAATCTTCACACACACACACAAACACTCCATTTAACTCTTATTGCACACTTGAACGATGTCTATTTAAAGACATACACATGAATATCTTCAACATTTCGTCAGAACCATTTTTAATAGCAACTATCAGATATTTTTTTTTCCAAGTATTTTTCCATATATATTTTACTTAAGAGCATTTTTGCAATTCCCCTAAGAAAAGTGTGTGTTTTAAAATATTTATATTTTTTTGAGCAGGATTTTTGTACACATTGAATTATGGAATTTTAAATATTATAAAACCAGTATCGTTATTATGTTCTTTATGCCCCTTAGATAAAAGAAAACTTATTCAATTTGCAAAAGAGGATCAATTTTCTTTTTTGTTTTAAAAATGGATAAATAAATAAGTTACGTATTTATTTATATTCAAAAATGAAGGATAAGAAAGAAAATTCTTAAACTGAATTTTTAAGATGAAAAAAATTTTAATTGGAAATTTGTTTAAAAAAAGAATTTCATATTTTTCTTTCAATTGTGCTGATTTCTGAAAAAAAAATTTCCAAAGTCTTAAACAATTTTGAATATAAAATTTACGATCAGGTTATTTCTACAATCATGACTTTATATAATTTCTATGGCGTTGATTTAAAAGAAGCAGTTCAATCTTAATTTTTGTTAAATCACCTATCGAGAATTTTTGTATTCTGGAAAATTTTCCCCTGAAATCCAGGGCTACTTTCGGCTTCCAATATAAAGTAATTTTTCTTTGGCTTTAAATTTAATTTATAAGAGGGTATATAAATAACAAACAATATGGTGTTCAAACATTTTTTAATGTAAGATGCAGATTTCGAATATTTTTTAGAATCTTTGGATAGCTTGCCGCTTATTACGATATTGTTTTTTTTTAACCAATGACATGTATAAACCTTTGTAAACGTCTATTCATAGAAATTCGTTAAAATTTATTTAGATGCCTCCGAAGTGTTTAGAATCTTTAATAGCTGTACCCACAAAAACAAATGTAGAATCGCACTATAACGTGCAAGGTTGTTATTTCAGCGAGGACAAAATATTCTGCCATTAAGCCAGTTTATTTGGATTTTTTACTAAAAATCCGAAAATAATTTTCTGCGTAATGTACATGTACGAGGGCTGCTCTATATATTTCTGGCCTAATAGTGAAAATGCGAATATTTATCATCAAAAATGGTTTTATTGTTTTTCAAAGTATTCTCCAGCATGATTTATACATTTTGCATGCGCTCAAACCAGTTGTCGAAGCACTTTTTCCACTCAGATTGAGACACCTCTAAAACATGGTTTTTGAACACTTCAACAGCTTCTTCTGGCGACGAAAATCGTTGACCACGCATTTGTTTTCTTGATGTGGGGAAACAAGAAGAAGTCATTAGGTGCCAAGTCAGGGCTGTACGGCGGATGACCCATTAATTCGACGTTTTGGCCGGTCAAAAACGCTCTGGTTTGAGCCGATGTGTGAGAGCTCGCATTGTCATTGTGAACAATGATTAGTCTTCTCTTGTTGGTTTTTCGAATTTCTCCGATGACTTCAGACAAACAGTGTACTGTACCACTTAGAAGTGACCGTCCTACGTTGCTCAAGCGGAACAGTAGCCACATAACCAGTTTTGCCGAAGAAACAGGCGACCATTTGCTTCGAAGTGCTTCTTCCACGAACAACTTTCGTTGGATTTTTCTCGTCTTTGAAGACCCACACGATCGATTGTTGTTTCGTTTCGGGCTCATACGCATAGATCCATGATTCGTCACCTGTGACGATCTTATAAATGTCTTTTGAAGCACCCCAATCGTATTTTTGCAATATTTCTTTGCACCAATCGACACGAGCCTTTTTTTGAGCGACTTTCAAATTGTGCGGGATCCAACGAGAACAAACCTTTTTTATGGCCAGGTGTTCATGCAGTATCGAATGTATGCTGGTGGAAGAAATGTTCAAGGATGTCTCTATCTCTCGGTATGTCGCATGTCGATCTTGCATTATGAGTTCACGCACGGCATCAATGTTCTCTGGCACAACAGCCGTTTTTCGACGACCTTCACGGAATTCGTCTTTAAGCGAGCTTCGACCACGATTAAATTCATTATACCAATTTTTCACAGGGCTATAGGATGGTGCTTCATCGCCATACAAAGATTTAAGTTCATCAATGCACTCTTGTCGTGATAATCCACGTCGAAATCTATGAAAAATGATGGCACGAAAATGTTTACGAGTTAATTCCATTTTTTTCTATATTAATTTTTTCAAGTCACTGTAAACAACACAGATAATGGTCGTACGTCAAAACGTTTTGAGTACGATTATGCTTAAAAATGACAAACTTTCCATTGGAAATGTAAGATTGCACTTGGCAGCACTCAGTGTTGCCAGGCCAGAAATATATATAGCAGCCCTCGTATTATAAATAAATAAATATATATATATATATTAGATATGGAAACGAGTTCTTGTTAGATGTACACAAAAAAAAAACTGCAAAAATTACAGCATATACTTGATCTTGGACTATTATTTTGTTTAGTTTTTAATTGATTCAATTATTTGTTTATTTAAAACTTTGTTGTTTATTCTTTTTATATAAATATATATTTAATTTAATGAATTATTAAATTAGAAACATTTGTGTTTATTTTTATTTTTAATCTAATAAATATTAAAAATCTCTTCGTAAGTTTGTTTGTTAATTTATTTATTTGTTTGTTTGTTTGTGCGTGCGTCAATCATGGCTAAACAAATGAAACTTGAACCGGCGGAATATATTTGTCCTCATGTAAAAAAAAATTTGGACCAGGACCATTTACAAAAATCATTTTATTCTGATTGAGTACAATTTTTAAGCTTCTTTTAATTTCTACAATAAATATTCTACAGAACCATCGCTTGATAATTGTTTTTCTGTATGCAAAGGGATGGCGCTTCTATTGGGTACTTTTTTAAACCCTATATAAACTATTAATTGTAAAAAATAACACACAAAATGAAATTGTAATGAAGAATTTTTTTATACGAAAGATTAGACCATGGCATTAATATATAAAAATTATTTCGGGCATATAGCCACCGCGGCTACTCATGACGAAGGACATCCAATTTTGGATGACATTTTTGAGCGAGATCCGACCTCATTTTTTAAGAAATAAGGTCCAGCGCTTAAACCACACTCAACACTGCATTTTTCTTGATGCAGTGGAGACTGTAGGGTACGTTGTGGATTGGTCTCACTTCATATGTGCCAATTTTTCTTATTAACACACCCGTTAAGTCAAAAATAAGCCTCATCGCTGAACACAGTTAGGCGATAAAACAACGGGTCTTAGTTACTAACTGCTCTATAGCGAAAGAATGACGCATATAATGGTCTCGTGGCTCTATTCGTGCAATATTTGTGCAACATTTTCCACGTAGTAGACGGACAGAGCCCCAATTCCTGCGACCGGCGACGTATCCATAAATTTGAATCATCTTCCAAACTTTTGTTTACAGCAGCAAGAGAATATCTTTAGCACATTTCTTCGGCGTGTTGATGTTATTGCATCCTCTAGAGAGTAAGTGGTACGAAATCTTACCACAGTTCGACGGATGGCTTGCTCAGACGGACGATTACGTGCTACATTAAAATTACGAGATCGTCTATAAGTTGCTCGAATTAATGAATGATTTTCAAAGTCAACTCTGATGGTTTGATAGCGTTGTTCAAGCGTGAGTGTATTCAAAATGATTTGCTAGAGTTGTGTTATTTTTTAAATATTTCAAGTTTTATCGTTCGTTAAAAAAATAGCCTTATATAATTTTATAAAAAAACGTCATTGGATCTTAGTCTAAATGATCTGCTAAAAAGCTTTTATATGATACATATATTAATATCTTAAAAAGTATGGTGCATAATCGTACTTTTCTACGAAAAGATCAGAAGCTCCAAACTCGAAAAATAATGGCGAGCGCCAATTTTTTAACTGGATTTTTTATATATTTGTTACTCCGTTATTCCAAATGATATGGAAAAATTATAGGCAGTCGTGGTGTTTTGCCCGCTGCCTCGAAGGACATTTCGAGAGTCGGAGTCGCAAATGGATCTTGTAGAAATTACAAACGGAATGACAAACTTAAATATACCCATTTCTACTTTTTGTGGTGAAGGGTATAAAAACCCTGAACTCGTAATACTGGCATGATATTACTAAAGTCTATAATACGAACTATTTAAGTAAAGTGATTTAAGCATAATATGTTGCAAAATTTTTCATCATAAAGACAAAAAAAGTTACATTCATTTTATATATTGTTTCACATAATAAAACATTCAGTACTTTGTAACCGACGACTTTATAGTCTGCGGTCAACAGTTACAAGTGTAATGCTAAACTTTATTTAACATTATGACCAGCGTTTATACAATTCTTGATAATTGAAGTAAAAGCCTGTCTTGAAATATTATTAAGGGTGGTAGTAGTAAATTGTGTGAATTACTAACAAGTTTATAAGAAGATCATGTTGGTATGCGGAGTTGCAGAATAAAATTCCTTTACAAATGAATTAAAACGAAAGAACTGAGCAATAAAAATATCAAGGTGAAAAAGTTTTGATGTAGAAAAAGTGCAGCTTTAATGACAGCACAAAAATAAAATTAAAAATTAACTAATAATTTTATAAAAAAAAATAAAAAAAAGCGTGACACTATTTTTGAACGTTTGCTCCTGAATTAACCCTTATCGGACGTAAGTCACCTCTGACGTGACAACAGTACTTTTCTGCAACGGTCGTATGGCACGTGTGAAGTGACAAGGCGAATTATGTCGAAACATACTGTCTATTGATGAGATTTGTTTTTAAAATGCATTCATTTCTTCAATTTACCGTTACCATTTGAAAATACGTATTTACCGTTACCGTTTGAGCATAAGAATCTTTTCAGTTTGTCGTTATCAGCAGAGCATTTAACTTGTGCAATAAACTTTCAATTCTTTTTTTTAATGTCTGAATTTATTTTTTGCCCATAAAATGAATAAAGAAAATATTATAAATATCAAAGAAATTTCTGAAAGTGATTTTAGCTCTAGTGATGAGTTTAGCAATAACGCTTCGTTATTTTCGTTACCTGGAGGGAGGAAAACAACAGTATACTTTTGCGAAACATGCCAGAGAAAACCATTTCTTCATGTTGGAGATTGCTTCAAAAAATACCATACCTTACAAGTATATAAATAATTATCAGAAACTCAGACATGTAGTAGTTGTACAAAAAATAAATAATTTGTAACAAAACTGAAAAGAAATGAATATAAATGTATAATAACATACTATTGTTTTTTTTTCATATTTGTTAAAAATAACTACAACCTGGTGAGAATCAAACGTGTGAAAAGTCGCGTCCGATAAGGGTTAATAGCTTCGATGTGATAGGTGACGCCTTATCTGAGTTTTTTAGTATTTTATATCCGAAATTACTCTTTTTATTACAAAATATAGTTAACAAAGCTATAATTTATTTTAGAGTGCCTAGAAAGGTCCTAAGATTCGATTCGGGTAACGCCGGGTACAATAAGCTCGTATTGATACATATTTCAATCTGCAAGCAAAAAAAATATTTTCGCTTTTTACTTAAAGACCCAAATTTACAATCCTTAGTTAACAAGTAACTAAGGTTTAATCAATGAGCCTTTCGTTTCCATCTTTTTTTTTTAACAATGAATACATTTCAGGTATAAAAATACCAATTTATTATGTATTTTCACCCCCTGAATGCGTTCATGGTAGTTATTGGGGTTTTTTGAGGAACAAGAGAGAAGATAACTATATTCCTTTGGTAAGGATACTTCTACAAAAATATCATCAACTTGGATGCAACATGTCTCTTAAAATTTATTTTCTCCACTCTCATTTAGACTTTTTCTCTTATAGTTGTGGTGCGGTCAGTGAGAGATTCCACCATAATATTTCTGTAATGGAACAAAGATATCAGGTCCATTGGAATGAATTTATGCTTGGTGAGTGTGTAGGGATGCTTCAGATTTTACCTACAAAAGAAAAACTAAATCCAAATGATGGCAATAATATCCAAACTACCAAATATTCTGCCATTAATTTTCAACACTTAAAAAAATTTAACTACTCTTTAATAAATGCAAATTAATTTATAATGTTGATAAACTTATAGTTGAAAATTTACAGATTTGCTTCAATTTATTAACGTGTTATATTTTGACCTATGGTGTATCACAGAAACTAGAGCTAATAGAATTCTTTCATTGTCATCTTCGTTTTTTATCAACACAAAATTAATAAGATTTGACTCATGAAATGAAGAAAACATTACAAAAATATTTTTTTGTTGGCCAGTGTAATCGAATACATGGAAATTTTTTTTAAATGTTCTTCTGGAATACAAAGTTGGTTTTCAGTGTGTTCCGGAGTCAAAGCTAATAATAACAAAAATTCGCTTTATAATATTATTTTGGGATTTAATAAAACCATTGAAAAATTATTTTTCTTAACAAAAAAAGTCATAAGATTTTATAACAAAAAAAAAAACAATGTAAATAATTTTGGTTTTTCTGGTTAAGGTTTTCTGATAAGATGGCTTAAGCAGCTAGGGAAATGTGTATAGATATCAGCTTTCCCAAACAACAAATAAATTAGATTTTTTTTTATTATAAAATCTTATGGGTTTTAGAATAATAAATTTTTCTTTTTAGGTCTAATGCTTAAGAAACGAACATTTTCAGTACCAAAATTGTCTGACCCATAGATAATATGCAAGCAAATTTTATAACCAAAATATTTGTTTGCAGGTTCTTTCTCTTATAACAGAAGGATAAAGGTTTTAAAGTTACATAAGTTTCATAGTTTTAATATATTTACTAATACTTGTATATCCTGCTTACAGTTTTATTAAATAATTTCCAATTTAAATGCATACGACTATAATGGACTAAAAGCTTATTGCGTATGAAATTGTATTTTTGAATTTTTGATTAAAATAATGATCACCTCATTTTGAAAATATGGAAAACCTCAATATTTGCAATTGAATCTTAAAGTGTTTCCATAAATATTTTCTCTTAAAATATATAAAATTTTATTTATTTTTATATTTTTTCTTTTGCATAAATTACTTTAGATAAGAAACATTTAAATTTCTTTGGCGAAAAGTAAAAAAATCCGAAAACTTTATTTCACAAAGAATGAAAAAATTCCATATAAAACTCACACAGGCAAACAAAATGCTTTTCAAGCTTTTATACCCCATTCAGTAAAAATGCAAATGTTATTTTACATTATAATATAAAATGTTATTCAACGTGAAAGAATAATATATATTATACTTGTTTATGATTTACTTATTTTATTTGTATTATTAAGCTCATGTGTGATTTATGGTTAAAAAAGGGGTTAAAGATTTGTGGCAAAATTCAATACAAAAAAAAAATAAATAAATCAAGTAACAACAAGTAAGAGCTCTATATTCGGCTATACCGAATCTACCCTTAACCATATGTGTACATTTACTTTAGTGAAGTACCTTCAAACAAAAAAAGGAAATATTGGGGTGACACAGAATTAAAAAAATTTAAGCACAAAATGAAAATGTATTATTCGGAATCTTTTAAAATTTAATTAATTTACTTTATTCGTGCTTGATTCCTTCAAATATAAATACTTCATGAGTATGAGAAATCATGAAATATTTAAATTTGAAGGAATCAAGCACGAATAAAGTAAATTAATTAAAATTTAAGCACTATATATAATTTCAGAGGCCAATCGCTCAGAAAATATGGGCGAGCGCCTACTTTTACTTGATGTGCTATTCTTATTTCTTAAATCTCAATAATTTTTTTTTTTTTGTTTTTTGTTGGAGTTACTTCACAAACTGCAGTTGTTCCAAATGATAAGGAAAAATTAGAGGCAGGCATGGTTTTATGCCCTCCGGCTCGAAGTACGTAGACCGATCTTGCTGACCGATTGGCCTATTTAAATTTTTTCGAACTCATCTAGTGCTTTGGCAAGGTTGATTTCAACAAGACACGGACGGACAGGATAAGTGATTATATTAAAGTCTGTACCTGGCGCAAAGCCCTTACCAGACGGTGGTCAAACCACTATTCTGTGCAATTTTAATACCATGGCTTGTAGGAGCATGAATCTACCCCTTGCTATAGGGTCGGAGCCTATCAAAAACTTCTCTGTTGAGAGTGCAACAGCACACTTCAGTCTATTCCATGTCAGACCCGCAGATATAGACACATTAACCACAACCACCACGTGTACCCCGAAGGGACCTCACCTATAACCGGCTACAGAGATGGGCGACTATCTGTATGGGCTACCGGCTCTCGTGGTGCCAGTTTTTTTAAGTTTTATTATTATTCATTTGTTTTATTGTTAAAAAAAGGATACTGGTAAAAACCTCAGACAGTACCCAACTGTCTATCCAGCTTCAATGCTTGCACACCAAGGGACTGGTTCCCCCTATACCCACGAGGACCCTCGTCAGCACCTTGGTTAGATCAGCAGCGACTCTTGGTGCCGCCGGGGGGGATTCACCAAAAGTAAATTTTTCCTACAATGAACGAATCTGCAAACATAAATCTTCCATTAAAAATAGAAATCGGTTCAGAAGTGAACTCAGTTATTTGTCTACATAAACATAACAAAAATACAGACGAGCGAAATACATTAAACTCAAATCCAAAACTTATGCTCTGCTTTTTCAATATAACCATTTGATAATAATTTATATCTCACTTTCCTCTTATAACTTATTTAGTTAATTATATTATCTGTTCAAACCTCCTCCATTGTAGTTGTTACATTCAGTGTGTGTGAATGTAATTAAATTATCTTTAAATGTATAATAATTGTTTGCGTAGGCGTATTCGAAGCAATTAAATTATTTTATATTTCTAGCATGAATTTTAGTTACAAAATTGTATTATTTAATTATTTTACCATAAATGCGGTTAAAATAAATCTAAATAGGTTTCTCTTATTGTTGGTTATTTTAATGTTTTAGGGTTATATTTGAATTTAAAATTTTAATTAGAAACTAAACTGAAATGTTTTATAAATGCAATACACACAGAGAAACAACAATAACAAGTTGGGCAATTTTTAATTATAATTAAATCACAGCAGTGTGAAAAGTACATTGTATGCGGTTCATCCTAAATCAAAAACAAAACTCTAAATTTAAGAGCGATTTCATTAAGACCTTAAAAAGAAAATTATTTGACTTTTAATAAGTGTATGGACTTGATTTTAAAAAATAATCACGTTTTTGTTTGCTGCAGGACGATTCAGACAAAATGGAAAAATAATTTTTTTTAATTGTAGAATAAAAGTTTTTCTTTCAGTGTATGACCTAAAAAATCCAGGAGTATTTCTTGTTTATTTTTTTTCAGATTCTAAATATTAAGACTTAAATATAACAGTATATGAATAAACTACTGTATGTAAAATAAAACATTTCAATTTGAGGTAAAGATTTATATGTGTCTTCCTTGAAATTGAAATAAGAGGAATGGAAATTTATTTCACAAAAACTACTGCGACACTCTTTTCTCTTGGAAACATTATATATTCCGGAAAAAATAACCAAATATTTGAGTTTAAATATACAATTCTTTTAAAACAATATTTGTTGAGAGTACTCAGTGTAATAATTAAACCTTTAATTATTCACATAAATATTATTCAAAGTCATTTAGATTTGCCTTAACTTTTGGTTAAACAAAAGTATATCATTCGCAGCGAAAAAGACATGCAAAATATGCAGGTAATTCATGGATTTTACTTTAAATGAACTGGTTCAATTAAGGGGAAAACGCGTGATTAACAAAGAGACTTGGCATTTAAAAGAATTCTTAAAACCAATAAAAATTCGATTATTAGGATTCTTTTTTTCATAATTTCTTAAAACAAATGCCAGCAACTCGTAAATATTTAAACTTGAATAGTTTTCATTAATATATATTTGTGAAATTAAAATGGAACAAAATATTTTATACTCATTATTGGGTATCGTACGAGAGCTGCTCTATATATTTCTGGCCTAATAGTAAAAATGCGAATATTTATAATCAAAAATGGTTTTACTGTTTTTCAAAGTATTCTCCAGCATGATTTATACACTTTTGCATGCGCTCAAACCAGTTGTCGAAGCACTTTTTCCACTCCGATTGAGACACCTCTAAAACATGGGTTTTGAACAATTCAACAGCTTCTTCTGGCGACGAAAATCGTTGACCACGCATTTTTTCTTGATGTGCGGAAACAAAACAAAAAGAAGTCATTAGGTGCCAAGTCAGGGCTGTACGGCGGATGACCTATTAATTCGACGTTTTGGCCTGTCAAAAACGATCTGGTTTGAGCCGATGTGTGAGAGCTCGCATTGTCATGGTGAACAATGGTTCGTCTTCTCTTGTTGGTTTTTCGAATTTCTCCGATGACTTCAGGCAAACAAATTGTAGTGTACCACTCATTAGTGACCGTCCTACGTTGCTCAAGCGGAACAGTCGCCACATGACCAGTTTTGCCGAAGAAACAGGCAACCATTTGCTTCGAAGTGCTTCTTCCACGAACAACTTTCGTTGGATTTTGCTCGTCTTTGAAGACCCACACGGTCTATTGTTGTTTCGTTTCGGGATCATACGCATAGATCCATGATTCGTCACCTGTGACGATCTTATAAACGTCTTCTGAAGCACCGCAAGCGTATTTTTGCAACATTTCTTTGCACCAATCGACACGTGCCTTTTCTTGAGCGACTTCCAAATTGTGCGGGATCCAACGAGAACAAACCTTTTTTACGGCCAGGTGTTCATGCAGTATCGAATGTATGCTGGTGGAAGAAATGTCAAAGGATGTCTCTATCTCTCGGTATGGCACATGTCGATCCTGCATTATGAGTTCACGCACGGCATTAATATTCTCTGGCACAACAGCCGTTTTTGGACGACCTTCACGGAATTCGTCTTTGAGCGAGCTTTGGCCACGATTAAATTCATTATACCAATTTTTCACAGTGCTATAGGATGGTGCTTCATCGCCATACAAAGATTTAAGTTCACCAATGCACTCTTGTCGTGATAACCCACGTCGAAAGTTGTGAAAAATTATGGCACGAAAATGTTCACGAGTTAATTCCATTTTTTTCTATATTAATTTTTTCAAGTCACTGTAAACAACACAATTAATAGTCGTACGTCAAAACGTTTTGAGTACGATTATGCTTAATAATGACAAACTTTCCAATGGAAATTTCAAATTGCACTTGGCAGCACTCAGTGTTGCCAGGCCAGAAATATATATAGCAGCCCTCGTAAAATAACTCCCAAATGAAATAAAAAAAAATTGAAAAATAAAAACAAAAAATTCAAAAATCCCATGGGAGTTATTTCATTTTTATTAGGAGTTATTTCATTTGAAAGTTATTTAATTCAACAAAATCTTACAAACTCTTTCTGTATAGCCGGCCTTTGGTCGGGCTGAACGATTTTCTCCTCTATGGTATTTCGAACACTGGCTTCGCTAACAAAATATTTTCCTCCTTCAACCTTCAGGTATGGTATAGAAATTATTTCATTTTAATTCATTAAAAAGCTATTAGTACGAGTCACCTAATAGAAGCTGTTTAATTAGAAAAAGTATAGGAGAAAAAATTTAAAATTAAAAAATTTAATTTATTTATTTAATGCTGAATAATTATATGCTGATCTTTCTTTTTAAAGATTTATAACTACGATATTTTTTTTTTTTTTAATAAATAAGTTACTTTTTGAAGTTTGTTTTTCAAAATATAAAGACAAAACAACCATAGCATCTACAATTTGGTGAAATAAATAAACTTTGCTATAAACATAGACAACAATGCATTGTCATTAGAATATTTAAGTTCAATGATTTCCAAAATTATTGAAAAATTTTATTTATCTTAAGAATCTTAAAGCTAATACAGTTATTATTAAATTCATAAAAAATGTTATATTCTGCTTGTGTCACTTATGAAAGTGTCATAATGTCCGCACTTAAAATAGCAACGGCTTAGCTTACAAAAGATTTTCTGCACAGCATGCCTTGACCGGCTGGGTAATTTAATGCTGCACGATTCGGATTTTAAATTTTATATTTTTAGAATAGCCGCATTTTTGATATGTAGAGTATCGTGTTGAAAAATTTTAATTAAAAATTAAAGGGTATTAAAATTTTTATAAGAAATTTAGTGTTGACATATCGCTGTAATTAACAATTTTTGTTTTCTTGCAGCTTATCTAGGTGTAAAAAAGGACAGATAATGAAAATGAATTGTTTCTTTTTTTATGATCATTTTTAAACTAAAGATTTCATGCTTTTGAATTTAATTAGTTAGAGAGAATATTTTTCAAAATATTATCACATTCTTCAATTAAAAATTTTAATTAAAAAATAATTCAATGAGAGGAATAAGTTTTAATTGAAATTTATCATTTAAAAATGTAATTAAAATAGAAGAAAAAACGCTTTTATTATGTAAATAATTTAACCACAAAAAAAAATTAGATTACATATACATGATTATAATATAAAAGCAAATTTTCTAATTTAATTAAAAATTAAATTAAAAAAGTAAAAATTTTAACTAAAAAAAAATAAAATAAACTTTTGTTAAAACAGATAATTGAAAACAAGAAAACAGTCTTCTTAGCAACAAAAATTTAAGACAATCATAAACTCCATTAAAGAGAAAAACCAATTTCTTAAAAAAAAAATAATTTGTCAATTAAAAATAAAATAATTTAATAATCAAAAAAATAAAAAAACCTAATATAACATTTAATAGGTGAAGAAATCGAGAAATATTGATGATGTATCTGGCATTCCTTTCGGAAAAATAATGTCAATCTATTCATCATTTCGGCGAAAATGTTGGTGGCTTTAGATATTTCCAAGGCGTTTTATAAAGTGCGGCATGGTGCACTTATATCGAAATTTATTGCTTTTGGTGTCGCACTATAGTTCTAGCCTTTCGGAAATTTGAATATGCGAAAGCACATGGACAATACCCTAAATTACGAAGTTCTGGCAATCACTGAATTGGGCCTTGGGAACAGGGTTCAATTAAACGCTCAAAAAACCCAGTGCAGTGGCTTTCGCACAAGCATACGGCTGAAGGTGCTACCTCATCTGTAATTATGGGTAAAATAGATAATAAGAATCAGAAGCTTTCGATGTTCTTAACTTGAAGATTCAGTGTGATATTGCGTGGAACAAGCATATTTTTCAAGTTGCAAAAGAAGCATCACGTGCCTAATTTTTTTGAAACGCTGTAAGAAATACTTCACTCCATCTGATCTCCTCGCTATCTATGCTACCTTTATTAGATCGAAAATTAAATACAACTCTTATGTATGAGACCGTGCTTTAAAGACTATTTTGGTGCTACTCGATTGCGTGCAGAAGAGAGGGAAGAAGCCCTTCAGTGACAGTAGAGTAACAAGCTCATTGATTCACTAGAGCACCGATGCAATGTGGGATGTTTTCACTGTTCAACGAAATGTGCTCTTATTAAATCAGAGAACTAGTTCCTGAAAACCGTAGTTTCGTATACGCAACGTGCTCAGCGTTAAGAGCACGTCCCTATGTGGTCGATTGGCCACTAAATCGCACCACGCATTGCAGAGAAAATTCGTTTTTTAGCCGAACAGTTCGTATATGGTATAAACTACTTAGTTCAATACAGAACAATCTGACAGGAATACTTTTTTGCTTTAGCAAGGATATCAAAAAAAATCTTAATTTCTCTTGACATTCAAATATAAGAAGCAGTTTTGATTCAAAGCACAGCTTTCAATAATAAAAAGACGGGAAGCAGTCTTATAT
Source organism: Gymnosoma rotundatum (assembly GCA_916610165.2). Classification (NCBI taxonomy): domain Eukaryota; kingdom Metazoa; phylum Arthropoda; class Insecta; order Diptera; family Tachinidae; genus Gymnosoma; species Gymnosoma rotundatum. Next base: position 46,749,436 of record OU744336.1, on the reverse strand, counting down.
GAGTTTTTGCCCTTGCCTGTGTATTTATGCGAAGCCCATCACACACTAATGGACCGATATTTCTAATTAACAAAAAAATGTTTATTAAATTTTTGACAAAAATCATTTAACATCAATGTAGGTAGAATGATAACGTTAACAATCTACATGTAAAAATCAAGAACAATAAATATTCTTCATAGGAACTTAAATAAATATCGATAAAATTACAAACTGAATAACAATATCGTATATACATTTCCGACTTTTTTTAAGGGTGAACCAACATGAACTTTTTTATTCATTTACTCTAAAAATTAGTTTTTTTTTTGTCGTTTTTATCAATAACTAAAAAACAATTTTATTTTTTACAGTAAAACATTTTATTGTATCGATTGTTTTTTTTCTAAAAATATATCTCAAAATATACTTTGTATTTAATTAAATATTAAATTTGACATGTTACACGAAAATTAAAATTGATTTTTGGTGACCTTTCAATTAAAATTAAAAATCAACAATATCAGTGTCATTATTTGTAATTAAACTGAAAATAATAAATTTGTCTATGTTTATAAAATTTTATTGTAAAGTTAACACTCTATACAAACAAGTAGTTGATAGAACATTTAATAACTTTTAAAGTGTTTATTAGAATTTAGTTATAATTAAAATATTGCTGACAATAAAAAATACGAAACGTGAAATGCTATTGAATTTTAAGTGCACTTATATTTGCGCGTACATGACAAGCTGGCATTAGTGAGTTTTATTTTTATGCAAATTTTATTTTTGTATAAAATACCCTTGTGTCTATATATATAAAACAGTAGAGATTTTATTAAAACATACATATCGTTGGTATAAGGTAAAAAGGCCCAAACTTGCATTTTTTTTGTAATTTCAACATATTTCACACAAATACACATCATTTCAAAAATATAATGCACTAGTAGTAAAATTAATAGTTTTACAATCATTTACATTTTATATAATAAATTATAATAAATTTTGATAATTAAACGAGTAGTTCTAATTATTTTTCCCTCCCCTGTAATGTTTTAATTATGCGAGTTACTGCCTTTCTACATGATACCAAGGATTTATTTAAAAAAAATTTTTCAATGAACACTATAACTTGTGGAATTTATTTAACAACCACATGATTCCTTAACTACAAAAAACAACAACAATTTTCATGTGTTAAGGTGCGTTACAATAACGCTCGGCTAATTATGCAATTGCGCACCGGTTCCTAAAGTCCGGTGATATCTTTCCTTTTTAAGTATCACGGCAAAATGCAATATTTCCGCTTGGTTGAGATTTTTACGGACTGCAGCCATCTTACGAACGTTCATGCTCCAATCATCCAACATCATTATGTACATGGAATTTATTGAATATAATTGGCTTAATGGCTGGTTTTGGATGACCCGTCATTTGTGCTGTAAAAACTACTTTTTAATCATTGAATTTGTTGGTGTCCCCGAAGTGTTTGTCAAGTCTTTGATAGTTTTTTAGGTAAAAAAAAAATCAGCAAATGAAATTCACTGTTGTTCTATTTTTTTCTGAAGCTAACGAAGCTGTCTATTTTCAAACAAACTAAAACACACAGCCTGCTGTTAACGGGAGTAATATTGAGTTACAAAATACTATCCCGGGTATATAAAAAGTCGCAGAATTATCAAACTACTCTTGATTAATTTTTTGTTAGTCGTACGTTCACTTTTATCTGCAAATTAGTTTTCAAAATAGATCAGTTAACAAAACGCAGTGTTCTTTAGGAGATGTTTTATCCATTTTCCCAATGTGTTCTATTAATCACGAAAACACAACTTTAAAAAAAATTTAATTAAATAATTCTTGCATAACAATCGAGTTCATAACAGACAAACTTAAAATCTTTAAGAAGGGTTGATCATATTACATTCGAAAAAAATTGAGGTAGGATTTTTTGAAGGTCTTAGAACAAAATATGAATGCAAATAAAAAATTTTATTTTGGAGCTTAACAATTTAAAGCAAATATCAGTCGATTTTATGGAGACGCCCTTTAACTCCTAATTCCAGATTTCTTATAGCGGACTGTCCAAGCTAAGTGGGACATATTTTCTTTTTTTTACATCTATTTAATATCATGGTTTTCAGGAATAGGTACACAATTCTAAGGTATACTTACCAATATTTTATGTTTTTAATTTCTTTTCCCCAAACCCCCTTTTTTAATTGCTTTGCTCAAACAAATTATGATAAAATCTTTCGTTTAGATTTCCTTCTAATCAGCCCATCAAAAATTATTTTAAACCAATTACTGTCTACAAACATCAATTTGTTTACGGAGCAATTTAAGTTTAAACTATCTTCCTACAATATTTCAAAAGCTTGGCCATATGCATTAAATTACATCAACTACAGACAAACCATTTAATTATACATTTCAAATTATATAAGTTCTGTCGTAGCGGACTTTGCAAAACACATTCATTGTAAATTTTAACCATCTCTCTACAACGGATCAACAGTTTGGCAACATACATACATCAATTATTTTAACACCCTTTAATTTATAGTTTTAAATATATATACTTCTTATTATAGAAGGCCAAGAAGTAGATATTCTGTCTAATTTCTAAGTGTTTGTATATAATGGTTCAAATTTTATCCAGAATGGAAACACCCGTTAATTGATAAATTTAAATTGTATACCTCGTCACAGTAATCGAAATTCTATGCAATTTTCAAGAAAAAAATTTCCAAAATCGGTGCATAAATTAATGAGTTCTGCAGATATAAAAATTTAAACGCCACATTCAGACGAATTCTTCTTTTTATTAAGACGGTTAAAAATTTACCAAACTAATTTTTTTTTTATTACTTTTTTTTAATTTTGTATATAAAAATGTTTTTTTTTTTTTTTTGTTTTACTTTTGCAAAAGTGCAAAATATTTTAAACTATTTTGGTTTTTATTATTATTTTTTTCTATATCTCTTTCATATTTTAGGTATTTAACAATTAAATCTTGTAAATACTCAACTCTCTAATATCTTTATTTTATTGATTATAATCATAACCATTAAATTAAACATAAACAATATTAATATGCAGACAACCATACTGGCTTATTCATCAAATATCATACTTGAATAAAAAAAAGACTAATTGATACTTTATTTCAAAAGCAATTAATTTTTTACATTTTAGCCAAGTTTATTAATGATTCAGTTTATAATTCAAAAAAATATACAAAAAGTCTTTGTTTATTATCACCACTATCATAATTTGAATACATAATCAAAATTAGATTTTTATTAGAATAATTTAATTTAAAACAAATTTACTTCAAATACTTAAGGCAAATAAGACATTTTTCAAAAGAGATGGAAGAGTATTTTAAAAGCAATCGAGCAACTTGTGAATATTTTTTTTTCTATATGAGCTTTTACTTTTAGTTAAAAAAATATAAACTTAAAAACCACAATTAAAAACTTATTTAAAAAATATTATCAAGATAACCTCTACCATAAACTGTTTAGTACTCAGTCCGCCATTAAAATATTACCCTACTGACTGTTAAGTTAAGATCTTAATCAAAAATTAAACGAGTTTTTTTTTAAGGAATAAATAAACAAGGTCACAGAAAAATTATTATTTTCACATTATTTTCCCCTTTTTTATTTTACTTATATTAAAGAATTGAAGAATTAAAGAATTTTGTTTATTTAGAAATTTCAAAAAAGCTGGTAGTTTTTTAAAGTAATCAGTGTTGCCAGGGAAAGACAAGAAAAAATTATGATTTTCTTCATAAAAGTTACATTTTGAAATTTTCTTTAATAAATAACTTAAATAAATATTGGATATTTGAATAAATAAATAAAATGTTTCATATAAAGTTGACCTTAAGCTCGAAGAATATTTTTATTGGTAACCAAAGAAAGATTAAATAAATTAAAAACAACCAGGCAACAAATTTAATAAATAAAGTTGCTAACAATTTTTGCAAGTTTGAACAGGGTACTTGGTTTTCCGCACGAAATAGGTGTAGCTCATTTTATTTCACATATTTGGGAAAAATTGCTGACAGCAATATTTTTCTGATTCTAAACTTGAAGCAAGAAACATAACGTGATTTCTCACTAATTGAACAAAGTACAACTTCAGCAACTTTATTTTTTTTATATTTCGAAAAAAATTTTTAATTAATATGTTATGAAAAGCACCTGTCTCAGAGTTCCTTACCTTAAATTATGAAAAAAATACTTTTTTAGAAATATTACTTTATTTCGTGTCTGTACTAAAAGTTACAAAAATTGGCTGAATATAACAAAATTATACATGTAACGTGGAGCCTTTAAAAGTTACACAAAATGTAATAAATGTACCCAAACGATAGCACTGAGAGTAATCTAATATACACATATTACACTGTACTCGAATTTGACACTTTTTTTTAACAAGCTGGGTACCCTACTGCTAAAGCTAATTCAATAGCATTAGGCGTTTTTAGAAATTAGCTCTAGTATTCGCGATATTCGTGATTAAAATAATAATTTTTAAATTTAAATCAATGCAACTCTGTTGAATAAACAAAAGATTATATGACATTCTTATTTTTTTTTTTTCTTCAAAAATCTATTTTTTTCGCGAAAAATCAATACAAATTTTTTCCATTTTGCTATTAATTAATCAAATTGGCTTTATTGTCACATCGTTTAATCATTTCTTTATGATTCTTCTGTTTTTTCTATATGAATGCGCCAGTTTTCAGACCGATTAATTCCTAAAACGTTGTCAATACAAAGTTCCATGCCTTTTACAGAGTTCCATGTAATTTACAGCGTTTCATGTCTCAAGCTTATCCACACTGAGGGCATCTTCAAATAAATAATCCTTCATCAAGCGACGGATATCCGGCCCATTAAGAATTTCTGTTAAAAACAAAATATAAATTCAAATTTTCAACATATTAATTAACACAAATCTTCTTTTATTTTCATACTACTTAATTTTGTAAAAATACGACACAATTCGTTAAACGAATTTCCATACGGATTTAGTACTTTAAGAAAGTTTTTCACAATGCCAAGTTTTATGTGTAGCGGCGGTAACAAAACTTTATCAATTGATACAAATGGATTTTCAACAATGTTTTTTTTCACAATTAATTTCTTGCTGAGGGCAGTGATGTTTGTTGTACTGATGACCACTATATCGTGTATCGCACAGACACATAAAACATGTGTTCCTAGTTTAACCCGTTTGCTTATTTTTATGGTTTAACCCACCTTTTTTGGTCGGGGTTAGAAATGAAATTGCTCTGGATTCTTAAACTTTAACCAAGTTTTATTCGTCTTTATTCTAGATGGTACAGTAAAGAGTTAATTATTGAGAGTGCTGTGTTGCAAACCGTTCGTTTTTAGGTCAAACATTGCAGTAACGTCGATGAGTGACAGCTTTGGTGTTTAGCGTTATCTTTTGAGATGCCGTAGTTATTTGTCATCATTGACTGAATAATATAAGAAATTTTGCGAAATGAATATCAACCCGCAGTAATAATGAGACCCTTTATTTAATATTAATATTTTGCATGAAATTAAAAAAATAATTTGTAGTTTCCTAGAAAGCAAGAAGGGTTCTTTAATTATCGTTGCTTTTAAAAGTTAATTTAAAACTAAATATTTTTTTTTTTGAGATTTAAAACAGCAAAACATCATTTGGAAGTGTAATGTGTGTGTCTAGTGAAATACAACAAAAAGGAAATTTAGCTATCGTATGCTGAGGAGCTTTTGTGACTACAGAATAGGGTAGGACCACAGCACGTCAAAATAGGAAATTGAAAAATGTTTCAGAGCTTTTAACTTTATCAAAAGTAAACCGATTTCAAAATAATCTACTTAGATAGATAAAGAAAAATCTTCTTGAAGTTTGCATGGTATTCTAAATGCTTTTAGAGAAATTCGGCTTTTAAATTTAAACATTTTTTGGTTTTTCGCCGGTAGTTTTTTTAAACTACAAGATAAAGCTATTTTAAAAACGATTTGAAATTTCATAAAAAGTAAAAAGAATATGAAATTTTCGGCAACAACTACTTTCAATTTGTTAAGTAGATTTTTAACGTTTCTTAACTTTTTCTTCAAGTATAGCCTTCAGCATTGTTCTAACAAAAATCGACACTCTAAGTACTTGCACGCGGATTTTTATTCTTTTTATAACGAACTATTCTCAAAAGATTGGTATTCAGTAATTGACCAAATCTTGTAGACATTGTGCGGAGGAGGTTGACGATAAAATTACAAGTTTTATGAAGAACAATTCCTATTTACACAAAAAATAACATTTTATTTTTTTTTTTTTTTGCCAAAATTTTTAATGAATTTACTTCAGTTCTTGGCAAAATTTTTATATTTATATTTTATAAAGTTTTTTTATTTGAAAAACTACTGCAATCAATTAAGCACAGCTGAGTAGAAGAGGTAATTACCTATCCACTGATATAGAATTTGTAAATCTTTTTTATTACAATAGCTGTAAATGATGCACACAATTATGATACCTCGCGCAATAAATCCCTTGTTGAACACAATGTTCTAATAATAATATTGTGTTCTTTAAAATCAGCGATTTTGTTTTAGCAGGTGGCTTTGTTCTTTTAAAAAAGTTAATCTTCGTAACTTGGCAGCGTTATTTTTTCGTCAATCTTATAAATAACAATGTTCTGCAAAAAAAAAACCTTTCTCCCCACCCTTGAACAATTTTGTCTGTTTATCTTGTTTTCAGATGTGCTGAGTCCGAATCTGAACTCAGAAAAATTCTATTACCCTCTGATTTTGAGAGAAAAGAGGAGAAACTTAGAGCGAAAGCCTAGAGAGTACTGTTTAAATCCTAGAAGAAAATAGTGATAAGACAGCGGCTGAGTGGGAGTGGGGGAGTTGGGTTATTGAGGATAAAAGGGGGCAGATAGGGATTTGAATGAAAAGGATACCACCATAAAATAAATTGTAAGATTATACATACAAAAAAAACTTTTAGCCACATTTCTTCAACCACTTGTAATATTCCCATCACATTTTTTTTGTTCAAAGATGCGCTCAAAATCATAGGGTTTTTGATTTTTTTCACTATGTTTTGATGCAAAAAAAATTCGTCAAATTTACAAAAAAAAACTCACATTTTTGGGTAAAAAACTAGAATTTCTCAAGAAACTTTGCGTGATAGACAAAATCTGACTTCATATTCGTATTCAGCACATTTGAAAACAGTAAGAAAGCATACGATCATTATTGTTAAGGCGAAGCCCGAAATCTATAGGAAAATTCCGTTTTACGTAAAATTTTATTATAAAAATAGCTGATATTGTAAATAACTACCAGGGATTAACCAACAAAATTTAGTGAACATGAGAAGGTAATTCTGCATGATATATATTATCATTTGCTTTAAATTAAAACCTATTCGCGTGTTAAGTTGTTTAAAAACACATTAACAGCTATTGAATTATTTTCAAAATACAAGGAGTTTAAATATCTATGGGATTTTATGTGTCACACAACTTCTGCCACATGAAACATTATGTTTTTATATTAAGTGAGACGTTTCAATATTTTATAACACGTTTTTTATATTTCATTATTCACTTAATAATTTATTATTCTTTTAAGTAATACTTGGCTGCGTTTTTCAATTTACCATCTGTCAACAATAAAAAAATGTAAAATATATCACGCTGCTGGATATTGTTTAAATTGTTATAAAAATAACCGTTAACAGCGACATATATTTTAATAAAATTTTAAAAATATAACCTGTAAAAACACACGATTTTTTTAACAAGAAGTTTTTTTGTGTACAAAATGCTGAAATTGAAAACAAGTTATTTTTTAGGACTAACAACAAACAACAACAAAGAAATAAATTACACATTAAAATATCTGTTAATCATCATTTAGTTAAAATACATACAACAAGGAAAGAAAATAAATATATTCTGAAATTTTTTAATAAACTTCTTTAACCTAATATTAGATTTAAAAAAAAAACCGATTGATTTATTATTACCACTACTATTACCATTAATATTCGGGCATATTCCCGTTGGCGTTCTTATTTTAAAACGAAATAAAAACGACAACTTGGCATCTCCGTTGTCGTTATCGACGAAAATCGAAACATGTCGGTATTCTCTATTTAAAAACGAAGATAGAAACGACAAAGAAACGCTCGTATTTTGTCGCCTTCATTTTTAGTTGCGACATTAAATCGAGAGGTTCGAAAATGAAAATTACAACGTTGCGGCAATTTGAAATTTTAGTTTCAGAAATGGAAAAAAATCCTGAATATGCAAAGGGTTTTAAAAAAGGCATAGTTTGTTTGTATATGTGCGTATAAACATGAAATTTCATACCAAGAATCCACGAATTGCGTTCACCAGCCTCATAATTTTCTCGTAAAAATCTTCGCCCTCTACTTGTGTTCCAAATTAACGAGTCATGGCCAGAGCCTGGATGCCTTACATCTACATACCTTATTCTCATTTTGTGATCACAAATCTAAAAAAGAAACCATAAACCTCAATTCATTAAAAAAACGCGTATACATACAATCATTGCATTTATGCTGAAGAATCCTTTTCTGTTGTAGTGCAAGTGTTGAGAACTCTTGCAAGGTCCAATTATTTTAATATGCGTTCCATCAACGCAACCAATTATTCCAGGAAAACCAGTCCGTTCAAAAAAAAAACCTTTTCCATTCCATTTTTTCTTGTTCTGACATATGAAATTTTACCCATTCAGAACAAATTGTTTTATTCATTGCTTCCAAAACTTCCGATAAAATTTTATTAACTGTGGGTTGAGCTAATGATAAATTAAAGTCATTACCAACGCTTAGCTGATATGATCCTTGAGCAAAAAAACGCAGCACAGTTGCAAGTTTTATTGTTGGTGTAATTGCAGAATTTCTTATATTGCATTTCAGCTTTGGTCGGATTTGTTCCAGAACGTATTTAAATGCAGTTTTATTAAGCCTGAATGTGTTCACAAATCTTTAAAAAATGCACATAGGATCAAACAATTAAAAATATGTACTTTATGAAATAGATTCCTACAGTGAATCTGGAATAGAAAAAATATTAACGTTCTGCCGTAAAATTTTCCGATGCATAGTTATGTTGATCACTTCTTCATCCTCACTTGAACTTGAAAAATAAAATTCTGTACTAGACATTTTGCTTTTAAATTTAAAAAAATTTTAAGCTTTCGTTAATAACAACACAAAATAAAACGTCTTATTTTTTGTAGTGCTACCAAATTTTTTTGGGTTTTATTGTACTTTTCGATAACTTTTTATCGTCGTCTTCGTCGTATTTCAGGAATACCAATTTACAAAAGAAGCGACATAAAAACGAGGACGACATTAAAACGACTATTTAAACGAGAACGCCAACGGTAATACGCCCGATTATTATAATTACACTGTACAACACACCAAAAAATTACAAGGTTCGGCCTATAAATTCTGATAGAGGAGACAAAAAAAGAGATACGTGTATCGGCGTTTTGAAAGTTTACATCTGAATTTCATTTGAGAGGGGGTTAAAGTTTTCCAGCTCTGGCACATTCTTATTGTTAAACGGCTTAAAAAACCATGTGACCCTTACATTTTAGGTATAAAGTGTGTTCAGCAAATTTATGTAAAATGTTACGAAGAACATTTTTGTAGAAATTTTAACCCTCTAACTCCTCAAAATATGGGTCTTTTTTGTCCTTTTTTCAAAAAGAGCAAAAAACACCATTAAAACAGGGTTTTAGAGGGTTAAAATGTTCCACAAAAATGTTACCCGTTAAATTTTACTATAAGTCCCTGAATATACCAAAAAGGAAAATTCAACCATAAAGTCAGAAATAAGACGCAACAAAAGAGAGCTTAGGGTTAATTTCGCATTTATTAAGAATTTTGTTTTAAAGCAAATTTGGATAGCATTAATTACATTTTTTTAGCTCTAGGCAATTCCACTTCATTATCGTACAACGTCCAGCATATTTCAGCGATAAGCGAATGAATGCTTTTACCTTTATAGCGTTCTTCAATGGGTGCGCATGTCTGATGAAATTTTTCACCATGCTCATCAGATTCTGTTGACAACTGGTTCTCAAAGTAATCCATATAGGAACTTAAAAAATGAATTTTTATTGACATACGAACGCCTAGTTTTTCAAAAGCTCTAAGCATGGTGTCTACGTATATTTGAGCAGTAGGAGAACGATTATTGCCTAAGACATTGTTTATCACTTCCTTAATGCTTTTTCACGCATCAAGCTCAATTGGTGAGAGCGTTTCGTCGAAGTTAGCGTTTAGCATTAGCTTTCTTATATCTGGACCAACAAAAGCACCTGTAGGTATGAAACCAATTTTAAGACTTTTAACAATAACAACGACTTGAAGAGCATATACATACCTTCATTAATCTTTGCTTCGCTTAATTTTGGAAACATTGTTTTCAGAAAATTAAATGCTGATCCATTTATATTCAGACATTTAATAAAGTTTTTTACCACACCAAGTTTGATATGCAATGGGGGTAAGAGAATTTTTCCAGTTGGTACCAATGCTTGACGTACAATATTGTGCTCTCCTAATGTTCCCTCAGCTCTCAACTTCCATTGTTTTTTGGAATATTGGTCACCCTTCCATCTGCTATCCCAAGTGCATAAAAAGCATCCGTACTTAACGTATCCGGCCTTCATACCTGAAAGGAAACTAGCGACTTTTATGTCACAGCAGATCTGCTACTTATGGTCTTCATATTTTACGGAGTCCAGTATTAGTTTTATAGAATCATAGCTTTCTTTAATGTTCATTCCGTAGGCAATTGGAATTGGATTTTTAGTATTATTGTAATACAGAAGTTGAGCTTTTAGACTCTTCTTAGATGAATCAATAAATATACGACAGTCCTCGTGGTTATACTCAAAATTCATTGCATTCATTATTCCTTTAATATCGTTGCAATAAGCAAACGTGTTATCATCGTTTACTGAAAAGAATGGCAGAAAGCTGTCTTGATGCTTACGAAAGCGGGTAACATTGACACCAGGTTCAAGTATATGAAGACCTTTGAAGTCTGCAGCTAAAATTTCTGATTATTTTTTTTAGACAGATTCAGTCTCCGAGCCAATGCATTTAAATGTCTTGAGACATTAATATTGGTCTTGGGATAACTTCGTTTCCTTTGTAATCACTATCTGCGCAATAAAAGGTTCCTGTTTCAGCAATAGTTCCATCAACATAATGACTAGGACATAGGAATATCAAACTGCATTGAACTTAGTTGACCTTCAGCGAGAGTTCAAAAATAAAACTATAGTTTTAGAACAAAGAAAAATTAATTACCTTTGGACCACAAAACTAATCCATTATAACAAATGCGACAGCAATGCTTCGGCGTCCACAGTTCATCCGGAAAAACTTCTAGCTCAAAATACCTTTTATAGATGTCTTCAACTTTACTATTAAAAAACGTAACTTTATAGTATGTTTACCGCAGATATAGCAAAACAAATCTAATTTTTTCAAACAATTGGACATTTTTGCCAAAACAAATCTTACACGTTAACTGAGTTTCTTTCTTAATTAATTTAGTATTACTATGAGATGGTCAATCTTTTGAAACTTGAATGCAACTGATGCTCTTAACAAAATTACTTGAATATTTAAACGGGCAAGAAAACACACAGAAAAGGACTCAATTTGCGTAGAAGAGGAGTTTTTAACTAAAACATTTTAATTTTTAGTGTTTAATAACTACCTAGTTCTATTTATAATATGGAAAACATCGATATTTATTATTGCAGTAATTCATTCATACATAAGTATTATTTAACCTTTTTTAACATTCCCAAATGCAATTTTAACAGATTTTTTTACAACCGCAATTATTACCCTTTTCACATCACATTTGGAAACATTTTCAGTTTCAACTGAAATTATTTACCTATTGCAATACCACTGTTAAATATTCTAGTACCTGGTTTTATTTAGGGACATTCCCAAATTTGTGGAATTTTAACAACCACAATTACTAATTACATTATTTTGTACATCCAAATTGGCCTGATTTATCATAATATTTAATTGCTTTTTCAAATTTGTTATTCTAAATAAAACATTTTCCTTTTAATGTTCAATTGAAATTTTTTTATATTTACCTGTTTTTTTTGGTCTATGGACATTCTCGAATTGGTTTTTTCTAAAACAGATTTTTTAAAACCACAATTATTATCCCTTTTCACACGTAATAAAATCTGGTTTATAAAAGGGCAGTAAGTAATAACAATTTTCGTAAGATAAAGGTAAAAGCATTCATTCGCTTATCACTGAAATATGCTGGACACTGTATGATAATGAAGTGGAATTGCCTAGAGCTAAAAAAAATGTAATTAATGCTATCCACATTGGCTTGAAAACAAAATTCTTAACAAATGCGAAATTAACCCTAAGCTCTCTTTTGTTGGGTCTTATTTCTGACTTTGTGGTTGAATTTTCCATTTTGGTGTATTCAGGGACTTATAGTAAAATTTAACGGGTAACATTTTTGTGGAACATTTTAACCCTCTAAAACCCTGTTTAAATAGTGTTTTTTGCTCTTTTTTAAAAGAAGGACAAAAAAGACCCATATTTTGAGGAGTTAGAGGGTTAAAATTTCTACAAAAATGTTCTTCGTAACATTTTACATAAATTTGCTGAACACATTTTATACCTAAAATGTAAGGGTCACATGGTTTTTTAAGCCGTTTAACAATAAGAATGTGCCAGAGCTGGAAAACTTTAACCCCCTCTCAAATGAAATTCAGATGTAAACTTTCAAAACGCCGATACACGTATCTCTTTTTTTTTGTCTCCTCTATCAGAATTTATAGCCCGGACCTTGTAATTTTGGAAAAAATTTGATTTTGTTGTACAGTGTTATTATTATATTACTAGGTATTTCCGGTGCGCTTTGCTACTCCAATGAAAATAATCGTATCACGTCAACTATTCCAGTCCACTATTAGTGAATTTGTTAGTGCGAAATTATAAGATCCTTCACTTTACAGTTCGCTAGGTAAACGCCAACAATTTTTCACTTTGTGAAAAAGTACTACGCTCATTATTTTAATTCAGCTAGATTTGCTACGTAATCATAATTAGAAAAATTTTTTAAATAATTTAAATATAATTAAATTTTAAAAATTCTGATAAAAAGTATAATAATTATGATAATAATAATAAATTTTTTTTTTTTGGGAAGGAGGAAAAAATGTGTTTACGCACTTCACGCACAACCGTCTAAAAAACCGACTAAAAAACCTCCGAGTCTAAAATAGATAAGACTTTCTAGTTTTCTATACAAAATTTGGGTAAAATCCACTGATGAGCTATTTGAGCAGTAGTGAAATGGCCATATGGATACGGTTTCCCCGCAGTAATACATTTCATTTCGTATTTTAGTTTAAAATAATAAATATTTCATGAGAATATCATGAAATATTTATATTTGAAGGAAGCAAGCACGAATATTTTAAAATACTTTATCGGTAACAAGAAGTCCAGTAATCAACTGTTTCATATTTTGTATAGATATTTCATTGACAGAACAATTCATTTGTGTTGGGCACCAATCTATTACAAGTCTTCAGAAAAAAAAATACTTTGTCTTGTCAACATAATTTCCATTTTTGTTTTCAGTAAATATCCAGTTTTATAAAAACGTTTCTTTGTAATTTACCATAATAGTCGACTTCAGTAAATAAATAATAAATAAACGGAAATTAACAGCAAATAAATTAGAAACATTTATGTCAAGAACAAAAAAAATTAAATTTTTTACCATTACCACACATTATCACTATTAATGGTTCCTAAAACTATTAAGTTAAAATGATAAAAAATCGATACCTGTTCTCAAACTACAGTTTGAACAATAATAAGAACAAAAATTACCCAAAAAAATTTGAACAAGAATTTTTTGTTGCCGTCAATGTCATTCAAACCTCCCTCGTCGATGCCTGTTTATGTTTATTTCCTTCAAAAAAATCATTAGTAAATAAAAGCATTAATTAATAAATGTTGTTGTCGTTGCCAAACTTCAAACTGCTAGTTTTCTTTTTCATTTTTTCTTCACAATTTCAACCTAATTTTGTTGTTTTATTTTTAAAGCAAAATTAAATAGGAAAAAACAACTGAAAGAGAAACCTTCAGTCATTGTGTTGCGGGACAACTTTCTTTAAAGGATTTAGTATTTTCCAAGTTTTATGAATTTATGAGGATTCAAAAGCCTCATAAAAGTAGGTTTTCTTTTAGCACTTTCTTGTTGGTTTTATTATTTTTGTTCTCATTCTTAAGAATTTCTGAAGAATATTTCTCTAGTTTTTCTATGTGGTTGGTTGCTAAAAGGTTTTTCTTAAACATTATTCCCTTTTCATCTTTAGATTTTCTTTCTTTCATTTTTGTCTTTGAAAACATTGTGATTGTTCTTATAATCCTTTACCAATTTGATTTCGTCGGAGTATTTAGATTTTTGTTTGAGTTGTGACAATAAGTCAAAGTTAAAATAATAAAAAATTTACCTTTCAATTTTCTACAAAGCAAACCATGCTAACTTATAAAAAAACGATATGGGCATTTCTCCAATTAATTAAAAATCATAAAAACCATTTGCCAAAATATTATTATCTCTTAAAAAAAAGGCTAAATTTAAAGCTTCATTACTACCGAAATTAGTGGTAGGGATAATTTTAGGTAACTTCTCCTTTTTAAGATAATTACAAGAAACCAAGGCATTCGCATGCGACAAAAAAAGAAGTCGCTTTAGAGGTGAACATTTCAAACACAGATTTCATATAAACCTAATGGAATATTTTTATGCGACATTTATTAAAATGGTACGCATTGATAAATCAAAATAATAATTTTTAGTAGATACGAAAGTACTAAGTAGTTTATATTTTATTTAATATTAACGTCTGTCGCACGTTACATGTCGCATGCGACATTTTGTTCCATCACACGCTTTCTTGTAATATTTTACTTTTTATTTAATAAAACATGCATAAGATGATTATACGTGATTTTTAATATGTTCAATATGTGTCTCGGTTTTTTAATTTATGGTTTTCTAATTTTTTCCATCATGCGACAAAATTATTTACTTCACATGGATTCAATAAATTTTAATAGAACTTTGTGGTATACAAAGCTCTAGTTACGGATCTTATGTCAGTTTATCAAAATTTAAAATGGCGCTATTTTTTAAATGTTTTAAATGACGGATCCAAAATGGTGGACTACTTTTAAAAAAAAATTATGAAAATAAACATATCTTAGAAAAAATTTTGTGTTGAATTCATATATTTTACACGTACGTGACAAACTTGAAATAAGTACTAAAAGCAAAGAGCTGATTATTTTCCACTCTTTTTTTTTTTTTGTAATAACATTAGTAATAAAAATATTTATTCGTTACTAATGTGTGATGCCTATTATAAAATACCTCTGATACAATGATAACAAAAATTCCTTTTTCAATGTCGAACATGACACTGAAGTATACGGTAAAGGAAAAAAAAAAAAAATTACTATAATTGGCAGTCATACCGTTCCTTTTACATTTTTCTTATATTCTTTATGTACAAACAAATAATTAAAAAAAAAGCAAATGTCAATGTATATTATCACTTAAAAGGAACATTAATCAAAACAAAACGAGCAATAGAAATGTTCAAAACGAAACTTTTTTTGTTCGCCTTTACAATGAATATTTCAAAATATGTTATGAAGAAATATATTTTTTTCACATCAGGTAAATTTGACAGATTTTCAAAACAACATATTTCAACATGTAGTTGACATTTCTTTAAAAATGCCCATATGTATGTATAAAAAATTTTAATGAAAAAAATCGTTCACCATTTCGTTAAATATATATACTTCTTTCTTATATAAGAAAAAATTAACTCTAGTGTAAAAAAATAATCATTATTAATTTTTTTTTAACTTACGTTGCCCTCATATTAAATTAAAGATTATTTATTTAGTAAATACTCTGTAAGATGAATGACTTTCCTCCCAAGTCACATATTAGCGGTCAACCACCATCAGCCAACAATCATTAATTATAAACACGAACTCACTATGCTTAAGGCCACAAAAATATTTTTATAGCAAATTAAATAAATCCATCTCAAGGTAAATAAAATTAAAGGATTAACTGTAAATGTAAACGTTTGCTAAAACTTTATTTGCATTTTTATACCCTTCACCACAAAATTGTAAAAATGGTATAACTAAGTTTGTCATCCGTGTGTAATTTCTACAATATCCATTTTCGACCCCATAAAGTATATATACTCTAACTTCTATTTCATAGCGAAGTCGATAGAGCGATAATCGTAACTGTGTGTCGGCCCGTCCATGTTGGTGTTTGCCACGGCAAACTTGATTTAACAAAAAAAATATATCAATCGATCAGATATAGTGTCGAAAGAGGTGCTATTGGAAATCAGCATGATCGGGCCATGTCCTTCGTTGCAGCTGGCAAAATACCACGCGTACTTCTAATTTTTTCATGTCATTTGAAACAATAAAGAACTCCAATCATAAAAATAATTATATGGGGCGATGGAGAATTAAATAATAAGAAAATAGCATCCAGTGAAAAAATTGGCCCTCGCCCATATTTTCCGAGTTAAGGGGCCCTGAAATATAAAAATATTTTTATATATCAATATGGGTATCATTTTAAAACTTTTGAAGAAATCTTTAAGGATATACTATAATTTTTTTAAACGCTTAACCCATTAAGAGCCGATGGACTTTTATGTAAACTAATATATATGCAGTACCAATTTTTTTTTACTTTTAATTCTCTTCAATATTTGACTTTTTGATTGGAGTTACTTCACTAAACTAGATTTACGTAGATGGTAGAGGGTACGTAGGATTCGGCATAGCCGAATATAGCACTCATACTTGTTGTAAATTGAATTGAAATGAACGAGCATTGACACAAAAACTGTTGCAGTGAAGCAGACCACAATTTCGCATAAAATTTGTACCAAGAGAAACGCAAAATTCGAATATACTTATTTTTCAATTCTCTTTTTTAAATCTGTAAAGTATTTTAAATAATAATAAGATTTTAAAGCTTAAATCTAGTAATGATGCTTAATTAAGTCTAGATAGTGCCAAACAAAAGAAACTTAACATAATGGTTGCAGTCACTAGTTTTCACTTCTCCAATAAATGGTTTTCTGGGTAAATTAAATGTGATATATCTGGAGCTTTTTGTTTATTTACTCTTATTCTCCATTTTTTACCACTTTTCTAAATCAGATATTTTATACAGTAGGTATCGGAATGCTATATTGAAGCTTTCGCGAATGCATTAAAATACTCTGTCATCAACAAATATCTTGTATCTTATATTTTATTTTTAAAGGAGGCATGAGGCATGTGCATTAATTATAAAACTAGTTGGAATTAAATTGCAAACAATTATTTCATGAAATTTCTTAAAGGCTAAATCTTAAAATTATTTTCATTTAAACCGTAGATTTTGGACCTTGATGTACGAATAAAATCTTAGGAAAACCTTAACCTCTTTAAAAGAAGAAAGCTACAAAATTATTTTTATAATTTTCAAAAAATAAGATTTGGATTCCTTTACATATTTGCAATAACAAATCTAAAAACTAATCTTTATTTTGTCTGCTTAATATGTTGGATTTTTTCTTAAAAACACAAAGAACTGAGCTATAAAAACTATTACTCTCCACCACTAATAAGTGTGGTGAAGAGAACAAAAGAAAAACTTATCTTGCAATTAAATTGCTAGAACAAACAGAAGATCATGAGTTTAAGTCTTAACATTGCCTTAAATAAAAATAATAACAATTATTTTTCGGTAGTAGCGGTCGATAAGTTGCTTAAGGATGAATGGACTTAATACCAAATAACAGTTAAACAACGCTTCGTTTATATAAAAAATTTGCTAAATAATAACAAGTAAAGTATGCATTTTTAAATACTTAATTCTGAAAGTGTAAAATAGTGCATAAAATAGAAACAGAGAAGATGTATGTGTTAAACAATTATTAAAACCCCGAAAAATGTTCAAATGTTTTCTCTTATTTTTTTTACATTATTTCACTTACACACATTCATGTATATATTTAATTAAAACACGCAAAGCTGTTTCCATATATTTTTTTTGAAAAAAAATATTTTTTTATATTTAATTTAATTTCGGTGATACATTAAAAAAGAAAAAACTACATGTCAAATGCAGAATGTAGTAGTAGCAATTAATTGTTGTATATATTTTCAATTATTTGGTAAAACTACAAGCTTAAATAAAACAACGTTTAAGATTAAAGATTAAATAAACAGTTTAAAAAATTTGTAGAATTCAAAAACTTCAGTTATTTAAATATTAAATTGCCGTATTTATTTAAAATTGTAAAAATATTCGTGTAATTAGATACATTGTAATACATTCTGGAGCGCTACATCCATCATGCTAAAAGATATTAATAAATAGTAATAAGAATTATAAGCATTTACAGTGTATCTATCCAGTTCATTATGGCATTCGAAAATAATACACTCTGTGAACCTTAAGCAGCTATTCAACGGTCAAACTTGGCAGGTGAGCACGGCTTGATTACATACTATCATACTCCTGTAAAAGGGTAAAATTCGTGTTTGTCAAGGGCGCTGGATATATCTCAAAAGTTTTTTATATTTAAACACTTTCTCTCTCTCTCATCAAACCGTTCTCACATACAAAGCTTGGCCGTTTAATAGCCGCTTTAGACAAACTTTTCTCGGATTAAACATTCGTTAATGACTGTTGATATTGAAGCAAAATTTAGTCAAAGGAAACATATGTATTGCTGTAAACAATTTCATTTTTGCTGAGAGCTAGCATGAATGTGTTTTGCCTCTTTATTAAGAGTTTTATTTAGGGTTGTGCTGCATACGTCAGCCCGCTTTATGACTCTGAAGGATTTAAAAAATTAGAAAAAAATAAGTACTATATACAGTTTTACTTACAAATTTCATCGGCTCTTAATGGGTTAAGTATTTTTTTTAAATATTAGTATTCCCTTAAATATCTCTTCAAAATCTTTTAAATGATACCCATATTGATAACTTAAAAATATGATGCACAACCGTACCTTTCTATGAAAACTTCAGAGGCCCGTAACTCATAAAATATGGTTGAGCGCCAATTTTATCATGTGATATTTTTTTCTTATTTTTTAATTCTCTAACGCCCCTATATTTGTTTGTTGGTTGGAGTTACTTCATTGTTGCAAGTGATATGGAAAAATTAGAAGCAGGCGTGGTGTTTTGACCGCTGCCTCGAAAGTCATGGTCCAATTTTACTAATTATCAAGAGCACACCTTCCGATACTATGTCTGCTAGATTGGTGTATTTTAACTATATCCGCCCGATCTATTGCCTCAGCAAACTTTATTTAAACATTAATATGGACGAAGAGACGGACATTGCTCTATAGACTTCGGTAAGCATCAAAAGCCAGAAGGCAGGAAATGGATATTATAGAAATAACAGACGGAAGGACAAACTTAGAAAAATCCATGTTTCCATTTTCTGTAGTGAAGGGTATAAAAATAAAAAAAAAATGCAAAGCACTGCTACAAATAAAAGTTTTGAAATACGATTATAATAGAAGAAAGCAAAAAGCTGTTTTTATAAAATTTTATTTATTTTTCTTAGATTTATTTATAATTTTTTTTTTTTTTTGCTAGTGTAAAGTAATATGTTTACCACGTCATTTTTATGACTTTTTTTAATGTGCAATAAATTAAAAAGTAGTTTAAAGTTAACAGGGACATTATCGTTTCCCACATGTTGTAGTTAGTTGACAACCAGAGAGTTTTGCGACTGTAAGAATGATTTTGCATTTTATGCAACTAGCGATTTTTTAAGGGAATGATAGCCATTAAATTATTGGAAATAATTATAATATTTATGATTTTTAAATATGAGAATATATATGTATTCGATTGCACTTCTAAAATGTAGTGAAACCATATATTCGGTTTGCGGACTTTGATGACCAATTTTTTAAAAGACTTTAAAGCTAGTGTTGCTTTCTCTCTCTCTGCTTCTTCTGACGTGATTATACTGCTTAATTTTATTTAGCAATGCTAAGATTCTGCTACATTAAAAATAATATTTTTATGATTTTTTTTTTTTTTTGTTTTTTTTTTTTTCTTGAAAATTTTTTTTTTTTAATTTGCAAAAAAACTAATATTTAAAAACAAAATAACTCAACTCAAGAAAAAGTTTTAAATAAAAGTTATAAAATGTTTAATATGCAGCAGTTACAAAAAAATAAAAAAATACACTAAAATGTTAAACAAAAATGGTTAACAAGAAGAGTAATATTTCTTAAGTTTTCCTGCTGGATTAAAACTTCGATGGTGTTACAAACATTTTTGAAGTAATTTATGTGAGTTGTACTATAATTTAAAGAATTACAATTTATTCCAACAACAAAGAATACTATACAAAAACCTTGCTTATAAAACATTTTGTTAAAGATTCATGCAGATCTTCTTGTTACTTTAGATGATAAAATATTAGTAAATTTTTTTAATTTTAACGAAAATATTGCAACACATTGTGGTATTTTTTTAACTTTAATAGAACTACGAACTATAAAAACAACACAAAAAATTAAATATTATTCTCAAAAATACATATACATCCATTGAGGAATTTTTTCATTAAACTTATACTTAACGTCTAATTTTGAGCCGATTTTTTGGTTATTGATGGCCCTTCATCACGAATAACGTGAACACTGTTTGCCTCCAAGATATTTATTGTTGTCGGTTGAGTCCATACATAAAGCCATAGCATTTCTTGTTTTTCTTTTTATTAATCAATATAAATATTTGTTCTTGCATTCTGGTTATTGACAGTTTACCACATTCGTTGCCTTTTTACATATCCAAGAGTGCAAAAAATTAACTTATTCTCATAAGTCTCAAGTCTTACTTATCTTTAAAAAAAATATAATTTTTATTGAGGAATTATTCGTATTAAAAAGGGAATATATTTAAAAAAATCACTACAGAGATATGACTAAACTTATATCAGGAGTATTCTAAAAATGCAACTGCAGAAAATAAATCAACTCATCGCTACAACTTTTGAAAGTTTAAATTTTGAGAATTTTAGAAGATGATTAAAATTAGCAAAAAAAACGACGGTATAATGAAGCGATTTTTCATTTGTTAGTAATTTCCTCCACCTGAAGGGTGTTAACTTCCTTCTTTCTTTAATTTCATAACAATTCTTTTGTATATCCTAGATATGTTTGTGACTACCAAGTGGATTCAGAAAGTTAATATCGGACCTATTCGTTAAATGCATTTTAATAATTTATACGTATAAAAAATTGTTACGTGTTGTGACTTTATAACTCACGATCGGTCGAACCGAATTCTATGCGGATGGTCGTGTAAATGGTTTATCTAAAGTTTGCACGAAATCGGACGACGCGTTCGTGAGACTTTTTATGGCAACATGTGATTTTGTTAAAACAAAGTAACAACAAACTATGAGCGTATGTACGAGTATGCTGTATATACTCGTATATACTGTGTGCTGACTTCATACACAAGGTATTCAACGTTAATATTCATACGCGCCGGGATTCGCTAGTTATACAAAAAAAATTTAACAATTTTTTAATATTTTTTAAAAAAGTTTTGTTTTTTCTAGGGTAAAATATAAATCCATTTTTTCTGACCGTCTACAGCTCTATATCTCTAGACACAAAGTACATAGAAATTAAAAGTTGCTCCAAAAGTAAATAGAATTCAACTGTGATAAACGAAAATATGTACGCTTAAGCATTATGTACAAAACATGAAACTTTAAATTAAAGGGTGTCCCAATATTGGGATGATTTTTCTGTACGTGGTCTTGTTTGCTGAACCCCAATAGGGAGGCAACTTAAGTTTAAGTACTTTAATTTCCAATATAAAAACAAGTTTAGAAAATTAAAAATAAAACTAATATGTAAAGGGTATTCCTATAATAATTTCATTTAAGCGTATAAGTTTTAGTAAGAGTGATATATTTAAAGAAAAAAAAAAACACAGAGCATGTACAGATATGTTCCCTACAACAATACCGATCAAAAAATTTCAGGAAAGGTAATCGAGTACGGAATTAATCATTTGTGGCGGAAGGACTTCCCAACTAAATTACCAACCTAATGCTTTTTTTTCTAATCCTTCACTGAGAATTGATTACATTGATTAATGCAAGAAATAATGATTATCATCTCTTTTAACTTAAAGAACAAGATAATTTCTTTTTCCTTTTTTTGCAAACGAATGTAATGTGTTTTGTAAGCGATTAACAAAATATGGCAACCACAAAAGTAAGTCATTCTATGGCAAGTACTTTTTAATGTAATGTCTAATTTTTTTCTGGGTATGTGTAAACCAAAAATTAAAAGAAAAAAATAACTAAAAGGTGTTTCCACAAAAGCGAAGATTTTGCCGAATATGGTACAAACAGGTAAAAGATTACGTCAAAAACTAAAAGGTTGCACATACATTGTATGCTTCGTATGTAAGTCAAACTCGCACTTGGCGGATTTTTTTCTGATTAACCATTACCGCTTATTTATTTAAATCTTTTGCTCATAATAAAGTAAAACCCTGAAATATGTAAACCTTAATGTAAAGAAACTATTTAAAAAAAGCTTTCATGTCTTATAATTATTTCATCGAGTGTATAAATTTGTAATCCCATTAGACAAAAGTAACTCTTTGTATTTGTATTACGACGGCATTTATTATTATTATTAAGCCATTAAGGGAATTGAAAGTTAACGAGATATTTACATTGGAATGGGAAAATATGAATATTCAACAGCAAAACCAACAGCGTTAGCCCTTAGCAAAGAAAAAGACTAAAAGGAATCTGTTAAAAAGAAATGAAAATGATTATGAAGTTATGACGTATGAGTGATGTGTTGTTTAATGGAATATTAAGTATACGAGTAGGCGTCTTATCATGGAAATAAGTTTGTATTTGTAATAAATTGTTTGGGTATAAATATTTATTTATAAATATTTTTATAAAATGTAATTACTTAAATACTTAAGCAATCTATGCAGCTTAATGGCAGATATATACTTTTTCTTTGTATATTTTGTGTCAAGAACATTAAAATGGCTGGAATATTTAAAACTATTTGGGAAATTAAAATATTATTTAGCAATTATAAGCTAATAACCCTTAACATTTTATAATTAAAATGCAATTTGTTGGCTGGGGGATAATCTGGTATTTATATATATTAAAATATTTTCTTTTTTATTCATTTTTCTTCAAGAAGTTTTAATACTTATAATATAATTTTGGTTTTTGTTAAAGTGTACCTTCAGGTTAATTAACTTTACTTCACCTAACAGCTTTTAATTTTAAAGCAAATTTTATGTAGGTTTTGGATTATTAGCACAAACCTGCTTTACAGCAGGCTTTAAAAAAAACAATATTTTTGATTTATTAAAGAGCTAAGAACCAAATTTTCATACAAAATTTCCCACAAAAAAAAAACATGCAACAGAAGTGCATAATTGATGGGTTAAGTGAAAATTACATAACTAAGATTCGTTTTTTCATATTTTTTTTTTTTTCTTTCTTAAAGTAACTGCACGCAGTACGTAAATGTTAAAAAAAATTGAATAGTTTTTATAAATATTTATTTTTTGTATTAAGAGGAAACAAAATTTGAAAACGTTTTACTCTGCCGGTTAATACATCTTATTTTATCTTATTTGGTTGTGAACCCTGTTTTTAATTATGCAAAATAAGTGCAAGCAAAGCAACAAAAAATACCCATGATTTAACTACTGCATTTTTTTGTGTTTAACAAACATTTTATAATGAAAATATATATATATATATATATATATATATTTTTTTTTTTTTTTGATAATACTCGTATAAAATATGGAACGTACATGGGAGTAATTAATTAGATGGACTAATTAATTGACCATTTCATTGGCATGGAATGATAAATAATGCCAATGATTTTTTAACATTATCATTATTTTTATTAATGGTAATGCTTTTTAATAAAATGGTTTCATTTAATATTAGTTTAAGGATAAAATCATTGACATTGACTAATGATTGAATGCTTTCAACTCATTATCATTAATGAATGTATTCCTTGTCTATGTGCACAAAATGCCTTTCATTATGAATAGCAAATCATTATTTTCAAATGTCATTTTGATCACAAAAATCTTGCGATTTTTTTTATGAAAATTAAATATTTAAAAAATATTCCCGTGTCTTTAATTACTTCTTAAATTTTAACTCACTTACCACACCAGCTAGAAGATCTTATTGCTTACTCAAAAACAAAATTCTTTCCCAGTGTCTTATTTTTCCTGAGAAAATTAAGACATATACATATTTTTCCTGAGAAAATTAAGACATATATATATATATATATATATATATGTCTTATTTTCTCAGGAAAAATAAGACACTGGGAAAGAATTTTGTTTTTGAGTAAGCAATAAGATCTTCTAGTTGGTGTGCTAAGTGACTTAAAATTTAAGAAGTAATTGAAGACACGGGAATATTTTTTAAATATTTAATTTTCATAAAAAAAAATCGTGATATTTTTTTATTTAATTATCCCGAATAAATTAATTACCGATATTGAATGTCGATGGCCATTACGTTACCGCTTACTTAACTCTTTAGGAAACTTCTGACAATCATTTAAATAAACTAAAGATTTTTGTCCAAACAATAAAGCAAAAGCAACAATAAATGTACAAGACGAGTTACAAAGAGAACGACAAAGAAATGCTTTAAGTTGTGTGTGAACCTCGTCTCACCAAATAAAGATTAGTTGATTAAATAGATGATGTTTACAATGTACACAACTTAAGGTAGATAGATACAAAGAATGCTGATGAAGGATGTGGCGGTCCAGAAAATGCTGCATTTCATTCTGCTAGCGTCTGCTTTTACTTGTTTTCTTTGGAAAACGTCCGCATACATTTGTAAATAATTTTTCTTTCTAAAAATGTTTAGAAATTAAATTAAAAAGAAACAAAAATCCGAAAATAAAGTCAAATTTCATTCATTGACATATATAATTTTAATTTACAAATTGATTTTCTTGTTTTCTATAAAATATATTCCGGCATGTTACAAAACTCTATACTAATCGAAAAAATGCCTATTAGTTAATTTTGCCTCCTTAGTTTAATAGAGAAGAGAAGATAGGTCCTAAGAAACGTGATACATAGAAAGCTTCATTTGGCAAAACCCTAAACATACAACACGTTTTGTTTACTTTTAAAACAGTCTTACTTTTAAAACAGTAGCTCTGGCGTTAGATAGGAAAATTAATTTTTCTTTTATTTTTTTTTTTTTAATATTTTTTATTATTATTTAAAGAATTTAGGACAGCCCTTACTTCATTAAATTTTAATTTATGTTTTTATTAGGAGAGTGAAATTATTTTTAAATGATGTCTCAATTCTTAAAGACACCACAGATAGACAAATAGATCAATATTTATTGGACTCACTCGTAAACTTTTAACATTTTTCCTTTGCTAATATAATTTGTAGTAACATAACGCTCACATATTTGTTATTATAATTTCCACTCAAAGGGATTTTTTCAACAATAACTAAAACCCTTTTTTATCTAATTTATGTTGCTTTCACGGTTTCAGCTTCACACAGAAAAAAGATCGATAAAAAATCAGTTAATATATTCAAAATTCAATTACTAACATCATAATTTAATTTGTATAATAAATAAAACATAATCTTGACAGATTTTTAATATTATAAACTAACAAACTATAAAGATCTTAAAGTTTGGTCGCAAAAGCAGTTAACAAAGTTTACCTGCTCAATTTGTGTCTGTACTAAAACCTATTCTAGTTACTGGGTGATGCAACGAAACTTATTCAGCACTTTAGTACCGAAACCCTAATATTGGAAGTTAGAATTACAAATATCGATTGCGTTCTTACTTCTTAGTTTTTTGACACAATAAAAAAAAATTATATACAAAATATTAAAATATGAAAAACATTAAAATTTATTAAAAAATATGCAATAAGATTTATTGAAAGTTGCGAAAATTTCTCCAATAACGTTCAAGACATGTGTAAATAAAATAGATTTTTAAAAGTTGTATTTACTTTGCAATGGAAAAGCGTGCAGAGTGGAATGTAAGACAGAAGACAATTTAGTCAAAAGTGTAAAGCATGAAAGCGTGAGGAAGTGGGAGTGCTTAGCGCTAAGACAAGAGTTATTGTTACAGTCAAGAAATGTTTTATTTGTTTTCTTTTTTTTTTATCCTAAATAAAGACAAATGTAAAAAATGTCGTTGTTTAATTTAAAAAAATGTATTATTGTATACTCTTTATCGACTATCGAATTAATTTTTAAAATAATTGGAAGTACCGTATTTATTCAATCCTCTTAACTGAATTTCAGATTATAACCACAACCGACCAAATTCGATTGGCAACAAATTCGGTTCTCACGACCAATCTCTTTTCTCTGTGTAGTTGTGACTTGTTGGCTCTCATTACTAATACTTACAACAGAATATCTCACGCAAACTTTTAAAACTATAAAGCTGATAGTTAATTGGAATTGTTAATTAATTGGAGGTCGATGTATCAGCATTAATTATTAATCTGGACACGTATAGTGATGGCAAACAAATTTTATTTATAAATAAATCATACAATAGATGAACCGACAACTTATGAGTTGCAATTTTAAGTGTTATCTATCAGCAGTAACATTATTATTATAACAGTGTTAAAAATAACATATATTTTCAAATAATTTTTTGGAACTGAATTCAAAATTCTACTGTACTCAGTCTAAAAAAAAGCATTCGATTAAGGTTTTGTATCGATTGCCAGCGGTTTTGCGGTTAGTCTCAGGTTTTCATTTCAACCGAAGACTTTAGTTTTAATTCCAAAAAGAACGTGTAGAAAGAAACCTACTTTATCTTGATGATTAGAAAAGTCATTGACTTATTCTTTATTTGTTGCCCACTGATTTGGGTCCACAATCAAATTCAATATTAATAAAAGTCGTGTCGCTTCCACTTTCAGCCTTCTTTTCGGGCAAATTGAAGCTTTTAATAAGAATAAATGTTTTATATTCCAAATCCGACCTTCAAATTTGTTTAAAAGGACAATTTTTAATTTATTTTCCAACAGCGACTTACAAGGTATTTTTGCTATGTTTAACATGATTATTAATGCAGTAAACCAAAAATAAAACAGAAGAAAATTTTATCTCTGGCATCTACTTATACCTCAAATAATAAAAAGAACATGTTCGATAAAATTTAATTATTAATTGCCACAAATTAGTTGATCATTACCAGCTTTGCGACTAATCGCCATTTCACTAGAGAGTTCTAATCATTACGAAGCAAACGTTTCAAGCTTTAGGACTTCTTACCACGCCGCCAGAAATTTTTATTTTTAGACACAAATCAACCGAACAAATTTATTTAAAGAAAAACTTATTTAAAACCACAATAACCACAAAAAAAATGAGCAGTTTGAGGTGAATAATTTATGTGTTGTTACGTTACTGAAAATTTTACTGAAAATCAAGAAACCACAATGAATTCAACTTTAAGCAAAATGAGCATGATAAAGAAAACAAAATGATATATTAAGGAAACTAAGAAACATCTTGTTATGCTTTCTTTGTACAAAATCTATCTCTAAATATGTTTGCGTGTATACTTAAGTAGATGTAATAGAATCATAAACAATATCATTGTCAAAGTCACACTCAAAAAATAAGAACAATGACACAAACCAAAGGACATGGACGTTAAAAGGGAAAATACAAAAATTGAAATCAAAAAGCAAATGAAAAAATTAGAATTTATTTTTATAACTAATACGTAAATACGACTGTTTATGTTTGCGTACAATAAAGTCAGGGTGTATGACAATGTTAAACAGAGAAAGGACAACAAACAACAGGGCATACAACCGAAGACAATAACAATATACTAACTAAAAACAATATTTCAAGCTCAAGGCTTTTTTGTGGCAAAATAAAATCTCAAGGTAATAAACCAACACGACTACAATGCCACACAAGTACCAATTTCTAAAAGTTCGAGTAGTTGTGCATTTGATAAGTGGGCACAACATGAACGGTGGAAACAAAATTGCTTTAATATATTATAAAGGAAAAGCTTGCAGTTGTTTTAAAATATTTGCTTATTGTTTTTAAATAAATATTTATTTGTAGAATGCTATTAAAGTAATATTAAATAGGAGTGTTTATAATAGGTACCATTATAAAAAAGTATTTTGCATTAAAGAAAGTACCACCAAATTACTTTAAAATACTTGTTTATTATTTATATATAAGTAAATATAATGTTTAAGTAAAATGCTTATGAAAGGTACTTTTATAGAAAAGTTCTTTGCATAAAATTATATGCCCATTGAAAATTTGATTTTAAGAAAAAAATTATTTAAAATTATTTATCACGAAAAAAAGTAGCCTATTTTTTAATAAAACCCTTTTATTAAAGGTGCTTTAAAACAAAGTTAATCTCAGAAAAGCACGTATTTACTAAAATATTGAGTTTTGTAAAGCTTATTTTTTATTTAAAGTGCCTTTTTAAAAAACTTAATTTTATTAAAAGTACCTTTTACAAAATATTTTAAATTACTTCCTATTGGACACATTTTACAAAAAGCTCTTTTGATAAAAGGTATGTTTTTTAAAAAGTACCTTATTAACAGGTACTTTTTTGCACCTCATGGAAAGGTACCTTTTTGCATTGAAATTATAAAAAAAACTATTTCGTCATAAAAACTTAAATCATGACAGTTTATAAAAAATAATGTTTGACAAGTGTCTTTTATATAAAACCTTCAATAAAAACTACTTAAAAAAAAGAACTTTATAATATTTTTATAATTAGCTTTTGTAAAATTATTTATCATAAAAAAGTAGCAAATTTTTATAAAAATTCCTTTTATTAAATGTGCATTTAAAACAAAGTTACTCTCAGAAAAGCACATATTTAGTTAAATATTGCATTTTGTAAGCCTTATTTTTTAATTAAAATGACATTTTTGAAAAATTATTTGGTAAAAAGTACCTTGTACAAAATATTTCAAATTACTTGTCCTATTAAGCACACTATATGAAATTTTCGTGTAACAAAAATCAATTTTGACAAAAAGTATGTTTTATAAAAAGTACCTTTTTTAAAAGTACTTTTTTGCAATGTACCTTTTACAAAAATTTAAATCTTTTTAAAGTATCACAAATAAAGAATTTAGTTTTATTCCACTTTAAGAAAAGCATTTTTGTGCTTTTTTAGTCTCAATCGTCTTAAGTGCCTTTTAGCATTTACCTATAGGAAAAAGCGTATCCTTAGCAAAAATTTAGTTTTGTTTAATTTTTTCAAAGGGACTGACATCTTTAATTTTAAATGATTAACAGCTTTTAGTCAAAGGCATCCTGTATATCACGTTTAATAAAAAGTATATTTCAGCTTTGTACTTCCTTAAGAAAAACTTAGTTTTTTCATTTTTTTAATGAATGTCAGCCACAAGTAAAAATTTATAAATTTTTCTTACGTTTTAAATACTTTTATTCGCAATCATTTCGCTTGATAATTTTTAGCTATAAGAAATTTAAAGAAATAAAAAAAATTATGATACTTTTACATTCATTTTCTTATTTATTTTTTATTCGTTTTTTAAAAAGTATTAAAATTCAAAAATTTAACCAGGTGTTGCTGTACAACTTATTTAAATAAAACGCTTCCCTGCTCCACTGTGCAGTGTTTGATAAATTACTGAAAAGTTATGCAGAAACAAAATGTGACTTTTGCAGGGATGTTTAACATTAAATGAAACATACATTCAAATTCTCATAATTCACAAGAGCATTTTATACTCAATCAACTATTTAATGCCTTCATAAATAATATATTTTCTGCCTTCTGTATTTATATACACGTTTGTATAAAGTTTCAGTATTTTATATTTATTTTTTTTTTTTAGCCTTTGCTTCCGTATCAACTGTTACAAAAGAACTATTAAGGACAGTGTTAAAAATGCTATTGAACAAAAATGTTATTCATGTGGGAGGTTGAAAATTGGTTTCTCAACATTATTTGTAATTTTTTCACCGCACAATGTCATGTTTAAAAAGCAAGGACAAAATTAACAAAGTAAAAAGGGACAACAGAATTAAAAAGTTTTTTTTTACCACCAGCAATGCTGTTAGCTATGGATTTTTGTACCGAGGAGAATATTAATAAACTTTAAAAAGGAAAAAATTTTAAAGCAGAATTAGTAAAGCCGTTCGATTAAACTGTTAAAAAATTTTTTGGTATTTTTGTCATTTTCAGCAACAACAAACAGGAAATCACATTTCTAAACTTCCACGAAAAAAATACATAAATTCGTATGTAAATTGATATTTTCAGCCAGAATTTGTAACCATGTAATCATAACTTTTGCCTTGCGACGACAGCTTGTTTGCTGGTTCCGCTGACCATTCAATGCAGTTGGCCAAGCCAACTTCTCATTTTGGTGTCTGTAATATTTAAGTAGATTTCCAGCTACATTTGATTTTTTGCCTGCTGTTGTTTTTGGCCAAGTGTTGTGTACATCCGCCTGGTTTCAATTTGCAGGTGTTCAAGTTGCTGTCGTTACTCCCAAAGGTTTACGGTTATTCATTTGATATACTCTCGTTTTTTTGTTCTTGAAAATTATTGTTTTTCCATAACGACTGTGTTGAGTTAATTGTGTTGTAATTATTGATTTAAAAAAAAAACATTTATGGAGATTAAATTTAATTCCTTTTAAAGCATATTCCTCAGAGTTTATTTAAGAGAGAATTTTAGTATTTTCAATATAAAGAACAAAAATGTTGATTTGAAAAATTTTTTTCCAATTTTTTGATAAATTTGTGAAACCGTTAGAAATGCCAATATTTTATAGTTTTGACATAAACAGATAAAATGTTCAAAAATATATTTTATCACTTTTTAAAACGATGTATTTATTTAATAAAAGTTACAAAATGTAAAATTAAAATTTTATGAAACATCCAAGTCTGTTCTGAAAGTCACGTAAATTCAAATCACGAACGGTTTTAAAATCCCGCAGACGATCTTTTGCTGTTCTTGCAACGTGATTTTCAATTTCTCAGCGTGGTTTTAATTTTTCAAAAACAGGAGAAAGCGGCAGATTTTTTAAATTTGTGTTGTGTTTTTTTTTATATTTATAATTAAAATATTATTAGTAATATAAATAAGTTAAAATGCGTGGAGAAAAAATAAATAAGTGAATGTTTATTTGTTGTAATACATGTACTTTCAGTAAGTTATTACAGCTGATCGAAGGGCTTAAAATTTGGCGTCAAATAAAAATTGAAAATATGAAAATTAATGCAAAAACTTTATTTCATATTTTGCACTTAACTTTTTCTAAATATGATACTATAAACATTAGCATAAGTAAGATAAATCTTAAATGACGCTTTTAACTGTGACAATTTGGCAACATTAGAATTATCTTTGAAAACACAAACCAGCTAACTGCTAACAAGAAAGAGGAAATCATGAGCATTACTAAATAAAGCAAGACAATATTTTATAAAAAAGCAGTGTCTTCAAAAATTTATTAATAATTTCGTTTTTATGTGTATAAAATCTAATTTTTTTGCAAAAATAAATAGAAGACATATCGTTTTAAATATATAAAATCATTATTATTATATTCTAAACGAAATAATTAGAAAAAAACGAGCAAGTGATTTCAAATCGGCAGTCATTTTGTTAACCGTTTTAAATCACGTGATTTCAGTATATTTTGTACGCAGAACAGGTTTTTCGTGATTTGAAATCACTTTGACAAAAAGTGATTTGTAGAACAGGGCTGAAATTTTCGAATTTTAATTAGTACACATTCTGTGTAATTTTCACATGTTTGACTATAAGGCTTCAAAATAAATCCATGCCCAGCAAAAAATTAGATATTACCTTAAAAAGTATTCGCCATATAATGACTTACTTTTGTGATTGCCATATTTTTGTTACTCGCTTACAAAACACATTATATTAGTTTCCAAAAAAGGAAATAGTTATGGAACTAGTTCTTTATGTTAAAAGAGAGTACCGTACTAATTGTACTCATTATTTCCTACAATAATTAATCTAATCGATTATCAGTAATTGATTATAAAAGTCTCATGCCTTGTTAAAATAATTAAGTTGGCAATCTAGTTGGGAAGTACTTCTGCCAAAAATGTTTAATTCCACACTCGATTACCTTTTCAAAATATTTTTGCTGGGTATAAGTCAAATAGCGTCACGAAGTTTAAGTGCAAAAAAGGTATAACTAAGTTTGTCATTTCATTTGTAATTTCTAAAATATTCACTTCGGACCCCATAAAATATATATATATATATATATATATATATATATATATTCTAAGTTGAAATCAACTTTGCAAAGGAACTTGATGAGCTACATAGACCAATCGATCAGACATAGTTTCGAAAATTTTGCCATTAAAAAATCAACAAGATCGGTCTATGTCCTTCGAGGTCGCGGGAAAAACACCGCGCCTGTCTCTTATTTTTCCATATCATTTGGAACAAATCTAGTTTAGAGAAATATATAGAGCGATAGAAAATTAAAAAATAAGAAAATAAAATCAAGTGAAAAATGTTGGCCCTTGCCCATATTTTCCAAGTTATGGGCCTCTGAAAAGTACTACTACTTTCTATTATTAAGAGCTATAGCGAAACCAAATTTCTTTTAAACTTTTATTTGAAGTTTGATGTATAGCCAAACAAATATTAAATAAAAAATTTTTAGATTGTTCTTTTTTAATGGAACCAAATTAGAAGCATCACCTTTCAATTAAACAAACCAACAAAATTCTTAGTGGGTTCAGAAATAAATGAATTTTACGTGCACAAACTTAAAAAATGCAGACCAGTTGTTACTCGTCTTCATTTTACAATCCGGTTGAATAAATTAATTGTGGTAACTGCTAACCAATGATTATATTTAAAATTCTTTTTATCATATGATTTAACAGAAGAGGTCTATGCCAACACACCTATAACCATCCTTTCATTGAAAGTGAAAGTTAAACCAGGTATCAAGTAAATTAAGCGGCGTTTAACCATAAATAATCGTAGAATACTTTGACAAAATTACATATATTTGTCAAAGTATATAATTACTTTATAAAAATAATGATCGGTTGTTGTTTACATTTATGTACATATTTCTTTGTAATCGATGGAAGTAAAAAAACATATTTTATGTAAATTTTCGTATCGACTTTTATGTAACATTTCCTAAATCATAACGAAATTCCCACAAAAACTTTTGACGTTCCTACATATATATGTTTTTCCAGTTCTTTGTTTTTCTGTTGCTTTAAAACAAAAAATATATTTTTTTAAGTCTATTTTTTATTTTCTAATGGCCCTATATGGTGCGGTAAAAATTTCTTTCCCAACTACAATATAAAATTTATATTTTTAAAACTTATTGCCTTAATCTTTTTAAATTACTATACCCAGGCAGAAAAATTGAAGTTAAGAAAAAAATTCAGTCCTAGAACAACATATATTTCGGTTTCATGGTAACACTAAGCCGTAATCAAGGCGAATAAATATTATTACTAAAATATTTGTCACGATTAATAAAGAGAACAGAGAAAAAAGCTTTGGGTTGTATGTAGACTTCTTCTAGACAAATTAATATTGATTGATTAGAAATGTTTCTTGTATTCCTATTTATTAAATAAAATGCTTGAATAGATGATGTTTACAATGTATACAACTTAAGGCATATAGATGCAAAAAATGCTGATGACGGCTATAGCGATAGAAAAAATGCTGCATTACACTTTGTTGGTGTTCAATTCTTTCTAATTTCTATTAAAACGAATACAGACATTTTTGAATAATGTTTCTTTTTTAATAAATTTATATACTAAAATATAGGTGAACATAAGCTGTGACGTATATTACGCACATATATTTCTAATGCCGGTTTTTAATCGCTAGTTTTATTCTATCGATCTGGCCACACTTTATTTATTTGTAGGTAGATATACGCTGTAAGATTAATGCAATAAACACAATCAAAGGCTACCGACCATCGACTACCGACTACAAAGTAGCTGGCTACAAAAATAGCCAAGTCGCCAGCTACTTAATTCTTTTAACGACCATCGACCACTAACTACAAAAAATAAACATCGGTTTTGACATATGTATTAAAGTTGACCAAAACAAAACAAACTTGATTTTTTTAAGTGAATTT
Organism: Gymnosoma rotundatum; assembly: GCA_916610165.2. Lineage (NCBI taxonomy): Eukaryota > Metazoa > Arthropoda > Insecta > Diptera > Tachinidae > Gymnosoma > Gymnosoma rotundatum. The sequence continues at coordinate 46,715,000 of OU744336.1, read as the reverse complement.
GTGTAAAAAAAAAATTTTTAAATGTCTCAAGAAAATTTGATTAACTTTATAAGTACTATTGCTAAAATAGTGGAAACAAAGACTTAAGTGTATGAAGTGTCCACGTCCATATTTGCATGTAAATTGAACTAAACATTTACATTAAACAATATAATAAATACATATAAACTGTAAAAATTACTATTATATACTTACCAACTTAAATAAAAAACCCAAAAAATAAATATAAATGAAACACATTAGAAATTGATGAAAAAAGAACTAAATGAGAAAGTTAACAAACAAAAAGAATATGAAAAATGCGCCAAATAAATAGTAAATGAAAAATGTTAACAAATGAACAGATGATTATTATTTTTCAATGGTGCCACTGTAAAAGTTTTTTGCGTTTTAATAGCGATATTTTTTGTATTGTGTTTTAAAAACCACCATTTCGTGCATTTATTGTATTGGCAGCACTAATCTGTTTTTTGTAGCCAAGAAAAATAGAAATAAGCCTAAGTTGGCTACGGGCTACAAAAGTAGCCGTGTAGTCGGTAGTCGTGTAGCTGCTAAAATAATTATTCTCATAAGCACGCATGTATTCTAATTTTGACATCTTGTAGTCGATGGTCGGTGGACATGATTGTGTTTATAGCCACAGTTGCTTATTCATTGTATCACTAATAATTCTCAATCAGTAGGTATTTTAGTTGAATAACTATGCCAGGTTTGGAAGGTATGGGGACGGTTCAAAGTAGATAGGAATCTACCATACTGCCATCCCTAAATTAGCGCGTAAGACGTAAAGCAATGTAATTCATAGCTTTTGCGCTGGAATGTCATCCCGAAATAACAGCGTCAACTTTGTGTCGTTAACAGTAATGTTAACTCATTTTATTTTATAAAACCCGCTGTATAAAAATAAAGAAGAGATAAAACCGCTAGATTGCCATGAAAAAAAATAAATTGCCATTACTTTTCAATCATAACAAAACAAACCTACAAGCAGCCAACTTCACTTCCTAACACACTGTCAAAATTGGATTTTCCAATTGCAAAGCGTTGACGCCGTGCTATTTGGGGATGCTTCATACATTTTGTATGTACATGAGAAATTTTGACAGTTATATTGCGCTTTACGCGCTAATTTAGTGTCGGCTTCGGCTGACTGTTTTCCACAGCGGTTTCGACTGTTTTCCATAAAGGTATCGACTGACTGTTTTCCACAGCGGCTTCGGCTGAATGTTTTATACAGCGGCTTCGGCTGTCTGGTATTTTTAGTTAAGTTAGCATTGTAAATATTGTAATATATTTTATAAGACTTTGGCGATCATAAAGATGACCATCACCTGCTGCTACTCCGACTTAGTTTAGTACACCGAGAAGGCAAAAGTATTCGACGAGGATTTCTGACCGACTTCCCGTATGAAAACGAACATTTCCGACTAAATTCATTATTATCAATGCTGCTATCCGTATTAAGCCGAAAACTCCCGATTGATACTACCGATAGATTTCAGTATCATACGAACTTTCAGGAATAAAAGCCGAATGCTATCGACTGATTAAACTAACTACTATAAGCCGAGTAGTCCTGACTGATCAACGTAACGCCATAGCTGTTAGTAGCGTTACCGAAGTAAATAATTGTATGTATCAATAGAAGTGGAAAAATTCAATCGAGTTATAGCTTGAGGAGCTAGACAACCCTGTCTAGCTCCGCCGACGACAATTTCCACGTTACAAAGCCAAAAAAAGTTATTAAAATTGAATATTAAAAAAACAGAAACAAAAACAAAAAATTCTTTAAGAGCTGTTTGAAAATCACAATTTTTTTTGCCAATTTAAAAAGTCTCTGTTTTACAAGGCCTAAAAAAATCTTCCCATGAGTCTAACAATGTAAAAAATATAAGTGTTTTGCTACCACCGCAGACAAAATACTAAGGATTTTCCATTTTCATATAAGTTTCCATTATATTATCCTGTCCTTTGACTAAAAGATTATAAAAATTTACAATATTGAAAAATAATCTTTTTCTTTATTAGAAATTTATTGAAATTTAAATTTAAAATTTCTTTTAAACTTTGTTAAAACTATAAAAAATGTCTTTCTATCTAATTTCGAAACTTTTCTTTTATCTTTCATTACAGTTTGCTGCAACATTGCTAACAAAGGTAATTTCAATTCTAAAATAAAAATCTTTAAACATGAACGAGCAATCAAATGTATATGAATCAATACAGTTTTCTATTTTTTCATTTTTAACAATGCAAACATAAACCTCATAAACTTGTACTTGGGATTGATATTTGTATTTCCCAAGGATTTTAATTTAAAAAAAAAATATCTTATAAGTTTTATCTTTATTATTTTTTTTTTTAACCAACTTTTTCCTTTTTTACTATTTCAATTATTTTTCAATCACTTTTGCGTAATCTCACAAATCAGCTACGACTATTGTAATGATTCTCATTTGGGTCTTATTTTCTTTGCACTCTTTCTGTTACATCTTAAAGGGAGATAATACAAAGAGCAAAATCGAAATAAAAAACTCGTAGGAGGATTTGAAATAAATACAAAAAAAAAACATGTCCACAAGCTGTCATTGCCATTGTCATTGCAATTGTGAATGGGAAATTTTTATTTGTTTTAACTTTCGCCCTGCATATTTGAGTATCATAGAGAAAGTGATTGTGAGTGGGAGGTAAGAATAAAAAAAGTAGTACTTTTGTCAAGGGAATTGGTTATTGAGAGCTTGGGCCAAATTTGTAAATATTCTAAAAGACTCACATCTATATACTTCCCAATTGACTAGCATGCACTTGATACAGACACTTTGTGTTTTAAAACCAATACAGATTCAATTTGATTTAAACTTTTATTCATTTATTTAATTCAATTTACAAATACAACAATAGAGTGCATTATACCACGCCAGTTTCATTCCTTTTACATTTTTTCTTATTTTATTATATTTTAGTTTTGGCATAATGCCAATATATGAGAATCGAAATGTAAGTGGCTTATCTATTAACGTATAATGTGAATTTCATTTCCTTAAAGTTTACAACACAAAATTTAATAGAATAAAACATTTGGTTTGATACGAAACTCTCTAATAAATAAATAAAAAATTTTTAAAGTTTAATTTTTAGTGATTTTAAAATCATTAAAATATTAAAAATAACTAAACACTCATTGCTTTGAAGACTTAATTCTCAGAGTATTAGATGATGAGGAGCTCTATTTTTTTAATTTTTATATAAATTTATTACTAGCTGTCCAACCTGCAACTCAAGCTCGTCAATTAATTTTCAAAAAAAAACTTTTTTTCATGCTATTTTCTATTTATTATTCCAACGTGCTTTCATCCTCAATAATCAATATCGGTGATTTAAATATTAAATCAGGATAATAAATAAGAAATAGCACAAGAAATAATTTTTTTGAAAATTCATTAATTCAATGTAAAATTCCCGTTGTTTAGTTTAATAAATTATCGTAGTGTTTTGTGATTTTTTAGTTTTCATTAATTTTCATCTATATAAAAAAAGACGAAAAAAGTCAGCCGTATACAGTGGAGAAAAAAAATAGAATCATTGTTGGTTATTCTTGTTTTTGCTTAAACTTTGGTTTTTGTCTTTTCTTATTGTTTGGCAAAATCTTTAGTTTATTTTAAATGTTTGTGATAAGTTTCCTGAAGAGCTTGGTAAGCGGTAGCTAAATGTCCATCGAGATGTGCTTTCATCCTCAATTATCAACATCGGTGATTTAATTATTAAATCGGGATAATAAATAAAAAATAGCACGAAAAAATTATATTTTTGAAAATTAATTAATTTAATGTAAAATTCCCGTTGTTCAATTTCATTTAAGCTCGTTAATGTTTAAGGTTCAAAAAAATCATTTTGTGAGCAGTGATAAAAACCCTCCAGGAACAAGTTTGATTTACCTGCAAAGTGTTGCTTACCATATATGGACCATCTTTTAATTTTCAGCTTTATCTTTTACTTATTTATTTTTAAAAATTTAAGGTGTACAACAGACAAGGCCATATTCGTCAAAATCAAGGCCTTTAATTTTTAATTTAATTGTTCACATTTAATTTTGTAGAGGAAATACTTTTAGAAACTCTGTGTAAATTCTAAATGTCTGCCTACCACGTTTGGTAAACTAAAACCACGTACGATAAAATCACGTTACTATAGGAACACCCTTTATTTTTTTCTTAAATTTTTTAATTTTTCGTACTTGTTTGTTAGCAGACAACAAAAATAAAAACCGTTAAAGTCTTTTAATGCGACTTGAAAATGAAATCACTATTGAGACACCCTTTAATTTAATGTGTATTTTTTTATACTTGTTATTATGGCTGGCATAGTTTTGCCTATCATAGTTAAAAATAACAATATTTTTATAAATATCATGTCACATTTGGTACACCCTTTAATTTTTAGTATTTTTATTATTGCGTCTAAGGTCTTTTACCTTCTGAAGTCGAACTGTTACGGTTCCAAAGATAAAGGACTGAACAGACATATGGACATCGTTGCCCTTTCGCTAAGGATCTATAATTATAAACGTTCGAAGATAAAGACAAATTGCAATGTAAGGTTCCATCGGATTCTTATGGTGCTTTTTTGCAGATTTAATTTTTCAAAATTGTATTACGTAGTGGCTGAAAAGGTTATAACATCTATAAAAACTCCACCTCTAAAAAATACAACGAAAAACTGTATAAATCCTAACAATCGGTTTATTCACTGGGCATTGAAAGACCTGCCGTATGTCGGCAAAAAATTACACTCAAAAATTAAATAACTTTTTAAACAGTAATCGTCTGATAGGGCTGAAACCAATGGTACCGTTTAGATTTGAGCAGTTTCTATTAAAATTCTGAAAAAGCCGCTGGTATTAAAATATGTATTTCAAATGACACAAATGACACAACAAACGCAGAAAAAGTAACAAAAGCTTTCAAATGAAAAATGTTATTGAGCGGATTTTTCAAATTTTCCCAAACGGTTTTTTGGTAACCGTCTTATAGTTTCCCACTAGTATTCGAAACAAATTATCGATTATTACTTTTGTATATATTTAGTTTCCAATTTGTTACAATATTCCTATTAACCTTGATATTGTAAGTCGAATTAGTTTTTAATCAGAAATCATACCCCTTCCCAAGAAGAGAAAAAGGTCAAAATGATGTAAGTTATATCTAAACCAGGAAAGGGCAACCGTTTTGTAATAACGGCCAAACTTAAAAACAACCAAATTTAAACGGGCCATTAACATTGATATTTTAGGTTAATGGAAATTATGTTTTCATAAAACGGTGAAGAAAATTTTTAAAAGTTGAACAAAAATAAAATGTTTCTGAATATATATTTTTAATACTTTTTATTACGGCATTGTAACATTACAAAAAATTAATTATAAGTAGTATAATTATATTGATGAGGAACTTACCACTGCTAATTTATGGATTAGGTACTTATGTCTAGTTCAATTTCAGTAGCAGGAACTACTAAGCTAATTCCTAAATTATCGTCTGTAATTCGCAATCTATATTTTGATTTTAAAAAAGTCATTATCGAAAAAAAATGTTCGCATTTATATGTGCTCCTAAACAGTAAAATATTTTTTTTGTGCATTATGAATTCATTCCGGAAATATGTGAGCAAAAAATTTTTTATAAAATTCAATTTTTGATAATTCCATAAATTTCATTTTAAGATCCATTCTTTCTCGCAGTTCAATTAATTCTAACTTCAAATTTTCAGGAGTTTTGGTCACATCTGTTAACAAAAATTTAATTGAACATACATCAAAATTGCATTCTTTACTGCAGAAAGCAATTAAACTCTCTTCAAATTGCTGATGCAAAGCAAAGACTGTTTAATTTTGTTATTTTGTATCTTCGTTTGAATACAAGAGAAAAGAATATAATTTTTTTTCTTAGTTTTCTTTTGTTTTTTGTCACTGCTTAAGGGCCGGCCACCATATAAGTTTTAATATATGTTCGCGGGACGCAGTTTATGTGCACGAGGGCCGCAGATGGCCAGCGGGCCGCAGTGTGCCCACCCCAGATCTAAACTATTTTATATAAATATTTATATATAAACATTAGTTACAACAACATAAAGCAAAAAAAAAAACAAAACTGCACGTGTATTAAAAGTTTTTTCTTCCTGTTAGATTGCGTTTTTTCTAACAACTTTTCTTTAACTTTTTTGCTTTACTTTATAAAAGTTATTTACAACAGCCACTACAGCAATAATAAAAAATAGAAAAAATACAAAAATAAGAAACAAAACTAATTTAATTCTTTAAAAAGAATTAAGACAAACTATTTCAAACAAAAATCATTATATAGAGTTACGCTTGAAAGAACTTAGACAGCAACGCAAAGTAGAAAAAAAAATAATAAAAAGCAACAACTTAAATCTGAACATGAATTGTTAAAATGTAGACAACCACTTTCTCTATACTTTTACTTTTTTAGTTTTCTTTCTTTCTTTTCTATTTATTTTAAATTGTTTTTTTTTTTGGCAGCTAAATCGCTTGATTGTAGGTAGCAGTATAATGTATGTTGATTTTGCTAATGTATGTATGTATGTGTGTGTGTGTGTGTGTGTGAAAGAAAAACATGTCATGTCTTTTAATGTGAACTCTTTAAATTTTTGTAATGGTATTGATTTTTATTCTCTCATTGCTTTCAATTACACAACATGATGAAATATTTTAGAAGTTATGAATTTAACGCAAGTGGGCTTTAAATATATGTACACTGACAAAAATAAGAATACAATGTAAAAATGCAATATAAAAAATGTGTTGTTTTTGTAGTTTTCTCAACGAAAGCTGAGGCAAAATTAAAAGTAGTAGAGTTTTATATAATAATTATAGCTATTGCCCTTAAATCTAGAGCAAACCAATTATAAATTGTATTTTTGACCGAAAAAAAAATATTATTGAAAAAAAAAATAACCAAACCAGCCAATTTCGAGTTGGCCACACAATGGGTTTCGTACCATATACGCGTTATATTTTTATTATTTGTTGTTGTATGATTTTATTCATTTTTACTGGTCCTTATAGCAGATGTAGCAAATATACTCTGTCCAAATTTTCAGCGTGTACCTCTAACGACTTAAAACCTAAGGCCAAATTCGCCTAAATCGCGACCCCTTTAAAAACATGCTTTAATTTTTAGTTAGCTTGACGAAGTATCACATTTTTTTTTCTATCTGAGGTCGTCTTTTCTTTAAATAAATATTGAATTTATTCAAAAGCTCAGAATGATATTTCACGGTAATCAATAAGGTTTTAAGGTAATCGATATGACTGACACCGCGTGCATTACAAAAAAAAAATATGGTCATGATTTTGTTGGCCTAATGTTTTGGGTATTCTTTGGCCTTTGATGCACTGTGATGTTCCATGTTTCAATCACAGTTATAAAATTTTGCAAAAATTTTGCTTTGCGCACAAATATAGCCTTAAGAAATCTTTAATACTTTTTCATATCCACATATTCATTAAAGTTCTTTATCATTCCATGGATTTAATTTACTATTTCTGGTATAAATACATATTTTTACCTAATGTTTGTGGTTATTTATGCTGATAGGAGCACAAGCGATCTTAGGAAAATGTGTTTTAACCATTAATGTTAAAAAGTGCCCCCATAGTTGATGTAATTTGATATATATGGCAAAACTGTTCAACAGTTGTAGACAGACGATGGAAATTTACTAAGAAACTGTAAGTCTTGCATAACAAGTATAAAATTTAGATTCGGAAATTGGAGAGTGTCCCATTAGTTTATTTAATTTGATGTATGTAACCAAACTTTTGAACGGTTATAGACAGTGACTGGGAATGTGCACGAAACCTTTACTCCTGAGCCCGCTACGATAAGAAGTATTAAATTTGAATTTAAAAATTAAAGGGTATTCCCATAATTGATGTAACTTGACCTATATGGACCTATTTGGTAAACTATTGTATGCAATTACTTGAAAATTAGCAAAAATGTCTTCTGCTTTGTTTGGTATCATAGAAAGTATAAATATTTAAAATTATATATTAAAGGGTGTTGATGTATATAGCGAAATAGTTGTTGACAGACAGTTGTAGACAGACGGCTTAAATTAACAAGGAGCTATATTGCTACGTTCGCTTTAATAACAAGTATAAAATTGAGATTTGGAAATAAAGAAGTGTCCCAATATTTAATGAAATTTAATGTGTGTGGCCAAGCTTTTGAATCGTTATAGATAGGAAGCCAAAATATGTTTTGAAGTCGTTTTATTTTTATGGTTTTTTTCGAGCATTGCTGGCTGTATGTTACGCAACAACATTAACTTCAGGTCGGCCAACAGAAGATAATCTAGAGGTGTCAAACCGGTTGATCTGAGAAGCCAAATGACAGGTCCAATTCTCCAAATACAAATTTCGTCAAATTTTTATTTTAAAAAGTCGATAGTTGCGAGAGGCGTACAGTATGTATCGCCGTCATTTTAATACCAGGTCTCGCCCGGAACAATGTCAATCATATTTTCAGTGCAGTACCAATCTCCATCAATCATAACGGGAGCTCTGACCTCATTTAAAAAAAAAATAATGTTCACTGATGCCACCAGCGTTTAAACCGCATCAAACGTTGCATGTTTCTGGATGTAACAAAGTCTGCAAGTTTTTTTGTAGAATAATTTCACTCTATATGAAACAATGACGTTTATTTCATTCTGCCTTTATTTCATTTCTTTGATTTTTTTTATTTTTATTTTTTCTAAATAGAATTTAAACTGTTCCACTTCCCTTAAGGTCAAAAAATTTTGTGCTTTGAATGGCTGCAAAAAAATAATAATAGGCGCAGCTTTCAAAAGGCTCTCGCCAGTGATCTACTAATGTCGTTTTAATCGATCAGCAGAAAGAAGGGAGCAAAGAAAATAGAAAAAGTCAAACAATTATTAAATAACCCTCGTAAATTAATTATTTAATTGTCCTTGTCATTTTATAATTTGTTCCTTTTTTTCCTTACTGAAGAAATTCTGCGATCGTTCTCTTAAATACTTTTTTACAAACATTTTACTTTAAGTGTATTTACACCCACACATATTTTTTTGTACCGAAGAGCAACTAAAAGCAGCCTTGAAATCTTCAACAACTGCTGCATTATTGAAAAAAAATATACGTACATATAAAATAAAAAAGAAACGAAATAAATAAAAAATTGTTAACTTATTTTTTCATTTGGCAGAGTTTTGAGTAAATAAAATGCTGTAGATGCATTTTTACCCTTTAGACTTTAGTTTTATGTATTCAACATTTTTCTACAAATAGACTCAGACATGCACAAGCGGATATATTTTTAAGATTTACATTTGGGACCGCTATGCACATTTAAAATTTGTTGCTTTCTCATGAAGAGGCATTAGAGGTTTTAAGGAGTGCAGTCAGTTGAAACTGAAATGACACAAAAGAAGTGGTGAAGAGAAAAGTGAATATAAATTTAATTTATGGGTGATTTATTGCATAAATGATTGTTTTGAAGAACTCTTGTTTTGCAGAACTCTCTCAAAATGTAAGCAAAAAATATGTTCACTTTTACAATAAAATTATCAGATAATTGTAAAAGAGTTTCTGTCACACTCAGATAGAAATACTTTTTAGGATTTTGGTAAATATTTTTAAACTTTACGACAGCTGTTAACATTTTTATAAATAGTTTAACTCTCACTAAAGTCCTTGATGCAAAAGTGGAGAAGTAGATATGTACTCTGATTATATTTGAACAAAACTGCGTGGGAATAATTTGGGCATTAGGATATTTATGAAAATGAAATTGCGCAAGGAACCGGTCAAATCTGGAAATGGCTGGGGGGATGTAAACGCCCCGCAAAGCATTTTTTAAATTTCTGTTTATTGTAATAAATTCTAGGAAATTTTAAATACTCATTACTGTACAATTCCTTTTGATGTTAAGATCATGTTATTTTTTTGAAACAAAATGCTGCCCTGCTCTTGTTTAACTAATACTAGTCCTTACGTAAAGTGCACTACTTTTACTGCTGTCATACAATATGTTACAATTGTCATTTTAGTACAAAAAAAATTTAATCTTTTTTCATAAGCTCTTACATATTTTTTCAGCTTTTTCTTTCTCGGCACTTGTCAAATCATGCGACTTATATGTGGATTTATTTCTTTAATATAAGTTTTTTCATATTTTGCATAGAAGCACGACTATGATGATGATAATATGACGAGAATGTTAAATTTGGATTCTTATTTCTAATATTTCATATTATCTTTAAAAGAAAAACTTTGGAATATATATACTCATAGTTTACATAAGTAAAATTGTTATTCATTTATTGCAATATGTGCAGTTGTTTCCAAAAAACCATTCTTCCATTCATTCAGACATTTGAAGAAAATCTTTCTAATAGGAATAATTGTTGAAAACTATTTGCTGAATACATAAGAACTTATTTCCTAAGGAATAATAAAATAAAATTTTATTTATTTCTAAAATGCATTTTTCTTTATCTTTAATGATACAATTGAGATTTCAAATTAAATTTATTCTTCAAGTTGAGAGAAACTTTTTCAATAAAGATTTATTTTAAATTATCGTAGGGAGTTTTTATTCATGTGTTTGGATAAGTATAAATGCATGTAAACGTGTGTATTCTGCATAATTAAATTGAATTCAAGTGAATCCTTAAGAAGGGTTAGTGACTTTAACAGCTTTAAAACTAAATACTTGTTAGACTCAGTAATTAATGAAAATTTCTGTAAGTATCCGTCGAATAATGACTCTGTTACCAAGCTCTATTGAAAACTTTTCTTTTCATACTACTCAACAAAATTAAACTTTTTTAAATTTATAATGACAACAATATTTTTGCAAAGTGTTATGACAATCTGACTACAAAACCACTTATTAACCAAATCAAGTCATTTATTATAATACAAAAATATTTGACTAATAATTAAAGAAATAAAAATTATTTTCTATTTAATAAGCCCTTTTAAGTTTTCAAAATAATAATATTGTTTTAATATTTAAATAAATAAATAAAATTACACGCAAGGCGACGCGCCTTACTATCTTCTTCACAAAAATCAGTTTGATATTAGAACAGCATCTACTGTGATGTGAAGAAAAATGTATAAAAAAATAAAAATAATCACCCTTATTCTAGTTGTCAGCGTCATCGTCGTCGTTTTAATATCACGACCAGAGAACTGCAAGAGTGTCTGTTTTTAATACTCTAAGTATACTCATCTTAAATGCGGTTGCGGTGTGATCGCCACCGCATTTCTTAAGTGCGAGTATTTACTATACCCATTCCATTTGAGTATAAGTGTCTACCATACTCAAGTAAAATGTTTGCGATGCTGGCTTTACTTTATTCGTACTCATACTCACAACAACCACCAATAGAGAGAGATTTTAACGTGTGTAGTAAGAGGAAAACAGAGTTATCAGATCAGAATTATTAAATCAAACACAATATCAAAAGTCGCCAATGTCTAAATTAGCTAACATACATACTTCTTTGAAATTTTGAAAGTTTATTAAATATATAACAGAAAATAAATTTAATAGAACCCGTAAAATTCGCCATATTTTTATTTATTAAAAACACAACAAAAGTTTACTAATAGCTCAAGAATAGTTCATTGTTTATTATATTATGTTTTTGTTAGGGTTTTTTTAAGTCACACAGAAGAGAAATTAAAAAATTCTATTCGTTAAGCAAATAGAATTTTATAATTAATAAATAGGTATAAAAGCAATAATTATATTTAACAAAATAAAATATATAAACTAAAAACTTTATTTTATTTATCATTATTTATGAGGAATTAATATATTACATCAGCGTATATACAGTTTTGTTAAAACTAAAAAATTAAGTTATTTTCCTTTTATTCACGGATTCATTTTATCATTTTGTTTTCCTAAATACCGTTAGTACGAGTAGCACGTTTATGACAACAAGGCGCATAAACTGAAAATAATTATTCATAAAAAACAGCAACAAAATAAGTATACCTGCTTTAAATAGTGTACAAAAGCTGTGCCTTTAAGCGGTTTTTATTGCATTTTATTCATTAAATATGTGTTGTGTTTCATACCTATGAAAACGGTTATTGTCTGTTTTTCTGTTTATAATGTTTAAGCAATAGATTTGATCAAATTTTGTTTTTTTTTTTTTTATTGTTTATAAATATATCTGCATACAATGCAGTATTTCACAATACGGCAGTAAAAAACTTTAATAGGGTAAAAATGTGGCAACGTTGCTTACAAATAAAGAGAATTAAAAAATTCTCGCGTACGAGTATAAAAAATACTTAAAATTCTGATTGCGATATTTTTGATACTCGTTTTTACAAGAATGGGTAAAATAAACACCGCAACTTTTTATTGCGGTGTTTAAAATACTCGAGTATGAAAAGTATAGAGTATGTATAGAGTAAGTATGCGGTGTACTCATGAGTTGCGGTGTACTCGTGCAGTTCTCTGATCACGACGTCGACGGTTTATCAATTTTTATGAAATGAAAATGCACTTCCCTAATTTTTTTTTTTTGTTAAATTTTATTTGTGTTTTATACTTTTATGGTAAAATATTTTCTATAAGTGAAGAAAATTTTTATTTAATTGATGATGGAAGCTCGAAAAAACAAAAACTTGTTTTGGAAAAAAAACCTCTTAGGTAAAATGGCAATATTTTTAATTTGCCGAATCGCAAGTATCTACATATGTTTTTCCTGTTCCTGGCTGTGCTTCTGCAGTAAATCAGTTTGATTATTTCATGGCCATTTTCTTCAAGAATGTTTGCCACAGCTTCTTCCAGCGGACTGAGTAAAAATTGTTTAAACATTTCGCCGCCAGTGGCTTTACACTCCGTTTTTTTAGCAACCCATTTTTTTTACTTTGAAGTTTACGTTTCGCCATACCTTAAAATTTATTTTTACAATTTTTTATAGTTCCCTATTCGATTCTTAATTTTGTTACCTTTTGCATTCCATCTGCTAATCTTCTAGGCGGTCCAAGAGAATGTAAAATTTTTCCAATTTCTTCCCATTTTTTCTTTAAAATTGCATGAAGCAGTGCCTCTGCGAAAACCCAGTACAAGAGATGCGTTCTTCTGCAATTCTTCCATCAATTTTTCAAGTTGATTTGCATTTGTAAACTTCACTTTTTTAAATTTTTAATGTTATGTTTGCTTTAAATCACTTCCAGCCGTCATGCAAAAAGACGTCGACAAAAAACAGAGTTACGTCAATACAATATCGTCGTGTCAATAACGACAAGTAGAATAACAAATCGAATGCGTCGACACATATCAACATTGATCAGTGAATATTCCTCCTATTCTGATTTATGATATTAAATGTTTAAATAAATAATTTTTACAATGCACACCACATGATGCAGGTATACTAATGTTGATTGTTGCAATTCAAAAAATGCTGCAAGTGTTTAATTTTTTCTGTTTTCTTTTAAATTTAAAGAAAAAACTCTTTCTTAATAAATTTAGAAATTAAAATAAATGTAAACTTAAGACGTATTTAATAACTTTTTTATTATACTACAAAACATTTCCACTTATAAATAAAAACTAAAAATTTAATTAATTTAATTTAATTAATTTTAATTAATTAATTTACTTTATTCGTGCTTGATTCCTTCAAATATAAATGATATGATATTCTCATGAAATATTTATTATTTTAAGCTAAACTACAAAATGAAATGTATTACTGCGGGGAAAGCATATCCATATGGCCATTTCACTACTGCTCAAATAAAGTAAATTAATTAATTAAATTTTGAAAGATTCCGAATAATAAATTTTCATTTTAAAAACTAAAAATTTTTTTTAAAAGTACTTGCCATATAACGACTTACTTTTGTGATTGCTATATTTTTCTACTCGCTTACAAAACACATTACATTAGTTTCCAAAAAAGGAAGTAGTAATGAAACTAGTTCTTTATGTTAAAAGAGACTACCATAAGTAATGGTACTCATTATTGCCTACAATAATTAATGTAATCGATTATCAGTAATTGATTATAAAAGTCTCATGCCTTGTTAAAGTAATTAAGTTGGCAATCTAATTAGGAAGTACTTCTGCCAAAAATGCTTAATTCCACACTCGATTATTTTTTCAAACATTTTTTGCTGGGAAGCTGTTATTAATACATAAAAAATTATGTAATTGAAAAAAAAAAAACTTTTTTAAGATTACCGCTGTATTTTTTCGATAGTGAATTGTATAATTTATTACATTTGAAAATACGAAAATTGTAATTAAAACAACAACAAAAATTGTTTTCTTTATTCAGGCGGATTCTGCAAAGCTTTTAAATTAATTTTAAGATTTTCAATTAAAATTTTTGTAGTTACGTGAAAGAAATGAAAAATGCGTGCAGATCTTTGTTTTTTCAACTGTGCTGATTAATCATTTGTTCATTTAAAGAAACTTAATTTATGCTGAAAATATGTGAAAACAAAAAACGGAAAATTTAAGTTTTGGTCAGGTATCAGGCCAGATAATAAAAATAAAAATGCTGGCTAGAAACGCTGTGCCTCATCTGGGTAAGTAATGTGAGAAATGTGAGTCATCAGTTTTTACACAGGCTGAAATGGAGTTCAACATAAACCTTTTCATTATTTAATATTACAAAACTCTTTATTTACTCTATCTCGCCCTACGAAAAAAAGATAATATTTTTAATGAAAGAAATTTCACACTTAAATTATTGAAATAAAGTACTGAGCATATAATTAATCAAGGTTGCTGCAAATTATGTAATGATTTTCGAATACTTTTTAGAACAAAATCATATTTTCCCAACTTATAAGTTATAACCACAAATATATTTTTAGTTAAATATTCTAATTTGGCAAGTCGCCAAAAGTAATGCATGTTTACTTCTTCATTATACTTTTTACTATTTTTATGGTTGTTTATGTGTTTGCAAAAAAAACACTTAATTACAATCTTATTTCAGGCATAAATATTTTCTTTTTTATGTCCTCTTTTTGCAAACTATTGAAGTTTTTCAAATTGGAAGCAGTTGCTGATTTACTGAAAAATTTATCAATAGAGTTTATTTATTTTTTTTTTAGCACACAAACACACCCAGTAAAGCAGATTGAATAATATTTCATGTGAGCCTGAGTTGAGCTATACTGCGTTTACTGAGTCATTTGCAATATTTTCGAAATTTATTAATAAACAAAACTACGATATAAAATCTGCATCATAAAATAGTTTATTCTTGGAAAAATGAGAAACTTTTTTCTAAATACAACTGAAAATTTATTTCCACATATTTTGTTATAAATTGCGAAATACTTCAATATACTTGGAAGTAATTTCAAAATAGGGAAAACAAATTTAATAACAATGTTTTTAAGGTGTCCAGTATTTTAGCTGGCATATTAGCGAAACCTTACTCAAGCTTAAGGAGAATTAAAATAAAATTAAGATAGCTTGTTATTGCTTTTATGTACACAAAATACAGCTGTTTTGCAAAGAAAGTACATTATTTTTAAGGTAGTTTTGTAAATATTTAGAGAAATTGGTTAAATGCTTTGTAAAATCACTACATTGAAAATTGCTAAAAATATGTTATTTTAAAAAATTAAAGTGTTTTCGCAACCGTTTTAGGAGCAGAAAAATAAACTACCACATTGAGTAACGATATCCGTATTTTATATCAAGTACAATATTTTATTTTTTAATTTCTTAAATCTTAAAGCATCCCCGCAGTTTTTGTTTTTTCAACTGATTTACTAAAAATTTTTAAAATCATGACAGATCCTACAGTTACATAAACTTAATTAAAATCTTAATTATACCTGGCCATAACATGATTAAAAGAAGAAAGTCAACTACCAATTTCAATAATGATGACAGTATTTTATATCAAGCACAAGTAGATTAATTGGATATTTTTCATTATTTCTTCAATCTTAAAGCTTCCCCGAAGTTTCTGTTTTTTCAATTGATTTATCAAAGAATTTCAAAACTAAAAAATTTCCACAAAAGGCACTTTTTAGGCTTTTAGCGGTTCTCACTATTAAAAGGCTACAAAATCTGATTCATAAATATTGCAACCCATATTTCATGAATTATTACACAGTATTTAAATTTTAATTCGATATTTTATTTTTATCTCTGCAAATGGTGTTATTTTCCTTCGGCAAAAGAGCGTATAAAAGCAAAGACCCATTATATATGAGCTGTAGTATACATTCGTTATGCAAGTTTATTATGCAATTTTATTTTATTATGCAATCTACCTTTACCTAATATACATGCACATACATATATTACATATAGCCACACACTTTACTACACTGAACTATCTATCGTATGCTTGTGCTTCATATTTTAACTGAGTTATGAATAAATTTTTATTTGAAATATTTAAATGCATTAAACAATTGTGAAAGTATATTTAATTATATTTAGTATCGTGTTACATTTAGATAATTTTTCATTTTAACAAAATTTAAAAGAATATTTGTAACAACAACAGTCGATATGAAAAAGCTATTAATTTAAATAACAAAAAAGGTTTTTATACCCTTCTCCACAAAAAGTGGAAAAAAGGGTATTACTAAGTTTGTCATTCCGTTTGTAATTTCTACAATATCCGTTTCCGAGTTCTAATAGCGAAGTCGACTGAGCGATGTCTGTCTATCCGTCGATGTTAGTGTTGCATTTAAGTTTGCCAAGGCACCAGGTCCATGTCCTCTGAGGCAGCGGGCAAAACACCACGACTACCTCTAAGTTTTCCATATCATTTGGAAAAATAAACTAACTCCAATAAAATAAAACAAATAAATGACGCGATAGAGAATTAAAAAATAAGAAAAAAAACTTCACGTGAAAAAATTTGCGCTCGCCTATAATTTCGGAGCTACGGGGTTCGGAACAAATTTTTAAAATACCGATATGGGCATTTAAAAGCTTTCGAAGAGATCTTTAAGGAAATACTATTTTTTTTTGTTTTTTTGTTAATGATAAACCCATTAAGAGCCGATGACATTTTTATGTAAAATTATATATATGTAGTACTTATTATTCTTTTTAATTCCCTGTTACCCCAATGTTTTTTTTTTTTTTTTCTTTTTTTATTGGAGTTATTTAACTAAACTAGATTTATATATATGGTGAAGGGTATATAAAATTTGGCATAACTGAATATAACACTCCTACTTGTTTTTATCTGAAATTATCAGTTTTTCTTGTTTTCTGTTTTAATTTTTATTAATTGTTATTTTTCTAATCTTTCTGTCTTGTATTTGACTCAGTTGAGTCAGATGTTTATTCGAGTTAAAGTTTTTATTATGATCTTCCGTACGTTGCCGGTGCTTCAACATTGGCTGCTCAGGACATGTAAATAATTATTGATGACAAAGCGTTTTTATGCAAGTATTGCGAATCACAAAAGATCTTACGACTCACATTTGAAAAATTCTAAGTATTTATTTCGATTTTAACGGACATTTTTAGGTCTTTGATCTACAGATTCGATAAAGCGACTTCAAAAAAATTGTAATAGCTTTATCTCATACGAAAATTTATCTTTATCTCTCACTAAATATTTAAATTATGATTGGGTTTTTTAAATGTTTCACAGTCATATAAAAACTGTACTTTCTGCTGTCATCATCCGAATTCTTAGTAAAGAATTCTTAATCATATAACGTTATAGAGATTCTGGGTTTTATTAGACTTATTTAAACTGTTTTTATTTGGTCAGAATGGTCTAATTTTATAGTCGCACTGAACAATATACTCATTGTGGATATATTTATCATTCTATAAGAACGTCGAGGGAGGGGAATGAATGATTGAAGATTGACTGTCAAACACTCAATTTTGTTTAAACTCCATTCTCCAAATACTTTGCTGCACAATAGGCAGCCAACTTAAGCCTCTGCTTTCGATAGTTGTGAAGGTACTGTATCTTAAGTGTCGCTAAGACTTTGATTTAAAACCATGTAAATACTTTGTACGCCTGGGTTCAAATCACAGCCGCTTCCCATAGTATCCATAACATCTATTTTTTGGTATATATCAGTCTTTTTTCATATAAATACAAGCCTTTTCAGTACATACTTACAGCATTAACTGCAAATACAAATATGCCAAGCAGTTTTCTTATTTTACTTCTGCCGAGGGATTGGAACTCATGATGTACAGGCACTATGACTGTCTCAGTCACTGCGGCAACTGCAAAATAATTCTTTTTATTTCGTTGCAAGTCTCCAGATGGGGTTAGAACCGCAAATTTGCTTGTTATCACACAGCTTTAAAACCGACTTTAAATAAGTAAGAGTGCTATATTCGGCTATTCCGAATCTTATATACCCTTTACGGTGTTGTATTGTATTGAGAGACTTATTTAAAAAGAAAAAAATTAAGAACTATATAATTTTACATAAAAATATCATCGGCTTTTTTTTTTGATTATTTACTGAAAGATCTCTTAAAAAACTTTTAAATGATCCCATATTGATATCTTAAAAAATATGGTGCACAATCGTACTTTTTTAAGAATATTTTAGAGGCCCAAAGCCGGATAATATGAGCGAGCGCCAATTTTTCACTTGATGTGTTTTTCTTATTTTTTAATTCTTTATCGCTCCATGTATTTGTTTTTTTATTGGAGTTACTTTATTGTTTCAAATGATATGGAAAAATTAGAAGCAGGCGTTGTGTTTGCCCGCTGCCTCAAAGGACATAGACCGATTTTGCTGCCTTTCTGTAGCAAAATTTTGAAACTATGCCTAATCGATGGGCGTATTTACATTTTCTCTACGTCGTCTAGTGCCTTGGCAAACTTGATTTCAACACTAACACAGACGGACAGATAGACATCGCTCAATTGACTTCGATTTGCATAAGAAGTCATAATATACATATAAACTTTATGAGGTCGAAAATGGATATTGTAAAATTACAAACGGAATATCAAACTTATATATACCCTCTTTCCACTTTTTGTGGTGAAGGGTATAATAAAGCAAAAGGTTAACAATTCGTCTATTCTTTTTTTTATTTTATATATTTATTAAATCAAAACTCAGTTATTTCTTTCAAACTGATTTGGAAAAATTAGTAATATTTTAGACTAGATTGCCGATTAGTCCCATTTGGAAACCATTTTTTGAAATTTTAAAAGTAAAGGGGAACTCTAATATATTTTCACAAAGTGTGTAACGCTATAGAAACCAAACTCAAAAAATAAAAGGAGCCCCTATAGATGACATTATTGATGAATATCATTTTATGTAGCGGCCTTTTTTATCTTTTGTGTCAACTTAAAGTAACGTAAACAAATTCGTTCCATTTAAATTTCATTGCATAATCGATGTCCCTCTGACCGCCTTCTATTTTAAAGCCGAGTTTTTTGCAAGAGTTTTTAATGTTATTAATGGCAAATAGTTATCCAACTTATTTAGCTCTATTCACAACGTTCAAACCAACCTTTTAAAGGGTAACATTAGCTTTTGTTGTTACCATATGTAAGATTTATAAATATTATTTTCTTAATAATATGTAAATTCTAAGAGAGTGGTGTTCTCTTATGAATTTTTTTATATCAAAATTAATTAATATTTTAACTGCTTAAGGTTCTAAGAGCTCTCATGTATATTCTTGGTTCTCAGTTGTTCTTTTTAAATTCAATTTTGAAAATCATTTTTTAAAAAATAAAAATTTTAAATTGCTTTAAATAAAATTAAGTTTTTGTTTCATGCATAGAAGTAATTAATTAGATGGCCTAATTAATTGACGACTTCATTAGCATTGAATTATAAGTAATGCTAATGATTTTTTATCATTATTAGTATTTTCACTATGATAATGCTTCTCAATGAATATATTTCATTAATGAATAGTTAAAAAACAATGTCATTACCACTGAATACTGCTCAAATTGTTTTAAATCATTATCATTAATGAATGTATTTTTTATTTCTTTGTTCATTAAATGCATTTTCTAAAGTATAGTAGAGCATTAATTAAAAATGGCAAAAAAATTTTGTGAAATATATATATTTATCAGCTTTCTTAGGAAAAATGAGACACTGTGAAACATATTTGGTGAATTTAGATCACACATATCAAGTTTTACACCTGTCTTACTTAAAGTTGATAAATTTTAACAATTTTCAAATATAGATTTATCTGCAAGTACGTTAAGATTTATTTATTTTATGCATAGTTTTTTTGAGTTTCTGCAACCGAAAATTTGTGTTTCATAAAAATAAATTAAATTATTTTTTATTAAATTGTAATTTGTATTTAAACGATTTCAGCATAATTTCATTACTATTAGTAAAAAAAAATTATAATTAAAAAATAAAATCATTAGCATTAAATGAGAGTTTAAACTTTTTCATTGTTATTATTCCAAACAATGCCAATTAAAATTCAACGATAAAACCATTTTCGAATATTTTTATTTATTTTAATTCGTTTTTATAAATTTTCTTTATTTTTTAATTTTTTTTTTTAGTTTTTTTATTTGTTTTTATACAATTTGCAATAAATAAATAAATAAAAATTTATTCTCTTAAAAGAAATAAAAAATTTTTGTATCACGTTGAATGTGTGTATAATTGTTTATTTTTGAATAATATTTGTACAGTTTTTATTTTTTATGGAAAGTATATTTTGTTGTTTTTTATGTCTTTTTTTTATTTAATAGGGAATACGAATACACTGTGTTTTAATTTAAACAAATGAAGAGTAAAATTATTTTATCCTTTCTTTTAAAATATCTAAATATAAACAACAAGTTGCCATGTTTCATTAACTTTCAGTTACCCCGTTCGCCATAAGAAATATTTTTTTTTAATTTTTTTTACAAAATAAAGTAGACGTGTGTGTGTAGTTGTATGTATATTCTACATGTAAATATGTTAGTGGTAATTGTGACAGGATTCTCGTTGGCCATTATTAGTGCATTTTCCAGTAGTAGTTTGCTTCTACCGTCGGTCATTTTAATCGCACACTTGTGTCCTCTTACCTAAACGTGGCTTAAATTGTACAGATTTTTTCATGATACGAGGTAGGAGTTGTCGCGAGACTGCATAATCGTTGACCATATTTAGTGCTCTATCAAAGTCATGTCCTGTAGAGGTGGCGGCACCGGCATCAAACAGTTGAAAATCAATGCTGCGTCCCAAGCGTGGTGTACGTCTGGTGGGTAATTGACGTTCATTATTTTGCACTACATTCAAGTGCAAAGAAAAATTTTAATATTTTTCAAAGCATAAAATCCAACAAGGCAATAAAAGTAATAGGGAAAAGAAAATAAAGTTACATACAATTAAGAAAATTATTCTATAAATATGCAAATTTTTTGCACACAGCAAAAATATGTATCGTTTTAACTTACACTGTTTTAATTTTTGTAATAACATAAAATATATTAGTGGTGGCATATTTTCAAAATCCAACTCCTGTGATACTGGCCCAATGGCATTATCACCTAGTTCTTCTATGACCTCATTAAAATCTTTATATTCTCCAGCATTGGCAGCGCTGTTGCTTCCAAAATCAAGTTGAGAGCGCTTTTGGCGTGTTTCATAGGTGGCTTCATTTTGAAGATGCTGATGGTGTTGCTCGTGAGGTAAATTCACGCTTTTGTTAGTCTACAAATTATTTATTTAGGATAAAATAATTTTAGATAATTTAGTTATTGAAAAAGAAAACAAATTCAATGTAACGAACTTAAGCTTTACTAAAGCGTTCAATATTTGGTAAAATTAACAGATGTAGACCCTCCTCGTCCTTTGCAGGGTTATGAATGTTACTTAACAAGTTTTTCAGTTTTACTAACTTCGATACACTTGATTTATCAATAAGTAGTCAGAAATGAAAATTAAGATACTTTTTCCATATAAAAAGTGTTTTTAAATAGTACTTATATGATCCCTAGGGTTCCAAATCACAATTTGTTTTTTTGTTCGTTGTACATTACAGTTACTTCAACTGTAACTTTCAAAATAATAAAAAAAAACCAAATATTTTCTCCCTCATTCATGTTGATGACTTTTAAATAGATTTTAAACAGAATGGAATATTTTTCATAGAAGTGGAATTAATAAATCCAAATAGAAAAAGAACTATTTTGTATGCATGCTCCTTTACATGAAAATTGTGGCAAAGTTTTATTATTTGTAAAACAGCATCATATAAAAGAGTATAGAGTTTACAAAACTATCCCACAGATATTTGCTCACATACACACATAAAAGTATGGCTAAATATAAAATTATAACAAAATCTGTTGTTGTCAGCAAAGTCAAGTTAAAATACAGTTTATTCACAGCATTCTTCAAACCGGACAACAATAACATGCATTGAACTTTATTAACGGAAGTTGCAATTTGAATGGAAATTAAAAAAAAAGATTGTTGAAATTGTTTAGTAATGATGTCAAAAAAAAAACTAATGGAACCAACTGTAGTCGAAAATTATTAATCAAAAATTCAAATGTTTTACTTAACTTTGAAACAAAAAAATCATATCTATTTTTTTTTTTTAATTTCTATAGATATAATGAAAAACTTTTGAATAAAGCATTAAAGAAAATTAAGTATTTCAAAACAACCTTTTAGTTATAAAATACCAAAGCTATGCTCGAACAACTGAAACCTGCTTAATAAACTCATATATGCCTTTCATTATAATCAAAAGCATTAAGTGGTTCTCACTTCAAATAATGGCTTATATTAGCTAAAATCTAAGAAGCAATTATAGGAATTTTCATGAATAACTTGCAAAAAATACTGCAAAATATTTCGTTGGAATTTCTTTAAGAATTTTTGAAAAAAAAAATTAGGCAGATTCTGAAAATCGAGAAGCTAAGTTTGCCTATTTTTTAGCCGGCTTTATAAACATTAGATGATCTAAAATTGCCTGCATTATATTAGATTTTTTTACTTCAGAACTCCATTATTTGTTAACGAATTTTGAATATTTATCTGTTTTAAAAAGGATATTCTTACAGATTGATCATATCATAAAAACATTAAAAATATTTAAACTAAAGGGTATTCCAATACAATGCACTTATTATAACCTATCTCTTAAAGTATAGTTGGCAGACAGAAAAATATTATGCAGTGGGTCTCGCAATAGCAACAACAAAGGGCAATAAAAAAATAATTTATAAAATGAAGGGTGTTACCATAGAGATGGAAATGTGAATGTTACACCGTTATAGGCAACCATTTGAAGTTTAAACTGCGTATATATTAAAATATAGTGTTACGTTTTTCCCTTTAAGAACAAACGTACGGATTCTTTTAATCCAACTACCACTGTGGCTCATTATTCTGTATTCAAACTTTAGAGTGTTGATCGTACCGGTCTTGGGAACCCTTGGTCTCGTATATACTAAACATGCGTTATTACGAGGGCTGCTATATATATTTCTGGCCTGGCAACACTGAGTGCTGCCAAGTGCAATCTGACATTTCCATTGGAAAGTTTGTCATTTTTAAGCATAATCGTACTCAAAACGTTTTGACGTGCGACCATTATTTGTGTTGTTTACAGTGACTTGAAAAAATTAATATAGAAAAAAATTGAATTAACTCGTGAACATTTTCGTGCCATCATTTTTCACAACTTTCGACGTGGATTATCACGACAAGAGTGCATTGATGAACTTAAATCTTTGTATGGCGATGAAGCACCATCCTATAGCACTGTGAAAAATTGGTATAATGAATTTAATCGTGGTCGAAGCTCGCTCAAAGACGAATTCCGTGAAGGTCGTCCAAAAACGGCTGTTGTGCCAGAGAACATTGATGCCGTGCGTGAACTCAAAATGCAAGATCGACATGCGACATACCGAGAGATAGAGACATCCTTAGACATATCTTCCACCAGCATACATTCGATACTACATGAACACCTGGCCGTAAAAAAGGTTTGTTCTCGTTGGATCCCGCACAATTTGAAAGTCGCTCAAAAAAGGCTCGTGTCGGTTGGTGCATAGAAATGTTGCAAAAATACTATTGCGGTGCTTCAAAAGACGTTTATAAGATCGTCACAGGTGACGAATCATGGATCTATGCGTATGAGCCCGAAACGAAACAACAATCAACCGTGTGGGTCTTCAAAGACGAGTAAAATCCAACGAAAGTTGTTTGTGGAAAAAGCACTTCGAAGCAAATGGTCGCCTGTTTCTTCGGCAAAACTGGTCATGTGGCGACTGTTCCGCTTGAGCAACGTACGACGGTCACTTTCGAGTGGTACACTACAATTTGTTTGTGTGAAGTCATCGGAGAAATTCGAAAAACCAACAAGAGAAGACGAATCATTGTCCACCATGACAATGCGAGCTCTCACACATCGGCTTAAACCAGAGCGTTTTTGACCGGCCAAAACGTCGAATTAATGGGTCATCTGCCGTACAGCCCTGACTTGGCACCTAATGACTTCTTCTTGTTTCCGCACATCAAGAAAAAAATGAGTGGTCAACGATTTTCGTCGCCAGAAGAAGCTGTTGAAGTGTTCAAAACCCATGTTTTAGAGGTGTCTCAATCGGAGTGGAAAAAGTGCTTCCACAACTGGTTTGAGTGCATGCAAAAGTGCATAAATCATGCTGGAGAATACTTTGAAAAACAATAAAACCTTTTTTGATTATAAATATTCGCATTTTCACTATTAGGCCAGAAATATATAGAGCAGCCCTCGTACTACAAACTCAGCCATCCACGCTACACTTCTGTGTTACTCCGGCGAGACATGAACTACTCGATTCCTTGTTTAGTAACCTTAACTATCCACAGACACTACTCCTTTTATCCAATAGCCACAACGCACTTCTGCCATACATTGGTTGTTATGCTGTTACACTTCCCTGCGCAACCGCAACTGCTACCGTTCTTACTTTTTATTGTAAAGGGCTTTTGACAATTATCTGTAGCTCTTATATTAAATTGGACGTCTCCACTAAATTATCTGCCATGGCTTCACACAATAATTGTCTTTTGCCTTTCGGGACGTTTGTACTGCTGTTTATTATTTTTAATTGCATTGTAACAATTTTTCGTTGTGCTCATGTCCGACGGCGGGAATCGAACTCACAATCTTCTGTTTTGCAGCACGCACCTCCACCAACGCAGCCACTGAGGCTGCTCAGCTTTTGTTAGCTAATTGGGGTTTTTATTCTATACACACACCTTTAGTTGAATTAACTTATCCACCACGCTCATACGGATAACAACAACAAGGGTTGCCAGATCTTACATTCGTATCAATATGATACAAATGCGGACATTAAAAATTTAAGGGAGTTCCCGTAGAGATTTGTTTTGAATTATATGGGGTTATTGTTTGAACAAATAAACACCTAAAGAAAATGTGTGGCACCTCTGCCGCAACAGCAACAGGTAAAAAAAAAAAAAAAACAACGACAACAAATACTGTATTAATATGTAAGTGCAATAACTCCTCAGCTTTAAGCATGTTGCTGGTTAAGACATTACTGAAATTCTAACACCCTTTACCACAAGTGAAAAGGGCATATCTAAGTTTGTCATTCCGTTTGTAACTTTTACAGATCCATTTTCTACCCCATAAAGTGTATTCCTTATTCTTAGTTCGTATGCATAGCGAAGTCCATTGAGCGATGTTCGGCTGTTTGTCTATGTTCGTGTTGAAATCAACTTTACCAAGGCAAGAGAAAGTTTAAACACGCCAATCTATCAGACATAGTTTAAAAAAATTTGCTATTGGCAATCTGCGCAATAGGTCCATGTCCTTCAAAGCAGCGGGCAAAAAACACCACGCCTGCCTCAAAAATTTCCATAATTTTTTTAACTTTCGTTTGTTTTCCTGCAGGTGGTTGTGATTTCTACTTACTCTTACTATTTATTCAACACAATTATACTATGTTTTCTGTGTTTTCTACTAAACACTTCTTGCTGTTTATTCACTGGAATAACAACCCTAAGCAAAACTTACAACTTTCGACGCTTTTTTGAACAGAAAAACTTAATGGTAGAAAAGATTTCTTATGCCGATTTTTATTTAAACTTTTCAATGTGAAATCTGTAGTATGGTATATATGGTTACACATATTTGGTGAAGGCTATATAAGATTTGCCATAACCAAATATAGCACTCTTACTAGTTTTTAAATTATTTTGTTACGTTCCCTAAACTTTACCAGAGTTGTAAAATGGAAATAAGTAAAACTGTAATAAGTAAATAAGTGCATTAGAATTATAGATGGCGTAAAAATAGTTAAATATTTTAAATTGATGTATGTATATCCTATAAAAACAAGTTTGAATCTATTAAAGGATTTATTTAAATTTAAATTGAAATTCTTTTTAAATCTTTAATTGTTTAAGTATTTATTCAATAAGAAATTTATATTCTTATGTTTTAGTTAAATCTTTAGTTGACTTAATTAATTATTTAAAAACTGCATTTTGTATCTGTTTTATAATTTAATTAATAATTGAGCCAATTAAATTTAAAGGATGTTTAATTTCCTGTGAATAAATGAGCCGTTTATTTTGAAAGTCACTTAAAAAAATAGAGAAAGAAATTTAAATATTTAGAGCTGCTCCGATTTTATGTTGAACAAGCATCGTGATACAAAAGCAAGCAAGTCTTGTCGAAATTTAACTTCTTTTCTTTTTCTGTTAAAACCTTTGAAATATAATCCTTTAACTATGTGTATCATTTTAAAAGCAAATTGACTTATGCCACTGTCAAACTATTGGTTAATTTTCTCCGTATGATCATGGCGTGATAACGATCTCATTCAAACTCATGCTTCGTAACACGAGCTCAGGCTTCATTTTTTAAGAAATTAGATCCAATGATGCTGTTCTGCACTTTCGTATTTGAATGACTGGAAATATTACAGTTTTCACCTTAAAGTGCCTACTAAATTGTATTTATGCTTTAATCCATCTATCACCTTTCATCTTCCCTTCTCGCCATCTCTTCTTTTAACGATAAAAAAGTATTTTTATATTTTCGCAGTATTAAACTCATTACAATATTTCCGTTATTTCCTTGTATGATTCTTTTCATTTTTTTCCTCCACAGCTTAAATGCACCATGTCCTATTTTGCAAGAATAATGCTTCGTTTATTACAGTAATTTTTGTATCTTGCGATTTTCTGCATTTTTAGTTTCAAAAGAAAAACTTAAACTTAAGGTACCGTCGGTTGTAAAAATCTCATTTTCTATTTCGTTAAAATAACTGCGTTTGTATGGGTGTGTTTATGTTAGAGTATGTTAAAAAACTTTTAAACTTTATATCGAAAGTATCATTTTGTTTTATATTTTTATACTTATTTCGTCGTAAACTTTCACACAAAGGAATGAAATTTTAACGCCCAGTCAATCTAAAGTTTTTATATTTTAACGAACTGGGAAGACTTAAATGAAATATTTGTTGTAGTTGTAAGAACAACAAACAAAATTTTACATTTTTTCATTTAAGTTTTACTTCTCTCTTTTTAGACCACATTAATGTGGTCAAATTTTCTTGACGATATTAAATGTTAAAGATCTTAAGTAACAACTTAAGGATTTTACAGTTACGATTGCAATTAACAAAATAAAGACTATTTAAGGTAAATTACATTTTCAATGTGCAATCATTTAGATTTTTCATTACCTAGAAAAAATAAATTGCTAAATTCAGACTAAATTTATTTTGAATTAAAAAAAATTGACTTAAAGTCACTTTAAGCATCCAAAACCAGCCAAAACTACTTACATATTTTCTTAAGTTTTACCTACTTTTGACAATTAATCCAGATAAATCGATAATCATGCCAAAAAAAGAATTCAAAATTAAGGAAAATGGCTAACATTTTTTAAATAAAGCAAAGGCAAGTTTTTAAAATATTTTTATATTTGAACACAATTAAAAACCTTTCATATTGATAAGAAAAGCATGAGGATTAAAAGACCGAGAATCCTTGACGAGTTTAAAAAAAAAACAAAAAATTACAAAGTTTTTCTGTCCTACATATCTTTTAAAATTAGTTAACTAACGTTTAAACTCCAATTGAACATTCTTAAGTCAACGTGCGTTTAGTAAAATAAAAACATTTAGTAAAACAAAAAAAAAATTTTAGTTAAGTCAATGGATATAATTAATCGTTTTAACAATCTTTTAGAGTAAGTTTAACTAATTGCATGTGTATTTTGCTTTCAAGGTTTAAATCAAAAAATTATTTTTTATCTAAGTTTTTATGCCGTTTTTAATATCCTAATAATATTTCCAATCAAATTAGAAGATTTTTACAAAAAAAAAAAAAAAAATCTGCACAGAAAAAAGTTTTTGCACATTAAAGGGTTTTATTTGTCTTAAGTTAACAATTGATTGAATTTTTAAATGATTCAATATATATTTTATTATTTTAATTAAATGTTTAATCGAAAAAAATAATTATTTAAAAAATATTGTTTTAAGTTTTCAATTTAAAATTTGAAGGAAGCAATTAAAAATTTTATTAAATTACAATTTATTTTTTTTATCACTTGTTGAACTGTTATTATTAATTTTGGCTTAAGTTAAATTAAATTTTCTTTCTAATTTCTTGTTTTTCAAGACAGAGAAATTGTTTACAAATGTGTGCGGACGTTTTCTAAAGAAAACAGGAAAATTACATTCTTCTTAAAAAAACTAAAGAAAATGGAATTGAACTTAAGCCAAAATTAAATTTATTTATTAAATTAATTAAATTACGGCGCTGATGACAGGATACAACAATTCTGTCATTCGCCCAAGCTGAAAATCAATTGAATGATTCTAGACTGGCCATAGATATCGACTCTATATTTAAGGGCGGACATTAATCCAGAGGCAAACAACGAGTAGCAAGTCAATTTTTGAAAGCCAATATAATGTGAAAGATTAACCCTCCATCACTCATGGACTGCTTTGTTTTGATTGTTTTTTATATTTAAGATGTTATCAGAATAATAATGAAAAACACGTATTTGTGGATTTTTTTAAGTTTTTAATATTTGAAGAGAAATTTATAAAAATAAGGTAGTATGTTGCTTTTAGGCAACACTGCGTTAAATGATCAAAATCTATAAAATTGTACAAGTTACTAAAGATGCAAATTTCTAGAGCAATTATTGGTTTTTGTATAGCATATGGCTATATTGCATTTTTTGCATACATTATGGGTAAATCTATCACTTTGGAAACTTGCACCTGATTTTCTTATCAAACCACTGCTTATGGACGTATGCGCTAAGCATGTCCCTTGTGCTTTTTGGCCTGAATCTTTCTGTGGGTCTAATGTCTGAGGTTTATAAATGGAGATAAGCTACCTGACATTAATTAGATACAACCCTAATAAGCCCTAATAAACTAAAACCACCATTATTTTTGCTTAGAAATATAATACTAGCTCTAAAACGTAGCTTGTGAACAGATATATCAATTACTGCGAATCAAATCTACATACTATAACATACATATATACATATATATATACTATAAGAAGTATATGAAATTCTGTTTTGAAAAAATAACTTTAATTATCTTTACGTATGTTTGTGAGAGCAATTAAAAGTTAAATATTAAGGGAAAATAGTTACTTGTAATTTCACTTTTTCATTTTTTTAAATATTTATCAACGTGAATGAGCCTTTCTCTAAATTTTTAACAATTAATTTGGAGACTTTTCCAGAGGTGATTATTGCGAAGTGATCTGACAAAAATATTGGACTGCATTTTTCACGTAAATTTTTTAATTTATAATTATCCAATTTTGGACTCAATTTCCCACAAAAAAAAAAAAGAAAACTTGGAGATACGTGAAGATTAGTTTGCCTCCTCTTCTTCAGTAATGTATATAATACATTTAACAGTATATCATATGCAACGGAATATGCTATGGAATTGCCAATATTTGTAGTTTTCTTCCACCAAAAATTATATACTTTAAAAACAGTTTTTATAATTTCATAGGACTTCTACACCAAAAACATTTTTTTTTTGTTCATTGAAGATAAAATTACAACAAAATTTACTTTTGCACAGCAAAATGAATGAAGCATTACTAAAGAAATTTTAATTTTCGTCTACACATTTTTTGTTTTTCTAATTTCCACCAACAACGACAAAAACACCACTTCAAAAAACTTACCTCATTGCGGGTGGATTTAGACATGCTCATAGCGTAACAACAAAATGCGATTAAAACAAAAGTTAAACAACTTAAAGCAGTCATGATAAAACCAAAATGCTGTCAGTTTTCGGTAGCTTTGTTTTTAGTGATTTTTTTCCTTTTTTTTTTTAATTTGATAAAGTAAATGTACACAGGCTAATAAACTATTGCTTATATTTTAAGCAACGAAAAAATTTTTTTTTTCGAACAAAAAAATTTTGGTTTTTAAATTGAAAATTCTTCTTCTTGTTTTCTGTAACAATTTTAAAAGAAATAAAATACTTTTTTATTGAACTTTAACACTATGAGTTTAAAGTAAAACTGATAAGAAAGCAATTGAAATTTTCAATATTTATAGGCCAAAATAATGGACATAAAAAACAGACAGACATCATGGATGCTGGTCAGAGATAGATGATAATAGTCATGATACTTATCAGTGATAATGCAATAATATAGGATGTCATGACAGCTAAGGATTTGCTTCTATTAATATTAGTGATGTTCATATACTTGATACATGTTGGTGTTTAAATTAATTTGTTAGAAATCAATCACATAGTTAGAATGCTAATTTATTTACATATTAATGCATGTACTGTGTATTGACATGAGTACTTTATTGTGACTCTATGGCAAAAGAAAAATAATGTGGCATATAAGTATCAGATTAACCTTACATTAAGTAGACTAATATTGATGTATATTAACTCCTCAATTTTCAATATTTAAATACAATAAAATAAAAATTATAAAATTTTGTGCTATAAAAAATAAAGTTTTGAGATTCTTATTTAGTAGAGTAAATATTCAATTTTTTATATATTTAGTCAGGAATACAAAAGCATGAAAACAAGAATTCTAAACAAAAAACAAAATTTTCATTTAGTTAAGGAAAGAATGTACTTCAAACCATCAACTATGAATAACAAGTCGATATAGCACCTCCAAATATACACACAGTCGAGAGCATGTGTTAAAAAATTTTCGAGGAATAACAAAAAACTGTTCAGTGTCGTTCATCGAAGTTTCTTAAGCATTTGCTAAGGCATGGCATCCAAATTTATTACTAAAATTGAAGTATAAATCTACCGAAAACTCAAACAAACTGCTAGAAAGCTTCTGAGCTGGTCAAGAGTTTATAATCAAAGACGGATACATTCTAAGCTCACTCGATCCAATTGAAGCCGGAGATCCTTAAAGTAGTCTTTTAGGACTCGTTTAGTGTGTCAACCAACTCTCGTGTCTACAGTTCGACTTTTGCTGATGACACAGCTGTCTCATGCCGAATGCCCACAGCATCCAGATAGTTTAGTTAAGAATTTAAAGGAATATAAAATAAATTTGAATAAGCAAAAATGATCGCTTAGAAGCTTCAAAGAATCATGCCCTGCTATCCGAATTAATAACACCTCAAACATTTAACTTGGAAACACCACACAGAAGCTGTGGTATTAGATGCTATCGAATTTAGTTATGGGTCACTGCTTCTGCTTCAAATGTGCCAAAACAAAGTTTTACGAATAATAGGTGCAGAGTAGATTTTCTCTCTCTTTTAAGTTAAAAAAAAAACACTGATTAGTTTGCTAAGTGGTCATATAATCTTTGATTTTACTTCCAGTCTTATTCGGAGCAGTTTGGTCCGCCTGAAAATCCCTCTGTGAGAGAAAGGAGAAAATAGAAACAGATTAAATAAGAGGCGATGGGTGAGCTAAAGAAGGAAAGCGGAAATCAACAATCAAACACCGGACTATTTGCAGTCTGTATCCGGTAAATAGGGATCTATGTGATGCTCGGTTCCCTATCCGAACCCCGATTCCCAAGGAACAGCAGGCGCTGTTTATCCAGCGCAGGACAGATGCAATGAAGATGATCTTTCGTCTCATCCTCTTCCTTATTCAGACAGGGCATGTTGTATTCTTTGGAATGGACACCCCTCCTGGGCACGAATAGTGGCCATTGGGTCCCCAGTTTAAGTCTTCATCAGACTTATTAGACGCATCGTTTTGGACCAATTTAAATACAGCCATATAATCCTTACATTTGTGCAGGTCGACTCCTAGAGCCATCTTACACCCGGTTGTCTAAAAAAGTAGTCATTAATACCACTTATGAAGGCCGATAGAGGGCTACCACAGAAAGTATCAATATGTCTAGCAACACTCTCTTTTGCCAGTCTCTGAAATGCTCAATATGTTCCCACGTCTAAGCACCGAATCAAGATTGCTTAACATCCGGAATCTCTGAACAATAATGTCCGTTATTATTGGACTAGTCTTTATGTGGTGTACTCACCATCTAGAGGTTTTAGTGGCGCGTAATGACTATCTGTGCAAGTACGAATATCCCTACCAGGTATTTTATAGGACGTCAGCCTAATTGCAGTGCTCTTTAAAGCAGAAATTTTTGTCTGTAAAATACAACATTCATCAGGGAGTCTGAAGAATATTCTGACCAAAAATTAATCAACTATAATTTCTACTATAAGGGAAGGGAAACGGAAGTCTTTGAAGAGAAGTGCAGGTTTTTTGTGAGTACAGGCTCAAAAGTGCAAACATTATTTCGAATTTTTATAATATCAAGGTTATTTAACATTTTTAAATTATTAAATAAATATTTAAAGGTTGTAAAAATTTGATTTCAGTTGCAGAATTTATAGAAAAGATTATTTTCTTTTATATAACATTTTTAAATGTATATTTCCCTTAATTTTAATATTTAAATCTGAAGAAGAAAAAGAGCACGTCTGAACATTGATTGCTTCTACTAAACTGTTACAAATGCAATAAAAAACTTATTTAGCTGCAGGTAAAAATTGTAAGTAGCCGAACAAGGAGAAAAACAAATTGCTAAATCTAGAACAACAGCAGGATGATAAATGCCGATTTGCTGGTTGAAAAACTGTCTGTGAATGAGTATGCGAAAGTGTTGTAAGACATAATGAAAACAAAAACACTAATAATTGGTGTTAAACGCTCCAGGATATCACATCAAACTACTGATGTTTTCATTTTTTCTTAAGTTTCTTCATTTACAACCTTTTGATGCTGTGTAAATTGTGAGTTGTGAGTTAAACCCCCACCTGTTGTAACCATTTCATGCATCACACATTTTATAAAACTATGCAAATATGTATTTATCATGCCCTTTGGTAAACAAATAACAAATGTTTATTTTATTATTCTTGTTTGGACGGACATTACATACATAACGGACTTTATCAAAGGTTAAACAAGGTTTTGTTAGAGCTGTCGAATGTTACAAATCAATCAATCTTCCTTAAAACAATGTGACAAATGTCACAGTTGTTTATGGATTTTATCATTTGTTATTTCAACACAAAATGTATTCACAAATTGTTGAATTGGATAAAAAGCTTATACATTGAAAGAAAACTTGTGATGTCATACACATAAATTTAAAGCTAAAGAGAAAATAAAATTTATATTAAATCCAATAACTTTGGTAATGAAATGGGCAAAAGCAAGCGGAACCGTTTTACATAAAGGGAAATTTATTGAAATTCTTGTAAAAATACTTTGAAAATGGTTTAAAGAAGTTGAGTAAATATATTGAAATATGAAAAAGTTAAAGCGGAGAATCCAATTCATATCAGGACATTTCGGAATTAACGTAATATGTGAAATTAGCGTATTGACAAATAATATTTTAGGGTCAGTAAAAAATAGAGCAATGCACGAGAAAAAAAACTACATTTAAATTGTTGATTAATTTTCAAAAGTAATAAAATTTTTGCATCAGCAGTTGTTTTGAAAAAATTCATAAATAATGTAGACGGAACGCTTTGATCAATAAAAAAAACATCCTTCGAGTTTTAAGAGACAAATAATTTATGCCGAAACATGTATCGGATTAAGAGATACACAGATTAATAATGGGTAATAATATGGGTATTAAAATAAAAATATTTAATGTCACGCTTTTTTTTCTAAAGCCTGAATAAAGCTCTAACAAACTAGAAACGTTACGAAGCGAAATTCGAAATACTGTATTTTGGAACCCTTCTTTTATAAGCGACTTAAAAAAAGAAGAAGGTTATTATTGCCTAAGTCATTTCTGAACCGAAATCTGATTTTTTTCACTTGAAAGGTTATGCTTACAGAGTGTTCATACAGTCCAAAGTTTTTAAAATAAAATGGTGTCTCCAGATAATATACATATTTTTTAAGTGTATTAAGAACCATAAGGAGCACCACTCCAAAATTAAAAAAAAACTGAGTATCAGTATAGTTCCCAATAGAAAAAAGTAACAGAAAAATAAGTCTAAAAATTAAAGGGTGTCCCTATAAGTGTCGCAAATTGACGCTTGGAAATTATTTAAAATGCCAATAATTTCAACCGTTATAATAACAATTATTAATTTTAGAAATTTTAAACTAAAGTGTGCCCCAATAGTTCATTTAGTTTGATGTATACGGCCATACTTTCGGACAAATGTAGAAAGACTGTTGCTAACTCCGCTATAACAACAAACATAATGTCTACGGATATTATTAAAAAAGATCCTCTTTTGCTCTTTGCCTGCTATAGCAGTTCGTATAAAATTTGGAAATAAATATTAAAGGGTGTCCCAATATATGATGTATTTTGATGTACGTGGCCAAGCTCTTGAACCGTTATAAAGAGACAGTTGAAATTTAAAAGGAACTTTTATTGCTCTGTTAAGCCAAGTATCTAATTTGAATTTAGAAATTAAAGGGTGTTTCCATAATTAATGATATCTGACATACACGGCACTATATTTTGAACCGTTATATACAAACATTTGAAAAAAAGATAAAATATCGACTACTTTGTCTGGTATAAAGAGAAGTACAAATAATTAAAATTTTAAATTAAGGGGTGTTGCAATAGTTGATGTAATTTGATGTACATTTCCAAAGTGTTCAACAGTTGTAGACAGACGGATAAAATAAAATAAAAATTAGATAAAATAAACTGTATTCCTAAGTCTGCTATAAAAACAAGTAAAGCGTGTCCCTATAATTGATGTAATTTGATGTACATTTCCAAACTGTTAAACAGTTATATCCAATCAGTTATAGTTTACTACGGATCTGTTTTGCTAAGTTTGCTACAACAGCAAGTATAAAATTTGGATTTAACAGTTAAAGGGTGCCCCTGCAGTTAATGAAATTCTAAAGCATTGATTAATAGACGATTATATTTTATAAAAGTATGTTTGAATTCGGGTTTTAACATTCTAAAAAAATATGGTTGCCGCTTTGGGTACTTTGTGTGAGTAAAAACTTTGGCTGTCCCGAATCTCAAGTTTAATTTTTAAATCGAAATTTTATACTTGTTGCTATAGCGGACTAAGCAATGCAGATGCTTTGTAAATTTCGACCGCCTGTCTACAATTGCTCAAAAGCGTGTTCATATATATCAAATTAAATGAACTGTTGGGGCACCCTTTAATTTATAATTTTGATTATTTATACTTGTTATTGTTACGATCATGGTACTGTGTCTATAACAGTTCAAAAGAGAGGCCTAAATAAGTCAATTTACGTCACCTATGGGAAAAAACTGATTTATATTCCTCTTACTTTGTGCAGACAGTGTAAATTGACGATTCATAATACACTCAAAAAACAAGCGTGTTGTATGGGGACACCCTTTAATTTTTAAAACTATGAACTGCTTTTAAAACGGGACTAATCTGTAGGCATAACCTTTCAAATAAAAAAATTTAAAACCGATTCAGGAAAGACTGAATTTTGCAAAAACAAACGATTAAAAAAAGCAACATTCAGACGAACTGAAAACCTCCTCCTTTATTTGAAGTCGGTTAAAACTAAAGAGAAAATTTATTTTTTGTTTAATATTTAATACTTATAATTCAAAACTATATTATCGAAAATAATGGAATTAGAATTAAAAGATCTATAAAAATACTTCTTAATTCCTACCAGTTAAAATTATGGCTAACCTACTTGACAGAAAAAAAAAAGAAAGAAAAGTTTTTGGGCCAAAAAAACACAAAATAGTAACATTAATTTTGTTCGTATTTTTTTTACTTCTACATTTCATTATTTTCTGTATTAGCAAAGAACCTAATACACAATTTTTAGTCAGGCTTGGGCTTATGTATATTTTATTTTTGTAAGATAGGTTTTATTCAATAGACATATTAATTTTTAAAGAGTGTACCCTGTATGGAACCCTGAACCCTGTAAGGAACCAAGTTATCTTATTAAAAAAAAAATTAATTTTCGTTATTATCCTTGATTAGATTAGAACAAATCTTGGAAATCATCTTAAGCTTTGTTCTTTGATTTGCAATTGCTAGTCGTCGCATATTGGGTTGAAATTACTAAAAACGGCTCTTAATTCAGGCGCTAAAAATAGCACTTATTTTTTCGTTTTGTAGTATTAAGTGGGTCATTACTACTTTAAAAAAATCATTTTTGAAAAAAAAATTTTTTTTAACGCCAGGGGTGTTCATTTGTCAGGTCGTATGAATATTTAAGTTGCTTTGGAAGCTCCATTTTTAAAGATAAATATGCGTAATTTTTGCAATTAGATTTTCTTAGACTAGTATCTCAACATACAAAAATTTAACTAAATCGGTAAATGATTTCGTGTAGCCCCATGTAATAGTTTTTCGGAAATAGACCATACTAATCTTTATTTATAAAAAAGTTTTTATTAATATAAATTTTCATTTTATGTTTAATACATATTTGCTGTCACTAAAATAAATATAATCAGAATTATTTTCTCTCGAAATTTATTTGTAATGTTTGCTCATATTACTAATAATAGGATTAGAGCTTATTAAAAATCTATTGAAAATATCTTCATTGGACTTTTTATGAGACTGCATTTCCGTGAAAAATTTTCTCTGTATGATTTTAAATCTTTATTACGAGCTTCCTGTGCTTTTTCCCATAACTGGCCAATAGGTAGCAGTGCATGAATAATTACACTGTTCTGCGCGAAAATCCTCCTTTAAACCAAAATATGCTTTCTTACTGTTTTCAAATGTGCTGAACACGAATTTGATCTCAGATTCTGTCTATCATGAACAGTTTCTTGAGAAATTCTATTTTTTTTTTATCAAAAATGTGAGTTTTTGTAACTTTGACGATTTTTTTTTTTTGCATCAAAACATAGTGAAAAAAATGCAAAAGCCTGATGATTTTGAGCGCAATGAAGTATATTTGAACAAAAAAAAATTTAATGGGAAAATTACAAGTGGTTGAAGAAATATGGCTAAAAGTTTTTTTCTTGTATGTATAATCTTAAAATTTTTTTTATGGTGGTATCCTTTTCATTCAAATCCCTACCTGCCCCCCTTTTACCCTCAATTCCCCAACTACCCCACTCCCACTCAGCCGCTCTCTTATCACTATGTTCTTCTAGGATTTGATCAGTACTCTCGAGGCTTTCGCTCCAAGTTACTCCTCTTTTCTCTCAAAATCAGAGGGGGATAGAATTTTTCTGAATTCAGATTCGGACTCAGCACATCTGAAAACAACAGGCAAAACTGTACAAGGGAGGGGAGAAAAGTTTTTTTTTTTTTGCAGAACAGTGTTGTCTGCGGACCTTGTATTAAAAATTTATATAAAGTGGGAGACATGTTATACCATGGGAATTTTTGAACAAAGTTCATACGATTACATAGCTACATGATTATTGCAGTAAGTGCGTGAAGCATACACGATTTTTTCTTTGATGTTGAAATAGAAAACAAAACAAAAACAACAAACTAGCAAAATGTTTGTATATGATTTGTAAGTAAAACAGAAATATACAAAAAAAAATTTTGTTTTTTGTATCAATTTTCAACAAAATATTAAAAAAATTTCTACAACAAAAATATTTAAGTGCTGTTTCTGTATTACAGGCGATCAACTCGTCTGAAAAATTTATATGAAAAGCACTCAGTTTTTTGAGTTATTTCCATATACATTTTTCAGATGAGTTGATCGCCTGTAATATAGAAACAGCACATTAACTGACATACACATTTGAGTTTCAAACTCTTAGCAATTTGTTAGTAACATACTTCGTTTTTGTATCAATAAGATGTTATTGAAACACTTGGAACGTTTTGCTAGAAGCCAATGCCAACAATAATCAAGAAGAGACTTAAAAGTGTCATCTCCGACCATCAACATTTTCAAATGTTAAGAGGGAAAATACAAGTTAACTAATACGAAGCATGTCATGTATGAAAGAAAATACACATGCAGGATGAATGTATATGCGCGCAACCCATTGTATATTTAACAAAATCATTTTAGTTCAACGTCGACCAGCAGACGATTGTGTTCATGTGTCATTAATAATTTCATGTGAGTGTGTATTTAATTTGATTAAAGTAGCAAATAATCGTCTTAGTCAAAATATTTAACATCAAATTAAAATTTACTTTGTTACAAAAAAATATGTTGTTTTTTTTTTACTGAAATGACATCCTTGAGTATAAAAAGTATGCGTCTGTATGTGTAAATATATACTTGAAAGTGATACAAACATTTATTTTAATATTTTTATTTAGTGTAATGATATTTGTTTTTAAAGTGGAGATTAAATGATGATTGATTTTTAGGCAAGAAGGTGAAATTTTTAAAGTGTTTACAAGAAAAACTTGAGACATGCATTTTAATTGAAAGGTGCATAGTAACCAATTATTATGTTACGATTAATTATTTAAATATATCGAGATTTTCTTTTCATTAGCTACGATATAAAAAAGATTTAACAAAAATAAATTGTTTGCTTTATGGCATTTTAATACGTCCAAGTTACAACAAGTAAGAGTGCTATATTTGGCTATGCCGAATCTTATATACCCTTCACCATTTATATAAATTTAGTTTCGTTGAGTAACTCCGTTAAAAAAAGACAAATATTGGGGTGACAGGAAATTAAAAAATAAGAAAAAAAAATTAAGCAATACATATAATTGTACATAAAAAAAGTCATCGGCTCTTAATGGGTTAAAGATCTCTTTTTAAATGATTGCCATATAGATATCATAAAAAATATGGTGCACATTCGTAATTTGTTATGGAAATTTCAGAGGGCCATAACTTTTATTTCTTTCTTGTTTTTGAATTGTCTATCGCCCCATATATTTGATTTTTGATTGGAGTCTTGGTGTTGTGCCCGCTGTCACAAAGGACATTGACCGGTCTTGCTGATTTTAAATAGAAAAAATTATGAAACTCTGTCTAAACGATTGTCCTGTTTCCATTATCTCTAACTCATCCAGTGCGTTGGCAAAGTTAATTTCAAAACAAACTTGAAAATAGCCTTTTTCTACTTCTTGTGGCGAAGGGTATAAAAACATTGATATCGACATGTTTTAAATTATTTTTATTTATATAAAAGCACCGGGAATGGAAATAAGCACGTTTTCAATTGACGTTAATATTAATTTATAGGTCACCACAAGGCAAGGCATACAAAGGAGAAGGAAACAGACCATGGCCCTACAAATCCTTCACACGATCTAAGCATCTTTCCGAACGCGATAATTCTGGAATTAAAACCAAGTGAGAGAAGAACAATAAACTCCAACTTTTATCCACTAAGTACGATCTATGCAGGAAATTTTTGATAA
This sequence comes from Gymnosoma rotundatum, assembly GCA_916610165.2. Lineage (NCBI taxonomy): Eukaryota > Metazoa > Arthropoda > Insecta > Diptera > Tachinidae > Gymnosoma > Gymnosoma rotundatum. The sequence goes on along the minus strand of OU744336.1, from coordinate 46,675,173 downwards.
GAGAAGCCATTGTTGTTTCAAGTGCAGACATAATGATACTTTCATAAGTGACACTAAAAACGACAAATGTCCATGGACATTACAACGTTTTTCAAAGCGACGAAATCTCCATGGACACCTTTAAGTGCTACATAAAGTCCGTGGACATTATATCCTTGGTCACTATAAATGACTTTTCTGCGAAGAAGGTGAAATCACTAAAGAAAAAATTACATTAGTTTGCTTTTAAGACAAATAAATTGCCTTGGCTATCTAGACGTGCTTTCACCCTTAATAATCAATATCGCTGATATAATAATTTAATTGGTATAATTTATTAAAAATTAATTAATTTAATGAAAGATTTTCATGTTTTAACTTAAAAAAATTGTAAAATATTTTTTTTTTTCTAAAATAAAATATATATATAACACACACGCAAAGAAAAAATATGGTTGAGGTAACCATAATCTGAGAGCAACATACTATGGTTGCTTTATATACTTGCTACCAAAACATACTATTGTTACATTTGCAACCATATTGTTGTCCAAAGTGTAAACATAATTATATTAAAATATAAAAATTAAATGGTTAAATTAAAATATAATTATATGACTGAAAGTATCATGTTATATAATTGAATTATAATATAGTCTCGTAAGTGAAAAATTTTCCTGATATACAAAACTTATTATTGTTTTATTCATTAACGATTTGTCATAAAAATTATTTAAAAACATAAATTTATAAAAAAAAAAATCAATTATTTGCTTAAAATAACAAATAAATGATTTCACAATTATGCTTCAAACAAAATTATGCTTACAATACATACATATTTACTTCAACTTTTCTTTTAAATTTTTATTTGTTTTCATATTTTGCATATTAGTTTTGATTATTTTTTTTGTACAATAATTTTTATTTTTTCACTTTCTTTAACAATAAAAAACAATTTCAAATTTTAGCCACCAGAAAAATTACTAAACTGTCAAGTACTAGAACAAAATATTTTTTAGCGCAAACATTCTTTTGTTGCTTTTAACCATACTTTAATTAATAATAATATATTATGGTTAAATGTTTTATAACTATAACTATAAGTTATATAACTTTGGTTTTGGTTGAATTTTTTTTAAACTAAAACCAACCATGTTGCATTTTTTGTGCACAGTAACCATATAATCGTTAAAAGTTAACAAAAAATGTTTATCGTGACTAAAGTTTTGGAGAAAACAACTTTAATTGGTTCTCCGCAACAATACATTGTTACAAAGAACATAATATGATTATTGTGACCATATCACAACAATGTTTATTTTCTGCGTGCATCTACCTCGATTAATTATTTCGAATTAATAATGTAAGTGGTTAATTTGTCATCTCATTCGGTAATGGATTAATTTTCTATTTTTATGATGGTGCACTTATTATGCCTTTCAATTATTTCTTGATTATGAAAGAATTTTTTTCACATGGGTTAGTATTAAAAGAACTTCAAAAAAGGGGTTTATTTAAGAATTTTGATTTTAATGATGCATTTCTTCATGTTAATAAATAGTACCCTTTACCAACAAAGTAGAAAAAATGGTATATCTAAGTTTGTCATTCCGTGTGTATTTTCTATAAAATCCATTTCCGACCCCATGAAGTATATATATTCCGACTTCTTATGCATAGCGAAGTTGACTGAGCGATGTCTATCTAGTATAGTGTTGATTTCACAAAAAAATGTCAATCGATCAGATATACTATCGAAATAGGTGCTAATGGATATCAGCATCATCGGTGCATGTCCTTCCAGGCAGCAGACAAAACACCACGCGTACATCTAATTTTACCGTGTCATTTGAAACAATAAAGTAGCTCCAATCAAAAAATAAATATATGGGAAGATAGATAATAAAAAATAAGAAAAAAATCCAGTGAAAAAATTTATGAAATTTTGAAATTTTTTAAAATATCGATATGGGTATCAGTTTAAAACTTTTAAGAAATATTTAAGAAAATACTAAAATTTTTAAAAAATGCTTACCAATTTTTTTTTTAATTCTCTGTCACCCAAATATTTGCTTTTTTGATTGGAGTTACTTCACTAAACTAGATTTACATAGATGGTGAAGTGTATGTAAGACTCGGAATAGCACTCTTACTTGTTTTAACATAAAAAGATTTTAGACGTTTTTACTCGCCTATCCAAATAAATCCAAGTTGCCAGCGTTGTGGCAGTATTACACATAACGGTCTATAGAGAGGTTACGTGTGCATAGCACTAAAGTGTGCATCATTTTGCAATTAAAATAACCCTACAATAAATGAATCATAGCAATATATGAAATTGATAAAAATTTCACGAAACATGAAAAAAATTAAATTACTTACTTGACTTTTTTAATTATTTAGACAGCTGTTATTGGTTCAGTTTATTATATTTGCAACTCATTATAAACTAATTGTCAAGACAATAAACAATGCAAACATATTTAATCTTTCTCTCCCACATACACACACACACGCTCACACAAAGCGTGCACGTTTCCATATACAATTAAGAATGAAACAGTTAGTTAATGAGGTATAAAATATCAATGCAAGCGTTGGTTTAATCTGTTCAATAGCACTTGTAATTTGTTCTTCTTTTATTAATTTGTTATTAAAATAATTAATTGTGTGAAAACATTGCTGAAGATTCTATTCGTTTAATCTTACTTCAGTGCAAGACTGATGAAATAGAATGTTGGAAATAACAATAAAAAAATTTGCACTTTTTAGAGTTGCTTTTCAGTTTAATTTTCTCTTATAAAAATAAATAAAAATTATTATATTTTAAGTGATAAAAGCGTTGACTGAACTAAACTTTTCAAAGAATTTTTGAACAAATTCATTTCGTCCATAAACTTAAGTCGTATGAAATGACGAATTTGATATTTTTCGAAAATTTTTATCGCAGTTTTGCGTAAATAAGGCTGAGTTTTCTGGAAAAAATAAAAAAATTATTTAGAATATAGAATTTTTTTTTAAACCAAATACCTCCCGATATTCGTGTGCGGTTTCAGTTTTGCAAGCGAGCGACTCGTCTAGAAAATTTGTATAGGAATCACTCGAAAAATTGAGGGCTTTTCATACAAATTTTCTAGACGTGTCGCTCGCTTGTAATACAGAAAGCGCACATCGATGTTTACAGTTTTTGTATTTTTATACTTTTCAAAGAATAATTTCGTCCATATATTTAAACTGAACGAAAAGAGAAGTTTTTATTTTTCCGACATAATGGAATACCATAAAGAATATCGTTATGTATAAAAATGGTGGCATTCATAACGTCCAAGGACATAATGTTTATCAAGATAGAGCCATAACGTCCATCAATATTTTAGGTATATTTTATGGTGTTCTATGTAAGAAAGATGCAAATGTTTTTATAGACTGGTTTGCCGGCTTAGTAAGCGAAGCTACTGTTTGTTTTATTATAGAGCAGAAAATCTTTGAGCTTGGCCAAAGGCCGACTATGCAGGAAATCTTTTGTCAGCGAAGCCGGTATTGTTTTATGTGCGAACACTTTGACACTTTCATAGGTGATACCAAGGCAGATTAATATGCTAGGTAGTAGCAGTAGATCAGTTGACTTTCTTGCTTATGATTTAAGATGTCAAATTTTGTTTACACTTATTATTTTTTTTATAAAAATTTTTTTTTACAGTGGTGTTGTGGAAATATATTTAAAATTTTCATAAAACAAAAAAGTTTTACACAATTTTTGAAACTGAATTTTATTTAAAAATTGTAGACCTTACCTCCTCATGATTTTGTTTGCTCATTTTATATGTTAAAACCAAGAAGTTGTTTTGGTTTTTACAAATAAAAATAATATGCTAACATAATCACGAGGATGCGAGGTTTAGGAAGCTCCTCTAGCTTAAATATATGCATGTAAGTAGCATCAAAGGAATTCTTATGATATGTAGATTAATAATATTGTGGTGTTTTTTTTTTTAATTAAATATTATAACACATCGGCCAATTCCTACAATATTTTGAAGTGATATAGCCTTAATTGTTCACGAGGCTGTCAAATACTTTTTTGGGTATGTAGCCAAAATTTGTGACTTACCGTTTACCTTTTTAATCGGTGCTTTGCACTGCGAGGAATTTTACAATAATTTTAAAATTTTTGGAGGGAAACCCGTTATAATTGTTGACCTAATTTTGCTTTTGTTCGCATTTACTATAGTTTGTCTTTAAAATTGTTTAAATAAATTTGCTGGTACTGAAGTAAATTTAAGTTACAAAAGCAAAAAAGAGAATACCACCTTTTTGCGGAAAATCCTTAAAAAACGATATTTTTTACATTTTCTCAATTTAACAAAAAACAAAACTTTAAACTTGTTTATTTCAAATTCTATTAAGAATATAGCAAATTTCTTAAAGTAATAATCCGATAATTAATAAGCGTACTACGCCTAAAAAAAATTAAGTTTGGATTGGCCAAAATTAACAAAACAAAAAAATGATAAGCCAATTTTCTCCCTGCACATATAAAAGTATTTTTATAGATATTTTCAAGGTCTGACTAAATTAAAAAAATCTTAACACTTGAGTTAAAAAACTTTTTATGACATTTTCAAAAAATTATATGTCCGAGGTACCTAAATTTGGAGCCCTTCCTAGAATCCCTCCTTCATCATATGAGCCTGACCGCCCGTAGATTCACTGAGAAACATTTCTGCCCTACCTTTGTAAAATTTCGTTGAGATATATTGAGTTGTTCATAAGATACCTAATTTTATTGTTGTAGTTGTTTTAGAACTATTATTACCTGTAAAATAAACGTGCCTTGGATGATACTGTGTCCATAATAAAGAAGACACAACGTCCATGGACAATAAGTCACTTTTAAGTGCAACATAATGTCCATAGGCAATTTGTCATTTTGTTGAAACCAGTGTGTGGTGTGTGTGTTTCGTCAATTAAATAATAACTGTAAATATAGTTCTTTGTGCATCAGTTATTTTCTTTTTTCTCTTCTGAGAATGTGCTTAATGTATAAAACACACACAAACTTATGATTCTTTAAATGCTTCTTGTGTGGTGGAAACGTCAGTACTGATATTGCCACATGAGTATTGAGCATTTTGTTTGTTATTTTTACAACAAACGGGTAGTTCAAATTTAGGTAACAGCTTTATATAACTTTCTCAAGTTTCTCAATGAAATTAATCAAAAGAATACACAAGATATCAATTTTCCAAAATTTGCGTCAGGTGCTGTATGACGATCAATGCTTAAAATTACCAAGTCTTACGAGTACAATATATGCGGTTGATCAAGTGGCACCACTTTTTCTTAACAAAAGTTGGAAGATAAAGCTTTGTTAGTGCTACGCCCTTAGTTGCAAAACTGAAATTCTTACTGAATAGTTTTTACACATAATTGTTCCGCAAGGAAGCGAAGTGCAAGAGAGTCATCGACTAAGTACAATTTACTTTTAATCTAGAAACCTATGGTGCTCAAAAGCTGATATATGGCATCACAAAATTCTGAACTCTCGAACGTCTTGTCTAAGACGCAAGTTATTTTATTTTAAAATTAAACTTTCCTTGAAAAAAATTTTTTACCCTCACTCAATACAGTTGCCATCAGTTGCTATAAAATTTAAAGAAATTTATTGCTAAATAAAAAACATTTCATTCCTATAAATAATAAATTATTAGAATTTATTTTGCGTACAAACATATTTATTTGTACTATTATTATTTTTTCCCACCAAATTTCATAAGCATATCTCTTTTTGTACAAAATATATGGTGGTTAAGCTTTATTGGTTCTTGAATAGCATCAGAGAAAAACACAATTTATGGTTACTATTTTCTAAAATTTGCATTTTTTGCAAAATCTCGTACAAAAGAAAAAACGTAATAATAAATCTTGAAAAAAAAGGTAAAAGGATAAAGTAGCACCTACTCAAAAAACAAAAGGATGTGTGCACAAGGCACATGCTTATAAAAAATGGTTTATTTAACATGTTTTTATATGTTCTAAAATGACCTTGGTGATGATGGAACAAATTATTCCAAGAAATTATTTTTTGTTGGATTTTTACTTTTTATATATTTCCTATTTCACTATTTTTTTTTTTTGTGCTGACGATGTTTTTCGTTCCAGTATGGGACCTCGTTATGTACTCGAAGGTGTTTTAAGTATTTACAAGAGCGTTAAAATATGTGCTTATGTACATATATATATAATTTTTTTAACAAATACTCACTTTTATAAATACGTGAGCTATTTCATTACACTTAAAAAATGCCTGCCGATTTTTAACCGACTTCAACAAAGAAGAAGGTTATCGATTCCTATGAATGTTGCTTTTTTATATTTTTACCTGCCGGATTCATTTATTTTTGAAAACTTATGCCTACAGATTGGTCAAGTTTTAAAAACAGTTCTTATTTAAAAAAATTAAAGGGTGTCCCCATGCAATATACATAATTTTGAACTGTCCTATGAACTTTAAAATTAAAAGATAAGAGCTATTTCATATTCTTACTATCTACAATGGTATTGTTATTTTTTAAGGGGTCCTGTAAGTGCATGACATGATATACGAAAGAAAATCCAAAAATCCAGGCGAATGCCCGCCATATAAAAGCATATATCATTGGCTAAGACCGTATTTGAGGACCGGAAATGCAGAAGGGCTTTCTTTAGCAAATCAGGCAGGTAGGCCAAAGGCCAAATATGGAAAAAAAATAAAAATGCAGGTATCGAAATATAATGGAAAAGTTGTACATGACAGCCGCCGAAGAGACTTTCTTTGACATATATCATTGAAAGGTATTTACTTTCTTTTGGCGATTTTTTACTTTATATAATGGCCATTGCTTCACTTTTCAAATTTGGTGTTATTACGTTCGTTTTCTGTTAGATCCTATTTTTTTACATTTGGAAGTTATTTTATTTGAACTTAATTCCTGGTATTTATTAATACTATCATGATTATTATCTAATTTTTATGAACCATCCCAGCAAAAAATTTTTGAAATGGTAATCGAGTGTGGAATTAAGCATTTTTGGCAGAAGTACTTCCCAACTAGATTGCCAACTTAATGATTTTTACAAGGCATGAGACTTTTATAATCAATTACTGAGAATCGATTACATTAATTATTGTAGGAAATAATGAGTACTATTAGTACGGTAGTCTCTTTATACATAAAGAAGTAGTTCCAATTCTACTTCCTTTTTTGGAAACTAATGTAATGTGTTTTGTAAGCGAGTAACAAAATATGGCAATCACAAAAGTAAGTCATTATATGGCAAGTACTTTTTAAGGTAATGTCTAATTTTTTGCTGGGATTGATTAACTGTTAATATTCAACAACCAAAACACAAGTGATTAATTTAATACAAGTATCTTCTCACAAGTGGCAGTAATATTACCTTCTCATTTGTTTTTATTTGACCTTTGATTGATAATAGAACGCAAATCAGCTGTTTTTTATGTAGAATGCAAGATAACAAAAAATGTTCCATATCGTGTCACAGACTATAAGCCTTTCCTCGATAAATCAGTAAATTTTTTGCAACTATATGTATAATTATAAATATCCCGTCTAGATCTTTTCTGGTTTCTTACCATTGTATTTATCCTTCTACAGCTGAAAGAGATTTATCACTAAAACTTTTTACCACTAAAACAATACGTTTTATTAATTTTAATCAATCAGCTGTTCATACGAAAGTATATGGGTATTTTTTTTTACAATTAACTGAAAGAGTTTTTATTTTCTTAATAGCATTTCAAAGCTGCTACTCTTTTGTAATATAATCGTTCCCCTCGTTTGTCAAAGATTTTCACAAGCACCTGTTAACCCATTGCGGGAGTCTTCCAAATTTTATTTTGTTTCTTTTTTATGTCCCAGTGTTAACACAAAAAGCAAAGCAAATGCTTTAAAAAATAACCGTAAGTGTCATGTGCTATAAATAAAATAAAGCACATAAATATTCTGTGGCATTAACTATATAAAAAACAAAAGCAGCAACAACAGCAGAGAGGGAAGCACCAAATGTGGTTACAGTTGGTTGGATGGGTAAATAAGCAGTAACCAGCAAAAATCCACAAATATAGCAGCACTAAAGTAAAAAAGTAAAGATGCAAAAACACTAAACTTTTGCTTACTTAAGCTTACTTACAATTTTATTTTATTCTCACCTCACTTTTTATTGGCATGTAAATAACTCAATAAAAAAAACGAAAAATGTTTAAGCAGATATGCTCTGCAGAAAAAAAGTGTTCAAACGCTATAGTTTCTTATTGTGTTAAATAAATAAATAATATTTAATATACTGTGCTGACATTGCAAGAACATAAAAATCTAAAGAACGCAACCAAACCAAAGTCGAAAGCTCATATTTTAAATGCCAGGAATATGATAAATAACAAGAAATTGTGTCAATATCAATTTAAGTCTTAATAAAATACATAAATTTAACAAACCAACAAACAAACAACCACAAAATATTAAATACAACCCTAGAAACTAAAGCAGCAGCTATCAATAAAAGTTTTTACTTATTTTTATTCCAGACATTGTTTTTTTGCTTTTTATTACTTTTTTGTTTACTTGGCTGCTATAAATATTTTGAAAATGAATAAATGATAGATTTTTTTTTTCGTAAAAGTATAACGCTTAAACATACTTAACTATAAAAGAAAAAGAATGTTAAAGTAAATATGTTTGATTAATGGCAAATTTAAGGATTAGTTGTATATGAATGTATGTATACATTGAAGAATGCATTTGTTTGTATTAAGTGTAATTATTAGCAAATTTACTTTGGCATTGGGGGCGTATGATTGTTTTGTGTTTATTTAATAAATATCAATCATATGATGCCATACACAGGATGAGGAGAGTGACAAAGAGAGAGAGAGAGAGAGAGAGAGAGAGATCTTTCATGTTTAATGACATTTTAAAAAGTTGTAAGCTAAAAAGGAATTTAACGCCAATAGACGCAAAGTGCATCTGAGTTTTGAAAACGTTCTTATATTAATATGAAATCATAGGAATCGAATGTTAAAAGTTGGTACTATTGTATTTTACTGTACCTTTAAAGTACCATGGTACAACAATACTTTTATCGTACAATCCAAAAAATTTTCTGAAGACAAAATGTCTCAAATATTTTAGTTTTTTGTTGTCAGTATTTAATCTACACGAAGATTAAGACAACTATTAAAGAAACAAAAAAAATTGCCAGATCTTTCTATTTTAGGAGAATCTAACCGTTTTTAATCACCTTTAAATAGAAATCGCAGTTGTGTACAATAGCAGCCTTTAGAAAAATATCTTACATAGTGTATATGCACAGTAGTAACATGTGATTTGTTTAAGAATGTTGTTGAAAAAATTATACAGAGTACATTTGAATTTATAATTATATAAACGAAACGTCGAAAAAAGTATGTTAAATAAACAGTCTTTTTATTTAAGCTTGAACTTGAAAGCCTAACTATAGGAAACTATAGAGAACAAACATTAAATAAATCAACAAAAGGTCGATAAAGAATTAAAATCGTATAAAAAGTAAAATTTTATAAGATTGAACATCAATATCAAATTGTAAAGAAAGACAAATTGAAAATAAAATTCACTTTCTAGTTCGCTACAATCTTCGTAAGCACTCTTCGTATCTATCTATAAAATAGTTATCATTTGTAAATTTTCTATTTAAACAAATGTTCAAAGATATGAATAATTCTATTTTTTCGTATTGTTATTTGAAACATTTTTTGCTTTAGAAAATTCATTATTTATTATAAATGTTGATTGAAAATGAATTACTTATATACGTAATTAAATTTGCAATTAAGAAAACCCAATGAGTAAACAAAAAGTAGCGAAACCATCGAATTTAAAATTAGTTTAAAACTATTATATCATAATTATTATTAAGCCGTTTTCTTCCTATTTTTTATTTAAAATGAATAGGAACGTAATTTCAGTTTTAGAGGACCATACTTTTGTTTATAAAATTGCACAACAACGCAAACAAAAAAGTTTTGTAAAATTAAGGAAGAAACTATTTGTCAAATATGTTACAAAAAAAAAATCCAGAAATAAATATGAAAAAAAAATAATTGCAAAGGATAATCCTTATATGAGAAAAAAAAATTATTTTTTATTAGTTTAAGTTACACTGTACCAAAATTCATAGGTAATATTACGCTAAAAAAAATTAACAGACATTTTGTATAATATATTGTTTAATAAACTCTTCTAATTTGACAAAAAAAAACATATTTAAGAACTGAAAAAATTAATGTTAAATGAACAAAATTTTAATTATAACAGTAGTAACACATTGTAAGCAAAACAAGTTAAGCAAGGGAAAAGCAATCTGTTGATACGAGTACATTATCCTTAATTAATGTATTACTGCGGGGAAAGCATACCCATGTAGCTATTTTCCTACTGCTCATATACCTCATCAATAATATATTATTAGAATATCATGGAATATTAATATTTGAAGGAATCAAGTACAATACCGATTCATATATCCTTAACCATCTATGTTAATCTAGTTTAGTGAAGTAGCTTGAATAAAAAAATTTAACAGTGGGGTGATACAGAATTAAAAAACAAAAAAAAAACAATTTGTTCTATATATAACTTTACATAAAAATGTCATCGACTTTTAATGGAATAAGGATTTTTAGACAATTTTAGTATTTCTTTAAAGACCTCTTAAGAAACTTTAAAATGATACCTAATTGATATTTTAAAAAATTTTAAAATTTCAAAGGCCCGTAACTCGGAAAAAATGGGCGACCGCCTATTTTTACACTTCATGTTTTTTCTTATTTTTTAATTCTCTATCGCCCCATATATTTGTTTTTTTTTTTTTATTGAAATTACTGCATTGTTCCAAATTATGTGAAAAAATTAGAGGCAGGCGTGGTGTTTTGACCGCTGCCTCCAAGGATATGGAACGATCGTGCTCAATTCAAATAGAACCTCTTTCGACACTATGTCTGATAGATTATGGTATTTAAATTTTCTCTAGCTGATCTAGTGCCTCGGCAAAATTGATTTCAACAATAACACGGACGGACAGATAGAATAACGGACATCGCTCAATCGACTTCGCTATACATATAAGAACCCAGAATATATACACTTTACAGTGTCAGAAATGGATAATGTAGGAATTAAAAACGGAATGACAAACTAAGTTATATCCTTTTGCCGAGGCAAACTTTATCTCACAAAAAAAAATAATAAATTATGTCAATCGATCAGATATAGTGTCGAAAAAGGTGCTATTGGAAATCAGCATGATCGGTGCATGTGCTTCGAGGCAGCAGGCAAAACACCACGCCTACCTCTAATTTTTTCATGTCATTTGGAACAATAAAGTAACTCCTATCAAAAAAAAAATAAAAATATATGGGAAGATAAAGAACAAAAAAATATGAAAAATACCTCAAATGAAAAAATTGGCGGTCGCCCATGTTTTCCGAATTACTAGCCTCTGAAATTTGTACAATTTTTTAAATTTCAATACGGGTATCATTTTAAAGCTTTTAAAGACATATTTAAGAAAATACTAAAATTTTTTTAAAAATGCTTAACTCATTGAGAGGCGATGTCAATTTTATGTAAAATTATATACACATATGCAGTACCAAAATTTTTTTTCATTTTTTAATTTGATTTGAGTTACTTCACTTAACTACTTCACGAAACTAGATTTACATAGATCGTGAGGAGTATATAAAATGCAGCATAGCTTATTATACCACTCTCATTTGTGTTTATTATTTAGTTTACCTTTTAAGGTTATTTTTTGGTTAGGTGTAATTTTATTTTATTGTCTCTAATATCGAAAAAGTTTTTATTACCTTCATCTTGCTAAATGCATTTCTTCGATTACATGAAATAGGGCAATTAAACCGATTAAGTTTTATATGTAGAAGATTGATTACCAATATTAAGACAGTGTATATTTTATGCTGCTTAATTATATTTCTGTATCTTAAACTCATACACCTCTTTGTCGCCCTTTTTTCAAGTTCTTCAAACCATTGTAAAATATTTTAAAACCTTCCCCTTTAAATGTTTAAGCTTCAGTCGTTTAAATAGTGAAAATATAATTTTTCATTACACTTTCCTAATTTCTTTATTCCATGGAGGTTTAAATTCAATTTTCATAATTATCCCTTTAGCCACTTTGTGTACAAATCACTTAAAAGGGGGAAAACGGAAATTCAAGCAGCATAATCTTTTCTAAAATATTGATATTTATAATGTTGTTCTAAGTTACATTCTAATAATATTTGCTACTTGTAACTGCAAGTCATAATGAAATGTAACCTAACTGGGTTAAAATACAATTCAACAGAAAAAGTTTTAATAACAAAATAAACACAATATGGTCAACAGTATTAAATAAAATACTACAAAATGAAAAAAATCACACAATGGGTAAGGGAGGAAGAGTGGGGGAAAGAGAACAAGAGAAAAAAATGAGGGATGTTTAAACAAGATGTTTAAGTAAAATATATGTGTGTACAATTTAAGTAAATCTTATCGTATTAATAAGTATTCATTTTCATTATTGTTACTATAAGAGTCTTATGGCTTTTTCTTTTTTTTCATTCCCTTTAATCCTGAGATGGGAAAATATTGGTTTGGTATTGCAAATATTAAAAACACTTTAGTATTTAAAATGTTTATTGCAAATTTTTGTTTTATAACTTATTTTTAATGGCTTTTCAGTTGAAGGCAAAACATATTAATTCGTCGTTAATTCAAGTTGCTGTAACAAAATTTTAAATCACTTTTATGCAATGGAATACCAATCCAATTAGCAAGTTTTATTATCACACAAAAGTTATGAGGCCTTTTTTATGGTAGATTAAGCTAACTATGGACTGATTCTCTACAAATTGACACCAACCTGTTTAAAAAAAATGCTTATTATAACTAAAGTTGCTTTCGGGATTGAAGCTTTCATCAAACATGCACTCAACAATACCCAAGTCTTCTTTTAAACGAACATGTAGTAGATATTTTTTAACTAACAGTGCATTCATTTTACACCGAAATCTACTAGATTTTATCTGAAATCTCCTTCAAAATCTAGTATTTTACACTAAAAAGGTTTCATATTAACAAATATCGAAAAAATGAGCATTTAAAAATTTTATTACATTAGATTTACAACTAACAATTCATTAATTTTTTTTTCTCATGTTATTTTATTAACATTTCAGGAAAAGCTTGTACATTTTTATAAATTTCTTTTTTAGTTAATTGACGTTAATTGTACTCGATTCCTTTATATAAAAATAATTTATGATATTCTCATTAAATATAATTACAATTTTTATTTTTTATTAAACCTTTCAAACACATATAGAGTTGACTCATAAAGTGCTCATCCATAATTTTTTTTAAAATGCACTATGTTTTCATTAAAAGCCTTCACTTATACAAAATAACCCAGCAAAAAATTAGACATTTCCTTAAAAACTACTTGCCATATAATGACTTACTTTTGTGATTGCCATATTTTGTTACTCGATTACAAAACACATTACATTAGCTTCCAAAAAAGGAAGTAGTAATGGAACTAGTTCTTTATGTTAAAAGAGACAACCGTACTAATTGTACTCATTAATTCCTACAATAATTAATGTAATCGATTTTCAGTAATTGATTATAAAAGTCTCATGCCTTGTTAAAATAATTAAGTTGGCAATCTAGTTGGGAAGTACTTCTGCCAAAAATGCTTAATTCCACACTCAATTACTTTTTCAAAAATCTTTTGCTGGGAACGTCTTTAATATTATTATTCAAATCCTTACCCGCAAAGAAAAAAATTGCCAACGATCCAAGATACGGACGTCCTTAGGGACTTTCTAAAACTGAATATCGTGCAAGAAATAAATAAAAATCCAACAAAAATAACTTAAACAAGTAAGAGTGCTATATTCGGCTATGCCGAAACTTATATACCCTTCACCATCTATGTAAATCATGTTTAGTGAAGTAACTCCAATCAAAAATTGGTGCTGCACATAAATTATTTTACATAAAAATACCATAGACTCTTAATGGGTTAAGCATTTTTTTTTAAATTTTAGTATTTTCTTAAAGATTTGAAATTTTCAGAGCCCCGTAACTCGGAAAATATGGGTGAGCGCCAATTTCTTTACTTAATGTTTTTTTCTTTTTTTTTTGTAATCTCTATCGACCCATATATTTATTTTTTTGATTGGAGTTATTTTATTGTTCCAAATGACATGAAAAAGTTAGAGGTACGCGTGGTATTTTGCCTGCTGCCTCGAAGGACATGGACTGATCATATAGATTTCCAACAGTACCTCTTTCGACGTACATCGCTTAATCGACTTCGCTATGCATAAGAAGTCGGAAATGGATATTGTTGAAATTACACACGGAATGACGAACCCTTGTTCCACGTTTTAGGGTGAAGGGTACAAAAAAATCATATGTCCAAATACAGTACGAAAAGTGTTTTATGAGGGTGGATACAACGGTTGTGTTCCACGTAAAAAACCATACATAAGCAAAGTGAACAAAGCCAAGCAACTTAAATACTCCAAATAACACAGAAATAAGTATTACGACTTTTGGAACAGAATGATTTTTACAGACGATATCAAAATTTAATATATATGGAAACGAAGGCAGTTGTCTAACATTTAAACATAAGGGAGGATTTGTTTTAGTTTGAGGATGTATGAGCGCTGCTGTACAAAAATAAATATTGCTGAAAACTTTATATTTAGCCAAGACAACGACCCCAGACAATAGAACCAGAACTTTTTAATTTGTTTATTTATGTTTTTAATAGTACAATTACCTACGAAGAAGTCAAAATGTGATAAAAATATATTTAAAAAATTTTTTTATTTTATTTTATGTTGGTGAGTGCTCAACTTTCTGGGTCAAATGTAAATGTTTTTCTATGGCTGCCCTTGTCTAGAAAAAAATAAAAGAAAAAATCAACATACGAGTAGTTGCTAAATTCTTACTTTGTTTTTGCATAATGATTTTCGAGCTTTTGAATTTCTTTTTGCTTTTTTTAAATATAGTTTTCATTAAATCGATTTGGATTGAGATAAAGGACTCTTGAATTGTTTAACTTAAAAAATATTCCAAATAATAAAATGTCATATTTTCTTTGTTGTTTTAATAAAACTGGTATTTTTTTTTTCTTGTGAAGCATAGGATTTCTTGGTACAATATGAAAAAAATCTAGTGGCGAAGTAAATTTTGTTTTTTATGGGAAGTCTATAAAAAATCAACTAGATTTTGCTCCAAATCTTATTAGTTCTAGATTTCAGTATAATGTAAATTCACTACAAAGGAACTTCCTAATTTAATTGACAAGAAGTTTTTTAGTTTTAAATAAAATTTTTTCACCAGCCAGTATTAAAGCAAAAGTTTTTAATTATAGTAGCTGCAAGTGTTCATCTTTCCTATTGTCGATCAATGTGGGGCGAGAAGGGTATATTGCGAGCTTTTTCAAAGTGCATTCTTGCTTGTTAACCGATTTCCCCTTTAGCCTGTGGAATGTTTAGGTATTTGTCGATTTTCAGATTTTTTATCCACCATGGGAGCCGTAGTTATAACATGTAGAATTTTATTTTGATGTCTTTGAAATTTTTTCGAGTTTATAACGGAAACAGTATTGTATTGCTTGTTGATTTTTGAGTTTTTACCAATGAGACAATACATTTGTATTTGGCTTTTTACTTCACTTCTATATTGATTTTCCAAGTACAACGTCTATACAGGTGAAAACCGAGACAGTTAACCTTCAAGAGTTGTGGTATTATTCGATTATTTATTCGAATAGGAAGGCTTAATGCTCTATAGAAAATATATACAAATAAGTGTACATTTTTAGTGATTCACATAAATTCTTCATTTTTTTAAACATTTTTCCAAAAGTTATATGATCCTGCAAATATTTCTTTGCTTCATGTGGGCTTTCATGAATATTTATAAGGGCAAAGTTTAAAAAAAAAAACTTTTAATAGTGCAACATTTCTCTAAATAGTGAAGCATACATTTATTTTGACGAAGTTATAAATCTTTAGAAATTCTGTTTGCGAAGTTAGCAGGACCCACAGGTGTTGCACGGAAAAAATATAGCAAGTTATGAGTATTATTTATCCCAACAAATTGGTTGACCAAGTAGCATCAGTTTCAAATAACAAGATGTCGCTTGTCACATGATCTAAATATAAGAGATGTGGCAATGAAAAATAGTTTTACTTTTATCTCTAACAACAGGTTGAATTATTAATAGCATTTAAATAATCCTTTGCATTTAGGGGATCAGAAAACTATTCTTCATATTAAACTACCGAAATGGAATCAAAATTATTAATAGAGCTGGACATAAACAATGAGAAACATCTGGAATAATACTTTAAGCACAACTTTGGAAAAGAGAGTAGTCATATCAAAAGAACGTAAGCTTTCCCTCTCCATTTCCCAGACCTACCTGTATAAATACAGTCCATTGCCATAAACATACTGTAAACGTCATCCAAATAACATTGATTAGTACAATATAAAAAACAAATGAAGTGGTTATCACAAAATATTTTCAACTATTTATATTAAAATCAACGATTTTCTATTTTAAACAATAAACACCACAAACACATTTCTCAATTGCTTTTATTTTTGCAGTTAAATCTTTTTACAGACAGTTAGCTCCTGTTGCACATGGCTTGAATAATAAAATTACTTGAATTAAGAGCCAGGGAAATGTTCCATTTCATTCATTAATAAAAGACAAACATTTCCGTTTTAACGTTACACTAAACACTTTTCAACTTAATTGACTTGAATTGAACAATAAAGTTTATAGAGATTTAATAGATAAAAAGAATTAAATGATTATGATCCTGTGATATGTATTTAGCGGCTAACTGATATAGCTAAACGATAAAAATTAATTTCATTTAAAAAATTTATAACGACTACATTTTTAATCTTTCTGATTTTTTTATTTTTTAATAACTTTCACTTATAATCCTACTAAACCATTATTTACTAAAAGTATTTTTATGTTTTTTTTTTTCTTATGTGTTCTGTAAATGACTGTTACATGGTCATCATGAGAAACGCAACAAAGCCTTTACGTTTAATTGAATGGATGATGCTCCCAGCGGATAGCTTTGTTTTGTGTGGTCCTTTTTTTTATTTTGATATTTTTCCCTCATAAAAAACTCTGTTCTGCAACACAAATCACATAGATTTGCACACTCATATGGACACATGCTTGGTCAGTCACTTACATTTTTAAGCTTAAAAACTCATATTTCTAGTCAAGCTTATGTTATTCTGCAATAAATATTAAAAACCCCCAGATATTACCTCAAGATATTTGTACAAAAAATTAAATACTTGTATAATAAATAATGAGTGTTTCATAGAGCTATATATGTATGTGAATATATATTATTTTTGCAGAAATATTGCTATTTATCTATTACTGTTACAGTATAACTACAAAGCTTTTGCCATAAATTTAAGAATTTTCTATTACATTTGAAATTATGCTTTGGTAAAAAGTAAAATCGACGGGTAAGGAGTTTCCAAAAAATGTTTAAGATATGTATGACTATAATTCAAATACAAATAAATTCCTATAAAATCAATTTTAACCGGAATCCTAGACCAAGACTTACCAAGGCCGACAATTGTTATCGTCGTGTTATCATGAAATACAGAAATTTATTGTTTAACGAGCTGTGTGACATGAAGCGTTTTCCTACCAACACCAAATATTTCTCTGGTGAACGTTTACCACTTCAGGTTATAAAAAGTACGTTATCATGACTATTCGCCGCTCGTCGTCGACTAAAATATCGACATAATCACATTTATTTAACAGTATAATTCTATTTGGACAACCTGGTAAGGGTAGGTGTTGTTTTTGGGTTTATAGAACTAAGTTTTGGAATAGAGATCGTAATGAGATGAACTTTTAAATTAATTGACTGCTGGCTTCTTCAAAGCTTAACGGAAGTGCAGGTTATTTTTCCAAGTTTTTTATATTCGTGTCTAAACCGATAGCTAGCGGTAAACGCAAAGAAATGTATGTGACAATTTACAAAAAGAACAACAACAAGAGCTTTGATTGATCTGTAAACTTCCTCTAATAAAATGTGTATGACAATTTATAAAGAGAACAACAAAGAAATTTGACTTACTTTTATGATTGCCATATTTTGTTACTCGATTACAAAACACATTACATTAGTTTCCAAAAAAAGGAAGTAGTCATGGAACAAGTTCTTTATGTTAAAAGAGACTACCGTACTAATAGTAATCATTATTTCCAACAGTAAAAAATGTAATCGATTCTCAGTAATCGATTATAAAAGTCTCATGCCTTGTTAAAATCATTAAGTTGGCAATCTAGTTGGGAAGTACCTCTGCCAAAAATGCTTAATTCCACACTCAATTTACCTTTTCAAAAATTTTTATCTGGGTGGCTGTAGAATTCCTCTAATCAAATTAATACTGATTATAAACAGTCCTCTTATTTAAATAAGTTGCTTAAATAGATGATGCATATAAGATATATGATCTAAGGTAAATAGATGCCAAGAATACTGATGACGGATGTAGCGGTCCAATTCTAATGTTTTCTGTGTTTTTCTGTTTTCTTTTTTTTTTAACGTAACACAAAAATGTTTAGATTATTTGTTTAACAAATTCAGAAATTTAAATATACATACATGAACTTAGGCCGAACTAAAAATATTTATTTGGTTAGAATTAAATTTTATTTACAAAAAAGAAAAATTTATAAATTAGGCTTTATCCAGCTTCTTGTCATAATTATATCAATTTATCAAATTTATTGCAAAAGTATTATCTTGAATATTTCTGACATTCTAATGAATAATCTTTCCTAATGAAGAACATAAATATCCAATTAATGAATTTCATGCAATTATGCTTTCCATAAAAATCGTATATAATTAGCCTGAATAATACTTCTTAAAGCTTGTTATCGCACATCAATATGAGCGGTATATCTTAAATGAAACACCTAATAATTGGCTAATTAGGTAAATCACTTTTTTTCCTTCTTCACATTAATTTTATTTATTACACAAATGTCTATAGCCTAAAGCAGATTTTTATGTGTGTGTGCGTGTATACCAAACACGTACATACACGTATACAGTGTTAAAATATTAAATTCCTTTAATCTCAAATTTTAATTTAAAGCAAAAATTAACTTTTTGACCATATTAAATAAAATAAACAAAAGGCAGTTAGTTATTTACTTTTAAAAAGTTTTTATTTCAAAAGTTTATAAAAGTTGTGACAACCAACTTAATTTTGTTTTCTACACTAGTAACACGTTACTTTAAAATTTGTTACACTTTTTTCTCTTTATCTAAATCTAAATTGAGTGTGTTTGATTTCTTTAGATACAAATATTTCATAACGTTCTCATGTAATGTTTATAATTGAAAACTACAAAATAAAGTGTAATACTGCAGAAAAAGCATAACCATATGACCATTTCGCTACTGCTCATACAGTTCATTTACACAAATTTTGTATAGAAAGTTCAAAAGTCTTATTTCAAACTTAAGAAGTAAGATTAAAAAAAAAGATTTTTACATTTTCGAGGACCACTAAAATTTTTTAATTTAGTAGGAAAAAACAATTGTCGGCACACAAAGAGAAAGTCATCAAATATTGGATCTCTAGATAAGACTATGTTCGATCCACCCGTGGGTTCATATGTCAGGAGTCATACTTAAATTATTACGTCAGTAAATTATTTTTCGAATAAAGTAAATTTCATATCAATTTAAAAAACTTATCTTTGTTGTATTCCATTTCAAAGTTTTATGTACAACTAGCTTTACCCGGAGCGCGTCGCTACCCTTAATAATCTTACAATTGTTTTTTTTTTTTTTTTTAAATCGATTCCGCGCATTTTTCTTCTCCCGCACTTACCCTCATTTTCCTTAATTTTTAAATAAGCATACACTTTTGGAACTTCTAAATAAATATCTAAATTTCTTAAAATCGGTGCAGCCCTAAATGCCCGTTTTAGTCATAACTCACTAACGCGTCGACCAATTTTAATAACATTTTTACAAAAGCTATTAAAATCCAACATAAAAAATTTTTGGAAATGAACAAAAAATAACATTGCTTAAGTTGTACTCTCTTCAATTAGTGAGAAATCACCAAATGTTTCCCATTTTATGTTTATAAACAGCAAACTGTTTCTGGCAACAACTCCCAACTGTAAAGTAATATAAGCTGCACTCATTTCGAGCGTAAAATTAAGTACTTTGTTCAAACTTGCGGAAATTGTTAGCAACTTAAGTTATTCCGCTTCAAAATTCTGAAAACTAGCTGGTGGTACCATAGCAATACCTTAAAAAAGCGTCAGATTGTATTACGGAAATATTATCAGTTGGAAAAATGAAACAAAATTTTTAAAATTGTATTTCTTAGGAAAATTACTGCTGGCTAATAAGTTAGAATAGTCTTGTATTCTGTATGGTACTTAATGAGAATATGGATAAGTGTTGCTCCGACAGCCAAAATGCTCTCTGGTGTTAACAAAATTTAGTTTCAGTCCCAGAACTGAAGCCTTAACAAACAAGCTTCCTCAGCGTTCTCATCTAGAAGAATAATTTCAGCCATTTGAAAGTAATCGATTTTTATCTTCCTTAATCAAAAGCGAATTCCACGCTTCTAATCTCCAGCATATTTATTTTCAATTACATTTAAGTAGGATAGAATATAAAAATTTAATGTTATTATATTTTAAATTTCCCAGCCGTGCATACTAATACTTTTTTAAAACAACATCAAATCGCTTTAATAAAAATTATGACAACAATACTCTTATTTAAATAAAAATAACATCTTATTGTTAAATGACAAAAATTTTTTAATTCCATCAACTCGCAATAAGAAGATTAAAAAATTTTCAAGTCATTATTTCTCTACATTGGCAAATATAAATTCATGTAATTAACAACAAATCACTCAAAAATTACTTTTTTTATTTTCCTTTTTGTTACAGATTTAATAATTTAAATTAAAACCAAATAAAATAAACAAAAAAGGAAACGCTCAGTCATAGTACTTCCAACAACAACTTAAAAAAAGACAAAAAGTCATTACGCAGAAAAATGATGGCAACTGACAAAAAAAAAAAGGCAGCTACACGTGTAGAATTTTAAAGAAAGCGGAAGCAGCTCAAAATAAGCACAATTAATAACATTGAGTTTTCATTAAATGGAATTTAATGGTAATGAATTTTCCAACAGCAACAAAAACAGACAACTGTTAAAACAGTTTTGTTTATTGAAACAAAAACAAAATGTTAGCAAACACCTGACGAAAATTCAAATTAAAAGTTTAAGTTGAATTGAATTAAGTATCGTATGGCAAGCAGAAAACAGTCACACACACACATGCAAATATATACATAAGTCATACGAAATAGAAAGTCAGCACATGCAACGATAATTTCTTATATCAAGATTAAACGCGTGAGGCAGTTGTGTCTTTAAGTGTGTTAAGATGACTGTTTTAAAATTAAATCTGAACAACTAAAAGAAGAATATTCCAACAAGCAAACTTTAAAACTGCCACCAAAAACATTAAGTAAAAAAAAAACATTGTGCAACTAGTCAGACTGGGTCATCAAGCAATTTGTCATCATTTAAAACGAAGAGAATACAGTTTACAAGTGACTGCTTAAATTGTATATGTGCGTGTATTCGAGAATAAATGAAATCGTAAAAAGAGGCAATGTCGTTGCATTTGAAAACATCTTCATCTAGTCAAACATTAAAAAAGTCTGTATTAGCGTCAACAACAATACGAACATTAAATAGTTTTAGCACTGCCAAACTTCAGCAACATTCTAACAATAAGCAACAACAACAATCACAAATACATCAGCAAAATAATGAATTATTTGAAGCATACATTACAGAAAATGTTCATGCTTCAAGCACCTTAACAGAGCCAACAGAATTGTACTCAACTTTAATGCCATCACCTGCAGTACATAATATTTTAACTAATGCTGCTGATGAAGCTTTATCTTCAAGCACAAATACAACAACGTCATTATTTTTAACATCTACCACATCAACCGCAATAAAACCAACAGTAGCAAATGCAACATCACTGACATTTTTCCCACCAAAATCATCAGCACCGTCGTCTTCGTCATCATTATTGTCATTGTCTTCGTCAACAAATGTTTTCAATGATTCACTTAAAACAGTTACATCCGCCTTAACAACATCTTTATTCAATGACAATGATGAAGATGATGATGTTGTTGCTGTTGTTAACGAAAATGCCGCTAATGCCTTAGAAAATTTTGTCTTTGTCTCCTCAACTCCCCATGGTAGTTATTTAATACCAAATTCTACAAACAACCTCAGTGCATTCGCTTCTTATACAACTCATAATAATGACAGCATTTACAACAGCTCTTTCACATCACTTACAACAGTTGCTGCTGAACAGGATGACAATAATTGGATAACTTTGTTTGTCATCATTTTGAAAGGATTTATATTTTTCTCAATTATTTTAGCTGCTGTCCTCGGAAATGCTTTGGTTATAATATCAGTGCAACGTAATCGTAAATTACGGTAAGTAAATTATACCGTTATGTTGTTGTATATAATTTTTTATTTAATTCAAAATACATAATTATTCCAAATATTAAAAGAATACCATTTTATTT
Source organism: Gymnosoma rotundatum (assembly GCA_916610165.2). Taxonomy (NCBI): domain Eukaryota; kingdom Metazoa; phylum Arthropoda; class Insecta; order Diptera; family Tachinidae; genus Gymnosoma; species Gymnosoma rotundatum. Next base: position 46,652,370 of record OU744336.1, on the reverse strand, counting down.
AGTTGTAAAAAATCAGCGGTAAAGCAAATATTATTTATCCATTTTTTCAATTTTTTTTTAAATATTGCTTTTTTATATTTGTTCCCGCAGAACTCAGTCGTTTCTGAACAGATTTTGAAAATACTTACTTTATTTGGAAAGGTTATGTTCACAGATCGGTGCCGTTTTAAAAACAATTCATTATTTTTAAAATTAAAAGGTGGCTCCATACAATATATATTATATTTTTTTCGCATATTATGAACTTTAAAAATAAAAAAAAAATTAATTAAAAATAAAAAAAATACGAGGGCTGCTATATATATTTCTGGCCTGGCAACACTGAGTGCTGCCAAGTGCAATCTGACATTTCCATTGGAAAGTTTGTCATTATTAAGCATAATCGTACTCAAAACGTTTTGACGTACGACCATTATTTGTGTTGTTAACAGTGACTTGAAAAAATTAATATATAAAAAAATGGAATTAAATCGTAAACATTTTGGTGCCATCATTTTTCACAACTTTCGACGTGGATTATCACGACAAGAGTGGATTGATGAACTTTAATCTTTGTATGGCGATAAAGCACCATCCTATAGCCCTGTGAAAAATTGGTATAATGAATTTAATCGTGGCCGAAGCTCGCTCAAAGACGAGTTCCGTGAAGGTCGTCGAAAAACGGCTGTTGTGCCAGAGAACATTGATGCCGTGCGTGAACTCATAATGCAAGATCGACATGCGACAAACCGAGAGATAGAGACATCCTTGGAAATTTCTTCCACCAGCATACATTCGATACTGCATGAACACCTGGCCGTAAAAAAGGTTTGTTCTCGTTGGATCCCGCACAATTTGAAAGTCGCTCAAAAAAAGGCTCGTGTCGATTGGTGCAAAGAAATGTTGCAAAAATACGATTGCGGTGCTTCAAAAGACGTTTATAAGATCGTCACAGGTGACGAATCATGAATTTATACGTATGAGCCCGAAACGAAACAACAATCGACCGTGTGGGTCTTCAAAGACGAGCAAAATCCAACGAAAGTTGTTCGTGGAAGAAGCACTTCGAAGCAAATGGTCGCCTGTTTCTTCGGCAAAACTGGTCATGTGGCGACTGTTCCGCTTGAGCAACGTAGGACGGTCACTTCTGAGTGGTGCACTACAATTTGTTTGCCTGAAGTCATCGGAGAAATTCGAAAAACCAACAAGAGAAGACGAATCATTGTTCACCATGACAATGCGATCTCTCACACATCGGCTCAAACCAGAGCGTTTTGGACCGGCCAAAACGTCGAATTAATGGCTCATCCACCGTACAGCCCTGACTTTGCACCTAATGACTTCTTCTTGTTTCCGCACATCAAGAAAAAAATGCGTGGTCAACGATTTTCGTCGCCAGGAGGAGCTGCTGAAGTATTAAATTAATTGGGTTAATTCCGCCAGTATATATTAAACTGTTGTTATAATTTTGGGTAATTAAATTATAACAAGCTGTTGAAGTGTTCAAAAACCATGTTTTAGAGGTGTCTCAATCGGAGTGGAAAAAGTGCTTCGATAACTGGTTTGAGCGCATGCAAAAGTGTATAAATCATGCTGGAGAATACTTTGAAAAACAATAAAACCATTTTTGATTATAAATATTCGCATTTTCACTATTAGGCCAGAAATATATAGAGCAGCCCTCGTATCGTAGAAATATAGCCGCCAATAGCAAAAAGTAATACAAAAATTAATTTAAAAAATAAAGGGTGTTCCCATAGGTGACGTAAATAGGTACCTATCCTTCTACGGTTATTGACAGACAGAATATCGACTACTAAGATCATTATAATAAGAAGAAATATAATTATGAGAAATTATAATTATGAGAAATTTAATTTAATACTTTTGAACAGTTTTAAACAGACGGTTCAAATTTACAAAGAACCTGTATTGCTAAGTACGCTAAAATTGCAAGTATACAATTTGAATTTGAAAATAGCAGGATGTTTCCATGCAATATAGACAAACACTTGAAAATTAGACAGATTATGCAATACGTTGTCTGCTACAATAAGAAGAATAAATAATTAAAATTATAAATTAAAGCATTATTTAAAGTTTGCTTGTTTCCAGTTGTTTTTTTTTTTTTTTTTTTTTTTTTTGCAAGAATTATTTCTGAAGAGATGTAAATCTACACTTAACAAATACAAGTGGTCACTTAAATAACTGCCTTTAGTTGAAAAAAGCATTTAAACTCTAACTGCAATATTCATAAAAAATTGTTTTATGACAAATTAACCATACAAATTTGTCCTTAAATGTATTTCAAAAGTATTTTAATATTTTATGAATACTATGTCACTCCGTCTTTCCGTATCTTACAGCCCTCTATCCCTGACAAAGCAAACTGTTGAAATTACAAACAACAAATACTAAAATTTAAATACTAAAAATTAATTATCAAATTTGTGTCACTAAAACTATGTGCTATAGTAACGAGTAAAAAAATTAAATTTTAAATTAAAGAGTATTCCGGTATTGACGTGATTTTCAGCTGAATTAGGCAGACATTTAAAATTTACGCATATCATTTAAAAATATATCCCCTGTAAATGAAATTGTAAACTATAAATTCAAAAATTAAATAGAGGTACCAAAGTGAAAAAAATACCATGGGTTGTGTGTGGACTTCGTCCAACAAAATTAATATTGTTATGAATACTTCTCGTATTCTTATTTACTAACTTAGTTGGTTAAATAGATGATGTTTACAATGTACACAACTTAATGTAGACAGATGCAAAGAAAGCTGATAAAGGTTTTAGGGCTCCAGAAAATGATGTATTGCATTCTGCTTGTATCTAATTTTTCCTGTTTTCTTTGAAAAACGTCTGCTTACATTTGTAAATAAAATTCTTGAAAAAAAAATAAAATAGAACTGAACTTAATCCAGAATTAGTTTAGTTCATTTATAATAATAATAAAAATAGATTATGAATGGTATTTTAAGCTATAGAGCTTGTCCTGCAAAGATCTTTCCTATCATTTTCATATTCTGACAAACTTTAAATTAATTATTCTTGCAAAAAAAAAAACCGACTCCAAAACAGATTTCATCTGTTTGCCTATAACGGTTCAAAAGTATGGCCACATAAATTACATTACATTAACTATTGGGACACCCTTATATCTCCAAACTTTATACTTGTTCAACTGTTAAATAGTTTGGCAATAAACATCAAATTACAGCAACTATAGGGTCACCATTTTGTTTCCAAGTTTAAGTTATATACTTGCTGTTGTAGTAGATTTGGCAATCAGGTTCTGTGTAAATTTCAACCGTCTGTCTATAACGGATCACCAGTTTGCCCATATACATCAGATTATATCAACTATTGTTAAACCCGTTTAATTAAAATTTCTATACGTCTTATTAAACAAACAAAGTAGTGGACATTCTGTCTAAAATTCAGGTGTTTGTATATAATGGTTCAAAAAATACGGCCATATAGAACTAATCACATTAATTTTGGGAACACCCTTAAATTTCTAAATTCAAATTATAACCTTCTTGTTATAGAGGACTTCGCAAAACAGGTTTCTTGTAAATTTCAGATGTCTGTCTACAACGGTTTAAAAGTTCGGCTGCATAAACCAAATTACATCAACCATTGGGACAGCCGTTTATTTCCAAATCCAAATTTTATACATGTTATTATAGCAGAGTTAGTAATACAGGTTCTTTCTTGATTGCAATTGTCTGTCTACACCTGTTTTAAAGTAATACCACATACATCAAATTAAATGAACTATTGGGGCACCCTGTTATTTATAACTTTAAATATTAATACTTATTACTGTAACGGCCATAGCAGTCGACATTCTGTCCAATTTGCAAGCGTTTCCCTATAAGGTTTAAAAATAGGCCCTTATAAGTAAATTTTACAGAATGTATGTTGTATGGGGCACCCTTTAATTTTTAAGATTATGAACTGTTTTTAAAACAGGACCAATCTGAAGGCATAATTCATCATATTACCAAAAAATTTTTTTATCGGTTTAGAAATGACTGAGTTCTATAGCCACAAACATAAAAAAGCAACATTCAGTCCTTCTTTTTTTTGAAGTCGGTTAAAAATAAAAAGATTTTTCTCTTCCTCTATCTTCCTTTCCATAACAGATTGTCTTGTTTCAATATAATGAATTGCTTGTTAAACAATATGATATCAGAGCAAAAAGACCAAAAGTAGAAAAAACGAATTCAATTAAGATATAAGTGTGCCTTGAACTGTAAATGGTTATCTACTACCTTCATTAAGATAGTTATGACCTCATTTGAAGAGCAAAATAAAATTGAAATAAATTGCAGTATTCAAGTGTTTAAATTACCTTGCAATATCACCGAACACATATTTCTTTTATTTTTCTTTCATTTCTTGCAAGTGTTTATAGAATGTAGAGAACGTCTTTCGAAAAGCAACAAAAGTAAAAAGTAAGAACAAAAGAACGTCTGTTGTTAAAGTTAATATTAAACTACAAAATAAATGAATAATAAAAATAAACTTAAAAAATATTGCACAAGAACTTAAGAAATGCTTTAAAAAAACTTTTCTAACCAAGAATTAAAATTATCTTAATATTTTTTCGCAGTAAAAATAAAATATTTGTACAGCTCACAAGTTATTGTAAGTGTACTAAATCGTCAGCTTCCATAATAGTTGTACCAACACTCTACACAACAATCTCAAGACATCAATAGAAACAACCGATAAATTTAGCACCAGCGGAGTATACAGGCTTACTTGTACCTGCGACCATACAAACATCGGACAAACTGGACGTACATTAAAAACAAGGTTTACAGAACACATACGATCATACAAAAGGAAAAGGGAAGACTCCAATTTCGCAATACACCTTAACACACATGGACATGAACCAAGAGAAATAGACGAATGTATGACAGTATTACACCCAAGTAAAAAAAGGACGAAGACTAGACATTCTTGAAAACATGGAAATTTACAAAACACGAACGTTTAACAGATATATTATTAACGAAAAGGTAAACACAACCTCTGACACGATTTTTACACCACTAAAATTACTAAAACACTCCTACAAACGAAAAACACCTACAGACGCTCACACTTACCTATCCAATAATAAAAGACCCAAATATTAAACTATTTACCCCAATAAACATGACAGATATCAGGCAATCTACCTGCTTCATACCATTTAAACGGACAAAATTACCTAAACCCACCAGCTTTTATTCTTAACACTATCTATTTTTAACACTTTCTCTTCAGTTTTAATAAACACGTGGCTTGAAAATTATGTTATCACACCCAAAGCGCTCGCAAAACGTACGAAGTACACAGCCAGCGACGACGGTTTTTACCGAAAATTATAACCACAATAATTTTTTATTTCAGTTTAAATTTTATTATTTATATTTTAAAATTTTTTAACGTTTTTCCTAATATAAACTAAATCAGCATGTTCACAAATAGCCAAGTTGTATTTAATGCTACATAAAACTTACAAAAAGTTGTGAATTGAACAAATGTTTTGTTAATTTAATTAAAATATTCTCTAAAAACTGCATTTAAAAACAAGTAAGAGTGCCGCTTTTATATACCCCTGACTATCTATGTAAATCTAGTTTAATGAAAATAGTTTTACATACAAATTCTATCGGCTCTTAATGGGTTAAGAATTTTTTTTTAAAATTTAATATTTCCTTAAAAATCTCTTCAAGAGCTTTAAAATGATACCCATATTGATATTAAAAAAAAATGAAAATTTCAGAGCCTCTTAACTTGGAAAATATGGGTGAGTGCCAATTTTTTCACTTGATGTATTTGTTTCTTATTTTGTAATCTCTATCGACCTATATATATATATATTTTTTTTAATTGGATTTACTTTATTGTTCCAAATGACATGAAAAAATTAGATGTAGGCGTGGTGTTTTGCCTGCTGCCTCAAAGGATATTTACCGTTCATGGTGATTTGGTATCTGATCGATTGACATATTTATTATTATTATTTTTTTTTTTTGTGAAATCAAGTTTGCCGAGGCAACACTAACGCGGACGGATAAACGGACATCGGTCAATCTTCGCTTTACATAAGAAGTCAAAATATATATACTTTATGGGGTCGGAAATGGATATTGTAGAAATTACACACGGAATGACAAACTTATAAAATAAAATAGTTATTTTCAAGTTTTTTTTAGAAATATAAAAAGCAGAAATTGTGAATATGAAAGAATAGTTGTGGAGCTCTGTCAACGGGAAGAAGCATTGTCATCTTGTAAGGATTTATTATTCTCTTCATCAAATATCTTTTCTTGCTGCGTTAAGACGTTCTTACTATATAAATCACTCAGATCTCACTATATATATGAAACATATGAAATACATGAAATATGGTTTTTAATTAAACCAATCTTATCTATAAAAAAAATTGAAAAATTAAGAACACCTTAAGGACGCAAAAAAAAATCCAATACTTCACATGATAACAAAACTCCTAAAATCCAAATCAACTTAAAAAAATTAAACATTTATAAAATTTCCATGTATTTTTATTGTGAAGCTATTTTGCTGTTGTTAAATTTTACAAGAATTTTTACTCACTTCCTTTTAAATATTAATGACCATCTTTAAACTTATTTTCTAAGTACCATCATCACGGTTTCATATTACAGCAAGTTATCAACAAAAAATATTATTAAAAAAAAATCATTTATTAAAGAACGGAAATGAATGTTGGAATTGAAAATTAAAAGAAACAACTGAGAAGTTGATATTGAGATGTCATTCAGTTGTTGTGCAAATACACTTGATACTTATAGTTGCATGTTGAATGTTGGAAGTTGAGGGAGAGAAAACATAAAAATAACTAATAACAAATTATGGTGACATTATAAAAGATCCGGAAATTATGACTTGTTTCCGTTTGTAGGTGTGTCAAAAAAATGTTTAATAAGATTTTGTGTCATTATTGGTAAAAGAAAAAAAAGCGAAAACAAAATGTTTAAAAAATATGAGAAACTAAAAATTTCAAATATTGAAAACAAATGCCGTAAATGAAATTGGAACAGACATTATTAAATCTTGCATTTGCTATGTATTTTTCTAAAATGGCATACCAACTACTTAACTGCTTGTTCTTCGACTTTACAAAAATTTGTTTGCTCACACAATTAGATTTAAATTTAAAAATCTAATAAGAATAAATAAATTCTTCTGATATCGTGAAAAAAAAATATTTTTTATAAATGGAATCAAAATTTATCAAATAATCATAATCTAAATCTTTTTATTATTTCTTATTATATATTTTTAAATAAATTATTGTAGCTTAAGGTCATAATTATTAATAGTTTTATTTTTTATTGTCGATATTTCGTTCGTTCTCATTAAATGGCATCTTTAAAAATAAAGATAAATTATAAAAAAGACACCAAAAAAATCCAGATTAAATATATGATGCTTCTCAATGTTATAACTAAATATTGAAAATAAAAATAATTCTATAAATAATTCTTACCTCGAGATTAAATAATTATTTAGATAATATATTATCGAATAAAAAATAAAAAAATATCACAAACGACAATTAAGTTATATAAAAAGAGAATTGATTAATTTCAGATTAAATTTATTTTATTTCAATTTCTAAAAATTCTTTAAGAAAGTAAATTATTTACAAATAATTGCGGGCGTTTTTTCAAAGAAAACAGGAAAAATTAAAAGCCAGCAGAATGTAATGCAGCATTTACTGAATCGCTACTGAGCCTTCACCATTCTTTGCATCCACCATCTACTTTAGACTGTGTTTGTTTTAAAAATCAGCTGTTTAAACGATTGATTTTGTAACTGAAAATACGAGCAATATTTATGATCAATCAATTTTTATTTTAATTTTTAATTTTCACCCTGACCAGGATTCGAACCATCGATTTTATAAATTAATGAAATTTTACTTTTTTTTCGGCTTTTTGGTTCTTTTTAATTAATTTTCTAAACATTTTTAGAAAGAAAAATTATTTACAAATGTATGCGGACGTTTCCCAAAGAAAACAAGAAAAATTAGACGCTAGCAGAATGAAATGCAGCATTTTCTGGACCGCCACATCCTTCATCAGCATTCTTTGCATCTATCTACCTTATGTTATGTACATCGTAAACATCATCTATTTAACCAACTAATCTTAATGTTAATTTGGTGAGACGAAGTTCACACACAACTTAAAGCTTTTCTTTGTCATTCTCTTTGTAACTCGTCTAAAAATGTTTAGAAAATTAATTAAAAAGAACCAAAAAGCCGAAAATAAAGTAAAATTTCATTAATTTTTATTTTATTATACTAAGTCCACATGTAAACCAAAGCTTTTTCGTTGTTCTCTTTATTATTAGTCACATGCATTGTTTGAGATTTCTGTTAACCGTCGATTTAACAACGAATGAAATTTTTATACTTTCCTACTTTTTTCTTCTTTGTGAAACGTCTGCAAACATTTGAAAATAATTTTTCTTTCTTAAAAAAAGTTTAGAAATTGAAATAAAAATTCATTTCATTTGTTATTCTAATTTAAAAACCTTATTTATAAAACAAATAAATTATTAAAGCATACAAAAGAAAACCAGACATAGCACGTTAAATCCTCTTACATTTTGAACTTAATTCAAGATGTTCAATTTTTCAGCGAACACTTTTGTAATTTCTACTGTTAGTTTTTTTTGTAACAATAAGTTTAACAGTCGGATAAAAAGGAATGACCTTAAAATGACATATCAACTGCCAAGAAAGAGACAAAGTACAATATTTGATTCTTTTCAAGTGTGTCAACATCATTTTCAACATGTCTTCACGTTGACATAATTTTGTTTTTTTTTTCTTAATAATTTATGTTGATTTTTCTGTTAATTTTTTTTCTTTTAAACATTCACAACATGCTAGTCTTTTCCAGACTAAAATAAAACGTGTACTTTGATGTGTCTAACTCAACAATGAAGAATTTGAAACAAATTTGTTCGAACAAATAATCTGTCAATTTCGTTTCTGTATTCATTCCGACAACTAGAAATGGGGGTTTTTTAAAAATAAATCTGCAGTTTCCCAATGACTTATATAATTTAACTAAGTCTTTCCTTAACTTTAGAGGGTACATACTCAGTTTTAAGCTTTGAGGGTTGATTTCATAGCCATTGAGGGTATCTGCATACCAGCAGCGTATTAATTGACCAGCAGAACGGCTTTCGTAGCGCACACTCTGATTTACTGGCCTTACTGGCTCTAGATATTTCCAAGGCGCTTGATAAAGCAAGAGATGGTGCACTTGTATTAAAACTTATTGCTTTTTGAGTCGATGATAGCTTCGCTCGATTTATATCGAACCTTCGAGCGCAATACGTCTTGTGACAGATGGGTCCTTTTGAAACGAGTTCAAGATAAATTCATGAGTAGCATATGCAATAGTCCCTGCCTTTTGGAAATTGGGGCTATGCAAAGGAATATGAACGATACCCTCAATAACTATCTTTTAGCAATCTGCAAATAGGTTTGTTCGAACAGGGTTCAGCTTAACACTCGGAAAATCCAGTACTGTTTGCTTTCGCACAATCATACTGCTAAATGCGCTATGCCATCCAAATATGAATGGTATGATTATTAGGAAATAAGAATTTACCGATGTTTTTGGCATAAAAATTCATTACGATGTTCAGTGCATCAAGCATATCTTTCACGTAGTAAAAGAAGCTTTTAGTCTTGTTCAAGGCATTATTTCTGAAAACTTAATTTTTGTTATCCGTAAAATTACCCTTCAATTTGAGAAAATTATTTATTTTGTGGATAGTTATCCAATTCACCAGTGCCCTAGGAGTACACCCAAGCCGCGCTGTGGGATTAATAAGCTGGAATATATTAAATGGAATATATTATGTTACTGACCTCAGTCACAATGCTTTTCTATAACGGTAATAAAACACTTTCGATTCCCGCAATTGTGTTATTATTGTGTTATTATTTGGTTTTTATTTAATATTTTAGTATTTCCAACAAAGATTTTTTTAATTATTTCAGTATCAAAATTTACGAAATTTGTCGTTTTTTGTTAATTATTTAATTTCTTAGCAAAAATTAATATTAATAATTCTCTATAAAAAATACCATAATGTATAATTAATTTTTACTTAATCCTCCCATCGTGCATGTATTCCAAATACATAAATCATCATATTTATAAAAAATTATAAATAGTTAAAAGCGTATGAAAAAAAGTTCTTGTGTAGTTTTATTTTTTATTTTTTATACCCTCAACCACAAAAAGTGGATAAAGGGTAATTAAAAGTTTGGCAAACCTTTTGTAATAATAATAATAATAATATTCTGACATCTTATGCATAGCGGAGTCGGTTGAGCGAAGTCCATGTTGATGTGTGGCGAGTACGAGATGTTGTCTTAGGGTTGGCAGTAGTATCACCTTAGCTACGGGTGATAAAAGGGAGATCGGGCAATAATATTCCCCCCTTGTAGCGTTTTTTTTTTTTTTTTTTTTTTTTGTTTTAGTATGTGAATTATCCTAGCAACCTTCCAGGTATCCAGAATCATCAATTGGTGAATAGAGATCTCTAGAAGGTGCGTCAGATAATCAAGCGTTACTGGGCCAAGTTTTTTTACCATTAGCATTGAGATGCCATCACGACCAAGAGCTTTTGTTGGTTTTGATTTGGAGACAATATTTTTCCCTTCATCGGGAGTGAAGGAAATGGGCACCGAATCTCGTTTTAGATTCTTGGTTCTCAGGATTATGGCTCTTTTATTCCTATTCACATGTGGGCTGTTCAACAAACTGTCGGCAGAATAATTTTGCGCATTTCTTTCCATTTGTATCGTGAATGTTGTGGAATCCTATGGCGGCGATGTTTTTGTTGCAGTGTTGCTTTGCTGGTAGAGGCATTTGCTTGTTTTTTAAACAGAACCTTAAGAGATCAGTTTATGAAGGCAGATAATAACATAATAATCATGGCCCAAACATTATGGGAGTAGTAATTAACAGTGTACCATAGTGGTGGTTAGTAAACAGATGATTTTGAATTCCGTTTTAACTAACGCGCATTGTGATCAAGATTGCTACGCTAGATAAAGCCAAATGTTTAATTAACGATATATAAGTTAGATGCTGCTCCAAAGCAAACAATGGCTACAATTCTAGCAAGTGTCACAAAGTAATAATATAAGGTTAAAATAGCTGGTATTTGTTGATATTTTATAACAATAACAAAAATGTTATTTGATATGACTTAAACTTTAAAATTATGTTTTCTTTTTCCAAGGGTCTATCCATCATATTCAAAAATTAAGGTCATAAACGTATAAATCACACCCCCACCCAGTTAGCATTTTTTTCATTATTGATCATATTCGAGTCTGTTTTTACTCTAATCTAAAATAATCGTTTATGCGCTCGTTTAAGAGTTGAAAATTTTTGTTTTGTTGGGAGAAATGGTACCCTAGCCGCGACTCTTTTGAACGAGTCCCTTATGTCTCGCGTTTTTGACTCAGTTTCGATACTTTTTCCAATCGTACATATAATAAAATATGAAACTTTTTCGAGCCATTTTTATTCATACTACTAGCCGTATGCTAGTTTTCTTCGAATTATATTGTTGTGAAAGTAAGATCTGGCAACTCCTGTTGTTCTTAACAGTATAAGAGTGCTGAATAAAGTTACTACTACTAATGGTGTGTGTATATAATAATACCACAATTAGCTTACAAAAGCTGAGCAAACTCAATGGTTGCATTGGTAGAGGTGCGTGCTATAAAACAGAAGATTGTAGGTTCGATCCCCGCCATCGGACATTCGTGCAATGGAAAATAAAAATTGTTATAATGCAGTTAAAATTAATAAACAGCAGTACAAACCTCCCAAGAGGCAAAAGACAATTATTGTGTGAAGCCATGGCAGATAATTTAGTGGAGACATCCAATTTTATATAAGAGCTACAGATAATTGTCAAGAAGCCCCTTACAATAAAAAGTAAGAACGGTAGCGGTTGCACAGGGAAGTATAACAGTACAACAACAAAGTGTATGGCAGACGTGTGTTGTGGCTTTTGTATTAAAGGGGATAACTGGCTTGGATAAAAGGAGTAGCGGAGATGTCTGTGGATGGTTAAGGTTACTAAACAAGGCATTGCGTAGTAACACAGTAGCGTGGATGGCTGAGTTTGTAGTAATAACGCATGTTTAGTAAAATACGAGACCAAGGGTTCACAAGACCGGTAAGATCAAGAAGTATAGCCAGAGAAAGCCATAAAGTTTGAGTACAGAATAATGAGCCACAGTCGTATTTGCAATCAAAAGAATCCGTACGTTTGTTCTAAAAAGGTAAAAACGTAACATTATTATACTCTAATTTCCAATTGCTTTTTCTCAAAATCAGATATGGCAAATAACATTTTGCTTATTATACCCTCCACCACAAGAATGAAAAAATGGCATATATAAGTTTGTCATTCCATGTGTAATTTCTACAATATCCATTTCTCACCCCATAAGGTATATATATATACTGACTTCTTATGCATAGCGAAGTCGATTGAGCGATGTCCATCTGTCCGTGTTAGTGTTAGTGTTGAAACAAAAAAATATGTCAATCGATTGGATATAGTGACAAAAGAGGTGGTATTGGAAGTCAGCATGATCGGTTCATGTCCTTCGAGGTAGCAGACAAAACACCACGCCTACCTCTATTTTTTCATGTCATTTGGAACAATAAAGTAACTCCAATCAAAAACAGAATTAAAAAATAAGAAAAAAACATCAAGTGAAAAAATTGGTGCTCGCCTATATTTTTCGAGTTACATGGCTCTGAAATTTTAAAAAATTTTAAAAATATCAATATGGGTATCATTTTAAAGCTTTTGAAAAGATCTTTAAGGATATACAAAAATTTTAAAAAAATGCTTAACCCATTAAAAGCCGATGTCTTTTTTATGTAAAATTATATACATATATGCAGTGCAAATTTTTTTATTTGTTAATTCTCTGTCACCCCAATATTTGGTATTTTAATTGGAGTTACTTCACTAAACTAGATTTACATAGATGATGAAGGGTATATAAAATTCGGCAAGTAGCGCTCTTACTTGCAAGTAGCACTCTTAAACTAGCTGTGCCAACGGCTTCCTTAGCATGTCATTTCTAATTTTCTTAAAATTCAAATTTAGAAAAATGTGTTCTAAAAATAAATTGTAGAATTCTGTAAGTACTGTTCCATCTACAAAAAATAATATGTATTGACAACTGACTTAGTACTATTATACCGGTAAAGTTAGGTGCTTTCACATTCGTATCTCTATTTTCTCTATAAAATGACATATTTGTACAAAAAATAAAAAATAATTTTTTTTTTAATTTTAATCGTAAGGCTGCGCTAAATATGACTCTAAAATAATCACCTTGGTAGTTTTTCTCAAAACAATCTTCGAAATGCTAACTGGGTATCAATGAATCTTTTTTATTATTATTTGTTATAGTAGCAATATTTAAGGACCTTCTTTATATGAATGTATTCCTTGTTAAATTATATCACAGAAACTGAACATAGTTTTACGAGTATCACCTTTTAAAGTATACAATATTGTTTGTTTTTCGTTTAGCATGTTTTTGTTAAGATTGATATTAAACTTTTGAAAAATTTTATTTTTTTTCTCATTTCCGCTCATCATTTTATTATTGCGTGCAGTGTAATAACGAATTATTTTGTCGTGTCATTGGCGATGGCAGATATGTTGGTTGCACTTTGTGCAATGACATTTAATGCATCGGTAGAGCTGTCGGGTGGCAAATGGATGTTTGGTCCGTTCATGTGTAATGTTTACAATAGTCTGGATGTTTACTTTTCAACAGCAAGCATTTTACATTTATGTTGTATCTCAGTAGACAGGTAAGTGTAAACAAAAATGCATTTTCATTAACATGCACATGCATGCAAATAAAAAATTAAATTTTAAATAAAATAACATTAAATAGTGTATCGCGAAACATGTCTCATAAAAAATTATAGAAAGGAGGACTGAATTAGAGAAGCCTATTTTAGCCATTCCAATGAAAAAAAAGACAATGGAGACCAAAAAATTAAAATAGCAGTCATTATTACAGCTTTTTCCACTAAATCTATGAAGAGAAAAAATTCTTTGCGAAGTTTGTTTTTGTGACATCAAATATGCAGAGGCCTGGCCTCTGGCCCGCTGCCGAAAAGGTTAATAATTCGAGATTCTACTAAATTTTAAACAAATCATAACTGTAAGACGCCGGAAAAAGTGAATAATTTTCATAGGAGAGAAAAGAATGTCCATCTTTGAAGTATTGCTAAAGTATTGAGAACTCAATGCCGAGTATTTTTCAATAGTCAATGATACCTATTGTGAACAATAAGTAAAATTTATGCTCTCATAAAATTCTTAATCCGCTCGAGTTTAACTGGTTCATGAATTTCCAATGAATTAATCAATTAAGCTATCAGTACACATTGAATGTACATAAGTAAGAAGAATAAGCTTTGTGAAAATTAGGTCTATTCATTAACACAAGACCACAGTAAATATTAATTCTTTCATTTTAAATAGTTACTGTGTTTTTTTATAGAAAACTTTCAGAGTATGTATGGTTTTTTGCCTTGTTGATTCAATAGAGTCCTCATTTAATCAATTGTGGCTTTTGATATAAGACTCTAAGGTTTTCTATTCAGAATTTGGATAGAATCCACTGATGAGCTATATGAGCTGTAACGAGATGGCCATATGGACATGTTTTCCCTGCAGTAATACATTTTATTTTGTAGTTTTAAATAAGAGAGAATATCATGAAATATTTATATTTAGATTAGAGTAAATGAGCAGACCTATTTTTACATCGAAGTTTACAAATACTTAATAATATTTTTTGAAACGAACAAATAACTTTATTATTAAAATATGAATTTAGATAAAATCCAACTTTTGGTCAGGATTTGCAAGACGCATCGAACGCCTTGAAGTTTCCCGAGATATAGCCAAAACATAAAATTTAATTTTTTTTAAAAAATTGATTCGATAAATTCTGACCAAAATATCTACATTTTGCAATTCAATGTCATTTTTAATAAAAAGCTACACTGTTAAGTCCTTTTTTAAAATGTAGGGAAACGGGAAATATTTTATAGCTTAAGGATTGGAATTGGCTCCACTAGAAGAATAGATGTTGAACAAAAACTAAAATTTTTAATGTTAAAAGCCGAACATTTCCTAAACTATGAAAGATAATTCATATTGCTTAATATTTTTAAAGTGTGACAAGAACTGAGCAAAGCTAAGAATTTGGCAACGCTTTTAATTTTTCATACACCCGAGTCTTGCGGTGGCATCTCCTTAAGCACTAAAGGTCCACATCTAAAAATATTATTCAACTACTACAGCCGTGTGAAGTTTATAAACAGCAGAATCATTTTTATTTCTTTTACAAAATTATTTACATATGTCAAGAAATATTACATAATGATGCACCTACGAGTATTTATGCGAGCTCATTCAATGCAAGGATGTTGTAAAATCAAGCGTGATTCGCGGTTATCACATCACATGTGAAATTCAGAGCCTTCTATTAGCTGAAACTTGAGAAGTTCATCATTACATACGACTTATTTTAATGTCTTTCTGTTCGCGCAAAAAAACATGGTTGAGAGCATTGGTTCTATTATATTGTTGTAAGCTAAACATAGTATTGTTAGAATTTATAACAATACAGTTGCTTTAGAAACCAAATTGCTGTCTACCTTACAATAAAAATCTGATGTTTAAACATAATTATGTTTAAAATATAAACATCTTATAGTTATTTTTAAAATGTTTTGTTTACCTTTTTATTTGCTGTGATATTTTGTATATTAATTTTTTTTATTTTCTCCCACAATAACTGGATGAATATTTCAGATTTAAGCGTTATCTCATGAACCGATAGCTAATAAGCAAATCACTAAGCTGATAAAAAAGGCCTACAACAAAATATTTGTAAAAGGGAACGTTACTTGTTTGCCTTTAATCATACTTTGATTAATAAAAACATATTATGGTTAAATATGTTATATTTTTTTTTATTAAATTATAAAACCTTGATTGTGGTTCGATTTTTTAAACCAATCATGTTGCTTTTTTGGTGCATAGAAACCATATAATGATTTAATGCTAACCAAAAAATGTTTATGCCCACTGATGTCATATAAATTTTTTCAGATAACAAAATATGGTTTTGTGGCCATATCACAACCATGTTTTTTCTCTAAGTGTACTGAAATGAATAATAAATATTTTTTATATTAAAAACTATCCAGCAAAAAATTAGACATTACTTTAAAAAGTACTTGCCATATAATGACTTGCTTTTGTGATTGCCATATTTTGTTACTCGATTACAAAACACATTACATTAGTTTCCAAAAAAGGAAGTATTAATGGAACTAGGACTTTATGTTAAAAGAGACTACCGTACCAATGATACTCATTATTTCCTGCAATAATTAATGTAATCGATTCTCAGGAATTGATTATAAAATTCTCATGTCTTGTTAAAATCATTAAGTTGGCAATCTAGTTGGGAAGTACGTCTGCCAAAAATGCTTAATTTCCAACTCGATTACCTTTTCAAAAATTTCTTGCTGCGAATATGTACGAAATTTAAAATCCCTTTGTATGTGAGTTACCACGCCCACTCCCTCAATCGGTACATTATTTCTCAAGCATGTATATTAATAAGGAAGTTTCTAGTACAAAAATTCACGGCTTGTTCTTTTTTAACAGGGATTAAATCCGAACGTGTCGTACGATTTCGTTAGATAAACCATCTACGCGACCATACACACAAACCCTAAAAATTTAATCGAATCCGGTAAGACCGTTCTTGAGTTATAAAGTCACAACACACTTGCAACATTTTGATGGGCAGTTGGCTTCAACTCCTGAACCAATTGGACTTTAAATGGCGTCATACCAAGGTCTTTATGAAAAATTCGTCTCAATGATGTCTCCAAAATTTTCAATTGCTGAGAACGACGGTGAATTGATCAACGCACACTTTCTGCCACAGCAGCATTATTCTCGGGTGTACGCACTGTTTTTGGCTTTTCACGCTTTGGTTTATCGATGAGGATGGCAGTTTTTTTCACTTTTTTCACAAGATAACTAACATATGAAGCTGACTGTACTTCCCTTCTTCTAAAATCCGTACGCAATTTTCGCACACATTTTCAAAGTAATGCCGCAATATTTACCAGCGTTGTTCAAGCGTATACACAAACATATATATAATAATATTGCGACATTACTTTGGAAATGTTATTGGCGGACTCTTTATATTAAATTCAGTTTACTTTAGTAAAATATGTAGAAATAACTAACAATCAACCGAGACTCACACAAAAGACGTTACGCATGATTATCTGTCATTTCGGTTCTCTACAAAAACCCCTTTTTAATACTGTCCTGCTCATTAAATGTGGAAAGATTTACAATAATTGACCATTATTGTTCCTAACGGTATGATATTCATGTGATTTTATCGAATTATTAAAGAAAATCTATACATTTTATATAAATGTGTGTGAATAAGGCATTGAAAGGAACGAGTTGGTATTTGTGAAATCATTTTAAAATTTCTTTAAACATTTCTGTTTCCCTTCATTATAGTATTAGTTAAATACAGTATACTACATCTGTAAAAAGCTAAAAAAGAAAATAAAATCTTTTTTGGATCGAAATATTCTTTATTTAGTTTTAAGGATTATTGTTTAGAATAAACATTGTAGAAACTTTGTAAAGATCAAATAAAAATTAATATTTCCTTAAATTGTAGCCAATCCATTCGAACAATACTTGCTTTTTATTTTTTTATTTTAAGGTAAAAATGTAATAACAATAAGATTAACAAAAGAGTTTTAAATAAAAGAGCAATACTCGTTAAAAACATTACAGAAACACTTGGTCAGGAAATAATAACAAAAGTCAGCAGTAAATGTAAACTTATTAAATGGTGCTTCAATTTTATTATAATTTTTTTGTTTATTTTTAAAGAAAGCAAAGTTGCGAAGGTAGCTTAAAATGCATTAAAAATTATAACAAGAGCATTAAAAACTTTAAATTTTTGAAGAAAATTTTATCTATGACTGTTTTTACTGATGATTAAATAAGAAACACAGAAAAAACCTAAAGGTGCTATATTCGCTTGTGCCACATCTTAAAAACCCTTCAACAAAGAAATGGTATTATAGTTTTTTTAAGTATAAATTTTATGACGGAATATTCTTTGAAAGTAAAGAAGTTTTTGGTAAATTTGGGTTGGTTTTGTCGCCTTGAGGGTCTGCTCTATGTTTCTTTATCTTTTTTATAAGTTCTTTAATCATATTTAAGCACTAAATACAAGACATATTAAATACAACGAACACAACTCTATACTCATTTAAGGTTCCGTCGCCATTTCCGTAGGCCGAATATTCGCAAACTTTGTCTACTAAACGCTCACTGAGATCCAATACATCACCTAATATCTTTTTATTAAACTAAAAATTACCGCCACTGGAAACCCATTGAAGTCCTCTGCCTCCACTTTGCTAAAATTTAAATTCTTTCCTAGAGATGTTTCGATTTTTATTGATATTCTTTTTTCTGATACTCTTGCGACTTTCTTTCGAATTTTCAGTTTTTAATGGAATTTTAATTGTTTATTTAATTAAATTTTATGTTTTTTTTTTTTAATTTGGTGACACTTTAATCGCTTATAGAACTTCCTATATTTTGCTATTGTAGAGTGTTTTTATACCCTACACCACAAAAAGCAATTCTCTGTCACCCCAATACTTTTTTTACTTTATTTCACTAGATTCACATATATGGGGAAGGGTGTGTAAGAGACGAAATAGCCGAATAAGGCTCTCTTTTTTTTAAATTTCGGTTTCCAAAAAAAAATAACAATGTCTAAAATCAGAAAGAAAATAAAAGCATTTATGAACCGATGTTGCCGAATTTTAATGACATTTAATTTCGTAGCATTTCTGGGGGCTCGAAAAGACTGATTACAATTCGACTACGGACTGATATAAAAACTAAGAATATTGTTGCTTTTATATCATAAATAAAATATTATTTTATTCAATTCTTTTATTGCAAAATAATTATAAAAAAATTTTAATAATAGAAAATATTTCAACGATTATTAACCCTTTGCACTCGAAGCTTTTTTTCACTCATAATACCAGCAACTCGAATCAATTTTAATAGAAAAACCATATTCACATATAAGTAAATGATATGCGCATAAAAAGAAAAGTCATAGTTGTATTTTAAATCTTTTTTAATTAATTATAGATACAAATGTTATAATATATTTAATGATTAAATTTTACATTTTGTAATGCTCCAAGGTGTGATACCTTTCGAAGCAATCGCCAATATGTAATTAATTGCATTGTCTCCATAGCGGAGCCCTCGATTTTGAAGATAAATTTTAAATGGCTCCGCTCCGGAGCCCTCGAGTGCAAAGGGTGAAATTCTCACTTAAGTAACAGACAAGAATAATAATTCACACCAAATCTTAAGTCGACATTATTTAAAATGAGATTGAATCTGTGGTGTGGCAGTAGATTCTATATAAACGTCTTGCTTAATTAATAGACATAATAGACCATTTCGTTGTAAATGGTATAATTTCATACCGTCATCAAAAAATTCTTTTGAAAATAATTAGACTATCTTCATTTAGATATAAAAAACAAGCGGCCAAGTACAGGTTAAAATCTTAAATGGAGTTGTTTGTGCCATACATTACCCACCCTTCAACTTTTATACCACTCACTACAAAAAGTGGGAAAATGGTATATACATATATTCTGACTTTTTATGCATAGCGAATTCGATTGAGCCATGTCCGTCTGTCCGTCCGTCTAAGTGTCGAACTCAAGTTTGCCTCGGCAAATAAATATGTCAATCCAGCATATATGGTGTCGAAAGAAGTGCTATTGGAAATCAGCATAATCGGTCCATGCCCTTCGAGGCAGCAGGCGAAACACCACGCCTACCTCTAATTTTTTCATGTCATTTGGAACAATAAAGTAACTCAATTCAAAAAATAGGTATATGGGGCGATAGAGAATTAAAAAAGTAAGAAAAAAATATCAAGTGAAAAAATTGGCGCTCACCCATATTTTTCGAGTTACGGGGCTCTGAAATTTTCAAATTTTTAAAAATATTCATATCGGTATCATTTTAAAGCTTTTAAAAGGATCTTTAAGGAAACACTAAAATTTAAAAAAATGCTTAACCCATTAAGAGCTAATGCCATTTTTATGTAAAATTATCTATATACAGCACCAAAATTTTTTTCTATTTTTTAATTCTCTATCGACCTATATATTTGCTTTTTTTAATGGAGTTACTTCACTAAACTATATTTACATAGATGGTGAAGGGTATATATTATTTGTTGTTGAAAATTTAAAGCTTTAAATAAATGACAATTTGCATAAAAATCAAGTCTTCTTCGAAAAACACCCTCGAAAAACACAGTAAATATACAAATAATACTTAATTAATGAACTGTTTCTTAAGGATTTCATTATTTTCCAACGAAACTGAAAAGGTTATTCATCTGCCATTAAATAAACCACACACTAGTGAATGACAATTATATAATTCAATTTGTATTCAGAAATATTTAAGCTATCGAACACAGCAACAATAATCAAATTCAACCAAATGTAAATCAAGGTTTCTGGCAGGCGTTTTAAATTGATTGTTACGTAACCACAAGAAGTGATTTATTGCCTGTTTTTAAATAATATTTAGTTTTATTTCAAATCCCCTTAAAGATAATTTTAATTAATTTCGTAGTATGAAATAAAAGTTCTAAATAATTTGTTTAACAAAAAAAAAAAAACAGCAAGAGTAACGTAGACTAAATTAAGGTTTGATTACCTTTAGACAACAGAAAATGCTGCAGTTTAAATTAATGTGGCAAATGAAATAATAAATCCCTCATGTCTAGAACTATAAAAAGTAAAAAAGAAATAATAGACAGACAGCCAGACGAAAAAAAAAACAAAAAAAATATAAATATTCACTTTACACTTTTTTTATTGTATTTAAATATGAAGAAAAAGAAACAAGACGAATAAAACATAATAATTATTAATTAATTATGCGTAAAGAACTTTCGAAACGATAAACATTTATGGCTCTTTTATGTGTTTATAAAATGAAATAATTACTTTTGCTGCAAGATTTTTGTAAACACCTGCACAGTGGAGATGAAGCAGTTAATTAATTAAACTTTTTTTAAGGGGATAATTCAAATGGTAAATATTTTTTTATCTAGAAGATAAAGGGTGTTTTTTAAGCCCGATAAAATTTACGAAAAGCTTAACTGTCAAACGAACTGTCATACTGCGCTCACTTTTTCATATTTATGATCGTATATTCTAGCAAATACTTATGAACAGATTAGCTCTTTTATAATTCAGATTTTCTTTGAAAATCATTTTTCTTTATTTAGCAATTCATCACGAAATTATGATCAATTCATCACGAAATTATGATCAGCGATGACGCTTATATTTGGCTTAGCGGGTTTGTTAATAAACAAAAGTGACGCATTTGGAGCGAAGCGAATCCACAACAGGCCATACACACTCCACTTCATTTTAAAAAAAATGCATCGTTTGAAACAGTTTAAACTCTCTTGCCTGAATTGACGCTAGTTCTTTAAAAATTAAACCGCCGTTATGGTCGATGGAGATCGCTACATTGACATTGTTCTCGACGAGATGTGGTTTTAATAGGATGAGCCATAAGGCGACCGCCACCAACGGCAAATAAAAATTCAGCAATAAATTGATTTTGAGAAGTGAATCTGTTAGTTGTCATCGAATATCTTGCAATTTCTCATGTCTCGATTATTTCCTATGGGGTCACGAACAGTCTCTAGGTTTGCGCTGATAAATGGGAAACAATCGACAGCTAAGAGAACAATATTGGTCGTCATTTTTGTGACATACCACAAGCAAGCTCAAAACGAAGCCCAAAATAAGACGATCAGAAAGGACTGCATCAAGAATAGCCGCTATTGCTATATGCCATGAAATGGTCTTCTGAATAAAAAAAAAACATTTTTGAATAAAATTTAATATTTTGAGTAATTTTTGACAATTTTAATTTACATATCGCACTTGATCAACAAGAAGGTAATGACTCAAAATTTTTCATTTTCACTTTTTGCAAGAAAACCACTAACAATGTTAGTATTTATCTACTGTAAAAATTTTAACGCACTCCGATAACTCTTTCTTTCATCTCTAAAACAACATTTGAGACCAATTACGTGATTATATACTGAATACCTTCATATCAACAAAAAGGTATTATTTTAAGTTAATACAGTTTTAATAAAAATGCATCGTATATTTTCATAAAAAAAGTATTATTTTGAATTGAGCCTTTTTTCAAAATAAAAATAATCAGATTGTTTTATATAAATTTGGCTTTATTTTAAGATGATACTGTTTTGTTTAGGAAATTTTTTTCATTTATGAGCGACAAATTTTAGGAAAATGGTATTAACTAAAAAATTAAATTTTTTGCAATACTTGCACAGATTTAAAGGAAAAACAATAGCCCTATTCACAATCTTGTGCAAATGGTCTTGCATCATAGCATTTGCAAAATTGTGTAGCATATTTTTCTCATTGCTATGTTTTATTGGTATAGACTAAAAATATGCTACACAATTTTGCAAATGCTATGATGCAAGACCATTTGCACAAGATTGTGAATTGGGCTAATGTAAATATATTTTCTAATGGAATTTGCTTACTATGATGTTTTCGGATTTTCAAATTTTTTTGAAATGTAACCACAAACAGTGTTTCAGCTCTACTGAAAATTTTAAAATTTTGAGTTAATACCCACTTGTGGATCAATTGCGATATATTAAAAAAAATATTCTTAAAATCAAAAATATCTAATTGATTTAGTTTAATATTGCCATACATATGTGTATCCGTAGATTCTTTTAATTGCAAATGCAAATACAATACTTTTTTTTTGTTTAATACTCTTGTTTATTTATTTACACTTCTTACAAACTTGTTACTTTGAAGTTTATTGATCATATGTTTGTATGTATGTTTATACAAACATTAAGGTTTTAAATAATTTCTTTTAATAAGGCCTAGGATATTGTCTGAGATTTTAACACCAACAAACGCCAAATTCACTTTCAAAGAATACTTTCTTGCCCATAGACCTTAAATTAGAGTTATTGAAGTGATATAGAAATTATGATCACAAGAATACTCATCATCAAATATACAAAGGCAATTAAAAATCAACGCCATTTAAAACTAATTTTTAACCGACTTAGAAAAAAAGAAAAAGGTTATCAATTCGACTGATTGATGCTTTTTTACACTAGTGCCTCCAAAACTCAGTCACTTCTCGACTTTTTTTTTTTCTTTAAAAAGTGATGCTTACAGATTGGTCACTTTTTAAAAACGTTTCATAATCTTAAAAATGAAAGGGTGTCCCCATACATCATACATGTTTTTTACATGTATTATGAACCTGAAACTGACGCTTGCAAAGAATGCTGATTGCTATCACCGTTTTAAGTACTTATATTTAAAATCACAAATTAAAGGGTGCCCCAATAGTTCTATAATTTAATGTATATGACGATACTTTTGAACAGTTGTAGACGGAGGCTTAAAATTTACAACGTACCTGTATTGGTCGACTATAACAACAACAAGTATAAAATTTGGATTTGTAAATAAACGGGAGTCCTAATAGTTGATGTTATTTGATATATGTGGCCAAAATATTAAACCGTTTTAAACAGACAGCCGAAACTTACAAGGGACCTACATTGCTTAGTCTGCTAAACCAACAAGTTTATAATTTGAAATTAACATGGCCGATTCTTTTGAACCGTTATATCGAAACACTTGAAAATTAGACAGAATATCCACTTCTCTATTTGGTATAAAAAGAAGTGTAAATATTTTAAATTTTATGTTATGTGCTATTACAATATTTAATGTAATTTGATATACATATATGGCTAAACTGTTGAACCATCAACAATAAACCTGATTGCTAAATCTGCTACAACAGTATGTTTGCTATTATAAGTATGAAGTCTGCTATAATAAGTATGAAGTTTGGAGATGGAATATAATGGGGTCCTAATACTTAACGTAATTTGATGTATGTGGCCATACTTCTAAGCCGTTATAGACAGACTAATAAAACTTCCTTTGAAGTCGATTTTTTTTTTTTAAGAATTATTCAACGCAAATTCGTTAAAAAAATTTTAAAACAAGTAAAAGTGCTATATTCGGCTATGCAGAATCTTGTATACCCTTCTCCATCTATGTAAATCTAGTTTATTGAAGTAACTCAAATTAAAAAAGCAAATACTGGGGTGAAAAAGAATTAAAAATAAGAAGAAGAAAAGTAAGTAGTACATGTATAAAATTTTACACAAAAATTTTATCGGCTCTTAATGGATTAACTATTTTTAAATTTTTTTTTAATATTTTACTAAAGATCTTTTCAAAAGCTTATAAATGATACCCATATTGATATATTTTTTAAAATTCTCTGCAACAAAAGTAGTAAGGAATTAGTTGTCTTTCCTTTTCTAAAAATATATTCGAATAAAATCATTTATAAAAAAATTCTATTTTTGTTTAGATTTTGGTTATTTAGAAAAATTTTAAATTTTGAATTACAAAAATGAAAAACATTAAATTGCATGTAAAGCACCGCGTATTCATGCTTCTTTACAACACTCAGCATAACACTGGTACAGCATTTACTGTGAAGTTATGAAAAAATAAAAATAAATTTGTTGCTAAACCCAAGGTTAGCAGAAAGCAAAAATATATTTACATATATGACCATTAATAAAGAGAACAACAAAAAAGCTTTGGGTTGTATGTATCTGATTTTTTCCATTTTCTTTTATAACAAACATTTGAAAATAATAATTTTTTTTTTGCTTATAAATTTAGAAATCAATTTACGATAATTGTGCTTGATTCTTTTAAACACAAATATTTGATGATATTCCTAAAAAATATTTTTTATTTAAAACTAAAAATGAAATGTATTGCTGCGGACATTTCCCTACAGCTTGTATAGCTCGTTAATCGATGCCACAGAAATTTTGTATAGAAAACTCAAGCCAAATGAAAACTATATTGAACAACCAAAGAAAAAGACAGCAAAAACTTAATAACCTTAAATTTTTTCCTTCATTTTTTCTACATAAAAAACATTTGAAATAATAAATTTTCATATTAGTTTAAATATTAAAATATACCGCAACTTAAGCCGGATTAATAATTGCTCGCTAGCATTGCTGATACAAAAAATATGCTTTTGATAAACCCGTTTACTTAATCCGGCTTAATAATAATTTATTTAATTAATTGGTGTAATTTTAAATCCTAAATAAAATTTTGCGCAAAAAAATGTTCATTCCAACTTTTCTGTTCAAAATCAGTAGGTCCTCGGGAGTATAGGGGGAACCAGTCCCCCGGTGTTGCAGGCACTGAAGCTGGATAGACAGTTGGGTACTGTCGAAGAATTTTACTAGTTTCCTTAATTGATAATAAAACGTGTGAATAATAATAGCCTAGATAAACTGGAACCATGGGAACCGGTGGCGCATACAGAGATCCGCCCATCTCTGTAGCCGGTTATTGTAAAAAAGTCTATATAAGCTGGTCTGGCGCGGAATAGATGGTAATTGTGCTGTTGTAACAAACTCAAGCAAGGGAAAGTTCATGGTCCTGCAAGCCATGTTCTTCAAATTGCAACTCTGTTGGCTACGTCCGATGGAGGGCGCTAGTCGAAGCATTGTTTTTTAGGCCATCAATGGCAGGTACTAATGTTAATCTGTATCACGTATTGTTTAAAATCGGTTATCTGATTTTTCGAAGAATCACTTTATAAACTTTAGATTTTGATGACGCACTTTTTGGAATTCCAATGTTTTGGTGTAAAGTTTTGTTAATTATAATTTTTTTGTGAAACTGAAAAGGCTAAACCAATTTTACGTAGCAGCTAATACTGATTTAAATTTAAAATTGACTTATTTTTATAAATCCCATTCACTTGCTTTAAAGGGTGCAAATACAAAAATGTTTCATTTAGAAATAAAGAACGCATAAAGAGCTACAAGAAGTGCTGAAAAGAATGTAGCAACACAAAAAATACATTGCCGTATTCCATTAATCCTTATTAAAATTCCTTAAATTGGAAAACTAATTAATTATATTATATTTAAATCCTTTCTATGAAGTATTTTTAAAAGTTTATAATTTGCAATTAATTCTACGTCGAATTCGAGGAGTGTTTTTGTGTCACTTCTCTTTAAGACAATTACCTAAAGACATCAAAATACTTTACTCTTTAATTTAACACAGAAAACGTTTTTGAGTCTATTGAAGGTTTTAATTGGTTTCATATTGAAATTTAACTTAATGCTTAATTAATTCAATTATTTATTTAATTGTAAATTTGTTATGTCTTTATTAATGAAATATGTAATTAAACCTATTAAAAACATAATCTTTTCTCAGTGTAAGACCAAAGAAAACTTTTAATAAATGCTAAAACTTTTTCCTATGAACCCAAATTTTATATCAACATTATTGCCAAGACACATATTGTTTTTTTTTTTTTTTTTTTTGCTGATAAAAAAGAAAATTTGACAATAAGAGAATTTAAAAAAAACATTCTTATCCTAAACACCTTAAAATGGTCAAATAGTTTGATTATTTCTTGTTATTTAATTTATTGGCTTTGACCCTTTAAAAAAGAAAATATATTATTGCTGTTAACTCCACCGTACCACACGTAAATATTTGCAATTTGCTAATTCCTTCCAAATACGGGATGAACATTAAAATATTTATAAACGTCCACACACACGATGATTAATAACAAAGAAAAATAAAACACATAAAAAAGGTAAAGAAAAGGCAACAGCTGGTGAAACATTATAAACATCAAAATAAACACTTAAGCAATTTATCAACACCTAATGCTTTTTACCATTTTATTTATGTCTGCTCTTTTTTTTCTTCTTTTATTTATTTTGATTTTCCCTTGCTTATTGACTCTTAATTTGTTTACATTTATATATAGATATTATGCCATAGTACGTCCCCTGGAATATCCTTTGAATATGACTCATAAGACAGTGTGTTTTATGTTAGCTAACGTTTGGATATTACCAGCGCTTATTTCATTTACGCCCATATTTTTGGGTTGGTATACAACTGCTGAACATTTAAAAGAAATTAGTCTAAATCCCGATCAATGTTCCTTTGTGGTTAACAAGGCCTATGCGCTCATCTCTAGTTCCGTTAGTTTTTGGATACCAGGCATAGTTATGTTGGTCATGTACTGGAGAATTTATAAGTAAGTAAATTGATATTTATATAATTTTACTTTCGTTTAATAAATGTATATCTCTTATTTTAATTTTTTTTAATAGGGAAGCTGTAAGACAGAGAAAAGCATTAAGTCGTACTAGTTCAAACATTTTGCTAAACAGTGTACATATGGGTCATACCCAACAACCAACAAATCTAACTTATTTACATCCTAGTGACTGTGAATTAAACCAAGCGAGAGAAGAGACTCATAGTGCGATAAGCAATCTTGAGGTGAGTAAATTTTTAATTAGCGATTTTTTAACTTTTTGGCTATTTTTAAATTATTATTATTGTATATTAAATCATTTATACATATTGTTATAGCAAATACCTAACAAATATATCGTTTTAAATTCTGTAAGCAATAGCCATACATTCAAACGTTTAAGATATTACGTAACTATTCACTTTAGTTGTTATTACAAATTTCGTTTGATTGGTGCATAACCACCCGTACATAAACACAAGTGTAAAAGAAACCATAACCAGATCTTTCCATATTAGAAGAATCTAGTCGGTTTTTCTCGCCTGTATAGTGGAATCGCCGTGCAAAGGGTTCGGTTATATTAAGTAACATTTTTAATAGAGAATTTGTTGACAGTAGTACAATTTACAATTTATTTGTTTGTTTTTTCAAGTGTGTAGAGGTAAGTAAGTAAAGTTATAAAATCGATATGATTTTTCCGAAGTAATACATTTCATATTTTAGTTTTAAATAAGAATATTTGAAATTTTTATATTTAAAAAAATTAAGCACAATTAACGTTCATGCAATATCACCAGGCAAATTAATTTTACTTAGTGGCAGCACTGCAAAATTCATTATTTTTTATTTGTTTTGTTTTTTTTTTTGAGAAATTTTTTAAAAGTTGTTTATTTTTTAAAACAAATTATACATTTAAAAAAATAAACAATTTACCGAATTAAGTACATATATTTGTTTCCAATCATTGGGGTCTACAATGTGCAAATTATTATTTGTAAATAAAAACACTTTTTTTAATTTCTTTTTCTTCTCTGTTTTTTATATTTTTCCTTACGGTTTACTGATACGTACAAGTAAATTTGTCCTCAAGCGACTACCTAACCTACTACCTATATATTCGCCTTGTAATAGGTTTTAAATCAATTTAAAAAATACAAAAGGCATGAGTAAAAGGGCAAAAAAAAGTACTGTACTTATTTGTGCTCTGAAGTTTTCCATATATTTAAGTTCCTGTTTTTCTTCTTATTGTTTTATTGTTGTAGCGGCGCTGCTATCTCTTATATATTCGCCTCGAAATATCATAATTTTCTAAACAAAAGTTTTTTCTTTGGTAATTTTTAAAGAATACACTGCGTTACATGACATTTTATTTCTTATTTTTGTCTTAAAAAAATTTATCACGCTGAAACATCTCGAAACTACTGCATTTGATATTTAAAAACAGGTCAGCTCTAAATTTTATAATAAAAGGATTTTCATTTCTAAAATAATTCAGTTTTACCTATTTTTTCAACTGAAATACTATCATTTATTAAGAAAATTTTTTATATCTTTTATTTCTTATGACAACTCAGAAATTCTTGAAAGAGAAGCATAAAATACATTGTGCATATTTGGGGAAATACTTTTAAAAATAAATAATGCAAATTTTTTCACAATTGGAATTCTTTTTTATTACTTACTAAGTTAACAATGCGTTTGGCGTTGTCTAAAAGTATAAAAGATACCATGCAAACTCTAAGCACATGTTTCCTTTATCTATCTATGTACATTACTAAAAATAAAAAATTTTTAAAATTGGTTCACTTTTGATAAAGTTATAAGCTCTGAAACCTTTTTATAATTTGAGGTTACTTACTTTGACGCACTGTGGTACTACCCTGTACTGACACATGGTGTGTCTTAATGCAATAGGCGAAACGCTTATAACCTCCTCTATAAATCGCAGTTTGTTAAATGAAAATCGGGCAAGTAGTTTCGAAATTCCAGACTTTTATTAAATTTTTTTGTATTTCACGCCACTGTGCAACGCTACAAATCACTAGGCCTCAAGCCACCTCTGACTTTATTCCTGCAACTAGTGGCAGTTTTTTATGTTTTCTTGTTTTCAAAATATTTTCAAAACTGTTCTACATTGCTACCTCCAGCGCATGTTCTAAGAAAGAAATATTTTTCTATTTTTATAAGGTTATAACTGTAAGAGATAAATTTTTCTTCAATTATGTTTTAATTTCTGGAGAAAAATATAAATATGTTTCAATAAAATAGAAGTCGTCGTTTTGAGTGTCATGTTGATTTGACATGGAATTACCCAAATATAGAGAATAATTTACATTTAACCTGACAGTGAATAAAATCTTACATTAAAATCTTCCGTGTAAGCTTTCATTTTGTGTGGTCCGACCTCATTTTACTCATTTTCTCACACACATTTGAACTATCAAAGGGATCTGAAGACTGTACGAAGAATGTAGCCTTCAGCGTTCCCAGGGATAGATAAGAAAAAGTTAAGCTTTTTCATTCCGAAAAAATATTTTGCATATTAAAATTTATTATTTCTAAATTTTTCTATTTTAATTAACTTTAATCGTACTTGATTCCTTCAATAAATATTACATGTTATTCTCACAAATATTTGTTTTTTGAAACTACAAAATGGAATGTATTACTACGGGGAAAGCATATCCACATG
Source organism: Gymnosoma rotundatum (assembly GCA_916610165.2). NCBI lineage: Eukaryota > Metazoa > Arthropoda > Insecta > Diptera > Tachinidae > Gymnosoma > Gymnosoma rotundatum. The sequence continues at coordinate 46,622,169 of OU744336.1, read as the reverse complement.
TCCATTTTGCTATTGCTCATATAGCTCATCAGTGGATATTACCCAACTTTTGTATAGAAAAGCCAAATTCCTTAAATGATAAATAATGGTAAAAAAAGTTTTACTGCATATTTCAGGGAAAATAAAAAGGCAACAAACTCTTGTACTGAACAAAAATAAAATAAAAACGTATAAAAAAATTTTATAACGATCGTACTAATGAGGATTTATATTAGAACTCAATATTAATATTTCGGTATGAAAAAGTGCTTGTTCTCGCCCTTCAATAAAATCAGTTAAAGTAAAATTTTTTTTATAAATCCCCTTTACCTTTTTCTTCGAAAGTTTTAGGTGCGATAGAATTCACTACATTAATTATTTCAAAAATATGGTTATTACAACCATTATTAGACAAATTTGAGCTTTATTTGCTTAGAACTTCAACAACAAATTACTGACAATTTTTCTGTAATATAATCCGGCACTTCCTGAAGGATATTAAAAGAAAACTTTCTTCTTAATCGGAGTATTGGTACGGTTGCCAAATACTGAGTTTTTCGCACGAAATGAAGCTTATATTATTTCAGAGTTGGAAAGAATTGTTGCCAGAAACATTTTGCTGTTTCTAAACATGAAGCAAGTAACATTTCCTAATTTTTCACGAATTGAACACAGTAAAATTTCAGCAACGTTATTTTTTGTTTATTTTAAACTATTTTTTTTATACATGATTTTGATTGCATTTGCAAGTAACGTTTGTTATTGAAATCCAATTGATATGTTAAGAAAGGTTGATACTGATATCAAGAGATTCTTACCTCAAATAATGAAACAAGTACTGTTTCATTGATATAACTTTATTTCGTGTCTGTACCAAAAGTTACATAAATTTGGCTTAATATAACAAAATTATACATATTACGTGGAGCCTTAAAAAGTTACATAAACTGTAAAAAAAGGTAACCAAATGGCAACACTGCTAGCCACCTTCTTCTGTTTAAACCGATTTTATCAGCGGTGGGACTTTAAAACTATTTTTCTACCTTCAAGCTGATGAAGAAAGCCAGCTTTAGCAAGATTTTAACAAAATTACTTAATGCTTTCTTTGATGGGAAACAGTATGGCATCTCTTTTAAAGTAATTCAAAAATTCAATTTAAGGTTTATTTGATTTAATAAAACAAAAAATATTTAGGAAATAAAACGTGGAAGTGAATTTATTTTAAGATTGAATAAAAAGTTTCTATAAACAAATTCTAAACTTTAATTTCTGCATACATAAAAACATAAAATGAATAATACTCATTCAACACCTTTCATATGAAAATTTTTGTACTGTTTGCACCATTTTGTGAAACTTGACTGCAAAATTTTTCAATTTATGCTCTCAATCATGCAAAACATAATTAAATTGGATTTTCTATTTTATTTTACAGCAAAAAGTAATTTATTACAAAACATTCTTTTTGTGATTTTTATAGGATATTTTACCACAAACAGATGATGATGACAGAGATGAGTGCGATGAATGCGATGAGTTGCGTGTTCCTTCACCACCACCCCGTAGACTGAGTCGGAGTAGTATTGATTTACGTGACCTAGAACAGGAACGTTATGAAAAGGTTACACACACGGATAGTGCACCCTCAATGATTGCATTACATTATGCTACCCAACAACAATTGCAAGTGCCGTGCAATAAAGATGCAATAGCGTTTCATCAACAACAAGCATTTGATGGTAAACTGAATGATTTAGAACAGCAACAACAACCTATAGAGATAACTGTTTCTTATACAACAAAAAATCAAACGCAACAGTTGAACCATACATCTTCAACGGGTAGTAACTCACCTGTGACACTGAATAAACAGGGTAGCCAACAACAAAAACAAACAAAACATTTTAGTATTAGTAGTACAAACGGTTGTGATTCCGAACAATATCAAATATTTGGTGGCAACAATAGTGATGATAGTGAAACCAATGATTACTACGATAGTATTAACTTTACGAAACAGGCACCTGCCACATTTTTACCCATAGCTGAGGACAACAAAGAGCTTAAACGTCTCATAGAAGACAATTATTTATATTATAAGAAACAAACTTGTGGCGATAAAATTAAGGAAAATATTAATTTGGGCAAGAAACACGGAGGTAATAGAAATCCTGCTTTAAGTGAGACTGATTTTATACGCTTGAAAAACGGTGAAAATTGTTTTCGTAGCAGCAAAGAAATAGCTAAAAAATCATTTGCACTTAGTGACTCAGAATTTTTAAAAAGTTTTAGTGAGAGTAGAGCCAAAACGAAACAATTAGAAGCCCTTAAAGAAGGTACAGTAGCCACTAACACAACCACATCTAAAGCAAAGGAAGAGGGTAAGGGAGGAGCTTTTAATATTAAAACATTATTGGCCAAAACCAAACGTTCCAGCACCGAGTGTTTTTCTTTGGAAAAGAAAAGACGTCAAGCCAACTCTGAGGAAATAAAACCAAGCAGATCTCAATTATTTAAACGTTCACGTAATCGAAAGCTCTCACATAGTTACAATGGGGGCATGCGAGAGAGACAAAAATTTGAAATACATTCACGACAACAAAGCGACACTGATTCCGATGTTTATTTACCACGACTGTTTAGCGAAAGTCAAGATTCCACAAGCCGTTATAATACACCAGATATTCTACTCGATATTAATATTTTAAACGAACAATCTGAAGATGCCAGAAGGGATGAAGATGATGAAACGATGGCTATAAGGTCACCACAACATCAAAATACTTACATACAACTGATAGACTTGGGAGCCAATACTATACAAGAAGTAGGACCAGACGACTTATCCTTTCTCAAAGATAAAACAAATGAATATTTCCCAACACCTAATACACCACCGCCTTCTCTATCGCCAACTTCTCTTGTAGACTCCTCGATACCAGAGCAATTTAAAACGGAAGCTTTCTATTCAATACATGAACAATCAAATGTCTCTGTTAAGTCTAGTTCTGAGTTAGCGGAACTATTTCGTTCCTTAAGTTTTTCCTCAACAGAACAGTCATTTCAGTCGCCTATACACCAACCTAAAGTAGCGAGCAACATCAAAGCTAAAGAATCTTTTAGAATAGTTAAGAAAGAGTCAATAAAACAACGCATGAGTACGCTTAGCGATCAAGTTTTAGTCAATAAAAATAGTTCAAATTTTTTAATGTCTCCACCTATGACACCGAATTTCAATTCGGTAATACAGCTGCCCACCAGCAAGTCACCTAATTTAATATTAACCGGTAATAGTAGCAGTTTTGGGGGAGGTGGTCCAGGGACTCCCAGCAATAGCATAAATGTTTACTTTCTATCACCGCCGCCCACAGCAACAGCAACAGTCACAGCACCTGAATTTCCTTTGAATTCATCATCTGGTAATAAAATTTACATTAGCGATACATCCACTGTATCACTGGATGTATTTGCAACACTGGCCGTACAGCCGCAAATCCAAAAAACAAATAACACCATGACAACACATTTAGAACCACCATCATCACACAAAGTCAATGTATCACCAAAACCGGAAATTATATTAGATTCCACTCTCTCGCCGACTTCCGTACACAGCGGTAATGGTGGTGGTTCTTTACTCGGAGAGCAGAAAGACTTAACATCACCGCTGTATAAACGCCAAGACATTAAACAGGAGCCGACAATTATTAGCAATAATAACAACAACAATAACCAATGCAGTGGTAAACGTAGTTCTCTCCTCACCGGCTACGAAGGCATACAAACAGTGAGAAAACGCCAAGCTTCCGTTGTTACGTATGACGTTAATGTCATTAATTTTTCACAAGATAACAGTGATAGTCGTAGCTATATACCCATGGGACGAGTATCAACTAGTTCAGCCAGTAAGTATTAGATTGTTCAATAAAGTTCTACTGATGAACTCACACTCACACATTCTTACTAGCAAACATAACACAGCATTCTTATCATGTTTGTGCTCATAATTTTTTTTACACGTACATTATTAGTTTTTATTAAGGTTGTATGTTGACCTTACAACCTTAACTTTCATACTAATGAAGAGAGAAAAAACACTCACGCAAACACACATACACACACAAACACATAATTACATCTCATCTATTATTTGAAAGCTTGTTTAATTCTATGTCATTTTTAAACAGAATTAATTTGAGAAGGATTCACAGTTTCCCTTAAAATATTTATAAAGAAAACAAAAACCTGATTTTTATTTTTTTTTTTCTAATAAATTCTTTAAAATTACTTAACACACAGTGACAACTTTTAATGCCAAACACTTTTAGGGTCTACTTGGAAACTGTGAATTCGCTTTTAATAACTGTATATAATTGTGTAGTTTTTCATAACCTTCAACCTGTGCTAGTCCACTAAGGAAACAAGGCTACACAGATGACGATAAAGGTCTTTATGTATATTTTTGCGCTGTTGTCCATATTATATCTTCGTTAAGTGTCACGTATAATATTTGTAATTTTGTAATGTAATTTTTTTTTTAATATTTGTTCGTGTATGCGTATTTGTGTCGTGTATGTCGTCTATTGGTTCAGTTCAAAAACTGTAATTATTTTTATAAATTTTTGTAATAACAAAAATAACAGTTGCAGTAGTTTTTCACCTCAGTGTGAAATATTAGAATATAGGTTTTTAATATTTTTTTTTAATTTTTTCCCAATCAGAAATTGAACCATCGATCTTATTAATGAATGAAAATTGACTTATTTTCGGCATTTTGGGTAAATTTTAATTTAATTTCTAAACATTTTTGGAAAGAAAAATTCTTTACAAATGTATGCGGACGTTTTCCAATGAAAAAAAGAAAAATTAGACGATAGCAAAATGAAATGCAGAATTTTCTGGACCGCCACATCCTTCATCAGCATTCTTCGCATCTATCTACCTTATGTTATGTACGTCGTAAACGTCATCTATTTTAACCAACTAATCTTAATGTTAATTTGGTGAGACGAAGTCCACATACAACCTTAAGCATTTCTTTGTGGTTTTCTTTGTATCTCGTCTTGTACATTTGTTGTTGCTTCTGTACTAACCTTCGGTATAACCACGAAATGCAACTTTGCTTTTTCAATTATTCATACTTGTTTTATAGATGCTGGTTCAGTATCATATTGACTGTTATGAGTTAAGTATGAATGTAAGCACGCGGTGCCGCGTTTGATTTAATTTTTAATTTTTTCTAAATCACGATTTGAACCATTGATCTTATAAATTAATGATAATTGACTTATTTTCGGCTTTTTGGTTCACTTTTAATTTAATTTCTAATCTAATTTTTAAACAGCCGAAAATTTTCTATTTTTATTCATTTATTGTTTTTTATTTGAAAATATTAAAACAAAAAATACAGATGTTTAAGATCTAAATATTCAGGTATTTCTGATCTTCTAGACGAAGCTTCAAAATTTTTAGATTTTATATGAAGGTTTTATTTCTATTCGGCTTAAAATATGGGCGTTTCTCTCAGAAGGTATTTTTTAGTCCCGTACGACAATTTTAGTTTTTTTCAATTATCTTTAAAACTTCAAATTGGTTTTAATTGGATTTAGCACCATCAATGGAGCTAATCAGAGGTCACAACTAAGTCTAATAATAAAAAAATCTATTTTATTTTTTTTTTTTCCACTTAAATGCGTACGATTGTCCCGTACGACAGTATGGAATTGCCCATTTTTTATTTATATTTCCTCCTCTAACGGAGAATTGTTTTTATACATTAGCTTTTTATATAAAAGTTCTAAAATTGTTCTATCAGCAATATCACTCATACAATAAAAAGCTTCCTGATGATTGCGCTAATTTTGTTAAAAGGAAATAGAACAACAGAGAAAAAAAATTTTTAAATTTCTCGCTTTAATTATTTTTGGAACAGCATTTCCGCGCTGTGGGTGTACCAAAACTGTGTTCATTTGTTTAAATATTTTTTACTTATTTAACATTGACGATGCACAGTGGCAGACATCATATTAAAAATAGTTAGATAGTTAAGGTAAAAGTGACTTATCTCTGCTGATGTTTAATTTGATTTATGAGCTTGCAGAACATATATAGTTTAGTGTCACTGCTCAAAATAAAAACAAGTTAACTAGTGGGTAAAAAATGCAATTGTAATTAAAAAATGTTAGCCTTATGTTCCTAGTTACGGCCATCCAAACCTTCTATGTATAATATGGCATATATCGGCTATTTCCAGATGGAATGATGTAAGTTGCGTATCTAAGGAAAGTTAGATTAAAGTCCTATTCAAATAAAAAAAAATTTAAGTAAATTTCAGTGAGCGCCTTTGATATGTCCAATATCTGCTAAGTTTATTTAAGTTTCCTACATAGCGGGCCTTTAAACAGGCGGAAGTTTTTTCTCCTCTATTGTATGACCAACAAAGGCTTTGCTGTCTAAAAATGCCCTGAATACTGAATAGCCTTTGAGGCAACACCCACACCGGCTTCGCGTACTAGAAATTTTTTGCATAGTTCGCCTTCGTTTGGGCATAACTGTTTTATCCACTGAGATATGGCTAGCATAAATATTCCTACAAAATTTCCTAAACAAAATTTAATTTAATAATTTATGCAAAAGCAGTCATTGCCCAATAAAAACCTGAATGAACAGAAGCCGGTTCTAATCGTAATCCTTCTAGAACGTAATTGCGATCATGACCAAAATATTTTTCATCGTCATTAAAGTATTCTAACGAATCTGAATCTATAATTAACGTCATGCATCAATGGGACGACTTTTAACCACTTTAAATATTGTTGATATACAAATTATTATAAACGCAAGAACTGTAAACATACTAGAAAATATTTTTTAATTCACTCCACATCAAACAAATTTAAAAAAAGGTAATCAAGAATAGAATAAATGGTGGCATGTTATAGTGTCCAAGTACATTGTGTCGTTTTTAAGCACCTTAAACAACAATTGCTTCGCTTGCCAAAGATTTCCTGCAAAGCCGGGCTTCGGACGGGCGCAATAATTTTCTCCATTATGCTATAACCAACATCGGATTCGCTTACTAACCTTTCAACTTAAAGAACTAGTTGAATTACTACTTCCTTTTATTGCGAACTAATGTAATGTGTTTTGTAAGTGAGTAAAAAATTGTGGCAAGTACTTTTAATGGTAATGTCTTATTTTCTGCTGGGTACTTATTAAGAGGCCCATTATCCACCAAAGGGTTAAGATTGCATTTCACAACACTAGGCTACTTTTTTTTAGCAAAGCTAATAAACTAGATTTAGGCCGAGCTCACCATAAGCTTTCGGCCCACAAATGAAAAAGATAATGGTCTTATAAATCCTGACCTTAAGGCACCAGTTCTGGGGCTTACATGATTTGTGGTTGACACTTGGAATGCAATACAAACCGTTCATCCAAAGCTTCCCATAAATATTTTCATTTTTTTTTTTGTTTTGTTTTTTTTTTTTTTTTTGGGACACATAAATATTTTCATTTTTTTTTTTTTGTTTTGTTTTTTTTTTTTTTTTTGGGACACAAATACCAACATCAGCATCTTTGCTCTAATTTGGAAAACTCTACCGAAAAACAGGATGAAGGATGAAAACTTTTAAGAGATATTTGCAAATAAAATAATCTGACGCTATATAAACATTGAAGTTGATTGAATAAATGAGTTACATTTCAAATGAATTACGGTCACATTTGACAAACATTTGCCTAAAGTTTGTTTGCTCTTGCACTGAATTGTTTCAAAGCAATACGCACATTTATTTACCCATTTTGGTTTGCTCAAACAGGCTATGAAATAGTGTCAAATAAAAAACGTGCAAATACTAGTATGTTTTATGTGCAGTCACACTTAAAGAAATATTTTCCTTATAATTATTTTTGATCAAACTGTAAAAAAAAACATAAACTGCTGCGCCTGGAATGTCTTTATTGGCATTAAACTTCTTCGGCATTATTTCAAAGTTATTTGCAAAGAATCCATTTAAAAAATTATTAAACTGTTAAAATACTTTTTACACATGGTAAAAAATAATTGCTTCCATTAAATTTATAATTGCAGTACAATATACATAACCTTAAAAAACGCAAACAACCACCATTTCTATTATGCGGTCTCTAGGAGCTTCCCTTTGAAAGTCTGAAAGAAAAACGATTCTTCCTACATCGTTTTGTCATTTTGTTATAAAAAGATAATTTCTACCACTGGAGCTGTATCGTTCGTGAACGAACGGGTTAAATTAAACGAATCACTTAAGTGAACGGAATGATCCGGTTATTTAACTGAGGCTTTTTCGTTCAATATATTGAATGGATGACTTAAATGAATGGAATGAGCCATTTGAACGAATTCAACGAACGGATAAGTCTTTGATAATTAAACGAAAAAGACGGATCACTAAAACAAACGACCGGGCACATCTCTCAAGTAATGAAGGCTGATAATATATTTATGTGCCCGTATATATTATGTATACATATTACAATTAAAATAATTATTACACATAGTTGCAATGTGATAAGAAAATTCATAATGAATAACTCCCATGTATGAAAGTTACAAATAAACAAAAAAAATTCATATTCTATGCTATAAAGATGCACCAAACGGTGTTCTCAAGAAGCAGCACAATATAATTTATAATTTTATAATTTTTTGGTTAAAATTTTAAAAAATAAATTATTTATATTTAAATAAAAAGTCAGTTTACAATAATTGCAAAAATAAACTTTTATCTTAGGGCTTATAGAACACATATCTTTAAATTGCAAATCGAAAGTTATGCAAGAATAATTTAGGTACTTTAAATGGATTATCACTAAGGACACAGCTCTATTTCCACGCTTCGGGTAGGGGGGAAGAATAATTTTGTTTTTCTTTTGCATACAGCCGATTTTTTTCGACTCTTTAAGCAGTTAAAATGCGCGGGCACTTTGCAAATCTTGATTCGATATTGATTCTTGTTGGCATATTTAACCTTATTTAAAAGTTATTTATAAGCATTTTATTTGCCTAAAAGTGAGTCAAATATTTGCCGTATAGTGGTTACACTATGTTCACATTAAAAGCATTTTTGTTTGCTATCAAATACTTTTATTTGCCCACAATTAGAATAAGCTGTGGTGTTGTTTGCTCCTAATAAATATTTTGTGGTCAGACTACGGCAAAGAAATATTTCCGATTTCAGGCAAATGTTTGTCAAATGTGACCGCGCCTTTAGTCTCAAGTGTGAATTTAATAGAATGTTTCTAAAACATATGAAATGAAAAATTAGCAACATCAAATGTATACTCTTCTATATTAATATGACAATACAGTCGACATGATAACAAAGTAGGCTGAAAATTAAAATTATGTTTGCTAATGGATTTATAGTTTTCAATTGATAGTTTCTCGATTCATAATGGATTATTATTTTTTTTGTGTCACTGCAATTTCCATTATATTTTTATACCCTTCATCACAAAAAATGGAAAAAGGGTAAAACTAAGTTTGTCATTCCATATGTAATTTCTAGAATATCTATTTCCGACCCCATAATGTAAATATGTTCTGAATCCTTTTGCATAGCGAATTTGATTGAGCGATGTCCGTCTGTCCGTCCGTGTTAGTGTTGCCTAAGCAAAATTGATTTCACAAAAAAAAATAAGTCAATCGATCAGATATAGTCTCGAAAGAGGCACTATTTAAAATCCGCATGATCGGTCCATGTCCTTCGAGGCAGCAGGCATGATACCACGCCTATCTCTAAATTTTTGATGTCATTTTAAAGATCTTACAACATCGCAGGCATATCCGTTTGAGACGGAAGGACACTTTTGCACTCAGATGAATAAATTCAAGGCGCTTATTATATCATATCAAATTTGAAAATTTAAATTTTGTCTAGCTTTGGCTGGACTTTTATTAATAAGCTTTAGATTTGAACTCATTGATAGTTCATTGAAATGAAGATTCAATAAAAACAATTATAATTATACAATAATAATTATGTAAATTAAAAAAAAAAATGGAACAATAAAGAAACTCTAATCAAAAAAATAAATATATGGGGTGATAGAGAATTAAAAAATAAGAAAAAAACCATCAAGTGAATAAATTGGCGTTCGCCCATATTTTCCGATTTACGGGGCTCAAATTTTTTAAAATATCAATATGGGTATTATTTTAAAGCTTTTGAAGAGATCTGTCAGGAAATACTAAAATTTTTTAAAAATGCTTAACCCATTAGGGCCGATGGTATTTATATGTTAAATTATATATATACAGAACCAAAATTTTTTTTATTTTTTAATTCTCTGTCACCCCAATATTTGCTTTTTTGATTGGAGTTACTTCACTAAACTAGATTTACATAGATGGTGAAGGGTATATAAGATTCGGCATAGCCGAATATAGCACTCTATATATAGCTTTTTAATTTCCAGCAAAAGATTTATTTGAAAGTAGTTTAGGGGTGCCTATTTAACAGAAAATAAATAGCAACTTTAGCATTTAAGTTATGAGAAATAAATTCAAAAAAAATTATTTTAGGCCAAAAAGTCTACAAATTACAATTTGGCGAAGTTCTAGAATTCCACATTCATATTATACCTTATTTTGAGAAGTCACAGTGCCAGCTCTTGTTCATCGTGAAAGTTTGGCGTCAAAAAATTAACTTGAAAATTTCTCGAAGATACCGTCATTAAATTTTAGGTCAGTCAAACATGTACTACTTGTTAAACAAATTTCCAATTTATTTAAAAAAAAAATAGTGATTATGCCCCAAAGTGCAATAAATGAAATTGACCAGAATTACGACTTATAAATTATTTCTCACGGCTTTCTGTAAAGTTCTTCTTCTTGTATTGTGTTTTGACATGTTTAATTTATTTTGCTTTATCACTACATTCTTATCAGTATTTTCATCCTCCATTTAATATCAATGACATAGATTTGTTTAACAAACTTTCCTTTAACTCATTTTGTCATTCAAACTTTTGATAAATGAACTTTTTTTAAGATACATTTTTCCTGCCGAGAGTTTATAAATACATATTTTTTTGTCAACTGCATGCAATGAAAAGTATTTTAGGCATGGGAGCGTTTTAATAAATTTAATATTTGATTTCATTATATAAAAATTTTCTTTATTCGCATAATATTAACTTTTGTAAATAAAAACAAATTGCTCCAACTATTTCTTCTTTTGTATATAAAATTATATTTCTTTCTAACCAAAATGTAATCGTTTGGCAAAACAAAAAACTAAAAATGAAATACAAACAAAAATCAGAATATGAGACAGATTATTGTAGTAAATCGTCCCTTAAACGTCGTGGTGGCATTTGTATATTTGTCGATGAAGAAGAAATTGAACAAATGATTGATCCTACAATGACTAAAGGCCATAAACAGCAACAACGACAGCAACATCAACATGGTACAAAAAATATTACTTTTAATGTTAATTCATCGTTTAAACGTAAATCATCGAAAGGTGGTAACAAAACTAACAAGTGTCTTTATTGTGGTTCAGTTATACTAAAAACACAACAACATCAACAGCAACAGCTAACAAACAATTTAAGCAAAAGTAATATAAATAATAACAAAAATAACTTCAAGCAAATGCGTAAGAATCGTAATTTAAGTTTATGGCAAAAGACACTTTATTGGTTTTATAAGAAACGGAAAGAACCTCAAAATGGATGCAAGTGTGGTGGGGCCAACGGTGAGTTTAAATAAAAAACAAAAATAAATAAATAAATAATAAAAAAAAATTAAATAAACTATAAATTAAATATTAAAAAAATAAGAGACAGCATAAATTTAACGATTTAAATTTACTTTTAAATACTTTCTAATATTTACTACTCACAGAAAAGTCATTCAAAAGCAACAACAAAACAAACTTTTTACCACCAGAATAACAACAACATTTTTTTCACTTTAAAATATTTTTACTAAACAACACTTGATTCATTATTTTTAAAACTATTTAAATACTGTGTTTATAAATTAGTTTAAAAATATATTGAATGAATGAAATATATTTAATTGCTTTATGAAATCAGTTATAGTGAATTTATTTTAGCATTAAAACAAATTGCATTAGTTTTATTCTCTTTTATCTTTAAACTATTGTGTAGTTCTATTCTTGGCTTTTAGTTTCTTTTAAACATAAACGCATAGTTTAGCTTTATTTGCCTTAAAATATAGTAAGCAAAAAATATTATAGACAAAATTTTGCCATGTTGCCAATGTTTGTTTAAATATGAATCTAACTTATACCGTGTTCAGACATACGCTTTAATTGGGTAATTAAGGAATTTACGCAATTAAAGCCTTTATTGAGCTCAATTTACCATATTAGTACTTAATTGCATCACTAATTGAGTACGTTTACTGGGAAGTATGTTCAGTGCGAAAAAAAAATTCATAAAATTGACAAGCTGCAAGTAAAAAATATAAACAAACAAATAAAAAAATGACGCGTCATACGAAAATTGACTTTGACACTTCCAACTTCAAAGCAACAACAAAAAGCAATGTTGCTTTTGTAATAAAATGAGAAATCAGTTGGGCGAACGACACTACCTAGTAAAATAAATACGCCTTTTGCTAATTTAATAAGCTTAATTAAGCATGTGTAAACGCCAAATTAAATTGCGCAATTAAAATTAAATTAACTTAATTACGAAAACATGTCTAAACAGGGTATTAGGGCCTATTTAAGGGAAAGTTACTTAAAAGAACCCTTACACCAGTGTTGTCAGCGAAAGACAGGCTTTTCCTTCAAAATGGTTACATTTTTTAAATTTTTCCTTAAATAAATAGTAATTTATTATTATTTATAAAAATTATAACAAAAAATTTTATTTTGTTTTCAAGGGATAATAACAAGGAAACAAATTCTTTCACTGAACAAAAACAAAACGAAAAAAAAAAAACTAGAAAAAGTATGAAAAAAAATTGCAGTCCGATTATACTCATGAGTATTTAAATCCGAACTCAACACTATTATTCCGGGATGAAAAAGTTCATGCTCTTGCCATTCAATAAAAATAGTTAAAGAAGGATTTCTTTTTTAATAAATCCATTGACCCTTTTCTTTGAAATATTGAGCTTCGATAGAATTATACTACTTTAAATATTTACAGCCTTATTCACAAAAATTTCTTATAGTAAGCCTAATGTGTACTTTAGTTATTAAACACTTTTTGTTTTATTAACCATTAATAAGAATTTTTATTCACAAACGTTTAATAACGCAAAATTAACTATTAAACGATTTTAATACTATTGTAGTTTTATGTTGGCAACATCATGTCATATTATATGTCAATTTACGTTTAGTGATGAATAAAATAATGAACCAAATACCTGAATAATGTTTATATAATTAAAAAAGAATAATTAAATCAGCAATAATAATATGTGATATAACTTAAATTATCATTATTTTATTATTATTTATTGTTGCACATCAGAAATAATTTTAAAATAATATAAAAATGGTGTTAAACCTTTTTTATTCAATGATTCACTGAACGAGCACAAAAAAGTATCCAAATACCGAGCTCGGCATTACTGTTTTTACATCACTATATTATTTTGTTTATTTATGATACAAATTTGTGAATTTTTTATTTATTATTTTATTTTTCAAATCAATAAAATACAATGCTTTAATTATGAAAGAACAATAAATTAAATTATGATATTTTCTCTATTCTAAACATATTTTTTTCCAAATAAACGTATCGTTTATTTAATTGCAATATTGCGCAAGACAGATAAAGTGATTACTAATTTTTTTCCATTTGAAAAACTAATTGTAAGTCCATCTAATAATCCCCAAAATAATATGGGCGTTATTGTATTTAATTTTATTTGGATTTTATGGTCTTAAATGGTGTAAATAAATACATACATATAGTTGTAATATATACCCGGAGTTACCTAACAAGCGTCCTCTTAAATCGCCATTTTTAAAACTTTGCTTAATAGCTGACTTATTAAAGATTCGGCAGTCATAAGTACTGCATCTCCATCTAGCCACTGATGGAGATGCGCCAACAACGCAAAGCCACCAAAACCTATAACTTGGCTGAAGTTCCACAGCCTCTTTTATCTAATTCAATCTCATCCTTGGCCATGTTTATAATTTTTGAGACGTTTCCTTTTTAAAACTATATCTTAAATTAAATAGATGGTTGGGTAATTGAAACGGATCACTTCTGCCATTAAAAGTTTTAGGACGTTTTGACATTTTGGGCAAGAGTATTTGCAATCGTTTTCCATTTTATGAAATATTTGCATTTATATATAAGTATGTTTTAAAAACTTACCTATTGTAGAAATTAAATTTTTTATATTCGTGATATTTTTTTATTAATATTTTTTCACACTTTTTCACAAATTTTACGAGAAAAATGCTTTTCAAACAGAAAGGGTTAAAGAAGGGTAACTGCTACATTAAATATTTGAAATTTATTAATGATTAATAACAGCGTAATAATGCTATTAAGCATTTGTGAATACTACTTTAGCGATTTTTTCTTATTAACCTCTTATTAAGCAGTTTAAAATTTTTGTGAATAAGACTGTTAAAATTTTTCCTTAAATAAATAGTAATTTAATATTTTTTATAAAAAATATAACAAACAATTTTATTTTGTTTTTAAGAGATAATAACAAGAAAACAAATTCTTTTCACGAAAATAAAAAATAAGTAGAAAAACGTATGAAAAAAAAATTTCAGTCCGATTATAATCATGAGTATTTAAATCGGAACTCAATACTATTATTCCGGGATGGAAAAGTTCATGCTCTTGCCATTCAATAAAACTAGTTAAAGAAGGATTTCTTTTTTAATAAATCCGTTGACCTTTTTCTTTGAAATATTTGGCTCTATTTGCTAAAAACTTTAACATTAAATTAATGACAGTTTTTCCGTAATATAATTCTGCAATTCTTCAAAGAAATTAAAAGACAACTTTCTTCCAAATCGAGGTACTGGTACAAATTTCTCAAGCAGAATAAGTTGCTAATAATGTTTGCAAGTTTGAACAGAATACTTAGTTTACATTATTTCACACTTGGGAAAAATTGTTAACGAAAACTTGGCCAAATATAACAAGATTATGCATGATACGTGGAGCTTTCAAAAGTTACCAAAATGTAAAAAATGTATTTAAACGATAACACTGCATTACACATATAAATTGTTACTGGTTTTGAATCTCTTATTCGCTTTTTGCTTTGTTTTTTAAAGTCGTGTTAAATTTAATCTATAAGAACTAACCAAATGATGATAAAAGGATACATTAAATTCGGCTTCCTCTGTTTAGTCACCTATTTTTATATCAACGTGGTGCTCTGCAACAACAAAACTATATTATATCAAGGCGAACTAATTTACAGGTGGTCGTTTATTTTCGACGTTTTTGTCAAAATTCTAAAAATTAAAAAAATTATTAAGTTTATAAAACTAAATTTCAAAATCAAAAAATATTAATTTACTTTAATAGTGCTTGATTCCTTCAAATATTTCATGATATTCTCGTTGAACTTTAAAGTCCTTTAGAAATGACATAAGATCCGTTAATCTTACCGTAAAAATTCAATTGTCAGAAACAAACTATTGTACTTATTTCTCTGTGAATGTTTGCTAAGTTAAACTTAGTATGACTTTTAGTCGTTCTTTTCTTTAGTTTTTTTTTTTTTATTCTTTTTAATAAAATCTTAATGTCTTTTATACTGCAACAATTATAATTTGCCAGAGGGTGTGTTTATTTTTCTTTCCAACATTTACTCTCATTAATCCTGCAATCAATATATTTACATAAATCAATCTGTTTAATTGTTTATCAAATAAATTATGTTTGTTTGTCTTAAAGAATACATAATTTTATAATGGCATGCTCATGTATGTACATATATATTTGCGTAAGTCATGTAAATATAACTTATTGACAATAAACTTATGAAGAGAAAAATTTTTAATGTGGAAAAAACCTTGAATGTTGTTGTATACGTTATAATTTCATCTCATTAAAGTGCAAGCACGTTTTTGCTTTTTCATTTATTAAAATACAAAATTGTTTTGTAATACGCAAACTTTTTTTAGGATTATGTATGAAAATATCCTTGAATATTTAATTTGATATTTACAATTTATAATAAACCATTGTATTGTAGATTTTTATCGAATAGTTATCAGCAAAACTTAAGATAATTAAAAAAAATAATTTAAATTTTTTTATAATTTGCAAAAATTTTACTAAATCAATAATTATTGAAATTAATAATCATAAAATGGAATATAAATTGGTACGTCATGGATAAGAAATTGGAATTGTTAAGGAAAATCTAATGTTTGGCAATAATGCTACTTATTACTTGTAATGGCGTCTTAAAAAAAAGTATAGAAAAGATAACTGCTGCGGTGGTGTATTAGAAAGACAGCTTAATTTTTTAGAAACCTGCAATTTTATTTTGAAGAGTGCTGCAGCGACTCTGGTATTAAGTATGTGCGTTATAGCCCGGTACATGCATTTTCATATTTTTTTTTACCTTAACGATTAAATTCTCTATGATAATTCCAGCGAACATGGGCTCTACATACCATCATGAATAGAAACTTAATATGTATGATCAAAATTTATGGTATAGGCGGCTGGGATACGAACCTGCACCAACTCCTTGCTTGCGGTTTAGTTTTTGGGAGGGATCTATAGATCTGCGAAGAGGAGGAGACTTACGTCATGTATTAATAATTCCATGTGAAGAATTTGTTGGTGGAGTGTCTCACTCCTCTTTTGACTACCTCTTGGGAGTTATAATCTATCGACTTAGTTTTAAGATACTAATTAGCAAGCTACTAACTTTAAACTTGTAACTCCTCCTCTTATCTTTGTTGCGTCTATGCGTAAAGGGTTCTATGGATATAAGGAGAGGTTTTTGCAGGCCAAGGAGGAAAATTCATACCCTTTTTGGTTAGAAGATTCTTCTGTCGACAGGGAGTCAACTTAAGTGAAACGTGCAATGGAAGTGTCTTTTTTCCGGCTTGGAAACTCCTTTTCGGGATGGAAACATCTAAGCCTCAGAATCTCTATAAATATAATACTAAACGTGAAGTAAACAGAATAAATTTATATGTGGTATAAGACTGTTGCTTTTCTTCTTTAAACAACTGTCTCATACGAAAAAGAAAGATAATTCTGATCACCAAAAGAAGATAATAGACGATCAGAAAATGTTTTATGTACTAATTGTATTTAATTGATTTTTGTGTGGCCTTTATCAACGTCTTATAGAAACCACATTTAAACTAAGATTGAAAGAGCTTTTTCTTTATCAGTAACAGTCACTGGTTGACCATTCTCATTTTGTTGTCGATAGTTCACCGTAAACATAACACCATATTCTCTTTTTGCATTAGTTAGGGACCGGATGCCTTACGCCGAGGCCAAGCAATGAGAAGCAAATCTGTGAGCGGCAGAGCAGTGAGCGGGTTAAGTTTAAAACATATAAAATATTAATGAAGTTGCCCTGCAAAGAGCGGCACAAAGCCGGCCGCTACTTTGACAAGACAGGTTACCAAGTTTTAAAGATAAATTAAATTTGCAACAATAAATCAAAGGATATCCCAAAACATACGTCAACATTGCCATAATCTGTCTGGAAATTTACTTAGATTTGTATACAAATGGTTAAATTCGACGTAAGTTTCCCTACTTAATTTTTTAGATATAATAGTTTTCTTAAATGCATTAAATTCTTGTTAATATTAATACGATAATAATAACATTAAACAAACCCTTCTTGAAAATAGCATTTTCACAACTACCCACTCAGAAATGACGCTTAGTAATTAGCCACTTGCCGTTTACCGCTCGTTGCTTTGCTGTTCACTACACTGCCACTCATTGCGTGTCGTCGGTCTTATAACTTTATTTAAGGTCAGGATTCACTAACAAGAACCATCGTACAATTAATTCAAACAAAAATATGACAAAATTCTGCCCTACTTCAAAAAACGTTACAAAATGACGTTGTAAGTGCCACACTGTTATGCAAAACATAAAAACATATTGTTACGAAAATAAGATCTGGCAACCGCTGTTGTTTTTATCCGTATGAGAGTGGTGAGTAAGTTACTTCCACTAATGGTGTGTGCATAGAATGATACCACAATTATGCTATAAACACAATCATGTCCACCGACCATCGACTACAAGATGTCAAAAATAGAATACATGCGTGCTTATGAGAATAAATCTTTTAGCTACACGACAACCGACTACACGGCTACTTTTGTAGCCCGTAGCCAACTTAGGCTAATTTCTATTTTTCTTGGCTACAAAAAACAGATTAGTGGTGCCAATACAATAAATGCATGATATGGTGTTTTTAAAAACGCAATGCATTAAATATCGCTATTAAAAACGCGAAAAACTTTTATAGTGGCACCATTGAAAAATAATAATCATCTGTTAATTTGTTTACATTTTTCATCAGTTTATTACTTTATTTCGAAGGGGGAACATCTGCGCGCAAGCAGATTTTTTAAAAAAAGTGAAGTTATAATTGAAGTCGCAACGCGCACAGTTTTTATTCAACAGGATTTTCCACTTCCTATACGAAGGTATAGGTTGATGTGCAGTTCCTGGAGAGACTAGTAATATCAAAATACATGTGGGATACCCTGGCGCTGTAGTTATATACCCCTGCCATTATTAAATTAAGATTTCAAAAAAAAAAAAAAATACATTTTTCATTTACTTTTTGTTTGTGAAATTTTCCATTTAGTTCTTTTTTCATAAATTTCTAATTTGTTTCATTTATATTTATTTTTTGGGTTTTTTATTGAAATTGATAAGTATATAATAGTAATTTTTACTGTTTATATACATTTATTATATTGTTTAGTTCAATTTACATGCAAATATGGACGTGGACACTTCAAACACTGAAGTCGTTGTTTCCACTATTTTAGCAGTAGTACTTATAAAGTTAATTAAATTTTCTTGAGACATTTAAATTTTTTTTTTTACACATATTTACTTTAAAAAATCTTTTGTTTTGGTTAACTTAAATACATACATGTATGTCAAAACAGATGTTTAATAAACATCTGTTTTGACATACATGTATGTATGCCACTCGCCAGCTACTTAATTCTTTTACCGACTATCGACCACTAACTACAAAAAATAAATATCTTTTTTGACATATGTATTAAAGTTAACCAAAACAAAACAAACTTGATTTTTTTAAGTGAATTTGTGTAAAAAAAATTTTGAATGTCTAAGAAAATTTAATTAACTTTATAAATACTATTGCTAAAATAGTGGAAACAAAGACTTCAGTGTATGAAATGTCCACGTCTATATTTGCATGTAAATTGAACTAAACATTAACATTAAACAATATAATAAATACATATAAACAGTAAAATTGACTATTATATACTTACCAATTTCAATAAAAAACCCAAAAAATAAATATAAATGAAACAAATTAGAAATTGATGAAAAAAGAACTAAATGAAAAATTTCACAAACTAAAAGTAAAAAAAAAATGCAGCAAATAAATAGTAAATGAAAAATGTAAACAAATGAACAGACGATTATTATTTTTCAATGGTGCCACTATAAAAGTTTTTCGCGTTCTTAATAGCGATATTTAATGTATTGCGTTTTTAAAACCACGATTTCATGCATTTATTGTATTGGCAGCACTAATCTGTTTTTTGTAGCCAAGAAAAATAGAAATTAGCCTAAGTTGGCTAAGGGCTACAAAAGTATCCGTGTAGTCGGTAGTCGTGTGGCGGCTAAAATAATTAATCTCATAAGCACGCATGTATTCTATTTTTGACATCTTGTAGTCGATGGTCGGTGGACATGATTGTGTTTATAGCATTAGCCAACAAAAGCTGAGCGACATCAATGATTGCGTTGGGAGAGATGCTTGCTGTACTCGTATAACAGACGATCATAAATTCTAGCCCAACTTAGGACATGTGTACAAGGGAAAATAATGATTGTTATAATGCAATTAAAAATTAAGAAGCAGCAGAACAAATCTCCCGAGAGGCAAATGGCAATTATTGTGTGAAGCCATGGCAGATAATTAAGTGGAGACGTCTAATTTAATATATTGTCAAAACGCGCTTATATCGTTTAGTGCAGGGAAGTGTAACAGCATAACCACAGTATATGGCAGACGTGTGTTGTGGGTATTAGAAAAAGGCGATGACTTTCTTGGATAAAGTAAATAGTAGAGATGTCTGTGGATGGTTAAGGTTGCTAAACAAGGCTTCGAGTAGTTCATGTCTCGCCGGAGTAACACAGTAGTGTAGCATGGATGGATGCGTTTGTAATAATAACGCATGTTTAGTAAAATACGAGACCAAGGGTTCCCAAGACCGGTAGGATCAAGAAGTAAGTCAGATAAAGCCACAAAGTAAGAATACAGAATTTAAAAGGAGCCACAGTGGTATTTTCAATCAAAAGAATCCGTAAGTTTGTCTAAAAGGAAAAAAACTTAACAATATGGTTTTAGTATTTTATTGTGTTTTTCACCCCATCTTAACCCTATGTCTTCACTATCAAGCTAAACAAGACATACATTTAACTCCGGCAGAACAACGTTTAAAATTTGTCCATGTTCTCGTATGTGTTTGTATTCCGTTTGAGTATAATTTTCTGTTTGTCGTCAGGGTTATTTCAATGGTTTTAACGAGAACGAGAGTGATCGCGTTGTTGATCAATAGACGGCGTTAATTCAAAATAGAGAAATCGTAATAAAAGTCATTTCGATGGCTCAAGCAAATGTTCGGACAACGATGTCTGCACATGAACGAAACATGAACATTAAGGCTCTACGAGTACATTAGCGGAATACATTTGCAACATGATGTTCATACCAATTTGATGACTAGTGGAGACGTAGGGTAAAAAACCAATTCTGATCGCATTGAGAAAAACATTTTATGAATTATTACAAAAGTTTATAATATCGTAGAGGCATTTCAAAAAATCTGTCACATACACACTTCATACACACTATCATACGTTTTAAGAACACATCAAATTATTTGACAGATCATACGACTCAGTATGATAGTGAATCCTTACTCCTTAGTTACATTTCTAAAGGTTTTTGATTTGATTTTGCCATATACTTTCTATCTAGTTGGTCTCTTTTACAGTTGATTATTGCTCGCAATTTTATTGTTAAAATAATTAATAAATTGATAATTAATTTAAAAATACTCTTTGCAATATTTGCTTAATCTTTTTTTTTTAACTTTGATTTTTTTACATAGCTTTAAGATTTTAAATCATATCAATATAATTGTTATTCTTCTTATTATCGATTTAAGTGTATCTACATATTTTCTAGTAATAAATATTTCATATTTGATTTTATTAATATTTATATTTATAACTTTATAAAATTTTGTTATACATAAAAAATACAATTTAAATTCACATTTCTTTCTACCATTTGCTTGCTGCTATTGCTGTCGTTGTTGTTGTCGTTGTTGTTGTCGTTGTTAATGCTAACATTTCATTCAATTTAATCTTTTGACAATATCTTTAAAAAACAATTTTTCTATTTCCTTATTCGTACTGTCACTTAATTTTGTTAAATAATAAAGATTATTTTATAAAATTTCATCGCTCATTCAATGCAAAGCCGTCACAACTAAAACAGCATGATTATTGAATAATTTATATAAAATTATTTTTTTAACTTTTCTAAAGAACTACTATTATAATTTTCTATTACATATGTAAGTGTAAAATAAAAATGAGTTTAATAAATATTATATAAAAATTTAATTTTGGAGTTATGACATTTTTGTTAAAACTCTATGTGTCTATGTGTTCTTTTATGTTGATATCACCACCGCTACTATCTAAATATATTTTCGTGCATTAATAATAAAGTTCTACATATCAGAAAGAATTATAAAAAGAAATTTTAATACATTGCAAATATGTGAATATTGTGCACACAGCTACGTTAAAGTAATTTAAATTACAACTACAAAATAAACTTCAAGAGTTTAATGAAGGTTGTAACGTACGAAGAGAAATTCTATTTACTTTGACTGTATTTCTTAAAGATGGTTTATTCATCATCAATGTGTTTATTCTAAAACTGTTAATGAAATAGTTAAACAAAATGTTAAAGATACTTTTACTATATGTTCTATAATGTGTTCCAAAACCAAAATGAGAATTTCAAATCTATGAAAGGTAATTTATCTGTAGACTTTCTGCCTTTTTAGCTCTTCACAAAAGAAAGTTCTCTAAATAGCACTTTGAAAAGATATTTTCATTTCTTTCTGCAAAATTGAATACATTCGATATCAATCTCAGAATCAAATAGAGTAGTTTTTTCCATTTAAATTAATTAAATTAAATATGTCAATCGATCAGATATAGTGTCTTAAGAGTTGCTATTGGAAATCAGCATGATCGGTCCATGTCCTTCGAGGCAGCAGGCACAACACCATGCCTACCACTAATTTTTTATGTCATTCAGAACAATAAGGTAACTCCAATCAATTAATAAATATATGGGGCGATAGAGAATTAAAAAATAAGAAAAAAATATAAGTGGAAAAATTAGCGCTCGCCAATATTTTCCAAGTTAAGGGGCTCTGAAATTTTCAAATTTTTTTAAATATCAATATATATATATTTAAGGAAATAATAAAATTCTTTTTTAAATGCTCAAACCATTAAGAGCCGATGTCATTTTTATGTAAAATATGTATATCCAGTACCAAAATTTTTTTCTTTTTAATTCTCTGTCAACCCAATATTTGCTTTTTTATTGGAGTTACTTTGATAAACTAGATTTACACAGCTGATGAGGGATATCTAAAATTCGGCATAGCCGAATATAGCACCCTTACTTGTTTTTGTTTTCACTTTGTACTAAAATGTTCTTGGTTTTGAAGCCAAAAATAATATATTCTAAAAACAATTTTAATAATCAGTGATAATTATAAAATCTCCATAAATTTTTTCCCAACTTAATATTAATTTTATTATCTGAACACAGCCACAAGCTTATGAAGCTTATTCAAGATTCAATAATTTTTAGGTAATTGCGTGTTTGAGCTGTAAGAACAATAAAAGTTTTTAAAGATAATAGACTTTAGTCGTTTAATAAACTTTAAGTTTGTTTATTTTTACCATAGAGATGCTATACTTAAAATAATAATCTAAATATCTTTACCTAAAGGCTTAATAGGTAATAACAAAAAGATATTTACTTTCTTATTGTCAAAGTTGTTCGCCAGACATATTTTAACCCTTTCGGGACGGAGTTTTATTTTGCAAACCAAATTATGTATGGTAAAATTTTTTTCATATTCTAAAAGGTATGATAAAAGTATTATGTTCTCCATACTTAAAAATTTTAAATTCGTCCTTTTATCCTGGGACATATAATCCAAACAAGTGTTTTCATCGGTCATAAAATCACAATCAGTGTTCTCGATGAGCGATTCGAAATTAAAAAGACAACTAAAATATATATATTATTAGATTGAGATAAAAGTTTACATTTATTTTTAACATTTTAGGAATGTAATTAGGTATTTATTTGTGGAATGGCCCAAAACACTTTTAACATAAGGCGTTGTTACAATCTGAGCATATCATCTTTGTTCGCTTTTCTATGCCAAGTGAAGAACAGCGGACACAGCGACAACGCTTCTCTTGCTCTACTGGCAAGTGGTCTCCAATATTGATGCTATCCGTTTTTGGACGTTTGGCAGTTCTACCTCCCTGGCGATTGCGTTGAAAATAAAGAAAAAAGACAGTTTGAAAATTGCTGGGACGTATTATCCCAGTAGTCCCGAAAGGGTTAAGCAAAACACTTTGTGTTGTTATCACTTTGTAAGATTTTTAAAAAAGTTTCTAAAAAGTTAAAAAAAGGACTTAAAATCAAAAAACAAAACTTTAATCTACCGCCAATAGCACAACAAATATGGTATAATTAATGTGAAGTAAAATAAAAAAGTAAAACAAAACATACGACACTTACACAGTGCCGATCATTTGACCGGTCATATGAGCTTTATTCTTTTCTGAAACACCGGTCGCATAAAAAAGTTTCTATTACATTCCTAAAAAAATGGAAAAGTTACCTTTACATAAAATGTTTGCAGCAAATAGTGTTGCCGCTTGCTTTTAAACATACTAAAAAAAATACTAAATTTCATACCAAAAATTAATACCAATTTTTGAACAAATTCAATTGCTAAATAGTTAATAAGCTGCATTTTAAACTTTGCTAAACAAACATCCATTACCAAAAGCCAGAAATAAGATTTCGTCCACTAAAAAAATTTCATTATAATTTAGCACCAAGAATGCTACAATGGCAACGCTGTACCATATAAAATTGTTACAAATATGTTACAAAAATTCTCTTGTACTTACATACATTTTGAATCAAACCATAACAGCGCGGCGTCAACGGTGAAATGCGATTTTGATAGTGCGTTAAAAAGTGAAGTTGGCTGCTTCTTAGTTTTTTTTCTATTGTTGAAAAGTAATGACAATTTAGTTATTTCCGAGGCAATCTAGCGGTTTTTATTTCTATGCAGTGGCTTATATAAAATAAAAAAAGGTAACATTGCTGTTCAAGATACAAAGTTGACGCTCTTGTTTAGGTATGAGATTTTAGCCTAAAAGCTATGGGTCAGATTGTGTTGTGCTTTACGCGCAAATTTACAAGTTCTTGTTACTGCAAATTTTTTTGTACATTAGTTTTATCTATCGTTGACTTGCTGGGTACTGTTATGAATAGTTATGTCGGCTTTTAGTATGTGATTTTCAAAAATAACACAGCTATTTATAGTATAATTTTTTGAAGAATACTACTACCGAAATTCTTCATATTTTTAAGGAAATTTATGGTAATCATGCTCTAGCAATTTAAAAGTAACTGTTTTGCTTTACATAAAAAGCCTTTTAATGACATAGTCCTTGGGAGTAAATCAAGTTGCTTGAAGGTACACGCAAAGAAAAAACATGTTTGAGTAACCATAATATAAGAGCAACATACTATGGTTGTATTATATAGTTGTTAGCAAAACATAGTATTGTCACATTTAATAATACTATAGTTGATCTTGCAACCATATTCTTGTCTAGCTTAACAATAACGTGATCAAGTATAGACATAATTATGTTTAAGTATAAACATTAAATGGTTAAATTAAAATAATATAATATAGTTGAAAATGTCATGTTATATAATTGAATGCAATGATTTCCTGATGCAATAGACATTTTATTTATTGTTCCATTTATTAATGATTTGTTGCAAAAATTATTTAAAAACGTAAATTCACATAAAATTTTTTTATTTGTTTGTTATCTGTGAACAGTATTGTGCCAGTATTATGGGATTATATTTAAGAATTAAGAATTATATGTGTTTCAACTGTTTTAAAAGGTTTTTCTTAATTTTTTATTTGTTTTCTTATTTTGTATATTAGTTTTTATTACATGTATTTATTTTGTACATAAATTTTTTATATTTTTCTTCTCTAACAGTAAAAAACATTTTTAACTTCAAGCTAACTAAAACATTACTTAATTGATAATAAAGCAAGTCGTAAAATAAAATATTTTTAAACGCAAACATTATTTTGTTTGCTTTTAATCATACTTTGGTTGATAATATTATATTATGGTTAAATATATTATGTTATTTTTAATAAGTAATAAAACTTTGGTTGTGGTTTGAATTTTCAAAAGCTAAAACCAACAATGTTGCATTATTGGGCACAGTAAACACATAATGTTAAAATGTTAACAAAAAAATGTTTGTCGTGACTGAATTTTTGTTGAAAACAACTATAATTTATTCTCCGCAACAATATATTGTTACAAAGAAAAAAATATGGTTATTGAGGCCATATCACAACCATGTTATTTCTCTATGTGTACTTGGAGTCATACAAAAAACAATGAAATTGGATGTCACACGAACTGAAGCCAAGAGACGTGAAATGTCCAGGGCGAAGGTAATCCTTAGATCTAATTTTGCGCAAGCTGTTAAATACTATTTCGAAAAAAGTGAATAATAAATATTGTTCCAACGTTAATTCAGCATACACTGAGTGTCCCAGGTGAATAATTCTTCATTTCAAAACATGGTATAGAAAATTTTTTTGATTCGTATTTGATCTCGAAAGATAAAATATGGTTTTAGAAAGCCATCAATTGTGAAGCAAAATATTCATAAACAAGAAAGAGTGCTATGCCGAATATTATATACCCTTCACCACTTATGTAAATCAAGTTTAGTGAAATAACTCCAATAAAAAAAGCAAATATTGGGGTGACAGAGAATTAAAAAATAAAAAATTTTTTTGGTACTGCATATATAATTTAAAATGTCATAAGCTCTTAATAGGTTAATAATTTTTTTTTAAAGTTTAGTTTTTTCTTAAATACCTCTGCTTGAAAATAATGGGTATCATGAGATTTTAAACAATTTGAAAAATTCAGAGGCCCGTAACTTGGAAAATATGGGCGAGCGCCAATTTTTTCACTTGATGTTTTTTTTCTTATTTTTTAATTCTCTATCGCCTCATATTATCGTTTTTGAATGGTGTTACTTTATTGCTCCAAATGATATGGAAAAATTAAAGCCACGCGTGGTGTTTTTGCTGGCTGCCTCGAAGGACATGGACCTATCTTGATGATTTTCAGTTCTTCTGACACTATGTCTGATCGATTGCAATATTTAAATTTTCTCTAGCTGATCTAGTGCCTTGGCAAACTTGATTTCAACACTTACACGGACGGACAGACGGACAAACTTAGTTATACCTTTTTTACACTTTTTTTGGTGAAGTGTATTAAAAAAAGTACTTTGAATAAATAAATTATACGTTTTTATAAAAAACATAACACAAATTAATTATTTTTAATATCCATTAGTCCTAAAAAGTGTTAATAAGAAAGTTATTACGAGTTTTAAACTAAATGCTTCTTTTATGAAAAAAAAAAATTTAGAAAATATTACAACAACACATGCACTAATATGAATTGCATTTTATTAATATTTAAAATTAAAACTTATATGTTCATTAATATTTTTTCCCATTTAAACTTTTTTCCTTATTCTATCTATAAATTTTTATCTAAATTATTAATAAAAAAAAAAAGCTTGTAACCTGTGTGCTTTTCATGTGGATTTTACTATTTTCTGTACAAACTTTACACGTTCTGTTTTTTTTTTCAATATTTTAATAATCTCAATATGTTTTTGTAGAATATGCTCGTGATTGCGAATGAAAGCAGAGATAGAAAAAAAGGATACATAAAGCTGTTTTTATTAATTATATTTTGTTTTTCTAGGTGGCTCTGTGAGACCAACAAAAGGTTGGAAGGCGGAACATAAAGCAGCACGTACTTTAGGAATTATAATGGGTGTATTCCTATTATGTTGGTTGCCATTTTTTCTATGGTAAGTATTAAAACTTATATTAAATTTGTATTTAATGTGGCCAGTCTTAATGCTTTTCACGGGATAGTTTCTCTTTAGGGTACCGTACACAAAGGGTAAAAACGTAAACCAATTGTTTTCGTCACTAAATCTCTCCGTTAATAACAGCCATCTAGCTGTGGAACCTTAAGAGGTAGAATATTAAAATTTTCAGAAGAAATAACAACAAATACTAAAAATTAAAAGAGTGTTCCAAAATTATCGTGATCTTAATAAAAATATTTTTATTATTTGAACTGTAATAGATAGACACGCTATAGCTACAAGTTAAGAAATAAAACTTGAAATTAAAGGGTGTCCTAACATTGACGTAATTCTATGTTATATGGCTTTAGTTTTTCAACCGCAGCAGGAAGACATTTAGAATTCACGTAGAGTATGTATGTATCCATAGTGAAGCTGAACTGTGAACAATAAATTTAGAAAGTAAAGGGTGTTTGCAAAAAGCCGTAAATTTGTAGAGTATGGACTTACTCTTAAGCTGTTATAGCCAGACGCCTAAAGTTTGTACAGGGCATTGCCAAGTTGCAATAAAAACAAATATACATGTCTGTTCTGAAAACCACGTGAATTCAAATCACGAGCGGTTTTAAAATCACGTAGACACTTTGTTGCTGTTCTGCAAATCACGTGATTTATAATTTTTTGGCGTGATTTTAATTTTTCGAAAACAGGAGAAAGCGGTTGATTTTTTAGATTTGTATTGTTTTTTATTTTTTATTTTTTTACATTTGTAATTAAAATATTATTAGTAATATATAAGTAAGTTAAAATGCGTGGAGCAAAAATAAATAAGTGAATTGTTGTTTGTAATACATGTACTTTCATTTAGGAACGAGGGCTGCTCTATATATTTCTGGCCTAATAGTGAAAATGCGAATATTTATAATCAAAAATGGTTCTATTGTTTTTCAAAGTATCCTCCAGCATGATTTATACACTTTTGCATGCGCTCAAACCAGTTGTCGAAGCACTTTTTCCACTCCGATTCTTCAACAGCTTCTTCTGGCGACGAAAATCGTTGACTACGCATTTTTTCTTGATATGCGGAAACAAGAAGAAGTCATTAGGTGCCAAGTCAAGCTGTACGCCGGATGACCCATTAATTCGACGTTTTGGCCGGTCAAAACGCTCTGGTTTGAGCCGATGTGTGAGAGCTCGCATTGTCATAGTGAACAATGATTCGTCTTCTCTTGTTGGTTTTTCGAATTTCTCCGATGACTTCAGGCAAACAAATTGTAGTTTACCACTCAGAAGTGACCGTCCTACGTTGCTCAAGCGGAACAGTCACCACATGACCAGTTTTGCCGAAGAAACAGGCGACCATTTGCTTCGAAGTGCTTCTTCCACGAACAACTTTCGTTGGATTTTGCTGGTCTTTGAAGACCCACACGGTCGATTGTTGTTTCGTTTCGGACTCATACGCATAGATCCATGATTCGTCACCTGTGACGATCTTATAAACGTCTTTTGAAGCACCGCAATCGTATTTTTGCAACATTTCTTTGCACCAATCGACACGAGCCTTTTTTTGAGCGACTTTCAAATTGTGCGGGATCCAACGAGAACAAACCTTTTTTACGGCCAGTTGTTCATGCAGTATCGAATGTATGCTGGTGGAAGAAATGTCCAAGGATGTCTCTATCTCTCGGTATGTCGCATGTCGATCTTGCATTATGAGTTCACGCACGGCATCAATGTTCTCTGGCACAACAGCCGTTTTTGGACGACCTTCACGGAATTCGTCTTTGAGCGAGCTTCGGCCACGATTAAATTCATTATACCAATTTTTCACAGTGCTATAGGATGGTGCTTCATCTCCATACAAAGATTTAAGTTCATCAATGCACTCTTGTCGTGATAATCTACGTCGAAAGTTGTGAAAAATGATGGCACGAAAATGTTCACGAGTTAATTCCATTTTTTTCTATATTAATTTTTTCAAGTCACTGTAAACAACACAAATAATGGTCGCACGTCAAAACGTTTTGAGTACGATTATGCTTTAAAATGACAAACTTTCCAATGGAAATGTCAGATTGCACTTGGCAGCACTCACTGTTGCCAGGCCAGAAATATATATAGCAGCCCTCGTAATGATATTTTAATTACAAATGTAAAAAAAATAAAATACAAAATGGAAATCTAAAAAAACAGCCGCTTTCTTCTGTTTTCGTAAAATTAAGACCACGCCGAAAAATTAAAAATCACGTGATTTGTACAACAGATCTGATTACTTTCTGAAAATATAGATATTTTCACAGAATAGTTTTGGATATAATGAAAGTGTGTCGAATTGGGGGTCCGCTCTCCACTCTGTAGAAATTAGGATTCTCGTGACTCTTAATGCGCTCAAACGCAAATAATAGTAATGTTTTGTTTATAAATGGATTTTCGTAACAATTGGAAAGAAAATTGTTTTTTTTTTGCGAAACTGTGAAATTTGTAATAATTAATAAGTTTTTTTTTTTGTCGGTTATATTTATTTCGATGGCACGTAAAGTTTTTTGCTATTTTCCTTATACAGCTTCATAACGATGCTTATCGGCGTGCCTTTCGTATTTTAATACATATCACACCCTCTAATGCATTGACGGCTTTACTCAAAAAAACACCAAAGGTATTGGAAATATTGAATAAAGATATTTTCAATTATTATGTAATAAAAAAAGACTAAAATTTTTATCTTAATTTTTAGTATTTTTTTTTTGCATTTTCAGTTTTTCGTTTTGGTTGTAGGTACAAATTTTGGAAAAATTTTATTTATTTGTGAGATTTTTATGAAATATTTAAGTGATCGTATAAATCTTAAAATTTTTGTTTTTGCTTTTGGTCCAAATATGCATTTCTTCCTTTTTGTGAAATTTTGTTTTTTTGTTTGTCATTCCTATTGAGTAATTTTTTATCAAACTTTTAAATTATTGATTGAGTTTTCTTTGAATTTTCGATTTCAAGTGCTATTTTTTCGTTTATTTGAAAATGTGATATTTTGAAGAAATTTCGTTCGTTACTTAAATTCTGTTATTTTGAAATTTTCTATATTTTTCTATTTTAAGAAACAACTTTTTTTTGTGAAATTCTGATGAAATTGAAAAGCTTTAGTAATATTACGATAATTTAGTACAATTTTAATTTTCTAGTAATCTATAGCTTGTTTTCTGATATTTCGGTTACTATAACATTGCAAGAAATAAATATTATTTGGTAAAAGTAGGGAAAAAGAAACACTCGAATTCATTTAATTATATCTGCTGCATTTTTAGACCGAAGCATTTATAAATATGACATATTGAAGATCTTAAATTTTATGTAGCTCTTGTGGAACCTTAGACAAAAATAACATCATCCTTATGATGTACATCGCTTAATCGACTCCCTTATGTATAAATAAGGAACCAAAATATTTATACTTTATGGGGTTAAAAATAAATATTGCACAAGTTACATTTAAAATGATAAAATTATTAAGTACAAGCAGTACTTACGACTTTGTCTGCGTATTATTTCTAATTTTTGGTAAAATTCAAATTTAGAAAAATATGTTTTGAAACCTTTATTTTAGAGTTCTGTGGACAATAATAAAAATTTTCAATTACAAAAAATAAAATGTGCAGACAACTGTTTTAGTACCAATATACCGGTAAAATGGTGTGCTTTCACACTTGTATCTCTATTTGCTTTACGAAATGATTTATTTTTACGAAAAAAAAGTATTCAATATTTGAACCAAGGTTCTAAGGGATCTCCTTTAAAAATTTTGTTCAAATTCATCCAGCAGTTTTTACGTGATGCTAATACAAAAAGACATACAAAAATTCCAAAAATAACTATTTTTGTAATCCATATCGATTTCTAAAAATATTTCAGATACAGAAATGACTCCGCTATAGTTTTATTATAAGTAGAAATATATCCTTTCCCTCTGTGCTGAATAACAAAATTGCTTGAATCTAAACAAGTTTTAAAAATGTAAAGGGTGATTTACCCCTTCCTTTTAATATTTAGACAAGTTTGATAAACACATATGTATGTAGTTCTGGTCATCTAACATTATTTTATTACAAAATTAAATCAAGCAAATAATATTTCAAATAAAAATTTTTATTTACAAATAATATTTCTTTTTTTTCTGCTCTACACCACGAAACATAAAAATAAAACTCTTTCTTGCCTCATTTGTTAAAAAAAAAATATTTTCAAGCATAAATTGATTATAAATTATGCAACATTTAACGCAGTCGTTAATGGCAAACGACACACTTAAAGGATGTAGAGGTTTTATCCACAATCGATTTAAGATGGTGATGTTTTATGTGTTTAGATTTAACTATTTTCCATTATCGAATGCTTACAAACACTTATAGACACTTGTGTTTGAACATAGTTTTGCAACTTTATTTGTTCTATTTTTATTATTGTTATTTTTTTCTTTAAAGGTACGTGATTACATCACTATGTGGCCCTGCATGTCCTTGTCCTGATGTTTTAGTAGCTGTCTTATTTTGGATTGGTTATTTTAATTCAACACTCAATCCACTCATTTATGCTTATTTTAATCGCGATTTTCGAGAAGCCTTTCGCAATACGCTGGAGTGTGTTTTGCCCTGTTTAGAGAAACGTAATCCTTATAACGCTTATTATGTGTAGCATATGCAGCATTCAACAATATCATCCTTGACAGCAGTAGCAGAAGCGTATTAAAAAAAATAAAACTAAATCAAGACAAAAGAGGATAAAATAATCCTTTGAAAAAAAAGAGAAATATGTACGCAGCACAGCATTGAATTTATATGCAACAACCAACTATTTAAAACAAACAATACTAACACTTTTTTGTTTTTATTGTTCTTAGTATGTTTATGTACGCATACATACACATATGTAAGTAGATATTGTATGGGATTGTAATTTTGTATTTTTAACTGTGTAAGTGTAGTATCTGAATGTGCGTGTTTATGTCCAAGTCTCAGTTGTTGGGATTAGATTGTAGTTAAGTTTAGTAGATATTTTAAACTTAAGCTATTTATGTGATAAAAAGAAAAAAACATCAGCAAAATATTGTTTTTATATTATGTTGACTGTTTTAAACAAAGTACAGCCCTTAAGAGGGTATTAATAAAGTATTCTGTTTTAAAAGATCTGTAATTAGTACAGTGGGCTTTAGTCATTTAAGACCTAAAAATTGTTAAAAAATAAATTTTATTTAAATTACTTAGCGGTCAACTTTAAAAGGAAAGAAATATGATTATAATTTATGATAAATAATTTTACTTTCAATTTGCTTTTAGTTTGAAATAAATTAACACAAAAATGGAGTATGAGCAAATTTTGCATCTATCACAAAATGATAGTATTAATCAGTTTAGTTATTTGGAAATTTTTACAGGAAAGTAAAACCTTAGAAATAACTTACTTACAATTTTCTCAAAAAAAAAATACAATCTTGTTAACATTGGTTAAGAAAAAAATTATCTTCAATTAAAAGATGAAAAATTATTTGCTTAGAACAATCAATAAATTAATCAACGTTATACTTACCACAAGGTAAAGGATTTTATTTTATTTTAATTATTCAAGTATTATTTGAAATTTTTAACAAAATTGTTAATAATGAAAATAAAGTCCAGATTTATACCATGTAAATTTTTAATGTAATTTTTTCATTTTTTTAAAGTTCCAGCAGTATGCGTTATTTAAAAAACTCAAGAACAATAAAACCCCCTCAAAATTTCACTTCTTTTTTCACCACCAAACAAAAATGTCATGCTAGTTTCGTGAAAAATTTCATAGTTAAATTGGCTCAAATTTGATTTTATATTTTTTTTATTAATTTAAATTGATTTTTGTTTAATTTTAGAAATGTAATATATTATTTGTGAGTAAAATAACTTTTAGTGATTAGGTAAGCCACCTCTGGTTTTAATAAAACGTCTTATTTTTTAAAGGTTTTTTAAAGACCGATTCATGTATACGCTGCAAATTAGAATTGATGTAGAAAAAAATTATAGGCTATGGACCACCGATTTTTTCAAATTTTTGTTTGCACAACTTTGATAAAAAAAATTTTGAAAAATTACTTAATATCGAGCTTGAAAGCTAAGATCTTTACTTAATGCCTTCTAATTAAAATATCTAAAAGATTATGGTAAAAATTAAAGCTCTACAGTGGGATCCCGTGGGATCCCAATTTGCACGAAAATTGTTTTCTTACTTCAAAATTGTATAAATGAGAGCGGTTTTGAGAGAAAAAAGTTCTTCTTCTTCTTGCTTGAAATAACCCAAACTTTTTCTTCGTGCAAGTTATTTAAACTTACGCAACAGCCTTAAAACACAAACAAAATACAAAATAAATTATTATTTCTTTGTGTTGATTAAATGAAATTAATTTTTTTATTAAAACAGTCAAAATACTTTGAGTTTTTATTTTGTGTTTAAAATTTAGATTTTGTGTTCCCGTACTTTTATATAATTTTGTCTCTTTATGAGAGAAAACAATGCTTGCGCTCATTTTCACGAACTTTAATCAAAAAGTACTATACATATATTTAAAATGACATGTAATCTATTTATTTCTGTACAAAAAAAAAGAAACAACATATAAAATCATAAATAATTATAAATTTCTGAAGACACTACATCTTTTATTAAAATTTTCTTTGTTTATTTAGAAATGTTCTTGATTTATTTTTTTTTTTAATAGTTTGTTTTTGTTTTTAAAGATAATTCTGTGGTTACCTGTGGCTCAGTATTACAACGGAATGTAATATTTATCTTAATTACGCTATCATGTTCTGAATTTTAGAAAAACGTGCTGATTATTGTTAAAAAAAATAATAACAGTCAATGAATGAGGCAATTAGGAACAGATTTTAAAAGCATGTTCAACACAATTTTTGTTATGGTCTGTCGTTGGTTAAATATGTGTTAAATATGCAGTGACGTAGCTAGGATTTGGAGTCTCCCAAAAGCTAAAAACTCCGCCTTTCTTCATTATACATTTCAGTAAAGTATCTACTGCCATTGCTCATTTTCCAAACAAGGGAATCATGCCCTTTTCATAGTGACAAATCTAAAATAAAAAATAGTCCAGGTATCTTGAATTGAATTGATTGAATTGCATTACGAATGTAAAGAAATAAACAAACAAAATACATATTTGAAAAAACAACTGCTTTTTGTGTTTTTGGAAAAATGGCGTAATTTCTAGAACAACCAAATCGTTTATGTGAATTTAAAACGGTTCGTGGTTTAAAACACGTGATTTTCAGAACATACCTGATAGTTTACAGTAAACTTAACATAAAAAAGTTTAATTTGTCTGAAGTGGCTTTTAGCATTGTATTTAAAATTTTCTTGTTCCAAGGCTGTCACAAAGTATCCAATTAGACCATCATAGGCGTGAGAAATAGTAAAAAGATTGTGTTTTAAAGTAAATCAAAATTAAATGTTAGTATTTAAGTACTCATATTGAAAATTTTTATAATTAGTTTTTTTTTTGCTTTTTTAATATTATATTTCGATTTGGAAATAAAAAAAAATTTTTTGCGATTTTTTTAAATTTCTATTTTTGCCTTCGGGCTCCAGGTCACTATAGTTTATTTAATTTTTACTTTATATACTGTGTTTTATTCAGTTATTTTATTTCTTTGAAGTGTAATTTGTATAAAAGAAAGAAAGACAAATTATATACAAATTGTTGCGTTAATTTTTAAAGAAAATATTAAAAAATTAAACACTCGTAGAATATAATGCAAATTTTCTGGATCGTTACATTCGTCATCAGCATTCTTCGCATCTTTCTACCTTACGTTGTGTACAATGTAAACAATTCCGATAAATAAGCATGCAAGAAATTTTTATAAACATTAAACGAATGCAACTGTTATTTTTATATTTCCACACTTTTTCTTCACAATAGATAATGTTCAAGTATTATACTGATTGTTGTGAAGGAAGCATGAATGCGAGATGCCATGTCACAATTAAATGTTTTTATATTGTTAAAATTAACTATTTAAAGCTTTAGCAATAAATATTCATAGCCTCGATAGCGAATTCCTTAATTTTCGCCGTAAATGTTAAATGTCAAACAGCATATAAAAAAATTATAAACTTTTTAAATATATGGAGTTTGAGATTTAGCGTTTACGGCGAAATTAATGAACTCGCCATCGCAACCACCTTGTATTATTTCGCCATGATTTAAAAACAAAAATTTGGCAACAGATTTATTTTATATATGTACATCCAATATACGTGTACATCCAATAAACTACTGTTACGAAAATAAAATCTGCCAATTCCTGCTGTTGTTTCCGTATGAGCTTATGGTGTGTGTATAGAATAAAACAACAATTAGCTAACAAAAGCTGAGCAACCTCAATGGCTGTGTTGGTAGAGGTGCTTGCTGTAAAACAGAAGATCGTGAGTTCTAGCCCACCTTCGGACATGCGTACAGCGAGAAAAAAAAAGATTGTTTTAATACAATTAAGAATTAAGAAGCAGCAGTACAAACCTCCCGGAAAGAAAAACACAATTATCGTGTGAAGCCATGACAGGTAATTTAGTGGAGACATCTAATTTAATATAAGAGTAACAGATAATTGTCAAGATGCCCTTTTTATAATAAAAAATAAGAAGGGATGAGTGGCTTGGAGTAGTCTGTGGATGGTTAAGGTTACTAAACGAGGCATCGAGTAGTTTATGTCTCGACGGAGTAACACAGTATTGTATCGTGGATGGCTGCGTTTGTAATAATAACGCGTGCTTAGTAAATACGAGACCATAGGATTCACAAGACCGGTAGGATCAAGAAGTATAGCCAGATAAAGCCACAAAGTAAGAATACAGAATTTATAATGAGCCACAGAAAAACGTAACACTACTTTAAAGCATCGTTGTCTATTTACTATCCAATCGAAAATTTAAGCTCGACAATATCTCTACTATAACCATGTGAAGACGTATACGTTTGTAAACAGTGGATTTTATAGCCTTTTTTTAGACTCTAAGTTGTAGAAGGGAAATGCAGAATTTTGGGTTAATTTTGATGTCTTTCGTTAAATGTTTTTCTTCTTTTTTTATTTGTTTTTTTTTTTTACTTCTATACTTTTTTCATTTTTAAAAACTTTTACGTCATAAATGCTTAACAACGGAAACTTACAACAGTATGCTCCTAAATATGCTTTTCGTATTTTGTACAACCTACGATTTACAACAGGTTGTGAATTGAATAAATGAAGAAAATAATATAAAAAATCGTTTAGTAAAAGAAATTATAAATACAATAAAAATCAAATATTTTAAGTAATAACGCTTTTTTAAAAGATGTATAAAATAGCAATATGAAAATTATACTTAGTATTAAGAAACAATTAAAGTATTAATAGTTAAAGTTAAATTGAATATAAAAATAAAATTACATTGAATAAGTTGAAAAATAAATGGTGTTCTTGTTTAAGTATCTGATATAAGCAATATTAAACATATACGTATTACTAACTTTAAGCTATAAAAAATATTTATGTTAATTTAATACATAAAAGACATTAAGAACAAATTAAATACGAAAATTATTTAACTAAAAAAAATTGTTTACAAAAATGGCGAATGATTTTTTACTGTATCTATAAGGAGCCTTGCGTTTTCAGAATATGCATAGGGTTGAGATAGATTAAGATCTTACTCTAATTATATATATATATATATATATATATATATATATATATATATTAAAATATATGTTTTTGTCGCGGTTCCCAAATTATTTTCAAATTCAATCCTCAAGTTAATAACGTGTAGAGAAACCAGCTCATTTTATCTCCTAAAAAATCTCCCTAAAAATATACTCATTGACATATGGACTTATTTATAATTTACTTTTGCTGTTATTAATTTCACTTGGACAATTTAGTCTTAATTTCTTAAATTGTTAACGTCTTATAAGTTAAATATTAGAAAAATTAAAAAGGTCGCATTCCAAATCTTTTCCCTCATTGTCTGTGTTCAAATATATTTTTATAAATAGTTTTTAAAATGTGAGTCAATTCTCATTTTGTTCCCTATTTTAGTCCTAGCAAAGCTCGCGGGCACACAAAGTAGAGTTAACAGCAATTCAGCAAGTTTTGCATAAAATACACACATTATTTGTTGCTTGGATTACAGGACTTATTTGTAGACTTGATAGGAAACCTTTTAACTTTTTTTTAATAAACTTTTTTATTTTTGTCGCCAAAACTGAAAACAAAGATTAAGTTTCTTGCTCAATATTCAAATATAAGTCGATTAAATTTAAAGACAAGTACGATGAAGCAAAACTATTTTTGCTGGATTTAAAGGTGCATAAGCTTGCTTAAGCCAACAATTCACATAAAGGCCCAACTATAATGTGCATAAAATAACTTAAGCAAATTTAAACAACTGTGCAAATACATTCAATTAAATTTGGCAAACTATAATGTATTTAAGAACACTTTTCACCAAGTTTCGTCAAATGTCATTTCTTTAGGCAACGTACGAAACTGAGCGCACTTTCCGTGCGCTTTGTGTTATACATTTATCAAGAAAAATGGCATCGAAGGCCCACAGTGTTAAATTTTAAGTTTGTAATTGAATTAAAAATGTAGAAGAGAATATCATGTAATATTTATATTTGAAGGAATTAAGCACGAATAAAGTAAA
This sequence comes from Gymnosoma rotundatum, assembly GCA_916610165.2. Classification (NCBI taxonomy): domain Eukaryota; kingdom Metazoa; phylum Arthropoda; class Insecta; order Diptera; family Tachinidae; genus Gymnosoma; species Gymnosoma rotundatum. The sequence continues at coordinate 46,583,933 of OU744336.1, read as the reverse complement.
TTAAATGAAAATATAAAAGATTCCGAAAAATAAATTTTCATATTGATATATTTGCATGTGGACATTGCTTATTAATAAAAATTGTTTTCAATTTTTATTTTTTCATTGAATCTTGCAAATACATATGAATGGTTCCCGATGGGATCCCTTATGTAGAAAAATGAAAGAAAAAAAAAGAAAAATGTTTACTGAATGTTTGCTGTGTTTTTGTATAAGAAAAATGAAAAATTTTATTTCAGACCAATGTATAACAAACACAATAAAATAAAATTAAATTTGTAATTTTACATACATATGTATTTGATTTAGGCGATGAACACAGTTGCATTTTTAATACAAAAACAGAAAAATCTTGAATATTTTTGATGAAAATTTATCTTACAGTGCAGTCACACGGCCAAGTTTTTGTTCAATTCTCTTTCAAGAAATTTACACATACTGCTTGTCAAAATTCACAAAAATTGAAAGCTGTGACGTAGGCTGCACGTAATTTCAAAGCAAGTTTTTAAGCAAGATGTCATAAAGAAAACAAAAAAAATTAATTTGAAGGAAAAAACTTCAATCAGCTGTTCTCTTGAATGAAAATTTGAAAGACTCAATTGAACGAAAATTTCAAAGCAAATTCTCAGCAAGTTTCTAAAGTGAGAGTGTATTGGTAAAAAAATGAGAGAAATTTTAAAAATTGAATGAAAACTTGATCGTCTGACACCCTAGTTAGTACAAGAACCAAAAAATGTTGGATTTCGTTGGATTTTTGACATAAGCTAAAGCTAGCTTATGCACATTATAGTTGGGCCTTTAAAATGCTTAGGTAACTTATTAAAGAAATATAGGTGACTACAATGTACATCCATAATTTAGTAACTAATTTGCCACGGTTGCACATTTCACAAAATATCCATCACCCGGAAATAATTCTGCTGCATACTTCTTTCTAGCCAACTATGAGTAGAAATACAACCTCACGGTTGCGGATGCGTTTTTTTATACAGCTTTTACAATATAAGATGCTCAACGAGTCTGAACGTATTTAAAATCTATTTTAATATTAATGCGTTTTCTCTCTACCTCCCAATTTAAAATTTTTTTCTCTTTCACATGTTGCCACAGTTTTATTGTTTTTCTAAAAAGTCATTGAAAAAAACAATATTTTTAAAATTTCCAATTTATTGCTTATATACATTGGATAAAATTTTTTAATTATGTTTCACTGCATTTTGCGTCTTTTAAAATTTTTTAATTTATTTGTATTTTTACTTTTCTGATTCATTATAATTCTCATTCAATCAATCTTTTCTAGACTTAAGTACCTCCGGCAGTAGAGAAACGACCATATGGATATGCTTCCGTAATTTAATATACAGTGCTATTTTTTTGTTTGTAATGGATATTTTGTGAAAATATCACAAAAATATTGCTGTTAAAGAATAAATATTTTAAAGGAATTAAGCATGATTTATAATATATTTTGTATTGACTTGCGATCAGAGTTTTAAACGAATCATTTAATTTGAATTAATTCGCGAATTAATTATGCACTGAATTGGTAAAATGTTGAATTAATTATTTTCGCCAAAAAACAAATTGAATAAAATTTGAATCAATTTATTTGAATTTAGCAAACATGAATTGAATTTGAATTAATTCAAATGAGTTAAAAAGATGAATTGCAATTCATTTAAATTAATTCAAATTATTTGAATTGAATTGATTTTGAAAAAAAAAAAATACTGTAAGTAAATATAAAGAAGCATTACTCCCGTTTTGTTATACAACTTATTTTATTATATCAGACAGCATTACTCTCATTTCGGATATCACCTAGTACGAGATAATCGTCGAAAGGCTTGGAAAATAAAATTTTTAGACAGGAATAACAAATTCATTTTTCTAACTCATTGAATTAATTCAAATGAATTGGAAATGAATTGCCATTCATTTTTTCTAACCCATTTGAATTAATTGAAAGTAAATTTAAATGAATTGGAAATGAATTGCCGTTCATTTTTTCTAACCCATTTAAATTAATTCAAAGTAAATTCAAATGAATTGGAAATGAATTGCAATTCATTTTACGAATTCATTTTTGCAAATTTATTTGAGTTGATTCAAATTTCATTCAATTCTTTTTTTTTTTTTTTTTTTGTGAAAAGAATTAATTCAAAAGTTAGCTAATTCGTAGTGAATTGAAATCAAAAAAGGAATCATTCATTTACAACTCTGCTTGCCATATGATTTCAAAAACTAGTCCCCAGGCGACTGCGCTGGCCAAGTTTTAATGTAGTTGTATTTAATATTAAAAAAAGACAACTCCGAAAATTTAAGGGCCTAAAATTCCAAGCTATAAAAAGCTTTACCAAATCTAGTGTTTTATTTATTTCTAAGACAACATTTCACGTCAGCGTATTGTCACACTGTTTTTTAAAATTTAATTATCCTTACACCTAAAATAGGTTGTTATTGCTTCCCAAACTCAAAAGGCTAAAAGTGTCGTTGTGGCCATTAATCGAATATGCTACGAATTACACCAAATAGTGAACTTTGAAGCATTTAGTCAAATCTTGTACTTACTCTGGTTTGCCATCATTCGAAAAGCTGGCCTTTTTCTCTTATTTTAATTAATTCAAAATTTAAGTTTTTCGCTGAACATAATTTTTCGTAATATCGATAACGAAGTATCGGTCATGTAATAAATCACAAAATAATTACCTACAACTACGACAATTTAAAGAAACATTACTAAAGTGTTTGCTAACTGAAACAAAAAAGAAAAAAAAAACAATAACTTAAATAAATTTAGTTTTACATTTGTTAAAAGCTCGTTAAACTATCATTAGTTTTAGTTTGAGGTATAAATATGAATGTAGATATTTAGGAAGAATTCTTTAATTTGCATCGAAATCTTAAATATAATAGGAAAATATTATCTACAACACAAGCAACAAATTGATGAATCAGAAAATTGTAAAACACAAGAGAAAAATTTAAAAGAGATATAAAAATCTAAATAGAAAAATTGGATAGATAATAAAATAGAGAAAATATAAAAAGATAAACAAATTAAAATAAATGTGAATTTTATGTATAAATGTTGGTGTTCGTTCCACTTTATAAGTTACACAAATAAAAAAATTATTTATATTAAGAAAAATAAGAAGAAGAAACGAAAATAAATTATGTACATAGGCTGCGAAAAAAACATTGTATATTAATGGAAAACAAAAATAAAAAAAAAAGTCATGTATATGCAGCAGATGACAATCTTTAATGCTAAAAAAAAAACTTTAAAGTTTCAGTTGAGAGCAAAACAAATTTGTTTTTGAGTTGTATTATTTATTTGTTCATAACTTCAAGTTAAGTTTATGTAAAATTCATAAAGAATAGTTATTTATTTATGTTATAATTTTATTGAAAAAAAAAAATTAATTATAAAATATTAGAAAAGCAAAAACTAAAAATAAATATTTGTTGTTTTTACTAAAAAAAAAATCTAAGAAAAAAATTATTTGAAAAAAACGTAAGTAAATTTTAATCAGTTTACAATTACACGAAAGGACTTTATTGACTGTTCTGTACGTTTGTAACAAAAACAACTGCAGAAAGCCATTTTATTTTAGTGGAATTTTATGATGTTCGTATTGCAGACAGCGAAACTTGTCAAGAGAGGTTTAATACATACGTGTACAGACATGCCGAAAAAGTTTAATGATGAAAAATCGGTGGCCTTTCTCGATTAACAGCCCAATTATAATCAAAAATTCCGTGCGAGTTTTTTCGCTTTTCCCTTTTCTCCCATTGTAAATTTTTCCCCCTTTCCCCTTTAGATTGACTGCGAAAAGTGAAAAAAGTACGTATTATGAATTACAAAAGAAAAAATATATGTAAATAAATAAAATAATTCCCTTCAAATTACGATAATGCCACTTTTTATTATATTGTTCCCCGGAATTCGTAATTGGGGGAATCTTTTTTCGAGAAAAAATTTTTTCCGTGTGAAAGAAATTTCGTGAGTATATTCACTTTGCGGTAAGTATCATTAGAAGACGGTCAAGTAGTAATTTCCAGATGTTTGATATAACTTGCACTGATCCAAAATTGTTACGGGCGATAAAAAGTGAGTGAGACAGTAAAATATGAATGAATGTCCAGGGAAAGATTCTGTACTTGATGTGATCGGAAGGATTTGATGTATAACAATCTGGGAGAAACAATTTTTTCTACTATTGCAAATAGGTTTGACAATTCATATGCGCACTACTAGAAATCTATTGTTTAAATATCAATAAAATTTAATAAATGACTATAAAACTATTTAAAATACAAATATTAAAATATTTTATTTAAATAAATTTAGCACGTCGAATTACGCCATCGCCCGAAGCTACATACACTGAATGATTTGCGCCACAACATAATGAATTTACACAACTGCCAACTTCAACTTCTCCCAAAGCTTTTGGTTTCTTTTGATCAAGTTCGGTCCAGCCTTTAATTTTGTTGTCATAACCGCCAGTATAAAAATACTTTTCATCACCACACATGCTATTTATAATCATTTCATGGCTGTCCTGTAAATTTATTTAAAAAAAGTGTTACACCTGTCATTCGTAGTAGCAAAATTTCTACTTACGGGAGCATTCCACAAAACACTAAATTTCTCACTGGGTGTGTTGTTTATCATTGTCATACCTTTGCCGGTACGATCAGCGCAAGCCAAATATTTATGTCTACCCTCGTTTATGGCTCCCAATAAACATAAAGGTGATTTACCTGGTATGACAGCTTTTGTACTATATTTACCAGATTTACCCGATACCACTTGTGATATAACAACATCCAAATCACGCACAGTGTATATCCATTCTTGTTCTGCTGCCAAACCTTTTACTTCTTCTACCAAATTATACTTAAAGAGCATTTTATCATTTTGCCAATTTGATACAACACCCTTGTCGTCGCCGGTATACAATATATCACCCTCACAGTACATCGCTTGCACTACATCGTCACAACGAAATAGTTCTTCGGCTGTGTCGTAGGGTGGTTGCATATATTTAACACTACCATCACAACAACTTGAATACAACTTGCCTTTGCTATTAATGGCCAAAGCATAAATGTACGATTCATGCGCATCGATCGATTTAATTAGATTCAAATCATTATCCCAAATCTACGAAAAAGAAAAATTGTCAAATGTTGTTTAAGTCACAGTATAAAAAGTGTTCACTTAGTGCGGGTGCAAAAAAAAGAAAAGAAATAAGAATGCTATATTCGGCTATGGCGAATCTTATATACCCTTCACCATAATAATAATAATAACAATAAATCAATAATATTCTTGGGAGGCGGCGATTGGTAAGTCATTGGAAAGCCTAATAATGAATATTTTTAGGAAATTGCCAAAAAAAATTTCACAGGGACGTTTTAGGAGGTGGGGTTAGAGGGATACCCTCTGCCCATATAAATTAATTTCTATGATTTTAAGGCGTATGTAATCCATTTCGTTTAATAATTACATTCTTTTTCAAATAATATTTTATTTCAACGCCCACAAAAGGGGCGTTGTTATTGCTAAACAATGACGGAAAAAATAAAATGAATTAGTTCCGCCAGTAAATATTATACTGTTGTTATAACTTACAATACAACAACAAAAACAAGAAGAAAAGGAAACAATTGATACAACACGACGATACATCTTTACTTACACAGGACCAGAGATATATAGATTAACTAACCTTTTCAAGAAAGAAGGTTTACACACAACATTAAAAACGAGCAACACTCTACGCAAAAATCTCAAAACATCAACAGAAACAACCGATAAATTTAGCACCAGCGGAGTATACAGACTTACTTGCACCTGCAACCATACATACATCGGACAAACTAGACGAACAATTAAAACAAGGTTCACAGAACACATACGATCATACAAAAGGAAAAGGGAAGACTCCAATTTTGCAAAACACCTTAACACACATGGACACGAACCAAAGGAAATAGATGAATGTATGACAGTATTACACCCAAGTAAAAAAGGACGAAGACTAGACATTCTTGAAAACAAAACAGGAACGTTTAACGGAAATATTATTAACGAACAGGTAAACACAACCTCTGACACGATTTTTACACCACTAAAATTACTAAAACACTCTTACAAACAAAAAACACCCACAGATGGTCACACTTACCTATCCAATAAAATAAAAGACACAAATATTAAACTATTTACCCCAATAAACAGGACAGATATCAGGCAATCTACCTGCTTCATACCATTTAAACGGACAAAATTACCTAAACCCACCAGCTTTTATTCTTAACACTATCTATTTTTAACACTTTCTCTTCAGTACTAACAAACACGTGGCTTGAAAATGATGTTATCACATCGAAAGCGCATGCCAAACGTACCAAATATACAGCCAGAGACGACGGTTTTAACCGAAAGTTATAGCAACAGTATTTCCTTAAAGATCTCTTTAAAATGATACCCATATTGATATTTTAAAAAATTTTTAAATTTTAGTGCCCCGTAACTCGGAAAATATGGGTGAGCACAAATTTTTTCACCTGATGTTTTTTCTTATTTTTTAATTCTCTATCGCCCATATATTTATTTTTTAATTGGAGTTACTTTATTGTTTCAAATAATATGAAAAAATTAGAGGTAGGCGTGGAGTTTTGCCTGCTGCATCGAAGGACATGGACATGATTTCCAATAGCACCTCTTTCTCCACTATATTGATCGATTGACATATTTTTTTTAATTTTTTTGTGAAACTAAGTTTGCCTAGCTGACAGAAACCAATCAATCGACTTCTCTATGCTTAAGAAGTCAGAATATATATATACTTAATGGGGTCGAAAATGGTTACTGTAGAAATTAAACACGGAATGGCTAACTTAGATATACCCTTTTTCCACTTTTCGTGGTGAAGGGTATAAAAAAGTAATGTCCGGCTAGATTGGCAAAATACCCCTATACGCAGCGGCATTAGTATAAAAAATAATAATTATTGTTGGATCAGTGTTGTCACAACAAATAAACTTTTTAACCACAACTTCTTTAAAAAATACACAAATCTGGAAAAAAAAAATTAACCAAATTAAAATGTATCGAAACGATTTGAATGAAATTAGAAATTTAAATAAATCTTTGCCTTCGAGGTGCAACAGACATGTATTTTTTCAAGCACCTGACCCAAGAAAACGAACATTTGTATATGGCTCCACTGATTTTACCAAATCTCAGCAAAACGACAACACTGTTGTTGATTAACCAGGATGTACTTTGATTAAAAAAATTAAAATACGTTAAAAAAAATATGAACAAATGGAAAATCAAGAAGACCTCCCAAGGATCCTAAATTAGAAAAAGTTTGTACAGCCGCGGTAGATGAGTTTGTGATGGCGTCCGCCTCTATAGTAATATAAGGAAAAACAGAAAGAAAAAAACAAACATATACATAGATAAGTTAGTGAGGACAGAAAAATCTAGGTCCAAACCTTATTGGAGCATAGACAATCATGGCTCAGTTGGTTAAAAATGGCCAAATGGAATCATAGCGTATTATGGATTAGAAGGCTGTGGGAGCTTAAGGCGGATGAACACAGTAGTGTAGCATGAACCGCTGTGTAAAAAACTTTTTAGAAGGGACATTTGTAACAGTATATATAAAAATACTAATAAAAAAGTATTCTTGATTTAGGCACTGTTGAAGAATTAAACAAGAATATCATACATATTTATTTTTTGATTGACAAAAATTTTTTCGAATTTAAAAAAAGATTTGATTGAAGCTTTTATAAATTAAAGACAACTTCTATTTTCATATTCATGTTTTATTTTATTTTTTCTTTTTGACCCCCACTGCGCACTGCTGTGACTTAAAGAAAATTTGGCGAGAAACATTTCTGTAAATTCAAATAAAATTTTAAAAGCATTAATAAATATCTAAACAAATATATTTTTAAGCTTATCTTCAATAGAAATTTATCAATAAATTTTGTGTTTAACAATCGGAAAATAAATATTTGAATGAAATTAATAAAAGAAAAATACTCAAATATGTATGTCATAAAAGCAATTGATAACGATGTTTCCAGATTTTCTGCTAACATTTTTATCAACTATCCAATAAATAATTAAATGTAAGTAATTGAATATATTTGACGAGTAAACAACTAATTTCCCTACTAATTTATTAGGAATTTTCTTGAATTTTCTTTTACTAACAAAAAAAAACAAACACACTATGAGTCTTTCTATTTTCCTTTCCTGTGGTAGAGATAATAATTTGATTTTAATATTAAAATAGAATTTTTTAACTTGATATGTAATACAAACTTTTATTTTTCCATCGGCTCCTCCAGAAAATACTTGATTGTTAAAGAAGACAACGCAAATGGCATCTCCTTCATGTTTTTCCGTAGATACTTTCTCTATTGCCGGCATTTTAAAAAAACTCTTTTTATGTATATATTTAAAAATATTTATTTGTAAATAATTATTATTTTTTTTTATTATTTTTGTTTAAACTTTTCTTGTAAACTATTGAACACAAACTAACCCACTATTATAAATGCTGAAAATCTTTTTATATGAGAACATTGATTCGACGCGTTCTAAATATAGATTATGTTGTTGAAAGTTTTTGTGTTTTTACAGTGAATACGAAAATCTGGAAAATATATTGGTAAAATATATTAAAAAAAATAAAATTGACTAGTTAAGTATTAAAAATACGAGTAATATATTCTAATAGGTAAAAACTTAATTATGTTTTTGTATTAAAATTGTTGTATTGGCACAATATTTTTTTTTTTTGTTTTCTGTTTGAAAATTATAATCTTCTTTTAATTTTCTGTGGGCTGTAAGTTTTAATATTTTTAACAGCAAACTGAGATATGTTTGCAATCAATAAATTTGTAATTTCACATCTGATATAACATTAAGAAGTTCATTGAAATAACAGGTTGTTTGGAAAAGTCGTTGAAATCAGTAATATCAAAGCCTTTTGATTAGGATTTATTTTTAAAATGATACAAAATAACTTTTTTTAATTCCATTGATAAACTAATAACATACAAAAATTTCGAATTTAAATTAATGAGTTCCCAACACACAATTTTAAAAGTTAAAAAATCATAATTTGACCAGAAAACCGATCTTTCAACTCGAACCCTAAACTTAATAATAATTTCAATAATTCCGCTAAAGATGGTTCGCCGATAAATTTATATAATTTCAAAAGAAAAAAATTGGTCCAAAACAAAATCCTCGCAAAAAAAAACTTGACACTGACCTAAAATGTAAGGATCAATATTTATGCCAAAAAGAACGGTAAATCTATATTTAACCAAAAATTCGAAATTGAATGTTAAATATTAACAACAAATTCGAGTTTTATTAAGGAACCCACATCAAGGCCTATCAACACAAGGTGGTCGCGATGGCAAATTGATTAGTTTTCCCCGAAACCCCAAATGTTAAACTACATATCATGGTGAAATTAATGACCAGGTGGTGGCAATGGCGAATTTATAAATTTTCACCGTTGCAGGAAATGTCACAGCTCGTATAAAAAAAATTGACTCTGAATGAAGTTTGACATTTAGTGCCTACGGCGAAAATCAATGAATTCGTCATCGAGACCACCTGTATTATTTCACCATGGTCCAGACAAAGGCGAATCAATGAGTTGTTTACTTTTAAGGCCTTTTTAGTCTTTACTTTCTGTTGCTTCTCTGTTCAGCGCTGTTCTGCTTTTTTAATTATTGTGATTAGTTTTACTGTAACACCATATCAACAAAGAAAACACAATATACAACACAACAGAAAAACTACAATTTCAATAATAAAAATAGGTTTGCTTGCAATTTTGGAGTCAAACAACTTTCAAGTAACTTAACAGTGAATTCTATTTCCTACTGATTCGAACGGAACAGAACGTCAAAGTAATAACAAACCAGAAATACATATTTTTTATGATGATTCGTTACGAAACGGAAAGTAAAGACTAAAGGCCTATATTTATTATAACAACAAAAACATTTGCAAAGCTAAAAGATTTTAAGCCAAATTTCTGTTTCTTTCAGCTTTTTTACTGTATACCCTAGCTAAATTATAGAAAAACTACAAAATAATAATATTTTTATATTTACTTCCCAAATACTTGCATATTCTTCAATGTTACAAAAAAAAATTTCAGACGTTTTTCAAGCAAATTATTTTTTAAACAAAATTTAAAAACAGTTGTTTTACTAACTCTTGCTAGTAAAAATTTTACTAGCCAAAACTTCCGACAATTTTTTTTTCTTTCTCACTTTTTTACGGTCTTTTCTTGGAAGTTTTTCGAGTATATAAACACGTTCTAGGAACAATTAGTAAAAAAAAATAGAAACACGTAAAAAACAAGAGAAATGATAAACACATACACAAATAAAACTATCCGCTGAACTCCTGCATGTACTTGTTATCATGGCGAAAAAATACTAGGTGGTCGCAATGGCAAATTCATTGGTTTTTGCCGCAAACGTTAAATGTCAAACACCATATAAAAAAAATATATACATATTTAAGGGCCAGTTTCACGATGTCGCAATCGTTCGTTCGTTCGCACAATTACATTCAAAACAAAAACAAATTCTAAAAAATTGTTTTTGTTTTAAATGTAATTATGCGAACGAACGAACGATTGCGACATTGTGAAACTGGCCCTAAATATGTACAAGGCGAATAAATTATAAGGTGATAGCGATGGCGAATTCGTTCGTTTTCGCCGTACAAGGCGAATAAATTATAAGGTGATAGCGATAGCGAATTCGTTCGTTTTCGTCGTACGCCCGAATGTCAACCTACATAAAAAAAAATTGGCTTGGATTTTTTATACATGGAGTTTGACAGTTATACTAACGGCGAAAATCAATGAATTCGCCATTGCAACCACCTTATGTTTAATTCCCCTTGAATATGTATATATTTTTTTCATTTATGGAGTTTGACATTTAACGTTTACAGCGAAAGTAATGAATTTGCCATCGAGATCACCTGTATTATTTCGCCATGCTTATTATAGATGGTTTTTACTCTTCTTTGATGTTTTACTGCCGTATTCATAGAAAATAAAATAACTTTGAAATGTGTTTTATGACAAATTTTTCATACAAATTTGTTCTAAAATATCAAAATGGAAAATTTTTTATTATTCGGAATCTTTTAAAATTTAATTACTTTACTTTATTCGTGCTTGATTCCTTCAAATATAAATATTTCATGAGAATATTTCATTTTATATTTGAAGGAATCAAGCACGAATAAAGTAAAGTAATTAAATTTGTTCTAAAATATTTTTCATATCTATTTTGTTTTTCTATGAATACGGCAGTTAATATATAACTTCCTGAACACAAATACTTTTAAGTTGAATATTTTTTCGATAAATTATTGTTATTTTGAGCATTAGTGAAAAGGTCATATGGATAGGCTTTTCCCGCAGTAGTACATTTCAATTTTTAGTTTTAAATAAAACATATATTATGAGAATATCATGAAAAGAAGGAATCAACCACGATTAAAGTAAATTATTGTATTTTCTTCTCTTTTTCTCGTATTTAATGAATTTTTAGACAATGAGGTGAAAAAATACAGCGAGTGTAATTATCTGCTTAGTTATGAATAATATCAAAAAAGGTTTAAGAAATATTTATTTGTATTATTTGATTTTCCAAAAAAAAGAAAAAATATTTAAAAACATTTGTAACGGTTTTTAAGACAAACATCTGGCTAATTTCTTGTTAGTTAACAGAGATGCACTTCCAGTCTGCAGTGAAGTTGGTTGCAGTTTCCTTTATATAATGTCAAAAATGAAATATTTTTTAATTTACTTTTTCTCCAACTCGATTTATATATTTTTGTGTCGATTCTTATTTTAACGGTATATTTTTGTGAAAAATGCTATAAAAATTTTAAGATAAAATGTGAAAAAATAAGCATTGCATTTATCAGTTTTAATAGATTGTATATATTTTAAAATACGTCCAATGTCTACTAGAGAATTGTTTAGTTGCTTATACAAAATTTTACTGCCTCTCTCTTTCATAATTATATATTACAAATTTAATTAGTATTAAAAAGAAAACTGTAATAAATGATGCTGCAAGGCGAGTTGGATTATAAAAAGGAAAATTTTTTGTTTATATTATTGATGTCAATAAATGTCGCTATAACATTAGTTGTAATGCTAGCAGCCTGTCTATGTTGCAAGAAAAAAATGCCAAAGTAAGTACAAGGGGGCTCTTATGTGAGACCTTTCTAAAAAACAATACAACATTAATTGTGAGTTATTGATGATTATTATTATGTTGTTGTAGTCGTGAAAGTAAATACTGAATTCACAGGGAAAGTAAGCAAGCATTAATGCATCACTCAACAAAAATCAAGTATAAGAAATATGTAAAGCTTTGTATATTCAAACATATGCTAGGTATACGTTATGTGCTGGTGCAACATTATTCAGTCCATATCTACTGTATAATGATCAATTTTAATTTGTTATGCTTCGCTTACTTTTCATGTTTAAAACTTTTCAAAGCAAAATTTCAATACGATTTTTTTTATTGTCTTATAGAAATGACATGATGGGTCTAGAAGGCATGGTAAAGTTAAAAAATCCTGATGAGATTGCGGTAATTACCACCACAGTTAATACCAGTGAATCACATGCAGATCTTAACAATTCAACAATATCTCAAGGAGATTCAGAAAAAAGGTGAAGTCAAAAAAGTTAAATAAATATAAGTATACCTATAATTAATAAATACAATTTAATAGAGCTAGCACTGCTGCTCATCGCTCTTTACCAGATATACCAATAGCTGAAGCTAATGGCGACACTGGCTCCCAGTTGTACGAAACTGTAGCTGATAAAATGCTTTTGGAATCTCAAAACCAGAATAAAAGTCGTAAGATTTCTTTTATTATTTAAAACAAAAAATTACTAACTTTGTCAAAAAAAATTCTAATAGCTATGGAGTGGTGTTTTCTCTGATAAGATGGCTTTTCCTGTTTTTCGCTAATTTTGAATAGATCTTTAATTGCATATTGTGATAGTTAAAAATATCGCATTTAAATAATAATTTTTTATTCAATCCCAACGCAATACATAAGTCATAGAATTGCGAATCTTAGTACATAGTAACTCCCCTGATAAATTTATATCTGGGTAAAAGTGAAACTCTAAATTGCATTTTTTGTAGTCCAGTGTGAAAACTATGTTGCAGTTAGTTGTAGAACAAACATATCAATTTGTAAAGTTGGGTGTTAATATAAATATTATTTATTTATTAATATAGCATAAGAGGATAAATGCTCCTTATATTAAGCGAAGAGGCAATAATTTATTTTTCTTAAAACTATTTAAACTAATTACTATTCCTTACATTATTAGCTGCACTCAGTTTAAAAAAGCAAATAAGTGTTTCTCAACATAGTTCCATTAGCCAAGCTGATGACGTTAGTTCACCTTATTCAAGAGTTAAAAACTCACCACATGATTATGCCAAAGTAAGTCGTGAGAGTAATAATAATAATAGAAAACAAATGATCAACTGCAAATATATCTACAGGTAAGGACAACAGAACATCCTTATGCTCAATTAAATGCACCTTCGGCGTTACAACCGAACAGCTCCCAAGCAACATCCTCTAATGTCGATACAAGTAATCAGTCAACAGGTACTCAAGTTTCTACAATCAATGAACAACATCAATTACGTTTATCACATCACAGTGATAGTTCACAAAATCATAATGAAACTTCTGTGCCGCAGGTAGAAATACCTGCTGCTTCGGCAATTGCTGGTATGATATCAGCCAGTCAGGATTTACCCTATATGACACCACCAATAGCTAATCAGCATTTTAGTGGTGACTCTCAAGATTCCTCAAGTAAGACAATATTTTATAGACGGAGTTGAACAACATTTTTAATTTCACATTTGTTTTTCATTTCACAGAAGGTTATACGAGTATCAGTGTACGAGAGCCATTAGCGAATATTTTAGCACAACAGTCAGCGCCGCAAATTCAAACTCGAAGTGCTACACACACTCGAGATGTAAATGATTCTCATTATGCTACAGTCTCGGACGACTCAGGTATCTAAAAAAATTTTAAATTTCCATTAAATGATTTTCTTGAATAACTTTTATGCATAATTTCGTAATTATATCGCCATGTTTAAAATTTTACCGATATATTGATAGTGTGTGTACATTATTAGAACACTATGGAAAACGTTGTATTATGGTTTTCTATATTAGTGACCATTTGTTATTTATTTTTTTGTAACAAGCAAATCTTTACCGAAACTTATATGCAACAATGAAGTTCTTTTGTCTTAAAAATCAATCACTTAGTTTTTATCGAAATTATATATGTTTGTAGAGTATGTAGTTTTTGCAACGATAAAAATATAATTGAAATAAAAAATTCGTTTGGGTAATTTATATCAAAAATAAAAACAAAATTTACTTTTTTTTATTTGCCCAAACGATTTTTTATTAAAAATATAAAAAGATTAAGTAATTCTGGTCAGAAGTAAGTACAAACAAGTAAGAGAGAGGCCATGCCATCAAAAACCCTAATATTGGTATGACTAAAAATTAAAAAAAAAGGAAAAATAATTAAGTATTATATATATATATATATATATATATATATAATTTTACATAAAAATGTCATCGGGTCTTAATGGGTATGCATTTAAAAAAAATTTGGTATTTCCTTAAAAACCCCTTCAAAAGCTTTTAAATGATACCCATATAGATTTTTTTAAAAATTTGAAAAGTTCAGAGGCCCGTAACTCGAAAAATATGGGCGAGCGTCAATTTTTTCTTATAGTAATTAATTTTCAAAATAAAATCTTTTTTTCGTGCTATTTTCTATTATCCTGATTAATTATTTAAATTACCTACCGCTACCGTTTACTTAACTCTTTAGGAAACTTCTGACAAACATTTTAAATAAACCAAAATTTTTTGTCCAAACAATAAAGCAAAGATAAAAATCAAAGTTTAAGCAAAAACAACAATAACCAACAGTAATTCCATTTTCCATCTCTACAGTATACGGCTGATTTTTTTTCACTTTGTTTTTTCTTATTTTTTAATTCCCTATCGCCTATATATATGTTTTTTTGATTGGAGTTACTAAAGTGTTCCAAATTAGAGGCAGGCGTGACGTTTGCCCGCTGCCTCGAGCGGTATAGACCGATCTTGCTGATTTATAATCGCACCTTTTTCGACACTATGCCTAATCGAGTGGCGTTTTTAAAATTTTCTCTAGCTCATCTAGTGTCTTGCAAACTTGAATGCAACACTAACACGGTCAGGACATCGCTCAATTGACTTCGCTATGCATAAGAACTCAGAATGTATACACTTTATGGGATCGGAAATGAATTTTGCAGAAATTACAAACTGCATAACAAACCTAATAGATATACCCTTTTTCAACTTTTTGTGGTGAAGGGTATACAATACAGAGCAATTTTGTTTTTTTTTTTAATTTTTTTGTTCTAATGAAATATGTAGAAATAAGGCAAAAAAAGCTGTTTTTTAATACAGAAAATGTAAACATCTATATAATTAATAGGCAAGGCCTATTTTATTCCATAATTTACCCTGATATTTACAACCTATTCTAAGGAAAAAGAATTGTATGCAAATGTGCACAATCAAATTAGTTCCTTATTTTTGGAAAATGCCTTTTAAATTTGCTACTAATATATGTATATATCAATGGTTAAATTTTAAAAACAAACAATAAGTGTTTAACATTTTTTTAAAGAAAATATGACTGCTTTTTGAAGTATGTGCAGTTTTAAAAAAGTTTTTATTGGGACGTTCGAGCAATTGTTGCTCCAAGTTTAATCTTTTATACAAAAATTTTTTTTTTCTAAAAATTGGTCGAATGGATCGACAGCGAGCTCACTAACTAGTTATTATTATTGTACAAATTCTTAAAAATGCTTTATTTTCCAGCCAATTGCTTAAATTTTTTTTAATACTAGCAGTGCCCACGACCTCGTCAGTGTGTCATTTCTAATTTTTCTAAAATTCAAATTTAGAGAAATGTGTTTTTAAATATTTATTTTTATTATTATTTATTTGTAATTTGTAAGCCTTATTGGCCAATAAATAAATTGCAGGATTCCACACCTTAATTCACTTAACATTATTTAACCACAATAGATACAATAAATAGAATATAAAAATATGAAATAATTACATTCCTCTGTCACATTTAATAAGAAATTAAATACTAGAGTCGGGCCTCGATTATCCGTGATGGTCGGGACCAGAAGCATTACGGACAATCAATTTTCACGGGTAATCGAATAACAGTCATGAGTATACAGTTTTTTTTAATATTTTTATTATTTAACAAGGGAACATTGGTGTACCATACAGATTACGTTAAAACGATTAATGTCTCATCGTATGCAAACAAGAGTATTCCTTGTTTTTATGTATATTGAATGTATGTATGAATTTTAAGTTAATAAAAAAATTTGCCATCACTGATAATAGAAGTAATCACGGTAAATCGAAGCAAACCATTTGAAAATATTGCATTCAAAAGACAATAGACTGATCTTTGGCCATCACGGTTAATCGGGGTTACCGATTAACCAGATCACGGATAATCGACGCCCGACTGTATATAACTTTATTTGAGCAACTAAATTCTATAAGCTTCTTTTTGTGGTTAGCATATGTTTTATTGAAGTGTCTTAATGTAGATAATAATTAGTTAAACGATCGTACAGCTCTTACTTGATATGATCGCTCTAGCCAAGTTGAGTTACGGTGCATTTAAAGTAATGAACTTTATCAAAAATGTTGAGCACTCATTGCGGACGACCGAATAAAATTGCAGTATCAAGCGTATTTTAATGAAATTAAAAAAAAGATGTCCCTAAGAAACGTTGCACATTTTGAGATACATACATGTGTTCGAATATGCAAAAAAAAACATATAACGTATAACCCCTTTGAAAAAAAGTAAACTCGATCAATATTGTAGACATAAGTACATGTGTACGCTTCTTCACAATAAAAAAATAAAAGCGTTATCAAACTATGAATAATTTTCCATTTAAGGGCGGTTTACATGGTCACAGAAGTCTTACGACATGTCAAATTTTGTGCAGAGTACCAGTGGGATCGCCTAAACAAAATACGTAATGAATCTGCACAAATTGGAAATTTTTTAAAGACAATTACGAATCATTAGATTAGGGGTGCATTTTTCTGCAAACCGCTATTTTAGTTTTGGTGTGTTTTACCCATACCAATAGTGTAAACGCAAAAATAATCTGTCGTAAGATTTTTACTCTCAGTTTTAAAATACGAATCGAATTTTATATTATTTTCTCTTGGATTTTACGTGCGTAAAGTTGTACCGTCTAATTAAAAAGTAAAAATGCCAAACATGGAAAAAATATGTTTCAAAACTTTTTAAAATGTTAAGTTAGTAAATGAATAGAAATTATTTTGGCTTAAGTTTATTTTTTTTTTAATTTCTAAAAATCTTTTTTTTAGAAAGAAAATTTATTTTTACAAATGTATGCGGACGTTTTCCAAAGAAAACAAGAAAAATTAGACGCTAGCAGAATGAAATGCTGCATTTTCTGGACCGCTACGACCTTCATCAGCATTCTTCGCATCTATCTACCTTAGTTGTGTATTTTTATAAACATCATCTATTTAACCAACTAACTTTGTAAATAAGAATACGAGAACACTCATATTCATATCAACATTAATTTGGTTAAACGAAATTTGCACACAAACCAACGTATTTCTTTACTGTTCTCTCTGTATTTCGTCTTGTACATTTGTTTTTGCTTTGTTTCAATCATCGATTGAACATGAATGCAAATTTGTTTGAAGTCATTCTTACTTGTTTACGCATAACCTTATAGATGCTGTTCCAGTATCATTTTGATTGTTATTAAGTAAGCATGAATGCTCGCTGTGCCTTAATTTAATCAAAATTAAGTTATAAGCACGCAAGGCACAGCGAGCATTCATGCTTACTTAATAACAATCAAAATGATACTAGAACAGCATCTGGAATTTCATTCTGCTAGCGTCTAATTTTTCTTGTTTTCTTTGGAAAACGTCCGCATACATTTGTAAAAATAAATTTTCTTTCTAAAAAAAAGATTTTTAGAAATTAAAAATAAATGAACTTAAGCCAAAATAATTTCTATTCATTTATATAATATTCAAAGTTCAAATAATAATTTAATAAAAATTATGTTAAGTTAGGTTGCTTTGACCCTCAATAATCAATATCGGTGATTTAAATAATAAATCGGGAGAATAGCATGAGAAAAAAAGAATTTTTCGAAATTTGAGAATTAATTAATATAATTATTTATAAAAAAATCCCGTTGTTTAAAATATTTAATATTTGCAAAGTGCCTGTGCATAAAATAAATTATCGTAGTGTTTTGTGATATTTTATTTTTCATCCTCTTTCAACTGTATAAAAGAGCAGAAAAAAACTCTGCCTTATACAGCAGAGAAAGAAAAATAGAATTACAATTGGTTATTGTTGTTTTTGCTTAAACTTTGATTTTTGTCTTTGCTTTATTGTTTGGACAAAAATCTTTAGTTTATTTAAAATATTTGTCAGAAGTCTCCTGACGAGTTAAGTAAGTGATAACGAAATGGCCATCGAGACGTGCTTTGACCCTCAATAATCAATATCGGTGATTTAAATAATAAATCGGGAGAATAGCATGAGAAAAAAAGAATTTTTCGAAATTTGAGAATTAATATAATTATTTATAAAAAAATCCCGTTGTTTAAAATGGTTAGATATGTAGTTGCCAGGCCTATTTAGGGTTGACGTGTTAGATTCCAAGTAGAAGAATGATATGAGTTAGAACATTAGGGCCTCAAGCTGAAAAAATTATTAAAGTATTTATAAAAAATTCAATAAAAAATATTCGAAAATGGACAGATGGACAGAATGAAAAAGCTTGAAAAAGCTATTTTGCTATCATTTCATTCAATGCATTCAATATTTTTTGTGATAACAGTTTTAATTAAAAAATTAACTTTAAAATTTGATACAGACGAAACATATGCTGCTATTGAAGATCCAAATACACGTTTACAACACGCCAACACAACAACCGATATTTACACCAGTGGCTCCGAAACATATGCCCAGATACAACCAATGCAATCATCTCTAAACCCTATTATAGTTTCTGTGGAAATAAACAATGCGAGTTCATCAACTTTAGCGTCATCAAACTCAACATTGACTGGAGCTGTTCAAAATAATTCAGTGTTGTCGTCTGAGATTGTTAACCCCACATTGTCATCTCATCATTCTGCCAATGCAGTAAGTGGTACTTTACGGACAAGCTTAGAACACAATACAAACAACACGCCAGTTCCGCCACCTGTTGATAGCTTACGAGCCCAAATGCATTCTAGACAGGCATCGGCATCGTCAAACACTAGCTCCACATTGTGCAACTTAGGCTCTCCAAAGCCAGAAAAAAGACAAGCCAATTCACCGCTACCGCCTACTCCTAAATCGAATTTATCATCAACAACACAACTACAAGCAATGAGTTCAACGAGCAACTTGACTTCTGGCCGCAATTCTGTAATATCCGTGATTGAATGTGCGGGAGAGTTAAATGATTTGGGATCACAAGATTTTTATCAACAAGATGGTTCGCCACAAAGAAGAAACAAAAGCTTAAGCCCTTCAAAAGATATAGAGGGAATGTACGCTAAGGTAATTTTAACTTGTCACCTTCACTACAATTTTATATGAGTGAGTCCTTTTCTTTTAAATATTTCAGGTGATGAAAAAAAGCAAATTTAATCGCAACTCACCTTCATCGCAAAATAATTCTCCAGTATTGCCACGTAAAAATGATGAAAGTTATTCAGCACATTTGGGCTTAAGTCCATTAGATTCTATGGCAGCTGATCTCTTAGAAAATAGTGTTAGTGTTTTAAGTTCGAGTGACAGAAGTCGATTACGCAGCAATAGCTATGGAGCAACTAAAGATCATGGATATGAAACTATACCAGCTGATGCTATGAGATCTAATTCTTCGCATGGTGTTATTGAAAATCGAAAATCTGATTGTTACACAAATATTTTACAAAAAGAACGCCAACGGGAAAATGGTATGTATCTTTTGATTTTTTTTATGTCCTTTTTGAAATACTTTTCATATCTGTACTTTTTATGTATGTGTCTTTTTCCCTTTTCCATGATTTTATATATTCCAACTGATTGTTTTTTTTTTTTTGTTAATTTTTTTTGTTAAAAAATAATAAACGCTTTAATGCTTTAACTCCTCTTTCCCATTTTAATTAATTATTATACCAATTTAGTTTTGCCAAAGTGAGACAAACAAAAACAGTTTAATTTTTATTTAAAGTTCCCTCAAAATAATTTACCGTTATAACGAAACAACGAATTTCTCAATTTGGAATCAGTGGTTAGTATCTGACAAAATTCGGATTCGATTTTAGTATTTGCATGCCAATGAGTTTTAAATGATTTCTTTATATTGAAGAAGTTAAAAGAGAAAAGTTAATTGGATTAAAGTTGAAATTGAAGAGTTTATATATAATTGCATGTATCTGAATTTCAAATATGTTTAGAACTCGCAATATTTACAATAAATGTTTTTATTATTTCATTAACTTTTCACTATTATCTTTCAAAAGCAACTTTAGTTAAATTCCAAATTATATTTGAAAATAGCTGTTTTTCATTTTGTTTATAATAGTTTTAAAATATTTTGTATTTCCCAAATATTTTAGTTCATACCTCATCTAAACCACCGATTACCGTCTACAGCGTACAATTAAGCAATAGCGATAAACATTATGAAACTATAGCTAATCCCGGCTTATCCAATAATTCAAATGATCCTGGTTATGAAACGTTATTAAAACCTAAAATAAATTCTTCCTTAATTGATGACAGTGAGAAAAAATCATCCGATTATGATCCAAATTATGAAGTACTTAAAGGACCAAATATTACTAGCTTAAATTCTGCAGGTGCTTCAGATGACGGTTATGCCAAAGTATTGGAAAAGAAGCATATTAATATCGATGAAGATTCAATCGATGGTTACAGCAAGGTTAGGGGAGAAGAGGGCGATGATGTAAGAAATATAATTACAGGTGGCTATAGCACAATTGCTGATGTAAAGGGACCCGATGCCAATCACAATTACGCAAGTATTTTGGAAGCAAAAGGAGAAGCAATGGAATGCAATGAAACTGAAAGCGATCACTATGCGCGCATAGCAGACAAAAATGAATTGATCATGTCGAACTTGCCTCTCAGTAATTCAAACAAATCAATGTTGGATGAGTTATTAACGTCACGTACCACGGATTTATCCATAATATCACCAATATCCATAACAAGTAGCTCCATGCTAAACACTAGTTCCATTAATTCCACATCCACTAATCTGACCACCACTAGCACAATAAGTTCACGTCAAACGCCTACCTCTTCTTCTCAATATGAATCGCTTACAAGCAGTGAAACCGATCCGAACTATGAATCCGTCTGTTATTTAAATACATCTGGGCAGGAAAATCCTTACGAGCGTCTGCAAACCGAATTTTCAGATGACACCCAACTGAGTTCGCCACCTTTAAGTCCGGCCACATCAAATACTAGTTCATCAGCCCATTCACCATCAGCAGCTATATCCGAACATTCCACCAACAAAACACCAGTAACAAATGGTTCCAAAATTAATCTGACAGCTGATCCAAACGCAGATATTTTGGTCAATGACTATTTTCAAGTATAAACATTTTGTTTAAGTACTCGTACAGTGATTTCAATATTTTTAATATATAATTATGACATGTTTTATATATAATATACATATATACATTAGGATATACACAAAAAGAAAATAATTAATGCTGTAGTGACAACACAAAGCAAAAGTTGTAGGGAAAATACATATTTTTAGAGCTTTGCTTAGCAATCTCCAACACAAACCATTTGCATATATATACATATCATTTCAATGATAATTTATATTAATCTTTGTTTATAGCTTTAAAAATTTAGATTTTTATTAGTAAAAAAAAATGGATTAAACCATTTCCAACATCTTTGCGCAATAATATTTACTGCATTTCCAAGGATTAATTATTTTTCAATATTATATATATTTTCTACAACTTTCCCAGTTTTGTAAATCTGTTTACGTCTTTAATGTTAAAATAAAAGTGTAAAATGTATTGAAGCAAAATAAAATAGTTCTTTTTAAAGTTTTATTTATATCCGAAAAATGCAATGTGTTGAAAATGGTTTAAAAAGTACTTTTATGTACTTAAATTGTACATAAAAACTAATTTCCCTTAGTTTTTATATATAAGAGAAAAATTGTTAATGTTTATGTTAGTTTTTTCTTCACCATTTGTATTATTTATTTTTATTTTTGTACACATGCATGTCATTTTATTACACCGAACCCAGCTTAAAGTTGTTTTCATTTTTTGTTTCTTTTTTTTTCTTTTATTAAAAAAACAAATTAGTTATAAAATTCTTTAAACTTTACAAAACAAAGCACAATGAAACGCACTCATGCACTTTCGTTAAAATATATATTTTTTTACTAAATATTTTTTATATTTTTTAGCTATAATTTGTTTGTCCAGATAAGAAAGAAATGTAGAATAGAACAAGAACAATTAATGTTAATTTTTTTATTAAATTATTTATTGTATTATTTCTAAAAATAAATTGAGAAATAAAACTATGTTTAATTAGGCCTTAAATATTGCGTCTAAAATCTTTCAAACGTTTTTAAATGATTGTCATATAAAACTCACACTAGACCACAAAAAAGTTACAACATCAGATATGTCAAATATTTGAAAACATGACGTAACTAGTTAATTTTTAAATAATTTTTTATTTAAGATTATAGGACCATGCCGAATGTAAAAGGTAAAGGTGCGGTCAGATTAGTCAAATATTTAACAAAAAAAAAAAGAGTAAACACTAAATAATGGTAAAACATTTTTTTTTCAAATGCTTATTAAGAAATATAAGATCCTACTTGATGTAAAAGGTAAGATATCACATTTATTATATTATAAATCATCATTCCTAATGATACGTGTCATGGAAGATTAAATAAACATTTTAAAAAATTGTGATTACGCTTCAAATAAATATTTGATTTTCCTGATGAAATATTAAAAATAAAGACCATTTGCTTGAAAAATTAATCAAAATATAACTACTAACATACAGTTAATCAATAAAAATGAGGCATATCATGATTTGCAAGAGTGGTCTCTTAATTTTTTTTTTTTTTTTTTTTTTTGATCCGCTTAACTTGATAAAAATAATGCCTTTTTAAAGATAAATGGCTTTATTGATCACCCAACACAAAAAGTAATTCTTATTTTATTATATCTTATCCTAAATTTTCGTAGATGTTCGTAAAATTATTATTAATCTTCATGCGCAGGGAAAATCCTATCGCAAAATTGGTGTTATTATACAGAGGCCCTATTCTAGTGTAAGAAACGTCATTTGTTACTTGGCTACATGCTTTAAATAAAATCTTTAGAGTCTTGCATTTAGGATGTTAAGTTAAATTAATTTTTTTCCTGTTAAGTCTAGAATTTATACAATTACATTTAAGGAAATCATTTTTGTACTTACTCGTAATATCATGTAATCATTTTGGCCCACGTAGGCTTCTTGATTATAAATAAATAAAAAACAATTTAGACCGTGAAAAAAGTGGACGCCGAAAAATTTACACCACGCCAGAGCGGAGGCGCAAAATCCAAAGTAGCGAACTTTCAATGAAAACTTTAAACCACAAACAATAAGAAATACACTACACAGAGCTGGCAGTCATGAAAGAGTTCCCGTCCTTAACCGGGTCGGATATCAACAAGAAAAAAAACTCCACATTAATCAGTCTCCAACCTTCTGGAACATCATGATATTCAGCGATGATTTTTGATTCAGATGGTCCGCAAAAATATAGCGAAAAGCAAACAAAGAGCTTCAAAAAGATAATCTTTTTAAGATTGTGAAGCACGTTGGCGCCAATGTTTGGGTTTGGAGTTGCGTTGCGGCATCTGTAATGCGATTCACTATGCTTTTTAAACCACAATTGTTTCGTTTAAAAATGTTAACCACAAAATTAACCTTTTTGCTATTCACTAACACTTTAAACGATATCTACTGGTGTTTAAAGCAAGCTGCTTCAGTCAGCTGTTATTTTTAGCAAAACAAATTGTGGCTTATTAACAGCAGTATTTTTTGTGTGGTTTAATCCATTTAAAAAAGTGTTTGTTTACCGTGTACCTAATGATCGTTGAATAACATTGCTTTGGAGTATTTAGTGTACGATTTATTTATTTTATTAAATAAAACCCTTTTTAATGATTTCTCTTGGCAGAGAGAGAGAAATATAAAACTGTTTACCATGGTTATAAATATGTTAGTGAATCACATAGTGGTTAGTGCAAACAATAAAATGTGTGGTTAAAGTTAACCACCTTTTAAAGTGTTAAAAGTTAGTGAATCGCACTACTGGATTGGGATGTTGTCTTTATAGATGATAAAACGGACACTTTTATTTGAATATGGCTGACTTCCAAAATGTTAATTGCTTTGCATTCGAACAAAATATACTGTTTCATAAAGCCGCTGTAGAAAATATTTACAATGTATACGATTTCAAAACGTCAACAATGAGTATTTTTAAGGCAGTAAAAAGCAACCAGGCATCAGTTTTATAGTTGATGTTTTGTTTGGAATTCGTTTGTTTACTTATAAAAAATAAAAAACAACCACAAAACGTTTTTGTTCGCTGTCCCTAAATAGTTGCAATATTCGGATTTGGGTTCCATCTATGCAACCCAATACAAAAGGAATGGGAGTGCACGACTAGCCTCAAACTGTTCCATTGTTATTCGTTGGCTTGTTTCGGTCGATGGGAATGTTACAATTGTGCTTTTGAGTGGCAAAATTACTTTTATTGTTTTTTTAAATGACCTATATGCTGTTCCAGCTCCAACGCAAAATCGATCACCCAATTCTCTAAAGCTATTTTGGTTGCTTAGCTTCCATAGGGTAAGGAATATTGATTTAGTTAATGGTAAACAAGGCCGCCCTTGCTCGTTCTTTGGCCACAAAGGCTCAAGCATGTCTTTTAAGGCCTATAATCGAGTGAAAAAACTTCCTATTCCTTACGTTAAAAGTATGTAGTTGTTTTCATCCTGAAGTGGCTGCTGAAAATGTCATCCGGCATTTTTGCAATAACTTCCCAAAAATTAACAGCTTTAGTAAAATATTCCTTTTTCTTTTAATAGATTTTATTACAGCGAGGAAATTTTGTGCAGAGTTTCCACTCGAATTTTCTAATAATTAAAAAAAAATTATCAAATAAAAATTGTACACCCGACGTTTCCATTTTCGTTTTTGTCAATGGTGCATTGCAACATTGAAAATGTAAACAAAGCATATAGCTGAGTTGTATCGGAACTTTGCATATGAAAAAAGTTTAAATACCGCAGTAAAACTGTATACAAACTTTGTATTCAGACATTTTGGTAGTCAGCCTATATTAAAAAAAATTTATTTCAAAGTGTTGCGAAGCTGGGCTTAGATAGGAAATTCTTATTTCAACAAGATAATTACCCAAAACATTCTTCATATTTTGTGCAGGAATGGTTTATATACCAATGCAAACAGTTGAAAACCCCTCCGCAATTACCCGACACAAATCCAATAGAGCATATTTAACTGGCGAAAAAGATACGGAACCATCACATTACATCCAAATAATCACTTAAAGCAACACTTCGCTTAGAGTGGAAAAACATTACTACTGATGAAACGTCTAACCTATTAAGAAGTATATGTCGACGATTAGAAGCAATTATCTAAGCTAAAGGAGGTTCAACCAAAATTACGAATAAACCGAACATTTTCACTTGTGTGCCTAAACTTTTTTTACATAGACGTACTTTGTTTTTTAATTTAATAGCGTTATATAGTAGAAATAAAAAGATATGATTTATTTTTTATGTTAAATGGTAAATAAAAACATCTATCTTTAAAACGGCATCGTTATTATTTTATTAAGTTAAGCACATTCAAAATTATTAAGGGATTACTCTTGAAATAATGTTGTGCTTAAACTTCATTGATTCGCTGTATATAAATTACAGTTTTGTATATAAGAAAAAAATTAACAGTTTATACATAAATTAAGATTCGTGTATGTATTTCTTCTTTCCAAGTTAACTTGGTTAAGTACACATTCAAAGTGTTAAATCTGTTGTTCCTACGTGTATTGCATATGCGTTCTTCTTTTTATACCCATCATCACAAAAAGTGGAAAAACGGTATGTCATTCCGTTTGTAATTTCTACAATATTCATTTCCGATCCCATTAAGTATATGCATATATTCTTAGTTTTTATGCATAGCGAAGGCGATTGAGCGAAGTCCGTCTGTCCGTCCGTGTTAGTTTGTCTTCGCAAACTTGATTTCTACAAAAATATAAATACGCCAATCGATCAGACAGAGTGTCGAAAGAGGTTCTATTGGAATTCAGCAAGATCGGTTCATGGCATTAGACGCAGCGGGCAAGACACCACGCCCACCCCTATTTTTTCATATTATTTGGAACAATGAAGTAATATTATATATATATATTTATATTTTATCATATATATGTATGTAGTACTAATTTTTTTTTATTTTTTAATTCTCTGTTAACCCAATATTTGCTTTTTTGATTGAAGTTACTTCACTAAAATAGATTTACATAGATGATGAAGGGTATATAAAAATATATACACAGCACTATTGTTTTTTATTAGAATAAGGCTCATCTTTTAAATTACGTATATAACATTTGAAATTTAAAAGGTCAATAAAAATTAGTATTTACAAGGTTTATTTTAAACTAGCAGTGCCCACTATTTCGTCTGCGTGTCATTTCTAATTTTCTTAAAATTCAAATTATTATTCTTAAACAAACTTTTGTGTTTTTAGTTATTGAGTGAATTAAGACATTTAACTTTAACTAAACAGTAAAAAATTATGAAAATAATAATACCGTTATAATTGTAATTCCTTTTTGTACAAGAGAACACAGTGTTAAAAAACAATAATTATAATAGTTATTTATATATCGCTGGTCTCATGTAGAAAGGCCCTACCTCGATTTTTTACGAAATTGAAATTTTTCGTGATTCCAATACCTTCTCACAAAATTTGAATGCAATAGTATCAAACATAACGGTTTTCTAAGCATTTTCATTTTTATTATTACATTGTGGTAAATACAGTTTCTATTATGTTTTTACCTTCTCCTGTAAAGTTACTTATATACGAGTTAGGGCCTTTGTACATGAGACCAGCGATATATAAAAATGGTGTACAAAATGTATAGTAATTCTGTAAAATTTTTTGTCAGTTATCGTATTTTCGAGGAGAAGGTCTTTACTGAAGAAAATTTTGAAAAATTCTTCCAGAAAATTGCCAAAATCCAAAATCGACTTTTTGTATAAAATTCTGCGTGAAATAATTCATTAATGGGTTTACAAATCAGCAAATAAAAAGTTCTTAGTGTAAATCATAAAAAATTGGAAAAATCGAAAATTGATTTTTTGTATCAAATTTTGTGCATCAAATCGCTCTCTACTGATTCCATCAAATAAATCACATTGAAAATTCAAATATTTGTGTTGTATTATTACTCTAAAGTTTGTCTGAAGGCTTAAAATTGGGGCGAGGCGAAGTTCGCCGGGTCCGCTAGTAATATATATAGTTTCTGTTATCTGTAATCAGTGTTACCCTATAACACTGATTACAGTTTCAAGGTTTCCCTTTCCTTAAGGCCATGACAAACTATGAGATTAGATCATTAAATCTACAAAAAATTACCTGTGTGTCTAAAAAGAATTATTTGACAGGTTTATCCGATATTTTCAAAATTTCATAAAGTAACAGTAACTGTACGAACAGAGCTGCATCTTTCTTGAGTGGCAATGTGGGCCACAACAAGTTATATCTGTGCTTAACACACTTCTGTTCTGAGTTTTTAAAGTAGGACAGAAATAAATTCGTTAGTTGCTTTTGAATGTATCATACTATAGTCAATCGTAGCCTTAAAATATACAATCAAAAGTTGAGAACTACTGCGATTTTCTTGGAAAGACGTAGTGAAATTCGCTGTACTTTAGAAAATTTTATTGCAGTGCTTATGACTTCGTCTTTAATTTTAAGTTTAGAAGAATGTGTTTTTAACTATGTATTTATTGCAGAATTGTTTAAACATTGTAACAAATTTTCCATGTACAAAATTGAACTAATGCTGACCTAGACGGACAGACAGATAGACAAAAATTATATCATAAATGTTTTGTATTCATATCGACTAGTATGTACACCAACACCCATATTTTCCAAAAAAAAAATTCATGTACAGAAATGACGCCTTTACAGTTTTATTATTTAGAGCGACTCACCATAGAAAATGCTCGATATACCCTTCTCAAAATTACCCTTAAGACTTTTTTAAAATATTTCGGCTCCAGCTTTGACCTCTCGTGAGCTGGATCATTTTGAAAAAGGGTCTACTTTTGCATCTTTTGTTATTTTGAGAATCTGTTTCCTTACCAACATATACAATATGGGTATTATAAGAAAGGTTTTTTTCCTTGCCTTTTTTTAAAAAATATTTTGGTTTTTTTTCAGGGTTGTTTGTAATAAAAAGGCCAAATTAACATACATATTTAATCTTTAGTCGATTTAGCTAAATATGGGTCTCAGCTTTTTTTGAAATTCGTGACAGTTCCCGTTTGGACAAAAATGCAATGGACTGATAACCCTTTGTTTTAAATAGGGCAAATAGGGTATCAAATTTTTTCTATTGCCAAGTACTCTTCATCTTTTCATATACGGTGCACAAAGCACTGAGTGTTTTGTTTACTTTGCCAGTCAATCGACAGCATCGGTAATAGATAAAAATCGTCCGGCTTAGGCATATTGCGAGCCAGATCGTGTCGCGCAAGCAATATACGAAATTTGAATCACGAAAAAATTTGCTGTGACGCTTTTTAAAATGGCTAGAGCCGAAATATTTTAGATGTTATTGTAAAAAATACCAATATTCATTTTGAGGGGAATACACCTTCCACGAATTTCCTTACAACTTGAGTCGCTCTAATGTAGTTATGTATAGATTAGAAATAAAAATAGTACTGCGGTGGCAAAAAAAATTATTTCAAATGGATTAATATGTATGTATGTACGTACATTCGGTGTGTGTTAAAATTGGTAAATTGTACATATGTATAAATAATTGTACAATATGTACATAATTACGACTATCTTTTCGCTGCATTTATGCTATTGTACCGTTTGCAAATGGGTTAATTTAGGTTTTCGCTTTTAGTATACATTCCTAAATCTATAAACCGTTAGTAAATCAGAAAAAAAATGAAAAACTCATAGAAAAGTATAAAAATTTATTTAAAGTTGTTCTGTCGTTTGTAATGTACGAGTTGAAAAATAGCAGGCTATTATTATGAGTTCCAGCAAATTTCGTGTTGTCCTACATATAAATGAAGATGATCCAGTGGATCAAAATGAAACTTCAAGGGGTGATCAATTGGTTTCAGCCTCGCCTACTAAAAATTCTTTACAACCTTTAAAAGAAAACTCTGCACTTGATAAAATGAAGGCCGAGATATTGCTGGTAAATGATAATTCTTTGCAATTAAATTTAAAATCAACAGAAAATCAAGGTTCATCTACAACCATTTCTCACAAAATGCGTTTCGACCATGTTAGTGATTCCGCCGTTGAAATGATTAAACGTGAATTTGCTTTGATAACGGATGAACTTTTAGTAAAACGCCAAAATGCTTGTGTAATGCGCTTTGGTATAAAACAAGAAATGGATATTGAATTATTCTTTGGTTTGCTTATAACATTTTTAAATACGGGAACTTACTTTCAAAAATATAAACTACAATACGTCAAGTTGAAATGTTCGGAGATGGCAGTCAGCTTGAGCCTCCCTACAATTCCTAACACTGAAACAGGTCTTGCAAGGATAGCTAATTTAGTATTTCAAGGAGATAACAGTGATGATGATTGCAATAATAATAGCGTCACATACAGATTGCCAAGAGATGCCAAAAATGAATGTTTTTCAACCAGAGATTTGTTAACATGGCTTCTAAATGAATATCGTTTAAATTTTGCTGGTAGTAAAGGACATGAAAAGTTACAATTTTCATTTTTTATAGTCGACAATAACCAAAAAATGTTTAAAGTTAAATTTTCGCTTTATAATATCTTCTTAAACTTAATGAATTCTGAGTATCGTAATCTTATGGGCGTAGGTTGTCAGGGTGTTGATCGCAATTTTATACCTTCTGGCTTAGCCATTAATCTGCCAAATTACATTGAAAATGCAGTTTTAATTTTTTATGTTCCAAATAATATTAAAAAGACGGCCGAGGCAATAGAACTATTACAAATAGCTTCTAGTGTAATAAAAAATAGAAGAAGAAAACTTGTGTCTACAAGGAAAATAGATTATCATAATCTTGCTTTCTTACACACATCAGACGATTGCAACAACTATCTTTTTCTAAATCAAAGCGAAGAATCAAAAAATGACCTACCGCCAAATAATAAAATGCATAATAATAAATGCATAGAAAGAAAACTTGTGACTACAAGAAAAATAGATTATCATAATCTCGCTTTCTTACACACGTCAGACGATTGCAACAACTATCTTTTTCTAGAGCGAAACGAAGAATCAAAAAATTACCTACCGCCAAATAATAAAATGCGTCGATCTTTACCGACATCACTAATGTCCTACAATCCTAATAAAACACTATTAGGCTCGTTCTGCAGCAACGAAGGTCATGGAGTTAATAGTTGGTATCGTAAAATAGATGAGTGTTTTGAAAAAACTTCCCAACTACGTAAGGAATATTTTAATTGTTTTTTTAAATATAAAATTAAAGACATGTCATTAAACATCAAAAGTATATGTAAAACATTAGAATCTTTTTACACAAATCAAAGCGAAAAAAATCTACTCGAATTGGAAAAATATTATATAGAGTTACAGGAATCATTTGAAAAATATCGTAGTGCTGAAATGTCATTTCGTCAATTGAATGAATATATTAAAAGTTCGAATTGCGAGCAAGCTGTAAAAGTGTATCTGGAAACTAAAACATCTGAATTTGATATTGATGCCTTAATCTTAAAACAAGAGAATTTAGAATGGTGCCAACGACATTTAAATTTTACTTTTGAATTTGTATTAACTGGTTTAAATATAAGTTTATAAATTTAATGTGTTTGTTTTTATAATTATCAATTTGTAATAAAACTTATTTTAGTAATTAAAAATGGTTATTAAATGTTATAATGATTTCGAAAATAATGTTTATACTTATTTATGTATTTTTATTTAGATAAAATTGATTGGTTTATATTGATTTAAATGGTAAATACGGTAGGAACTATGTTCCTTTCCTACTTAGAAGTAAAATATACATCGTTATTTTTGCTAATGTTCAGATTTTTACAATACAGCAAATATTAGCATCTTGCTTTGAATTTGGTATTTAACGTAGTCAGTTTAGTAAGCAGATTTTTGCAGTACGGGATATCGTGTTGGCGACCAATTAAATACAGTGAAACAATAATAATAATAATAACATTAATATTACTTGTTGCCGATAAAATTTAGTTTAATGTCGATGAGATCAACTTATATTTATTATTGTTGTCCCAAGGCATGTCAATGTATATACATATAAAGAGCAAAATTTCTTTGTTTGTCGGTAAGTTACACCTGCCTACGCCTCTCATACAAAGTGAAAAATTATTACCGTGTAGCTATAAAACTATAATAGTTAAACTCTTTTTGCAACATTTGCATTTTAAGACTGGATTAAAGTAGTGGGCCTGGTATTCTACATACAAAGTATATAATTATTATCGTGTACATAGAGAACTATATTATGTAGAGTCTTAAAATTTTGCACAAGTAATTTCTTAATTTTCTATTTAGGTAACAGCGTTATGCATTATCTTAAAGTAAACATTAGCAACAGTTACATCCCCTCAAAACTCAAGCTACATTGCCACATTGCTTACTCCTCCTGCTTCACAAACAAACAAAAATTTCATGCTGGTTTCATGAAAAATTGCATAGTGTAAATGCCGTATAATTTAGAAAATAGTTTTTATAGTCTGGCGAAACACATAACGCATAAAATTGGCAACGGTTGCACAATTCGAAAAACTGGTGAAGTGCATGGATGAATACCCTCATTTAGCTACAACAAGCCCCAAGTTTGGTAGCTGCAAAGCCACAATGCACAAACAGGCACACAAGCGAGCGTTTTAGCGAATCGCTTGTAGGTAATTTTTGGCTCGCACGCCATTAATCGCCGCGATTGTAGACAACTTGCCGGCGATTCGCGGGCGAAGATTCGGCGATTGAAAATGTTTGCAGGGTATATGTATATAAAGCACAAAATGTCTTTGTCGGTAAGTTATAACGGCCTACACCTCCCATACAAAGTACTATAATAGTTAAACTCTTGAAATTTTGAATTTACAGACTGGATTAGAATAGTGGGCCTGGTATTCTACATACAAAGTATATAATTATTATCGTGTACCTAGAGAACTATATTATGTAGAGTGTTGAAATTTTGCACAAGTCCAGATTTACACTATGCAATTTTTTGAGGCATTTTTTCTCAATTTTCTATTCAAATAACAGCGTTATGCGTTATCTTAAAGAAAAACTTTAGCAACAGTAACATCCCCTCAAAACTCAAGCCATATTGCCATATTGCTTACTCCTCCTGCTTCACAAACAAAAATTTCATGCTGAAAAATTTCAATTATGAAAAATTGCATAGTGTAAATGCCGTATAATTCAGAAAATAGTTGTTATAGTCTGGCGAAACACATAAAGCATAAAGTTGACAACGGTTGCACAATTTGAAAAACTGGTGAAGTGCATAGATGAATACCCTCATTTAGTTACAGGAAGCCCCAAGTTTGATAGCAGCAAAGCCACAATGGAGCAAGCTTGGGAGACTGTGGCGAAAAAGGTGATTTCCTACGGGCCACCATCAAAAAGCGGAAGCGAGTAGAAAAAGGTATGTATTTGTTAATATATTTTATTTCTCCGCGGAATCACTTGGGTCATCTATTGTGTAACATCTTACATAGCGGTGACTGTATGATGGGCAAGTCATTTTTTTTATTTTTTAGATAAAATCGGCATTTGAATCCATTAAAAATATTCCAAGCTACCTGAAAAACTTTTATTGATGTACATTTTTTTATTAAATTCTTTATTTTCTTTTTTTCTAAAAGTAAAATGAGAAATAAAACTTGTGTCTAAAAACTTTCAAATGTTTTTTAATGATTGTCATCTGAAACTTACACTAGATCACAAAAAATAATTATGACATGTTAACGATTTTCAGTTAGATATGTTAAATAAGACCAACAAGACAAAGTTTTGTAGACAATTTGTTTGTTCTTTTCAAACCTACCCAATGTAAAAGGTAAGATTTTGAATTTACATTATAAATCGTCTACTTGCGGTAATGAGTGCTACATAAAATGAATAAACATTTGTAAAATCAGTGGTTACTCTTTTGTAGTCAATTATTTGTCATATCTAATCATACCTTTAGTTGCAAGTAACTTAAGTCAATTTTCAATGAAAAACGTTAAATTTTAACAAACGTTTTCGATAACATAAAATAATATATTAATGTTACGACAGTAACAAGGAACTCGATGAATCATTAAGGTGAGGTAGAAAATCATTACAAATATTTATTCTGAACTGCACAATATAACAAGTAACAATGCCTTCCTTGCACATTTAACATGCTTGTCAGCCGATTAATTGTACTTAACCACGGAATGTTTTATTCAACAAACCCCAATCTCATACAATATCTATTATAGTTTCTTATTATTATCTCATTTTAACAACAGATATTTTGCTACTTTTTTTTTAAATAAATAACATACAAAATAATTTTTTGTTTAAAAAGTTAATGAAACGATTATACGAGGGCTGCTCTATATATTTCTGGCCTAATAGTGAAAATGCGAATATTTATAATCAAAAATGGTTTTATTGTTTTTCAAAGTATTCTCCAGCATGATTTATACACTTTTGCATGCGCTAAAACCAGTTGTCGAAGCACTTTTTCCACTCCTATTGAGACACCTCTAAAACATGCTGCCTGGCCCACGATGTCGATTGATAACTAAAGCGAGCGACAACAAGTCACTCGTTATCGTTCTGGTACGGGCCCCACTATCTTTCGACTTGTCGGTCGCCAGGAATTACGTTTTTAACGTAATCAATTTACTTATTGTCAGTTGATGATATTGCCACAATAACTATTTCAGACGTTAAACGCTTGTTTGAAAATAAAATCGGTAAAACAAGTAAATTAGGCAATAAAAATGTAAAATTTTAGCAGCAGTAAAATTTTATTTTATAAAAAAATGGAAACATTTACATATATTTTTTTAAAAATTGTTGTAGATATTTTTGGCTGTGTTCTACGAACAATTGGGCGCAGCTAATTTACACAGTTCCTTACCTTTTTCCACTCAACAACGCTACGCATTGGTGGCCAATGCGAATTCAGTTTCTTGGTGAGCTTTACCCACTGCTCTTCCATTGAGAGTTTGTTGCTTCCATAAACAGCAGATCCTCTTGCGAACTCTGGATTTGCTTCCATATATTCTACAAGAACCTGCAGCTGCTTCAACTTTGATTTTTTTATGCTAAACAAATAATTTTTGTTAGTTTAAATTGTATAATATTATTACTAATTTTATATTTACCATTTATTTTTCATTATAAAATTTTTAACATAAACAATAAACTATTTTTTGGTTTCTTTTGTTAATTTTTTTTTCTTTTTGTGTCTGTCGACAACCACAACACAAGTGACTGATTTTGACATTTATGATCGCATGATATTTCATATTGGGGCGCAAAATTGTATGAAAATGATTACGTTTTTGTACGCATTTGTTGTCGATCGACTTGTCGTGTTGAAAACTTTAAGTGGGGCGCAAATCAGCTGTTTGTCGTTGAAAATCCATGCGAACGATAGCAGTCGATATCGTGGGCCAGGCAGATTGTTTTTGAACACTTCAGCAGCTTCTTCTGGCGACGAAAATCGTTTTCGTTTTCGAAATAAAAACTTTTTTCGTGCTACTTTCCGCACGAAGAAAGGTTTTTATTTTGAAAATTAATTAGTAAGTTAAGCCGAATGAAAAAAATTTATTAAAAGCATTAACACCAACAAATTCAATTTCAATTACTTTCAAAATATAAATATTGCAGTTTTGCCCAACAGAAAAAAATTAACTGTTTATAAATGATTTTACTTTTGAATGTGTCTTTTTACTAAGTTAACTTGGTTAAGTAAACATTCAGAGTGTTAAATTCTTATTGTTCATGCCTGCATAGCATTTGCGTTCTTCATTTTTTATTAGAAAAGGACTGATCTTTTAAATTATATAACATTTGAAATTTGAAAATCAATTAAAATAAATATTCACAAAGGTTATTTAAAATTAATAAAAAAAAACAAGTAAGAGTGCTATATTCGGCTATGCCGAATCTTATATACTCTTCACCATCTATGTAAATCTAGTTTAGTGAAGTAACTCCAATCAAAAATGCAAATATTGGAGTGACAGAAAATTAAAAACATAAAAAAAAAATTTTACTGCATTAAAAAAAAGAAAAAAATAAGTACTATATATAATTTTACATAAAAATGGCATCGGTTCTTAATGGGTTAAGCATTTTCTTAAAATGTTAGTATTTTCTTAAAGATATCCTCAAAATGTATAAGATGATACCCATATTGATATTATAAAAAAATATAAAAATTTCAGGGTCCCGTAACTCGGAAAATATGGGCAAGCGCCAATTTTTTCACTTGATGTGTTTTTCTTATTTTTTAATTCTCTATCGCTCTATATATTTATTTTTTCATTTTATTATAGTTACACGGACGGACAGACGGACATCGCTCAATTGACTTTGCTTTGCATAAGAAGTCATAATATACATATATACTTTATGGGGACGGAAATGAATATTGTAGAAATTACACACGGAATGACAAACTTTTTGTGGTGATGGGTATAATTACTACTGCAGTGGTAAAAGAATAATAATAATTTTAAAGGAATTAAACTATGAACAGCATTTTAAATGTGTACATACACCTATAAATACTTGTACAGTATGTACAAACATATTTTGTGTTTATAGAAAATAATTACGATATTAAAATTTTATATTTTCGCTTTACTTATTCTCTTATACTTTTTGTGTGCAAATTGGTTAATTTAGGTTTTCGCTTTTTGTTATACATACCTAAATAGATAAACCGTTAGTAAATCAAAAAAAGAAAAGTAAAGAATTCAAGGAAAATTATAAAAATTCATTTAAAGTTGTTTTGTCGTTTGTAATGTACGATTTAAGAAATAAATAAATAGCAGGCTATTATTATTATGAGTTCTAAAACTTTAAATCATTTACGTGTCGTTGTACATATTAATGAAGACGATCCAGTGGATCATAATGAAACTTTTCGAAATAACACTTTTAGGTGTGGAGGCAGAGCCGGACTAAAACGCAACAGAAATGACCAACTGGTTTCAAGGTCGCCTCCAAAAAATTGTTTGCAACCCTTAAACGACAATTCTGCATTTGATAAAATGAAGGCCGAGATTTTACTGGTAAATGAGAAATCTTTGCAATTAAACTTAATATCGACAGAAAATGATGAAGGACCAGCTACAACTATTTCTCACAAAATGCATTTCGACCATGTAAGTGATTCCGCGATTGAAATGATCAAGCGTGAATTTGCTTTAATAATGGATGAACTTTTGGTAAAACGCAAAAATACTTGTATAATGCGTTTTGGTATAAAACAAGAAATGGATATAACAATATTCTTTGATTTGTTTATAACATTTGTAAATAAAAGAATTTACCATCAAAAATATAAACTACAATACGTCAAGTTGGAATGTTTGGATATGGCAGCCAGCTTGAGGCGCTCAAAAATTCCTCCCACTGAAACAGGATTTGCAAGGAGAGCTAATTTAATATTCCAAGGAGATAATAGTGATGATGATTGCAATAACAATAGCGTCACATACAGATTACCAAGAAATGCTAAAAATGAATTTCTTTCAACGAGAGATTTGTTAACATGGCTTCTAAATGAATATCGTCTAAAATTTGCTGATAGTAAAGGACATGAAAAATTACAATTTTTATTTTCTATAGTGGACCATCAGCAAAATATGTTCAAAGTTAAATTTTCACTTTATAATATCTTCTTGAATTTAATGAACGCTGAGGATCGTAATCATTGGCATCACTATATGGATCATATGGGCGAGGGTTGTCAGGGTATTGATTGTAATTTTATACATTCTGGCCTAACCATTAGCCTGTCTAGTCACATTGACGGAATAGCTAGTGAAAATTCACTTTTACTTTTTTATGTGCCAACTAATATTAAAATGACGTCCGAGACCATAGAACTATTACAAATGGCTTCTAGTGTAATAAAAAACAAAAGAAGAAAACTTGTACAAACAATGGCAAAAGTTAATCATAATCGCGCTATCTTACAAACGTCAGACGATTGCCTCAACTGTCTTTTTCCAAAACGAAACGAAGAATCAAAAAATGACCAACCGCCAAATAATAAATTGCGTCGAACTTTACCGTCGTCATCAATGTCCTACAATCTTAATGAAACACTGTTAGGCTCGTTCTGTGGTAAAGATTTTCATAGACTTAGTAGTTGGTATCGTAAAATAGATGAATGTTTTGAAAAAACTTGCCAAATACGTGAAGAATATTATAATTGTTTTTTTAGATTTAAAATTAAAGACATTTCATCAAATATCAAAAGTTTATGTACAACATTGGATTCTTTATACACAAATCAAAGCGAAAAAGATCTAATGGAACTGCAGAAAGATCATATAGAGTTACAGGAGTTATTTGAAAGATATCGTAGTGCTGAAACGTTTTTTCATCAATTAACAGAAGATATTAAAAGTTCCGACTTCGAGCAAGTTTTAAAAGTTTATCTAGAAACTAAAACATATGAATTTAATAATAATGCCTTAGGCTTAAAACGAAAGAATTTAGAATGGTGCCAACGTCATTTAAATTACACTTTTGATAATATATTAACTGATTTGAAATTAGGTATATAAGTTTATTATGTTTTTGTTGTTTTTTATGTTGTAATGTTTTTATAATTTGTCATTTGTGTTAAAAATTTATATTGAATAATTAAAACGGATTGTTACGAAAATAATTTTTATGCTTATGTATTTTTATTTAGATAATATCAACTTTACCTACATTGATTTAAATGGTAAAAAGTGTAGGAACTATGTTTCTTTCCTACTCAGAAGTAAAGTTTACAGTTTTTTACAATACAATACTATTGATAAAAATAAGGATTAATTAAATTTATATCTTGATACAATATAAGCATTTTGCCTTGCATATGGAAACCAAATACAGCATAGCAATATTAGTATGTAGTATAAAAATTCTTTTGCTGATTTTATTACCAATAAAATTTAGTTTAGTGTCGATGAGGAGGGCTAATATTTGACTTAGTAACCCAAAAAAACGCAACTTATTCTAGGGTACAAACGATATCTGGTATGATTTTTTATTTAAATATGATTTCAGAGAGAGAGAGAGAGAGTCCTATATTCGGTTATGCCGAATCTTATATACCCTTCACCATCTATGTAAACTTAGTTTAGTGAAGTAACTCAAATAAAAAATAAAAATATTGGGGTGACAGAGAATTAAAAAAATAAAAAAACGTTGCTACTGCACATATATAATTTGTCATAAAAATGACATCGGCTCTGAGTTCAGTTTATTTTTTTTTTTTTGTAAATTGTAGTATTTCCTTGAAGATATCTTCAAAAGCTTTTAAATGATACTCATATAGCTATTATAAAAAATTTGTAAATTTCAGAGCCCCGTACTCGGAAAATATGGGCGAGCGCCCATATATTTTTTTTTTTTTTTATTGAAGTTACATTATTGTTCCAAATGACATGAAAATATTAGAGGTAGGCGTGGTGTTTTGCCTGCTGCCTCGACGGACATGGACCGATCATGCTGATTTCCAATAGCACCTCTTTTGACACTATGGGTGAGTTCCAAAACGTCATTTGCAATGCAACTTAACAAAGTCATGCATTCCTAAACGCAACCATCTAAACATTGGCAATGTTACGCATCCCTAAATGTATAATAAAAGTTATTGGTACGCAAACAAAAGCAAACTGTGCATCACTAATTTTGTTACTGCTTTCTTGATATTTAGTGCAAAATAAATTACAAGCACATCAATCATGGCGGAAGAAAAGGAAGAAAATTTTCTTTTAAATTTAATTATTATTTAAACAGAATTTATTTATATCTTCAGGGATAAAAAGTGGACTTTTGAGTGGAAGCAGCTTTTGTTAACAACACGTTTGCAAAATGAAAGCGGTTTTACCCCTAAGAAAAAGAAAAAATTTGTTTAATGGGAAAAGGTGCTCCGGGAAATTAAAACCATTGTCTCAGACTTTTAATGTATTTTTGTAAAATTTTATAAATGTTTTGAGGTGTTTTGTCCAATAATCCCATCAAGTTTTCAAAGATTATAATTTTTATTGTTGACATCGCCATCTTGAAAAAAAAACTGAATGCAAATAAGCGTTTCTAAATGTAAAAAAATTGCAAAGTTATTTGTTACAAAGTAAAGAAAACAGTAGCAGAACCGCATCACTGCAATGTGTTTTGACGTTTTGGAATTCACCCTATATCTAATCGATTGACACATTTATTTGTTAACACGAACGGACAGTGCTCAAGACTATTATAGTGCAATAAATGCTTGTCGAAAAAACAGCTTCATTTTTCATTTTGTAGAATATGAAAAGGGAAGCTTTGTCGCAACTAAATCTCTAGAAGAGACAATATCAAACAGAAAAAAAATACAGGCAGAGAAATTTTAAACTGCCTTAAAATATGTTGGATGAGGTTTGAAGAGAATGAACCTTACAAATATTTTTTGTGTAAGAAAATGCTCCATTCAAAACAATTTTTTTGTTTGGAAAAAAGGGAAGACCAAAATTAATATGTTACCACTTAATAAAACTTCATGGATTATAAAAAGATAGAAATATAACGCTATGATAAATTTATTCCCTTATATACTGCCTATTCGCCATAAATAATTCATTCAATATGTTAATGTAAAAGAAAACTAAGTGAAAATATTTCTCTTTTTTTTATAGACGAAGTAATTTGCATTTTTATATTTTTAACATAACCGAAATAAACTCTTAATAAATTTAAATATGGACTTAAGTTGAGCCAAAAAAAATGTTTTTTTTTTTTGATAATTTTAGTAATTGTTAATTCAAAATAAAATTTAGAAGGTGTATAGTGTACAAATCATCACTCGAATTCATTAAAGTTGAGAAATGTTTTAAAATTGATTCAAACAAAAACCCTTAAATATCTTAATGCATTCAAAAATGGGCTTATACCACTTTAAAAAAAAACAGCTCATATTTCTTAAGGTTTTTTTTAATAAAATGGGAAATTTAAATGAAAATAATGCATCAGAATTTTTATATTTTTTTCTTTCTTTTTCTTCTTCAAATACAAGTAACACAAAGAGACCACTAAGTAGGCCCGAGAGGGCTGTGGCGACACAGCTCCCTGGTGAACCTTATCTATCTTAACACGTTAACTGCCGTGTCACCCGTATTCGGGTGACAGCAAAAGTTCTCATCAGGCCACGTCACCCGTATTCGGGTGACAGCAAGAGTTCTCATCAGGCCACGTCGGGTGACTCCTTCCAAAGGATTACCGAACATATTTAGATAAATATATGACAGGAGATAATAATACTGTTGAATTTTTTTAAAAATCGTTTATTAACAAAATTATTTACAGTGCAAAATATTGAAGCATTCACTGCAAATTTGCGGTTGAGATATTAGTTGGGCAGAGATATTAGTTGTACTACTCAGTACACGGCAAAGATTACAACTGCTCGTGCAGAGTAATAACGTGATAAATGAGGATCGTAATAGATATCGCGGTGAGAGTACCGAAAGAAATGTAAACAGACATGAGGTAGCAGAGCACGCATCTTACAGTGGCACGGGTGGCCTGACGGGGATTTTGTTGTAAACACGCGTGGCAGTCAACGTGTTAAAGCAATTAAGATTTTCTTTGCAACATCTAAGAGAATTTTCATTATCAATATTTATAGATAAAAAACTTGACATGCAAAACAAACAGTGTTTACATTTAATATTTTCTATATATTTGTTTAATTGCATAGATTTACATAATTGTATTTAATCGATATTTTTCTAAAAATTTAATAAGCAAATGTGTATATAGTTTAACTTTTTCAAAGTTTTTTATTTTCTATAAAATTAAATATCTACTCCCACAAATAATATAGTTGTAAAATTA
The DNA here is from genome assembly GCA_916610165.2 of Gymnosoma rotundatum. Lineage (NCBI taxonomy): Eukaryota > Metazoa > Arthropoda > Insecta > Diptera > Tachinidae > Gymnosoma > Gymnosoma rotundatum. The sequence continues at coordinate 46,542,171 of OU744336.1, read as the reverse complement.
ATTTCAATTTTTTAAGTTTAATGTTCTACTAATATTGCCATCGAACAGTAATTAAGATGCATTTTGTTTACGTACCAATTTACAAAGAATATTTAAACCAATAAGAAGATGGCAAGTTGAAGGTTGTGAATAAATATGCCCGACAAACGCCGCCTCTGCAAACGTCGCTACCGTATTTCATTCACTTACGTTGCCGCTTTTACCTTGAGACATATTGTGTTGAGATTGTCCTGACTGCCGTTGTTGGCCTGAGGACGATGCAGCTGTTAATAAAGACGAAGATGCCGGTGCCGAAGATGATGATGACCCGGCTGCTGATGTTGTTTGCTGAGAAGATTGGTTAAGCAATGCCAAATTGCTGGCTTTCATGCGGGCTATAGTGTTATTTGCCACTCCTCCAAAAGCTGGGAGACATGGCGACATACAAGGCGTTGAGCAGAGGCTATTACTGATCTCACACTGGTCAAGTAGGCGGAGTAGCTCGTTGGTATCGGGTCCGCCATTGATTTTCTGCGCTTGGCCTTCATCTTTTTTGGAAAACAAAGACAGTGCTGTTGTGAGATCCCACATTTGTATATTTCCGTTACAATGTCCTGTCAATATAAAGCGGGAACCCATACGCGAGCTAACCTCACATTCGTGGACACAAAAGGACGTTATTGCCGATCCGTCAACAGATTTTATCACACAAACCCTTTCACCATTCGAAGCTAAACGCACATAAAGTTGATCTGTTTCTGGAACAACTTTTTGAACGAATATTTGTTCATCATAGTCGCCATAAGGACCAAAATCATTTCCAGCTACATAACCATAATTTGATTCAGTAGCTTCCAAAGACACAATTTTAAAAGAGGCCTCTGGTGTTGAGCCCGGCTGCGTTGATAACATGCCACGAAATCTAGTTAAGCTCCATGTCCTTACATGATGATATTCACTGCACACAGATACTAAATATTTTTCGGAGAGCATTACTTTTGTTACAGGACTTTGATGTACTGTAAACGTTTCGAAAAGATGTGGTCCATGACCTGCGGTTTCAGGATGTTGTACGATAATTCTAACGGCCCCGCTCTTAGTTCCATAAGCAATTTCAATCCAATTACCACTTATACCTTAAGTAGAAATGGACAACATTTAAAATAAATAAACATACGGCAGACAAACTTAACACTTACTTGATGTTTTTGGTGTTAAATACACTGAAATTGCTGTGATTGGATCCAAGTTGGGATCCTTATATAGTTCAGTAACCAACAAATCATTGTCCTTCATACGTAAGGGAAACTTCTGCATATCTATTTAATGTAAATTAAATATATTATTTTCTTAATTTCTTATTTTATTTGTTAGTTTTACTTAATTAAAATTATAACTAATGTAATAATTACGAATCTTATTATCGAATCGAACATGTAGCTATGCTTGTTTCAAGTGCTTGTTTTATGTCTATAGCTTTTTTATTTATATTAGTTTTAATATTCATAACCTAATTACATTTAGTTTAAAATAGTATTTTCCTTTGTGTGCGCATATGGTCTAGTTACCCGGCGCCTTGGTATATTTTATAAATTGATTTATAAAATATATTTAAAATAAATAAATAAATAATAAATTTTTAAATTGACAATTTACAAAATACTGGAAAAAGTAAAGAAACTCACTATTGATTTCAGTAAATAATAAAAAAAAACTATCAAAAAAGACATGAACAATTTCGCCGCTGCAGTAAATCGATTGCAATTTGTTTCTTTTGTATATGAAAATAATATTACCCAGATTTGTTAAATTAATCCGTCTTAATTAAAATTTTACATTTACTTAAAAAATCGACGGGTTATTAAAGGAGTTATTGATTCCCTTATTGTTTAACGAAGCTTTTGAAAACGGTTCAAAGATTTTTCTCAAAATCTTATTACATTATAAAACTGTGAATGCACACGACAGATTATCTTGGGTACGGGATGATTTTTTTAATTTGACACCGCGTGCAAATTTCTCTGAGGAAGATACCTCAGACAGCAATATCGAAAGGAAAATTAAAAATCCGAAATCGGAAGATGTGTTACAAAAGCAACATTTGGATATGCTTTCCCTTACAGCCATACCTAAACAAGAGCGGAAAGTGATTTTTTGCTGTCAAAAGTTCTCATGCCTGTACATTTTGTAAGAAGCATAACGAAATAACGCGGCCACAACGCTTTACAATTGAAAAATCCGATTTTGACAAAGCGTTTAAAAATAATAATAATTATATTTAAAAATAAACAAAAATTGAAGTATGTAATTCAGTTTCCAAGGCAGATTAATTTTACTAGGTAGTGTCGTCCGGCCAGCTGTTTTGTAGTTGGAAATGTCAAAAGTTTTTGTATTTTCCTTTGTTTGTTTACGAATTTTAAAAAACACTAACAACAAGCATTTGCGAGACAAAGCAAGCATGTATATGGAGAACAATTATCTTTTATTTCTCTTTGTATTTTTGACGTTTCAAACGCACAAAACAACAATAAAAAAGCATGTTGTTTTTGTAAATGTTGTATTTGTTGTATTACCGCTACTACCTAGTAAAATAAATCTGCCTTGTCAGTTTCTTTATTTTTCAATACTCACAACACAAACACCGGAAATGATTAGGAAAGTTATATTTATTTTGGAACAAATCTAGTTTACGGAAGGGATGTAAAATGCAATTTTAAGTGATTAATTATAACAACAATTTGGGGCTGACCCTTAGTTTGGGAGTTCTCTAAAGTTTTTACGTATATATGGCTAATATCGAGTATTTTATGGCGGACTGAGACAATATGGGAGTTATTTTTTACCTAGAATATCATTTTGCACCCCGTAGTCAACTTATATTTGCATTTTAGAGCTGTATTCGTAAAATAGTCTTATGCTCTTATATTTTATAATAATTCTGTTTTTATCATTTTGACATAGCGTTGGCGCTTTTGTTTAGGTATGGCATTTCAGCGTTAAAGCGGAAGAAAGCGTTCCGCTTTCCGCTTTTATTTAGGTATGGCTGTTAGCAATACATTTCATATTTTACTATTTTTAATAATATGTAAGGAATCAAGCACAATTCACGTAAATAAATTTTAATTCCTTTGAATAGAATTTTATATTTTAAAGTTTAGAACAATTTTCATGTTTCTAGTCATTTGCGTAAAAGTTTAAAATTGCCTCCATATCTTTTATTCTATTATAAGTTTAGTTTTCAATTTTTATATAGATTTAGGTAATTAGATCTGTTGTTGCGTAGATCTAACTTAAGGGTCTTTCTGGCACCAGTGAAATGGATAAAGCCTGTGGCTTCACTACAAACGCAGAAAAATAAATTTTAAAAACGCATGAGAAATTTCGGAGAGAAAACTTCCAATCTATTAAGTCTGTGACTAGTTAGTGTACTTTGCATTAAATAAGCTTTTAAAAATGTTGAAGGTCTTAGCTAAAGTTCGTCTTTAGATAATTCCTTGTTAAAATTTACTTGACATGAGGGTATTCATTAATTTTTAAATACGACTACATCACTTTCTCATACAACATCCTTTACAAAGTTCAAAGCAATTTGCTAATGTTATTCTTTATATTATTTTTATTTATTTGATTTTATTAATAATCGAAAAGCCGCTTTGCTTATAATTGCTTAATATTTACTTTATTAGGTAAATAAATATGTTTTTTTATTACAATCACAAAACATTTAATAGACAACAATCATATACATTATTAATAATCGAAAAGCCGCTTTGTGTATAATTGCTTAAAATTTACTTTGTAAAGGAGGTGTCACGCTCTTTGGCTATCTTCTGCCTCTTTTTAATGTAAATGATGATAGATGATTTGTTTTTAGTATTTCTTTGGTGAATAAAAACAATTTTTGAAAAAATTTACTTTTGCCTTAAATTCATATGTTTATGTAATAATAATAAAATTAGAAGAAGGCACATTAATGATAAAATACTATCAGTCAATAAATTTGTGGATCCTCCCTGCTTAAAACATGAATGTGATAAAAACGTACGAACATAAACATGTGCACATCTTATGTTTTTTGTTTTAGCAAATAATAGGTAATAATAGAGGGATAAGTGAAGAAGTGGCTTGATATTTTGTGGGTAAGAAGGCAAATATTTTAAGGAATAAACTAAGACAAGGTTGGGAGGGTAAACAAGACAACCATTTGTCGCGAAATTCTTTGTGTTATATAGAATGTATAGTTCTTTTTGCCCTTGTATATTTTTTGTTTATATGTTTCGATAAGCGGCTAGTAAGAAGCGTTGGAACCACCTGAACAGAGAAAAAAGTCGGCTAGGCCGAAACCTCGCATTGCCACCGGTCCGTAACATACTAAGATAAGTTTAAAAAACGTGGAGGTTAATTTTAAAATTTTTCTAATATATTTCTATGAACATGCTACAGCCTAAACAAGAGCGGAAAGCATTTATTTGCTATCAGAAGTTCTCATGCCAGTACATTTTGTATGTAGCATACCGAATTAACGCGGCGGCAACGCTTTTCAATTGGAAAATCCGATTTTGACAAGGCGTTTAATAATAGTAATAAATTAATTAAATTAAATAAAAATTTTAATAATTAATTTCTTTTTTTTTGTTTTATTATAAATTATTAATTTACACAATACACAATATTTTGGAACAAATCTAGTCTACGGACGCAGTTTTCACCGGTCGGTTCATATATATCAAATTACATTAACGATTGGGACACCCTTATATTCCATCTCCATACTTTATGCAGTTTGGCAACTATAGGGTCACCCTTTAATATCCAAATTCAAATTAAATTATACTTGCTGTTGTAGCAGACTTTATAATCAAGTTCTTGGTAAATTTCAACCATCTGTCTATAACGGTTAAATGGTTTGGCCATATGGATCAGATTACATAAAAAATTGTAAAACCCTTTAATTTGTAATTTAAAAAATGACCACAAAGCAGTAAGTATTCTGTTCAATTTTGAGTTTGTGTATAACGGTTCAAAAGATACTTAGATATACTTAGGTAAAATTACATTAATTTGGGGAGCACTCCTTATTATAAACTAGCGGACTTAGCAATACAGGTATCTTGTAAGTTTCAGCTGTCTGTCTATACCGGTTAAAAAGTTTGGCTACATACATCAAATTACATGAACTATTGGGGCACCCTTTAAATTATAATTTTAGAAATCGACATTCTGTCCAATTTGCAAGAATTTTTCTATAACAGTTCACAAGATAGGCCCATATAAGTCGATTTACATCAATTATGGGAACACACTTTAAATTCTAAATTGTTATTATAGTGGAGTTATCAATACATGTTGCCAAGGCGAATTAAATATTAGATGGCCGCACGGCTAAAAACCCAGAGCACCACGTTGATGTTAAAAGTAGCTGTTTAAACAAGAGGAAGCCGAATTTAATTTATCCTTTTATCATCATTTGGTGCTTTAAATGAAGTTGTAACATTTGGTTTCTTTCTCCTACATGTGCAGCAATACCTCATATTTCAATTTTTGGTTTTGAAATTTAATTTTATAAAATTTTAAATTTTTTTCTTTTTCAAATTATTTGAAAATTTTTTATTTTTAAAATTATGTATGTTAGAATTTTGACAACAACGTCGAACATAAACAAAAATCAGCAGGACCACCTGTAAATTAATGCGTCTTGACAGGTTGCTTGTAAATTTCAGCTGTCTGTCTATGACAGGTCAAAAGTTTGCCCACATATATCAAATTGCATAACTATTGGGACACACTTTAACTAGTAATTTTAAATGTTTATGCTTGTTTTTGTAACGTTCATAGTAATCGAGTTTCTCTCCAATTTTCAAGCGTTTACTATAACAGTTTAAGAGATAGGCACATGTAGGACAATTTACGCCACCCATGGGGACATTCATTAATTTTTAAATTTATTTTTGTAAAACTTTTTGTTATTGGATGCTATAGAAATACGCAGTCATTTTAAATTTTAAAGAAGTGCCCTTTACAGTTCATAATACACTTAAAAAATATGTTTGTTGTATGGGGACACCCTTAGCCTTATTAAGGACACTTCTCTGCATTTTTTCCGTCTTCTCCGTATCTATACACCCGCGGTTCTCACTGTCCTTTTCTTCTCCTTGTCTTTATTTATTTTCCTATATCCTGCTTACTCTTCTCTCTGTTTCTTCAACAACACGGCAACACGTCTGCCTTCCTAACCTAACCTATGGGGACACCCTGTAATTTTTAAGATTATCTTATTACAAAAAATTTTCAAAATCGGTTCAGAAATGACTGAGTTCTTCAGGCACAAACATTAAAAAAAGCAACATTCAGACAAACTGATAACTTCCTTCTTTTTTTTGAAGTCGCTTAAGAAAACATTAAAATTTATATATTTAACTTACCTATATAGTAAATTGAACCATTATTACAACCCAATAGTAAAAAGGAGCCAGCTGAATCAAAAGAAAGCACTGGAACCAAATCCTGTATTTGCCAATGCTGGGTCATAGCATGCCAAACTCCGATTTTGCCAGACGATGACAAAGCTACCAATTGGCTACCAATGAAAAACAAGTACTCTACACGTACATTTAAATTAAATGTACCAATATCCGTTTTATTTCCTCCCTCATGGATACTCCACAAACGTATCTGACTGCCATAAGATATAGCCACCATTTTACTTGGTATAGGTTCAGCCGTAGACATGTTAACCTTCGAGTTTATAGCAATCCGTTCAATTGTGGAGTCTATGTAGGGGGAGGTAAAAACCAATTGCCAGCCATTGGAATCTTTGACCCGATAACATGCAACAAAATGAGCATAAGCTGTTGCAAACCAATTTTGATGAGCCTTTATGATTTGTACTCGCAAAGGATCAACCCAGTGTGAACTTAAAGTGGGCGAGAATACTAAGCCGACATCGTTACGTATTAGTTTATTGAGGTCAGCTGAAGAATTTCGAGAATGACGCATAAAATCAAAGGATGGATTTCGAGAATGTTCACCGCGATTATTTGTCGACCAGCAACGGGTGTCTTGTGAAGTCGAATTTCCTCGTCCCAGTCGTAAGTCCCACGACGAGTTACGCGAATGAGAGTTATGACGATTAGAGACGACGTTTGAAGATTCCGGGACACGCACCATCGAGCCCGGACGAGCATTTAAACCAGCTGACGTAATGCAGGAAGATGTAGAAGGTAAACATTGTTCCTGGGGTACCGGGGCAGCAGATGTTATAGCACTGTTGCGCATAGTATTAACGTCAGCGGATGAACATCCCTGCTGTTGATTAATGACGTTTTCATTAGTCGGTATAGAAGGAGCTGGTAAAAAGCCATAAAACAGAACGTCTCCACATGAAGAATGATTTAAATCTTCACACAGTGCTAAACGTTTCACCAATGGTGTTAAACCGTAGTATTCTGACTCATGACGCAAAGCTCTTATTTCACAGTTTTTGATATCTATTTCCTTTGTTCGCAAATAATTTAAAATAATTGAAAACAATGATGGATCTCTGTCTATAAAAATTGCTCCCGTTTCATCTCTAAGGCTAGATATGCGTCCACTGAGTAATGCGGTAAAAAAAGTATCTGGTATCCAGGTAAGCGTTTGACGTGACGTGGAAAATCTATAATGTTTATTAGGTAAATAAATATGTTTTTTTATTACAATCACAAAACATTTAATAGACAACAATCATATACATATGTACATAAAATATTATTTTGCGTTTTGAGGTTGTCTAACCACATAAATTACTATACACAAAAGTGTATTCAAGAAATTTAGAAAAAAAAAAATAAACAAAAAATTGTCGCTTACCTCTGACCCCCTACATTTAGATTAACCAAATCAGCACTATGAGCAAAGTAAGACATTTCTTTCTGAACTATCCTACCTTTTTGGGGCTTCTATACAGGGCCTACTTGCTAAGCTGAGCTTCAACCATTTATCGTTTTGTTTATTCCAATATCCGCTTCAATTTTCTTATTCAATAGCTATGATACGAATAAATTTTATTAAATTATTATTATAATTACGACTAAACAATTGATTTTAATACTGATATTCATATATTTTCGTACTTTCTCATTAGAAAATTTAGTCAATTCATACGTTGTTTAATTTTACTAAACTCTCAATGATAGCAATATAACATTTTTTCAAGAAATTTAGCGATTTTGATATTAAATTGGAGGTAAAATTTTATCATATTTATTGAATGGAAATAGAGCGATTACTTGTGTCTTAATATAATTCAAAATAAATTTGTAACTTTTGGACTAATACGCCAAAATAGTTAAAAAAAGTAAAGAATATTTGCAACTGCAAAATTTTAAGAAACCAGTTTGTTGCAACAAAAAGTTTGCGTTATAAGATTTGTGCATGTGTGATTTTAAACAAGGAACGAGCTCTAGTTGAAATTTAGAGCTTTTTCGTCAATATTGTATTTAATATACCCTTTAAACCAATATCTATGTATATTTATATAAGCACAATAAAACTTCGGGATTCTTTTTATCCTCTGTTTGCCAACCGCTTTTGTTTATTCTTTTATATTTATATACATTATCGAGCTTAAGTTCACCTTCTTTATCTCATTCAGATCGTTTTAGCATTTAAGAAATAATTGACTCCTTAAAGGTAGCAACCTTTGCACATGCAAAAAATAAACTTGGTCGAATTTTGACCACAAGACAAACTCCTGTATTAATGAAAAAAGAAAATTTAAGAAATTCGATATTATAAATTCCTACCGTTTAAAAACATTTATTAAATGCAAGCAATTGATTGTAAATAAAACAAATGGAAATACAAGTTAGAGTATGCTTATGAGCTACCGACATATTTTTCTAGCAATTCTTGTTTACGTTTTCTAAGCAAGGCATCTTCTATGTCTTTTTGAGTTGGAACGGGAACATGTGCCGTAAACTTTGGCGCTAATAACACCATTGGATTTTCTTCCATTTGAGTATCTTTTGCATCTTCTGCAGCCTCACGAGCGGGTACGGAAATAGGGTAAATATCATCATCGTTATCATCGTCATCTAATTCAACATGACCGTCTCGAGCCAGTTTTTCTTTCCATTCGCGTACTGCTGCTTGAACAGCCAAATGTTCAATACGCTCTTCAATTGGAATTAAAATACCATCGTCATCATCTCTATAGCCATAGTATTCAGCATCAATATCCTTCATAAGCTCTGCCCTTGTTTTACGTGGAGGTGGCGGTGGTTCTTGTTCAAATAATTCTCGAACTCCCGGCAAATCTTTTGCTGCACCAAAGTACTTATAGCCACGATTGCCCGGAACTTCGCGGCCTTCAGCATCAAACATTTTTGGACCATAACGACGATAATGTGGACCGCCTAAAGCAGATATTTGGTTTTCCCAATGTCGTTTCTCTCTTAGTAGTTTGTTTATTTCATCGTTTAAGTCCCGAATACGAAATTCACCTAGACCAGCTAAAAATATAATAAATGCATGTAGAAAACTTTGTCGTGACAAATTATTAAATTTTACCATTTTGTATTTGAGCCACTTTGTTAGAAATTTCGCGAATAATCTCTAAGCGATATTTTTCACATTTTGAGAGGTCGGTACATTCTGAAGCCAAGTATGGACGTCGGTCTTTTTCACCGGATTCAATTTCTTTAGCAGCACGCCAACGTGCTAACGTTGTCCTATAACATGCAACTAGTTTAACATTTTATACTAAGAATTAAATTTACTGAACTTACATGGCCTTTTCCGCATTTCGCGCCTGTAAAAATGAGATATATGTATTATATTTTTGCTTTAGGGAAATGTGTACTCATATTTACCATTTTTTAAAAGTTTATCCGCAGGTTATCTTCGTTTTTAATAAAACATTTTGTTTACAAAACACAAAGCAGAGTTGCAGCAAATAGGTGTCTAAAATTACTGTTGAACACTGCATTACCAATCTGTCACACCACAACCCAGAAAACAATAGTATGTTGTGAAAATGCTGTTTGATATGTAGCCCAAAAATTTGAAATTAATTATATGCCGTTCTATTTATATAAAAAAAATGTTTGCAAAAGTTGAAAACCGAAATTGATAATTCCAAACAAGTGCATATCTAATTCTTTACTGTAGACTATTGACCGAGACACATAAAGAGAAACAAATGTGTCTTGCCATGGACTATAGTAATTACATTTTAAAATTTTTATTTTGACTAACCTTACATTCTTCCTTCATAGGTATTTTGTTCTTGCATAAAGATTTATAATAAATACTGGCTATAAGCTAGGGGATTTCTTATATATTAAGGGTGTTTTTAATCATAGACTAGTTGTTAGTAATATGTGATCTTATTGTTAGAATAAATTCTAACATTTTAAGCAACTAAAGCTGTATTTATTAAAAATTTTTATATTATGTAGTCAGTAAATTTTAATTTACTTTAATCGTATTCCTTCAAATATAAATATTTCATGATATTCTCATGAAATATTTTAATTTAAAACTTCAAATTGATATGTATTACTGCGGGGAAAGCATATCCATATGACCATTTCACTACTGCTCATATAGCTCATCAGTGGATTTTACCCAAATTTTGTATACAAAACTTGAATGTCTTATATAAAAAGCCAAATGAATTAAATGATAACTACATTGATTCAATAAGACAATAACAACTCAAAAATGTTTTATACAAAAACACAGCAAACATTCAATAACTATTTTTCTTTTTTCTTTTGGTAAAAGACTCTTAAATTTTCTATAGAAAATTTGGGTAAAATCCACTGATGAGCTATATGAGCCATATGGATATGCTTTCCCCGCAGTAATACATTTCAAAAAGATCAAAAAGATTCCGAGTAATAAATATTCATATTGCAGTCAGTAAATTTTTTATTAATTTTGAATTAAGTTATTTAAAGACATTCGTCCATGTTCTGAAAAACGCATATCGCTTAAAACGATAAAAGGATGTTCTGACAAACGAAAACGCTGGAAATTTTGCGTTTTCAGGACGGTAGTTTATACCGATGCGATCCGGTTTATTTTATACAAACTGCTCTTTAACCCTTTCGGGACTACTGGGATAATACGTCCCAGCAATTTTCAAACTGTCTTTTTTCTTTATTTTCAACGCAATCGCCAGGGAGGTAGAACTGCCAAACGTCCAAAAACGGATAGCATCAATATTGGAGACCACTTGCCAGAAGAGCAAGAGAAGCATTGTCGCTGTGTCTGCTGTTCTTCACTTGGCATAGAAAAGCATACAAAGATGATATGCTCAGATTGTAACAACGCCTTATGTTAAAAGTGTTTTGGGCCATTCCACAAATAAATACCTAATTACATTCCTAAAATGTTAAAAATAAATGTAAACTTTTATCTCAATCTAATAATATATATATTTTAGTTGTCTTTTTAATTTCGAATCGCTCTTCGAGAACACTGATTGTGATTTTATGCCCGATGAAAACACTTGTTGGGATGAAATGTCCCAGGATAAAAGGACGAATTTAAAATTTTTAAGTATGGAGAACATAATACTTTTATCATACCTTTTAGAATATGAAAAAAATTTTACCATACATAATTTGGTTTGCAAAATAAAACTCCGTCCCGAAAGGGTTAAAGAAAAATGTTTAATAATACACAGAATTAATTGAATGTGTCTTTTTCGAAACGTAAGCGATTTGAAAATGCAGCATTTTTCAGAACATATACGATTATCTCTAGTAATGTGAGCCTCTGGAAAAAGACTGAATTTATCTTCTCATTTTATACTTTATTTAGGTAAGGTTAGCGCCGACATAAATGATTGCTCGGAATGAGCTGAAGTTATGCTGGAGTACGAAGAAATTTATATCCTCTTCCATCCATTTATGTCTTCTATCTTACTTATTGTATTTTTTAACAAGTGCTTGTTTTTCCTATTACTGTTGAAAAAAGGCTCAATAAATAATCAATTAAATAAATACATTTCATCTTTTAGTCTAAAATGCAAAAGTTAAACAATAAGAAAAAACACAGTTATTCCTTCGTTCTGCTAAGAAACTATCCTGGAGGCTATCAAATAAACGCGGCAAGCATTAATAAGCCACCTGAGCTAATGCATTTACCCTTTACTGATTCGTCTTAAACACCGACTGCTAACAAAACACGACTATATACGTAAGTAACACAAAGTACTTATATTCATTAAACTAATTTCAAATTTGATTTTTATAAAAATTTTATTTAAGTACTTAAAAGCTTTTATTATTAAATTTTTTTATTTTTCAAGCAATAGGACAGTTTTTATTTTTATTTCGATATTTGGCTACTTCTTTGCGAAATATCGAAAATGAAAAATTCAGTTAGTAACGAAGATAAAAGTCTAATGAAAAGGGTTTCTTATTGATAATGCAGTTTTTAATAACATACAGCTCTGGTTCTTTTTCTTGTTTCGATTGTCAAAATTTAGCTATACTTCTTCCCGCCTGATTTGAGTTGTTAAATTTCTCAAATACATACATTCTGCGTCACAGATTACTAAACATAGTAGAGCGCATTTAAAAGTAAATAAAATTTGATTAATTTCACAATATTGCAAGGCGAAAATTTATTAAAAATATACGAAAATATGCCCGGTATAGCTCCTCTCTCCAAAGGCGTCATTCCTGTAAGTTGATAAGGTTCATATGTGGCATATATTGATTTGTAAGAAAATGTTTTTTTGCTTTAAATATTTAAAGCGTATAATGGCTGGGGAAGAAGTGGATTCGCCGGTTCTACAAATTCTCTGTGCTAAGCGTATAAGAGACTCTGAGCGCTTACGGTTATTGATTTCGGACAGTGAATATTACAACAGCTTTGCGATGCTGGCGTCGCAGTTAAACCCCACATATGGCGATGGCAAGCTAAAAGATTTTTCAATTGTCAGAGTGGACAAGTACATTACTTCTGTAGTTAATAAAAGTGATGCTGGAAAGTAAGTTTATACATATGTTACATGATTTGAGAAGTTATTACATAAATATTGAAGATATGTATTGCGATGTCTCAATGCTCCAAGCGAACTATTTTAAAAAATCTATTCTATCTCTAAGTACTTCTGAATATTGACTTTAGGTTTATTCTTATTATAATAACGTTGCTTATAATTTTTTTATTACATAGACGTGTGCTTATAATTTATGAAATGACAGTTCTTACTGAAGGAGATAAAGTACAACAAAAAATAGGGGAGCCTATCTCTTACACCGAAGCCGCAGTTCTGAAGTCGTCAGCAGATGCAACAACTGTAGCCAAGAAAGAACAATACAATACTAATACTAATCACAATAACAATAACACAGCTGATCAAACATTAAACGCAAGCTTAACGCATCCAATTGCAAGTTTAAGTCCTTACCAAAATAAATGGGTCATTAAGGCACGTGTTATGTCTAAATCACCCATACGCACATGGAGTAATGCTAAAGGAGAGGGTAAGCTATTTAGCGTCGATTTAATGGATGATTCCGGAGAAATTCGAGTTACCGCATTCCGTGAGCAAGTCGATAAATATTATGATTTTTTGGAAGTGGATAAGGTTTACTATATATCCAAGTGTCAGCTTAAACCAGCTAATAAACAATACTCAACATTAAAAAATGATTACGAGATGACATTCACAAGTGAAACAGTAGTGCAAGCTTGTGATGAGGGTGATGAAAATGGAATTCCAGAGATTAAATACGACTTTGTGCCTGTATCACAAATTGCCAATTTAGAACCAAAAACAGCAGTTGATTGTATTGGTGTATGCAAGGAAGTTGGTGAATTGCAAGAATTTACATCAAGAACCACCAATAAAGAATTTAAAAAACGCGATTTGGTTCTTGTTGATACCAGCGATGCTTCGGTTAATTTAACTATATGGGGTGATGAAGCCGTAAATTTTGATGGCCATGGTCATCCCGTTATACTCGTAAAAGGAGCAAGAGTCAGTGAATTCAATGGCGGAAAATCCTTAAGTCTGGGTAATGGTTCTGCAATAAAAATTAATCCTGATATTTCCGAATGCCATAAATTGCGTGGTTGGTTTGATAATGGTGGTGGCGAACACATTTCCAATTCTGTATCGGCTAGGTAAATTAAATCTCATAATATACGAAACACAATTCGAAGAAAACGCTTTATTATAATTTTAGAACCGGTTCAGGTGGCGGAGGTATGAGTACTGAATGGCGTACCTTTCATGAAGCTCGTAATTTGGGAACTGGCGATAAAGCTGACTATTTTCAGACGAAAGCTGTTGTGCATCTTGTTAAAAGTCAAAATGCCTACTACAAAGCATGCCCTCAACCCGAATGTAATAAAAAAGTCGTGGATGAAAATAATGGACATTATCGTTGTGAAAAATGTAATGCTGTATTTACTAACTTCAAATACAGACTTTTGGTTAATGTAAGTAAAAAAAATTAAACAAAATACAATTTTATTTATAGCCATTATAAATTTTATATGTGTGTATATAACACATTTAAATTAGATGAGTATTGGTGATTGGACTTCAAATCGGTGGGTTACATGTTTTAGTGACTTGGCTGAACAGCTTTTAGGTCGATCTGCTCAAGAAATAGGCGATGCTATGGATAATAATCCTACCGAAGCAGAAGAAATATTCAGTTCCATAAATTTCCATTCATTTATTTTCAAATTACGTTCAAAAGTTGAAACATATGGAGTAAGTATGAATTTTCCCTTTTCATTTTCTATAATTTAGCAATGGTTTATTTTCCAGGACATGACCAGAAACAAGTTGACCGCCCAGGCCGCTACTCCAATTAATTACAAAGAATATAATAAATATTTAATAAATAACTTGAAAGAATTAACTGGAATTAATAAGGCTTAACTTTTATATATTTATGTACGTTTTTGAATCATTAATTTTATTAATTTTTATGTTTGTTATTATACACTCGAAAATCATATTGGAAAAAAATAATATATGCATCTGTCACTTTAAATTAAATGCTTTTATTATTTTAGATTGCGTTTCATTTTACTAAAAATTTTAAGATATTTGCACAAAATATAAGAAAAAAACCGCACAATGAATTGCTCTGGGAAAATCATATCTACATATGTAAACATTTCGCTGACGCTTAAATAGCTATGGTTTTAACAATAGGCTGGTTTCTCGGTGTAAGCACATTGTCACATCATGGAAATCCGATGGTTGAGGGCGAGTGGTTTTTTTTTTTTGGCCATTTGGACCTCTAGCTGGACAATTTTTCCTAATCTGTTTATCCTGAAATATATTTGGTAAAAAACATGATAAGATTAATTAATCTCAAATTGAAATCCTCTTGTCTGAAAATGTTATAAAAGCAGATCCAAAAACTGTGCTTTTTATACAAATTTTTCAGACAAGTTGATCGTTTGTATTTCATAAACAGTACAGAACATAAGATTTTTTAATTGCTAATTTTCTTGAGCCGTTTTTTATACCCTTTACCACAAAAATTGGAAAAAAGGGCATATTTAAGTTTGTCATTCCGTTTGTAATTTTTATAATATCCATTTCCGACCCCATAAAGTGTATATATATATATGCATAGCAAAGTCGATTGAGCGATATGCGTCTGTCCTTCCGTGTTAGTGTTGAAATCTAGTTGTTAAATCACTAGATTAGCTAGAGAAAACTTAAATACGCCAGCCGATCACACATAGTTTCGAAAGATTTGCTATAACATTTGGATGAATGATTACTTCCAACCAAAAAATAAAATATGCGGCAATAGAGAATTAAAAAATAAGAAAAAACAACTGAAAAAATTGGCGCTCGCCTTACGGGCCTCTTAACATTTTCAATTTTTTTAAATATCAATATGGGTATCGTTTTAAAGGTTTTGAAGGGTCGATGGCATTTTATGTAGAATTATATACATACCGCACCTTTTCAACTAAAGGCGTCAACTCAAATATTTTCACTTTTTGTTAAAAAAACGATATATACAGGCATGTTCTGAAAATCACTTTTTGTGAAAGTGATTTAAAATCACAAAAAAGCTGTTCTGCATACAAAACTTTTAAAATTTTTGTGATTTTAAACCAGTCAGCTAAATGTCTGCCGATTTATTATCACTTGGTTATTTTTCCAACCACTTTATTTTGAACTTCGCAGTAAATTAATAATATGAATACCTTAAAATGTTTTTTATTGATTTTTATAGCAAAATTAGCAATTGGCACCAAAGAATTTATAAAATTATGAAAAAATTAAAGACACTTTCTATTGCAAGAAATATTGTTATTTGCTTTGTGATTTTGCATTTACTTTTTTGTTATCAGTTCTTTTTAGTTTTTTATAAAAACAATACTTTTAATTTATTTTCACTTTATATTTCAAGAAAAACACTAATAATTTTCAATACATAAAAAATTTGTCAAACTAAAACAAAATACCAGCTGTTTTCTTGTGGTTTCGAAGAGGTGAAATCACAACGAAAAGTTAAAACTTTTGTGGTTTTCAGAACACCATCAAACCACAATTGTGATTTTAAAATCACATGTGATTTGAAATCTTGTGATTTTCAGAACATGCCTGATAACCACTGTAAATTTTTCCCATTCTTTTGACTACTATTTCTTTACTTCTTCTTCCGAGAACCTGCTTTTGTATCAACAAAACAGATGTATTTTTAGTTGTACTTACATGTTTTAACAAAACAATCAGAAATCGAGTGTTATATTAAAGTTAACAAATTATTTTTACGAGGCCATAATTTTTTTATTATATTCCTTTAATATTATCATAAACAGTTTTTTGTCTCTACTGAAAAATTGAAAATTTTGTGTTGTAGCCCTTCAGTTGAACAGGTGCGATATGTATATGTAGTATTTAACATTTTTTTCTCATTTTTTAATTCTCTGTCACCCCAATATTTGCTTTTTTGATTGAAGTTACTTCACTAAGCTAGATTTACATAGATGGTGAAGGATAAATAAGATTCGGCATAGCCGAATACAGCACCTTACTTGTTGTCGCCAAACATACGAAACGACATAAGTTATTTTTTTTTCTTTGACACTAGCCCAATGCAACATTTTAAGAACTTTTCTCAAGTAAATGCATTTTTTCACAATAATTTTTAGAAGTGTCTCCACTCCATCAGTAACTACATTATTTAGCAGATTTAAATGCCGTTTAAGGTTTGTATTACTTGCTGCACTCATTCCTTTTTTGCAGTTTTCAACAGGACATGTAAATTTTTTTGGTTAAGCATCACTTAATAAAGACATTAAATTATAAATTACACATCATTTTCGGAGTCTTCAATTCATTTAGATATTACTCCAAGTATGTTTAATGCCACACACTCTTTACTAGCACAACACATTAACCTAATCAAAGATTTCTCTTCCTAATATTTTAACAACAAAATTAAACCTTAAAAAGCTGACAAGTTCAGCCCTTAAAATATAGTTAATATGTATTTTGTTTATTAAGTAGTTTTGTTTTTATACCCTTCACCATAAAAAGTGGAAAAAAGGTATAACTAAGTTTGTGATTCCGTTTGTAATTTCAACAATATCCATTTCCGACCCTATAAAGTATATATACTCCAAGTTGTAATGCATCCGTGTTAGCGTTGAAATAAAGTTTGCCTTTGCAATTTAAGTACATCAATCGATCAGATATAGTGTCGAAAAAGGTGCTATTGGAAATCAGCAAGATCGGGACATGTCCTTAGACGCAGCGGGCAAAACTTCACGCCTGCCTCTAATGTTTCCATTATATTTCGAACAATGAATAACTCCAATTAAAAAACAAAAAATGGGGCGACAGAGAATAAAAAAAATAAGAAAATAAACATCAAGTGAAAAAAATGACGCTCTTCCATATTATCCGAGTTAAGGGCCTCTGCAATTTAAAATTTTTTAAATATCAATATGGGTATCAATTTAAAGCTTTTGATGAGATCTTTAAGGAAATACTAAAAATTTTTAAAAATGCTTAACCCATTAAGAGCCGATGGCATTTTGATCTAAAATAATATATATGCAGTACCAATTTTTTTTATTTTTTAATTCTCTGTCACCCCAATATTTGCTTTTTTGATTGGAGTTACTTCACTAAACTAGGTTTACATAGATGGTAAAGGGTATATAAGATTCGGCATAGCCTAATATAGCACTCTTACTTGTTTTTTTTTAGTCCAGTGGACTTGCCCATTTATAATTTTGTTTTAAACTGTAAATTTTAATCAATACACTTTGAAGTTTGATTTTACGAGGTTTGCATTAAATAAACGTACTAACCTGCAGGCCAATGTGGCAAAAAAAATTCGATAATAACGAAAATGGGTTAAAAATATTTTTTACTTTAATTTATTGATATATTTGTATGCTTAATAAAGTGTTAGTATTATTATTTATTTTATAACTTAATTTAATTAATA
Source organism: Gymnosoma rotundatum (assembly GCA_916610165.2). Taxonomy (NCBI): domain Eukaryota; kingdom Metazoa; phylum Arthropoda; class Insecta; order Diptera; family Tachinidae; genus Gymnosoma; species Gymnosoma rotundatum. The sequence goes on along the minus strand of OU744336.1, from coordinate 46,523,740 downwards.
TCTTTTATTGCGATTGAAAGTAAAAACTATGATATTTGGAATTATGCGTTTTTATGTTGATTCTGTCTGTTTCACTTAATATTTCAAATACATATTTGATTGACTAGGGTTAAATACATGTTGGATAGTGTAAGTTTAAATAATTTTTTTTCTTATTTATATGTATTTCATTAAATTTGAAGTAAATACGAAGAACTAAATAAAATCATTTAAATTTACATTTTTTTTCTTCCGTAAAAATATTATTAAATTAATAAAAAAGAAAATTCGTTAATTTTTATTAGCAATACATACATAATGAAACATTCATTATGAAAAATACAAATGTTTTTTTTTTCTACTATTTAAACATCAGTTTTATGATTATAAAGTAATGCCTGCATTGCACTATATTTCAATTTCAATTATATTTTAATTTTGTATAAACTACTTATATTTTAGATACAAAAATTGGTGTGTTATGTTTTCGCTTTTAAATGTATTGTTGTTTTTTTAATTTTAATTACTTTTTTAGTACGAATTTCACAACGTTCGATAATTTATATAAATATTTTTATTTTGATACTTTTGCTTTTTGATTGGAATATAATTTTTTTTTTCGTTTAAAATGTTTATTGAGTTAGGAATAGAAACTTTTTGATTTTAATTGTGTTTTATTAAATATTTTGTAAATAAAATTATTTTTTATTATTTCTTTTTAGTAACTTTTTGAAATTTAGTTACAATTCCAATAAATATGCATTATTTTGTATAAACCATTAATGAAGACTTTTTGTAAAGACGATGGTTTCTAGAATAGGTTTTTTTTTTTATCAAATTCTTTGTTTTATAAAAAACAAAACTTATAAATATTTTGCGAAACTGATTATATTTGTATGTATTTATTTTGCCTTAAAAAATATTTTCTTATAATTCTTTTAAAAAATATTTCTAGTTTTAAATTAGAACTCTATAATTTTTAGGCTTCATTCTGTGTGTAAATTTTTTAGTTCATTATTTGCAGCTTCGGCAACATTCTTCTTTTTTATATTAAAGCATAACTTTTTATTTTATGTTAAATCTATGAATGCATGTACGTTTGCATGTATGTATACTTCTTTCTATGTGTCTTAAATTTTCAAGACTACTAAAAATGTTAAAAACGTGTTAATAATACTTCTAAAGGGCGATGTCGAGACGACTGTCAACATCAATTTTTTATTCATGTAGAGATCTGTCCTGTAAACTGGTTCGATTTAAATAAAACAGCCAAGTGCTAGTTGAAGTCACACACAAATGGTTCCATACTATGTATGGCCCACTCTTAGGGTTTAAATAAAAGAATTTTTGCACTTTTTTTTTGTCTATAACGGTTCTACATATTCCGTATAATAGCGGATCTCGAGACACCCTTTAAATTTTAGTTTTTACGTTGTTACACCTTCGGTACAGAAATCGAATTATTATGAAAAAAAAAAAAAATAATAATAATTTGCTATTTGATGTTCAAAACTCGATTTAATGCATAACAACTCATGTTCAGATTATAAAATATACAAAAAAAAAACTTCTAAAGCGAAATTTTTTTATAATAGAAACTGCATTTTTTTGGCGAATTGTTTTAAACTCGTGATATTCTTTTAAGAACTTTTTGTCATTTTAATTGAAAAACAATCGGCTCTGTTCTGTTAACTGAATCGTTTAAAAAAACGAGCGATTTTAAAAACCGAAGAAATTACTATTTGGTGTTCTGCAAATCACTCGTTTTGGCATTATTCGAAATTAAGTTCGAACTTTTACTTAAACGCCAAAATCAGCAGTTGACTGAAAAAGTAAACAAATTTATTATTTTAAGGAGCCCGGAGCATTTGTATTTAGTTACAATTATCACAGAAAACGAAAAATACGTTAATTAATTATAAAAGGAGGCAATTTACAGAAATTTTGTGATTTGGTGAAAAATTTGTTTTTAAATTGAACTTTTATTTTTAATTTGTGTTTACAAAAGATACGTCGTATGTGCGTTTAAAACTTTTAAAAAAAAAAGTGTTTTTATTCATGCAGATAATTTTCATCAAGCTTGAGGCGAGAATATGAAGCAATTTAAGAGTGTTTTTAAACTTTAAACTTTTTTATTTTACAGAATATATTAAAATGTATTTAATTTAACAAATATTAATAATAAAGACTTTAAATTTTTTATTCAAATGGTTTCTTACTTGTGTTTTCAGTCATTTTTAAGAATAAAATTGCATTCGATTTACTTTTGACCGGTTTGTTTACTCGATTTTAAAACGAGTAAAATTGTGCGAATTTGGTTTAGAGAACTCCAAGATGTGATTTCCTTTTAAAACGAAAATTTACTCTAATTCGTTTTACAGAACAGTACCGATTCATTTTATATCCATACACAAATTTGTTCGAATAACGTTTTTTTAAACTTCATTGTGAAACTGAAAAATTAATTTGAGTTTGTTTTATCCTCGTCCACACTTTGTAAATTTTGTTGCGAAATTCTTGAGTTTGTAGGCGAGAGAGGAAAGACGAGTAGAAACAGGTACACCATTTCATGTACTTGAAATTTACTTATGTTTTGTCATTTGTCTAAGCAATCAAAGCCAAAATTACAAAATCAAAATGTGAATGTTTGGACACGAATGCAATTTCATAAGAGTTTTAAAGGCTGGACGGGGACAGAACCATGCCAAAGGAGATAATCGCAGTTTAAGTTTTTGACTCGTTCTCTACATCTAGAAAAATTTCAGACTGCTCAAGTTCCCACTGCATTTAGTAAAATAATATATAAATAAAGGATTAATTTAAGGAAAGTTTCATCAATTATATATTAAAGGGGAAGTCTTGAAAAAACTATGTGGGATGTTGAAATTATGACATTATTGCTGTAAAAATATATCCCATAGTGTGTCACAAACTAAAATGTGTCGTTATTTGTGAAAAGAAGAACGGAGTTTTCGATACATTTTAAAAAGATCACCTTTGTTATATACAGTCACAAAACGAAATGTAACGAAAGAAAGCCATACGATTTTTACGTTATGAAGTTTACTCCACAACTCAAATGTGCTTCCAAACATGAAATGAAATAACGACTTATTCTCTTAGAACGTGGAAAGTACAAAACACACAAAGATGAAATGTATACACAAAGGTGTTTTACCCTTATCGCGAATCTAAAGGTAATAAATTCTAGGCAATAAAATTGTTATTCGCTTAAAAAGGCGAACTACTCTGTATTTAAAATTCCAAAATTTGAAATTTCGAGTCATGACGTTGTATTAGTAAATGAGCGTTATTGAAAAAAGTTGCAATAAACATATCTATGAAATGTCTTCTAATACAATTTGTTCAAATCGTAAGAGATACATGTAGTCGAATTTAAATTTAAGAATTTGATAACAGAAATATAATTTTATCAGAAATTTTGGCAATTATCGACCTTTTGAAAATAAATAATAGTGCAATTTCTGGAAAAAATATACTAAATGGTAATAAATTTTATTTGAACTCTTATTGTGCTATAAAATTTTCAAATCTAGTTATTGACTTATCCCGTTTGATTACACATTAAAGCATAAGCCGTTTTCGTTGAACTTCAAACCTGCCTTATGACTATTAAATATGTTTCATTTAAATTCATGTAGATAAAGATTAAAGTACAACCGTTTAAGGAATTTATTGCATCCACGACAATGAACTCGGTTTTTACTTTGCCGATGATAGTTCTATTTTATTTTAATAATTTAATTTATGTCTATATGCTAAAATTAGAATTATACAAGCATGTCACAAATTCCGATCGGAATGGTTTTAATTCCTTATTAACAATTACGAACGATTTTGTTTTACCTTCTTCAGATTACGATCGATTTTGTTCACTTCTAAGAAATGCTTAATCCCCACCTTTTTATTTAAATGTGGCAATATTGCGCACACCTAAGTAAAAAGCCTAAACTAATGTAAATAAGAATGCATAATAAAAGGAAATATGAAAACCGCAAATAACAAAATTTCAAAAAAACTTAATTCATTTTAGAATTTTTCGTTTTTCGGATTCTGAAGAACCAATTTGGGGAATTGAAACCACTTTCGATCGGAATTGAGTTCTGTGACATGCCCGATAGTTTTATTCGTTTTATTTTAAGGAACAAATTAAAGTTACTTTACAAGCGCTTATGTAAAAATAAGAATATGCTTAACTAAAATGCAAAACAACGTATTATCAAGATATTCGATATTATTATTTTTTTGTCGATTATGTTTCACTACATAATTTTGTGGATTCATGCTTGTGTAAAAAACTCCTTCTGCCTTTGCTATCGAAAATAGCCAAGTTATAAAAAAACGTATCATCGAAATGCACAATTTTCTTAAACAAAACAACTTAGCATGAAACGGTAGCATGAAACTCGGCATTGTTTTCTTTTTCCATTAAAAAATCGGACTTACGTAGAAAATTCGCGCCGTTCAATTTGAAAATTATGTATTTTGTATTAGTAATGGTATTGAAAGAATTTAATCTGGCTTAAGTTGATACATAGAGCCATGTATCACATTCTGAGGGGAATGGTTTCAATTCCGTTTCGATCGATTTTGTTATAGCTTCTTTAGATTCAACTTAAATGTGGTAATTTGCGCACACCAAAGTAAACAACAAGGCTCATCTTCACTTCTCATCGCACGCCACCTACATCCACCGCAAAGTAAAAACACGAAACAAAGTCTTAAAAGCACTCGCTAGCACCTCCTAAGGAATGACAAAGGAGACGACAGTGGCAACGTATAAAGCAATTGGCCGTTCCCTCCTTAATTATGCTGCACTTATTTGGACCTCGTTTCTTAGTGATACCAAACGGCGAGTTCTACAAACTGCACAAAATAATGCGCTCAGAATGGCGGCAGGATGTGTTAAAATGACAAATATAGATCAACTCCAAGAAGAGACTAGGGTGCTTCCGGTCAGACAACAAAATCTACTATTGACTAAGCAATTCCTAGTGGCTTGTCAACTGTCCAGTCATCCTAAACACGAGGTGATAATGCGAGATCCACCGCCCCGACACATCTGGCAGGACTTATGGCATTATTGTTATGACATCCGGGATATAATTCCATCTGTAATAAACCGGGTGACCATTGCGGATACCCAAAAACTATTACATCGGCAGACGGTCTCGGACGCCGTAAATGGCTATAGATGTACTGACGTCCTAAACAAACATCCACCCGCGATTTCAAAAGATGAGAGGCTTTTGCCCAGGCAAACGATATCAGTTCTAGCACAATTAAGAGCCGGTTGGTGCAGTATCCTCAACTGCTACGTGAAGGAATAGTTCCTGGCAGTTTAAGCCGTTGCCTAGGATGTTTCCAAAGCCCTCACGACATAGTGCATTTATTTAATTGTCCCAATAGGCCCACGAATTTACCCACTATGGATACGACCGAGTGAGGTTGCGCAATTTCTCCACCTCCCAGTACCACCTGATGACACACGTACACATAATTGAGTTTTTTTTGTTTTTTTATGACTTTTCAGGGAAAAACTCTCGACAGCAGCAGAACTGTTGCAACAACAACAAGGTTCACTTAAGCAAGGACCAATAATAAAAGCAAATTTAGAAATCACAAATAACAAAATTTCAAACCAATTTGATTCCGAAGCAATTTTTCGTTTTTTTTTTAGAATTACTTTCGATCGGAATTGAGTCCTTTCTGTGACATGCAGGATATTTTAATTTCAAAATATATTAAGAACGGAAAATTATTTAATTTTTGAAGAGAACAGGAGAAATTAGACACTAGCAGAGTGTAATGCATTTATCGATCACTACATTCGTAATAGATTGAGTTTTTATCATGTTCTTAAATTCGTTGCTTACATAGATAATGCTAAAAACGTACAAAACCTAAGGAAGATCCAGAAAATTCTGCTTATGTTTGTTTTCCAAATTTTTTAAAAAATCTTTTTTTGGTAATAAATTTAGAAATTTAATATACTTGAACTTAAGCCAGATTGAAATTATTCATTTAGTAAGAACGTCATCTGTAATAAAACCTATATCTGCTTTTATTTATTTGTTTAAATTTTTTTTTCAAGCAAATTGATGATAATACGTTTTTTTTTTTGTTTCAGAAAACAAAAATTCTAAATAATGTAAACACATAACATAACGTATACTTTAAAACAGATTTCTTTTATCTACTAGTTGAATGTTAATTCAGATATGAAACTTCTGTTTTATTGTCTCAAATAGTTGTCATTTTTGTTCTCGTTTTTTTTATTGCTTTTACTATAAATTAAAAAAAAGTGATGTTACGTGATTTTGACTTTTAGGTGACGATATGTTTGTACGTACTACGTAATTGAAACAAAATTTTTGTTCTATTCTTTTAATGTTAAAAGAAGCTGCTTAAAGCCCACATAACACATACATGCTTCGGAGGAAGGAGACACATGAAAGTTTCCCACTGTACAGAAAGTTCTATCTTCTCTCTGAGACATATAATATGTATGTTTTTCGTTATAGAGTTGTATATAGAGAAAATATTTCTGACTTTAATGATACGTACGTATATATGTATGTATATATAAAAGCTTTTATTGTATGTTTGTAATAGTGTCTTTTGTTTAGTATTTTGTTTCAAAATATCTCCTAAAGTTCTTAATTTTATCTATGTATATATAATCAGTATTCGTTTATCGTTTTGTATTTTTATGTAACATTAACAATATCTTAAGCATGTCATCGCTGGTCGTATGGAAAATCGGTTTGCGCATGAACGTGCGAATGACGACAGCTATGTGAACGAGGTATAGTTATAGCATTAACTGATGCTGATGTTGAACATGCAGTCGTATTTGTAATTGTCGCTGTGTGACCTTGAGATTCTTGGGAAAAATACTCGTGAGTATGAATTTCTGGTGGTTCGGATGGTTTATATAGGGGAATAATTACAGAAGCGGCGGTCGCAATAGATGTTGCAGTTGATGATGGACTCTGATAATGATGACAGTGATGAGCATGATGTTGATGATGGTTGTATTTGTTAATGGTTTCATGTTGTTGCTGCGATTGTTGCCGACTATGGTGATGTTTTGCATCCTCCTGCAATATATTTTGCAATTGCGTTAGGGAACCTTGATTATTTGTTTGGTCATTTAATGTTGGATTTTCATTGTAAATGGTATTTAGCGTTAAAAGAGAGGTGGATGATGTAATGATGTTGTTGGTATTCTTATCAACCTTAAATGTTAGACCACAAGAACAGTGTTCTATAATAAAGTTTCGTCGGGAAGTTGAAGATTCAATAGAAGTGGGTAGCGAAGAAGGTAGAGTATGTATTTGTTTGTTTTTGTAATGTTGCAATTGGTGCTGAGCATTTGAATGAGACGCAAATAACTGATGTGGAGAATGGTGGTGATGTTGATGATAACAAAAGTTGTATCTGTCTTGATTTTGTTTTGATTGTTGATAATGATTCTGTTGAATGAGATTTTGATTGGATGATTGTGAAGTGTTGGTATTTAAAATTAAGGATGTTAATGATTGAGATGCATGTACGACTGCTTGTTCGGTGAACATGGTTCTAGTGGGTGGTGGTGAAGTTGTTGGCGATGATGATGTCTCTGTAGTCGTGTTTACTTCTATACTAGAAGTAGATGTTGGTGATTGATGGCAGCGACATATTGTAACTCAAAAAGTGTTGCCAACATCACCCTGAGATTCATTATTATCGTGTGCACTGGCCACAGGTGTGGCTTTGGGTGAAACATAGCCTTCATTATAGCCATTCTGTTGTTGAAAATGTAAATGGTGATGATGGTGATGATGTAAGTGAGAATGATTTGAGTTTTGTGGCTGATTTGTTAGGGGTGGTGGTGTCACGGAGCCTGTCTCAATAGATGTCGTCTCATGCGTGGCAATGACATTCAATGATTTTGGAGGTATGGGCGGTGGTGGCATTGGTACTTCTTCCAAATCAAATGAACTGGCCGAGTTTTCGCGTTGGTTTATATTCAGTGAGTTAACAGCATACGATCCGTCAATACTACCATTTGACGACATGCGACACTGATCCCGGTGATGTACTGTGCTTACGGAGTTTGAAGAAGATTCTTCACTTAAATTATTTAAATGATTTAATTCGTTGGCACTGGCGGTAGATATGCCTGAATCTCTAAAATCATTAGGAGCATATGTCGCATTTAAATGATTTAAGTCAGAATTGTGACAGTTATGGCTATGAGTTAAAGAATGAGGTGCCTGGTCAGCTTCAGGATCATCAAAACTAATATCGACAACAGCATATTTTTGATTGTGTTGATGTGAAGTGGAATGTGGCCTTCGTGGCATACTTGATACAGGTGAATCTGTAGGAAAATCGTTAAATATCATTGGATTCGATGCTCGCTTATCGGGTGTTATGCCCCTAGGAGGTAAAGGGGGAGCACCCGGAGATCCGGAAAAATTGATATTTCGTTTAGGCGGAACTTCAGGACCGTCCAGAGATATATTTGAGCTAAAATTTTGAGATCTAGGGCGATTAGGTATAGGAGGAGCATTCTGTATTTCTCCTCTTAAATCTCCAATCACATTTAAATTTTCCTTGCTCAGCGTTTGATAAGAATTGTTTATGAAACATTGCTCTACTGGCCTTATGGTTTCACCAGGCCGGGTATATATTTCATCATGTTCATAATAGTTTGTAGCTGATATCAATGAAGTGGGGCCGCTGTTAGTACCTAAATTCATTGTACGTTTCTCTGTTGGCAAGGGTGGTAGAGGTGTGTTAACAATACTTTCCGAATGTTGCCGCTTAAGGCGTCCTAAGCCGGAAAGACTTTGTTTTAGTTGTGAAAATCTTTCTAATAAACGATTGTGCAAAGGCTGAACGCCTGCAGGTGCTAGTTGGCCGTGTAGTTCAAGAGCTTGGTCTAAAATTTGTATCTTTTCTAAAATTAAGGACTTTAGTTTTTGTACATTGGCCTGTTGCCCTTGTCCTTGGGGAGATTTGAGAAATTGTTCTGTGAAAAAAGCCTCTTGATATTTGCTTATACCTCCCATTACATTGGCATCAATAATGCCCTGTAAGCGCATTGAAAATGGATTAATATTACGTTTAGGATCATTGCGATATTGCACTATTAAGTCCCATAGTTCTTTTCCCACATTATTCATAGTTTCGCAAGCAAATTCCACAGGCGTCAATTCTTCTACCGATTTATGTTTCACTTCAAACCATCGCAAAATACCAGGCAGTGGACTAGCAATGTCAAGAGTTGTACGTTCGATCCACAACGACTTAAACTCGTTATCCTTATCTACAGTACCTTTGTAAATGGGGCGATCCGATATGAAACGACTGACGTCATTTACTTCATAAAAACGAGCAATTTTCTCGGGAACTGTAACCATGGCAGTTTTTAAAGCTTGAGCATCCGCTACTGGTCGTACATAACTTATTTGTATATACTGTTCGGAAGCAGTTAGTATAGAATTATCTGGCGGACTGTTATTAGTTAAAATTTGTGCGGTAGGAAATTCGGTTTGTAGACGTTGAGTAAAAGCACCAATGCGTTCATACTCCAAGCCACGATAAACAAATTGTTTGTTCTGTAGTTAAGATAAAAGAAAACGGTTTTACTAAGCAAATGCCTAATTTGTAAGTGATGAATGAAAACAAATACTTACCCTTACGAATAAAGGAAAACCTAAGCCATAAAAGCCCACTCTAAAATATTCCGGTTCCGGTCGTAGTTGAGTTAATATATTTTGAAAGAACTTCGCTTCTAATATTAAAATTTCACTAAGTTTATTGTAATCAAAACGACGCGTCTCATAAAGTAGGGCTAATTCCTTGCATAACGGAATACCTTTCTCCCAACATTTACCTTTGTCAAAATATTTTAGAATCTAATGAAAAATCAAATAATAATTTAAATTACAACAATATTTTAATGGTAAATTTGACGTTTACCTCATGATATAATTTTTCTTTTCGCTGCCATTCTGGTTGTCCAACAGAATCATTAGGGGCAAACGATAATGACTCACGATCCCAAGCCAACATATTTGCATATAATTTTAATGTAAAACCCGCTTCTGTGTAGTTTTCAGCTTGTAAGTGTAAATCGTGTAGCTTATAAATATATCTGCAAAATTTATTTATATTAAATTTTATATTAAATTTAAAATATAATTAACTGTTTGTTACCTTAAATACATTTCTTTGCGATTGATTTCATTTTTATAAAAATTTAATAAATTAACTGTACAAGACATGCGCTTATCACGATTCTCTTCACCTTGCATAACACTGCGATAATCCAATAAACGTTCAAGTAAACGCGTCACCGAAGCAATAAAAGCTGTGCCAGCATCCCTCCAGGATGGATTCTCATTTTGAACTTTTTCAAGCAAACTTGATAAAAACAAAATATTTATATTTAATATGGGTAACACGTGTATTTATGACAGGAGTACTATATAACTAAAATATAAGATAGAACACATAGATGTTTATATACAAGTGTATTTTAAAGCTAAAGTTTTTATTATAGTATAAAGATGTTGAAACTCTTTATGATTTTATGTATCCTTCATACCAGGTGGAAAAGGATAAATCTAAGTTTGTCATTCCGTTTGTAATTTCTGCAATATCCACTTCCGACCCCATTAAGTGTATATATTAAGAGTTCTTAGAAAAATTTAAATACTCCAATTGATCAGACATAGTTTCGAAAATTTTGCTCTTAAACATCAGAAAGATCGGTCTATTTCTTTTCAAGCAGCGGGTAAAACACCGCATCTGTCTCTAGTTTTCGCTTATATCTTTTTTCAACTTTCGTTTGTATTCCTGCGGGTGGTTATGTTTTATGATAAAAAATTAATGCATTACCAACCTTTTCGTTTACTGTGCTGAGACAACAATCCTTAGCAAAACTTAAAATTATCGAAAAAAACTTTTTTTTTAATAAAAAAATGTTATGGTGGGAAAGAATTTCTGATGCCGCTTTTTATTCAAACTATTCAATGGAAAATCTGCAGTATGGTACATGTGACTACACATATATGGTGAAGGGTACATAAGATTCGGCATAGACGAATATAGCACTCTTACTTGTTTTTTCTTATAATTTTTTTTACCTAAAAATCGCACTCTTTCTTTTATTTATTGTACAAATCTTTTGATATTTTAAATTGTGTTAAAGCAAATAATAAAAAATATGGTTCCTGTTCGACCTATTTATTGGTTTCCTTATATCGATTTTCACACAAAGGAAATAAAAATATACATATGTATCTAGACCTGGAAGCAAACTACCGGTTTCGATTTAAATCTGAATAGAATTTAATTGAATTTATCAGGTATGTGATGAAAATCGATTTCGAAATCGAAACGATTTAAAACCAAAAATGGTTGCGATATGCTTGCTATTTTCGTTTTTTAAATACCTTCAATATAGTTTTTAATAACTCTGCATTCAATCTCTATAATTACTTTCGAGTAACTTCTTCACTATTGTTTAAAAAATATCTCAAAACGAGTCGTTTTCAATCGATTCGATCGATTTCCATCACATACCTGTATATTATAAATTGCTTTCTCGGCGCATATCTCAGCTTTACTTATCTCTTATGTCTAATAAATGCATTCTGTTCATATTTGCTTTTTTGAGTCTTTCAGTAATAAACATAATTAAAATAATGACTAAGTTAAGAGTCACCAGAGGAGTTCGATAGGAAAATAAGTTTTAATAAAACATCAACGGTGTGAGTTATCAAATTGCCTTGTCGCTAAACTGATGTTATTATTTATAGAATTGAAAATATTTGAAATATCCATCTCGGCTTTGCTTGCAGTGCTTCAAGTCAGCTTGTTAGCGCGGTAAAGAGAATAACAGATGGTAACACAATTAATAAGTAGGAATTGCTATTTGGTCACCCCTTCCGTACTCAGTTAAAAAATCTATGCGGGTATATTTTTAAAAATGTTTCACAGTATGTATTTATTACACAAAACGAATGGTTGAAACTAAAAAAAAATAATAATAAAAAAGCGATGAATGCAGTAAGACATCTACAAAGCAAAATGTTTAAAGAGTATTTTGAACTTACACTAAGCTTAGATGTTCCCTTTTGTTTGTGATGCATAATGGTTAAGAAAATAAAATAATTGTTTTGGTTTTTAAAACGTTAGCAATGATTATATGAAAAAAGCTTTATTAAGTAAAATTTAATAAATAATGAAATAAACAAAAAATCATCAAACTGAAAATTTACAACAACCAATTTTTTAAATAATTAATTTAATAAATAGTCAAATTAAATAAGTAAATAAAAACTTACATGGTGCTAAAAAGTTCACGGTATTCATCATCGCCTTTATTTTCACTTATTAATAAATCTAATTTATCAATAAGTTCACTTTCAACCAATCGAAAAGAACCTCGAGCACTCTATTAAAAAAAATGTATATATTTATTTTTTTTAATGTACATATACGAGGGCTGCTCTATATATTTCTGGCCTAATAGTAAAAATGTGAATATTTATAATCAAAAATGGTTTTATTGTTTTTCAAAGTATTCTCCAGCATGATTTATACACTTTTGCATGCGCTCAAACCAGTTGTCAAAGCACTTTTTCCACTCCGATTGAGACACCTCTAAAACATGGTTGTTGAACACTTCAACAGCTTCTTCTGGCGACGAAAATCGTTGACCACGCATTTTTTTCTTGATGTGCGGAAACAAGAAGAAGTCATTAGGTGCCAAGTCAGGGCTGTACGGCGGATGACCCATTAATTCGACGTTTTGGCCGGTCAAAAACGCTCTGGTTTAAGCCGATGTGTGAGAGCTCGGATTGTCATGGTGAACAATGATTCGTCTTCTCTTGTTGGTTTTTCGAATTTCTCCGATGACTTCAGGCAAACAAATTGTAGTGTACCACTCAGAAGTGACCGTCCTACGTTGCTCAAGCGAAACAGTCGCCACATGACCAGTTTTGCCGAAGAAACAGGCGACCATTTGCTTCGAAGTGCTTCTTCCACGAACAACTTTCGTTGGATTTTGCTCGTCTTTGAAGACCCACACGGTCGATTGTTGTTTCGTTTCGGGCTCATACGCATAGATCCATGATTCGTCACCTGTGACGATCTTATAAACGTCTTTTAAAGCACCGCAATCGTATTTTTGCAACATTTCTTTGCTGGTGGAAGAAATGTCCAAGGATGTCACTATGTTTCGGTATGTCGCATGTCGATCTTGCATTATGAGTTCACGCACGGCATCAATGTTTATGGCACAACAGCCGTTTTTGGACGACCTCCACGGAATTCGTCTTTGAGCGAGCTTCGGCCACGATTAAATTCATTATACCAATTTTTCACAGTGCTATAGGATGGTGCTTCATCGCCATACAAAGATTTAAGTTCATCAATGCACTCTTGTCGTGATAATCCACGTCGAAAGTTGTGAAAAATGATGGCACGAAAATGTTCACGAGTTAATTCCATTTTTTTCTATATTAATTTTTTCAAGTCACTGTTAACAACACAAATAATGGTCGTACGTCAAAACGTTTTGAGTACGATTATGCTTAAAAATGACAAACTTTCCAATCGAAATTTTAGATTGCACTTGGCAGCACTCAGTGCTGCCAGGCCAGAAATACATATAGCAGCCCTCGTAATAAATGAAGTATTTGACGTAATAAAATTGAAAATAAATATTACCTGTTCACATTGCATCATGTCGTAGAATACAGTAAGTGTAGCCTTTCTTAAAGCTGGTTCCGGTACTAAAGTGACCTCCAAAAAGGGACCCACCATTGAAGGTATAAAATGTAATTTTTGTTCTCCCAATTGTGACCACATGCTTAATATCTGGAAGCCCATTAAAACACGCATATCGCCATGAGAATGTAAAATTTTGCGCCTTTTTGGTTCACGATATTTTTCCAACTGCAGTGAGGGTTGTGTTAAGAATGTAACAGACAAACTGAAATAGGTCCACCATAGTTGAGAGTCAAACGATTTTGGTCCCAAAAAACGATATACCAAAGGTTTAGCAAATTCTTCTAGGGATTTGCGTATTACATCGTTGCAAGCCAGTTTCATTATTAACCAGTCTGTCGGAAAAACTAACCAATCTTGTGATAATAACTCTTCAAAAACTAACAATGACTTTGCTAAAAACTCTTTAAGATCCCGCGGATCTTTATTTGGACTTAATTCGTCCCAATATCGTTTGTAATGTGTTTCATCCAATAGCTGCAATAGCCCCAGCAAACAGGCCACCAACTGTGGTAGCACGGAATTTGATCCCTCTAATATGATAATAATGGTTTTTATTAAAATTCCCAGAATATTTTTACATAAAGAGTCCAAATCATGTTGTAACGTATTTGTGACTTTTTCTCTTTGTTCCTTTTGCAGATCATATAGATGTGTTAGAATTTCTGACAATATTTCGGCACAAAGTTTAAGTTCATCACGACGACTTAAATGCATGCGTAAATGTTTACAGGCAACCGATAAGATGACAGTGCGGGAATCTTCAAATTATAACGTTTTTAATTATTATTATTATTTTTGCATAAAGTTAGTTAGGAAAGAAAAAGTCGGTTGGTTATACACATTTTGGAGATGATTTTTTTATTTAGTAAATTTTATTCATCTGAAAAGAAATTTATTTGCATGTACTTACCATCTTCGTGAAAGAGCTCTCCAGATACAAGATCTTTTACCGCTTGCAGCTTTGCCTGTACCAATCGTATGGGGGCGTCTCTGGGTATGGCATCTAACATATTTCGTGCTAGCATACCTAATTCTGGTGCAGGCAGAGTATCTTTCAATTGTTCCAAAACAACACCAGTCGAATTCAATAAAGCCTCCTGAGTAGGAATGATGACGTCATATGATGGAACTGCCAGCATACCATTTAATGCGGTAAATAATGAATGTAAATCGCGTCGAAATGAGTCCTCATATTGGCCACCTGTAGCACGAGCAAATAACTTCCTAGACTGAATGAGAAGTTTAAATATATATTCCAAAGAGCCAAAACATTTTTGAAATGGATCAGGATGTTCGGCTTTTGTCATAAAAAGAGCCATATGTTCAACAGATGTTATCAGTCCTTTATAGACTAGAGCAGCGGCGAAATGATTTTCAATATATTCATTCATTACAGGACGAAAATGTTGAAACTTATTGCTTTGCAACAGACTAAAGATGCTGACAAGAACATGGAAAACCAAACCAGAATGCGGTGTGCTGTTGCCCTCCTCATTGGAGAACATAGTAAAAAGTGCATCTAATACATCTTGCAAAAATTTAACTAATTCTTCATCGTTCAAACGTAAAACTCCAGTTAAGGAATCTTGTATCTTTTCAGGGTGAGCACGCCATTGCAATAACGACAATAGGTCAACGTTTTGTGTTAGTTTGGTAGAGCATAATATAGATTTCATTACAAAAACTTCCTTAGAACTCCTATGGAAAATAGAACTGCACTCCACCTTAGCATGTGGATCTTTTGGCTTGCAGGGTAATATTAAATAGTTGGCTGTCGTTAATTTTAATGTATCTTCACATTTATACACATATAACTCATGCTGACCATCTGCCAAAGTAGCACCACTGGGATCCATTAAACGAGCAAAACTAAATCCAAATAATTTTGGATCTGATTTATCCCTCGTTGAACAATGACGAAACTCAAAACGCACGTGAGCAGTGGAAAACTTGTCAATAGGTACACTCAAACGTAACATTTCATTCCAACAGGGAGCATTCTGATGATACAAAATCATTGACTTGTAATAATTTTGTGAATCCATACCAGAAGCACCCCATAAACATTCCGTAAGGATATTGCCAGCAACATCTAATACAACGACAGTAACAAGTATATTTTTAGCCGTATTCTTACCACCTCTTTCAAATTCTCCCCGCTCTAAGGTTATAAACATATCGTTTCGTACATCACCAGGCATTATAACATCAGGGAAACCCATTTTACGTGTAATGGTACTACCTTGGAAGAGCAATGGTTGTTCCTGGCGTGCTTGACCCAATCCACCGTGTAACAGCTTAAGACATACCATAATACCTTGATTACTTTGACTGCCTGTATTTATTGGCTGGTATTTACTACTCGATTTTTTAATTATCAGTTCGGGTAACTGGTGAAAATCTTTTTCATCATTGTGATAAACCAATTTAATGTTTAGCTCTTTTTCTTCTGCTTCGATAGTGCTATCGAAGTGACAAAAATCTGCTAACGATAAAACGCCAACACCAAATGGTCTCTTATATGTTGGTGGACCATTACAGCAGCTACTACTATTCGATTTTTCAGACTTCTTTACCGGTTCAGAAGGTAAAATTTTTCCTACCCTCATTACGACCGCAATTAAATATAGATCTTCATTTAAATCAGCTGCACCTTTAATATATATAATCATTTATTAAATAAAGTTTGAAAAATTTTATAGCTACGAATGGTAAAATAATTTTAACCTTTAGTTAGTCTTCTTCAACATTCTTTTTATATATCTACAAGATAGTTATTTATACTCTATTTTATTATTTATTTTGCATAAATAAAATATGAAAAATTAATAATAATTATTATTTTTCAGTTAAGCATTGTTAATTGTGATTAACTGTAAAGGGAACAGTAAAATTTAGATACCAGGAGAATGTTATGCACTATTTTGTTCACTACAATCATCGTAAGATTTATAGTATTTTTTTATCCCATCTCTATGATGTCTGAATTTTAAAAAACAAATACATAGGTTGGATACATTTTAATTTTTGCTATTGTTTTCCTTCATTCTGTTACTTTTTTCAAAAATTTTGATTGTAAAAATTTTTCGGTAATGGCAACACTATAAGAAGGAAAGAGAAGTAAAATGTAATAGCGAGGAAGACAAGTGCAACAAGTAGAGTGTGTGCTGTGGCGCCGCCTGTTCAAAGTAACTGACACCGCCACTACAGGATTTTTCCGAACTTATTGCTATGTTGTGATGTTTCATCCTCTTGTATAAAAAAAATGTAATGGGATCATTTATGAAATATTTAAAAAATGTTGATGAAATACCTATTTTTGTAATTTTTGCCTGGGTGCTTAGAACTTTGGTTAAAATATAGAATACTTTTTTTTTCTTAAAATATGTTTTTTCGTTTTGAACACTTTATGTTTTTAAATGGAAAATTTTTAGTACTGTTTACAGAAATCTGGAATAAATAGTTAAAAACACATTTTTCTAAATTGAATATATTTTACCTCGACAGAATGTTTATTACAAAAAAAAAAGTATAATAAGACAGGAAAATAGTAGTTAAACAGGAAGAAAGCCTAAAACTGTATAATCTGATAATAGAATTATCGTTTAGAAATTTTAATCCGATTTATTTTTAACTCCAATTATTATACAAAAAAAATCGTTGTCAAAATCTCATCACTTTGTTAAAGTGTTCTGTGGACAGATGGCAGTGCTCTCGAGTCTCACTAATTAAAAAATGTTTATGTTAAATTTTACCAAAAAAGCAGCATCTGGTGTTCTAAAAGTTAGCCATGTTTTGAGCTCTGTATCATTAAAAGACTTGGGTTACTTGGTTCTAATCGAGAGTTTAATGAATCAAAAGCAATATTTTAGGATTTGAAATAAATACGCAATTTTCTTCTGGTGTTAGGTTGGTTGGGAAAGCGTTCATTCTTCAACATATTACCACACCTGTTACAAGAATTAGAGAATAAACCGTAAAAAAGGTCATAAAGCTCTGAACGGGCATATTATTAGAACTACTTCGTAGTCTGATCAATTGCGTTACTAGTAGGCTCCAAAAAGTGGTTGATGCTAAAAGAGGATGCATGTTTTATTAACATTATTTAATTCAGTATGTCAAACACCTATGCCACATTTTAAGTATTATGATATTTTTATTAAAATTAGTAATGATAATTTCTAATTCCTAAATTTTTTCTAACTTTGTATTGTTGAGATATGAAAAAATTATAAAAGGGAAAATATATGTAAGTACAAAAAAATATAAGAATTCATATTAGCTTTTAATTGCTAAATTGCTTACCTAAATCTGTAAAAACTGTACAATTACTATTCATCTTTTCCATATAATTAGAGTAGCCGTCTTTGCATATTCTTACTAAAAATCTTTCCGATAATGGTTTCATATTATTCGTGTCATATAAATAGAAATATACTTCAGCATCGTCGCCGCCAACAATACGATAACCAAAATCTCGCATGCAAAAATATAAATGATGTGTAAGAATTTTTCGTTGCGTTTTACGCCGTAGGGTGCCACGACTCTGTGAAGGATAATTTAAATAGGTTTTAATATAATTTAAACATAAACGAATATGTATGCTTACCGATGATGCCTTTGCATTATCAGCACTGGTAACATGAACATTATACAATCCAACAATGCCAATATTATGTGGATCCACAGCCAAAGGTCCTACACGTGGTACTAAGTCAAGAAAAAGTTTTCTGAAAGTAAAAGGTAAATTTGTATTTAAAATAGACATATAGTTTTACACATGTAAGTGAGTGTAAGTTAATTCTATGTATGCAATATAAAGAAACTAAATTTTTTTTAAACCAGCACCTGTCGAGAGAATCCTCTTTTTCTCTGCATTTGAATACTTTCCAACCCCAGAAAAAATAGAAATTACCTTAAAAGTACTGGCTATAAAATGAGTTACTTTTCTCATTGCCATATTTTGTTATTCGCTTAAAAAACACATTACCAGGGCTGCTATATATATTTCTGGCCTGGCAACACTGAGTGCTGCCAAGTGCAATCTGACATTTCCATTGGAAAGTTTGTCATTTTTAAGCATAATCGTACTCAAAACGTTCTGACATACGACCATTATTTGTGTTGTTAACAGTGACTTGAAAAAATTAATATAGAAAAAAATGGAATTAACTCGTGAACATTTTCGTGCCATCATTTTTCACAACTTTCGACGTGGATTATCACGACAAGAGTGCATTGATGAACTTAAATC
This sequence comes from Gymnosoma rotundatum, assembly GCA_916610165.2. NCBI lineage: Eukaryota > Metazoa > Arthropoda > Insecta > Diptera > Tachinidae > Gymnosoma > Gymnosoma rotundatum. The sequence goes on along the minus strand of OU744336.1, from coordinate 46,504,689 downwards.
TTTGTATGGCGATGAAGCACCATCCTATAGCACTGTGAAAAATTGGTATAATGAATTTAATCGTGGCCGAAGCTCGCTCGAAGACGAATTCCGTGAAAGTTGTCCAAAAATGGCTGTTGTGCCAGAGAACATTGATACCGTGCGTGAAATCATAATGCAAGATCGACATGCGACATACCGAGAGATAGAGACATCCTTGGACATTTCTTCCACCAGCATACATTCGATACTGCATGAACAACTGGCCGTAAAAAAGGTTTGTTCTCGTTGGATCCCGCACAATTTGAAAGTCGCTCAAAAAAAGGCTCGTGTCGATTGGTGCAAAGAAATGTTGCAAAAATACGATTGCGGTGCTTCAAAGACGAGCAAAATCCAACGAAAGTTGTTCGTGGAAGAAGCACTTCAAAGCAAATGGTCGCCTGTTTCTTCGGCAAAACTGGTCATGTGGCGACTGTTCCGCTTGAGCAACGTAGGACGGTCACTTCTGAGTGGTACACTACAATTTGTTAGCCTGAAGTCATCGGAGAAATTCAAAAAACCAACAAGAGAAGACGATTCATTGTTCACCATGACAATGCGAGCTCTCACACATCGGCTCAAACCAGAGCGTTTTTGACCGGCCAAAACGTCGAATTAATGGGTCATCCGCCGTTCAGCCCTGACTTGGCACCTAATGACTTCTTCTTGTTTCCGCACATCTAGAAAAAAATGCGAGGTAAACGATTTTCGTCGCCAGAAGAAGCTGTTGAAGTGTTCAAAAACCACGTTTTAGAGGTGTCTCAAACGGAGTGGAAAAATTGCTTCGACAACTGGTTTAAGCAAAAAGTGTATAAGTCATGCTGGAGAATACTTTGAAAAACAATAACCATTTTTGATTTTAAATATTCGCATTTTCACTATTAGGCCAGAAATATATAGAGCAGCCCTCGTACAATAATTCATAAAAAAAGGAAGTAGCAATTGAACTGATTCTTTTAAGTTAAAAGAGAATACCTTAAACTACATACTACTCATCATAATTATTTCCTACAATAATCAATTCTCAGTATTTGATTATACAAGTCTTATGCCTTGTTAAAATCATTAAGTAAAGAAAGTAAAAGTAAAAATGAATAAATCCACACTCGATTACCTCTTTTAAAATTTTTTTGCTGGGACGTTTTTTAATGGCGAATTTTGAAATTAAAGTATTTTTTTTTTATTGAAATAAATTAAATTTTCTAAATTAAAATAAGTCTGTTTCTTTAATTTTTGGGTAAAGTTCGTGAAAATGAGCGTAATCATTGTTTTCTCTAATACAGAGACAAAATTATATAAAAGTACGGGAATACAAAATCCAAAATTTAAACACAAAATAAAAACTCAAAGTATTTTGTCTATTTTAATAAAAAATATTAACTTCAATAAATCAACAAAAAGAAATAATAATTTATTTTGTATTTTGTTTGTGTTTTAAGGCTGTTGCACAAGTTTAAATAACTTGCACGAAGAAAAAGTTTGAGCTGTTTCGTGCAAGAAGAAGAACTTTATTCTCTCAAAACCGCTCTCATTTACCCAATTTTGAAGTAAGAAAACAATTTTCGTGCAAATTAGGATACCACGGGATCCCTAATAATTCGTTTATAAAATATCTGAATTTAATTATTTGAACAATATTAACATTTTTAAAAATATTTTATCTTTAGAACAATTCTATTCTAATCTTCTTTATTCTTTTGTGTTTTACATTGCGATTTCTTTGAAGATGTTTTCTGTTTAAAATTCTTCCCGTTAAGCCATTGATTTAATTAAACTTGCATTTTGTTTTAAACAAAATTCTAAAAATCTTTGCACTCATTTTTATAAAAAAAAAATCTATCTTTTTTTTATTGGAGGGGCTCTCCACATTGCATTCATCTATTTAAAAATACAGTTCCACTTTTGCGGAGATTTAATTAACTTATTAAACCTCTTTTTATTTTGTTTTAGTTTTATAAATGAGCATGTCGATTGCTTTTGTATGTTTAAATTCTGATTTCCTCTAATAAGTTCGAAACAATTTTTTTTTTTTTTTAATTTTATAATGTTCAGAATATCAGATTTCGTTGTGGTATTTAAATATCACATATTAACAAAGTTTTGTAATGTGATTTAAATTTTTTTGTACATCAACGTAATGTTTTTGGTTTATAAAGCTTTTTTATTTTAGTTATAAAAAGGCTTTTACATAAATATACCCAATCTTTTAGTATCTTATCCTCCTAACAAAACTTTGAAGGTTTTTAGAAATTTTAAATTTTTTAAACGTTGTTTTTTTTGTTTGTTTTGATTTTGTTTCTATCAAAAAAACATCACTATTCTTAAATTTATTATAAAATACTGAAGTAGCGAAATATGGGACTTTTATTTTTTTTCTAATATTTTGCTTTTCGGTCAAAATATAAATAATCTATGTGTGCTAAGTCTTCTACAATTTTTGTATAAATTTTTTTGTTTATTTGTTTGTGAACTAGTAGTATTAAGCAAATTACCTTTAATCACTCGCCGCTTACTTGGGAACTCAGTAATACTCGATGCTTTTAATGGGTTTTTGTTTTTAATTTAACAAATAAAATATATATACTAATATATAAACTCTAATCTTGTCTTTTTTTGAGCTGTTAACACTTTTCATGTGAGTAAGCAGCTATATTTTTTTTTAACATTTTGTCAAGATTATGAATAAAAAAACATTATTCACAATATTTTTCTTATTAACATCTACCTGTTTAGCGCGGATTGTGAAAATAAAAATAACTATTATTATCTTACAAGTTACCATACGAAAATTAATTTCAAAAACTAATCTTTTAATGTCCATGACGAATCAACATATTCTCCATTATATGGAATAATGGAAAATGTATAGTGCAATTATACATATAATATACAAAAATAACAATAAGTTAAAGATTCAAAAGAAATATTAATTTATTACCCTTTAAACGAAACAAACCTGGAATGTTCTTTACCATTGCTTTCATCGCTAAATAAAATTTGTTTTTGAAGTTTTGTAAAAGCAACCGTATAAAGTAAATAAAAAATACATTTTATTTTTTTTTTTTTTTTTGCAACCATTTGTTAACCCGATTTCATTCCTTTCGGAAGGTCATCAAATAGGATACAGATATTTTTATTACAAAATTAAAAACTTTTCATGAAATCAATAAATTACTAGCGAATGGTGTATTTATGGCAGCTTCTTTGACGATGTGTTGTGTTGAAAGTGAGAATATACAGTCTGGTGAAAATAGCAAGTGGTTGAAAAGATCTTGTATGTTACTTTCCCGTGACATTTTTGAAGCATGATGTTCTCTAACATATTGTTACGTTTTTCCCTTTTTTAGACAGCAGACAAACGTACGGATTCTTTTGATTGCAAATACCACTGTGGCTCATTATAATTTCTGTATTCTTTTACTTAATGGCTTTCTCTGGCTATACTTCGTGATCCTATCGGTCTTGTGAACCCTTGGTCTCGTATTTACTAAACATGCGTTATTACTACAAACGCAGCCATCCACGCTACACTACTGTGTTACTCCGACGAGACATGAACTACTCGATGCCTTGTTTAGTAACTTTAACCATCCACAGACATCTCCACTACTTCTTTTATCCAAGCCAGTCATCCCCTTTAATTCACTAGCCACAACAGACGTCTGCCATACACTTTTGTTGTAATACTATTATACTTCCCTGCGCAACCGCTACCGTTCTTACTTTTTTTTTATTGTAAAGGGCTTCTTGACAATTATCTGTAGCTCTTATATTAATGGACGTCTTCACTAATTTATCTGCCATGGCTTCACACAATAGTTGCCTTTTGCCTCTCGGGAGGTTTTTACTGCTGTTTTATTAATTTTTAAATTGCTCTACAACAATTATTATTTTCTGTTGTACGCATGTCTGAACGCGGGATCGAACTCAGGACCTCCTGTTTTGCAGCACGTACCTCTACCAACGCAGCCATTGAGGCTGCTCAGCTTTTGTTAGCTAATTGTGGTTTTTATTCTATACACACACCATTAGTTGAATTAACTTATTCACTACGCTCATACGGATAACAACAACATGGGTTGCCAGATCTTATATTCGTAACAATACCTTATGTCTTTCTTTCGAGATTTGAGCACTTCCTCGGATAACACTTCTATAGGCAGGGCTGCATTATGAATAATATCTGCACCGTTGATCAATATCTTGTGAATACTAGATGGCATGCAATACCATGGATATAGTTTCGCTGTTTCGAGGGCATACCATCGATATAATTCTGCATTAATTTCATAGCCGTATGCCATTGTTCGTTAAATGACCGATCCCTAGTATTTTAAATAATTTTTCGTTTACGCCAGTGAATTGTGAAGCTAAACGTGGTAGTTGGAAAATTTTTCAATGTGGACGGTCCGTGAGCCAAATCTTCTTCCCAAAAAAACGGCGACGCTTTAACAGGAAAAACAAAGAACTCACCTAACCAAACCTTATATTTAGACTCGAAAAAAATATTTGTTCGATTTGCCTTCTCCCACTTTTGCTATAGTATGGCAACGAAATTCCGAGCTGCTTGTTTAAGTTATTTTTATATTCATCGCTTTTGGTGACAGACATTGGCTGACTTCCAAAACGACAGTTGCTTTGTATTCGAACGAAGTATTGTGTTTCATAATGACATGGTACTAAATGTTTACAATGCATACCATTCCAAAATGTTGAAGACAAGTATTAGAAACGTTGCAACCGAGTAACTAGTGCATCAGTTTCTAAATTGATGCTTTGTTTCGCAACTTTGTATGTGTACATACATAATCTAAATACCGCAGGAAAACTGTATATAAACTTTGTATAAATACATTTTCGAAGTCAGCCATTGTAACCTTAAATTTGGATATTTAATTTAATGGAAAAAACTGGCAGCTATTTCATTTAATATTGAATAGTTTACATGCTTCAGATTACACAGAAACAAAAATTGGGATTAAATCTAGGTAAATGCACATTTAAAAGTCTAACACAAGTTGTAAAACAGATAAAAATGCAGAATTTACAAACACGTGTTGCTTTTCATATTTCTTTTTCTAAACAGAATACTTATTCGGCGAAAATTTAAGAATTAAAATACACACCTCAAATTTGTAAATAATAGCAAGAAATATTAACGAAAATATTTAAATATTATTTTAAAAGCGCTCCAAATCACAAAAATTATTTGTATTCAAATCAACGCTGCAGCGAAAACGTTGCAAGTACACCAAAAAAAAAAAAAAAAAAAAATATACAGTTATGCACGGTGGAGTGTTGCCAGTAAAATACCAAACAAATTGTTTAGTTTTATGCCTTTCGAAGAAACGAATTTGTCGTTGAGACCATCGTGCAAATTCAAATTTTAATAAATTTTTAAACTCGAAGCAACATAATAATTGTTTTTTTTTTTTGTTTTAATAGCTAGACATTTTTTAATTACAAATAATATGACGTATGTACATGTATCTCATTAAACTCTGAACATTGGTAAATTACATTCATTACATTACCGTAAAACGGGCTGAAAAGCTCAAAACAACTGAATTCCTAAATATTGATGGCAAAATAGTTTTAATTATTATTCTTTTTTATTATTTTCTCGAATGATTCAAATTGTCTGTTCAAAGAATAAGAAACATTAAATTACATTTTTTTTAAATTATTTGATGTTGAAAGTTTAAAGCGTCTGCCCATTACGTTACTAAAATATAGGACAATATATATCAAAATCAGTTATGGGGATGGGGACATGTTTTAAGAAGAAATTTTATTTTTTATACTTTTTGCTATAGCGGGCACACACTCAATGTGTGTTTAAAGTTAAGCCTATATACGCAAAAGTCAAGTCTTGTGTGGGACACCCTTTAATTTAATTTTTATTTTATTATTTGTCATTATAGCGGACATTTTACTACGTATTTTGTGTAAATTTTTAAGTTTTAAGTGTTGTCAACTGAATTTTGTCGGTTGTGAGTATTGTTGGGAAATCGGTTTAATTGTCTGATTGAATATGGGACTCGTAACTATTTTAAAAAATGATTCGATAAAGAGGATTTCTTGCTTTTTCCAAATTTATTCAATTTTTATTATTAGTTTTGCTAATGAAAACGTTTAAAATTATTTTTATTTAAAATGTCTTTTTTTTCCTGGTATTAAACCTACGTTTAACAAAATTTTCGCCACTTTCTTCAGATCCTTGTTTTCTTGTAAGTAAAATATCGTGTTAATTTTTATATTCTTTGTATATATATTTATATGTCTATATACGGGAAATTCATGTCTCTATGGGGACTCTATTTTTTAACTTGCATCATATTACTGGTTCTTGTAGCGGCCACAATACTACACCTTCTGTGAAAATTTTAAATGCCTAGTTATTACAGTTCCAAAGATAGAGGAGTGTAAAATATATTGCGTTTGTTACGGTTTTACTATTTGGATGCGGAATATTAAAAGACGAACTTTTATGGCACGATATTCTTTTTTTTTTTTTTTTTTTTTAATTTTCACCTTGACCAGGATCGATCGATTTTACAAATTCTTTCTTTTTTTCTTGTTTTCTTCATTTGTGTAAACATCGTCTGTTTTCGAAGAAACGTCAATAACTGGACGTCCTTAGCGAAATTTGTTAATATGTACATATTAACTTAAGTTTGCAGATAAAAATTTTAGAAAAACAAGTAAGAGTGCTATATTCGGCTATGCCGAATCTTGTATACCCATCACCACCTAAGTAAGTGTAGTTTATTGAAGTAGCTCCAATCAAAAAACCAAATATTGGGGTGACAGAGAATTAAAAAAAATACATCAAAATAATATCGGCTTTTAATGGGTTAAGCATTTTTAAAAAAATTTAGTATTTCCTTAAAGGTCTCTTCAAAAGCTTTAAAATGATACCAATATTGATATTTAAAAAAAAAATTGCAAATTTCAGAGCCCGTAACTCGGAAAATATGGGTGAGCGGCAATTTTTCCACTTGATATATTTTTCTTATTTTTTAATTCCCTATCGCCCCATATATTTATTTATTTTGATTGGAATTACTTTATGGTTCCAAAAGACATGAAAAATTTATAGGTAGTCGTGGTGTTTTGCCTAATGCCTCGAAGGTCATGGACCAATCATGCGGATTTCCAATAGTACCTCTTTCGATATTGTAGAAATTACACACCTATTTTCCACTTTTTGTGGTGAAGGGTATAATATTTTTATATATTAATAAAATTTTACTTTATTTTCGGCTTTTTGGTTCTTTTTAATTAATTTTCTAAACATTTTTAGAAAGAAAAATTATTTACAAATGTATGCGGACGTTTTCCAAAGAAAACAAGAAAAATTAGACGCTAGCAGAATATATATATATATATATTTATAGGGAAATAATATTTAATCTATAAAAGAATTTAAAAACTTTTTAGCAAATTATTAAGGAAATCTTTTTTAATATAGTACTTACGTACTAATTATTTCGTTTAACTTTAAACATCATAAGTAATGAGACACACAAATTTATATTAATTAAAATTTGATACAAATAAATCTCATAAAAATTCCCCTTAGAATTTGATAAAGCAGCATAAAAAGATGACGCATTCTCTTGAATATCCAGTTATAGTATTTAAAAGAATTGAAATATTTATTGAAAAGCAAATAAAGAATACTTATAAGATTGCAGGAGCAGCAGAAATGGTGAACAAGTCATGGATGGTACATATGTACATAGGTATCTGCTAAAACTCTTTTATATACATGTGTGTAAATATACGTATAATTTCGTATGCATATTTGCAAATATGTAATATAATGTTAACTTGGTACAGTATCATATGCCGTATATACTTAACATACTGAACATGCGATACAATACAATAAGTAAAGTTGCTTGACTAAATATGTATCATTTGGCACAATACAGGTATGAGAGTTTCATTGAATTGTATGCGCCAAACGACTAAACAACCGACCGTCACAAGGTCTGTCCGATCTTTTGTTGTTTTACCGGTGTAGAACGAAATAATAAAAAAAAAAAAAAAAAAAAAAAAAAAAAAAACAAGTCCAATACTGGTCGAACATTCATATAGAACTAATAGTATATGAGTTTAGTTAGTGCAATGGACGACATATGAATTTCGTACAAGTATCGTATATTAAATATATCATGTATGTATGTATGTCGTTTTGCTGCTACCACTACAACTACTGTGTACTTTTATTTTTTTTCAAGTTTTTTTATGTTACTGGTTTGACTCGAAATGCTGCTGGTTATACGCTGGCGTTGTTTACCTGTCTTACGCAAAGACAGAGATAGCAAGTAGTCAACAACAATTCAAATTTTGATGTTTTTGCTGCTGTTCCTGCTGATGCTTACAACGATGATGGCAATGATGATCATCATAAATGTTTCAAAAGGTTTAAATGTAAAAAAGAACTTTTTAAAAATAATATGTATCACTATTTTTGTACACTATTTTTTATTAAGGTTTTCGTAAATGAGAATTTTTCATTTTTTTAAGAGCATTTTGGACTCTCTTAAGTTTTGTTGTGTTAAAACAATTATAAAATGTAGGTATTAAAATTATAGAGATACAAACATACATTTATGAAACACTTTAAAGTTTAATGGATAACACTTTATTATCTGTTTATAAGGTGTGTAGCTTAAGATCTTTTTTCAGGGTTGCTAAAAAATACCTACGTTTTAAAAATATTTTAGAAATTTACTTTGATTTGTTTAAAATTAAATATTAGGAATTAAGAAATTTGCACCCCTTTTCTAAATCTTGATCGGATTGTTTTGCTAATTTCTTTTTTCTTTATAACTAACAAAAGCAGTTGTAAAATAAATTTTCTTTATTGTTTGACAATACATATTTAAAGAGAAAGTGCAAAAGAGAGATGAGGGAACTATGATTATTATTTCTTTAAGCCTGCCACAAGTTCACTCCTTTTTTTTATTGCCACTACATTCATATACGTGCGCTGGATCTTGCTTCATAAATTTTCTCTTTATTTTTTTGCATGCTTAAATAGCAGATTTTATATTTTAGTTCTTATTTTTCTATGCGATATTTTGAACTAAAATTTTTTGGGAAAACTGTAACAATTTTGATTAGTTAATTGCATTATATTGTTACAAAAATAAGATACTAATGAAATATTGATTTTATCTGTTAAAATGCTTTATATATATACAAATACGAGGGCTGCTCTATATATTTCTGGCCTAATAGTGAAAATGCGAATATTTATAATCAAAAATGGTTTTATTGTTTTTCAAAGCATTCTCCAGCATGATTTATACACTTTTGCATGCGCTCAAACCAGTTGTCGAAGCACTTTTTCCACTCCGATTGAGACACCTCTAAAACATGGGTTTTGAACACTTCAACAGCTTCTTCTGGCGACGAAAATCGTTGACCACGCATTTTTTTCTTGATGTGCGGAAACAAGAAGAAGTCATTAGGTGCCAAGTCAGGGCTGTAAGGCGGATGACCCATTAATTCGACGTTTTGGCAGTTCAAAAACGCTCTGGTTTGAGCCGATGTGTGAGAGCTCGCATTGTTATGGTGAACAAAGATTCGTCTTCTCTTGCTGGTTTTTCGAATTTCTCCGATGACTTCAGGCAAACAAATGGTAGTGTACCACTCAGAAGTGACCGTCCTACGTTGCTCAAGCGGAACAGTCGCCACATGACCAGTTTTGCCGAAGAAACAGGCGACCATTTGCTTCGAAGTGCTTCTTCCACGAACAACTTTCGTTGGATTTTGCTCGTCTTTGAAGACCCACACGGTCGATTGTTGTTTCGTTTCGGGCTCATACGCCCGTCGTCGACGATCTGTGACGATCTTATAAGCGTCTTTTGAAGCACCGCAATGGTATTTTTGCAACATTTCTTTGCACCAATCGACACGAGCCATTTTTGAGCGACTTTCAAATTGTGCGGGATCCAACGAGAACAAACCTTTTTTACGGCCAGGTGTTCATGCAGTATCGAATGTATGCTGGTGGAAGAAATGTCCAAGGATGTCTCTATCTCTCGGTATATCGCATGTCTATCTTGCATTATGAATTCACGCACGGCATTAATGTACTCTGGCACAACAGCCGTTTTTGGACGACCTTCACGGAATTAGTCTTTGAGCGAGCTTCGGCCACGATTAAATTCATTATACAAATTTTTCACAGTGCTATAGGATGGTGCTTCATCGGCATACGAAGATATAAGCTCATCAGTGCACTCTTGTCGTGATAATCCACGTCGAAAGTTGTGAAAAATGATGGCACGAAAATGTTCACGAGTTAATTCCATTTTTTTCTATATTAATTTTTTCAAGTCACTGTTAACAACACAAAAAATGGTCGTACGTCAAAACGTTTTGAGTACGATTATGCTTAAAAATGACAAGCTTTCCAATGGAAATATCAGATTGCACTTGGCAGCACTCAGTGTTGCCAGGCCAGAAATATATATAGCAGCCCTCGTATACATATACAGTTAAACCTCGCTTAGCCGGGCCTTTATTAATTGGTTACATCTATTAACTGGCATGCGGTTATTTTTATATTTTCCCTGTATTATCCGTGATTTACCTCTATTATCCGAGCATTACATCTATTGTCCTGCAGCGTTTATATGTCTTTTATTGTGTAAATCTAAATCCGATATTTTTCCTTTGCGCTTTAATTCATTTCGTAAATGAAATTTGATCTGCTAGCACCGGTTGTTGAATAATAAATCCTTAATATAGTAAATTACCAAAAAGAGCAAGGAAAGTTCTTTCAATTAAATACAAAATTACTTTGATTCATGACTACGACAAAACATATCTGTTAAGTTGCTGTTTCTGTATATTTTATTATAACCTAAATAAACCGTGTATTTCGATTATCCGTGTTGATGCCGATGCCACGAGAGCCGGATAATAGTGGCTTAACTGTATTCATTTTTGAATTAAATGTTAAATGGTGACTGCTTTCAGGCAGTGAGATAAAAAATAGAAATTGTTAAAATTAAATGAGTAATGGGATCAACAGCAAAAAAAGTTATAATAAAAAGAAGTATTAAAAAATTGAAATAGGAAAAACATTTACAAAATTCGTTTTTAAATATAGACAGCATTAATTTTTGTACAAAATTTTAAACGGATTTGAACAAGACTGTTTTCAATGTAACTGATACCTTGATTTTGCAAAAAATTTGTTTTCTATGTTTAAAAAAAAAGTTGCTTAAAGAAATGGTTGATCGGCTTCCAGAAAAAAATGTTTATATTAGAAGTTTGTAGTTTTAAGACTAAATTTTCTGCAGTTTAAGATTTGGATACCTTAATTAGGCACTTGGTATTTATAAAACACAGTTTTTATAACTAATATAATATATTTATGTTGGCGATATTCGACAGGCTGTTTGGCGCTAGGGCTCGGAAAAAACTGGCAACACTAAGTGGGATAAATATAAATACGTATGTGTACTTTTGTGTGGTAAACAGAACAAAGCAGTTATGATGACAACGATATTACAGGTTTTTGTTTGTTCTGGTAAACAAAAGATCATGATTTGAAAACTCGAGAGCCTAGATCTTAAAAAAATGTGTGTTGTTCAACAGCCCATTTAGAAGAGTTGTTTGAAGACGAATAATTGGTAAACAAAAGATCAAAGCTCAATGCTTTTCGAGAAGAAATGTAATACACTTGTTCTGTACCTACAGTAGAAGGGTAATTGGTGGTCCAAACCTTGACGAAGCCTTTGTAAAGAGTGATGCTGATATTTAAACGAAATTACTTTGAATCGAAGTACACCGCTTTTTAGAAACTCTGTGAAATAGATAATATTACAACATTTGGCAAGCCTGCTCTAAAACATTTAGCAAAAATAAGAGAAGTCATAACAAATTCAATAGACTTTTATCTCAAAACTTGTTTTTTTGATGTATGCGTCACAAGTTTTATGTAAAATATATACAAAATGCAAACAGCAAAAGCAGAAAAATTTAATACAAATGAGATGAACAATTGCAAAACCAGGAGTAGTTAACAATATTAGAATTGAGAGTAAACTAAACAATATGGTTGGCCCAAATGGAATAAAAAAGTAACCAAAATTCATGTTAAACGCAGCACGTTCAACACTCATATATAATAGAGTAAATTGGTTAAGTTTGGCTGATTGAATTGGAGAGCTTGAGTTAAAAAATACTGATTTGAAAAAAAAAACTGCCAGTTTTAAGTTAGAAGGAAGCCTAAGCAATAAACTGAATTTATAATAATAAAAATAAAAAATAACAACTCACAGTAGCTGGCGTTAGTAATGAACTCTTTTAAAGTCAGTTTTAATTAAGTACCTTAAGTCGAGTGTTATATTGAATTGTGTGTGTGTGTGTGTGTGTGTGTGAGATTGGCTAATGGTGATTGTATATTGTTGTGTTGCTCTTAAAGTTTATTACGTTATTATGGTCAGACAAACACGCCGCTAGTGTCGTGCACATAAATCTGAAGCAATTATACAAATAATAAACAAAAACACGAAAAGCAAATAAATATCAAAAAATTGTTTTGTTTAATTTTCATTTTATCAAAACTGACAAAAAAGTGTTATAAAATTATATAACAATATTTCCATATTAAAAATATAAATAATAAAGTGATATCTGTAAAAATTCATTTTCACTCTCCCGTACTTTATTAAAGTGTCTTTAGGGGGAATATAAAAAACAAAGAATACATAAAATAACAAAGATTACTTTCAAAAAGTTATTATTTACATGCCGATAAGCAAAGGTAACAAGCAATTTAGAAAACTACTCATACTTAGTATATATCACATACAGTGTGAGAGATATTTAGTAATTCAAAATTAAGAAAAAAAAAATAAATCATTGCTGTTTTAATAGAGTCAATCAATTTGTTTACGACAGTCCGCATACATTTATGGAAACTATCTTCTTTACTTCACCAATACTGACTGATAACTAAAATTAAACATTAGGGCACGTGTGAGGTATACAGTTATGTCCTAAGGTCGGTGTCAAAAGGCAATAATAGTTTTGCTCAATAATTCTGTAGAACTGAAAAGTAAAATTTTAAGAATTAAAATATTATCGCAAGTTATGACATTAGGTGTTACTTGCGTTAATATTTTAATTTCCAAGTGAGGTTAATAAATGTTGAAAAAAGAACGACGATCGAATCTGAAAGAAAAATTTAAATGGGACCAATTTGTGAGGGTGGTCGTATTATATAAGTGCTCATAATATAGTTAAAGGCAGTAAAAAAAATAAATATGTCAATCAATCAGATATAATGTCGAAAGAGGTGCTATTGGAAATATCGGTCCATGTCCTTCGAGGAAGCAGCCAAAACACCACGCCTACCTCTAATTTTTTCATGTCATTTGGAACAATAAAGTAACTAAAAAAATATATAGAGTGATAGAGAATTAAAGAATCCATATTTTCTAAATTAAAGACGCTCTGAAATGTTCAAATTTTTTAAACTATCAAAATGGGTATCATTTTAAAGCTTTTGAAGAGATCTTTAAAAAAAAAAATACTAAAATTTCTTTAAAATGCTTAACCAATTAAGAGCCGATGTTATTTTTATGTAAAATTATAGCCGAATATAGCTCTCTTTCTTTTTTTAATTGTACACACTGGATTAATAGATTCAGATAAATATCTATATAGTTAATCTTATATATATCCATACATGGTTTACAGAAAAAAGTTTTACCACCTATTAAAGTTTCATTTATTTTCAGATGGAATTTTAACAACTTTTTTAATTGATTCAATTATTTATTTAATAAGAAAGTTATTTTTTTCATAATTGATATAATTAATTCTCTAATTAGAAAAGCATGCATTTATTTTTCAATTAAATATATAATTGAGAGAATAAAAAAAATTTAAATAAAATTCGATCTAAAAGCGAATAAAACATTTGAGAAACTGTTTTCTGTGTTAAGTTTTCAGATTTTACGACGACTATCGTTTTTTACTATCTTAGCAAGAGGTGCATTAGAGCTAAATCATCTGCCTAACCGTTAGAAATCACTTCTTTAGATTAATTTAAATTAAGTACGCCATCACACATTAAATTCAATAGAATAGCCTGCTAAGATTTTCGTATTGACTTAGGTCATCATCTTAATTATATTCCTGAATTTTGTGTTTTTAAAGGCTGTTAACAATTATGTTTGTATGATATGTTGGATATGAACATAAGCTTTTGAAAATTTTTAAAAGTTGTGCGATTTTATAATAGTTCTACTATAAAATTTAACTTTTCTATTTACTACTTTTCCTTGACGGTGGTATTAAGTCTTGTTTGCTTATTTTATTTTCAAAACGTATCATAAAAAATCTAACATGATTAGATATACATACGTGATTGTGTCATTATTTAGCATTGTTAATCTTTATTTCTGTGATCATCTGTATATACATACATATTTGTCTTATATGAATATACTAAAAAGTAACATACTTTCTCTCATGCAGTCAAAATATTAAAAACATAAATCGTTGAGATATTTTTTGTTTGTATATTTAACTGAGATAATAATCCATTTATCCTGCATACAAAAGATACATATATAAATAAGTACATAGATATAGAATTTACATATGTGCATGTATATATGTATAGAAATTTGCTTCTATATACATACTTAAAACCCTGTGGAAGCAAATAAAAATATTTGTATTTTTATCCACATACCTAGAACGTTTTTTTTCGCTTTTTCCTTGACAAAATAATGTTCATAGTGACTCTTAAACAAAAACGACATCTTAATGCAATAAGTAGGCTTTAGGGAAACATTTCTTTAGATACAGGTAACAAATATATGAAAAATAAAAGAAATGTTTGAGTGTGTGATCTGCTGGATGGATTTTTTAACACTTAAAAATGAAATTTTCTATAAGTGATAAAACTAAAGAAACATTTCATTATATTAAAGAAAATAAAATTAAAATGTTATAATAACGCCTTTTTAAAGGAATTTCAACGTTTTTGGTTTTAAATTATATTACAAACAGACAGACGACACATTATCGCCAAGAACAAATGAAAAGGGTTTCTTTGATAAGTGAACACAAAAGCTGTTTGTGTGTGTGTGTGTGTGTGTGTATTATTCGTAGTTTGCAGAGTAAATATTTATATCTGTCATATCTTTTACACAAAATAATACCATGCCACAAATGCGAGTGGATGGAGCTGCTGCACCCGTGTATTTGTTCTCTTTTTTTATTTTTTATTTTATGAATGTTGTATCTCAGTTTGGAATCATACCTAAGAAAGGCCATGGTAACAAGCCTCTTTAAAAGGAAGCATTTAAAAAAATGCAAAATTCGTTAAAAGTACCCTACATTCGATCAATATTTAGCATTGAAACTGTTTTATATATTTAATGTCTTGTTAAAAAAATAATAAAAGTTTGGAAATTAGGAAATAAGATAAATGTTTTTCTATAATATTTTTTAGAGATAGCTGAGAATTGAAAATATTTCTTAAAAGTATTAAAAACTATTCAAAATCTAGTTTTTCACAACCGATTATTTGAGATGAATTATTAAAAAAATTATATTAAGTTGATATACTTTTAGCTTTTCATCAAAGTCAAAATACGTTACCTAATGGATGTATATTAAGGTTAAAGGACTAATTACAATTGAATAAATAAGTTAAAGTAAACGTGCATCCATAATTTATAATTATTCAGGATCTCAATTGGACCGCAAGATGTGACTTATTAAGGCGTCTACTTTAAGCTTTTCGTTCGTGAAACTGTTACATGTCTTTGTCTATACAGATTAATAGATAGAAAAATATTAAAAGTTTGGACATGTACGTACAACGTAAAACGCGATTTTACGGCTGTAATAATTTTAGTAAAATGTTGAACATAGTTATTTATGTAGAAGGAAAAATATTTGGAGAAAAAAAGGAATAGGAGGGGGAGAGGACAAAATCGCCCTAAAATTAGACCCAAGCAACGTTGGGTACAATTTGGTTTCTTTATTTAATAAAAATGCGCCAATGAATTATTTATTTAAAATTTCAATAACAGGCAGTAAAATATGCAACCCCATATTTGCTAAAATTTCATAATTTCACGAAACAAAGAAAATATTTTAAAACATGATATATTCGGCCAAAAAGCCAAAACATATAAAGAAATCAAACAAACATATAATAATAATAAGAAAATAAGTAAATAATTAAAACATAACTAATAATAAGCAAACTCTGCAAAAATTACACAGTTTCACAAAAAATTCGATTAAAAATCCGCGAAAAAATAATTTTACTAAGAATCAAAAATTTACAAAAAGCAGAATAATTATCGTTAGCACAAATGTAACAAAAAAACCGAAATACAAAAGATCTTCATATAATAAAAAAACTCGAAGGTTTAACAGCAATTGTTTTTACATATGTGCCCATAATTATGAAAGTGTTCTAAGTCATATATTTCTTGTTTCAAGATATTTAATGAATTGCATTTGAATAAATTAAAAAATATTTTTACATTATGCGTCATTTTTGACAATTTCGTAAAAATTACATTGAATAAATTTAGTTTAAAATAATGTGGTATGAAAATAACTTTTAACTTTTTAAATTCACAATTTTTTTTTTTTAAATTTCGACTTAGGCCACTTTCATAATTATGGGCACATATATAAAGCCGTATAATTATTTGATTAAAAAAAAAATAAAAAAAAAAACGCAAAACTGCTAAAAACGTGATAACAATGATTTACCAAAAATGATTTTTGTACAAACGAAAGTTCAGTCAAAATAGAAATTTTTTAAGAAGATCCAAATTTTAAGCAAAAAATAAATAAAAATCTTAATCAAACACAAAATAAAACTACAAAAAAATACACGAATGTGTAATTCATATTAAGAAAGTGATACATACAGGTATGTGATGGAAATCGATTTCGAAATCGAAACGATTTAAAACCAAGAATGGTTGCGACATTCTTGCTATTTTCGTTTTTTAATATCTTCAAGATAGTTTTCAATAACTCTCTATTCAATTTCTATAATTACTTTCGGGTAACTTCTTCATTATTGTTTAAAAAATATCTCAAAACGAGTCGTTTTCAAATCGATCGATTTCCATCACATACCTGATAGAAAAATAAAAATTCATGACAAATCGAACTTAAATTAAATAGATAATTATCGATTAATTTAAGGTGGTTTTGGAAGCGAAATTGGTCTACAGTGCATTAGTGCGAAAGCACCTTTTTAGTTTTAACTAAATGAATACCGGCCATTAAAGTTTGCCTTAATCTAACAAACAATTTAAACCTATGAATTTTGCATTGTATGTTGTTCGCTGTTTGAAATACTATAATTTTAAATAATATTTTTTTGCATTTATATATTTCAAAGTAGATCAAAATAGTACATATTTGTTACAGTTAAAAAAAAAAAAACAAAAATCAATCTATTTGTTTAAATGTCCAAAGCGCATTTTATTAGGAACATAAAAAATTACTCCTTTGGCATAAGTTAATTCCAAAAACTTTAAAATCCTTTATTTTCTTTAATTACTGATTTTATCTTTTATATGATGATTTCAGCTTTTACATTTTTAAGACAAACAAGAATATGAATTTAGTTATGTACATGCATGCAATACACAATCTAACCAGAATTAAAGCAGATAATATGACTAACAGTGTGACAAACAGCCGACTAGTCTGTCAGGTTTGCAGACACTCAGTAATTTAAAGTTGCTGTAACTAAAAAAAGAAAAAAAAAAATACTTGTTGTTTGTAGTAGACGATTTTATGTACGTGCTATATTTTTCTCCTTTCATTCGTTTGTGATTCTAAAGTTAAACTTAAAATATAAAACCAAGCAGGTTTTTTATAAAGTCATAAATTTTATGTTCACAAAACTTGTGTTCTCACCATACATAATTTCTTATTTTTGTTTCTTCTTACTTTTTGACGCATATAACACATTAACCGATTACTTTTCAAATGTTTTTTTTTTCTTTTTTTATGGCAAAATGTGTTAAGATATCGATTAATTATTTAGAATTTTAAACGATCTTTTTTAAAAAATAAACACTCCAAGTTATTCGTATATTCTGAAGAGGAAATCAAAAGAGAAATACTTATGTACATACATATATGTATGTAATTAATTATACAAGACACAAGAATGTAGGTAACTTATGGATATCTGTTTTGAAAAGATTCAATAAAAGAGTTGAGCGTAGGTTGTTGTAACAAAACAACAAAAAAAACGTTATTTCAATACGAAGAAGTGTTGGTACTCGTAGACATTTTGGTGGGTGAAACTATAAAATTTATTTATTATAGTTATTTATATAAAAATCATACTCTTTAATGGCTAAGTAATCGAATAAAAATGTTTTTAATTCTACAACCGTCTTTAACATCAAAAGATGTTCTCAATAGTTTTGTACACATATTTTTTGCAGAGGTACTACGTTTTCTCAGGGTACCACTGCTGGAGCGCATGCGCACCAATACACGTTCACCGTGATGTTAACTAACGAAGATACATGACAATCCAAACAAAATGCAAATATACGTGTTTTAGATCAATCATCGACGCTAAATGATCCTCAGGGTTGTGGTGCGAATGAACCAGGTTTTGCACAAGCAAAAAAAAAAAAAATAAATAAATAAAAAAAACTACCAGGTTACGAGGGTAATTTGTATATTTTCATAAGATTTTCGTTTAACATAAACATATGTAAATATAACTTATCCAATAAGATCTTTGAATATTTATAGTAAAATATAAATAAATATTGTAGATTTAAAAAACGAATTTCCAAAACTTTTTTTTTTAATTTTTTGCTGAATATACAATATGGATTGGTTTTAATTTAGCTATAAAGCTTATTTTTAACAAACGATGGAATAGGCAAATTCACAGTGGGGCAGAGACGAAGCATTTTTGAAATTTTTTGATTCCTAAGTGGCTTGAGCGAATAAGATTACACAAGCTAGCAGCAGAGGTGTATTCAAGCTTTAGTTTAAAGGTTATACTATGTTTCCACGGAGCCCAATATTTTTGCTTCGTTCTCTTTTCATGATTCACAGCTCAATCACGACCGAATCAACGAATCGCCATATAAAATCTTGAGAGCGAAGCATTTTGTTTTGAGACGATTCAGTTTGAAACTACTTGCGAAGCATCAAAAATTTCTGACTTCCCTAATTTTTATCGCAAGTTTATCTGAACTAGCTGTATATAAATGTAAACAAAAAAAGTAAACCAATATTAAAAGTGCTGTGTGAATATTCGTTAATATAAAAACAAATAATTATATTATAATTTAATTAATTACAACACTAAAATTTAAACGAAAAAAAAAATTTTAGAACAGAAGTCAATGGGAAGCATGTAGTATATGTCGTAGAAACGGCATGCTTCGCAACCATGATTCAGAGAGCGAAGCAAGTGCTTCATTTTGGCATGTTAACATGCTATTAAGCTTTGCAAGCCGGTGCACATTGAAGTTCATGTAACGAGCGGCTAAAATTAGAAAAAGTTGCCGAAGGACAAGGAAACAACATTATAAATGAATGGCAAGCAGTACCTAATAGTCTATCGCATATAATCGTGCTTGATCTTCTATTGTTGTTATCAAACAGTAATTAAACAGCGCTCCACAGCGATAAAAAGGTGCAGTCCAAAGTTGATGAACTTTGAAATTTTCATGTTCTTTATATTTCGTTACACGAAATTTTTTATATGGCACTTTTTCCAAATTTTTTTTATGCAAGTCTCATCTATGACAATTGTCATTTACGAAAATATATAACAAAGTCAAATGATAAGATTGAATATGCAGTAAATTTGCAAGCCATTTTAAACTAGCGAATATATATGAGCTTCGAGCGTGTCTGCCCAAACAAATTATAAATATATCAATCTAATATTACGAAATAATAATATTCAGATATCTGACAACAAAATACCAGAAAATTATTCAAATAGGTGAACACGAAAACATTAATTTCGGACATTCTTTAAACTATGCGCGAAGCAATTTATTGGGAAGATTGCTAATATTTTGTGTTTTTTATTGAATAAAAACAATTTTACGGACTTTAATATTTAAAACAAAGTATAAATTCTTTATGACACCATTTGAGTTTTTTTTTCTAAATACTAGAACTTCAAAAAATTTCCGGAATTTTTTTTAAGTTAAAGATCTTAAAAAATGAAGCGCAATACCTTTACTTGATTTGAAAATGTGCAATTTTAATATCAATGCCATATTTTACATATTTTTTTAAGAGAAGTAGCACTTCAGGCCGTGCTACATTCTTTAGGAAAGAGATAGAGGAGAGAAAAGAAAGGTAATGAAAGCCGTTTAGCCATTTTACTTTGCCGGCGAATGTGCTGTTTAGAAGTACCGACAAAGGAGGTTGCGACAATATGTATATATGTTACTTTTTTTGATTTCCGCAGGGTTTGAACTCTGGTCAACGTGCTTACTGCCACGACTGCAGTAGCCTTCATTAATCTTTCCCCCATAAAAATAATATTTGCACTAAAAGGCGTTATTATGGAGATGATTAGTGCACATAAAATTTAAAAAATTTGCTAAATGTTTTTAGTGTAGTATGAATTATATTTGTTCTTATACTCTTGATTCTTAATAATATAAAAAAATGCCATCAGTAAAGTAAGTACAGATTTACAAAATGTCATTTTTCTCTTTTAAAGTTTCAGCGAGTCCCTATTCGATGAAAATATTCATGGCATCGATTTTTGTACACTTGGCTCTTAATTTTATATATTTTATTGTAGTTTTTTTCAGTTATATAATATATTTTATAAATCTCTTTGTAAGTTTGTTTGTTTATTTGTTTGTGCGTGCGTTAACCACAGTTAAACGAATGAACCGATTTAAGTGAAATTTGAAACATGGGTATATATTTATATTCATGGTTAAATAGGGTATTTATATTTTCAAACAGCAAACCAGAACTATTTACTATTTTTGATTGAGATCAAAATTTTAACTGCTTTTAATTGATTGATAATTGTTTTTCTATACGCAATCAGATGGCGCAGAAAGGATGAACTTTTTAGTTCATCCTGTCTATGTGAGGGACAAGCTGAGTGGCGTTGTGAGTAATATTAGACGTATTATTAGGAGTGACTGGGGCTTTAGCAGGCGTGCCACTCGGACCACATATGGCGGGCTGTTTGTTGGCTGTTCAACTTATGGTGCGCCTGTTTGGAAGGATATGGCCATGTCTGTCAGAGAGTAGCTATGCTCGCTTGCATGCCGGTCTGTAGAACAGTTTAAACGGATGCTCTTCAGGTCTTGCTGGGTGTTGCCGCCCTTAATTTGGAGGTAATATGTTGTGCTATTGCCTTTAAAGGCAAGCGGGGACTACCGCATCTAGCGCATGAATGACTTTCTGCTGATGACTTGGTGGATGTAGGAGAAAGGACGGTCAAGAGGCTCTTAGATAAGCGTCTTGTTTCTATGTGGAGGAGCAGGTGGGAGAACAGTAGTGCAGGTAGAGTGACGTATGAATTTATACGTGACCCTACTTTTGTGAGGGAACGCCCACACTTTAGTTTTGGCTTAAGTCTGGGCTTTTTACTGACCGGTCAAACTGTCTGAATGCATTCTTGCATCACAGGGCCTTGTCTGATTCTGCTGCCTGTAGGTGTGGGGCTAGTTGCGAGGATTGGAGGAACATACTGACTGAGTGTCCCATATTCGACGACATTAGGGACTTGAATAGTATGGGTGTTATCAGGTCTGGCGACAGCTGGAATTTTAGTAGCATTTTGGGGAATGTCGATGCATTGGATACTCTGCGTGAATTTGCCTTTTTTGAGGAGGTTGAGGTGTGTAGTTTGGTGGCTTTCTGTACGGTTGTTCGCAAACCTCGTGTTGCCGTATATCGATAACGTTGTCCGCTACGTATTGTTGTCCGTTACCATGGCTGATGTTGGTTGTTATTGTTTGTGTGTGCAAAACTTTTGCCAAAGTTGAATTCCCATGAAATTTCGCACAGAAATTCCATAAGTTTAGTAAAAAACTCGAGCTGTTTGATTATATTGCAACTAGTTAGTTTTTCAATATATTATCATACGCATCATTTAAATCCAGAGTTTTTTTTTATTATTATTTTTCAAATAATTAATTTTTAGAACAAATTGAATAAGTTTCAATATCGTTTATCTCGTTATTTATAAAAGCGAAACGGTTTTTATGTGACAGCTGAAACTGAAGTTTGTTGGTTTAATGCTAGTTAGTTTAGCCTCGCATATTTAAACCAGAAAAATATTATAAAGAAGAAAAGCCAAAAAAATGGCAAGGAATGGTTAGCAAATAAAACAAAGTATTAATACATATACATACATATATTTAAAACTAAGAATCAGGTAGCAACAGGTTTAGATTAGTATTTGAAATTAATAAGATTTATTGGATCGGCTTTTGTACTGTCCAACACTTTAGATTGTAAAAATCTTTTGAAAAGAAAACACAAATTTTCAATAAAAGAAATTTTTTAATTTTGTTGCTTAACAAAAATGAAGTTTTTTTGCTTAAACAATCGTTGCAATAACATTATGTTTGAAAGTTAAACAAGAAATGCATTTACATGTACGTATTTCCATGTGCCATGTTTATGCTTAAGAGAGTGAGCTAAGAAGTCATACTCACTGTATATCACAGACTCTCACAAAAAGTAATTGATATTGAGTTTCATCCAGGAATGTAAAATTGAAATTTTGAATTATTAATATTTGTTTGTACTTTATACAAATTAAGATTTACAGCATTGAAATATTGATTTAATATATGTTTTTTTTTTTCAATGTCGACTGATTTGCATTTTAGTGTAGTTTATTTAATTTGTTTACATATTCGGTATTACTTTAACAGAAAAGAGGTGTTAGCTATTATTATGCACTCAAAAATCGTTTATATCTTAAAAAAAATGGCATCGCTGGCGTAAAATTTCTATTCTAAACGAACTATTATACAATTTATAAGCTCAAATGGAAAACTTTTGCTATACGTTAAGAAGGGAAACACCAGTCCCAAAATGCATAACGTAATAATGGTGTATTTTTAAATCCAAGTAATCAAGACAATTTTGACTGAAATAGTATTTAATGCACTCAAAAATAATGGATTACTGAAGAAGATAAATAGATTTTCTGTAGTAAAATATTACATACATAGTTTTGCCAATGTTTTTAAAAGTTAAACTTTGAAGTAGATGTTAGCAGTTATTATGTTCCAAATTTATAAGAAATTTAGATCTTCACCCCGATCATTTACTTTATAAAAAGTATTAAAATATTGAAGAATTATGTATATATACAGTTGATAGTTTTGCTGGCTATGATTGAGAACACAAAGCACCATTTTTTAAAGATATTTCTATATGTCTGTTACCATTAAATTATTTTAAATAGAATTTTGTTGGGATGCAAACCATGGTATCTGAGAAAGAATTCTTTTTCGAAGAAAAAAAGTGGGAGATATTTAAAGAAACTTGAAAGCCCTTTTAAGCATTTAATTCACAACCAAGTAGTTGTACAGTTATTATTGGTTATTTTTTTTTTATAAATATTTACTTAAGAATTTACAATATATTGCCATAGTTTTACTGAATTTCCTAGGAGAAATGTAAATCTATTTCTGTAAAAACACATTCCCATATTTCTGTACATATTTTGATAAATTTATTTAAATTTTACGTTATAATTGAATTTAAACTTTGTAGTTTATATTTTTAAAATTGACATTTTTATAAAATTTAACAATAGAACAATAGGTTGTGAGTTGAACAATTTTATTATAATAAAATTTTGTATTGTTGTAATATTTTTACATTGTGATTAATGCAGACAATGTCGTGGACAGAGAAGCTAGTAAAAAGAAGCATTTTGATGTTTATTTATTAAAATGTGAAAAACTTCTTTGTTATGTTGCTTAAGATTTAATTATTAAAATTTTAAATGTTTTTTTTTTTTTGTGGAAAAGTTCGTATTTTTAAATTTTTGACAATGTTTTAAGTTATTTTACATATCAATTTACCTCTCAGATTAATAAGCAAAAAGTGATTTTTTTACTTTATTACTAACAAAAATCATTGAAAAAATTGCAATGGTATTTAGTTTTCCATCTTTGGTTGAACTGAAAAATGCAATTTGTAGTTTCTAAACAGAAATGCAATAAAACGAGTTTAGGTTCAAGCACTGATTGAAAAAAGAGAGTTTCAAAATATTAATAAGAGAACTTGCCAGTGTATTTAACGGAGAAATAAAGAGTTCATACTCAAAAAGATGTTATAAATTTCAAAAGCTATGATTTTATATAGTTTCATCAACGATTCAACAGTATGAAGAATTTTTGTACTTTAGTTCGAGTTGAAACGGCGAGAGGATCGGTAGTATGTTTTAAGTGTACCTAGCGTTAGGGACCGTATGTTTATTTATTATTCTTGGTTTTGTTATTTATTTTTTAATAAAAGAAAATAAACAATAAAACTTCTAATATCATTAAATGTTTAAATTAGAAAAAAAAAGAGTTCAAGCAATTATTTAATATTCTGCTGCTTAAATACAACTTTGGTAAAATTTTAAAGTAGAAAAGAAAAACAAATACAAAGCAAAGAAATTCGGTGGCAAACACTCTGTGCAACCACCATTCCTACAGGCAGCATAAACGCCATCATCATCATTGTAAACGTCATCTGATGTATATAACCAGCAGCAGTTTTAGTAGCATCATACATATTTGCAACAGTAGACAGGAAACGTATTTTAAAGTGCAACGGTGCATGAAAAAGTTCATTTGTTAAACGAAAAAAAAGTACATATAAAAAAGACAAATCAAAATAAAAACGTAACAGCAAATTAGAGTTTAATGCTTTAAAACGCGATTTAAAGAAAACATAAAAGCTAAATTGAAATAAACACATAAAAGTTATCTCAATTTCTCTTTTATTACATAAACAAATAAATAATTTTATTTTAACAAATAAAGGTGAGAGTTATTTTTTAACAACAAAATGTTTATTTTTTTATAATTAAAATAACTTTTTTTTGAATTTGAATCAATTTTTTTATATATTCACATATTATTTGTGTCTACTAGAGGCAAAAAATAAGTCAAGACCAACCAGAGTCACATACTTAAGAAAAAAAAAAAAACGTAAAACCAGTTTCTAAAACAAAAGCAATGAAGTTAAAATAGATATTGAAAAAAAAAGAAAAACGAAAGAAGTCGATAAAGAAGACTAAAACTCACGAAACAAATGAAATATGTACATATACAAACGAAATTAATAGTAATAATAATTTTAAAGTCCGTAAGGTTAAGAAATTGTTAATTTTAATTTGAAACAGGCCATAAACCTTCAAAATCTTATACAATCTTAAAATTTTCTAAGACTCCGAGAATTTCGCCACTTACCTTTATTCAAAAACTTCGAATTGTTAATAAAATTTAAAACTGATTTAACTTTAATTTAATCTACTAAAAAGAAGCAGGAAAAATTTGTGTATGTACGTTTTTTGCATTAAAATTGGTTGCAGCTTTTATTTTATTCTTTATTATTTACCTAAAACAAAAGGAAAAACCAAAAAAAAAAGAGAAATACAAGAACAATCCCCCTTAAGAAGAAATTGCTACCAACATTCATAGTTGCCAGATAGAACTGAAATAAAATCGTCATTATTTATTTTTAAGCAGATTTACAAAATAAAATTATTCAAGAAGCTATGTAATTTTCTTTGGTAATTTTTCGTTTTCCATTAATTTTCATTTTTCATTAATACGCAGAGAGATGGCACTGTAATGAAATGGCATTATTTTGAAAACTTTGTGAAATTTCGACAGTTTTAAAAAAAACTTTAATAAGTGTAAATAAAAAAATGCAAATTTCATCAAAGTAGCGGTTTCTGTTAGAACGAAAAATTTTAAAAACAAAAGCATAAAGCAACTTCGTTCGATTCGTTATTTTCATAAAAATGTAAAATTTTGAAACAGTTCCTTAACTCGGTTAGTTGAAATCATATAGGCTTTGCAAAACTAACGCTTGATTAGTTTAATAGTGGTATTTTTAAAGTGCCTTTTTTAACATGAATTTTGTTTGCTAAATCAATTTGGAATGAAACTTATTCAAATTATACAAGATTTAATTTTGAGCATCTAAAAGTAAGAGTTTTACGGGCTACATAACATGTGACACTTTTGTATTTAAACAACGTCAGTATCGCCGTTTAAATATACAGGTCTGTTCTACAAATCACTTTTTGACAAAGTGATTTAAAATCACGCAAAAGGTGTTCTGCGTACAAAATATACTGAAATCAAGTGATTTAAAACGGTTAGCAAAATGACTGCCAGTTTGAAATCACTTGCTCGTTTTTTCTAATTATTTCGCTTGGAATGTAATAATAATGACATTATAATGACATTATATATTTTTGCAAACAAATTAGATTTTATACACATAATAACGAAATTATTCATAAATTTTTAAAGACACTGCATATTTTATAAAAAATTGTCTTGCTTTATTTAGTAATGCTCGTGATTTTCTCTTTCTCGTTAGCGGTTAGCTGGTTTGTGTTTTTGAAGAATATTCTAGTGTTGCCAAATTGTCAGAGTATAAAATGTTATTTAAGATTTTACTTATTTATGTTAATGTTTCCAGCATTAAATTTATAATAAATTAAGTGCAAAATATAAAATAGTAGCAACTTCCTTAACTTTTTGCATTAATTTTCACATTTTCAATTTTAATTTCAATGCCAAATTTTAAGCCCTTCGATCAACTCCAATAAGTAAATGAAAGCGCATGTATTACAAACAAATAAAAATTCACTAATTTATTTTAGTTCTACACATTTTAACTTACTTGAATCACTAATAATATTTTAATTACAAATGTAAAAAAACACACAACACAAATTTAAAAAAATCTGTTTTCTCGTGTTTTCGAAAAATTAAATATCACCTGATTTGCAGAACAGCACCAAATCGTCTGCGTGATTTTAAAACCGTTCGTGATTTGAATTCACGTGATAATAAACTCAGTTATTATGTCGTTACAACTTGAGTGAACTTATCATAAAAGATTTTGGATATCTTCAGCTCAAAATTAGAGCTAAAAAAGACAGGATGGTAATGCTAAACTGTTTTGTGTAAAAAAAATATTTTTATAATGCCAAAACTTAGATGCAAAAACTGCGGTAATTTGATGTATTTTTTAGATACCCTTAAGAAATACTTTACAAAATGAGTCTTAAATTAGTTGGGAGCATCATTTCGTTTAGTGTACAAAATGATTACTTTTATAGCATCTGAAGAAAACAAAGGCAATATGCTGCTTATAGAATCGCGAATAGATCACTACTAGCCAAATAAATCGTCAGAATCAACAAAAACTCGCTGAATCTGGCAACTGAGCAAATGTTTTTATATTCAATACCAAAATCACTGCTTTTGTAATTAAGAAAATAAGGAAAAAAAACAATAAGAAACAGAAATATGTTTGTAGTTCTCGTTTTTAAATTTTAATAATTTATGCAATGTGATGAAATTAAGATCATCGATCGAATATACGTATGCAAAGTATGTATTAATGTGTCTACACACATCCTAGAGAAACGCTACCATACCACACTGTTTATGTTGTCATACCTAAAAAATTCTTTTGATTTATACAGTTTTAGTAACATGTTAAAAAATTAACGATTTTCAAATGCAGTTTTTTAATAATATTGATTAAAATTATTTAAATAATAAATATGTGACTGTAGGCTTGATGTTTCCTTTTTTCAAGGAAACAGTTTAGGATGATTTGAAAGTACTAATTTAATAACAACATTTTAGTTCATTTTTTGTTTTATGATTAAAAGTAGAAAAAAAAAAAACAATTCCTCACTATTTTAA
This sequence comes from Gymnosoma rotundatum, assembly GCA_916610165.2. Lineage (NCBI taxonomy): Eukaryota > Metazoa > Arthropoda > Insecta > Diptera > Tachinidae > Gymnosoma > Gymnosoma rotundatum. The sequence continues at coordinate 46,476,691 of OU744336.1, read as the reverse complement.
TACTGGCCAATAATACTTAATAATTTCTCTCCGTTGCAATTTCTATTAAAAGCAAAGAATATATTTATTCTCGAAAGTATACTGAAAAAAGGGAAAAGAGCATTACTGTGCACAATGCACCTTTTTTAAATTTTGTTGTACTTTTTTTTAAACTAAATTTTAATTTTAATATTTTTTTCAGTACACTTAAAGTCAACAAAAAGTTTCACGTTTTTATTGAGTTGTAAAAAATTTTGATGTGTAATGAAAAATTAGTTAATAATTTAACATTAAAATTTTCCTACAGTTTCTGTCAAACAAAGTTACTTCCAAAAACAAAACTTTGAGATAAAAACTTAATTATGAAAAAAGTTATTTAAGTTAGTTTCAATAAATTTTGTTTAGAAAAGTGAACTTGTGAATATGAATTTAATACACACAATTGTTTCTACGTTTGTTATTTTGTAACATTCCCGTGGAAGTGTAAAATGAAATTGGGAGAACAAACCTAGACGACTTTAGATAAAAGGTTTTACCAAATCAATAAAATATGGGTGAATTCATACGTTCTCTAGATTGCGTTAGTAGTATTTTTCCAAGAGGCCGCAGGAGAAATTTTATTTCGTCATCAAAATTGTAATCGTAGTTATAAATATTAAATGCAATATTATACTCGGAGACGCAAAAAACCAGTATGCGAAGTCCACCCGACTAGAAAAATTATCACTAAATTCGGATGTTCATTACGTCAAAGTAAAGCTTTGTATTTGGTGCAATGACAAGAATGTGATTTACTGTGAGCTTTAAAAGCAGGTGAAAATTTCCGAATACAATTAATTCGTTTGAAGAAGGCATTACACAAAATATATCAGAATATGGCAGAAGAGGCATGAGACTTGACAATGTTAAGCGAAGTGTTGCGAGTCTAATTCGGAAAATGAACTAGCTGAAATAGACTTACTTTTCAAACATGATGTCGATTTAAACATGATTTTTTTTTTCTTAAAAAAAAAAACACATAACAGTGCTATATTCGGCCATGCTGAATATTATGTATAACCACATGAATAACCACAAGAATCATAATGCAGATTTGAAATAACAATCGACATAAGTTATTCTTTCCTACTATAAAGTTTTTCTATCCAAAACAAAAAAAAAACTGTGACGATTTCCCACATAAATATCGTATATTGACGTTTGACGTTTTTCGTTTTATATCTTGACGATTATCTGGTATCACTCATATTATTCCATGCATTTTTATTATTGAAGTTAAAAATGGTGATATTATTACTTTACAGAAAGAATTAAGGTATTCAGCAATTTCTAAAATTTTCTTCGGGATGAACAGAATTTATTAGTTATTCTAAACCTAAGAAACATATAGTAGTTGTTCGAAATAAAAAATTATCCAACGCCTTAAAAATTTATACATTTCCTTTTGCTTCTAGTGTCAATGACCCTTTTTTCGGGTTAAAAATATACAATTTAAATATAAAACTTATCAGTTTGAAGATTTTCGTTCAAATATATATTTTTTATAACAATGTGGCACTACTTTGTAAAACTTTCTTGCTGGATTTATTAAAAGTAACCCTGGAGTTAATGTCGACGTCGTTGACGGCGTCAAATGTCAAAAAAAAAAGTTGAATCGTATGAAATTGTATGAGAACAGTTAATCTCAACGCGTTGCAACGCCGTAAAAGTTCAATCTGTTTCAACTTTTTCGGCTTTGAAACGCCGTCAACGACGTCGACATTATCTCCAGGGTAATTGCATAAACCCGATATATGAAATTAATTTTAAATAACAAGTAAATTAGTTAGTTTTAAATTTTGTCCCGGTAATTTTTAAACATTCCGCATATTTTTATTTACATAATTGTCTGACTAAGTAGATGATATTTACAATGTACAAAACCTAAGTAAATCTAGTAATCCAGAAAACACTTTAAAAAACAAAAGCTTATGTTTGCAGTTTTTCTTTCTTAATAAAGAATTTTTAAAAATTAATTTAAGCCAAATTACTTAATTTATTGTTGAAAAGAAGTTTGACTAATAATTTCAAATAATTAAAATAAAAAATTAATATCGGTGTAAATTGTCAGAGGAATGACTTTTGCTTGGGGTCTCTAAAAAGAAAAAACTCTCAATGTAAAATTAATCCTGAAGTTCAAAACAATTGTGATAAATATTGTGTTTCATATTGTACTGAATTAAATAAATAAAAAAGATTAGATTCTGTAAACTTGGTTATAAATAATTTAAGTCTTATCTGTTATTTTAAACCAAATTCTTCATTTAAAGCTAAACAAATTTAAAGTTATGTATTTTAGAAATATATAAATTGATTTTTTTCTGCCAACAATGTTTAAGTATAAACGTTACTAAAAGTTTAATTCAAAAACACGAAAAAAGCTATATTTTAAAGATACAATCAACATCTAATTTAATTCGAATACTAAATAGACTCACATTTAAAATTAAATAGACTATTATTTTATCTCAACAAACGAAACAAATCAAAAGGCTGATAATATAATCATATATTTAAAAATTTAGTATGTGAACGGAAAAACAAACATCGCTCAATCGACTTTGCTATGCATAAGAACTCATAATATCTATACTTTATCGGGTTCCGAGCTGAGAAATAAATCATATTTGTGCTTTGTATTCAGTCTGGTAATACTATGAAATTTATTTCATATTTTTTTATATTCAAGCTTTTTTTGTTTTAAACTTAACACCCTAAAATAAGGCTGCTTTTCATAATTCGCGTTTCAAACGGCTTAATTTATTTATTTAAATTACTAATTAAGTCAGTTTAAAGTAAATCGTAAAAAATTAAGACTAAATTTTAAATCTGATTTGCTCCAATTTTATGTCACATTGGCAAAATACACTGAAAGTTTTTTTTTGTTAACCTTTAAAAAAAATGTGTTTTTAGAACTCAATGTTAATTTTTTATATGTAAATGAAAAATATTCAACAAGGCCAAGCAATCACTTGTAACAGTTTTGCTCACATTTAAGTTTTAGATGGTTCTTAACCCAGCACAACTTTAAATAAAATTAAAACAGAAAATAAAATATTGCTAAAAGAGGAGAAATATTTTAGAAATAAACAAAAGTCAAAGATAAGACAACTATGCCGGCTCTTCTTCACTGATAGTGTACCTGTAAACATGTTTTAAGTTTGATGGGGGTCCTAAAGTAGGGCACTTTGGACATTTAAACTTTTTTTAAAGTTTTGTCATTATTTTAAATTTTATCAGTATTAATATTTTTCACCTTGACTACTAGCATGTAAAATTTCGTTGCACGTGCTAGTAGTAATTTCTAATTAGAGGGCGAAGTGGTGGCGGCAGCTAAAATTCGGCATAGAGTCGACAACTTTTAAGTTAACCATTGTTAACAAGAATGAAAAACAAGTAAGAGTGCTATATTTTGCTATGGCGAATCTAATATACCCTTCACCATTTATGTAAATTTAGTTTAGTGAAGTAATGCCAATCAAAAAAGCAAAAGCAGAGAATTATAAAATAAAAAAAATTTTGGTACTTCATGTATATAATTTTACATAAAAATGAACAAGGCACTAATGGCTTTAGCATTTTTTTTTTAAATTTTAGTATTGCCTTAAAGATCTCTTCAAAAGCTTTAAAATATTGGTATTTAGAAAAATTTGAAAATTTCAGTGCCCCGTAACTCGGAAAATATGGATGAGCATAAATTTTTTTTACTTGATGTGTTTTTATTAATTTTAATTCTCTATCGCCCCGAAAATAATTTTTTTTATTGGAGTTTCTTTATTGTTCAATATGACATGAAAAAATTAGAGTAGGCGTGGTGTTTTGCCTGCTGCCTTTAAGGACATGGACCTTCGGTTTGACCGTTCGTGAGTTATAAAGTCATAACACACTTGCAACAATTTATATATATATATATATATATATATATATATATATAGATTGTATGTAGTTTTTATGCAATTAAATAATAAAGGAAAAATATAAGCTGTAAAAGCAGCTGAGAAAAGAAAGCGACATAAGATGCGAAGAATGCTGATGAAGGACGTACCGATCCAGAAAATGCAGCATTACATTCTGCTGGTGTCAAATTTTTCCTATTTTCTTTGGAAAACGTCCGTATACATTTGCAAATAATTTTTCTCTTAAAAAGGGAAAACACAGTTTAGAAAGTAAAATGGAATTGTACTTAAGCCAAAATTAATTTAATTAATTTATTATAATATGAAAACAGTATATCCCACCTGTTCAACTAAAGGGCATCAACTCAAAATATTCAATTTTTCACTTTTTGTTAAAAAACGATATATATTGATCAACTCTAACCACTGTAAAATTTACCCATTCTTTTGACTACTCTTTCTTAAAAAAAAACGTTATGTCGCTCACCATGTCATCCGAGTACTTACTTATGTATCAACAAAACAGATATATTTTTAGTTGTACTTACATGTTTTAACAAAACAATAAAAAATGGAGTGTTATATTAAAGTTAACAAATTATTTTTACGAGGCCATATTTTTTTTATTATATTTCTTTAATATTATCATAAACAATATTTTGTCTCTACTGAAAAATTTAAAATTTTGAGTTGAAGCCCTTTAGTTGAACAGGTGCAATATAATTTAACAAAAAATTAAATAGAAATTTTTCTCATGATAAAATTGTTTCTCAAAGTTATTTATATGTGTGCTAGCGAAATATTAAGATTTATAAAGGAAGTGCTCAATTTATTGCTGGGAAATGAATTACTATTGATTTTTTTATGTGAAACATCACTGTTTATGTTGAATAAAAAAAAAAAAAAAGCTAAACCGATAAGAAAAAACTATGTATTAAATTACGCTGTCAAGCTTAGATTGTATTAAAAGAGAGACAGACCTACTTTTAAAAATGTAAAGCAATGAGAAACACCAACATTATAAAAAAAATAAATATGTATGACTAATTATGAAATTAAAAACATATGTTTTTTAAGATTACAAAAAAAACAATATAACAGTAATAGATATTTTAACATAAGATCAAATTTACAATAAATATTTGTTTTCTCTTTATCTTTCCAGCGCAATAAAATTTATACAACTTCTGTGAAGTTGTTTATTTTTTTGTTTTCGTGTGATAAAAGGAAGGGATTCAACTTGATCTTTATAGATTTATTTGTTTTTTAACAAAAGAGTAACAAACAAACAAACACGGAAGATGGCGTTATTTGGTATGGTTTCTGCCGTATCCGGCTTTGTTAAAATTCGATATTTATTGGACAGAGCTGTTATAGATAATATGGTATTTCGCTGCCATTATAGAATAACAACAGCCATATTGTTTGTGTGCTGTATTATAGTAACAGCCAACAACTTAATTGGTAAGTACTGCATAAAAAATAAATAAACAAATAAATGCATTTGGTATTGTAATGTTAATTAATTCATAAAATAACACGAGTTCTTAAACAAGTGTTAACAACATACAAAAAGACCAAAATACAAAACGTTTCTATAAAATAAAGCGCGGTTACATCAGCTGTAAATAGCTTTCACCATAAATTGTTAATAAAGTATTATTAACGAATTAACACTTAAGGAAAAAAAACATATTCGTTTACGAACCAGAAAAGATATGAACTACGTAAAAAAATTAGTAAAAATTTGACTTACAAATGCATTGTACATGAGTATTTTACATTTTTATTTTCTGCATAAATAAACATTGTTATGTAAATTTAAGTTCTCGGGCTTTGTTCAAAGTATCTATTTCGATTTGTAAATTTTGACAAATTTTTCGAGCGAAATTAATAAAGTTGCTAAACGTTTTAACAAATTTAAACAGAGTACTGAGCTTTACAGAAAATTGTTCTTGTGGCTATAACGATTTTTGCCCTTCACCGTCTTATGTACCCGCTTGAATAATTCCAGCATAGATTTGAGAGCGTCTGCATCGGTTTCCTGGTATAAATCTTACATTTTGGATGTAAAAGCAAATTGTTCAGCCAATTGCACTGAAGCAACGACACAGAGAAACAAAAATTTCTTTTCAATAACTTAGTTGGTAAAATTCATAACTTGTTGATTGAATTAACACCTTAATTAAAATAAAAGAACAAATTTGCAAATATTTATTTACAATAGAACTGGAAATAAATTGTAAATATTATATTGGATAAAATTCAATAAAATATATTAATGGTCAAAAAAGTCAATAAAATATTTAAAAAACAGAAAATATAAAAATTTAGTACTCGGAATCTTTTTTAAGTTAATTTACTTTAATCGTGCTTTGATTGAAATTAACAAAAAAAAATTTAATTAACTTTATTAATTTTAATAATTTTGCCGTTCAAAGAGTAATTTGGTAATATTTTATTTTCTAGTTACATGTCACATTTTATTGGCAGTTTTTTTTTAACGAAAAATATATGTATATGAATAATCCCTTCAAAACTAATATTTCATTGCACTGTAATTTGAATCTACCTGTAATAACAAATAAAACATTCATCACGTTACACTTAATAGTTTTCGAACAAAAACACATTGTTTTTTTAACGGTTTTTGGTGAAACCACAAATTCATTTTGGTGTCGTATACTTTATACACTTGGCCAGATAAATTTAAAAATAAAAACCACAAAGCTGCCAGCAGCATGAAATTCGGAGTATTCAATAAAATTTCCACGAATTTACTTATGAATCATGGTCATAAAATTTTAGATTTTTGTGTTGCTACTATTTTTTTTTTTATTTTGTACGTAGTTAGGACAGTCACGCGGCCAGACAGACAAATAATTATTATTGTTTTAGTTCCATGTGAAAGGAAAGTGTTTTTCTAATCATAATTATTGGGAAAAATATAATTGGTCAAAAAGCCAAAAAAAAAAAAAAAAACAATGACTATTTATAGTTACTAAAAAGAGCATGTTGAGATTTTCATGTTTTCAAAATTTATGAATGATTTTTTAATTTCATTCAGGAAAACCCGTAAATGTTGCTAAACATTTTTTTTATTTTGTTGCAGAAAACATGTTGATTGTGGTTAAAAATTATCAATAGGTTTAATAAAAGCACGTGAATGTAAATAAAAAATTGTTTTAAAATAATATTATTGAGTGGAATATATGTATTATTTTACAGTTGTTTGTTTTAAAAAATGTATTCGCATATTTACAATTTTTTTTTTATTTTCCTTTTATTTATAAAAAAAATTCAAAACTAAATTTGTTGCTGCAAACACATTATTATCAGTTTAAAAACAGATTTCTTTGCATTATGCGTAGCTTGAAAATAATTTATTGTGTGTGTGTTCTTCTCCAGTACAAAAGGTCTCAGTGTAACTTAACTTTTATCAATCGACAAAAGCAGTTTTCATGTGGGACACAAGTGTATGAGAGTAAGTCAATGAAGTGTTTACTTAAACACAAAAACATATTTTTTGTGTTGTGTGATTTCAATTTTTCAGCTATGGCTTATTTACTTCTAGATTGTCACAACTCAAAAAAATTCTTTTTGAGATAATCGCAGTTTAAGTTTTTGACTCGTTCTCACCATCGAGATAAATATCAGATTGCTTAAGTTCCCTCTACAATTAGTAAAATGATTCATGAATAAAAAATTTATTTAAGGAATCTTTCATCAATTATATTTACATTAAAAGGGAGATCTTGGAAAAACTATGTGGAATGTTTGAATTATGACATTATCGCTGTTAAAATATATCCGATACTGTGTCTCAATCTAAAATGTGTCGTTTTTTGTGAAAAGAAAAGCGGAGTTTTACTTAATAAAATTTTTCATCAACACAGTCATAATCAAAAAATAATGTATTTTTATGCAAAAAGTCGATACATTTAAAAAAGATCAACTTTTATATATACAGTCACAAAACGAAATGTGACGATGTTTTAGAAAGCGATATGATTTTTAGTTATGAAGTTTACTCCACAACTCAAATGTGTCGTTCTTATTGACAGACAAAGTTTATAAACATGAAGTAATATAACGAGTTATTCTCTTAAAACGTGCAAAGTACAAAAGACATAAAGATGAAACGGGTATGCAATATAAAGCATTCCAAAATTTGAAGTTTTGAGTTATGACTTTATGAGTTACTCGTATGACTTCCTTTTGACTTAATACTAAAATTTTTGAACCCTCGATAAAGAGGGATTTCAAAATATCCTGTAGGTAGGCTTTCCTGGGACAGAAGGCATTGCGCTTTTTGGACAGTTAGTGCTAAAAAGGAGTTGACATTTTGAATTACATTTAAATCACGGTTATTTTTACTTTATGTAAACTAAATTCAAGCGTGCTGAACTCCTGGTTGAAAAACTTAAATACACTGACGCAAATTATTGCAGGTACAAGCTTGTTCTGACGGCCATTTATCACACTAAGCTCTTCAGTGAATTTGTTTCTTTTTTGCTTTCGTTGGTGAATTTAAATTTAACATTTTGAATATTTTTTACGAAATAAATGAAATTCCTTATTGTAAAGTTACACTTTCTTATTGTTTCGTTAAACTTAGCTGTTTTTTTTTCATAAGTTTGGTTCAAATAATAATTATCGTTATGAAAAGATATTGCACATCTTTTTATATGTACGTGCATTTGAACAGAGCAACATGGTTTTCTAGAAGACTTAAGTGAGTTCACTCAAATGTTTGAATTAAAGTCACAAGCATTTGTAAGAAATAGATGCGTGTGAAAAAATTACAAAATTACAAAATTTGATTCAAACATTTGAGTGTTTGTCACCCGTTAAAACGTTTCAAAGTACACAAAAGTAAAAAATTATTGTAGAAAATAATGCTATAGAGCTTAACTTTATACCAATTTAAATGTTTAAAATATCAATTTTCAATTATCCATATCAAACGAAACTATTTGTAATATCTGCATCTAGTTAAACTTTTTTAAAAACTACAAAATAATTTGAACACACCCAAATTTTGTTTTCTTTCTCATGACTTATCAATACTGCATCAGTTTTATTGCCAGTTTACTTACAATTTTTTTTATTTATTAAACTTTGTTAGTAACAATGGTGAATGAATAATAAAAAGAAGAATGCAAGTCCGGAATCGTACAAATCTAGCAATAAATTTAAGGCCGGTTAAAAGTATGGATAATGAAACTTTCTTTAAAGTGCATTATGCAGAAAAAACAAAAAAAAAGCAAAACTGAAAAGTAAAGAAAGACAACAAAGGTACTTCTAACAAACAACCAGAAAGTTTTATTTTTAATAGCCAATCATGCCACTCAACAAATATACAAACACATATATAAATTTCAAGCTAACAAGTACAAATTCAGGTACTTTCAAACATAAAATCCTTCATTACAAAATAAATATTGAGCACTTGAGTGCATCTTTAATGAAAGCAGAACACACCCGCATTTCAAACATAAGGCAAAAAACAAAATATTAAACAAAAATTTCCATTATTTTCCGTTCTTTGTTTCTTTTTTTTTTTCTTTTTTTTTTTGTTTTGCCTCTCAATATTATTTTATTTAAGACACTTCAAAACTTATTGTATCTATTTAAAAAAAGTGCATTCATGCTTAAATATGAACGTAATACATGTAAGAACTCATGTTGTTTGGTTTGAATGACGTTGATTTACATTTGAACAAGGTTTTTCTTTGTATTTACACACAAGATATTGTTGGGCTAGATAAGATATACTTATGAGCTACATAGAATACAGACAATTGTTTTTTTTAATTAGTATTTTTGCCAGAAAGTCAATGTAAAAATTTATGCAAATAAATGTATCTACGTATTTATTCGTATGTAGTTTGATAACAAAGTTATAATTCAAACCGTAATTCCACTAGTTTTTTTTTCTTACTATTCAATTTGTTTTAAAGTAACCTACACCATTTTTAAACATTGTAGTTTTCACTTAATTCGTAAACTTATTAAAAGGGGGTATCGTTCTACCGCTCTTATTCCGTAAGTTTTCTGGCTGACTATGCCTAGCACTGCATCTTCTTAGTAATCCTCATAAAATTGGCGAACTATGATTTGTTATTCTCCAACTTAAAGACAATTGATATTTGTGTGGGGGGTACCTATGTGCAATTACTATACCTTCAGGCTGTTGCTTGAAAAGTACTGTGTTTCAGAGTAACTTTTATCAAATTATGAGAATCTCTTGATTACTTCATATGTAGGAAACCCGGCTGCCCTTCCTATATTAACAGGCAGGCCCTTAAGGCACTTTGTTCTCAGAATAACCAGCATTTATTTACAGGAGTCTCAATTATTAATTACTTAATATGAGGAGTACCCGTGTTGCCACTGTGTTAGTGCAAGCATATGATAATTATTAATAATTTTCCCGTCTCCGCTGTTCTCTTTGGAAATGCACCTAATTCTTCAGACAACATAAAATTTTTGAAGTCTTATTACTATACCTTCCCACATACCCTTTTCCACGTTCATATTTTTCTAGCTTTACCTTTACTTTATGTAAACTACTAATCACGCCTACCCACCTTATTCTCGTAGTTACAAACATTAAATTAAAAGAACCCTGTTATTGGAGTTCTCCGGGTATACGATATACAGGCATGTCACAGAACTCAATTCCGATTGAAAGTGGTTTCAATTCCGCGAATTGGTTCTTTAGAAAACAAAAATATTTTTCGGAATGAAACCACTTTTGAATTTCAAAGTGGAATTTATTTTCTTTGAAATTGTTTTTATTTGCGGTTTTTAAATTTACTTTTATTATGTGTCCTTATTTAGATTAGCCCTGTTGTTTACCTTGGTGTGTGCGCAATATTGCAACATTTTAATAAAAAGGACGAGATTAGGCATTTTTAGAAATAAACAAAATCGATTGGAATCTGAAGAAGGTAAAACAAAATCGATCGGAATTGTTAATACAGAATTTAAACCATTCCGATAGGATATGGGACATGCCTGATAATTTTTAAGTGTGTAGGTACCATACTTTACGCTCCTTTTCTGTCACTTTAATGTGATATAATTTAATTTAATGAGATATATTATAATTAATAACCACTTTTCATGAGGGGTACCCGTCTATCCCACCAGTCTTTTGTTTTAAAAATCGCTTTATAAAGTACAAACCAGCAAATTTAAAAACAAATGCAGATTCCTTTTTATGTATATAAGTATGCTTGAAGGTATATCTCTATCCTAACAAACTTTTATGCTCGTGTACGATAGATAAAATATACAATTTATGTGACAGATGAGCAAAATGTTTATGCAAATCACATAAAATATAAACAATTAGATTGTTCTCATTTTTTTAACTAAATAATCTGTCTAATTTAAATTTTGCCTTTTCTTTTTTAATAAAAAGGTGATCCCATTGCATGCATTACTGATAACTCCATACCCATGCATGTGATCAATAACTTCTGCTGGATAACATACACTTTCACTATACCGGGACAGCGGCACAGGCATATTGGTACCGACGTAGCCAGTCATGGTTTGGGCAATGAGTATGGACAAGAAAAAAGATATCACAGCTATTATCAGTGGGTACCTTTTGTGCTATTCTTCCAGGTAAGCAAAAACTCATAGTAAATTTCATATAATTTTGAATTAATCATTGAAATTTTATTTAAGGGACTTTTGTTTTATATACCCCATTGGATGTGGAAAAATCTAGAAGATGGCAAAATGCGCATGATCACCGATGGCCTGCGTGGCATGGTCATCATACCCGAAGATTATCGCAAAGATCGTCAACATCGTATTATTAAATATTTGATGGAGAGTTTAAACTCTCATGCTGGTTACTCGTTTTCGTATTATGTGTGTGAGGCTCTAAATTTCGTTAATGTTATTGGCAATATTTTTTTGGTGGATAGATTTTTGGGTGGTGCTTTCATGACCTACGGTACTGATGTCATTAAATTCTCCAATATGAATCAGGAGACACGTTTTGACCCCATGATTGAAATATTTCCCCGATTAACAAAATGTACATTCCACAAATTTGGTCCAGGCGGTTCACCACAGAGACACGATACATTGTGTGTGTTGGCCTTAAATATTTTGAATGAGAAAATTTACATATTCTTGTGGTGAGTACATTCTTTTATTTTAATTATTTTTATTACAGGGAATGAAGATAAAGATTTAAATCTTTTTTGAAACTTTTTACAAAAGTAAAATAGAGCACCTATCCTATTGTAATTTTCCATGTTAATATAACTTGCAATACAAAATTATGTGTAACTAAAAAAATAATATCAAAATTTGCTCTTCAGGTTTTATGTTTTAATGTCAAACATAAAAGTTATTAATAAGATGGACTAATTAGTTGACATTTTCATCAGCATTGAATGATAAATAATGCTAATGATTTTTAAGCATTACCATGATTTTCACAAATGATAATGCTTTTTTATAAAAAGGTTTCATTTCTTTCATTTGTTACAAAGCAAAGTCATTATGATTGACTAATGATTAAGTCGTTTCAAGGCATTACCAAACAGGAACGTCACTTCTTTGTACACTGAATAAACACCATAGAGCATTATTTTATGGCATTTTTGTTATAAAAATATGACAATATAGAAACATATGTTTCTTTTTGTGAAAGCAACAAGATCTGCTATCTGGGGTGTTAGGTGACTTAAATCTCAGACATCAAGTTTTACACGTATCTCTCTTAAAATTGATAAATTAAATTTCAATAATAATGAAAAATGCCAAGATGAATTGTAAAGCTCCTTGTTTTTGAAAATTTTCAAATTTTGTTCAACCTCTTATAGTTACATTGAGCAATATTAAGACATAATAATTTTAAATACATAAATCATTTAGTGAGGTTAGAAAAGTCGATAGGAAAATTTTCATCAAATTTGATCAATTCACAATCTATGGCATATTGTATGTGGTAACTTAAAAAAAAAAAAATGGTTGTGAGCAAGTTTAAAAAATAAAAAATATAAAATTTGTATTAAAATATTAATAACGACGGGAATACATTTTTATCCAAATAAATTCCTCTTATGACATTCAGTAAGCATATGAAAAAATATTGTAACTATTCTCATAAATATTTATATATAAATCACCAGAAACATTTGTACAACTATTGTGCAAACCTACTTATTATGAGTAGTACGCTTACAACAATTTGTGAATTGTACAAATATATTATATTTCGTCTATCGAACCTTATTTTCTAGTACTAATTAATGAAACTAATTGTTTGAAAATGTTTGGTGTTTTATAGAAGGCAGCCTTTTAGAAAGTACATTTTCAAAACGAGAACGACATTTATTTTTTTATAAAAAATTAAAGAAATATTAAAAAAGGAGAAAACAAATACTGCCTTCATCCGCTTTTAATGCTTCTAGTCAATTTGTTTTTAGATTTTTCCTTCTGGCACTGCAAGATTAAATGATTTAGTCTCTTTTTTGACATATGCCTAAATTAGTTATGTAATTTACTTTATTCGTGATTGATTCCTTCAAAAATAAATATTTCCGAATAATAAATTTTCATATTGATAAATTAGTTATGTTTAAATCATTTAATTTTCATAAAAAACACTGTGTTTTTTTTATTTCACTAAAATGTTGTATCAAATACGGGGAGTTTGTGAGATGCATTTGTATGTAGTGTTTTAGAGTTTTTCAGTTTATATCCTATTTTATAGAAAAAGAAATTCTTGTTACTTTTGCTTAACTAGAGCAAATCCATTATTTGAAGTTTTTTTTTATTTATTTTTAAAATATGTGTGTATTTTTATTGCCGGTACTAGCTACTCCCCAATGAGTATAATCGTGCCATGACCACTCTTCCAAGCAAATTTTTTATTTGATTAATATGAAAGTTATAACAGATTTCCTTTTACCTATTGGACCTTATAAATCAGGGCCTATTTATCTTTTAATATTCTTAAAACTGCTTTTTGTTAAAATATATTGCGCGCATTTTCCCTCTCCCAACTTACCCCTTCTGTTCCTTATTTCTTAAAATACTCATACCCTCTTGAAACTTCCAAATAAATATCTATCTCTGTTTAAATTTTTTTAAGACCGATGCAGCCGTAAATGTCCATTTTAGTCACGAACGCTTCAAACGAACTCCGCAAACTTTAGATAAACCACTAAAACGACCATACGAACAAAACCTAAAAATTTTATTGAATTCGGTTTGACCGTTCGTGAGTTATTAAGTCACAATACACTTGCACCAATTTAATATAATTTAAAAAATTTTTAATTTTTTTCGACTGGCCAAAAAAAGTTTTATTTACTATTTCTTGTGTATCTGTACAATAGTTGCAGATTCAAATATACATAATAGAACATCATTTCAAAATATGGTAGCAAAATTGTTTTACTGCGCTAATTAATTCCTAAGGGTAATTGTCAAATTAAGTAGAATAACTTTTGTAGAAAGTCTTATTTTTATGCAAGTAGGATCGAATATTTAGGAATCCTTTTTTGAAATCTCGATTCATCAATATTAAGGATTTTTCCTAAAATTTAATTTGTTAATCTTTTTTTTATTTTTTGTTTTAGAATTTTAAGGCAATTACAAAAAACCTGTTTTGGTTGTCAAAGCTTGTTTGAGCTGACTATAATATATTCGTGTGAAATGTTTCTTATTGCATACAATTTTTAGGAAACATTGTCCACTTTTATTGCCGTTAAAAACATTGCACTCTTGAAAAGCTTTCGACAAGTAGTTTTCCTTTCGATTTTAATCAACCTTATTGTAGAAGTTTTCAATTAAATAATTTAAAAACTATATATACATATTTACATTTATGTACTAATGTGTACTCCGTAAAATATCCCTTAAAAATATTTTCGAATTTGTTATTAATATTTAATCAAAAAATACATATTCATAAAAATGCTTTTTACAATTTTCGTACAATATAAAGAAAACGAAAGGAACCATTGAATTGAAAGTACTAAAGATAATTTTGAAAATTCTTTACAAAGATACAAAAGACCTGTTTAAAACATTTTAGATTAACAATTCTCAGTAGAAGTTTTTTGTGAAATAAGAAACAAATCATTTAAAATGCATTATTAATTTTGAAAAAAAAATAATGAAAAAGTAATTTACTTCTTCTAATGAATTAATATTTTCTATTAATTTCTGATATTGAAAAAATTAAGTGACAATTTTTCTTCAAATTTTTGTGTTTTATGTGAATTTAATTTGACAACTACTTACGTATATATCCAAGTATCTATTTTATTCTATTAATTTTAAGTTTGTTGGAATTTTCAAAATTATGTTTTGCCAAACAAGCTTGCAAGCTATCTAAAAAATTATAAAAATAACTAAAAAAAGATTGCTTTTCATAAAAAATTTTAGGAAGAGTTGTTTGCTTTTAATAAGTAACATTACTTATTTTCTGATGTTTTAAAAAAAGTTGGTTAAGAATAAAAGCAGAATATATGTTTATTTCTTTCACTTTAAAAAAAGAAATTTAAAAAATTATTTAAAATTTTTTAATAAAAATTTATATTTTTTTTATGTAACAAATATTTTTTTGTATATTTTTTCTAGGTTCTGGTTTATCATCTTATCTATAATTTCCGGCGCTTCTTTAATTTATTCCTTAATGATAGTAACAATGCCCACAACACGTGAAACAATTATCAAACGTTCTTATCGGTCCGGAAGAAGCAAGGAAATCGCCAGTTTGATCCGACGTTTAGATGTACGATAAAATTTTATTGATTTTTTTATTAAATAATATATTAGCTTTTAATTATTTTGCTTCTGCTTCATATTTAATTATAAAGCAATTAGTTACTTGCCTAAAAATATCTTTTTAACTTCTTTTAATTAATTTTTTTATTATTTTGCCAGGTTGGAGACTTTTTACTGCTGCACCTCTTGGGTCAAAATGTCAATACAAAGTCCTATCATGAAATGGTTCAAGAATTATGCAATCTCTTAGGAAGCTCAAGGACTCCATCGGCTCCTTCAACATTGGAAATGAATCCCATGAATCCTATATATCCTCAAGTAGTAGATTCATTTGGAAAAGAAGTATTTGGCAAAGAAACCGAAACATAAATATTTTTAATAATTTGAGAAAGTTATAAGCAAATTATTCTAAAAAAAAACCGATGCAATTTTTGAGCAAAAAGAGCAAGCATGTGAGGAAGAGTAAGAGATAGAGAGAAAGACGGAGAAGTAGAGTGGAAGAGCGATATAAGCAACAAATGATTTCTCATTTATTTTAAAAGTAATTTAATAAAACCAACGTTAAAAAAAAGAATTATTATTACATATTTATGTTTTATAACTTTCACTTTAACTAAATAGACAGACTCATTAAATAATGTTGTGTCAAAAATTCTTTATATATGCTTAAATATTAAAATAAATATTTTGTGTTAACTTTTTTAAGTTAAAATCTAAAATTTAGAAATAATGTATAAAAATTCTAAGTCTGTCTGTCTTTCAGTGTTAAAATTTAAAATTTCTTCATTTGTAATCCGTGCAATTGTGTGTTTGTATAAAACCGTTAAATGAGTGACAAAACAATATTAACTAAACTATTAATTAAACTTGACCACCATTTACAATATTAACAATAATATAAGATTATTTTCATAATTACTGCAAAAACGCCATCACTACGATTAAGTGTCTTTTTTCATAGTAATTAAATCGAGTAAATTTTTTAATATTTTAAAATTATATATTATAATTACAAACAGATAGTTTTTTTTTAATATTCAATTTATTTTAATCCTAAAGCAAAATTTATATACTTTTTTTAATCATAAATATAAAAAATAATTAAATTTTAAATTTATATGAAAAAACTAAATAAAAACAAAAATTTTTAGTTCTAAAAATTAGTTAAGCAACATTTTCCTTTATTTTTATAAATTTTAGAAATTTGTGTATAAACAAAAAAAAATATTGTGATTATAAAGAAAACAAGCTCTTTAAATAAATATTTTACTTTTACAAAATTATTTTTTTTAATCTTTTACTTACCTATTACCCCAGTCAATTTTTGAAACGACTGTCATTTGTAGTTCCAAAGTTTGATCTTGTGTTAAAGTGGCTCCCAACAATTCACGCCTACTTTCCAAAATCGATAGCATAACTTTACGTAGTGTATGAAATTTATAAGTTTCTCGATCCTAAAAAGATGTTAACAAAATATAATTAGAAATTTTTCTTTTAAATGTTGGAAAATAAGATTTACAAACCACAAATAGTTTCTTCCATATTTCAGACCATTCTCGTAAGACTTGTGTACATTCAGCTACAACTGGATCTATTTTTGTTAAGTCTTTAATGTGTATATAAGTTTTGGGAAATATTCCCACAGCTCGTGATTTTCGTGGACACGTGCCACGAAACCATTTTGGACATTCTTCTAAGATTTCAACAGAATCGCCAACATCTAAAGGAAGACCAAAACGAACATCACCATGCCAATTGTGAATGGCTATAAAAAGAGAAAACAAAAAATTGACGGAAAAAATGTAATTAAAATATTGTTAAAAACAAAAAAAAAAAATAATAATAATAATAATAATTAAATCTTAAAATATTTCTATTTAGAAAGCTTTTTAAATATAAATATAATTTTTTTTGACCTTTATTATTAATTTTATTTTACAATTTTTAAGCACTTGGTCAGTTTTATTTATTGTTATTTATTACTATATAAATAAAACACCAACACCCCACCCTAAACTAAATGCGGTCAGTTCTTTCACTTTTCCCGTACCTCCTATTATAAATTTGTTGCCTTTTTTACTGACTGCGGAAAATGAAACAGGTTCAGGGAAAAAAGGTAGGTTTTATGAAAGAAAAATAAAACGATGATGCCACTTTTAATTTTTTGATTGTTTTGAATTCATAATTGGAGAAATATATTTTCCACAAAAATTTTTTCCGTGGGAATATTCATGATTGAAAATGTGTTTGTTATAGCTGCCTACACCATTGTGCCGATCTTTCTTGAATTTTTACTGTTTATCATCAGATGCGCGGTTGGTATAATAGGGTACTTGTCAGAGAACTGCAAGAGTGTCTGTTTTTAATACTCTAAGTATACTCATCTTAAATGCGGTTGCGGTGTGATCGCCACCGCATTTCTTAAGTGCGAGTATTTACTATACCCATTCCATTTGAGTATAAGTGTCTACCATACTCAAGTAAATGTTTGCGATGCTGGCTTTACTTTATTCGTACTCATACTCACAACAAACACCAAGAGAGAGATTTTAACGTGTGTAGTGAGAGGAAAACAGAGTTATCAGATCATAATTATTAAATCAAACACAATATCAAAAGTCGCCAATGTCTAAATTAGCTAACATACATACTTCTTTGAAATTATGAAAGTTTATTTAATATATAATAGAAAATAAATTTAATAGAACCCGTAAAATTCGCCATATTTTCATTTATTAAAAACACAACAAAAGTTTACTAATAACTCAAGAATAGTTCATTGTTTATTATATTACGTTTTTGTTAGGGTTTTTTTTAAGTCACACAGGAGAGAAATTTAAAAATTCTATTCGTTAAGCAAATAGAATTTTAAAATTAATAAATAGGTATGGAAGCAATAATTATATTTAACAAAATAAAATATGTAAACTAAAAACTTTATTTTATTCATTCAGCGTATATACAGTTTTGTTAAAACTAAAAAATTTAAGTAATTTTCCTTTTATTCACGGATTCATTTTATAATTTTGTTTTCCTAAATACCGTTAGTAGCACGTTTATGACAACAAGGCGCATAAACTGAAAATATTTCTTCATAAAAAAACAGCAACAAAATAAGTATACCTGCTTCAAATAGTGTACAAAAGCTGTGCCTTTAAGCGGGTTTTATTGCATTTTATTCATTAAATATGTGTTGTTGTCTGTTTTTCTGTTTTTAATGTTTAAGCAATAGATTTGATCAAATTTTGTTATTTTTTATTGTTTATAAATAGATCTGCATACAATGCAGTATTTCATAAAACGGCAGTAAAAAACTTTAATAGGGTAAAAATGTGGCAACGTTGCTTACAAATAAAGAGAATTAAAAAATTCTCGCGTACGAGTATAAAAATACTTAAAATTCTGATTGCGATATTTTTGATACTCGTTTTTACAAGAATGGGTAAAATAAACACCGCAACTTTTTATTGCGGTGTTTAAAATACTCGAGTATGAAAAGTATAGAGTATGTATAGAGTAAGTATGCGGTGTACTCATGAGTTGCGGTGTACTCGTGCAGTTCTCTGGTACTTGTTTCATATTTCACATGGCCGTGGTACTTCAAAGCAAAAATTTATCTTCGTTGTATTTGGTAACTATAATAGGTAGCAGCTTGAAATTTTCTTGAAATAAATCTCCTGTTAATATGCATAATGTAGACAAAAACTGGCAGCATTAGAATGGGCGTGATACTTTCCATAGAAAGTAAAACAATTATTAAAGTGTAGCCAGAGAGCTATAATAGGTTGACTCTTGAAATTTAGCACCATCATCCCCCATATTAATATACATAGATTAGCGAAGCAAAGAGCGGATTTGAATAGTGGTCGTGGTACCCTCTATACAAAGTTAATATTTGTTATCGTGTACCTAGAAAACTACAACAGGTAGAGTCTTCAATATTTGCACAAGTAACTCAGGTACTAGTTTTTAACGTCTGGCGAAACACAGACTAGATTGGAACAGTGGGCGTGGTACCTCCCATACAAAGTAAATAACTATCATCATGTATCTAGAGAATTATTGCGCGTAGAGCCCTGAATTTATGTACTAGAAACTTGTTAATTGATATGCAAGATCAAGCGAAATATTGTATGAATTGGGACGTGGACGTGGTAGCCCCGATACAAAGTGGAAATTTGTTGTCATTTATCTAGGGAATTGTAAGGATAAAACAACTGGCTGGATTGGAAAAGTGGTCGTGATGCGATTATTTCCAACAACGAATTACTTACAAACAGTAATAAAAATATCTACTATCACAATTTTCCATTAGCTATTTTATTTGCTATTTATTATTTGATTACGAATCGAAAATTCACCGAAACACCTAAAATTCGCCAAGAAATTCAAAATTCCCTCTAAAAACTCTACAAAAAATTTTATTGAAACAAAAATGGGATAATTTACCAAAAAGATTTTAATTCACCAAAATACGAATATTTCAGTGATAAAACGTTATAATCACATCTGGAGTAAAAAAAAAATCGAGAACAATTTGAATTGTTTATAATTTATATAAAAATGATCATAGAGGAATCGAAAACGAACAATTCTTACTAACATGTTTTTTAAACCCCAAGAAAAAATGTAATACTATGGAAGCGCAGAACGTATTGGGGGTGTTGCAAAAGTAGTGTTCATATACACAAATACAGAAAAATATCTTATTATATATGGCTTGATAAATAAACAATTTGCTATATTTGGCTATTCCGAATCTTATATACCCTTCACGATATATGTAAATCTAATTTAGTGAAATAACTCCAATGAAAAAAAAAAAAACAAATATTAGAGTGACAGAAAATTGAAAAAATTAAAAATATTTTGGTAATTTTACAAAGACCTCGGCTCTTAATAGGTTAAGAATTTTTTAAAAATTGTAATATTTCCTTAAAAATCTCTTCAAAAGCTTTAAAATGATACCCATATTGATATTTAAAAAATTTGAAAATTTCAGAGCCCCTTAATTTGAAAAATATGAGCGACCGCCAATTCTTTCACTTTTTTCAAATTTTGTAATTCTCTATCCTACCATATATTTGGTTTTTTGATTGGTGCATTGTTCCAAATGCTATGGAAAAATTAGAGGTAGTCGTCGGGTTTTTCCGCTGACTCAAAGGACATGGACCGGTCTTACACCTCTTTCGACACTATGTCTGATCTTATTTGAATTTTTTCTATCTGATATAGTGCATTGGCCTTGCTTTCAACACTAACACGGTCAGACCGACGGACATCACTCAATCGACTTCGCTGTGCATAATTATTCAGAATATATGGGGTCGGAAATGTATATTGCAGAAATAACACATGGAATGACAACTTAGATATACCTTTTTTCCACTTTTTGTGGCGAAGGGTATAATTAAGGATTTAAATGAAAAATAATTGTAGTCTTTTACACTATACAACATCAATGATTTGACATAATAACATCTATACATTTTAAGTGTGTTATGGTTTCTTACGGTTTAATAAAATCGCAACGAATCTAATTTATTTTGTTCATAAATTTTTCATAGACTGAAATTTATTTATTCACAAAGATTAAAACTCGAGAACAGTTGTTTTAAATCAAATAGCGATTTGACCCTTAAAATTTTAATTCTTTTCGAAAGTTTTATTTTATATTTTCCAAGCTAAAAGTCTTTTGCAAGTTTAAAAAAAGAAACGCAACCGTATTCAATTACACCAATCTTCTTGCTATAGTGGTTTCTAAAACAAGTAAACGCTACCTTAAGATTTCTTTCACGGGAAAGCCGGCTATACTTAAATCTTTAATTAATAAGTGGTGCAGGAAAACAAAAACAAGTTGATTTTTCGCTGGGCATCGCATATCTATATCTGGCTTTTGCCGTCAGTATAATTCGATTATTGATAAAATAAAGTTTTAACATGGTTTACCTCTATTGAGTTCGTGATAAGAATTTAAATAAATAAGTTCAATAAATAATTGTTTTTTAAATATATCTCATTAGTCATTCAGTCTGATTAAAATTATTTTCAAAACATTTTGCTTCACTGTAAAACTCAGCATAAAAAATCTGAAGAAGAACACTTAAAATAGCTTTTGATTTTTATGTATTTTTGTTTTCGTTAAACAATAAATATTTAATCTATTAAAAGTACTTGAAAACTACTTCATCTGCAACTTCAACTTTAACTGGAAAAAAAGTTGTTGTTACGAGTTTATTAAAAAAGGAAGAAAAACTCTCTGAAGTACATTTAAGAGTGGCAATTTATTGAGAATGCAAGTGAAGGGCTTGGAGATAATCAATAAAATACTCAACAAGAAGTTATATGAAGTTGAATTATTTTGTTGTTGTTTTTTACGGATTCCAAAAAGAAAAACAGATAACAAAAGAATCATTACATTGCCACATGGTTAAAACGTGGCGTATAACAAAAGACTATTATATCGATAGGAAACGAGAATTTAATAATTTTAGTGTGAAGCTGTTTTAATAAAAAAAGTCTATTGTTATTTTAAGGGCATTTTGTGGAAATATAGAATTTTATGGCGCACATTGCAACAATTGCAGCGTAGACAGTTATTAAAGTTGTATCGATCAGTGTGAAATACTTTGATAAAATTTTAGATTTACAGAACCGCTATCTATACTTTTAATTAGTCCACAATTACGACTTAGAATACGACAGTCACGGTCACAAATATTTGTTATTTCTAGAGGTATTTAAAAGTAGTCTTTATTTATGCTAAACAAGCTTATGGTGAATTTTCAAATATCAGAAGACTGGTGCTGAGAATAATTGCAACTAACAAATGAAGCAATCGATTAAATACTATTTCAACATAATTGGGACTTTGGAACATTTTTCTTATTCTCTATTCTTGAGATGTTTTAGCTTCTATTTTAGCTGGCTCTCGATTGACTTTTAGATGGAACGACTCGTGGGAAAGTTCTTTAGTTGGCTGCGTCGCAAAGTTGAGGGTTAGTACTTTAAAATTACTATTAAATTCAGCACAATTGCACCTGAAATATAGGCGAAAATTAAATTTTTTTATTATTCTTTATACACTAATGTAAAGTTTTATCGCGTTTCAGTGATAGAACTCTATCATCAAAACGAAAATAATTTGTGTTCGCGAGGCACATTTAACACTTAAAATTTTACGTATATAGATTTACTCCAAAATGACGATTTTCTTCAGGAGGCAATTCCTCCATCAATTGCAGTAAAATGCTAATTTGACAACTTTTTGAATCGAATAGTGGAATATGAAACAACCCCTTTCATTGGTATTTATTCAAAGAAACACTGCTGCATCACATCTATGTATTTTCCCGTGTCAATCTCTTAATTTTTAAAATGGAGAATTGAGATTTCTTTTCTAAAGTGGTAGCAGTTAATTAGGGTCAGTACTGTTTCGTTGCTGGCGCAAAAAATTTTAATGAAAGGCTACATTTCGTACCGGCTCCTAAATTTTTTAACTCTCTGCTTCCGATCTCCCTCCTATTCTTACAAGAAATGCAAAATATTTGTGGACATAAACAAACCAACTTCTGTCTTCCAAGTAGCAACATCTATTATCTTATTTAAATTGCTGTTGCAACTGCGAAAGGACGTACATACTTGAGATATTTTTTATTTTATTTTATGGTCTGCATGTCGATAACATACTTTTTTTTCTTAAACTACAATATGAAGTCACCTAAATTTTCCACTAAAAGTCTGTTACTATAAAAATAAAATGAAGTTTGAGCTTATAGAGTAATGCTATTCACGTAAGCGACTTTATTTTTTGAACCATAATAGGAAGATTCTTTTTTTAGGGTGGCACTAAAACAATAAAGATAGAAAACAAAAATAAAAAATCAAAGGGTATCTTTTTTATAACCACACACTTGATTTTTATACAGAGAACGTATACTTATTTTTGAATCAAAATAGACAAACGCCTTAAATTTTTAAAATCTAATGACAAAAACATAATATTAAAAATTAGAAGCTGTTCCATACCAACAAAGAACCTTTTGTATGAGAATATTGAGCACTTTGGGAACTCCTTTATTTTCCGTTGGTTTGCTTTGATTAATGATATTTTTTTGTTTTTATACCCTTCACCACAAAAAGTGAAAAAAGGGTATATGTAAGTTTGTCATTCCGTGTATAATTTCTACAAAATCCACTTCCAACCCCATAAAATATATATATATTCCGACTTCTTATGTATAGCAAAGTCGATTAAGCGAAGTCCGACTGTCTGTCCGTATTAGACTTGTCAAATAAATATGTCCTTCGAGGCAGTGGGCAAAACACCATGCCTACCTCTAATTTTTCATGTCAATTGGAAGAATAAAGTAACTCCAACCAAAAAAAATAATTATATGGGTCGATAGAGAATTAAAAAATAAGAAAAAAACATCGAGTGAAAAAAATTGTCGCTCACCCACATTATCTGAGTTACAGGGCTCTGAAATTTGGAAATTTTATGAAATATCAATATGGGTATCATTTGAAGAGATCTGTAAGGAAATACTAAAATTTTCTAAAAATGAGTAACCTATTAAGAGCCGATGTCATTTTTATGTAAAATTATATACATGCCGTGCCAAATTTTTTTATTTTTTAATTCTCTGCCATCCAAATATTTGTTTTTTTTAATTGGAGTTACTTCACTAAACTAGATTTACCTACAGTGGTCGGCATATTTATTTTGACAAAGTATAATGAATAATTGTTTTATTGTTTTTTAATATTGAATTCCTATAACAGCACAGTTATCATGATATTTTCTTTACACTAATTCTTAAGTATACGTGTGCAAAATATTTTGTTAAAATCTTTACCCATTCTCATTATTAAGGGAGAAATGCAATTTGGTACAGGAATTTGTAACGGCATAATTATTTTGACATTCTAAACTTCATCTCATTTTGTTTTTTGCGTTAAGCTTTAATACAAAGCGGTCGTTGTTGAGTATTAAATATTAACATTCGATGAAAGATAAATAAAAAAAAATCTATTACCAATGTGTAAATATGGGAAAAATATCGGAATTAACTAACATCGTCAGGAGTGAAATTATAACCAAGAATAATCTTGGAATATCTGTAACAAGGAGTACAATATATCTTGACAAACTGTTTATTATCAAATAAATAAATGTAAAGAAACAGACTCTGTCGTTCACTTGCGTCGATCAGGAAGAAAACGTAAAACAACAGCAATGGAAGATTGACAAATTATCAGAAAATTTTAATTTAATCTAGTTTTGACACCTAAAGCCGCTGCGTTGGAATGGAATTCGCACTCTGATAGTCATATAAGCGAAAGAACAGTTCGACGACATCTAAAAGAAGCCAACATTAATACATATGTAGCAATATCAATATCCATGTATAGGCCCAAGGAACCAAATTAAAAGGTTAGAATTCGCAAACAGATACGTGGACAAGCCCCTATCATTCGTCAAAGAAAAAAAGTTTTTGTTAGACTAGACCAAAAAACTCGACAAAAACGCACCTGTTGTCGAACAAATTAGTATGGAGGTGGCACAGTCATGTTCTGGTGCTCTATAGCATACAAAGGCTTGGGAGACTTGGTTCCCATCGACGGTTCGATGAACCAAAACCAATATTTGAAAATTTTAAATGAACACGCATTTTCTTCTGGCGATGGGTTGATTGGACCGTCATTTATTTTTTAACATGACAATGCCACAAGAGTAAAATGATTAAGAGATTTTTGACAGAAAACCGCATTTAAATTTTGGTTTGGCCACCCCAAAGTCCGGATTTGAACGTGATTGAGAATGTTTGGTCATATATAAAGCGCCATGGGACCGCAGATCTCATAAGAACCAGGTAAGGAACAATTTCAGAGGGTAAATATTTGTGGAAGGACATACCAAAAAAATACATTCAAAACTTGATCGATTCAGTTCCTAAAAGGCTCCGGAAAGTCATTGCCGCTAAAGGAGGATACACGTTTTATTAATATTAAAAATATTTTAGGGCCAATTTTTGAATTCGTTTTTAAATACGCATTACGAAATATCAAAATAAATCTCCATTGTTTATGAAAAACAGCTGATAACATACACAATGAATTGCAAATTTTGTGAAAAATATTTTAAGAATATTAAAAAATGTCAGCGATACTCATGTATTCACCACCTAAACTTATTTTATTTATTGATTTAACTTTTTAATTAATATTCTCATTAAGAAATATATGCAAAACATAAAATATTGTTCTATGAATGGCTAAAATGTTTATTTAGTTTTGCGAAACAACAACAAAAAACGCCATAACCATAGACTTTAAATGCGCAAGATTGGTCATTTAAGTTTCATTTAAGTGTGCATTGAAAAACTAAATTTTGTACTTAAATAGAACTTAAATATAAATGACATTTAAATACGAAGTAAAAAACTGGCCCTTAAAGTATTACAAAAGTTGGAATAATATATTTTCGTTTAAAAAGTTAAAATAGTATTTGTCCAAATAATTATGCCAAATTAGTTGCTTAGAATGCAAATTTAGTTTAAGAAGTTATTTTTTATGTTTTTTAGTTATTAAATAAATGCTACTTTCATTAAAAAAATTTGGAATTTTTATTTTTTTGGAAATCTGAAAAAAATCAAAATGGTAAGATTTCTCAGGTGTCAAAATAAATATGCCGACCACTGTAGATGGTGAAGGGTATATAAGATTAGGCATAGCCGAATATAGCACTCTTACTTGTTTTTTCTTGTCTAATTTTTTTAATTTTTTAAATATCAGATTGCAAAGATCATTAAATTGAATTTCTTACGTTTGTTTCAGCTGCAATTAAGTAATTTTCCCTTTTAAAAACTTTCTTATCGCATGGTCGTATCAATATATAAAGGCCGATTTAAAAGTCAATTTCTTATTCCACTTGAAGAATTTATGTTAAACTTTAAGACAATTTTTTTTTTGTTAAATCTTTCAAAATGACATGAATAGAATATGAAATTACTTAAATATTTGCTGCGTCTTCGCTGATTAAAACGCATCAAAAAGGCCAAGAGTTTTCGATGATTTCAGCTCACATCTGTCATGAGTTGTGTTTAGTTTTAAATATAAAAGACTTAAGAAAATGGAAAATCCACAAATGTCAAATGGTATGAATTCTTTGTTGCGATTGCCGAGTTAAATTCTCCCATTCATGTATTCATCACCTCTGGACCTTCTACAACGGTTTGGCTTAATTGTAAAAGATTATTTTAATTAAACGATAAAATATATTATGTGAAAATAACAACTAAGATAGCAAGAAATGTAGTGAATGTTTTTCGCTAGAGTCGTGTTTAAAAAGCAAACAAATGCTTGAAATTTTTGAACATAAAGTTTTAAAATATAAACTATTTATTGTATTTATTAAGAATCTATTTATTAAATACAACTGGGACCTTGAAGTTAGTGTATAATTAATAATTTTTCACTTTTGCAACGATCTACGTACATACATGTCTATAGGAACTTTTTATTGCAGCAGCAATGCTATGGCATGCAATTTAATTCGAGTGTAGTGAAGCATATAAACGATTTCAAAGTAATAAAAAAATGCTGCTTAACAATGCTTTAAAATAAATAAAAAAAATTACTACTGACTGATTATAAATTTTCATTGATAAGACGAAAATACAAATAATCCGAATAAGAAGGAGGAAGGAAAAAGTAAAAGAGGAAGATGAAAATAATGTCACTATGAATAGCACAACATGTGCATAATGCACTTGTGCGCATAAAAATTTATATTATAAAAAAATATTTAAAAAAATCAAACATTAATATAAAAAAAAAACGAAATAGTAGAATGAAATAAAATAAGAGAATTCAGTTTCCTGTTTTGAAACTTAACTTGTAGTTAAGTTAAAAATGTTTGAAGGTGGAAAGAAAACCAAGAAGGAAAGAAATAAAACTAACAACAATTAGAATTCCGTTCCATGCCAAGTTAATATAAAAGCAAACAGTATTGGGAATAAAACATAAAAAAAATTATTAAATAAAGTTTTTCAAACAGACGACAGTCGGTGCCGTTGTGTCGTTTAAATTTTGAAAATACATGGGCTTGACGTAATATGTTGATCATCCAACATGAACAAGTAGGAAAGTTATGTGCATCATACAAGCCAGGCACGTTCAAACGACATTGACTTATGTGTCAGCAACTAATACTTAATAGTTTGGATTACACTACATTCCTTTTTTCTTGAAACACAGATTCACTCGTTGTATATATTTTATGAATTCTCCTTTATATTAAAACACATGAAACGATTTTTTTAAATTTAAATCATTTAAATTTTAACAAGAAAATATATTATTTGAAATCTTTTTTATATTAATTTACTTTAATTGAGCTTGATTCCAAAGTATATTTATATTTATATATATATATATATATTTATATATATATATTTATATATATATATATAAGTATATGCAAGTCTACAACAAATACAACATTTTATGTATTATGTCAAAAAACAGTTCAGAGACGGCAAAATGGGTAAAATTTTATAATTTTTCTAACTAAAAAATTAATATTACTTAAATATTATAAAAAAAGTAAGAGAACGACCTTTTAACGACTATATTAATGTAAATTTAAACAAAAACTCAATAAAAGGATATTCAATGCAATTTGAGTTGGAAAAGTGTAATTTAAATATTTCGTTTACCATCCCTGATAGAACATAACAAAAATGAAAAGGAACAAGAGAAATGTATAGCAAAATAAAAATTAAAATAAATGTAAACAAATTTTGACACAAAACATGATAAACACGCACACCAATAAAACTATCAGCTGAACTCCTGCATGTACTTGTTATAGATATACTTTGTTACAAAGTATATTTATGCTTGATTCCTTCAAATATAAATATTTCATGATATTCTCATTATTTTAAATTAAACTAAAAAATGAAATGTATTACTGCGAGGAAAGCATATCCATATGGCCATTTCGCTACTGCTCATATCATCAGTGGATTCTACCCAAATTTTGTAAAGAAAATCTCAGACTCTTATACTTAAAGCCAAATTGTTTAGATGAGAACTCCATTGAATCAAAAAGGCAATGAATTAGATATTTTAAAAATGATCCAAAAACTTTTATTTTGGATTATGAGTTGCTATGGGTCAACTCTTCTAACAAGTGATTAAATTTTATTTATAAAGAAGTATGAGAGAAAATAAAATATTAAAGAAACCGAACAATTATTCCAAGAATATTAAGACGGAAATTATCCACCCACATTTACTTTTTTTTTTAATTTAAATTTATTAAGAAAATAAAGACTTGCAGCCTGCACCACAAAATGGAAATTTTAAAAATGTTTGCGTTTTTCTTGGCTTTCTTATATCGATTTAAGAAGTACTCCCTTTAACAATTAAAAAAAAGTTAAATAACTTTAACTAAATGAACATTTTAAGAATACAATAAAATATAATTGCTTATAAATTTTAGACTGGAGGTGAACTAAAAAAGGGTTTTCCATGTTTTAATGCATGAAATATTAACCAAATATATTTTTTTCTAATTATTCCTGATAAGGAGATAACGTTGATTAATTTATGAGTTAATTTAATTAATACAGCAATTCAAGAAATATTATTAAGTTCTCTATTTTATTAAAATTTAAAAAATATTAATATTTAAAAAAAAATGGAAAATTTCAGAGCCGCATAACTCGGATCATATGGCCGAAGGCCAATTTTTTCACTTGTTTTATTCCTTGATTTTTAATTCTCTATTGCCCCACATATTTTTTCTGATTGCAGTTACTTTATTGTCTCAAATGACATGAAAAAATTAGAGGTAAGCCTGGTGTTTTGCCTGTTGTCTCGAAGGACATGGACCGATCATGCCGATTTGCAATAGCACCTCTTTCGAGACTATATCTGATCGATTGACACATTTTTTTTTTTGTGAAATCAAGTTTGCTTCGGCAACACTAACACGGACGGACAGACGGACATCGCTCAATCGACTTCGCTATGCATAAGAAGCCAGAATATATAAACTTTATGAGGTCGGAAATGGATATTGTAAAAATTACATACGGAATGACAAGCTTAGTTGTACCCTTTTTTCACTTTTTGTGGTAAAGGGTATAAAAAACAAAGGCTCCTTTTTTTGAGAATGTTGCAAGAATTTCTTTTAAAACCATAGTATTAATTGATTTTACAAATTTTACAACTTTCCTTTAATAAATTTTTTGGAAAATTTTTCTCTTGGGAAACCATTTTGGAGTAATTAAGGCAAACCCTAAAAATGGGTGAGCCTGAACACATTCATTTGTTTAACATTCAAATAACATGAACAACTGGAAATGATTATATAAAATTTAATTTGACTAATTGTGAAAACTTTTGTTACGTCTCACGCGCTCAATATCTCTTAAGCCGAAACGATAGAATCTAAAAGCAGTAAATTGTATAAACATACGGTCATATTTAAGATAAAGGAATCAGAAGGCATTATATGTGTATTTACCTCATACACATATCCATACGTACTCATATGCATACGTATATATATTTATTTATTCAGCTTTTATTATGTTAAAACAAAGGAATAAAACTAGAGAATGAGAAAAATAAAGCATTTAATTTAACTTAGTGGATAAAAGCAATTTAAACTGAAACTTATACGAGGATTGCGAAAGGTATTTTTAATTAAAAAATAGATAGGTAACGAAGGCAGATCTGAAGACAAAATATCTCCGGAATAAATAAATGGATATGTATAAAAGTTAATGCAAGGCAGACAAAGACTGGGACGAAGTGTGAGTATGTGACAAACTCATGTAATGATTTGCGTTTTAACTTTAAAAGTAAATTTTAAACTCGATTTAGCTTTATTTGCGGTTTCAACTTTACATTTAACTTTTAATCTAAAATATTTTTTATTAGATACTTTAAATTCTCTACTTGTTGAATAAATATTCTTAAATCCCATTTGTTTCGTCATGCAATAATGGAGGCTAGGCTCTAAGTTGCCGTAAAAGATGGACTGTGTCTTGCAAACGCATGCATTTATTAAAGATAGTTTAAGTACAAAAATTTGAATCAGAAATAACTGTCGTAGTGCAATTATTGGAAGGAATATTAAGGAATGACAACTCTAGAAATCTTTTCAAATCTGGAACGTAGTTCAACCAGTTCATTTGGGTAATTTTCCCTAATTAAAATAAAATTGAAATTTATTTAACTTGAAGCCATTTTGCATTATGTAATAAAGTGAGTCAAAAAAAAAAAAAGAAAATAAACGAATTATTTATGAAACGAAATGATTAATTTCGTAAAAAATCTGAATATAATTCTTATTTTCTGTATATAAAACAGTAGCAAGAAAACATATATATAGTTGTACATAAATTTGAATCGCGAGCGCATTATTGTCTAAAATCTGGTAAAATACTAACCAGCCAATTATTTATTGACGCTTTAAACAAACTAAAGATTTAGAAATACCAAAATGTTCAAAATTCTGGGAGTTTTCGAGATTTTGGGATCACGAGAAAACCCAGTATTTCAGGATCAGAATTTTCAAAATCCCTAATTTTGAAAAAAAAAAAATTAAATCAGTTCCGATTGACATTGTGTCTGACCAAATAACATTCAAGCATATTATTAAAATAACCCTCGTACACAGAAAACTTAAATAATATGTGATGTCCATTGTTGAAGCAACGTCTGTCTCTTACAAAGTGCAGCACAAAGAACATGCATCAACTTTTACTATAAAACTAAAAAGCTAAAAAAGTAAACACACCCAGTTAACATTTCTTACCGAAATTCTAAAAATATTGTAATATTTTCCAGTACTTTTAATGCTTATAAAGATCATACATTGCGTTTTCATATGTTTTCTCAAACTTTTCTTTACCATTTATATTTGTAAGAAAAAATCCAGGATTTTTTCGCTATGCCTGCTCATATACTATACTATACTATACTATACTATACTATACTATACTATACTATACTATACTATTTATTTCTTAAAAATTGTCTTTTTCCTTTAGACAACAACCGCAAATATTTTTAATTGTTCTTTCTTATTAATTTTAAAAATTAAAATAGAAACATGAACTAAAGTCAAACTTATAAACTTTTTTGTAATAAAAACAAAAACCAGTTAAAATAATTATTTATAATTAATTATGTGTGTGAAGTTAAATTTTAAAATTTATAACCCTAGCCACATTCTGTTACGATAACAGAGCTATGTTAATCAGTTAACATAACCAATGTTAATACAAAAAATCTAATAGGTATAAAAGTTTCCGGACGATTTTTAAATAAAATAAAAGTGGATATAAAAAAAAATTATTGGAAAACACTTCTAGTAGTGTCTTTATTGAACCCCAATAGTCAAATATATTAACATTTTGTTTTTTAAGAAATCAGTCTCTTTCATTTTCGAGAAAAGGACCAAACTCCTTTTTCAAATTTCAAAAGTGGTGTTTTTATAAAAACCTCTATAATTTCTTAAAAAACAAAATGACACTACTAGAAGTGTTCTCCAATAAATTTTTTTCGCCCACTCTCTTTCATTTTCGAGAAAAGGACCAAAGTCCTTTTTCAAATTTCAAAAGTGGTGTTTTTGGAAAAACCTCTATAATTTCTTAAAAAATAAAATGTTAATATATTTGACTATTGGGTTTCAATGAAGACACTACTAGAAGTGTTCTCCAATAAATTTTTTTCGCCCACTCTCTTTCATTTTCGAGAAAAGGAGCAAAGTCCTTTTTCAAATTTCAAAAGTGGTGTTTTTGGAAAAACCTCTATAATTTCTTAAAAAATAAAATGTTAATATATTTGACATTTGGGGTTCAATAAAAACACTACTAGAAGTGTTCTCCATTAAATTTTTTTCGCCCACTCTCTTTCCTTTTTCAAATTTCAAAAGTGGTGTTTTTGGAAAAACCTCTATAATTCCTTAAAAAACAAAATGTTAATGTATTTGACTATTGCGGTTTAATAAAGACACTACTAGAAGTGTTCTCCAATACATTTTTTTCGCCCACTCTCTTTCATTTTCGAGAAAAGAACCAAAGTCCTTTTTCAAATTTCAAAAGTGGTGTTTTTGGAAAAACCTCTATAATTTCTTAAAAAACAAAATGTTAATATATTTGGCTATTGGAGTTTAATAAAGATACTACTAGAAGCGTTTTCCAATATTATTTTTTTTTAATCCACTTTTATTTTATTTAAAAATCGTCCGGAAACTTTTATACCTATTGGATTTTTTGTATTAACATTGGTTATGTTAAGTGATTAACATAGCTCTGTTATCGTAACAGAATGTGGCTAGGGTTATAAATTTTAAAATTTAACTTCACACACATTAATTAATTTACTTTATTCGTGCTTATTTCCTTCAAATATAAATATTTCATGATATTCTCATGAAATATTTATTATTTTAAACTAAACTACAAAATGAAATGTATTACTGCGGGGAAAGCATATCCATATGGCCATTTCACTACTGCTCAAATAGCTCATCAGTGGATTTTACCCAAATTTTGTATAGAAAAACAGAAAGTCTTATATCAAAAGGCAAATTGATTAAATGAGAACTCCATTAAATCAATAAGACAGAAGACAATAACAACTCAAAAATGTGCTACACAAAAATACAGCAAACATTTAGTAACTATTTTTATTTTTTCTTTCATTTTTATTTATAAAAATTTAAAACATTTATTGAATATCGAAATGAGTTTTTGACAATATTTCTAACTCTTATAAAGATTTTGAAGATTTATTTTCGAATTTTATACGAGTTTTCTAGAAAAAAGTATAAGAACGCCACTGCTTACAACAACTTGCAGATTTACACTTAGATATCTCATTTTATTCAGAAAATAAAAACAAATGTTTAAATAAACTGTTTAATATTGAATGAAAACCTTGTTTTAAGACTATTCTGTGAAAAGACCAGCTTTTTGTTTAACAAAATACTAATTATTTTTGAAATGATGTTACAAAGTGTTTCCTGGGTGCATACTGACGACATGCATTAATAAAATAACTCGTTATTAAAATTACATTTTGACGAGTTATTCAGTTGCTAATGGTATTGCATTGCTTACTTGAAGAGCTTACACGAATGTCTCTCTCGTTCTCCCTTTACCTACGTCTTTTGTATATTTATGAATAAACCATTTTTTTTACAAAAACGTCCATAATAATTCCAATATTCGTTTGCTGATGTCGTTGCTAATGATAATTATCATGAACTTTTAACAAGAACTTTTTTCGGTTGTTTTATAGTGAAATGTTTTTTTTTTTTTCTTTTGTGGAAAATAGAAAATACCAGTTTTCGTTTAAAGTGAAAGTATTCTTTATGCAAAATCCAAAGTTTGTCTATTGTGTGTGTCAGCTTAGACATCTTGCGACTTAATTGTGAAAAATCAGTAGCAGGGATGCCAGATATGTGATATATCCATAACATTTAAACAGGATATTTAATTTTCAAGAATATTGTTGAAAAAATGTTACGAAAATATTATTTGACAACCATTTGCATATCTGTAACAAGAAGAGCTGAAGTGTGATATGTGTGAGAGGAGAGGGTCGTACGTTCAAATCCCATCAGTGAAATGACTAAGAAAGAAAAAAATAATTGCTGTTGAGTAGCCGTGCTAGATTGGTTGTTACAATAAGAAGAATGAATGAAAAATAGCTAACTAATCGGATTCTTAATTAAAAAATTGTTGTGTAGTTGTAGTAGATGAGTTAGTAAAAGCGCATGTATTTAGCATAGCAGAACATATGGGTAAGGCGCCTGTATAGTAAACTAAGGAAATGGTGGTCAAAACGTCAATAGAGCCTCAGCAAGAGACGGTAGTGGTGGCAGAGTCGGCCAAGAGGACCTGGTTCTTAAGTTAGGAGATCGTTTTTTCGATTCTAACGGGAATCAGAGAATTTTGAGGTGTAGATCGAAATAATTTATCCAGGGAACAAAAATAAGAAATAGAAAAAAAAAGCGAAGCGAACAAAAGAAAAGGCAAAATAGTGACAATATATTTCATTATTATTTTAATAATCATAAATTTATTTCTTAGTCTAAATCAGAGTATAGAGCTATTCAAACTATGATTATTCCTTATTTATTATATTATGCTAATATCCCATAACATATTCAAATAAAAATGCAATTTATTTGTTGGTTTGGAAGAGCTGGTATCTATACGTATTTCGCCGGTTGCTTAAGCTAGCTCGTCAGGAAACCTTTATCCAAATTTTTAGAAAAGCCAAAAACATTTCCTTTAAGTATAAAAACTTCTAAAAAAAACAACATGAGAGTTATTTTAGAAGCCAATACAGAAATGTTAAGGCTTTAACAAAAATTACCAACAAACAAACCACGTTTTTATTTTTGCTTACATTCCCTTCTGCGTTATGTTGGCATGTAGCCTGTTGATTGCGACATAATAACAAAGTTCTTTTTCCCTTTTTCTGCTTTCTGCAAAATGTTACAATACTTACATGCTGTATAATGCCATAACTACACAAAAACCACTTGGTCTTGTATTCTCTCCTTTTGGTAACAAGAAGTGTTTCCATGTACCCTGAGATTAACCACCACAGCATTTTTCATTTAAAATTAAAAGTCTAGGCGAAAATAAGCCTTGCGTTGAAGGTGAAAATTAAATACACACGAAATACTTGAAAATTTTAAATTTTATTTAAATAACAAACACAATCACTGCTCGCATTGCGCACTACTGGCAACTATTTAAATTAAACTTTATTCACAGCTTAATAATTGTGACGCTTATTTTTATTCATAAACTTTACAATATAAAATTATATTGCGAAATTTTTTTCCCAAGTTAAAGGGAATTTTCACAATTTCTTCTTGTAGGCGATTTTGGGATTTTTTTTTATCGGCAGCCATTGTCAACAGTGTGGTATCATTACTGTTGTGCTCTTCGTAGCTTTAGTTATTGTCATAGTCGTCAACAGCAGAAAGTTGAGTAAGTATTGTTTTGAATTTTTAATTTTATGATTTTTAAACATGACAATAAAGTTTTCTTTTTTAAAAAAATTTGATTTAATTCAATTGTAATTTTAAAATAATATAAATTAATTTTTTTTTAAATTGGAAATTTTGCTTGCAAGCTAGATAGGTATACACATGCTTGTGAATTTTGACTATTTTTAGTTCACAAGCACAAGTACGAGTGCTACATTCGACTAAGCCGAATCTTATATACACTTCATCATATACATAAAATTACGCGTATTATACTGTAGATTTCCCACTAAACAGTTTAAATAAAAATTGGCATAATATATTCTTTGGTACCATAAAGTTTATCTTTACCGTTTTTCCGAAAACTGTGTAAGTTTAGCTTGGAGTCGTTGTCCCAACTTAGTAAATAACAAGTAAGGGTGCTATATTCGGCTATGCCGAATCATATGTACTTTTCACCATTTATGTAAATCTAGTTTAGTGAAGTTACTCCAATGAAAAATGCAAATATTAGGGTGACAGAGAATTAAAAACACTAACACGGTCGGTCTGACGGACATCGCTCAATTGACTGCGCTATGCATAAAAAGCCAGAATATGTATATACTTTATGGGGTTGGAAATGGATATTGTAGAAATCACACACGGAATGGCAAACCTATATATACCCTTTTTCACTTTTTGCGGTGAAGCGTATAAAAACATTGCTGCATCGGGTAAAAGCTTACCGGTTTTTTTTTACCTTTTTCATTACTTTTTTATCATAAACAAACGATCACAGGAATACAAACGAAAGTGGAAAAAAACGGTATTGAATAATTAGAAGCAGGCGTAGGCTCCCTGCCCTGAAGAATATGTATCGATCTTGCTGATTTTGAATAGCATATTTAATTTTATTTGCAGTATGGAGTTCATTACAAGTACATGAAAAAATACATTCACCCCCATCCCCCACCCTATCGTAAAAATTTGTGAAATTTTTGTTCACGCGAAATTTTTATTCCACCCGAACTGAAAATTGGTATCGGGAGTTTCACGTGAACAACTTTTTCCACAACTTGAATAATGTTATTGCATTTGCAAATTTGAAGAAAAAGTTGTTTAAATTTAAGCAAAAATTGTAAAATGAAAAAATTGGACTGACCCTTATAATATGGCATATATCGAGGCAATTGACCTGTTACCTTAAATCTTATTAAAAATAATGTCACTTTAAATTTTATTTACCAATTTTACCCTAAAATTACTTTACTAACTTCCACTATCAAAATCAAAGTGAACAAAACAGTGACAAAATTCTACATTTCAACCAAAAAGAAAACATTCATGATAAGGGGAATTTGATTTTCAGTGAAATGTAAAAAAAAAATTATACGTGGAAAATAATTCGCGATAGGGGTGATTAAGTTTTCTTCTGCTAACACTATCGCAACTGGCAAAAAGTTCGCACCAGTACATTAAAATTGGCATTAAATATACAAGAAGTATTCGAATATTTATAGGAGTGCAATAATGACTTTTATTTTAACACTAACACGGACGAACAGACGGATAAATGAACATCGCTCAATCGACTTCGCTATGCATAGAAACTCAAAATATATATGCTTTATGGGGTTAGAAATGATATTGTAGAAATTACAAATGTAATTACAAACTTACTCTACCTGTTGTGAAGGATATAAAAAAGTTTAAATGTAAATGTAAATTTTTGTGTATTTTTTTGTAATATTTTTTTGCATAACAATTTAGTCGTAAAACAAAGTTGGATATATGTATGTATTTTAATCCTGATCTTACATTCTTTTCCTGATAATGTCTCTAAGAAAAATTCAAAAATGACTTTTTATAAGTAACCAATAGAGAGCAGTGTATCTTGCAGCAAAAAATCCTATTACAATATTTTTCTTCTTTTCCTAGAATTTTTAATACATGTTACAACATCATTTTTCGTTACAGCTTAACCTCCTCCAGAACAATTCTCATTTTAAGCCAATGTTTCCACAAAAATATTCCATGAGAATTAGTTCATAATTTCGTCTAACAATTTTAAGTAAATGGCTCAAGGTTTTTAAAAATTAAAAAATATTAATTTGTTTAAAAATATTTTGATTTTTTTGTTTTCACCCTACTGTGCGGTAAAACAACAAGAAAATGTTTAATATTTTCAAAAATTAATATCGCTGGTCTCTTGTAAAAAGGCCCTAACTCGTAAATATGTAACTTTACAGGAAAAGATAAAAACATAATAGAAACTGTATTTATCACAATGTAATATTAAAAATGCAAATGCTTAGAAAACCTTTATTATTGATACTATTGCTTTCAAATTTTGTGACAAGATGTATCTATGTAAAATGTATTGAAATCACGAAAAATTCTAATTTCGTAAAAATTCAAGTTAGGGCCTTTCTAAATGAGACCAGCGATATGTTTTAAACCGGACTGTACTATTAGTTTAAAAGTAGAGAAATATTTCAAAATTACACTTCCATTTTAGTTTAGTTACACAATAAATGAAATATTTTTACTCCATTTAAGAATCGTATTATAATTCTTTGTAAACGTTTTAACTTTCTTTGTTTTTTATATTTCCTGTTTATTTATTTTAATACATAATAAAGAGAAAGAAAATAAACCTTATTTAGTTTGATCTTAAAGTTTTACTGCCGTAATTATTGTTATTATTATTTTCCAAAAGAAACGTTTAAAAACTTTCCTTTCAGTTTTAGTTTAATTTCTTAAGTGCTAGTGTTACTCTTAAATGTTAATTACAAATAGTACTTTTTAGAAACTACTGCATAACTACATATGTTCTCGTGTGAAAACTGCCGAGGCCTAATAAACAGAAATAAAAGCAATGACATTAAATGCTCATTATGAATTATTTAAATATTTTCATACATACATGTCTTTATAACACTTGTGCAAAAGTTTGGAAATGAAAAAATCCTATTTACAAATGTGGTGAAGCATTTTCAAACTTTTAAATATTTTAAGCCTTTTCTATTTTATATTCTGCAAATACGTGGTTAATTCATACATGAATACGTACGAGGAAATGTCAAAATGTTTTTACGAAAAGTCAGATAAGCAAATTTTTTATTTTTATGAAATAATTACTCGAACTGTTTGATATTATAACAAATAAAATTAAATTGATTTTGGCTTTAATTGATTTTTATTTCATTTTCTAAAAATTTTTAAGAATGAAAAATTATTTACAAATGTATGACGTTTTCCAAAGAAAACAGGATAAATTAGACAGCAGCAGAATGTAATGCTGTATTTTCTGGATCGCTACAACCCTTACTAGCATTCTTCGCATCTATCTACCTCAGGTTGTGTTAATTGTAAACATCATCTATTTAACCAACTTATTTTGTTAATTAGAATACGAGAAATATTAATAACCAATCATTATTAATTTGGTTAGACGAAGTTCACGCACAAACCAATGCATTTCTTTGCTGTTCTCTCTGTAACTCGTCCGGTACATTTGTTTTTGCTTTGTGCCTACCTTCGGTATGGCCACGATATGCAATTTTTAGTTTTAATCATTCATACTTGTTTCCTTACAGCGTATATGATGCTGGTTCAGTATCATGTGCATTAATGCATATGAGTCCTGCCTTGATTCTAATTGAATTTTAATAAAACTTTATTCGAACTGTTTGATGTAATTATTCACATCGAACAGAAACGGCTATTCCAATCGAGTCTGTCGAGCCATATCTTAAATCCACCTATTAAAAACCATTACAGTCAGATTAGTCAAATATTTGACCAAAACATATTAACCACTATTTTTACAAATGCTTATTCAATCTTTACTGACACGTATCACTACCAGTGATGATTATTATTATCAAACTAACTTATATCTTACCTTTTATAACTCTAATAAGTATTTAAGGACACAATTTTTTCCATAATTTAGTGGTTACGTGTTTTTGGTCAAATATTTGACTAATCAGATCGTACCTTAAGTTATGCCGCTGTACATCAGCAGAAAAAATGAAGCTACTGGTCTATACCGCAAAAAACATATTGTTTTTTATGGAACAAGATATGGTTGCAATGAACAAATTATAAATGTTGTAAAAAATACTTCTGTCGCGATTGACAAGCTTTTGTTAACATTTAATCATTAAATGGTTAATACGCACATAAATGAGCAGACAAAATATTCTAAAATAATATAGTAATACAACTTTAATATATTTCCAATAAACATAGTATGTTAAGTTTGTTTTTATGCAATTAAGGTGTCACTAACAACGATCAAATGATTTTTGGTTATAAAAATATTTTGGCGGATGTTTTTTATCAGTAATAAAAAAGTAATATGTTGTAAAAAATAAGTAAATGAAATTTATAAATGAATAAAACCAAATTAAACGAATTGAAAAGATACCCAGTAAAAAATAATGTATGTCATTCTTAACGAACGGCAGATTTGTAGATTTTGTAAGTTCTTAGATTTACATTTTTCCTTGCATGATTACAAGAACTTTAAATAAAACTACAGTTCAGATCTTTCATAGCAAAACAAAATGAACAAAAATGGCTTAAATTCATTTATTTTAATTTCAAAAATACTTTTTTTAGAAGAAAAAATTAGACGACAGCAGAATTTAATGCTGAATTTTCTGGATCGCTATATCCTTCATCAGCATTCTTCGCATCTATCTAGTTTAGGTTGTGTACATTGTAAACATCATTTGTTTATCCAACTAACTTTCTAAATAAGAATACGAGTAGTATTCTTATCAATATTAATTTGGTTATACGAAGTTTGCGCACAACCAGAGTACTTCTTCACTGTTCTCTACGTATTTCGTCTTGTACATTTGCTTTTACTCCAACCATCGATATTTAAGAATTCAAAAGTCAAAATAATGATATAAGAACTATTGTAGGAAGTCGCGGATTAAAATAAGGCTTTTGTGACAGTATGTCCAAAGATTTTAGTAGCCCATAATACAATCTTAGTCGTAACAAACAGCTTGTCTTAAACTACCCCCATTTTCTTAATATATTATTTTGTGTGTATTACAAAAAGTAACAATTTATTTTAAAATTAATTTAATTTTGTAAATTTTTTGCAAATTTTTAATACGAATGGTATAACTTAATTTATTTGTTAGATAGAACGTATGATAAGAACTCGAAATAAAAATCGTTTAAGTCTGAATTAAGAGATTATCTAAAGTTAGCAATAAATATATATTCTAAAAACTACATATAATGTAACGCAATTTAATTACTTAAAAATAAACTCTCATCATAGAAACTTTTTAGCATTTAGAAACCTATTTAAAAGTAGTAAAATTTTGCTAAAAACGAACAACACGCCTTCAATGACATGCCAATGTAAAATTTATAGGTTTTTCACCCGAATTTGCACCACTTCATTCGTATAGATGTAGTGTTTTAATTACATCTTTTTCCTCACTTTTTTTACTGGGATAAGCAAAAACATTCCAAATATGTTTATGCTTTTAACATTATTACCATAACAATGTAGTAGTATGTTACGACTATAATATGATTCCAACTATAGCATATTATTGTTACGTTTGCTAGTGACTGGTTTGGACACAATTATATATTTCAACTCTAATATGTTGTTGTTAGATTATAGTTACCTGAGTCATATTTTTTCCTTGTGTATTTTACATACTGTATATCCTATATTGCAACAAAAAACGAATGCAGCACCATGTTTAATATGCCTGTGTTCTCAACTAATTCCTACACACTACTTCGGTGTTCACCCAACACTTTATCTGGATTATTATTAATTACTTTCGAAGCAAGGTTCAGATCCAAGCTTATAATTTACAAATGTGTAAGAAAATGTTCAAGCTATAAGTTTCAACGTACCCTCGTATCATACTTGTATATTTCCTTTTTTAATTCTTCATTGTGATTTTTTGTTTGTTCTATTTATTTTTATTGTAGTATTTTATGCTTAAACGACACTGTGACTGACCTATTTATTATAGTTTTTATGCTGGTTATATTCATGTGTTCTAAGTGGCGCACAACTGCCACTTGCTCTTTCAAGTTGTCATAAATTGTAAAAGCAATTCTACTCGTACTAAAAACCCATCCGCACACAAACACACACACAAACCGCATTCATTTAGTTTTTCTCTTCTACTTTCCGCATTTTAGAAAGTAACAAAAACCAAAGTGGTAGGGAAATCTAGAATTAAAAACTATTTTGTAATTGCCTCTTTAGAAAAATGGAAAACTCTAAAGAAGAAAATAAACCTTAAAAGTTATGCAATTAATACCCGAGGCATTCGCTCACTGCTGCAGCGTATTTTATGTGTGCAAATTAAAATTAACCTTTTGGCGAAGTTTAAATGCATGAGTAGGAGAAGAAGTTTGAACTGGGCTAATTGTTTCTAAGTAGATTATGGTGAGTTTTTGGGGTTGAAGTTTAAAATAAAATAAATGTGTTATATTGTGGGCACATTTGAGTTTTATAATATTAAGCCTTTATTCAAGCTGCATTAAAAATGCTTCAAGGTAATTGAGACACTTTTGCTAATTTCTCTTAATTCCTAAATACAAAAAGTATTTCGCAACAGTTTAAATTGTTATAGAAAATTTAAGATAAGCACTTTTAAGTATTTAATCAGCTTAAAGATATACTTTGCTTACGTTTTTAAATTATTCAGAATAACGAAATAGTGTTCTTTAAGTTATAGTATTACTCACTTACTAAAAAATTTATTTCTGTTAAGGAAATTTAATGTTAAAGAACTGCTTTTTAAAGGAGAAATTGTAGAATTGCTTTCAAAAATTTATTTTAAAATTTTTTTCATAAGAACTCGTTTTAGTAGAACACAATTCAGCAGGACTCATTTATGTTTTGCTTCATAATAAGCGCTGGAAGTATATATGATGGGTAGCAAATTTAAAAATTGACATTTGAAAAAAACTTTAACTTGTTTAATTAATTTAAGAGTTCTTATCTTTAAAATTAAAATTTTGATACAGTCATTATTATTGTAAATAAAACATATGCATATTGGATTCAAACTTTTTGTTTTATTGACAGAAACTCTTGCAAAAAAACCCCCCGATTTCAAAACAGATTTAAGCTATCAGTCTACAACGGTTCAATAGTTTGGCCACATACATCAAATTACATTAACTTAAGGGACACTCTTTAATTTCCAAATTCAAAATTTTTTAAGAGAGCCAGAAATTGTCCCCTACCTTCCCGAAAACCATCTTCACAAAATTGCCTTACTAATGGATCAGTCTGAATTACATCGGTTTTTATGGTTGTAGAGACTATAACGGGCACAAAGACGTGGAAATATTTTTATGCTTTATATATATTTTCAAATTAAGATCGCATTATTTTAATCTAATTTAGTTACTGTGTTTTAGAAATAATAAGTTGATGATAACTTATCTTAGCTATAAATGTAAATAAATCACTTACTTAATTTGCCAAAAAAAACTATTTTTAAAATTATCCCGATTAAATTAACAAATCACCAATGGCCATTTCACTACCGCTTTCTAAGCTCTTCAGGATACTTCGCCCAAACATGTTATTTGTTTATTAAATCGGTATAATTTTAAAAATAGCACAGTGTTTTTGAAAATAATTTAATTTAATAAAAGATTCCCGTGCTTTTAATTTAAGTAAATCACTTACTTCTACGCAGCGTTACCTTTCGTCGACTAAAATCGCTAATTGACCCATTTTGGCGGTTTGTGACTTTTGTGAGACTTTTTATAACTTAGCTAATTTTTGAATTTGTTTTTGCGACTTTCTTGAGCTTACCTACAAAAACAAGTTTTGTTATTGGAAACACAATATTTCTTCGGGAAGTTGATAATTAATCTTTGAATTTGGGATAATTTCTGTACATCAAATATTTTTTGAAAATTTTGTTGTTGGTGTAGATAGTAATCGATATTGATATTGCTGTGGTCACAGCCAAAGGAGGCCTCTAAGTCCGAGTCGGAAAAATGCAGCAACGCTACATGATTTCTTGGAGAGACTTTATTTCTATAAAACCACCTTTTGTGCCACTTTTAGAAAATGCCTAACCGTTACACTTTGAATTTTTTGAATATAGCACGTTCACATCATCAAACATGATTTTTGTGAATCTATGCATTTGTATTTTCTTGTGCCTATTTTTTTTATGCACATACAGATATTTTTAAGGATAACGTTAAAATTTTTACAAATATAGATCTGAGCTGTAGTATAAAAATTGCAAAAATATTACAGTTGTCAAATCCTTGGACTTAAGAATATTGCGATAAAGAGGTCTTAGGAAGCTATGCTTAATGTATAGATACCAACTTTAATTAATTAATTAAATTAATCTAAGTATTTTTTTAACTTTTAGTTCACATTCAAAACTTTTAACTCCTTTTCTCACAAGATCAGTGCTAAACAATATTATCCTCATAGAATTTCACTACCAAAGTAATAATTTAATTAAAAAGTAGTAGCTAAAAGTACAACAGCAACATAATGCATCCGCAATTGTGTTTCTCGGGTTTCTATTAATTTTTCATAAGAAACGTACAAT
The DNA here is from genome assembly GCA_916610165.2 of Gymnosoma rotundatum. NCBI lineage: Eukaryota > Metazoa > Arthropoda > Insecta > Diptera > Tachinidae > Gymnosoma > Gymnosoma rotundatum. The sequence goes on along the minus strand of OU744336.1, from coordinate 46,432,379 downwards.
AAGTTTTAATAAGAAAAAAAAAGAAATAAATAAATAAATGTGTAATTACACGAAAAAGGGTCTGCTGCCACAAAGGCGGACGAAATGTCTAATATACTATGCCATAAACAGACAACAAAACATTTAACTTAATAGACATGGCAATTTAAATCGTATGAAAGACGCAGTAGAACAAGCGGCAAAAATTAGGTTAATTAAAAATTACAAGCTTTGATGACGAAAAAAGAAAATATGAAATATTAATATGATACCACAATTTGTGCACTCAATTAAATTTGTTAAATTGATTCAATTAATATGAGAGAATTTTGCCAGAGTTTCACAACTTTATGTAAAGGGCAGTGTTCAAATTGAAACATAAATTTAAAGAAGTGGTTTATCATGTTCATGATAGAGCCTACTTAAAAACGAAATAACAAAAACAGAAATAAATTTGCGTCGTGGGCAAGCTTTTAACTCAATTACGGCTTACTGCTATCACACCTTAAATTTTGGCATTTGACATAAATCTGCGTGACTTCAAGAACACAATCATACGACTAAATGATGACAGAACTGGAGCATAAAGATTTTTTTGTGATTAACTGTAAATATAAAAATCGTCAAAGAATCGTCATTTAAACGATACAACAGAAGTAAGACGTAATGCCTTCTCTCAAAAATCTAAACATAAACTAGTAAGAGTGTATTTATTAAAATATATATAGGTTTTTCTTTGATGTAATAAAGAAATTTGAGGTGAAGTGAAGTTGTTTATTTGTCATCTTGGGGTCTGCTCTGCACTCTCCTTCATTAAAGAATCTGTTGAAATATTTCCTTAAAGATCTCTTCAAATCTTTTAAATGATGCCTATATTGATATTTTTAAAAAAGTGGTACACAATCCTACTTTTCAATAAAAAGTTCTGAGGTCCATAACTCGGAAAATATGGGCGAGCGCCAATATTTTTACTTGACGTTTTTTTCTTACTTTTTAACTCTCTATCACCCCATATATTTGTTTTTGTTTTTTTTTTTTTGATTGGAGATACTTCATCACAGGGAAAAAAATGATCCACCTATTAAAATTTTATTTGTGTTTAGATAGAAATTCAATTAAATTTTTAATTCTATCAGTCATTTATTTAATTAGAAAATTTCTTTAGTTTTTTTTTTTAATAAATTACATAATTGATACAATTAATTGTTTAATTAGAATATTTTGTATCTATTTTTTAATTAAATATATAATCGAGATAATTAAAATAATTAATTAAATTCTATTATGAAAATAAATAAAACTTTAATAGGTGGAACATTTTTTTACTGTGATTGTTCCATATGATATAGAAAAATTAGAGGCAGGCGTGGTGTTTTGCCTGCTGCTTCGAAGAACATGGACCGATTTTGGTGATTTTCAATAGCATTTTTCTCTAGCTAATCTAACACGCACGGAGAGCCGGACATCTCTCAATCGACTTCGCTATGCATAAGAACTCAGAATATATGTATATACTTGATGGGGTCGGAAATGGATATTGTAGAAACTACGAGTACAAACAGAATGACAAACTTAGATATTTCCTTTTTCCACTTTTTATGGTGAAGGATATAAAAAGAAATTAATGATGCCGATTCAATTGCAGCCTTCTTTTTTAAGACAGGCTTTTTGCTTAAAGTTAGGGTTTTCTTAATTTTCATTACTTAGGCACGGTGAAGATTCAAATCAATTTGTCTTTAAAAATCTAATACAAATTTAATTAAAATATTTCGTGTAATTTCTAATATAATAACCCATCCTTTTAATATTTTGAAAGATAACAATTCAAAATTCCTTGTATAGATTTTTTATTAAAAATTTCATAAATTTTTTTAGCTTTAAATTTCTTAAGGAAACAACTTAGTTTAAAACTGTCATTAATAAATGTTTTTTGTTTGACTTTATTTCAAAGGAAAGGCTTCTAGTGAACTAATTTGGGAATTTTGCCAAAATTACAACAATAAAAAAATAAAACAAGTGCCTATTTATTATTATATATTCAAAATACTTGCGTGATTACGTAGGAACATTTCCATAAAGGGTTCATATATTCAGCAAATATATTGTAAACTTATCTAATTTTTGTTCTAGTGACCCACATTTCAAAAATATTTATTTATTTTCTCATGTTTCCTTTCTTTATGCGAACGTTGTTTATTATTGAAATGTATGTATGCATTTATTTGAAAAATTATATGAAATATATGCAGCATGTTAACATTTATGTACAAAGTCTTAGTCTCATAAAGTAAATATTTTATGTTAATGTGGTGTCCGTATTTTTCGATATTATTACAATACTTGCACAAATGAGTATTTTTGCTAACACGTGTCTAATAAAATATTTATTAATTATTTGCTTCTTTGTACTCATTTATTAATTACATACTATTGTATGCTATTACATATATGTGCTGATTATATTATTAGATATGATATAAAACAATGCTTATAAGTTTTGTATAAAAAGTTGTTACGAATGAATGTGTAATTTTAACATGAAGCATTTTTTTACTTTGAAGTAAGGTAATTTTTTTTATTTATTATCATCTATTTCTTGTCTTGTGTTTCAAATTTTTTTTGGCTAAATTTGTACCGGCGATATCTTGTTTGCTAAACGTGCGGCTTTAACAAGTTTTCTTAGACATCCATATCACTACATTCTGTGAGACCCGTTGAACTCAAAATACTCCACGTCTTGTTTACTGGAACTCATGTTCTCTTGTAAACCAATTAAGTCATTTACCCTGGAATATTTTTTACTGACACTCTGACATGGTCGAACCCAGTGATTAAAAATACTTGACTATTTTCAATGCATATGTAATTGCTTAACTGTTGCTGTGGAAAAATGTGCAGCAAAAGCAAATGCAAAAAAAAACCTATTTGCTTTAACTGACAATGTGTTTTTTTCTGCAGCAAAGCAATTAATTTGAAAAAGTTTTTCTTTATTTTTATTTTTGCTTTTGCTTAATTCTTTACTATGAAGTTGAGGCTGACTACGATTGCTGTTTCTTACTGTAACTGGCTGCTTTTTATTTCTTTTAACATTGGGAACGTATTTATGTATTTATTACTTACAATACGTAAGAAAATACTACAATAAATACAAACAAAACAAATATACACGTTGTTTTTATTACACTATTAAATGGTTTTTATTTTTCTTAAAAAGCAACAGCAAAAGATGAAACAAACATCAACTTATTGCTTAAGCAACAGCCAAAATAACCGCTTTGCTGATTGCTTTGCTGCAAAAATAAACACATAGTCAACTAAGCAAATGCGTTTCTTTCTCTTTTTTTTGCATTTGCTATTACTGTTGCTTCATTTATAATGAAATGTTTTGTAAATGCTGAGACATTTAGTTTTTTTATTTGCTGAAAAACATGTTAGCAAAGCAAAGATTTTAGTACTGTTGCTATTTTTAAGCAAGCAATTTAAACACTGGTCGAACCATATTAATTATGCTTATTGTCGCACTTTCTCGATGATTAGAACCTTTTGGCGGAAGCATCATTGTACACGTATGTACTTTTAAAAACTTATCTGGTACCCGTTTTACTATATGGTTGTGAACTATTTGCTACAACTAGTAAGGGAAAATTAAATGTTGAATTTAACAACATAATCCGATACGTATATAGACTTAACAGACGGTCTAGTATATCTTTGTTTTCGTCTCAGTTATATGGCCGTTCTTTAGATAATCTGCTAAACATAAAAGCCTTAGTCTTTTTACATAAAATACTATATATACTGACAAACCTGATCATTTGTATAGCAAACTTGGCATTTCAGATATAAGCAGGGACAAAAGAACTACGTCATTTAGATACAGAAGTATAATCTCGGAGTGACATTTCTACATATTTGCAGCATCTCTCTGGAATGCTTAACCCCATAGCCTTCAACTAATAAGTAACGCACGAAAATTTAAAGAAAATATATTTTAGTTGTTTTCAGCATAACAATTTAAAACGTAAATTTAATATTATGATACATAAATACTATTTATCTTTGGATAATTTAATGTGTAATTTAATGTGTTTTTTCTTGTTTTTTTTTTTTTTTTTTTTTTTTAATAGTTTAATTTCAATTACCTTCGTATGTTTAATAATTAATTTTAACTTGTTATTAAGTTATTATTTGTTTAATGAATATGATCAGCGTTGCCACTTTTGGTTAATTTTGACCAAAATTGCCTTTTTTTCTCTGATGTGTACTTTTTCTTGATTTTGGTTACTTTCTCACCAAAATTATAATATGTAGCGTAATGTATATATCATTATGTATTTTATATGCCATTTTTCCAAATCGCACTTTAATTTACTTTGTTTTTATTTTATCTTTTTGACAACACTAAGAACACTTGCAAATAGAATACCTTTTAGCTAATATACCATGGAATACTAAAAACTATATCTATTCTTTTAGTGGTGGCTTTTTACATACAAATTAATTTTTTATCTTTAAAAGGAACAAAAAGTGGTTAATCAATAATTAGGCAAAAGTGAAAAACAAACAATAATACAAATAAATAATAATACAAATTTTCTCTATCTCAACAAAGTATGAATTTTAAATTGATCTCAACAAAAATTGCTTTATTTTTCTTTAATTTTATTTGTTTTGCTTGTATTATAAAAATATTATTAACCCTTTCGGGACTACTGGGATAATACGTCCCAGCAATTTTCAAACTGTCTTTTTTCTTTATTTTCAACGCAATCGCCAGGGAGGTAGAACTGCCAAACGTCCAAAAACGGATAGCATCAATATTGGAGACCACTTGCCAGTAGAGCAAGAGAAGCGTTGTCGCTGTGTCCGCTGTTCTTCACTTGGCATAGAAAAGCGAACAAAGATGATATGCTCAGATTGTAACAACGCCTTATGTTAAAAGTGTTTTGGGCCATTCCACAAATAAATACCTAATTACATTCCTAAAATGTTAAAAATAAATGTAAACTTTTATCTCAATCTAATAATATATATATTTTAGTTGTGTTTTTAATTTCGAATCGCTCTTCGAGAACACTGATTGTGATTTTATGCCCGATGAAAACACTTGTTGGGATTATATGTCCCAGGATAAAAGGACGAATTTAAAATTTTTAAGTATGGAGAACATAATACTTTTATCATACCTTTTAGAATATGAAAAAAATTTTACCATACATAATTTGGTTTGCAAAATAAAACTCCGTCCCGAAACGGTTAATAATAATAATTTATGGTTTAATAATTGTAAAGTTTTTTTTTTTTTTTGTTAAAAACAATAAAAAGCTTTTTCAAACAAAAAAACCCCTTCAAAAATTTTAATTCTTTGTTTTTCATAAACATAAGTTTTTGATTGTTTTTAATTCCATAAAAATTAATTTAAAACTGAATCTAAGCCAAAATTTTTAATTTATTTAAAATGAATATGAACTGATATTTTTAGTTGTTTAAAATTATTTGTAAACTGTTTCTTTATATGTATGAAAATAATTTTTAATTTTAGTTATTTTTTCATATTTTGATTACATTTTGGTTGTATTTTTTTTTTTTTTGGCGTGGCAACACTGATTATGAATATAAATCCACATATCATCAGTTTCATACTGCAATATATGGCTTTTAGTCTTGTGTATGGAGCAATTTAAATATACAAATAAATAAATAAAACAGCAGAAAGTCTATCAATGCAACACAACAAAAATTACTTTTCATCATACTCAAAGCTGTGTTGGGATATGAATTCATGACAGTTTAACAAATAAGCAAACACATCTACCTATCCTTTTGTTTTGTTTCACCACGCATATACAACATGCGTGTTGTTGTAGCGATGGGAAGCAACAATTTATTTAACTCTATTCCCCAATGCAGTTTCACAGACAACGACCTTATCTTTTAGCTTTGTTACAGATATGTAAATGGTTTCAAATCTTATTTTCGAAACAATATTATTCTAATTTTATAGTTAGAAAGGATTAAAAAATATGAAAAAATACATCCACGAATTTCAAATAAACATCATAGCTCCGTTAGTTAGCTTCGTTTTTGACAACCATGTTATAGTTAACACACCTCCCTCCCACTCAAAAAAAGTTATGTTAACACAATTGAATTATTTTAACATTTCCGTATGAAAATAAAAATAAAATAAATTTATAAAAAATATTATTAATAAAAATATAAATTTATAAAAAATTTAATTTTATTTATTTATGGCAAAACATACAAAATCAAAATAGGTATAAAAATTTCTGAATTTAGGTCGAAAAATTCGTCGTTTTTTATTTCTGTGTTACCGGTCATATTTATATCTTACATTAATATAAAAAATATTGAACAATTTTGATTGGCATATACTGAGATGGACAAAATTATTTACACAGGCACCAACTCCATACTTAATCTTCCATATTTTTAATTATTTAAGTATGTATGTATGTATGTGCCCTACTGATAAGTTTTTAACAAGATAATTTACTAACATGTCTTTTATTCAATAATAAAAAACTTGTAATTATTATGCTGTATAGCAAAATTATAAAGAAAAATTGAATTCTAGGCGCGAATTTAACTGGAAAAAATTATTCACACAGCACAATATTTTTGCAGGTAAAATCATATTTAAAATTGTTGAGTACTTTTTAACGTATCCTTTCTTTATTATTACTTCTTTTAATATTGTTGATAATAAACGAACTAGTTTTCTTCGACTTCACTCCCACTACTATACCCGTCTTGTATCGGGATTTCCTTGAGTTGGTCCGTGCTTAAAAAATTACAATTTTTCTCTCATCCTTCCACTTTTTCTTAAAGATGTTAAATGTGTTGCACGTCTGAGTCAATTGAGATTGCCAGGTACTGAAAAAATTTGTTATGTCATTTTCAGAGATTTACTTTTATCCTCGTTGAACTTAAAGAGAACAAAGAATAAGATTATCGTTTTGAGTAACCGTGTCAAGTTTTTAAGTCGGTAAACTCGGACCACCCGTTATAACGTCGCAGATATTATTTTCGTTAATAAAAAAAGAAATAGTAGCCATGGTTGAAAAAAAAAAAACTATGGAATAATATAACATTTACAATGCAAAAATCTAGTCTGAGCACTATATTTCAATTTTTCGTACTTTTCTTACTTCTGGGTAAAGAAACAGAAATTTTTGTTTAATGTTTACACAAATAAATTATTATTATTTTCATAAAGATGATATTATTAATAATATAATTCGTACAATTAACAATTGAAAAGAATTTTTATCTCTTCGTAAATCAAAACAAAAATGCTAACAGACCGACGAAAATAGAATAGCAACTTGCTACTTCATTTTTAAAATTTAACACTTTACAATGAGTAACTCTGTGGTAAAAGTTTTTTAAGGAAACAACTTTATAAACATTTTATTCATTCTTTGTTTTTATATACTTCATCCGGTAGCTTCAATAATCACCAATGATTTTATTTCTTTGTTGGTTTGTTAACATTAGTACTTTCATACAACAAAAACAAATAAAATATTGGTGTATTTTGTAAAAAAAAACATATAAAGACAGAAAAATAAATTTCTATATACTTTCTGTGAAGGCGAATGTGTACGGCACATGTTACGTCCGGCATTTCCACACACAATTTGAAGAACAACAAAAGCACAACACAAAACTTAAGGCAATTCAATATTTATAAATATGAGTTAAAGCCGCCTCTATTTAAAGAAATTTTCTTATAAAATCCGGTCACCTTTAGTTAAAGAGCTTCAAAAAAAGTTTATTTGAAAAATTTCAGTGGAAGAAAGTTCCTGAAAAATTGTTTACAATTTTATAGATAACATAAAATGGCCATGTTGCTTAAAAAGGTTAAAAATATATTCAAAATTATACACAAAAAATATAGTTAATTGTCCTTAAAGATCTTAAGAAATATTGAATGTAATCAAATGTAATGTAGAAAAAAAAAATGATTCTTATGCCAAAAAAGTTCAGATATATTGAAATCAATAAAAACAAAATCTGGCCTTGATCTTAACGCAAACTAAAACCTGCCAGAAATTAGAATTATCGTATTCATAGTTAGATCAAAAGCACAAAATTAAAAAAAAATTTTTTTGTTGGTTGCAATTTAAGTATTGTATTCCTGACAAAGTTCTACGACAAATTGAATGCTTGTTCGACACGTAAATTTATTAGAGAATTAGTAAATCCCCAAAAAGGGAGAGGCTAGCAACCCTGAAAATTACCGCCCGATCGCAATTTACTCTGCACTCTCCAAAGTTATGGAGAGTATGCTTAATTTTAATCTTGTGAAATATCTGGAGTCCAACAGCTTACTTAGAGACCGGTAGTACGGCTTCCGTAGGGGACGCTCTACGGGTGACTCACTGGCCTTCATTTCGGTGAAAGATGGTGACTCTAGATATTTCCAAGGCGTTTGATAGAGTGTGGCATGGTGCACTCATATCAAAACTTATTGCTTTTGGTGTCGGTAATAGTTTCTCTCGACTTATATCGAGCTTTCTCAGGGATCGCACGAACGAGTTCAAGGTAAATTCAGAGTACCGCAAGGTACCGTTCTTTCCCCTACCCTATTTCTTTTTTTTTCTCATAACCTTCTACGTTAGACTTTTAACCCTATCTATTCTTTCGCAGATAACAGTAGCATATGCCATTCATTTTCTTTTCGCAATAGACCAAGCCTTCGGGAAAGTGGGGCTATGCGACGATAGCCTTAATCGCGACCATTTGGTAATCTCCGAATGGGGCCTTGCGAATAGAGTTCAATTTAACGCTCATAAAACCCAGTGCTGTGTGCTTTCGCACAGGCGTACGGCTGAATATGCTACCTCATCTGTAATTATGGGTGATATATATATATATATTAAGGAATCAGAAGCTCTCGATGTTCTTGGCATGAAAATTCAATGTGATGTTCGTTGGAACCAGCACATTTCTCATGTCGAAAAAGAAGAATTCAAGTGCCTAGGTTATTTGAAACGGTGTAAGAAATACTTCACTCCATCTTATCTCCTTACTATCTATGTCACCTTTATCAGACCAAAAATGGAATGTAACTCTCATGTATGGGCCGGTGCTTCAAATTCTATTTTGGGGTAACTCGACCGCGTGCAGGAGAGAGCGAAGAAGCTCATCAATGACAGTAGGTTATCCAGCTCTATTGACTCACTGGAGCATCGACGCAATGTGGGGTGTATTTCACTGTTTTATCGTTACCACAACGGAATGTGCTCTTATGAAATCAGTGAACTTGTTCCTGAAAACCGTAATTTCGTACGCGCAACGCGCTCTACATGACGAGCTCATTCATTTGTGGTCGATTGGCCAGTGAATCGCACTAAGCACTACTGAGAGAATTCGTTTTTTGGCCGAACAGTTTGAATGTGGAATAAATTCCCCGCAGAGTTCTTTCCTGCCACTTTCAATGTGCAAGGATTCAAATTAAATCTCCACAAGCACTACTCCCTCTATCCCCCTTCCCACAACCTTATTCCTAGTTCTGGCACAATGCAATTAAATACTTTAATTAAAAAATTATATATTTTTTTGCCATCAATAAACTTTTATTTCTGTTCGTTATCTGACAATTAAATCTTCTCAATCAAAAATTATCAAAAGCTTAAGGTGTCCAAATTTTAAATGTACTGTTTTTTACCTACACTTCTTGTATTCAAAATTCAATCTGAAATTGAACAACTCCATATGCATGAAATACATGAAAAACAGACAGGAACTCCTAGCTACATGCTGCATTATATGATAATAATAACGTTTCCACATTGTATATAACTGCGTATGTGATAGCTAGCTGTGTACACAAATGTCGATTCAAAGATAATTTGTAAAGTATGTTTGCACGCCCCTATAGTATGAAGCAAAGTGTTTTTGTCAAATATACTTAAAATCAAATGAATGAATGAACTTGTGTATTTATAAAATTATGCCACCAAGAATATTAAATAATGAATTAATTTTTTTATATTATTTACCCCCAATTACTTCTTTATTCTTTCTTTCGTTCTTATAAATACAATAAAAAGCAGTAACAAAAACAGTCGAAAATGAAAAATAAAAAATAATAAAAGAAACGTTCATTTGGTGCTTAGGTATCGAACTTATTAAATAACTACAAATTGCTAAAACTTCTTTTAATTTGCGAGAGTATAACTGGAGACCCTTAAATGAAATAACTGGAATTTATATTCAAACATATGTTTTTTTTTGTTAATTAGCTGAACATTATTTCAATTATTTTGTTAAAAAAAAATTAAATAAATTTGCGGAAGTGACAAATATTAGCAAATACAAAAAATATAATTTTGTTTTTATTTTCCAAAAATAAAAGTTAATGGCCACTTATTTGAATCAAATCATCTTTTGCAGTGAAGCACATTAGCATTGTGATGACTTGTCCAAATTGCTGCATTTGGAGTTTAGGCTTTCGAATGATGGCATCATTTCACCATATTGGTTGACAAGATGGTAATAGCGACGTCATGTCGGGCTTTATAAGAACGCTGCAAGATAAACAATTTAAGCAATTATTTTACTGTATTAAACATTTTCTTATCATGGACACATGATACATAATATGGTCACAAAAACCGTACTATTTTTACATTGCGATGAACAAATTATAGTTGTTTTTAACAATACTTTAGTCACGATAAAAAAGTTTTTGTTAGCATCTAATAATTGAAATATTATTACGCAATAAAGTATTTTTTGCTTAATTTCCAACTAGAAGCAATTTTTCATAACTGTGCCAACCAATGAGTTTGTTCTTTTGTAATTATATATAATAGGGTTTGGTTTTTAAAATATTTTGGTTCGCTGAATGTTTATCTATGTATTAGTTTAGTGATTTGTTGTTAAGTTATTAGTTTAATCAAATAATTAATTGATGTAAAACAAAATTAGGTAAATAAATAAATGAAAGTTAGGTTAGGTTAGGTTAGGTTAGGCAGATTGCATTGAATCTGTTCACTTGGTGAATCCTTTGTACCCCCGCAGAATAAAGACAACAAAAACATGAAGGAAATAAGAAATGAAAAATAAGTGAGGTAAGGAAGATAGTGTAAATTCCGAGATATAGTAACATGGACAGTTCAGAGGAAGGAAAATAACTATCGGGACAATCCAGTAGCTCAAGCAGCCCTGCCGTATCGTCCAGAGGGGAGGTATAGTGGTATCCACTCACTGTTCTCTGTAAAGAAATTGATTCTGATCGGCTCCTCAGTATTTTCAGACAGGTTTGCTTAATATCAATTTCCCCGGGAATTGTAAGTGCTGATCCTCCGCTCTTCTTTATTCTGACAACTCCTGCAATAATCATCGCAACGAATGATTTAAGAATTTGCAGTGTTCTGTAATCACACCCAAGGGTCTTGCAATTGCGTGCTATCTGCCGTAACTGCCAGCAATATAGCATTGAAGCACCTGGAGACGCTAAGTAGAAACGAAGCTAAGGCAAAGAGGAATAAGTCGAATTGAAACAAAAAGAAGATGGAAAGCATTGTTCCAAAGGCATCCCAAGCCAATTTGCCGCCTCATGCACGCCAAAAGAAGGATGAAACTGAAAATATCAATGTGCAGCAGCGACTCCTCTATATCCAGCCAATCACAAAGTGAATGTCTAGGGTGTCCTACATTCGTGTAGTAGTTCGCCCTGGGAACTTTATTGCCGCATAACTATCCGTATAAATCTGAATATCCCTGTTAGATAATTGATAGTACTCCAACCGTTCAGCAGCGTTCTGGATACCAGAAATTTTGACACTTTAACTTGAATCTCCCTTAAAACGAAATTTATAAATAAATAAAAAATATAGACATAAATAAGAACGTGTTAATTCTTATTATAATATCACTACGTATATTTTAATATCTGTGTAATTTAAACATACAATTATGTAATTTAACAAGATTATATTATGCTGCTCTGGTTACAACTAAATTTTGTTGGTTATAACCATGTTGTTTCTTTGAGTGTATTCTTTATTATAGAAATTTAACAACATCTGAAAAAATGGTCATGGAAATTTATAACAACTGAATGAGAATTGTTGGGAAGGAGTGTTTTAAAACAAAATTTCTATTGATCTAAAACTTTTTCCACAACTAAAATTTTTAAGCCTAATAAAGAATTTTCAGAGATGAGAGTGGAGATAAATTTACTCTGTAGTCAAATTTATATAAAAATTTCAAAACCAGAAAAATGTTCGATTTTTTTTATTTTTTTTTTTTTTTAATTAAGGTAAAATATCAGTTTTAAATCTTAAACCTTTGAATTTTATTCATGCTTTATGCAGAAAAATTATCGTAGACACAGTACGGTATGAGGTTTGACAAGCTGTTTGTGTCGGTTAAGCTCTTCAGCAATATTATAATAAAACTTCCCAACTTTTTGTTTTTTTCTTATAAATATTATTAATGTTTATTTATTACACAATTAATTGTTACTACAATTTTAATACTTTAATATTCAAATATATAAATGTATTTAAATAATATTTTTAACCATGACCTCGGAGTTTGAACCTCCTTCCATTTGATTATAAAGTTATGAAATAAAAACAAACAAGGAAATTATTGCAACACTGACGACTTTGTTATATGTATGCGTATGTGTTAATTTTACTTCATATTAATAAATACATTTAAGTGCGTATTTGTTAATATAGTGATAAATTTTTATGAGTAAGACTGACACTTAACATAAATCAATTTAAATTGAAACAATAAAAAACTGAATACATTTAATGTCACGTACTTAACACCAACCTACCAAAACAAATCGTGCTATCCACCCAAACAACCAACCCCAAATGTAAAAAAAAAAACAAAAATAAAGTTTTTATCCGAGTACGATTATTTACTCCTCTTGTTCATCTAAGTAAATATAGAAGAACAATGAACATTTGTCATGTTCTACATAATCAGCTTAATGGTGGAAGTTCTCAATTGTATTAAGATGAACAACTACAATAACCACAGTTTTAATCAGCAGCGTCAATATCAGCGGCAACATGGATAATCAAAGATGGCAGTAAAAAATGCTATGATTTTTAAAATCAAATTAAAAAAGATATTACGAAAAACGAAAAAACTCTTGAATAACTTTGTGCATATTGAATACAATAGCATTTCCAAAGAGTGAGATTAAAGAACAAAAAGGCTTGCGCTTTTTATCATAGTACCAATATGAAAGGATGTTGTTCGGAGTATGAGTTAGAGGAAACTGAGTTATAAAATTTAATTTTAAGGAGTTTAAAAAATGAGTGCACATGACGAATTTATAACTTCACAACCTATTGTAAATTGTATGTGTATAATCAAACCAGTTGTGAACAAGCCGTTGTTCATTTCAACGTATCAATATCCTCTTATCCCCAGCATTCACCATTTTCCGCAAGTCCTATACGATGCAAATAATGCACGTATGTCAGTAAGTTTAGGAGCTCCGTTGGAGTACCAATCATCCAGCTTAATTTAACCTCGCTAAATTTTTAGAATATTTATTGTATAAATCTAATGGTCTGTAAGTCCATGGGGTCCAGGCCCAGGTATCGTAGCTCCGAAAGGCTTCGCATTTTCCAAGGTGAGTTCTTGCAAATCTCTGGCTTTGATTGTCTAGCTGCTTGCCTTTCATTACATATTACCCTTATGTATTCTGGAACCTCTTTGATGCTCAGTCTTTCATGGCCAACGTAGTGATTAATCATCATCTTGTATTCTGGCACGGTCTGAGAAAAAAGCCCTAATTGCCATTTTGCTATCAGTAGTCAATCCGATGGCCTAAGATTACCACTAAGCATTTTAAACCCTCCGGTGTCTGGTAATCGCATTCGCTGGAAATCTGACGTCTACAAGCCGGAGATTTACAATTGATGTAACTTTTTACAATTGAACTTTAAGGAGAAAATATTCAAGGACTTGTTCAAATAAGTTTAGAGCGTTTGTTAGAATATGGTCGTGAATAAAGTTCGGGTAACGGTTGCGCAGCTCGTTTTGCAGTATTTTTATAAATTGTACCAGTTCCGTTCTGCTTCCTAGCATCGATGCGTCTGCGTTTCCATCAACCGGAAGTGTATATTAGGTATTTGTATCTTAGTGAACCCTAACCGTTGCTATCGGAATTCGATCAGATGGATGTCTAATAATTATTTTAGTCGTAGATATATAATTCAGACCAACTATCCCCTTAAACTTTTCATCTTTACACAAAGTGAGTTCGGGAATTTTACAATTCATTAAAATTCCCTTAAAAAAATTAAAGTATGTAATGAAGTTAAAATCTGCCAAATTCTCGAAGCCTTATGAGTTGAATCTTAGTAAAGCGTTATAACGTTTCTTACTTAAACAACTAAACACACAATGAAAGCGTGTAATGTTAAAGTTACTTTAAATTACAACATTTCTTTATGTATAATTGATAACATTGTTTTAGTTAAATAGATACTTGATTTCATTTCACAAAACACAATCTAAAAGCCTTAACAACCCTAACAAAAAATGTGTTTAAAAAACAACGACAAAAAAAGCAGAGTAAAAGTTAAAATTTATTTAAAATAAATCCCTTTTACCACAAAATCGTTTTTTGTGTTTTTTATTCTAATTCCAATCCATAGAAGAACAAATAAAGAAAAGTTAAATAAAAAGCTAACGAAGCGAGTATAACTTATGCCACACATAGATCAACATTTATCCAGTATATTTAAGTGAAATGTGCAAATTGTACAATGTCAAAGCCCAAAGGCACTGTGTGATATGCCACAGTCACATAGAAGACAAGTCACTCAACAGTCAAGACGATAAGGAAGGCAGTATTGAGGTAGTTTGAGTATAAATATGTATATTAGGAACATACGAACGATGAACAGTATGACCCAGTTTACCAAAGATTAAAAATTATAATACGATATAAAATAATCAATTGTTAAAAGCATTCGAGTTTGGTCAGGGTGATGTTGTGATTCGCACATCTGTCAAATCTATCGTTTAATATTCAGTCAATAATGCCAAGTTGCCACATTGAGCAACATTTTGATATTATAAAAAATTAAAATCAATATAAGTTTGTATTTTAACAAACAAATTTGTGTTAACAATTATCTTACAGTGCAGTCACACGGTCAATTTTTTTTCAATTCTCTTTTAAGAAATTTACACATACTGCTTGTCAAAATTCACAAAAATTGAAAGCTGTGACGTAGGCTGCAAGCAATTTCAAAGCAAGTTTTTTAGCAAGATGTCGTAAAGAAAACAAAAAAAAAATTATTTGAAGGAAAAAACTTCAATCAGCTGTTCTCTTGAATGTGATTTGAAAGACTCAATTGAACAAAAATTTGAAAGCAAATTCTCAGCAAGTTTTTAAAGTGAGAGGGTATTGGTAAAAAAATTAGAGAAATTTTAAAAATTGAATGAAAACTTGATCGTCTGACATCCTAGTTAAGCAACTAAGTTTATTTTTGAAATCCCGTATATTACACAAAACCAACCCACACAAGATTTGACAGGTTTCAATGCAGGAAAAAATTTTATTGTTTGCTAATAATTCCCAGCAAGAAATGTGTAACCGAAACTCATAAGGCGTGATCCATTTCAAGGTTCCCCACTTTTTTAAAGAAAAAACACAGAAAAATCAAAAAATTAATGAGAAATGATTATTATCATTTAAAGGAACATTTTTTGGCATTTATTTTTTGAAGATTATGTCTATCAAATGTTGACCGTTGCTACGTTGCAGATGGTCCATCCGTTGAGTCCAATTTTCAGTAACTCGTTCGAGCATTTCGACTGGTAACTGACGAATAACACGCGTAATATTTTCCTTCAAGGCCTGAATCGAAACGGGTTTGTTCGCATAAGCTTTGGACTTTGCATATCCCCACAGGATAAAGTCTAAAGGTATGATATCACACGATCTTGGTGGCCAATCGACCGGCCCAAAACGTGAAGTTTTGTGCTCTCCGAAGTGTTCTCTCAATAAATCTATTAATTTATGCGATGTGTGGGAAGTGGCGCCGTCTTGTTGAAACCAAATGTTGCCGAGATCACGAGCTTCAATTTCAGGTAGGAACGCGAACGGCGCTGAATCGACTCTCTACGGGGTCGTGTACACTTTTAGCTACGGCCGTTATCTTTTCTTCACAGCGTGCTAGACGTGAATATTATCCAATAATAAGGGCTGGTTCTCAAAATGGATGATGGTGTTGCGAATAGTACGCTCAGTAGGCGAATTATGTTGACCATAAGTTAAGCGAAGTACACGAAACACATTCATCACAGAACGTAAATTTTCGTAATAAAGTTTAAAGATTTGTAAACGTTGTTCAGGCGCAAGTATGCTAAATAATTCTCAACAAAAAACAAGTAAGATTACTACATACGGCTATGCCGAACCTTATATACCCTTCACTTTCTATGAAAATCTAGTTTAGTAAAGTAACTCCAATCAAAAAAGCAAATATTGGGGTAAAAGAGATTAAAAAAAATAAAAAAAAATTAGTGCTGCATATATATAATTTAAAAAAAAAAAAAAAAAAATGACATCGGCTCTTAAGCATTTAAGCATTTTAAAATTTTAATATTTCCTTAATGATGTCTTTTTTTTAAATTTGAAAATTTCAGAGCATCGTAACTCGGAAAATATGGCCGAGTGCCAAATTTTTCACTTGATGTTTTTTTCTTATTTTTTAATTATATATCGCCCCCATATATTTATTTTTTTGATTAGAGTTACTTTATTGTTCCAAATGACATTAAAAATTAGAGGTCGGCGTGATGTTTTGCCTGCTGCCTCGAAGGAGATGGACCTATCATGCTGATTTCCCATAGCACCTCTTTCGACACTATACCTCTTTTGACACTATATCTGATCGATTGACAAGTTAATTTTATTTATGTGCCTCGGCAAACTTGATTTCAACACTAACACAGACGGACAGATGCACATCGCTCAATCGACTTCGCTATGCATAGAAGTCAGAATATATACACTTTATGGAGTCGGAAAGAGATATTGTAGAAATTACCCACAAACTTATTTATATCCTTTTGCCACTTTTGTGGTAAAGAGTAAAATAACATGACAGCATCACAAGTGATCTGTCAAAAAAAAATGATATTGAAAAAAAGTATCTCTGCTTGAATCACCCATTACATACGCCATGTTGCACTAACACATTTGCAAAAATTTATTTTAAACGACGTTGCCGTTGGATCGATTTTGGTACTAAAACGGAATTAATTTTTTAGTAGACTAAATCTATTTTTAACCGACTTAAAAAAAAAGAAGCAGGTTATCAATTCGACTAAATGTTGCTTTTTTATGTTTGTGCCTGCAGACCTCAATCATTTCTGAACCGATTTTGTGTAATTTGATAGATTAGAAAAGTTTTAATCAATGGGGTATTCAAAATCCTACTATTAACTAACGCCAAGTTGTAATAACTGTCCAGAGAGGTAAAGCGAATTTAGTTAATTTGCAGATATGCATACTTTTTTTTGTAAATTTTAAAATTATGAAATAAAGCTGCCAGAGTTGTTATCCTTTTTTTTAATAAAAAAAATAAATTTTAAACATCATCGCTTATTTTGCCAATCGCAATTCTAAAATTTGCATCGCCTAAAAGGATTTTTACTAGCACGTTGGCGAAAATCGCCATAACTGACAAAACTGCCTCTTACTAAACCAGCCTGTCCGAAATTTTATTTCCAAGAGCAACTAAATCGTGCAACATTTTCATTTATTTCAATGAATACTTGTTTTTTCTAAGACAAGGTGTCTTTTTTTTATACTTGAAATTATTTTATAATTCTTCTGCATCATTTTTCGGGAAAAAGGTCGAAAAGCATAAACTGAATATAAATTTTTGATTTTAAATTAAATTAAGAAACTAATTTATTTACTTGATTTGTCCACAAATTAGACTATGTACAATTTAAACTAAATCAAGTGTACTCTGATTGATACATAGTCCTAAACAAATTGGCAGAAATTTACATGTCTTTTAAGATAAATTTTTGTTCTTTTTATGAAATAAGGACACTGTATCATTGTTATAAAAAATTGCATCACTTTGATATGCCTGTGCCTGTGGGTCATTTGCATTATTTTCTGTATTTGTTCTGTATCATTGTTGAAGTTAAAATTGCTTTTTTTCTTATTCATATTGTTGTAATTGTTGTGTTTTGCATTTTCATTGTCATTTTGTCATACATTTGACTTACGTTTGTATTCGTTATTGTCTTTTGTTTTCATTTTATGGCATTTATTTTCCATTACAACTCATACCATCATCTAATTCTTCATTTGTTTTCTTTTCTGTTTAATTTGGAGCGCAACTGGCTGCCGTTCAAGAAGAGCATCATGTGTTTATCCGAGAGAATTGATGTTTTTAGCTGCTTGATTTGTGTAACTTTTTTTATTTCTTTTAGAAGTTTCATGTTTTTTTCTGCTGTTTTTTATTTTTAATTTGAGTTCCTTATTTTGATGTTTATTCAAGTGATAAATTGGCAAACAAAAAATAAAAAAACGTCATCGTTATAAAGCTGGGGAAAGAATCATAAAGTGAAGTTCTAAATGATTTCAATAAAAAGCAAAACTTTCACGGTTTATTTTTCTTTTACAGCAAAAAACAAAACATAAAAACATTTTTAGAATAGCGCCCCATCATGAAAAACAACATTAATTGTTATTTTTAGGTTTCAAAGA
Organism: Gymnosoma rotundatum; assembly: GCA_916610165.2. NCBI lineage: Eukaryota > Metazoa > Arthropoda > Insecta > Diptera > Tachinidae > Gymnosoma > Gymnosoma rotundatum. The sequence goes on along the minus strand of OU744336.1, from coordinate 46,413,640 downwards.
GCCAACCAGACTCTATAAATCCCTTAAGTTTCCTATAGTCTGTTCTTGAAAATACAAGTTTTCTTTGAAAATTGAATTATTCCAAACAAGAGCTCCACATACTGACTGACCTGCACATTTGTAACTGAGAATTTTTGTAAGTATTTTAGGAAGGTACACATACATACATAAACTTAGTTAAAAGGGCTTTAAAATTCGCACTAGATATTTTGAAATAAGCAATTTGATTTGCCTTTGTAGCGATATATGGGCCGTTTTTGTTGCAAGTGGTATAAGTCTATTTTTGACAAAAAGTAAATTAAATATAATGAAATTAAATATAAATGACTTTAAAAGTGGTGAAATTTCATTACTACTTGATTATTATAATAATAAATTTCTGGGATATAATTTTTCTACAGCCTTTTATTTCTCCAATACATCATGTCTAGTTTCAAAAACTTTCTCGCAATAAAAAAAAAGATATTATGAGAATAAATGTTTTTTGACATACTCTCTCAATTAAACAAATAGCACTAAATTTTTTGTCGAAAACTATAAATAATTCTTCTACCATCAAAAAGAGCAATTTCTTTCCTAAAATCGATGTTCAACTTTCGCATAAGATATCTTTCCACGCCATTGCGAAGAAAACTGAGCTAAGCCACAAAACTTAAGACTACGGCAAGAATTACAAAGGAACGTTCTAAACAGTTTTAAATATAACAGAACAGAAAAAATACTTGAGAAATGCTTCAACCGTTTCTCTCCCAACACCAAAAATCTTTCTCAGCCTGCTATTCAGGCGATTATATTAACGCTAAAACGACACATTGCGGGCGATAAATTAAAAAACCCAAGAAGAACAGGGTATTGTGTTTTTTAAATAATTTTTAAACTTTGAAATTCTAAATCGATTGTGACCAGACCTGGGGGATTTAATTACATTTCAAGTACACGTTATGTGTACTTGAATATTTTCAATTACAAATTACTAGTAATTGTAATTTAAATTAGGGAATAAAGTCAATTACAATTATACGTAATTCAACATTTTCAATCACACATTACATGTAATTGTAATTGGAAATTTTTAATTACAAATTAAAAGTAATTGTAATTAGGCAATAATCAGTACTTGTAATTGAACGAAATTCAATTATTTTCTTAAAAATATTAAGTGTAACATAAAATTTTGAAAATCAACTTCTGAAACGCTTTGCATAATTTCAATAATTTTTCGAAATTTGTATTGAAGCTCAGAAGAATATTAAACTTTCTCTTAAAGGTGTAATTTTCAAACGATTACATTTAGAATTTTTAGAATTTTTTTTTTTGTATACTAAACAATGTATCTATACAATATATATTTTAAATTATATCTAACAGACCTGGGAGGATTCAATTAAATTTTAATTAAATTTACACGCAATGTGTAATTGAATATTTTCAATTACACATTAATTGAAATCGGGACTAAACTCAATTACATTTATATGTAATTATAATTGAAAAAATTTCAATTACAATTACTTGTAATTTGTAGTTCAACAGTTTCAATTACACAATTAAAAAAAATTCAATTATGTTCTTAAAAATATTAAGTGTAACTAAAAACTCTGAAAAGGAACTTCTGAAACGCTTTCAATAGTTTGTACTTATTGAAGCTTAGAAGAATATTAAACATTCTCTTTATGGTGTAATTTTCAAAAGATTATATATTAGAACTGTTTATTCTATACGTATATACGTATGTATGTATTCGTAAAATATTTTATTTATAATAGCTTTACTGCTTGCAATATTCAAAGTTATACCGTTTAACAGTCTTGCAGGTAAAAGAAATTTTATTCAATTAATAAAAAAATTAACATTAACATCTTTAGCACCAGTTGAAAGTTTTTTTATTCGCGTCAAAGCATTACAAGTGAAAATGATATAAAAATGGTTTTATTTAAAGCAAATAAACTTTTTAAAATTTATTTTTATTTATTTCAGTATGTTATGTATATACTTATCTATCTATATGTTTTATATCTTTCGTTGCATTATTTGCTTCACTGTGTTTATTTTTTATATATAACGTCTAATTTGTGTGTTTATTATGTGTATGTAATTGATAATTTTTGTAATTAAATATTATTTCATTACTAAATTTTATTTCAATTATGTAATTAATTTTTTTTTTCAATTACAATTACATGTAATGTGTAATTGGATTTTAAATTACAAATTACAAGTAATTGTAATTTTTCAATTAAAATTGCATATAATGTGTAATTGTCAATTTTAATTACAAATATTAAATTTAATTGTAATAGAAAAATTCAATTACAATCACATGTAATTAAGTAATTGCATGTGTAATTAAATACAAAATTTGTTTGACATCCCCCAGGTCTGATTGTGACGTAGTACGTTGTAGCACCCCAGACTATAGCTCCACCCTCTGCTGAAATAACTCCTATTTTCGCGTATCGTTAAAATAATAATTGTAGCAATCTGAACCATCTTGATTAATATTTTTTTTTATCTCTAGCAGGCCAATAATTAAATTGACCTATTACAGATTAACCTAAATAAAAGAGCCAATCGTAACGTTGTCTTTTGCACCTAACTTTCGCACTGTAATATGATACGTAAATAACAGCGTGATTTTTGTGTCTTTTCAAATAAACCCTAAAATAAGAGATAAAATAGCAAGATAGAACTAAAAATTAATAGATTGTCATTTTTTCAACAAAAACTGATGCAATTCTGTAAAAAAAAAATAAATAAATAAGCATGCGGACAACGTAGACAACGCTGTTACTTGAATGACCCATGTCGTACGATCTTTAGCCAATTGTAACCGGTTTTCTTCGAATTTTCCTGATTCTAAGTGAAAGAAAATAGCTAAGCGGAAAAATATTTAAAGCAACAAAAGGGAGTTTTTAAAATTTAAGGTCTTAAACAGACAAAAGATTCGTTATTTAATGTAACAGCAAACTAAACAAAAAAAAATAAGAAAGAATAAACAAAAATATGAAAAAAATACAAAAATTAATCATAGAAATTAGAATAAAAATTTTCTAAGAATATTTTTAATACTCGTATAAAATATAAAATTTTCCTAATCAGTAACATAGAAATAACATAATTTTCAACTTATTAAAAAAAACGTTTAAAATTAATTATTTACATTTTTCTTATGAAAATCACAAATCTAAGTGGGCGAAAATAATTTTAGTTTCAATATTATTATGATTCTTGTGACCAAGTAAATGGTATGAATCATAACTAAATAATAAAATAAGTATAATAAGGGTAATTGTTTGAGCAGCATGTAAAAATATAAATAAAAACAAAATCCGTAGTGAGAAAAAAAAATTAAATTATTGATATAAAGAAAATCAAATACTCTTGAAATACGATGTAAACACTGATAGTAATATGGGGAAGTATAAATAAAATAATTAATGAGAAAATATCTCAAGTCAAGATGGACAGACCGACAGACAGACAGAAATATTCGCAAACACAAATGTAAAAACTAACACAACCACAAAAGGTATTTTAAATTATAAGATGAATATTACCAGAACAAAGCCATTAAATTATGAACTAGAAGATTGCTGTTATTTGTTTTTCGTTGTATATAAAATGATAATAAAATCTCAAATAAAAAAATATCAAAATAATTTTAAACGCTGAAATTAAATTAAAAATGAACCAAAAGACGAAAATAAGTCAATTTTCATTCAAAAATTTTATTCTTATTTTTATACCCTTCACCACAAAAAGTGTAATTTCTACAATATCCATTTCCCACCCCATAAAGTATATATATATATATATATATATATTCTGACTTCTTATGCATAGCGAAGTCGATTGAGCGAATTCCGTCTGTCCGTTCGTATTACTGTTGAAATAAAAAAAAATTTGGCAATCGATCAGATATAGTGTCGAAAAAGGTTCTATTGGAAATCATCATGATCGTTCTTTGAGACAGCAGGCAAAACACCACGCCTACCTCTAATTTTTTCATGTCATTTGAAACAATAAAGTAACTCCAATCAAAAAAATAGATATATGGGGCGATAGAGAACTAAAAAATAAAAAAAGCAAGTGATGAAATTGGCGCTTGCCCACATTTTCCGAGTTACGGGGCTCTGAAATGTTCAAATTTTTTAAAATATCAATATGGGAATCATTTTAAAGCTTTTGAAGAGATCTTTAATGATATACTAAAATTTTAAAAAAGTTTCTAACCCATTAAGAGCCGATGTCATTTTTTTTTTTTTTATTTAATTTACTTTATTCGTGCTTGATTCCTTCAAATATAAATATTTCATGATATTCTTATGATATTCTCATAAAATATTTATAATTTTAAACTAAACTAAAAAATTAAATGTATTACTGCGGGGAAAGCGTATCCATATGGCCATTTCACTACTGCTCAAATAGCTCATCAGTGGATTTTACCCAAATTTTGTATAGAAAAATAGAAAGTCTTATATCAAAAGCCAAATTGATTAAATGAGAACTTCATTGAATCAATAAGACAAAAGACAATAACAACTCAAAAATGTTCTATACAAAAACACAGCAAACATTCAGTAACTATTTTTATTTTTTCTTATTTTTCTACATAAGGGATCCCATTGGGAACTATTCATATGTGTTTGAAAGATTCAATGAAAAATAAAAATTGAAAACAATTTTTATTAATAAGCAACGTGCACATGCAAATATATCAATACGAAAATTTATTATTTGGAATCTTTTAAAATTTAATTTACTTGTTTCTCTGTCACCCCAATAATTTGCAGAAATGGAATAATTTTTAAAAAGGTGATGGTGATGATGGATTGGTAATTGTGTGAAGGTTGATCGGGCGGGTTTTGATTTGAAAATATCGTAATACGAAAAATTTATATTATTACAAGCAAACCCAATTTTCCGTGAGGAAAAAAAGCATCAATGTAAGAAATACCGTAACCAAACAATAGGCTGAACAAATTTTTGTAAGGTGCGCTTTTCAATAGACATGAAAAATTAAAAGCTCCGTGTAACTTTTTTCAGCTGAATACGTGTTTTAAAACAATACAATACAAATACAAGATATTAACCGTCATATGCATAACAAAAACTTTGCATTAAGTTGACAGTAGTGAAAAAATTGAGCAGGGTCTCAGCGAGCTTCTCGATTCAGTTGGGAACCAAAAAAAATTAGTTATGGATCACAAACACTTTTTAGTGCCAAAATTTTGTCAAATCCAGTCACCCATGCTTACTTGTTGTTTTTTTTTTATATGTACATATGGCCGCTAAAGTTTAAAACATGCTGTAGTACATAGACTACAATTGATTGAATTTTCAGCTGTTTTATATTTTATATTTATGACGATTTAAGGACTCGTTGTAGATTCTTAAAAGTGGACATTGATACTTTCCGTGTTGTCACAAGTTTGTGGTACCTATGTATTTTATCATTCACTATAGAATCATTTTTATATTATTAAATATATAATGATGTTAATAATAATTTAAATGTTTTTGTTGTATTTATTACGAGAAGAGAGAATATTACATGTGATTACTTACCGACACCGTATTTGTTGTTTGATGGTATCCACATTTTATTTATTTGTTGTTGTAGGTATGTTTCTAATTGGAATTTTTATGTTGAAATATTGTTGTTGTTTTATTAATTATAAGATGTGTAAGAAGTTACACATATTATAAATTTTGCATAACTTTTTTTATCATTTTAATTATCGTATTAAATTTTGTTGCCATTTTTTTACATTTTACAAAAACAAACCTATAATTTTTATTTCTTCCGCTGTTTTTTTTTTTGCACTTTTACTTTCCACTTTGCTTAGTACTTACTACTACACACACCTTGTTTTTCACAAACAATAGGTATTTTTTCCTTATAATTTTTCATGCAGACTATATTTGTTAAACATTCACTTTGTTTTATGTTTTTGTTGTATTTTTATTGCTTACTTATGACTTTTGATTTATTTGAATAGTAGAATTTATTGAATTAATTTTAAATTTTTGCAGTTTTTTTTTTTATTTATTTAGGGACATTTTACAAAATACTGTAATTTATCAACGTTTTTCACAACCGCTTTAGTCATTTAATTGACTGCAACTACTGCGCTGCGCGTTTGAAAATCAATAAATGAGTGTCTCTTCTCCTTAAATTTTCCTATAGGATTTAGTTTTCGTTGTATTTTTTGCTTTTTTTCTTTCTTTTTACTTCATTTTAGTTGGTAGTCAGCTTTTAGTTGGGTTTTGAGGCGGTGCGTTCTTATATATGTCTGTGGCAGTAATTATAACTTTTGTTATTCGCTGAACGTTCTCATGCAGTCAGGCCGCTGCTGTTAGAATGTATTTCCTCTTTTTATATTAATACTTTTATTCTTAGTGGTGATTGTGTGTGTAATCTTTCTTTACTCCACCGCTTTCAACATCTTATTTTACAATAATAACTGATCTCTTGATGTTAGTGAGTAAAAAATTACAATTTTAATGCACATTTACCTCTGCATTCTAAAATGTCCAGAAATATTCACCACTAAGCATAATATTCACGTCCACACACTACGAGCTGAAAACTGTAACTAATTGGGGAGCAGAATTATTCTGTTTTTTCCGTTTTCCTATTCGTGGAAACAACTACTCCACTAATTCCAATTTGTCAAATGTCAAATAAAAAAATGTAAACAAATAAGAATTCATTTAAAAAGGATTTATAAAAAAACATTTGCAGGGTTGATATTTTTTGGCCTAACTTTTAGGCCCAAATAGTTAATATAAATAATTTGATATGTATTCAGTTTATTTCTGTCCGATTACGTTCTCTTAAAGCCAAAAAATAATATTTTTTTTAGTTAATAATAAAAAGATTTAGTTAAATAATTTCATAAAAAAGCATATATATATTCAATTTCTATGAACTTAGTCTGTCCACTTTCTCTTACCTAAAAAGGCATGTAACTTATTGCTGAATATCGAAAGAATCGCACAAAAAGCCCTTTGTTTGAGAGTTAATCATCTTACTCTCCTATTGTTTTATTTTTAGTCCCAAACAACTTCAATATCGCTAAGGTTTTTTTTTATCTATCACATGCTCTTAGATCGTGCTTAAATGTAAAATGTTTTGATAGAAAACGCAATAAGCTCATATTTTTAGTTTGCGTTTTAAGCTGGATTTGGTTTTCGTTTGGTATAGCACTTAGAAGAAAATGTATACTATCATATTGATTGACTTGGTTGTGTACAAAAGAAAACTAGTAATACTTAGCCTTATTTAGTCAAACATTGTTGGAGTTTTAACAACAAGTGGATAGTCGAAAGAATTTCCAATTGATTATTTCTATTTGTTAAAGACGCTGCTTGGGCGAGGCGAATTTAAAACAGCCACAATCTTTTGCAGCTGGCTGATTACCAATTATTTTACACCATACCAATTTATTATCTTTTTAATGTTAACATATTTAAAAGGAAACCTCTGTTCCTCCCTGTAAGTACTTAATGTATTTGTGCGGTTAAAATAGAAATATTCAGAACAGTATTAAAAGCAGAAATAATAATGCACAATATTTTTTAAATCTTCGCAAAAGATGACTTCCGACATCTTTCTTTGGTTTTAAAAACAAAAGATAATATATATGTATTTTGTTGCCATTGCATTACTAAATTTTTCTCTTACTTTTTTTATTAGATTTTAGTTTCCTATACAAACTTTGGTTTAAATCTACTAATTAGCCATATGAGCAGTAGCAAAAAGGCCATATGGATGTGATTTCCCCACAGTAATACATTTCATCTTTAAGCTTTAAATAATAATATATATTACATGAGAATTACATGCAATATTAATATTTGAAGGAATAAAACATAATTAAAGTAAATTAGTATAAAAAAGATTTAAAATAATAAATTTTCATATTAATGTTCTTTTGAGCATCAATTTTGCTTCGCAATTTTTCTGAAGTTGTTCGTTGTTGTTTGCGTTGTTTGCGAAAAGAAATGAAATTTTTTTCTATTTGGCATGGACTCATAATATTAATGATTGAATGGTAGGGTATTTCTGAACAGCTGTTTGAAAAAGGCATTGCCAGTTGAAAAATATTCGTAAAGTAATAATCAAAACAAAAACAAAAATCACCCGGATAATCTTTTGTGTGAATACTTCACTGTTTTAAACGTTTTTAACAATAAAAATTTAATTGTTAAATAATGTCTGACTCGGATTGCGATTGGTTTGATAAAGATGATGATGATCTGATAAAAGATGTACAAAAAACACTTAAAAACAAACAGGAAGAAAATACTGAATATATAAAAACAACTACCAACACCATAGGTAAAACCTATATACTTTGGAATAGGTACAATAAAATTTAATAACATAGTTAACCATTCAAATTTGCAGATGACTACATCAAAGAATTAACTATTAAAGCAGCTGCACAAACTGTCGGAGATGCCAAGAAAAACAAAGTCAAAATAACAGATTTAAGAAAATTATCCAATATGACACCATTGGATATTTTTCTGTATGTTATAACTGTGGAGTATGACTTCTATGCAGACCAAATTTACCTTAATGATAGCCAAGAGAAAGTTATACTTTACACTGCTGTATTGGCTACAATATGTCGTTTAGAACTGCCAGGATTTCACAAAGACATGCTAAAAAGTTTTGCTCGTAATGACAATCTGCACAAACAGTTTCGCTTGTTGGTGGCTAAACTAATGTGTAAACGCTTTAAAGATATGTGGATAAAGGAGGAAGAGACTAAAGAGTTTTTAAACAATATGGAGTTGCTGATATTGCGATCATATAAATTGCAAAGCAAAGACGAAAAAATTAATTTATTGTTAAAAGATATGTTAAACATTTTCGAGCAAATGGACAATTCAGAGTTAAAAAAGAACACCTTTGTTATGCAGTTTAAGGAAAACATATTACAGGCATTAAAAGTTAGCGAAAGCATTGTGAATGTTATGGATATATTTCCCACATTAGAAGATTTAATTAAGGACCAAACTTTAAATAACGACCTTGAATTTGGTCAGTCAACCTCTCAGCAGACTATTCAAGAATATCTTTCTAAACATTTACGTTTTCTTAAACAAGACTTCTTACTGCCTCTAAAAGACTGCATTGATTTATTAAAAAATAAACGAAATACCAATGAACTACCAGATAATTTTTATGTTTATGAAAATGTTTTAATAGTGTTAAATGAACAGTTTCTGGATGCCCATCGTCATGAATTAGTATTTGTGGATGTCTTGGGGTCTCGTAGAAACATGGATACTGAGGATGTCCAGATGCCGTATCAGTTGCAAGAAAAGCTTAAAAAAATCAAATCTGGTGCCTTGCTCATTTTAACCACCAGCTACAGTTTTGATTGTTTAATATTAGCCACGGTTACTTACACAAGTCACGAGTGCATGAAGGAAGGATTTGTAAGTAATAAATTTTGTACTCAATAATTAAAGTTCTAGTTGTGAGTAGTTCAAAGTAAGGCCCCAAAATGGAAATTAAATAAATCATCAAAAATTGAGATTTAAATTTCTACGTATTAATACCCTAGTTTTTAAAATGTAATATGTGCCGAAAAAGTCACATGGTTCATTATGAAATAAGCCGTTTAATCTTTAAATAAAAATATAATACTTTGGACGGCTTATATCTAGTTTAGTGTAGTAGCCCAAGAATTTGTCTGGTTGAAGAATAAGTTTTTTTTATTTTCGAAGTTACAGACCCCAAAGATTTTTATACAGAATTTGTCATATGACAACATACATTACAAAAAATTTTTAATCCATTTTCTTGAGATTACAAATGATAAGTCGTAAATAAAATATTTATATATTTTTTTTTACATATGAATGGTTCCCAATGGGATCCCTTATGTAGAAAAATGAAAGAAAAAATAAAAATAGTTACTGAATGTTTGCTGTGTTTTTGTATAGAACTTTTTTGAGTTGTTATTGTCTTCTGTCTTATTGATTCAATGGAGTTGTCATTTAATCAATTTGGCTTTTGATATAAGACTTTCTGTTTTTCTATACAAAATTTGGGTAAAATAAACTGATGAGCTATTTGAGCAGTAGTGAAATGGCCAAATGGATATGCTTTCCCCGCAGTAATACATTTCATTTTGTAGTTTAGTTTAAAATAATAAATATTTCATGAGAATATCATGAAATATTTATATTTGAAGGAATCAAGCACGAATAAAGTAAATTAATTACATTAATTATATTTTTTTTAGTAGAAAATAAAATGAATTTTTTGTTGAAAAGGCGTAATTTAAAAAAAATTGGTCTACTGTCCTACTTCTTAGCATTGGAATGCAAAGCATTACCCATTTTTTCTGTTGATTTTAAAAGCTATGAATTTTTGCTTTACAGCTAAAAATTTTTATATTTGCTTCAATGAAATCCATTTATAGGCGATGTCGCTAAGTTATTACTGAAGATCTTTTGCGGTCTCTTTGATATTTTAAGAAGTTTAAGTTTTTGTATTGTTTTTATTTTCTTTCTAAAAGTACCACTAAGATTTTTCCCATATCTTGAATCCTAAGGCATCCCATCGGGAACCATTCATTAAAAGAAAAATAGTTACTGAATTTTTGCTGTGTTTTTGTATAAAACATTTTTTAGTTGTTATTGTCTTATTGATTAAGTGGAGTTCTCATTCAATCATTAGACTTTCAAGTTTTCTATACAAAATTTGGTAAATGAAAAATATTTCATGAGAATATCATGAAATTTTTTTATTTTAAGGAATCAAGCATGTTTAAAGTAAATTAATGTGCAGTTTCTGTATTACAGGCGATCAGCTCGTCTGAAAAATTTATATGAAAAGCACTCAGTTTTTTGAGTTATTCCATATAAATTTTTCAGACGAGTTGATCGCCTGTAATATAGAAACAGCACATAAAATCTTCATTTTAACCTAAAGATTACAAATCAATATTGAAAAACGTCAATGCTCGCATTGTAGGCTTGTTTGACAATCAATAAACACACAGAAGTTAACTAAGTCAAATTTCACGAGCCAGCCGAGACTTATAGCGACAAAATATAATTCTCATAAGAAAAAAAAAAAATACATTTTATATAGGGAAAACACAACATCATAAAAGGGCGCATATAACGCATATTTGTAGAAATTTTTGATGTTTTTTTTTTATAAACAATCAGTGAAAGTAGATCTTTCCAGCGCATGTATGTACTCGTTTGAAAATTGGTTATGTGGTTCTCGAGTTATAAAATCACGAACATAGGACAACCTGTTTATATATGTTTGTATATAGATATATTTGATTTTGTTGACAAGAAACACTGAGTTTGTAAGAGAAGAAATACTGACTACCTTTTCGGAGAGTATTAGAATATAATAGATGTCCCAGCCACATAAGCTACTGTCTTCAAAAATTTAACAATTAATGTCTCATACAGTAGTTTTCACCAACGCTTTGGAAATGGCATTTTTACTTTTTATTTGTTTTTTAAGAAAGTGAACTCCAAAAACAAAATCTAATTTTTCGTCCAAAAAAACTAAAAGAAGTCCCTAAAACTTATTGCTGCTTTGCATAATATCAACATTTTAAAAACTCGTTTAATTTTCGTTTTGGTGACTTACTGCCATCCCTAAATTAGCGCGTAATACTATGTTTACACGGAGCCCAATATTCTTGCTTCGCTCTCTTTTCATGATTCACAGCTCAATCACGACCGAATCAACGTGCTTCGCCATATAAAATCTTGAGAGCGAAGCATTTTGTTTTGAGACTATTCAGCTTGAATCTACTTGCGAAGCATGAAAAATTTCTGTCTTCCCCAATTTTTATCGCAAGTTTATCTGAACTAGCTGTATATAAATGTAAACAAAAAAAGTAAACCAATATTAAAAGTGCTTTGTAAATGTGTGTTAATATAAAAACAAATAATTATATTATAATTTTTAATTTTATTAATTACAAACACTAAAATTGAAACGAAAAACAAAATTTTAGAACAGAAGTCAATGTGAAGCATGTAGTATGTGTCGTGGAAACGGCATGCTTCCCAATCATGATTCAGAGAGCGAAGCAAGTGCTTCACATTGCCGTGTAAACATGCTATAAGACGCAAAGCAATGTAATTCATAGTTTTTGCGCTAGAATGTCATCCCTAAATAACAGCGTCAACTTTGTGTCTTTAACAGTAATGTTAACTAATTTTATTTTATAAAACCCGCTGTATAAAAATAAAAACAGAAATAAAACTGCTAGATTGCCTTAAAAATAACTAAATTGTCACTACTTTTCAGCCATAACAAAACAAAACAAAGCAACGAGCAGCCAACTTCACTTCCTAACGCACTGTCAAAATTAGATTTTCCAAGCGTTGACGCCGTGCTATTTAGGGATGCTTCATACATTTTGTATGAACATGAGAAATTTTGACAGTTATCTTGCGCTTTACGCGCTAATTTAGGGATGGCAGTTAGATCCAGTGTGACCATTTTAGCTCTTTTGTAGCTAAATTTAGCTACTTTTTCTTTGTTTTAGCTCCAGAAATTCGCGTTTAGCACTTAGCTTTTTTTTTTTAGCTCCTTTTCGAAAAATATTTAGCCCTCTTTAGCTCTTTTTTATGTTATTAAATTTTGTATTATTTATTTTTTAAAACCAATTAAGTCAATTTAAAATAGTGATTATTAAAACAATAATCTGCCAGCGCAGAAGCATTATTAAAACATGCTACATATATAGCAAATTTATGCAGTGTAAAGAGTTGAGCTATATTTTGTTGAAAAGTTATGTGTCTTTTGTAAAATAAATGGGAGCAGCATTGGTAATTTATTAAACAAATAAGATATGATAAGATGACAAGATATGTGCATATATAAAAATATAAAACTTTTACATATATTTATATATATATATATATATATATATATATATATATATTAAAAGGATTGAGACAGCGGCTGATGAAATATGTAGCAGTAACTCAGAAAATACTTTTCCTAGTGGCAGCAAGAGGTAAGAAGTTATATGCACTATGGAAATATGATGGTATTGAAGTATAGTCCCATCACCAACGATTCCTCTTCAATTCAATAAGAAAAATCTAGTTTAATGACGCAAGAATTTCGAAAAGGATATACTCGCTTCTTTATTTTAGATATGATTTACAAAATCAAAATAAATGTTGCCACAATTTTGAAAGACTGATGATCTCATAAAAATATATGAAATATTTATAAATATAACGGAATCCTTAGAGGAGGATAAATATTTACCTGAAGATATACCTAAATTTGAAATGTGATTTAAACTTGTATAAGTTATTAAATAACAATTTAGATGACTTATATAGTGATATATAAAAATATTTTTTAAGAATATTTATACCTTATGAAATAGTGACGGGTATATACTATACACGTATGTACATTGTACACTCGGAAATGTTTTTATTTATTTTTGTTTTATGTAGCTGTAAGAAATTTTATGTTCCTGAAGAAATTTTTGTTAAATAAATTGTTTTGTATTATTTTTAGAGTAAATTATTAAGGAAAAATATTAAAATAAATTTAGTTCCATTCTTTAGCTCTTTACCAAATATTTTAGACCTTTTTAGGTCTTTTCTGAAGACAATTTAGCTCCATGAATTTTTAAAATGTCGTCGCACTGCTTAGATCGCTCGAAATTGCATAAATGTTTAGAGTAACTCTTGATATTAAACATGAGAAATTTTTAAACTCACTGAGAATTTATAATTGTAAAACAAAAGTAAAATGATTGAAATAGCATTGTGCTGCCATGTATCTTTATAAGGATCACTTAAACTGACTAATAAAAAAAATTAAATCATTAAGATTACTATAAATTTAATACAACTGGCTTTTTACATTTATCTCATTTCAGATTGGCATCGAAATTGTGCGCCAATACAATATTGGCAGTATTTATAATCGCAAATTGTTGATGTTTGAGACTCCGGCCTTTTTCGAACCATACCACAATGTCTTCAATTATTTAAAAAATTGCACTGTTACAAATTTTCCTATGAAGAACTATATTGTAGATGCAGAAAGTCCCAGTAATAGGACTCCCAAGTATTTAAATGAAAATACAGTATATCAATGTTATGGACAGAATTTTAAACCGCTTAAGGACGAACCCCCCCAAAGTGTATTAGGTTTAAATGATTCACAGCTACAAGCTTTTGCGAAGGCCTTAAAACATGAATTTACTCTTATTCAAGGGCCACCGGGTACTGGTAAAACTTATCTCTCTATACAAATAGTTAAAACTTTAATGGAAAATGCTGAAACACCATTAGTGTTAATAACATACACTAATGATTCGTTGGATAAGTTCTTAATTAAACTATCTGAATATACGGATAAAGTTGTTCGATTTGGTAGTCAATCTAGAGATCAAGCCATAGCAAAATATAACATCAAAGATGTTGTAGAACATTCTCAAGTTAATCCAAAATTGAAAAGACTGTACTATTTAACAAATACTGAATTTAAAAATAAATTTCAAAACTTACAATCAAAACATAAGGAATTCGATGGCACTGACGACACATACCAAGAAATTCTGAAAGCCCAACGTGAACTGGCCGAGGTAACTGAAAAGTTGCAAACAATTCGAATTATGTTTCAGTATTATGTGGCCAAGGAAAAATCAATTATTGCGCTCACAACCACGTGTGCGGCCAAAACTAATTTTTTATTTCGTTTGTTAAAAAGTAAAATCGTAATATTTGAAGAAGCAGCAGAAATTTTAGAATCTCATGTTGTGGCCTGTTTGACACCCTATACCCAACATGTTATAATGATAGGCGATCACCATCAACTGCAACCCTATAGTTCCAGCTATCAGTTACAAAAATACTTTCAAATGAACATTTCGCTATTTGAAAGAATATTTTCCAAGCAAACGAATCCAGTGCAATTGAAAACTCAATATCGTATGCATCCAAAAATAGCGAATTTATTATGCAATATATTTTATAATGGATTGGATAGTGATGTTTCAGTTACACAATATCCTCCAATACGTAAAATGTCAACAAATCTATTTTTTATGACTCACAATATGAAAGAAGCCAAAACACCATATGATTCATCGTTATATAATCCTTTTGAGGTGGATGAAATTATAAATTTATCACTACATTTAGTTGAGAATTCTTTATACGCTACAGAAGATATTCACATACTGAGTCCCTATGCCAAACAAGTTGATTTAATTAAGAAACAGGTAACAAGAATTTAAATTTGTATTAACTGAGCTGTAAAACATATTTCTTTTAGTTACAAAAATATCCTTCACTTAACACACTTAAAGCATCGTCAGTGGACAGTTTCCAGGGTTTAGAATGTAATATAATATTATTAACTCTGGTACGCAGCAATACATTTTCGCAAATTGGATTTCTTAATCAACCAAATCGTATATGTGTGGCTCTTTCTCGTGCAAAACATGCCATGTATATTATTGGAAACCTACAGCTATTGAGTGAATGTAGCACTACATGGTTGCAAATACAACAGAAATTACTGCAACAAAATGCCCTTGGCCGCAAATTTCCCATAGAGTCATAATTAAAAAAATGACATTAAAGCTTCTTTTTAGAAATTTAAGTTTAAATTAAAATCGTCAGATATAAGCTGGCTGATTAAGAAATGTTTGTAAAACATTAACTCGTTTATTTTATCTTCCTTATTTATTTATTTATTTATTTCTTTTTTGTTTTTTAAGAAAAAATACTTGTTTTTTATTTTTATTTTATTTTTTGTTTTATTTATAATTTTTATTTTGTAAACGTATTTTGCTTGTTTGTAAACTACAATACTTAGATTTTAAATCAAATTGAGAAAAAACGTATGTGGTTTTAAGTTTCGTCTCTTTTTTTGGAAAAATTTAAACGTTTTTTTTTTTTGCTTTAAAAATATTTATAATCAAATTTATTACCTAAATAGACAGTATTTACAATGCTTTTGAACCACTATGAGTTTTATTGGGTTTAAAAAAATTCTCGAAATTAATTTATAATAAAAATATATATTAACAAATTATAGAAAATTAACCATTAAAAAATGTTTTTTTTTACAAAATTAAGTAAGAAAATCAAAGCAAAATAAAAATCACTTTTACACCGAAAGTTAATTTAAAAAGCATGAACAGTATTAACTGTTTTATTAAATCTAGATGCATTTGTATGTATGTACAAATGTATATATGTATCAAGTATCAGTGTTGCCGTTTGGTTACATTTTTTGTAACGTTTGAAAGCTCCACGTAAGATGTAAAATTTTGTTATATTTATTTCTCCAAATTTTCGAGGTAAGAACCTCTTTTAACATATCAAATCGATTTTAATAACAAATGCTATCAAAATCCCACATACAAAATTAGTTTGAAATAAAAAATAATGTTGCTAAAGTTTTACTCTATTCTATTAGTGAGGAAGCCCGAAATTTTTCATGTTTCGTGTTTAGAAACAGCAAAATATATCTGGCAACAATTTTTCTCAACTGGGAAATAATATGAGCTTTAATTATTTCGTGCGGAAAATTAAGTAGTCTGCTTAAACTGGCGAAAATTGTTAGCAACTTTAATTATAAAGCTTGAAAATTTTGACAACTAGCTAGTGGTACCGTACCAATACCTGGATTTAGAAGAAAGTTTTTTTTTCAATTGCCTTGTAGAAGTACCGGGTTATATTACGGAAAAGTTGTCAGTAATTTTATGTT
This sequence comes from Gymnosoma rotundatum, assembly GCA_916610165.2. Lineage (NCBI taxonomy): Eukaryota > Metazoa > Arthropoda > Insecta > Diptera > Tachinidae > Gymnosoma > Gymnosoma rotundatum. The sequence continues at coordinate 46,396,872 of OU744336.1, read as the reverse complement.
TAAGTTTTAAGCAAAGTAGACTCAGATTTGTCTTTAATAACGGTAATTTTAAAATTATTAAAATTAAAAATTCTATTGAAGCTCAATCTTCAAAAAAAAAAGGTCAAGCTGATTTATTTAAAAAATTCAACTTTAACTAATTTTATTAAATGGCGAGATTATTTTCTTCTTACATTTTTTTATTTTCGTTTTGTTTCGGTATTGAATTTATTTCCTTGTTATTTTCTTTGAAATATGAAATAAAACTTTTTACTGTATTTTACATAAATTACATTAAATTACTATTTATTTAAGGAAATTTTCAAAATGTAACTTTCTTGAAGGAAAAGCGTAACTTTTTCCCGTCTTCCCCTGGCAACAATGATATGTATCGAAAAAATATGAAAACAGGAAAGTAATCGCTAAACTACCGCTGTGCTTGGTTGCGAAAAAATTAGAAAGTTCTTGCTCCTTCTTTATTTTTTTTAATGGCGTCATTTACGATTCATATTTATTGCCATCTTTTGGAGATTAGGACCTTACGGCAAAATATGAATAATTATTACAACTGTCTTGCAGCAATCTTTGTTAGAGGTCTTGTCAACAGAAAGGATTTTACGTTTTTAAAACCCAGTGTTGTATGCACAGGCGTATGAAGGAATATGCTACTACAAGTGTAGTTGTGAATAATAAAAATGTAGAGAATTCGGCAGCTCTTGATGTTCTTTTTTTAAACAGAGTCACTTAAATGCCTTGCACTTCTGATCTTCTTACAATTTATGCCATTTATGTAAAAATGTAACATAACTTTCATGAATAGGTCTGAGTATTTAGCTACTTTTGGATCTACTTGAGCACGTGTGGAAGAGGGCGAAGAAGCTAACATGTGACTGTAGGGTATCCATTATAGCATCGGCACAATGTGGAATTAGTTTCGCTGTTTTACAAAAGCTTCAGCAGAATAAATGTGTTCAAATGAAATCGGGGTAATCGTATTTTTCATGCATCACTTTTTTTATAAGGGCACAACTCAAAATAATTTTTTGTTTTTTGAAATATGTTTGAAAAAAATTTTTATTACATTTTGTTGTTGTTTTTTATTAATTAAATAAATATTTCTTTTCCAGATGATAAAAAATAAAAAAACCTATTGCTTAAAATTAAATAAAATATAATTTTATTAGGAATATAGAAAATGTCTTAAAGTAAAAATCCAATCATTAGTAAGCGCACTACCCCAAGAATATAAATTTCATTAATTTAATTTAAGGTGGGAAAAAATCAAATAAAAATTGTAAGCCAATTTTCTCCCAAACTAAAAGATATGTATATTCAAGGTCTAATCAAATTTTAAAAATCTTAACATTTAAGTTAAAAGTAAACTTTTTGTGACATTTTCAAAAAATTATATACCTGAGGTATCCTAATTTGGTGGGCTACCTAAATGCTCAACTTCACCCTATGGGGACGACCGTTCGCACTGTAAAATTTCAGTAAGTGCTTCATGAGATACCCAACTTTGTCCAAAAAGTGGTTTTCAAACCACTGTACAATGTAAAATAAATATATTTAAATAAATAATAATTAAGTTTAAGCTTTTTAAAGCCAACATTGTGGTAAATATTGTATTCGATTGATGATGACCTATTAAAACGCCATAGCTATAAAGGAGAATCAATTACCAACTGGCCATATGTATAATGTTTTTAACCGACTTCAAAAAAGGAAGGAGGTTATACAATTCAGCTGAATGTTGCTTTTTTTCTTATATTTGTGCCTCCAGAACTCAGTCATTTCTGATCCGAATTTTTGGTAATATAATAGATTATGCTTACGGATTGGTCTTGTTTTAAAAATAGCTCAAAACCATAAAAATTAAAGGGTGTCCCCATACAACATACATATTTTTTACGTGTATTATGAATTGTAAAGGGCACTTCTGTAAAATTTAAAATGAGTGCGTAAATCTAAAAATTAAAGGGTGTAACATAATTGATGAAGATTTACTTATATGGGCCTATCTCTTGAATCGTTATAGACAAACGCTTGCGAATTGGACAGAATGTCGATTGTTATGGCCGTTATAGTAGCAAGTATTAATATTAAGAATTATATAATAAAGGGTGCGCCAATCGTTCATTTAATTTGATGTATATTGCTATACTTTTAAACAGTTGTAGACAGACGATTAAAATTTAAAACGAACCTGTATTACTAACTCCTCTATAATAACAAGTATAAAATTTGGATTTGGAAATAAACGGGTGTCCCAATAGCTGGTATAATATGGTGTATGTGGCCGGACTTTTGAACCGTTATAGACACAGCTAAAATTTACAAGGGACATGTTTTGCTAAGTCTGCTATAATAAGAAGCTAATATTTTGAATTCAGAAATCAAAGGGTGTTTCCAAAAATTAATGTAATTTGTTCTATATGGCCGTATTTTTTGAACCGTTGTATACAAACACCTTAGTTTGAGACAGAATGTCCAAAAGTATAAAAATGTTATACTATAAATTAAATAGTTGATATAATCTGATGTATATGGGCAAACTGTTAAACCGTTACAGACAGATGGTTAAAATTTACGCAGAACCTGATTGCTAAATCTACTACAACAGCAAGTATATAATTTAAATTTGGAAATTAAAGAGTGACCCTATAGTTGCTGCAATTTGATGTATATTGCCAAACTATTGAACAATTGAAAAAGTATAAAGTTTGGAGATATAAGTGTGTCCCAATAGTTAATGTAACCTAATTTATGTGGCCATACACTTGAGCTGTTATAGGCAGACAGATGAAATCGGTTTTGAAGGCGTTTTTTTTCGCAAGAATTATTTATATGATGTTTGACATCTAGACCACCTAGTATTATTTTGCCATGGAAATAACATTACAAAAAGTTTTGGAATGTGCTTAAACCTAAAACGAAAAAACACATACATTCATATTTTGCTAAATTAATTTCAAAATTCTTAACTTTTTGTATTTATTTATGTACATACACACTGTAGATTTTACTTTTTAATTTTTTTTTATATGTCCAAACACAATTTTGTGACATCGCTTAATTTTGCACGCAACGGCCTGATAGGCCATTAACTCTTTAAGATACTTTTATTGCCCATTTTTCACTTATGTATTTTTTTTTTTTACTAACAGTTTAATGTTTAAATCAAACATATTAAAAGCGCAAAGTGGGTCCAAACATTTAAAGGGAATATAGTTGTATTTCCTGTTTTTTGTTTTTGAAAAAAGGACCTTTAAAAACTTCTACCTAAAGTTCTGATCTTTTTGATGTTGTTTTTGAATCTTATGAAAAAATTTTTTCTGATGGTAGTAAAATTCAGATCTTTAGGGGAAGATGTGGTACACTTATCATTTAATCAAAAGTGTGTGTAGAAATATAAACAACCCAGTAAAAAATATATGGATTAATCCATAACCGAGCAATAAAGGAGTAATGACTTGTTCATCTGTTTGGAGTAATAAGCGAGCTATCGAAACTATTTTTCGTTTTTTTTTGTTTATGCCTCGCTTATTACTCCAAATGTATCAATGGCGGATGTATCAGTTCGGTTTTGTTTGTGACATAACTTTTAATTGTTGATGTTTTCGTTTTGTTTTTATATTTAGTCAGTTTAGTTTTAAAAAGTGAAAGACGTGTTTTTAATAAAAGCGAAAAGGTACGGGTATAGTAACAAATTTGTTAAAAATGTGTGAAAATTTAGTTTCTAATCGTCATATAAGACGACTAGTTAAATAGAAATTGAGAAATTCTAAAATTGTAATCGGGAGACTTAAAGTGAACAAGAGGCATCAGTACCTCACAAAATCAATGAGTTAACAAATGAAGATAGCCAAACGGAAAACTTTGTTGTTCATTATGATATCAGTGCAAATTTTAAAAGAAGCTCGCTTCTTGGGTAATTGAAAGTCGTGTTTCGAACGAATGCTGTAAATCACTACTCTACATTTTAAAAAGTGAAGGTATGGACGTTCTACTATGCAGAGAAACATTGTTAAAAGCAGTGCATGAAGAAAACCCACGCTGCTTCACAGGGAGCCCAAAAATAATAGATATGGCACCAGGTGAATACTTTCATTGTGGTTTAGAAAAAGCACTGATGATGCACGGCCAATACATATCACCTGATGCAAATGCCGAAATATTGATCGATATAATTGTGGATGGAATGCCGCTTTATAAAAGCTCAGCAAAGTCATCACGGTTTGTGGAAGAACAGATCAAATTAAAGAATAAAAATTTTCCCAAATGATTCTTTGAAGGAATTAAATGAGGCAGAATAGCTAATTAAAACAGAGCCTGATTCAGAAATGGTAATACTGAGTTTGTTTTTAATGCAATCAAAATTCTTTGTTTTTTATTTTAATTTATTTCAGATTTAATACATTAAACTGCGGTTTGACAAAAAAAAAGCAATACGCAAAATGATCGGCGAAATAAGCTGGTCAAATTAAATTAGGATGGATCAAAACAAAGAAATACAAATTGTTTAACTTTTTTATTTCGGTAATAGCTGAATTTTTGATATCATTTCTTAAATAATATATTACGTGTTATTTTTTCTTTCAAGGTGTCATTTCTTAAATGTAAAGCAACTGTTTACCAACAGACCTACTTGACAAAAACTACGACCTCGTCGAATGCAAAAAAAAAAATAGCAACATTAAAAAAATTTTTTAAATAAATGAATATTTTCTTGTTTTTGTAAAAATAAAAAATTTGTATTTTTACTCCCTTTATGCTCTTTTAGGAGACAAAAACGATTACTCCCTCTGTCGTCATTTTCAAGATCAAAGAGAGTACTCCATAAGGAGCTTAAAAGGAGTACTCGTGTCTGCGGACAAGCTATGTTAAAAATCCAATGTGTTTCGGAGTTTTATGGAGTAATCCATTACTCGCAAAGGAGCGCTCCAAGATTACTCTTTGTATGATCCTATTTTTTACTGGGAATTAAAAAAACACACACACACAAATTAAAAAAATAACTTTGACGTTCATTCGAACATTTCTTCACCCTGATAATACCACCTGTTATTAATTCGCCTTGGAACCCCTAATCTATGACATAAAATAGTTGTGGTTATGGCTATGACACTGTAATATGGAACGTCCAACTGAACCTTTTACTTACCAGCTTTTAAATTAAATAAACGTTAAAAATGCTTATCTTAATTTTTACTGTTGTGTAAACACATTATTTGTTAAAAAAAAAATAATTTCAAGAGTTTCGCATATCAGTCAACAAGGACGGAAATTATTTTGCTGAAACAAAGCTTTGTAAATAATGTCTATTTTTCTATTTAACACATGATTTTAAAAGCCAATTAAGTTATATTATTTATTACATATATATGTACATAAAATTATTTATTGCAAATTGCTTATTTTAATGAAACAAATAAACCATTTTACTGTTTTAATTTGGGGAATAGTTGTGATAACTTTGCAGAAAAACAAAACTATTGTTTGTAAATTTGTTTTCGTTTAAAATTTTTTTTCATACATCTTAAACAATTTTTGTTTTTGAAACCAATCGAAACTAATCTCACCCGAACAAACAAACGTTTTAACATTACCTGATTAATTACATTTATGAATTAGAGTTTTTTTTAGATTTGATTTAAGCATTTTAATATACAGTTGAGAGAAAGAGAAAACATGGTGAAGGTCTTACTTTGCGCCTGGTTTGAGATCGAGAATCTGGATTTTTCTTTTGTTATTAATATTTTTTATACCCTTCTTCACAAAAAGTGGAAAAAGTTTGTCTGTTTGTCATTCCGGTCCATGTCTCTCGAGGCAGCAGGCACAACACCACGCCTACCTCTATTTTTTTAATGTCATTTGAAAAAACAAAGTAACTCCAATCAAAAAAGAAAAAAAAAATAATATGGGGCGATAGAAAATTAAAAAATAAGAAAAAAACATCAAGTGAAAAAATTGGCGTTCGCCCATATTTACGGAGTTACAGGGCTCTAAAATTTTTTAAAATGTCAACATGGGTATTATTTTAAAGCTTTTGATCTTTAAGGAAATACTAAAATTTTTCTAAAATGCCTAACCCATTAAGAGCCGATGTCACTTGATGTATTTTTTTATTTTTTAATTCTGTCACCCCTATATTTGCTTAAAATAAAAAAATCCAAATTCTAGAAAAACTAAAACATTTTCCCAAGTAAATAAATTGCACTTTTCTTTACTTACTAACGAAATACTCCAAAATATTCTAAGTTTAATTGAAACATTTTCTTAATAATTTTAAGCAAAACTAAGTGTATTCGAGTTAATGACAAGAAACTATTTATTATGTGTATAATGCCAAAAATTCTATTATTCTAATTCAAACACATAAGGGGTTTATATAAGTAAATAAAAACTCTAGAAAATTGATGTCATTAAAGGTTTTTCTTTTACCAATTTCTTTTTGGCTTAGGTCTTCAAACAAATATCTTTAAAATTTAAAGTGAAAACTTTGTACATTATTTTTGGTTGATAAATTAAATGAAATTCATTTATTTCTTTAAGAAATGTCAAAGTAAAAATGAGACGCTAAATTATCCAGAAATATTTGTATCATTTGTTTCATAAAAATATCCTTATATTGGTGTGTATAATAATATTACGATTAACTTTGCCAATAGAATTATAATTGATATTATTTTTTAATTAATTTTATAATTTTCTCTCTTTATTTTAAACGAATTTTTATTATTTATTTTATTAAACTTTGTTCATATTTAACGTTTTTTTATTTATTTGTTTGTAATACTATATAAAAATACGCTAAAATTTTCATAGTTTTAATTTTTTATTTTTTTTTTAATATGCTAGAAGATAAAAACAACCAAAACGACATCCTCTGAAAGTAAACTTGAAAGAAAAAAGAAACAAAAGAATTAAACAAAATATTAAAATTTTTTAATGCTTATTTGTTTGAGTTTTTAATTTAAAGAGACGTTTTTTTGTTGTTGTTGTTGTAATTGATTCTTTATAGATCTTATTTTCTATAAATTTGTTATTATTATTATTATTATTTTTTGTTTAAAGTGCATATTTTACAATGTATAAATTATTTATTACTTAAAAACTAAAAAATATAAGAAACAATATTGTATGAAGGTGGGAAGGGAAAAAGTTTTTGGGTAACAAAGAATAGAGTGAAAGATAGTTGTTGTAGGATGTATAAAAAAAAAATAATGTCTTTGTTTTTTGTTGTTTTTTAAATCAAACTAATTTAAACAAATTGTTGTAAATTACACTTTTTAAATTAAAAAAAAAAAAAATATTTATAAAAATAACTTAAGTGTGGTTTGTATGTTTACTATTTTAAAACTTAATATTACAATAATCTTTTTTAGTTATCCTTTAAAAGAAACTATTAAAAAATTCAAGAAAATAAGCCAAGCAGTTGTTTTGGAGTATCTGTAAAACTTTAGCAAAATTATCAGTTCCATTAATAATTAAATAAAATAAAATAAACAAAATATATTGAAATAAAACGTGTGCGTGTCAGGTATTTTTTTTTCATCTTTTATTTAGAGTTTTCTTAATGGAAAGTTAACTTGATTTTCAATTTGTTGGGTATGATTATGTTTTAAAATTAGTTTGAGAACGCTTGTCGCAAATATATTAATGTGTATAACTGCTTTATGTTTATTTACAAACAGTGCTTGTCAAACTAAAAGATGTCAAATTATTTAATAGGTGGTCAAGAAAAAAAGTATATATTTTGTCGTTTAAGCAGACGAGTTAAAGAGAATTTTCAAAGTGAATTTAATAGGCAATTATTTAAACTGACGTTTTCTTAGAAGAAAAATATAAGAAGTGTTGATTTGAAAGCAAATGAAGTTCTAATTTTTTTTTTCAATTTTTAACCAATTTCCGATTTTTTTTGTTTTCAAATTAAATAACACCTTAACTTCTGTATTTAATTTGTTAAGTTAAAAATTATTTTTTACAGCAAAGTAAGAAAATATATTTTAATTCCAAAAATGTAAAAATAAATACTTAAAAAAAAAAAATACACAAGAATTCTGCTAAGACTTATTTAAAGGTAAAAAAAGAGAATTCAAAAATCAATTTTGAATTTTTCTTAGTAAACTTAATTGACAAAATATTTGCCATCCTTTTTCATATGAAATTGAAAAATTAATTGTAAACAGGCATACAGCGGAAATATGGTGCAAAAAGAAACGTGCAATGAAAGTAGAAGTAAAAAATATAAAAAAGAGACGCAAGATAGAGGGATAACGAGAGAGTGAGAGAAAGGGAGAAAAAAGAAATTTCAAAAAAATAATTTCTACTTTTTAGTTTTTGCGTTGAATTTGTTTTAAAACTTAAGAAATAAATTATTTATTCATGATCATGACATCAGTTTGTTAAAGATTGTTCTTGTGGTCCTTGTGTTGGTGGTTGTATTTGTTTTTATTATTGTTGTTGTTGTTACTGTTTGTATAATGAAGACAACGACGACAGATAGTAGCGATGTAGCTGCGATGATGACAATTATGACGTTGAAAACGACAACGACGACGACGGCGAATATGACTGAGACAATGAGTTTATTTTGTATATTGACAACGGCAGCATTTATATTATAAAAACCTCTTCTCCTACTTCTTCTTCTTCTCCTTCTTCTTTTTCTTTTTAACTCTAAACACAGTTCTAGTAGTAGTAGTAGTAGTAGCAGCAGCAGTAGTAGTAGTGGAATCAGTAGAGATATTAAGAGGTTTCTTTGGGTTGACGTTGTCCTTGTACGGGCGTTTTATTGCTACCGTCTGCTAATGAGGCCATTTGGTGGGGCTTGTTGGCTAGCCGTATGCATTAGTTCCAGTTCCACTAGCAATGGAAAATGATCGGAGGGTATATGCGGGTGTGGACAACCCACGACTTTATTTTCTCGCAACCAATCGTTGGAGATGGGTCCCAATAGACCCAATGGTACCATGCCTGTTTTGGTATAAAATATGTAGTCAATTATGCCCTTAAAATCAAACGTATAATTTGTATGCGGCATTATATCTTCAGAATAGGCAGAGGCCAGCTTAAATGAATGCGTAAACTCATTAGTTTCATTCGATAGCAAACGTTGAAGGCATGCCTTATAGCCCATGTCCTTGAAATCGCAATGATCCATATGAACGCGTCCTTTGCTCAGAAACTCAATAACACCAGAATCAGGCAAAGAATTAAAATCACCGCACAACAATAGTTGAACACTATTTGTATCATTTTTATGGCCAGGCCTAAAACTGTGACTAGCCTCGTCTATTATTGATTTTAATTCATTGCTTAACATCATGGTCTGTATAAGTTTGACATCACAAAATTCTGGATCCCAGTGAATGTGTGCTGTGCACACCAAAAGAGCCTGAGATATTTGTGTTACTTCTGTAATGGGATCCCAGGCTGTTTCTTTAACCTTGAGTAAAGCGGCTAAACCAATATTATCTTTGGGCATAACACGATTCAACATGTTGTCCGAACCCTCAGCATTTGCCATTGCCAATTGATTGAATTCAATTAAGTGCTCTTTAATAAGAGAAAATCTACAAATATATAAAGCAAATATGAAACATTTACGTAAGTATGCATGTGTCTACAAGCCACTGTTAAATGTAAAATAAAAATACAATGCATACTTTGAGGATCGAAAGAAAATTGCGCAACCATCCACATATTTACGTTCCATCTCAGACATAGTTTTTGCACGTGACTTGGGCGAGAATATACCTTCATAACCGTCATTCTTCAGTTCGGGTAAAAAGAAATTATAAAATTGTTCCGTTTCAATTTCTTGTAAACTTATTATATCAGCCGAATAATGACGTATTTCATCTAGTATGGCTTTTTTCCTATATTCCCAGCTAAGTGCCCATGATGGACAATAGCCATACATTTGACGGGTAGCATATTTATCGCATAAAACATTGTAACACATAACGGTAAAAATGCCTTAAATTAAAACAAAAATATTATTTTTGCATAATTAATAAAAAAAACTTAAAAGTCTTTTTGCTCTCAAATATCTACTTACAGGCTGGTCTAGATTTGTTAGGCTTTGCCAATGGTATCCATGGCCTCTGAGGTGGTGGAGTTACAGATACTAAAACGAAAAAATAAAACAATTTACTTCATAAAGTGAATGTTTTAATAAAATAAGCTTTTTGTTATTTAATATTATATTTAAGTCGATAATGTATTAAAAAAATATATAATTAATGATTTTTTTTTTTTAAAGTACATGTGTGGAAATTATATTTGTTAAATTCAAGTTGTATTTTTAGGTACTTTTAAAACAAACGGTGAAAGTAACCCACAAATCACTTCCGTGTCGCAAACACTGAAAGCAAAATAAAAATAAAACAGCAACCATTTAACAGATTTTGAAAAAAAAAAAAAAAAAAACAACAGTTCACGCATCATGGCAATTGAAGATTGTCCCTTAAAAAAGCTAAAGTTTAATAAAAAATTGGACAAGGTTTTTTTTTAACTAAAATTAAAAATAAACAAACTGTTCAGTTTTTCAAGCTTTATTATCCAGATGTTTAATTTCTTTTTTAGTAAATAAAAGAACTAAACATAAAACATAAACCCCAATTAATCACAATATATAAACATAAATACATTTATATAAGAGAATAAATATGTACGAACTTATGTATGCATGTGTATATGTATGTACGTACTTTTGTCATCGCACAGTGAGTAGCAAGTATACTGTCATACAAAACTTTGTGAGGTGCTAAAACAGCGGCATGTAAATCATACTATTAACACACAAACATACAAAAATACGTTTATAGTAAATTAATTCAATATTAAATGAATTAAAAAACCTGTTACCATTGCCTAAGCACGCTAGAGTTGTATATTTTCTTATTGATTTTATCATTCTATTACTACAGTGAACCATGGCTATAACAAACTCTAAAATCTTGACAACTTAAATTCGCTTTATACAAATAAAAATTTAATGGAAAATATTAAAACGTGGCTTGACCCTCAGATTAAAGTAGAATTTTAAACTGAAGAAGGGTGCTTACGTTACGTTAATTAATTTTTTGTTTACGTTGCACAGTAGTTTCTTACCGACTTGTCCGATTTCACACGCCTGTAGCAAAGGTGTATTCGATTTTAAGTTTTAAATTTGGACGTTGTACTGCTTACAACTAAATTGCTTAACATGCTTGAAGTCCCGATTTCTCAATTTTTGAGGTTTTTTCGTATGTTCCGCAAAAAATGTTTATATTATTTTACTTGAAATATATTAACAAATATAATTTTATTTCTAAATTATTTGAGGTAGACACATGACATATCAATGTTAAGGAAATTTTAAAAGTCATATGGCTATTGTTACGAATTAATTTGTTTAGGTGACTTTTTGAAAAAACGGGGAAGAAATATTTTTATTGCTACAAAATATTTTATTATCGTCTTATGAATTGAAATTTTATAGTTTAATAGACATTTAAACAGTAAAAGGATAAACTGAAAAGGAAAACTATTGCGATTGACAAATACAAATTCTAGAAATCTCAGAAGTTTTAAAAATTAAAAAAAAAAATATTTCCACAATAAGAAAGGACATATTGGATTATTTAATCAAGTAATAGACTTTTGATTTCGTTTAATCCATTATTTAAAGGCTGGCTTTATATTGATTTTTCACATACAATTGGTCCATTTCGAAATGCTATGAGTCGAAAATTAATTTATATTAAACAACGGGAATTTTTTTTAATTATATTAATTGATTTTCATTAATTTTTAATTTTTTGATAATTAATTAATATAATTAAAAAAATTTTTTTTTCGTTGTTTAATATAATTTAATATTTGCAAAGTGCCCGTGCATAAAAAAATTATCGTAGTGTTTTGTGATATTTTATTTTTCATCCTCTTTCAACTGTATAAAAGAGCCGAAAAAAATTCAGCCGTATGCAGCGGAGAAAGAAAAATAGAATTACTGATGGTTATTGTTGTTTTTTCTTAAACTTTGATTCTTGTCTTTGCTTTATTGTTTGGATAAAAATCTTTAGTTTATTTAAAATGTTTGTCAGAAGTTTCCTGAAGAGTTAAGTAAGCGATAACGAAATGGCCATCGAGACGTGCTTTGACCCTCAATAATCAATATCGGTGATTTAAATAATTAATTGGGAAAATAGCACAAAAAAAGATTTTTTGAAAATTAATTAATATAAAAATTTTTAAATTATTTATTTTATATATTTTGTATATATATAGCTTTCAAAGCTAGGTTTAACTTTTTGAATAGCTAACAAAGAAGAGATGCAACTTTTTCAATAAAATCGACTTTTTATTATTTATTATAACTTTTGACATAAAAAGAATTTTTAACAATTTTCCTAAAAACTTGTCTATATAAAAAAAAATAAATTCAAGAAAAATCAGAAAGGTTCTAACTTCTCTAAAAGAAAAACAAAGGCAGGACAAAACTGGGTATTTCAAAAGTGGAATGAGTATTTCATAAACTATAAAAGATAAAAATAGATAGATAAAAAGATTTTTTTAAAGTTTATTGAAATTACATATATTTAGCAAACATTTTTTACAGGTTAACAGAAACTATCGCCAAAATATAAGAATTTGACAACCGGATTGCGCTACTTTTAAAACTTGAATCCTACCATACCTCCAATACAGTCGTGTAAAGTCTAAATACAATCGGAAAGGAACTACAAAATTGTTTACAATTTTTTTAACAAATTCCCTACTGTGCGTCCGCAGTCATATCAACCCAGCCCTTCTTCCGTTCACCTCTGTATTTTCATTAAACCCCTTTCTTAAACTTAATTCAAAAACTGTTTTAAGTTGGTTTGGAGTTATCTTCTCTATCATTGAAGTATTTACGTGACTGTTTAGAGAAATATATTGACGAATATTGTTGCCGAATTTTACATTAATAGATTTTCGACAGTGTCAAACTTCTGTCGAAAAGCGACATATACAATGCCATTGGCAAAATGAAGCACAAGTTTGTCGGCAGTGCGCGTACAAAATATGGGGATTGTTGCTCAAGTTTTACTCATTTCATTTTGTGAAAAGACACATTGTTAAAACATGCTTATTAAGTGCCTAATTTTTCTAGCAACATATTTTTCAAACTGCGATAATTAGTGATTGCAGTAAACCTTTTTCTACAGATGACAAACAAAGTTGGTTGAAATGTTGGAATGTTGAAAAATAAATAAAAACAACAAAGAGTTTTTGTGTTTCATTTATTAGCAAGAGGACCTCAAGGCGAATCGAAATATAAATATGCAATAAAACATTCATTCACAATTATATCAACATACCCTAGTTGTATTTTTTACAACCTACAATTTACAATAGATTGTGAATTGGGTTAATACTGGTTAAACTCATATAGTGAGCTTTGGAATTTAGAAATATTAAAATTTTTTACCATTTTAGAATGATGGGCTTTAAAAAATTTAGTTTGGATAAAGGTTTCCTGATAAACTGGATTAGGAAGTTAGCGAAATACGTTTCTAGAATATGAAGCTTTGCTTCTATTCACCCCGTTTTGCAAAACATCTGAAGAAATCAAATAGACATTAGACGAATCTGATGTCATGTACAACTACCGTTTAAGATTTTACTTTGTCAAGTGAATGTAAACATGTCAGTTTATCTTTAAAAGACATGCAATAAAAATTGTCAATTCTGCTGCTGCGCTACATTAACGAACGTAGCCTTTTTTGGTTCGAACTGCAATAAAAATCTGTCAGCTATAGGATTTAATAACATTTAATACACAACATTATTCTGCGGACAATTTCTCACACCACAGAATCAGTCCAAAGGAGCTATAATTTAGAGATCCAAGGATCGCAAACTTGATTCTAGGATCATTTCCTTCACTCGCGATGTCCTTATTGCCTTATGCTAATCCTAATTTTAATCAGCTTAATCAGCTAGAATTAAGGCCCAACTATAATGTGCATAAAACAACTTAAGCAAGCTTATACAACTGTGCAAATACATTAAATCATATGTGGTAAACTATAATGTACGTTAGATAACTTTTCGTCAAGTTTCGTTAAATTCCATTTCTTTATGCAAGGTACGAAACTGATCTCACTTTCCGTACGGAAACAGCTGATTGTGTTTTGTGTTATACATTGATAAAGAAAAATTTTAATTAAGACCTAAATTGTTAAATATTTAGTTTTTAATTCAATAGAAAATGTAGACAAAACAAAATTTTTCTTTATGGCCAATTTTTTACAAACGCACATGATATAAGCGATGAGCATCGTTGCATTTTTTAGTATGGTTGGCCACAAAACAGAAAATAAATTGTAATAATTTTTTTTTACTTTTTCTTAGAACATGAACCAAAATATATAAATGTGTATGTGAATGTTATTTAATATATAAAATTATTCTTCATAGCCTTTTCGTTTTAAAATTTTGTTTATTTATATAGAAATTATTTTTGGCAAAGGTACGAATTAAACATAAATGTGCAACTGTGGCAAATAACTTACTAAATTTATGTAAGTACATTGTAGCCACATAAATTTCGTTAATAAGTTACCTAAGCATTTGACAGGCTTTTCGTTGGATTTTTGACATAAGCTAAAGCTAGCTTATGCACATTATAGTTGGGCCTTTATGCTTTTCGTTATAACTGTGTTTGACTGTCTCAAATTAAAACAAAAATAATTAACCTGTTTACTTCGCCTTTTATGAGTAAACAAAAACAACTTAAAGAATAACAAACAACAAATGAAACCGACAGTGGTAATCAGTGGTATTTTTGCTTCAGTATTTTGTATGTTGTTGCAGAAAAGGTGAATAGTTAAATGTGACTTAAACAAAATGAAACATGGAACAATATGTGATTTTGCGAATTGGATATTTCAAATTGTCAAAATATTAGATATTATATAGCAAATAAACGAAAATAATTCATATTAGCGATTACACGTTCAAAAATGACTTTAAATTACATTCGAAGCAGGACAAGGTACAAAATACATAATCATATTTCGATATGGTTTTGAACAAGAAGCGCAATTAATTGCTTTCTTCACGCCTTAAGTCAACTTGCACACACACCACCAGTTTTTGGTTTAGATTCTCTGATCGATGTTATGAAAACTAACATATGATTTGTTTTGTTTAAAGCAACAAAAAAGACTATTAATCCGTGCTTGATTTGTTTTTTTTTTTTTAATTTTATAATGATTTTTCTTAATTTGTTTTTTACCCTTTTTATGGATAATCTTTTTTATTACTACTTTTTCTTTAATTTCCGGCATGTTTTCGTGAATTTTGTTTCTGCTTTAAGAAACGGGTTTGCGATATTTTTTGTTGTTTTAAATTTGATTGACTTTTTAAAACTTAACACATCATTTTGAATCGAAACCATAAATCCATAAGATATGCCAAAGGCATAAACAACATCGAACACTTCCCCTTGCCAATCTCGGAGTTTTTTTCGACATCAGTCGAAGGGCTTATGAAAACATATAAGAACATTTTTTCCGCTTAACTTTGTTAGATGAAAAGGCCTCTTGGTACTTACTAAGATTTGCTCTGGGTTGAATGATTTTTTTCTTAGCAGTCGATGTTAACTTCCGATACTAATTTAAATTAACAAAATTACTTACGCTAATAGATACCACACAGTTAAAGAAATAGATCCAATTAAAAATTCGCATTTAAGCCCCTTAATCCTTAGAAAGGGAACGCTCAATAGCCTCAAAGTAGAACACATTGGAAAGTTTAATTTTTATGTCGAGTAGTATTATCTGTATTCCTCTGAAAGTCTCCCCAGGTTTCCAGTATCAAAATCCACCTCAGCAAGAAATGAGTCAGCGAAATTTATACATAAACAATTTTCTACTAACACATTTGCAATAATTTGATACAGAAAGGTGTTGCCGTTGTACTAAATTTGGTATTTAATTAAAATGAATTGGTTTTTTGTTGATTGTTTATAAGCCGTAGCTTGTGTTGTACAAACAAAGTTCAAAATTCAGCTTTGTAATTAAATATGCTCCAAAGATCAGCCAAAACTTGTATTATATTTTTTGTAAAAAAAGTCACTGGCAACGCTGCTTGATACAGACATCACAAGTATTTAAATCTTTAGATCATTTTTTTCATTTTCTTATTAAGAATGTGTTGGAAATTTTGTTCTTTGTTCCATCATCAGTGATAAAGTAATGGTCACTGTTCTTGTAGGGACCATACCTATGTGTTGCCTAAGCGCAATAAATACTTTGCTAATATGTAAAATGTATAAATATTGTTCGTCGGTATTTCTTTTTTTTTTGGTTAGTTCGCATCATATATTTATTCATTGGCTTAATATGGGAAAGGCGTAACTCTCATTTTAAGTATTTTAGAAAGGAAAAGAAAATATAACCAAAAAACTTTAAAATTTGAAACACTAAACATTTATTGACATTTTAAGTTGAATATAAACGATTGTTTTTAATCAACCCTATCATGAATAAATATATTTTCACTCGAATTTCTTCCTTTTTCCCCAAATTGCAATTGTGAATAATAATTCACGTGAAAAATTTTTCACTTAAACAAAAATTCTCCTTTTTGGGATTGTGTTTTTCCCTCCAAATTTTTTCACTTTTCCCTTAGATTTGTTTACTTAAATTTTGCTGGGGAACTGCAGTGCAGACTGACGTTATGCTCGTCAAGATGCAAAACAAAGAGATCTATCTATTGGTTATAAATTTATGAAGATTTTTTAATAAAAATACTTTTTAAATGATCAGTAGTAATGTCTAGGGTAGGTTAGGCAGGCAGCCGTGTTGCCACAGCCCACTTGTTTCCATTGATTGGACCTTTTGTGTCTAGGGTAACTTCAAGTGCTTTTAAGCGTCTTGCACGTCACGTTCTTGAAAAAAAAAATTGTTCTCTGTTGTAGTATCTGCTCCTCTTGCAACACACAATCATTAACATTTCTAAATTTTTTATAACTTAAAAAGATTTAGAATATTTTTCCCCTATTTATATTTTCTTCTTTCTAAATTGTATTCAGTACGAATTAATAGCGGGAACAAACGTTCCCATTAAACTCACGATAGCAATTTTGCCTTCATGGGGAATAAAAATTTCATGGGAACAAAAATTTCTCCAATACTCAACAGATACCCATGGAAAAGAAGAAAAATTTTAAAAATACTTTGTGATTTTTTCATTATCATTGAAATTTCATTGGCGTTGTTTGAAGTTTATGAAGACAAAACCTTCAAAAAGAACAACGCATAAAATAATTGAACCTTAACCCTTTTCGAGATAGATTTAGATTTAAAATTTTTTAATAATTTATCAATATTAAGTGAGACCCCAGCTAGCAGATAGTATTACTCACTTGAAATCCAAAATATGTTTCTCTAGTGTCGCATTTTTCCTGTGACTGTTAAAACATATATATTTAACCAAATTTTTGTGATCAAAATATCTTTTTAAAATAATAATCTACTATACTTCAAGGTGCTTATTAAGTGTACAATGACACGAGTGATGCTTATTGACGGTAATGCTTTGAAATCATTTAATCATTGGTTAATGATAATGACTTTGTTTTGAAACTAATTATCAATAAAACCTTTTCGTCAATTAGCTTTACCATTAATGAAAATAGTGGTAATGCTAAAAAATCATTAGTATTGAATGAAAAATAATTCACAATAAATTAGTTGATCTGAATAATTACTCTCATGTACGATATTTAAGACAAAATATTAAAATAGAGTTAAACGCATTAAAAATGCTTTTGTAAAACCTTTTACTCTTGTTTAACTATTTCGTTTAATAAATTATTACGGCATTAGGGTCTGGAAAAAACTGTCAGAAATTAAGTGATTATTTCTTTGTTTTTTATATTTTCTTTATTAAAAAGAAAAAAAAAGACTATTATTTCTGTTTGCGTGTGAGTCTTGATATAGGGTGTAGCAAAATTTACTTGATTTTGTTAGATTTATCGTTCTTTGTTTTACAAAAAAACGCTTAAGATTTACAGAAAACGAAAAGATATACTATTGAACGGGATTGTTCTATGATTCTTAGGGCCAGTTTTTGACTTCGTATTTAAATGTCATTTATATTTTAGTTCTATTTAAGTACAAAATTTAGTTTTTCAATGCACACTTAAATGAAACTTAAATGACCAATCTTGCGCATTTAAAGTCCATTTAAATAATACAGTTTTACCATATGGTTATGGTGTTTTTTGTTGTTGTTTCGCAAAACTAAACAAAAGTAAACAAACATTTTAGTCATTGATAGAACAATATTTTATGTTTTTCATATATTTCTTAATGAGAATATTAATTAAAAAGTTAAATCAATAAATAAAATAAGTTAATGTGGTGAATACATGAGTATCGCTGACATTTTTTAATATATTTAAAATATTTTTCACAAAATTTGCAATTCATTGTGTTTGTTAGCAGCTGCTTTTCATAAACAATGGAGATTTATTTTGATATTTCGTAATGCTACCATATTTTTGTGATATTTAAATGAGAACTTATATAAGAACTGAAAAAATGAAACTGCATTTAAATACAACTTAAATTTAAATGAAAATTAACTAAATGCGTATTTAAATACGAACTCAAAAATTGGCCCTTAATAATTATAATTTAAGTGATTAGTTAGTTAGCTGTTAAAAAAAGTAAATTAGTTGAAATAATTATAATGCAATCAATTAATATATCTAATTACTCCCATGTAAGCATTTTAACATTAAAGATTTATTTATTATTTGTGTTAGGAAAAATATGTAGTTTTATAAAAGGGCCATAAAACTATTTTTTAAAGTTTAAATTAAACATATCAAATATTTAGTTACTATTTCGCCACCTTGTGTTACTTAAAGTCTTATTTTTTCTGTGTGTAAATACATAAATTTTTATTTTGATTTTAATTCTTTTTTAAAGAGACTGTTGAAAAAATATTAGTTTTTATATAAATGTGGTTAACCAGTAGATGCCGTCATGTAATTTTAGCAGCTTGTTCGTGGTGCTGGAATAACTTTCACTCTCATTTCGAAATGTTTGATTTCGTTTTTTGTTTCCTTTTGATTTTTGGTTTATTTATGCTTTTTGCTTTGTAGTGGTTGGGGGCTATATTTTGTAAATGTTATAATTTTTCAGTTGGACAAAACAAATTAAAAAAAAAAGAAAAAAAAAGTTATTAATTGACAGCTCCCTTTTGTTGCTGTTTACTTTCGTTTAGTATAATTACGAGGGGAAATTTATAAGTCAAAGTGCTATTTTTGCTTAATTCACTTTATAGAGAAATTTTAAACTTTTTAAGACACATTAAATTCCTCAAAATAGGGATTTGTTGCTCTGGAAAAATTTGTTGACTCTGGAAAAAAACATAAACATAATATCGCAAATTTTTGCCATTCCAATTGCACACATGTTTGAAAAAACGCCCGTTGTTTTGTTTACCAATCAATTGGTTGAGAGAAAATTTTTGTTTTTGTTTATATTTGGAAAAAATTAATTTTAAAATGCCTTAAAGAACCAAAGCATAGTTCAACTTATTTATTCGTTACAAAATTAAACACTTCAGTTATTTGTTTTTGGTGTCAGTTGGTTTAATCACTTCCGTATAATTTTGTAAACAACACGCACTTTACTTCAATATTCACTCGCAATTTCTCTGTTCGACATATTGCTTAATTCTACCATAACGATCGCAACCTCAATTTTTATTTGCAGGCGACTTAAAACATTTAGATTCGTCTTATGTGAAAGGATCTGGTAACTTCTTCTATATGTTTCTTGTATTTTTGCATTTATACAGGGTTTTTTAAAACAAAAACGGTTTTGGATATCAATGAAATTCTTTATTCCTGTGAAAGTAGTTTCGATGCCATTATGTATGGAACTCGATTTCTGTTACACCTGGCCACCACGGGCAGGCTTGCAGAAGTCCAGACGCAGAACCCATTTTTCGATGGTTTTCAAGCATAAATCGGCCGATATAGCTGCAATTTCACATTCGATATTCGTACGAAGCTAATCAATCGTCGCTGGCTTGTTGGCATAGACCATAGACTTGACGTAGCCTCACAGGAAATAGTCTAACAGCGTCAAATCGCACGACCGAGGAGGCCAATCGGCTGGACCATTTCGTGAGATAACACGTTCTCCAAACTTGGCTTCGAATAAATTTAATAAAAATATTCGGTTATCATTGAACGGTAATGATTCCATTCACAGTAACGTGCCGGTCTTAATCATCACGGAAGAAGTACGGCTCAATAACGCCGCCAACCCATAAACCAGACCAAACCGTAATTTTTTCGGAATGCAATGATGACTCATGGAGTACGTGTGGATTGCTGCCTGACCAATTACGCATATTTTGTTTATTGACGAAGCCATTTATCCAGAAATGAGCCTCATCGCTCAAGATGATTTTTCGATGAAAATTCGTACATTTCCGGTAGGTAGTAAATTTAAATAATTACGACTCGTTGTTGGCTCGTATATCTTTCCATCAAGAAATGCAAACCTTACTGAATAAAAATGTCAAAATATCGTCGTTTGCTGTCCCTGTCGCTCTTTTAGAGTCCCAGCTGAAAAACCCGATATAAATGTGGATATATGCCAATCATTGTCTGTTAAATGTTTTTTGATGTAAAACCAAACGAATTTAAGCAGAATTTCTGTGTTGTTTTAAAACCTGATCTATATTATATATATCTATGTACCCTGAGTGAGGTTCATTGTTTAGATGAAATTCGATAATAAAATCCATTACATAATTTAGACTTTCCTGAAATATTTTTATACTAGTCATAATATGAAGATGCGTGCGTGTTAGATCACAATAATAAATGACGAAGTGTGTATGCTTTAGTCCCTAAGGAGGCAAAGACAGAAAAATAAGTTTTTAGTACTTTCACTACGGATAAGAAAAAAAAACTATCTTAAATCAATTTTGTGCGCACTTGTGCGGTTTCTATGGCCAAAATACAGAATTTATGTCTCCAATTGATTGTAATTGACTTAAACTTGGGGTTTTGGAAAGTCTATCGACCTTAATGAAACTGTTTTTAGAAATATAAAAAGAATCAATTAGATACTGGCACAATGTAATGCACATAAGAATATTTAACGTAATGAAACAACTTAAGGTAGAGTATGTTGCTAGCAAAAAAATAATGACAATTAGTTACAAGCAACCGCGCCATACAATCGCTACAAAAACTACAATTTATTTTAATTGAATTGAAAAGAAAAATGTACAAATCTTATAAAAAATTTTAAGTCTAAAATATGAAATCTACTGTGATTCCTACAGCAGTTTATAGCTGGAAAAATAGTACAAAAAATACAAAAGAGAGAAAGTACTTAAAATTAGATCAAACAAATTTATTACCACAAACAAACAAATAAACAGAAATTTAAAATTTAAACAGTCAAAAAGAAACACAAAAAAAAAAAAGATTAAAAATATGCCATCAAGTAAGAGGTC
The DNA here is from genome assembly GCA_916610165.2 of Gymnosoma rotundatum. Lineage (NCBI taxonomy): Eukaryota > Metazoa > Arthropoda > Insecta > Diptera > Tachinidae > Gymnosoma > Gymnosoma rotundatum. The sequence continues at coordinate 46,375,356 of OU744336.1, read as the reverse complement.
TCCTACGTAAATTGAGAAGATGGAAAAAAGACAAAATATATATTGAATTTTCATCATCATTGCAAAAAAATAAATAAGTAAATAAAATTTCAACCTTTAAACCTACGCCACAATAAATTTTATTTATACAAAATAAAAAAACGAAACATAAATATCAAAATAATGAAATGACAGCTAAATGAAAGAAAGTCGACTAAATTTATTTCAAGAGAAGGGAACAAATAGACAGACAAATGGCACAATGCAACAATCAGCCATGCTGCAAAAAAGTAATGCTTACACCCGCGCTTTCAAAAGCTTTATTTAAAAAAAAAATAAATAAACAAAAATAAAAAAATAATAAAGATTGAATGCACATTACTTAAGACAGAAAAAGAGACGGTTATTGCTACGAAAAAGAAATGTTGCGCATTGAGTTGCAGCACTGCACAAACGTATGAGAACAATAACGGTTGAACAAATAATGTCTGATCTGTCGTTTTAAATGCATTTCCCCAAAAAAGCACTCACTTTTTTATTTTATTTCATTTAGCATTAAATTTTATGAAATCAATTGCTTTGTTTTTAACTTGAATTATACACGCGATGGATTTTAGTTTGATAAAATTAAAAACAAAATATTAAGGAAAAAATAACTGCAAAATTATTTTCCGTTTTCACAACATTTTACAAATTTCATTAAACACAAAAAAAACAGGGTTAATGAACTGAAAATCATTCACTTAAACCAAGGTTAACTACCGGTATCAGCTTAATATCGTTACTATTAAATTAAATATGAAAGACATTTCAAATTAAGAGAGAAAATTTTTATTTAAAATGTTTACAATTTCCATACAACAATTTTAAAAATTACTGCTGTTTTGCTATCATGAATTTTGTGCCGTTTTCCTTTAAAGTAAGTGATATAAGTTCATTTTATATTATATGGAAAAGGGTTTGCGTTTAAATCGTTTGAAAAATATAGGTATAAGTTATCAGTATTAGCTAATTTTATACTTTTTAAAAATTAAAATGATGTAATTAAAAACTACTAATTTTATAACATGATCGCTTTTATAAGTTATAGTTCAAATGGACTAAGGCCACGTTTAAAATCAACAAAATATAAAAATCATACATTTATGATATTTTAAATATGGTATTTCGTCTGAACCAACAAAAACATTTTTTTTTTTTAAATTTTAGTAAATAGGTCTTTTTCCAATATTTCATTCTTAAGTACCTTTAACCCTTTCAGACCTTACGCAAAACCACAGGGAAATTGTTTATAATTTTTGGAACATGTGGTCTCTACAGCATATGAAAATATAATCAATGAATAGATTTTATCATTTTTATAACCTTCAGGGATTTTCAGGACACGCACGTCTGATGCGCACAATTGATGCACTCAATAATATTTTTAACTAAAACGCATTTGTATTGCATGAAAAGATTTCAATTAGTTTGAAATTTGAAAATTTATAATTTTTTAAATTAGTTATTTAGTTTTTTTTAGTTATTTGTAAACGATTAAACTTTTGTCATTAAAGACACAACTTACTTTTACGGCGCATTATGCTAAAACTAAAATGTGACTGAAGAGTTTCGCAATAATTAAAGTAACGGTAAATTAAACAGAAGAGAAATGTGAGAACCAAATATAGAAAGCAATCAGCACAATCGATGCATGCCAGTCTATTTTACATTAAGCAAACAGAAGTAAAAATATTGAGACGGAAACCCACCCGCACAATCGATGCATCACGGTCTGAAAGGGTTAATGTATCAATATATTTAATTTTTTATTATTATGAGAAAATTTTTACAAGTAATCATGATGCATTATTAAACAATCAAACGATGATGTTAAGGAGTAATGGACTTACACCAATTTCAAAATAAATTTTATTGTAATTTCATTAAGTATGTAAATTTATAACGATAGCATAATGAAAATTTTAAAGGCTTTTTTTGGAAATCGTTTAGAAGTTCATACAAGATTGAATTTAGTGTAATCAGTTATTAACTATTAAAAAATGGACTTAAATCACTTTCAAAGAAAACGGTCATTTATATATTTTTTTACGCAGATGTGTTGAAACATAAATAAAAGTTACAACTTTATCTAAGAAAACCAAAATGCGTCAAATAAGCTTTTAAGAAAAACTCTCATACAGTTTAGAGAAACTCTGAAAATATATTTCTAACTTTTCTTTTGTTATGAAATAATTTAAATATCACAATCTAATAGCTAAATGGGCGTAGTAATTAAGAGGATACATAACTAGTAAATAACTCAAACAAAAGGACATGTTTTAAATGGTGGTTCCGTTTTTTAAATCTTTTCTTTAAGCACAATAAGCTTTATAAATAGGTTTCTTGATTTAACTAATACGTTGAAAGAGCACGATTTCAAAAGAAATAAATTCCTCATTCGATTTATAACTTTATTGTATTAATTAGGTGCATCTGTATCTCAGCATCAGGGATGATTCAGACACAATGATATCTTTTGCTGCTAAGTAACCTTAAGACAGAATAGCGACTAGAGATGGGCAATATTTGAGTACCTGTGATTAAATCACTGGTCACTAAAGTGACTGAGTTGTTCAAATAACAGTTCCGCGTAAGAACGTTCTTTTATTTTTGCACACATAAAGAGAAATATAAGTACTTTTGACTCTTTCATTCTTTCATATGTATATCAAAGCAGCTTCTTTGCTGTGTAGCTTTTTCTTGCTTCTACACAACTATTCTTTTTACAAACTTCACACATACATGCATATGTAACAAAAAAAAAAAAAAGAAAATGTGTGCTTTTATTTGAATCTATAATCAATCAGTGTTCCGAATTCTATATTTATGGGCAAATTTAATTACACTTGCTTTTAAAGTAGAGATTAAAGTACTTTTTTTCCTTATGAATGTTTAAATAAAAAAGAACTACAAACGGTGATCACGGTAACTATTTAAAAGAACGGCGATTTGAAAATCACGTTCACTGGTAACGATGTTCCTCAAAAATCACGGGATCGCTTATTCCTATTAGCGACCACACAAATTTATATTAATATAGACCTACAATGTAAGCATGCTTTAAATCAAATGAGTATTTGTTTAATCAAACGTTTATTTGTTTACGAATTAAAAAAGTTGAAACCGATTCTGACCGAGAAAGGTTGCATTCCGAAACATTAATCCGAATAGTATGAGTAGTAAAAGACCCTTAAGAAAGCATTAAATATTAAATATTATTTTATTTAAATAGTTCCAAAAGCTGTCGTAAGTCGTAAGTTTGCACTTAAAGAAGAACGGCTTTTCTAAGTACACAGAAAAAAATAGAACAATAGTAACAAACGTAGTCAGAGTGATTACATCAGACAATTAAGCAGGGTTATTGCTTTCATTATCAAACTCTAGACAAATGAGTTAAAAAGTTGTTTCAATTCAACATTTAATAATCAGTTTAAAAAAAGTGCATTAAAAATGTATCTTCAAATACGACGGCTGCTATATATATTTCTGGCCTGGCAACACTGAGTGCTGCCAAGTGCAATCTGACATTTCCATTGGAAAGTTTGTCATTTTTAAGCATAATCGTACTCAAAACGTTTTGACGTACGACCATTATTTGTGTTGTTTACAGTGAGTTGAAAAAATTAATATAGAAAAAAATGGAATTAACTCGTGAACATTTTCGTGCCATCATTTTTCACAACTTTCGACGTGGATTATCACGACAAGAGTGCATTGATGAACTTAAATCTTTGTATGGCGATGAAGCACCATCCTATAGCACTGTGAAAAGTTGGTATTATGAATTTAATCGTGGCCGAAGCTCGCTCAAAGACGAATTCCGTGAAGGTCGTCCAAAAAACGGCTGTTGTGCCAGTGAACATTGATGCCGTGCGTGAACTCATAATGCAAGATCGACATGGGACATACCGAGAGATAGAGACATCCTTGGACATTTCTTCCACCAGCATAGATTCGATACTGCATGAACACCTGGCCGTCAAAAAGGTTTGTTCTCGTTGGATCCCGCACAATTTGAAAGCCACTCAAAAAAAGGCTCGTGTCGATTGGTGCAAAAAAATGTTGCAAAAATACGATTGCGGTGCTTCAAAAGACGTTTATAAGATCGTTACAGGTGACGAATCATAGATCTATGCGTTTGAGCCCGAAACAAAACAACAATCGACCGTGTGGATCTTCAAAGACGAGCAAAATCCAACGAATGTTGTTCGTGGAAGAAGCACTTCGAAGCAAATGGTCGCCTGTTTCTTCGGCAAAACTGGTCATGTGGCGACTGTTCCGCTTGAGCAACGTAGGACGGTCACTTCTAAGTGGTACACTACAATTTGTTTGACTTCTTCTTGTTTCCGCACATCAAGAAAAAATGCGTGGTCAACGATTTTCGTCGCCAGAAGAATCTGTTGAAGTGTTCAAAAACCATGTTTTAGAGGTGTCTCAATCGGAGTGGAAAAAGTGCTTCGACAACTGGTTTGAGCGCATGCAAAAGTGTATAAATCATGCTGAAGAATACTTTGAAAAACAATAAAACCTTTTTTGATTATAAATATTCGCATTTTCACTATTAGGCCAGAAATATATAGAGCAGCCCTCGTATTTATTATAATTCTTCAGTTTTTGTATTGAAAAAATTTTATAAACACGAAAAGCGAAAGTTGCTGCAATATGAAAATTATTTTTTTTTTAATTACAAGCTGTTTTGTTTTTTAAAACAGCGTTTTAAAATGGAGCAAACACAACTGGAGCGTTTTAAGATTTTCCACTTTTACATGCTACACTTTTTAGAAAACAGCTTATCAAACTAGTAACAAAAATGTTGGCTTCACTTTATTTCAATCATTTTTATTAAGTTGATGCATGTGCAAAATATTTCAAGTTCCAAAAAAATAAAATGTGGGCGTTGATTGTTATTTAATGAGAGTTTAACGTTTAGAGGTTTCGTTATTAACATTTAGAAATAAATAACATTTAAATTGAAAATTCAAACCAATTAAAGTAATGTAAAAATATTAAAAAAAAAAAACTAAAGCAAAAAATAAAAGTTTATAAAATTACTTCCAGTTGATTTTTATGAAGAATTTAATTTTTTTTAATAAAAATGCAGTTCAACTGGTTTTAAAGAGCTTGAACGCAAGTGCAACGTTTATGATTAAAACGCTAATAACACTCTGCTTATGGTTTAACAAAAGCAAAAAAAAAAAAATGATGGAAATAGTTTAAACAAAAAAAGTATTGAAACAAATAAACAAAAAATAAAGAAATGAAATGAATGATTAATGGGTTTTTACTTTATGTATTTAAAAAAGAGTAAAGATGTACATCAACAAGATTTACATAGAAACAGCAGCATTGGTGCGAAATAACGTAGTTCCGGGCAGATCATTTGCCAGTAATTTTTATAGTCAACAAAATGAAGGCCGTAAACCAGCTATAATTGAAAAATTTCTTGAAATAGCGGAGTTTTTCGGCAAGGATTCCTTGGAAACAAGGATCTCGAGATTTTTACATGTTTATAAGTCGATGCCGAAGGATGAGGCTAAACGGGAATACGGCATCCTTCTGCAGGAGGTACTTATGCAATATGGCCCGTAATAACCTGTCTATTATAACTTTTAACGTAAGATCTTTAATAGAGACAAGTAGGAGAATTGAGTTAAATAAATTGCTGTTAAATAATGGAGTAGATGTGGCCTTTATTCAGGAGACTAGAGTTTCTTCGGAGGATGGACTCCAACTATTTAATTATAACTGTATTCAAGACGGCTCTGTTCTAGGCACAGCCATTTTTATTAGGAAAAATATAGATTTTTGTGTTGTAAATATGCCTGATTTAAAATTTTTAGGTTGCTTTGTAGAATTGAGATTGATATCTTCTGGTCAACCCAGACGAATTCTATTAGGTAGTGTGTATATTCCTTGTAATTTTTCCACTGATGATATTATTTTTGGCCTAAACAGAATTAAGAGTTTTTCTTCCCCATATGACGGTGTAATTATAGGTGGTGACCTCAACGCCAGAAACAGTGTGTGGGGTGATAGTATGGTTAATTTAAATGGGAAAAATCTTTTGGATTGGCTTGGAGATGCTGGTTCTCAGTTTAAAAGAGTCTGTGACTTAAATCCTTCGTATCCAAATGGGTCTTCTTTCCTAGATCACTACCTGATAAGTTCAGATATTTTGGACTTTAACGTCCCTAATTTTTCTATTACTTCTCTTTCTACCTTTTCTGATCACTATCCCCTTTTTTTGCGAATCACTTTACCTAGTTTCAATCTACTTTTTCTTCCCCCTCGCTGTTATATATCGTATGAGAAAACTAATTGGAAAAATTTTAGAAGAGATCTTGATATTGAGTTGGATACATTTCCCATCCCAGCAAATACAAATATAGAAAACGTTGAGATAGATTCTTTTATCGAACATTTAACTGTTAGTGTTAATGCTAGCATTGGTAATCATAGTGAACTTATAGAACTGGGTAATAGAAAGTTTTATGTCTCTGATGAGATTAAGAAACTTTTCAAAATTAAAAATTCTTGGCAGAGAAAGTTGAAAAAAATTTATCATAGGAATTTTAATCGACGTAACCCAGAATATTTATTTCTCTCGGCGCAATTAAATTTACTTAAGATAATAATAAAGGAAAAAGTGGAAATTAGTCAGGTGAGTTCTTTCAGAGATAAATTGAAAGGTATTAAACCTGGACCTAACGCTTACAGGCAGATAAGTAGCGTAATTGGCAATAAGAGAAGGGTAAATTTTCCCAAACTTATTGTAGATGACATTGTATATGTGAATGACTCGGACAAAGTAGAACATTTTAGTAACCACTTTTCGCGAATTTATGCAAATGCGCCAATAATTTTGCAAGAGCCAAACATTATATCTCAGGTAGACTCTTACCTTGCGCATGTACCGGCGAGTTTGTATAGTTTTACCGAAAATTTTAAGTCTCTGAATAATCCTGACGTTACACATTTTACTAATCTTTCGGAATTAAACTCGTTAATTAAATCTTTAAACGCAAAGAAATCCGCGGGCGTAGACAAAATATCTAATTTTCATTTAAAAAAGCTTTCTGTGGCTGCGCTGGAATATTTGACTATAATATTCAATAACTGTATAAATAATGGTTATTTCCCGAACTGCTGGAAGATTGCGAAGATTTATCCACTTCAGAAAAAGCCGCACATCTTTGAGGTAAACAATTCGAGGCCCATATCTATGCTTTCGAATTTAGGAAAGTTATTCGAAAGGGTATTGAGCTGTAAGATGGATATGGATGTAGGCTTTGATTACATTCCCCGAAATCAATTTGGATTTAAAAGAGGTCACTCTTCTTTGCATGCCTTACTTAAATTTCATGATGATGTAATTCAGAACTTGAGGTCCCAACGTTGTACTGTGGCAGTTTCATTGGACATAGAGAAGGCTTTTGATTATGCACACCAATATGGAATTTTACTTAAACTTATTCGGATTGGGTTTGACCCCTTCATAGTTAGATTGTTTAGGAGTTTTTTTCAAGATAGGTTTTTTTTGTGAAAATTAATCAAGTAATTTCGCAGCATAAACCGGTATTAAGTGGGGTGCCTCAAGGCTCTATTTTAGGCCCTTTGCTATACAGTATTTTAGTTTATGATTTTCCTCATTATTTGGCTGACTCTAAAAGCATTCTTTATGCTGATGACTCTCTGATATATGTTCATGACAGTTCTCCAAATTCTGCTCTGGAACGAGTTTCAGCACACCTTGGGGTTATTAATGAATTCTATAAAGGTTGGGGGATAAAAATTAACCCCAGTAAATCTGAGGCTATTTGTTTGAGGAATCCATCAGGAAAGTGTCCGTATTATGTTGTTCCGCAAAGTAAATTGTTAAAATTGACTTTAGATGGCATTGAGATTCCCTTTAGGGATGAAATTAAGTATCTAGGTGTTACTTTTAGTAAGCTTTTAAAATTTAATAAACATGCGCGAATGGCAAAAACGAAGGCACAGAAAATTAAAAATATGTTCACGAAACTGTTGACTAACAATCACCTAAGTCGGGAGTCAAAGCTTTTGATATACAAGGTAAGCATAAGGCCTGTACTGCTATATGGATTCTCGGTTTGGTTTACCATTTCTCCTACGGTAGCTAAGGAACTTGAGATTGTTGAACGTGGTGTTCTTAGATTATGTATTAATCGTAATTTTCAGTCATTTAATAAAAGATTTTCTAATAAATTCATTTATGCTTTTATGCCCTGAATCTGTTGCAAACATTTTCTCAGAAACTTCAACATCATTACAATTCTCTAGTTTCTGATATTTTCGATCGGGAAATTTGTTTAAGCTGGTCAGATTGTTTATATTTATCACCAATTGGAGTCCTTAATGAGGATATTAATATGTCGAATCTTCCACTCTTACCTGAATTTTATAGACAGAGCAACCATGTTTGCCAACGTGGTTAGTTGTGAATTTGGTTTAAAACTGTCTTGTTCTTGTGCATTTTAAATTCACTCCTTGTAAATATTGTTTTTTTTAGTAATAAGTAGTTTAAGATTACATGTGATAAGTTGTTGAAAGAGCTTTAGTTATGCCTGTGAACCTGACCATGCATAATTGTTGACTCTTTCAATCTCATATCTTTAGCTTTTGTTTTCTTTCTCGTTTTCCGTATTGTTGTTTCTGTTAAAATTAACGTTGTTATTATAGTAATTATTTTTTGTTTGTTTTTTAACTTTCCTGTTAATGTAGTGCCGGGAGCAAGCACATTTTTCGTCTTTATCTTGTCAGCATTGAATATCCAATTTTTCTCTTATAGCACGTCGCGGTTACTTTTTTACATGATTAGAATCATACACATAGTTCTAAGTTTTTAATTTTAACCTATGAAATTTTATAAGACCAGTTTGTAACCTTAATTTTCAAGTCTCAATAAAATTAACTTAACTTAACTTAACTTTGTGATTCAATTGTAATTAGTAATTAAACTATTTCATTGAAATTTCATTACCGTTAATTAAAACAATTATAATTAAAATAAAATCATTTGCATTAAATGGTAGTAATATTTTTCATTGTTATTTTAAACAATGCCAATGAAATTTCAATGGAAATAAAAAAATCCCAAGTATGAACTTATTACATTTAGCCTATTGTTTAACTTTTGTTATTTTCTCAGAGCCCTTACAAACGGAATTTATTTTCTTAAAGATTCAATATTTTATCAAAAACTTTTACTGCCTACCCAATTTTTCGCAATGACTTTGCGGACCGAGCGGCTCACTTGGCCATTAAGGTCGCAGTTTACCTTTCTAGAATTGCATTAATCACCGTCAAACAAACATTGGCATTGGTGACACCAATCGCATTTTAATTTTGAACTATAAATGTCATCCATAGATTTTTTTGGATTTCTGGAGTGGAGACTTTATGTGCTGGCAGATACAATCACAATAAAATAGTTCAAACCATTCTTTTGTCCACATTATTGCTGCACCCACAAGCAATAACAACTTAACTTGTTTTCGGCAAGTTTTCAATAAATATTTTAATATTGTTGCTTCAAATCAGGAAGTATTGCCTTCAGCTGTTAAGATTTTAAAGAAAAAAAATTTAATTTTTAAGTTACAATAAAAAAAATTAAGTGCATTAATTATTTGAATATTGGAAGCACAATATTCGCAAAAACTCAATTTTTTCCAATTTGCCTTCAACAGTTGCTTATGGACAGAAATTACAGATATTTGTCAAGGCAAATTTATCATCATGTTGGGAAAAAAAGTGTTCATCTAAAATGAGTTGCGAGGGAAGTTCAAAAAGTCTTTTATACTTTACTATACTTGCTCCATAACTAAATTTAGTTGTGTTTTCGTAAAATTGTAATTTTTAAAAGCTAACTTTAAAAAAAACTAATAAAGCACCTGTTTAAAAAATCAACTCCGAATCATAGAAAAAAAGCACTAACTACACAATAAATTTATCAATAATTGCAAGATATTGCAATAACTTACATGAAGAAAGTCACTTAAAATTTTTTTAGTTTTATTACCATTATAAAACATTAAAAATATAAGGACATTACAATGCTGTTTAACATGTTTGTAACATTTGATGGATTTTACTAATAAAAAAATAACAAAATGACCAGCATATTTTTAATTTTTTTTTGTTGAAATTTTTCATTAAATTTGTGTTAACCAATATTGGTCAAAAGTAAACAAAAGACTAGTAAAAGTAAAAAAAAAGATGAAACATCTTAAAACCCAGTTGGCAGACATTAAGTAGAGTAAGTGTATTTGGCACAAAATGCCTGCAGTCTCAGACAAACCAGTTATCTAATACTAGCAAGTAACAATAATAAAGCACCTGAAAACATTTCATTATTAACGATCCATTTTAATTTTATTCCATTAACTATTATTTCTATTCATTTGAATTTTAGAGGCCCCCAATTATTTATTACGTTCATATAAGTATGTAAATGTTATTATTTAGTTTCGACTTTTCTTTAACGTGACTGGCGGTTTGTCAACTTTATTAAGCTTTTGATAAGTAGTTTTGACTAAATGACTTGCTTGCTGACTGGATACAGCTGAAAACAAATCAAAATTCAAATTAAACAAAATTGGAAATGCTATATGTTGCTTGTTATGTGCAGAAATATTTAATTTTTTATTTATTTATTACTTTTTCGCTCTTAAAATATTTGAATTTCACTTTCTTTTTCGTTACGCTTGACCAAGTTAGAAACAATAAAGAGTTTTTTTTTCTTAAGTGTATATTGCTCATGAAATCTTAAAAAAATGGTTAAAACCAAATCTAACAGGGCTTAAGCAAAGTAATGAGAAAGGCTTAATAATCTTTATATTTGGGAATATAAAGAACATACATTTTTTATTTGAAATAAATTTAAGGTTAAGCAAATGCTAATCAGCTAATTAGTTGCTTTTTACTATTACTTTATTACTCCTAATTGTATTGAAGTATAACAAGTAAGAGTGCTTATATTCGGCTATGTAGAATCTTATATACCCTTTACCATATATGTAAATGTAGTTCAGTGAAATAACTCTATTAAAATATATATATATATATATATATATATATATATATATATATATATATATATATATATATATATATATATATATATATATATATATATTGTCGTCAAATAAGACAAAAAAATTAAATATACAATTTTATATAAAAATGTCATTGGCTCTTAATGGGTTAAGAATTTTTTAAAAATTTTAGTACTTCTTTAAAGATCTCTTTCAAGACTTTTAAATGATACCTATTATTGATATCTTTAAAAATATGGTGCACAATCGACTTTTCTATGAAAAGTTTAGAGGTCCATAACTCGGAAAATATGGGCGAGCGAAAATTTATTCACTTGATGTTTTTTTTTTCATTTTTTAATTCTATGTTGCCCCACACATTTGTTTTTTCGAATGGAATTACTTCATTGTTCAAAATGATATGGAAAAATTAGAGGCAGGCGTAGTGTTTTGCCCGCTGCTTCGAAGAACATGGACTTATCTTGCCGATTTTCAAAAGCAACTGTGTCGAAACTTTGTCTGCTTGATTGTTGTGTTTAAAGTTTCTCTAGCTGATCTAGTGCCTTGGCAAACTTGATTTCAATACTAACACGGACGGACGTCGGACATCGCTCAATCGACTTCGCTATGCATAAGAACTCAGAATATATATACTACTCGCAAATGGATATTGGAGAAATTACAAACGAAACAACAAACTTAGATATACCCTTTTTCCACAAAAAGTATAAAAACACTATACTTGGGATTTTTTCATTACCATTAAAATTTCGTTGGATTATCTGATATAATTAGAAAGAAAAAAATAATATATCATTTAATGCTAATAATTTCATTTTAATTATAATTATTTTTACCAATCGTAATGAAATTTTAATGAATCTGTTTAATTATAATTACATTTGGAGAATAATAATTGTTTTAATGAAAAATAATTTTATGATAGCAAAACCTTTAAAAATGTATAATATTTGAAAATTGTAATTTATCAATTTTCAGTGAGATTGGTGTAAAATTAAATATCAAGAACTGAAGTTACCTAAAACCAGCTCTTATTACTTGCAGGAAAACAAGAACATTTTCTTATTTTGTCTCATTTTACCTTAGAACTTTAAAACGTACATATTTCACCAAGTTTTTGTTGTAAGAAATTCATTTCAAGATAATGCTCTGTAATAAATTAGGGTGTTTATTAGGTGTACAAAGATAAGGAATGACGTTTATTAATGGTAATGCTCTAAAATCATTTAATCATTAGTCAATGGTAATGATTATGTTTTTTTTACTACTTATTAATGAAACCTTTTCATTAAAAAGCTTTACCATTAGTTAAAATCATGGTAATGCTAAAAAATTCATTGGCATTATTTATCATTAAATGCGAATGAAATTGTCAATTAATTAGTCTATGTAATTAATTACTTCTATTTATGAAAAACACAAATATTTTCTAATATATTTAATAGCATTTTTGTATTCTTCCTTAAATAATTTTTGGTGCATTGATTAAAGAACACAAGTAATCGACCCGCCCTGCTTAGGACCGTCGAATGGCAGTTGAAAGAGTAAGATTCGTCTTAACTAATTGTAATTTCCTCACGGTCGTGGCCGGTAACAGTTTGTTAGATAATTCTTATGTCTGCTATGCAGCGGGATAAATAAAGTCGAGTATCAATCTCCAGTTTTAACATAGACATGCATAGCTGCGCATATGGAACTCTAAAATTTTGGTGTCGTGAAAATCCAGCAGGAATAAAAAAAGAAGCTTCGTGAGAGGTGGGTTTTTCTAGAAACCCGGACTCTATTTTTTTATGGAGAAACCCAGACAAGATACCCCTGCGGCAATAGTCCCACGGCAAAAAGTCGAGAAAGTTTCTACAATCGGGTTCATCAATAACTGCATTAGTGACAGATGTAAATATCAGAAGATAACAGTTGCGGACTGTAACTGGAAGAAGCTGAGACGTTAGCTCACATTGAGTGTGAATATTCAGCCCTGGCTAGCATTAGCCTAAGAACCGCTTGCAGGCACTTATTAAACGTTTACGCTATGCATCAAACTTAAGACAGATTTTACCCATTACGATAGACTCTTTGATAGGAGAGAATCAATGAAAGTATGGAACAAGAATCATTAAACTTAGGTGTATTTTTTTATAACTAATAAATCAAATTTAAAAATGCTTCAAATTAAAAAAAAAATATACAAGGTGAACAGAAATATTTTAAATTGGTTTCAAATTCGTGAATTCCAGTCACTGCAAATTTTATTTAAAATTCTTGTTTTAGAAGCAACTACGAATATTTAACACGCAATAGAATTTTTTATGCAGATTTGTGAAACTAAAATGTGTGTGCGTTAGGGTGTTTCTATGTAGGCGTGAGTATGTATGCAATTATTTAGAATGTAAAAGTAAAATAAAAAACTTAAAGTTTTAGATAAAACGGATCGCAAAATTCCAAATCATGAAAATTTCAAATATGTACCTAAATTAGAGTTTAAAGTTTTTGCCGTAAAATCCTCATTTGGCACAAGGATTATGAACTATTATTGGTAGCAATTTAACAAACATAAAGGGCTTTTTTAGTTTCGGTTTTTCTATCTCAACTTTGGGTTTTTTGTATAGGCTAAAGCCGAAATTTCAAAAAATAAATTGAGTTTGTAAGATCGAGGCGTAAAACATAAAGAAATTGGTTAAATTTTTTACGCACAGACGAAAAACCATATCGAAAAGGTCTATTTATTTCATTTGAATTCCCAGTTGACTTAATTACAAACGTTTTATAGGATTTTAGCTATTCCCGGTGCGCTGGGGTACCCTAATGGAAATAATCGTACCACTCCGTAGGTAAACGACAACAAATTTTCACTTTGCACGGTAGTACTACACCCACGTCCTAAATCATTCAGTATTTCGCTAGACGATGCATATTTTTAGTATGAAAATTCAGGGCTCTGCATGTTATAACCCTCTAGATACATTATGATATTTTCAATTAAGACAAATATCTCGGTGCATATAACAGCAGAGTTACTTGTGCGAAATTTCTACATATTCCAAAATCCAGTTTGTGTTTCGTTAAATATGTATAATGATAAAGGGGTTATTGGTGCAAAATTTCAGGAGTCTACCTGTAACAAGGTAACGTTTTTTTACTTGGTATGGGAGATACCACGCCCATTATTCCAATCCAGCCTGTTTTTCGCTGCATTATTAATAAGGGAGTTATTTGAACAAAATTTCAAGGTGCTAACTATTACAGTTACCACGTAACACGATGATATATATTTATTTTGTATGGGAAGTGCCACGCCCACGTAAAATATTAATAAAATAAATACCCTATTTTATCAACCGGATATCGAAATTCTGGAAAGTTCGGACCACTATTGTAGGCAGCTATAGCTTTCCGACAAATTTACAAACATACAAACATATTTTGTGCTTTATATAAATAGATTTTAAATTCTTCTATTTGTTAAAGGAATATGTAAAGTTACATTTTGCTTCAACGCACATTTGCTTCATTACAGCAGGAAACATTTCAGAAATTCAAAATGATGTGTACGAAAAATGTTAACTTTTTTTTTAATATAATTATTATGTGCTTTGTTGTTTGTGTTTGTAAAGAAGAATGTTTTTTGTAGTTTTAAATTTATAACGCTTCGTTGATTTAACTAATTTACATGAAAATAGACAATGGACTTGAAAAGATTTTATTTTCTAACCATTAACAAAGTCATCATCCACAGATTTGTATTAAACAAGAGATAATTATGGTACAAATACACCAGAGCATGTACGAATATGACATAATTAATATATAATTAATAAACAAAATTAATTTTTTTGTAAAAATTTCGCCTAAACACATAATGCAATATAAAATTAACTTAATACTTCTGAAATGTAAATGAAATCAACGATATTTATTTATTTTCTTTTTTTGTTATTAAATTATGAATTTATTATGTATGATTTTGTTAATCCTTTATAGTAAAAAAATTAAAATCCAAACTATAAAATACTGACTACTCAGAACCATAAACTGATTTAAAAAATTGTCGATGTGGTCGGTAAAGTAATGCCAAGGTATCTTAGCTCACCGAGAAAATAGATTTTGCATGAATATGCCTGGGCAAGCGTATCCACATGATAATTTTGCTATTGCTTACATGGTATTATAATGCATTATGATATGGTAAAATGTAGAATGATAAGACTATAAAAATCAGTCTGTAAAGCGATAGTTTGACTCATACCCGCAGGTTTCGTACCATGTATGGGTCACCCTTTAATTTGATTTTGTAAACTTGTTGCAGACGTAGTAAAACATACATTTGGGTAAAGCACATATTTTTTTAATTTTTGTTTTTGTTTTTATAGTCTCAGCCTTAAAAAAGGTCATACCTGTGAAATCATTCTTATAGCATCCATGTACAAATTTTAAAAACCCGCCTATAACGGTTAAAAAGATAAGCCCGTATGTGTCAAACTTACGGCCTTTGGGAAACTCCCTTTAATTTTAAAAATTTTTTGTTTGCAATTTATTTTTATAACGGACATGTTTGAACATACTCTTTGTAAACCCCAAATGTTTACCTTCTCGAAAAACTGAAGCCAAGTCAATATTGCGACACCCTTTAAGTTATATTTTTTCTACTTGTTGCTATAGCGCACATAATTTTACTGACATTGGAACCCTAATTAAACTAGTAACTGCGTTTTTATAGTTATATTTTTTGTTGTACTTTGTTCACTGAATATAATTCTCATTCAATCAATTTTAGTTTAGTTTAAAGTATATAGTTTCCAAAAATATTTACTGATAAACTATATAAGCAGTCGCAAAATTTTGCTGCTAGAAAGCAAAAAAAAAAAACGAAGAAATCAAACAAAAATAATGTAAATAATGTTAATTAATGATTACAAACTAGAAATTACAAAAATTGTGTAAATAGTGTGCTTATGACCGTGTTTACTATTAATTTATAAGAATTATTTAAATTAATTTTTTATTTCAAATCAGCCTTGAAATTTTTTTTAACAAAAAAAGTGGTATTGTATATTTATTTGAAGGCGATTAAGTTTCTTTCTATAATTTTCTAGGCCTTAAACACTAAAAAAAATTTACACAATAAATAAAATAAACATGCCTAAAGTAAAAAATTTTTAACGTTTAAACTTTTAAGACTGGTGTTTATGTTAAAAGTTGCTGTTGTTACATTTGATACTCTAGTAAATCGGTGAAATCATAAATTAAACATTTTCTTTGACGTTTAACAACTTTTTAAGTGGCTGTTATTTTTTTCTTTACAAAAGCCTTTTTCGATGTCTGTTGTTGCAGTTGTTGCTTGTCATGCAACAAGTGACATTTTATTTTTATAACAGAGGCGCTAATTTTGTAGGTAATAGTTCCATTTATTTATTTATTTGTTTTATTCTTTGTTTTATAAATGTGAGTAATTAAATGTCATTAAATATTTAAAGGTTTTCATTTGCAAATAAATTATGTTTTAAAAAGTATGTACGCGTAACTTTTTTTTTGTTAAAATACATTTACTTTCTATTATTGTAAATTTCATAATTTTCTACAGTTTGAATAGTTTCAAATAAAAGCAACTTAAAACAAGAAAAAAAATGTTTTAATTTCGAAATTGTGACAAGAAAAAAATTGTGTGTAAAAACATCATATACAAGTTTGTTGACTGTTGAAATATTTGTTGGCCCACTTTAGTTAAATATTTTGATATTCGTCGTATGCACAAAAAAAGTAAAAAGTACGAAAAGTAGAATAGTACATATTTGTATTAAAATTTCATATTGAGATTAATTGTAAAAAAAACAAATTTACGTAATATGCTTTTAGAGCTTAGCATGACATTTTTTAAACCCGATTCTTAAAGGCATTTTAACACTCCTGTTCACTTGATTAGATCAGAGCAGATTAATTTTTTAACATTAATCCCTTAACAGGTATACCCGGTGCTCTTCACTACGCCAATAGGATAATACGTTTCACTTTGTCCCAATAACGTCAGTATTTCACAAGAACTATGCACATTAATAAAGGAGTTACTTGTATAAAAGTAATAAATTACGTGAGAAATTTCTCACTTCAGATTCAGAAACGTGGCACAGATTGGTTTATAATTCAGTAATAATCTAAACAAAATTTTCGTTCAAATCTGCTTTGGCCCAGCAAAAAATTTTTGAAAATGTAATCGAGTGTGGAATTAAGCATTTTTTGCTGAAGTACTTCCCAACTAGATTGCCAACTTAATCATTTTAAAAAGGCTCATGCCTTTTATAATCAGTTACTGAGAATCGATTACATTAATTATTGTAGGAAATAATGAGGTACGGTAGTCTCTTTTAACATAAAGAACTAGTTCCATTAATACTTCCTTTTTTGAAAATTAATGGAATGTGTTTTGTAACAACAAAACAACAATAACAAAAACAACAACAACAATAGCAAGTACTTTTTAAGGTAATGTCTAATTTTTTGCTGGGGAGGAAACCCATTATTTATATAACGCCTATGCCTATCCTGACTCGAAAGGTGCTTAAAATAGTACCGTTTGAATATTTTTATACCAGAATGTAATTTATTTATACCTAAATACATCCTTAAAAAATTCTGTTTTGCAATCACATACTAATAAAATTCCAAATAAGTCTATTCAATTTTGTTTTTTGTACTTAAAAGATAAAGTTGAAAAATATTTCGAAATAGCAGAAAAATAAAATAAAATGGTGTCTGGTTGAAAACAGAAACAAAAGCATGAAGGGGTGGAATGCGGAAAATTGAACAAGTTGCTGGCTTTACTTGCTAGATTATAATAAAATTTAAAAGAATTAATTGATAATAATTGATAGCTAGTTAAAGTAATTCAACTCTAAATTTGAAACTAGCTTAAGCTGTTTTTAACTCATTTTTCCATAATTATTTTATTTGGTTTAAGAACACAATACTCTATATCTGATTTTTATACCAAAGTGAACAAAATAAAAACAAGGTTACTTTTTTCTATTGTTTGTTTAGAATTTGTATGAAAATATTTATCAAATTTCAGTTGACACCCAGTGGAAGATAATAAGATCCTTTTATTTTAGAGTATACTTTAACAAGAGTCGACTTTAAGTCTATAAATATGAATATGAATTTTATATTAAACCGCCAAAACTAAATAAAATAATCGTCATTAAAATATTTGCGATTCAATAATTTATAAGATTGTTTTGTTAAACTTTAGGGAATTATTGTCTGTCGTACAGATAATTTTTGAAAACGAAAAACAAAACAAACGAAGAACAAAATTGTTTAAACTGATCTATTTTTTTAACAGGAGCAGCACTCAGGGGATGACCCCTACTACTGCAACGTATTGTGCCAGAAGAAGAAAATTAGGTTATGGGAAGGAGGATAGAGGGAGTATTGTTTGTGAACATTTGATTTAAATCTTTACGTACTGAAAGTGACGAGAAAGACCTCCAAACGAAGATTATTTCACATACAAACTGTGCGCCTAAAAAACGAATTTTCTCTGTAAAGCTTTGCCAGTCTATTATAAAAAAAAAATAATTAATTTTACAATTTAAGTCAATAGGTCAAAAATTTGTTTTGCGAAAAATATATTTAGGATTTCATCGCTTGTAAAATAACTGTTTTTTAAGGTCCTCTAGAATTACTAGAAAAAGCATTGTTAGTTGATTTCACGAACTATTTCTTCCTGAGATCCCCCAAATTTTACAAGCCCTGTGAAGGTCCACTACAAAAGGCTTAAGTTGCAAATACAGTCTCCATTCTTTTTCGTTTGAAGTTTGCCTTTGTATTTTTGATACATCGCTTTCAATTTCTCTATAAGAATGTTTAAATTAAATGTTCACAGACACCTCCTTCCCATCCTCTACCACACAACCTATTTTCTGAACTTTAGCGCAGTTCATCGTTTAAGTAGTGGTGTTTAGCTGGTGTTTAGCATTAACGATTCAA
Organism: Gymnosoma rotundatum; assembly: GCA_916610165.2. Lineage (NCBI taxonomy): Eukaryota > Metazoa > Arthropoda > Insecta > Diptera > Tachinidae > Gymnosoma > Gymnosoma rotundatum. Next base: position 46,356,280 of record OU744336.1, on the reverse strand, counting down.
GTTTCTTTGAATATGCAGAAGGGCGTTGTATGAGCCCTTCTAATCTCTATCGAATGCCTCGTTTCTGTAACTTACGTGAAAATTTTCTCACATTTGTCACGATTCAAGTTTCTTTGAATATGCAGAAGGGCGTTGTATGAGCCCTTCTAATCTCTATCGAATGCCTCGTTTCTGTAACTTACGTGAAAAATTTCTCACATGTTTTACATTTTAAAAGTTAAATTAGACGTGCCATACCATAACGCCATAGCCGTAACCATGGCCATAACCATAATCATACTTACCGCCACCGAATAGTGATGCCATAGCCATAAACAACTCTTATATGTTTTGCCGTTTGAAAACAGCGCTATGAAAAATATAAATTAAAACTCGCCAACACAATGCAGAGAACGTGAAAAATTACAACAAAATAAAAAAAAAACAGTGGAGAACAGTGGAGTGGTTATTGTTGTTTTTGCTTAAACTTTGATTCTTGTCTTTGCTTTACTGTTTGGATAAAAATCTTTAGTTTATTTTAAATGTTTGTCAGAAGTTTCCTGAAGAGTGAAGTAAGCGGTAGCGAAATGGCCATCGAGACGTGCTTTGACCCTCAATAATCAATATCGGTAATTAATTTTATCAAGATAATTAAATAAAAAATTAGCACGAAGTTTTTTGATGAAAATTTAATATTTAAAAAATATTTCTGTGTCTTTAATTAATTAGCCAACTGTACATGGTTACGATAAAAATCAAAATTTAATTAATGTCTATGGTTACGGTTATGGCTATGGCATTATGGCATTATGGCATGTCACCAATAATCAAATACAGTGTTTCCCATAAGGTTGGTTTGAACAGCTGTTTGCTATAGTTATGGCACGTCTAATTTAACTTTACAGCTTTTAAAGAGATTTATAAGGAAATACTAAAATTTTTTAAAAATGCTTAACCCATTAAGAGCCGGTATTTTTTTATGTAAAATTAAGTATTATTCTTAATTTTTTTCCTATTTTTAATTCTCTATTAAACCAATATTAGAGTTAGGTTGGAGAATGGAGTTACTTTACTAAACTAGAATTATATGATGGGTGAAAGGTATATAAGATTCGGCATTAGAGATGAGCGATATTTTAGTACCTGTGATTAAATCACTGTGATTAAAAAATCACTGGTCACTACAGTGACTGAGTTGATCAAATAACAGCTCCGCGTAAGAACGTTCTTTTATATTTGCACACATCAAACTTAAATTTAATTTTACTTTATGAAAGAGAAATATAAGTACTTTTGACTCTTTCATTCTTTCATATGTATATCAAAGCAGTTTCTTTGCTGTGTAGCTTTTTCTTGCTTCTACTTATTAACAGCAACTATTCTTTTTTGCAAACTTCACACATACATACATACGTAGCAATAAAAATGTTGTGTGCTTTTTTTAATTCAAACTAAGATCAATCAGTGTTCCGAATTCTACATTTCTGGGCAAATTTAATTACATCTGCTTTTAATGTTGAGATCAAAAGGCATTTTTCCTTAGTATTACTATTTGCATAAAATGTTATTTAGTGTTATATACTTCCCATATCAACATAAATGTTTAAATAAAAAAGGATTGCAAACTGTGATCACGTTAACTATTTAAAAGAACGGTGATTTGAAAATCACATTCACTGGTAACGATGTTTCTCAAAAATCACGGGATCGCTCATCCCTATTCGGCATAGCCAAATATAGCACTTTCACTTGTTTTTAAATTAAGAATATTCTCGTGACGCCCATTAGCACGATAAATTTTTTCCTGCGATCCTCCTTTTTTAAACAAGATTTCTGAATGTCTGTAAAAAGGCTTAAAATACAAAAACGGTCTTCCTAGCGACTTTTGCTGTGTAGAAAAAAAGGTAGATGCGGCAACAATTTAAAAGTTCTTGACGTTTTTTGCTGCCAAAACTTCAAAAGTGCACTCTAGAGCATTTTTAATAAAATTTCGCTTCTCACTGTATTTGAGATATTTCTTTTAATTGGTCTTCGCTAAATTGGTTTAGCGAAGTAGTAAATTAGGAAAGGCCATAACCCTACCAGTCGATTTAACTAGTTGCGCTTTGTTCAAATATAGTAAAAGTGGTAAATTTATACCTTAGCAACAGTAATTTATTTCAGAATATAAGCAGACGAAATAATCGACGATTTAGAGACTTTGAAATTATTATAAAGATCAGTAACCAAATTAATTTTTTTATTTGGCTCTGCCTTTTTTTACTCTCCTAAAAATAAGTCACTGAAATTCAATGAATAAATCATTTTAAAGCACGTCACTCAAAACAAAATAGTATTAAAATAAAAATGCGGTTAAGATACTTACAACAAGTTAACGAAAGAAAAACAACTAATACCAGGAAAAAAAACTCTACTTTTGAAAAAGGTTATGCTTAATGTCAGACAGTTAAAAAGAGTCTTGTAGAGCCGTGTAGGCTCCAAATCAAAATGAAAACCCCAAAAACTACTTATTTTAAGGTATTGTTATGTCAAAAGTTGAGTTGTTTTTTTTTTTTTTTTTTTTTTTTTTTTTTTTTTTTTTTTTTGTAAAAAAGATATCAAAACTTGATAAAGGTTTAATACAACAACAATTGTATCTTGCTGTTTGTTTGTGGTTAATATAAGAAGCAAACTATAAAGATCAAAGGTAACTATTTCTATTATGACTTTAATAAACAGCAATTTGTCATTGAAAATACATATCTTTATGGTTTTTCAAAATATTCTTTTGGATGATTTTAAATTGACTATTTGTGAAAAAAACATACCAACAGCAAACAGGAAACTAAATTGTTTAATTTGTAAAATTATTTTGGGAATTTTTTAATATTATTCATAATAACATTCACAAATAAAAATGCAATTTATTTGTTAGTTGGAAAATCAGGTATCCATACATACTTTGCCGGTTGCTTAAGTCAGCTCATCAGGAATCCTTAGTCGAAATTTTTAGAAAAGCCAAAAACATTTTCCTTTGAAAGTACAGAAACTTAAAAAAAAACATGAGAAATGTTTTCAAAGCCCATACAAAAATGTTAAGACTTTAACAAAAAATATAGACAAACTAACCACGTTTTTGTTTTAACACTTTATCCAGTCACTAATCCAGGCTAATTTTTTTTTTCATTGTAGATTTTTTTTTTAATTTTATACGAATTTGTAACCCAAACGAACCGTTTAATGAAATTGTTAAGCTATGGACATCCTTAAAATTATCATAAAAATTCAACTTCACTGTAGTAACTTACAGCCGTATGCATAACAAAAACTTAGAATGAGTTTGGCATGACTGAAGAAATTGATAAGGCTCCCAGTGTGTTTTGCCGTACGGACTGGCACTTAAAATCGTTTTAGATTTTTGCCGTGACCCATAACTATATTTTTGGGTTATTTCTGGTGTCAAATTGTGTGAAGAGCCTTGCAGAGACCCTGCTTAGTTTCGTAACTTATGCTAACCTCATGCTAAGTTTTTGTTATGCATACGGCTGTTAGTATTTTTTACTATCACTCGACGTGTGGTATTGATATAACTTTTGAAACTAAAGAAACATTTTACTTAAGATGGTACTGTTAACAAATGTATACATTCATCAAAAAACACAATTGTACCGTTATAGAAAAAAGAAAAACAATACGAACCTTAAATATTTTCGAGTTTTTGAGCAGAACTTGAGAAGTCAGCTAGTTGCATCATATGACGATTTTGATCATCAGTTTTAATTAACACAATATAAATAATTTTTTTTACAAACTTTTTTCCTTCCATTATGAAAATCAAAATTAGATTTTATTTAGTTATTTTTCTTTATTTGGCTTTTTTTGTTGTTTTTACTTTTTTTTATTTTGTTTTAAAAAGAGAATTAAACAAACTTCCGTTCAAAACTAGAAAAGAGAGTGATGTGTTAGTAATATGCAAGACAACTGAAATATCGTCGTATACAAAGTCAACATTTTGTATGATGAAGAACATACAGCTACTCACACTTTAAGTGGGACACAGAGAAAAAATTATGTTGCCATGTTTAATATAAATTAATATAAATAATAGCCTGAAATTCCTACGGGACCCTGCTGGCTATATAAAAAAATAAAATTATAAAATAAAGAAATCAAAGAGTGTTCTTCTTGCTTACAAAACAACTCCAACATTTTGGCGCAGCCGGTAATAAAAGAATAAATATCCTGCGATTCCTAAGGGACCCTCCAAGTATAAAATTTGGTTATACAATTTTGATTGATTTTGAATCCTTTCCGAATGTCGCAATAATTTCATAGCAACGAAAGTTAAGAAACCAAATAAACACGGAAGTAAAGCATTAGGGGTCATTAAGCATCTGTATACCAGTACGCCTTTAGTGTCTTCAAAGAAGTGTGAATTGGTGGAATTATTAGTAAACTGCTAATTACTTTGGCCACATTGGGAGAGGTTTTGATTCGATTTGTTTTGCTTGTGAACAAAATCGGTAAAGTCGGTGGCAAAGAAAAATTTAAAGAAACCACTAAGTATAGAGGTGAATTCCTAGGGGCCATTAAGCATCTGTATACCAGTACCCCTTTGGGATCTTTGCCAAAATGCAAAGTGGTGGAATTGAAAAGTAACTGCCACAGGCCTAAGCCACATTAAGCAGGGCAAATTTAACTTTTGTATGGAGTAAACGTCGCGATCAGTACATTGTGCGTCATTAAAATAAAAAAAAAATAAAAATAGCCTGAAATTCCTACGGGACCCTGCATTCTATATAAATAAATAAAAATTATAAAATAAAGAAATCAAAGTATTTTTCTTGTTTACAAACAACTCCAACAAAATAAAGGCCTTAGTTTAATTCTGAGAACTTACGTTTAACATAGGTATTGATACTACTACACTACTAATAACAAAAACAATTCAGTCATTGTATAAAAATATTGCAATATGTGCCATTTTGTATTGCAACTCCTAAAATCGAAGCTCACACTTAAAGTGAGATATTACAGTTTTCGTATTTTTATTTCTTGTTAAATAAATTTTCAATACTTGGTTGGTTTTCCCTTGCTGACAATTACAGCTAAAAGACGCCGCGGTTGACTTTCCACCAATTGTTTAAAAAAATGCGGCAATACTTTTTGACCATCGCTTACATACTCATTTTTATAAATCTGTCTACATATGTTCAATAACATTAAAGTATGAAGACAGGGGAGAATTCACCATTGCTTTTGAGAAATTATATAAAAGCCAATTTCCTGAATTCCAAGATTTATGTTTGGAATTATTGTATTGGTAGAATACGAAGTTGTGTTTTATTTCTAGGCATTCGGCACTTTCCCTAACGATTTCTTTTAAAATGTTTTTATAATACTTCGTGTCCATAGTCCCGTTTAAAAAATGTGTTTTCCCAACTCCAGCCGCTAAAATAGAACCCCATATCATAAGAAAACCACCACCATACTTGCCTGTTTTTTTTAATGTTTTTGTCTAGAAAATCAGTTGGAGGTTTTCTCCCAGCTAATCTTTTTCCATCTGGTCCAAAGGGCTTTATTTTTGTTTCGTCTGTAAAAATAAACTAAGAACAACAACAATAGTACTTATTTTTGACCAGAATGACGCACCTTTATTTACGTGCTCTTGAGCGAAAGAAACCCTATTTAATTTTTTTATTTTTCTCTGATATTAATGGCTTTCGGTGGCAAGACCCTCCATGTAAATTATAACTTCTAAAGAATTGGAGGACTGAAACAACACTAACATTAACATTTTTTATTTCATAAAATTTTTATGTCAATTGCTGACAAAAGTGGACCGTTTCTGATTAGCTTCAAACAATACCGCTAATCACGGTCGCACAATTTGCAGCTGTTTGCACAATTTCTTTTTTATTTTGGACACTATTAGTAGCTTTATATCTTTTTATAATATTAAACACTGTACTTTTATTTCTGTTTACTATGACAAATGCCTTTCTTTAATTGTAGTTTGATCATTTCTTACCATTTTTGCAAAAATAAAATTTTAAACAATATGAAATATTATAAAACACTGATTTAAGGCCGAAAGAAGTGATTGCATGTGCCAAAGTAAACGGCAACAAAAAATGTAAATATTTTCATATTCGCGCTATGCAAAAACTAGTGCTTCCGATTTTGGAACCGCTTAGTTATAATTTATAAAATAAACGAAAATTAAATTTTCTTTTGTATGTGTATATTTTGAAAATATTTTACGTAAGAGATTAAATTTAATAATTATTGTTGTGTCCCAATTTGACTGTCAGTAGCTGTAATTCGATTTATATTTGAAAAGCAAAAAAGCTAATAAATAGATGAGGCTGCATGGCTGCATTATAAACAGCTTAAGACTTGACTTGTATAAAAAGTAGTTAAAAGAGTGTACTCGTGCAAAAGTAAATTTAAACGAAATAAATAAAAGTACAAGTATAATGGCTTTATTCATAAAAAACATTTTTAAGTTATACAAGCTTTATCACAACAAATGTTTTTCATAAACCTTTTATAAAAAAAATGTATAATGAAAATATAATGAATGTATGTATGCTACGGTAATTAATCAAATTATATTACACAACCTTTTAACTGTGTGTTGCTTTTTTTAAATTTTATTTAGGTTTATTACTCAAAGCACTTTGACCACAATTATACCCGTTTGACCACAAACAAATACGTTCGTAAAAACATAATCTTTAAAAAAAATCTTATTTTTTATGTTGACATTAACATTCGGGTATAAAAAGTATTACTTCATTTCTGGAGGATTAATTTAAATTAATCCACAAAAAAAAGCCGTATGATGTATGTTGCTACATTTTGAGTGTCATATATTATAATCGTCTCCGCTATCTGTCATCTTCATTGAAACCTTTTTCAGTTATTTTTGATGTTTTTTTCTTTTCTTTTTTCTTGTCTAATCTTGATGTTTTTCTATATCACGAACGATGATGTGTCTTAAATGTTAAAAGTTACATACGTTTGTTTGCACATAAAAAATGTTGGTTAAAAATTATTTAACTTTTTGTTTCAGTGTTTTTATTACAACAATAATAATAATAAAAAGTATACCGGCTAGTTTTTTTGACTGTTTAACTGTTAAACTTCATTTAATTTTTGATAATCACTGTTTCTTACATAAAAACGAATTGGTTTCAATTGAATCATAAAGTATTAAAGATAAAAATGATATGTAAAACAAATATAAATAAATGTAGTTTTTTACGAGTGAGTTTTTCTCTACATGTATACATTAATAGTTAATATTTTATATTTAGTGACCAGTTATTTAAGCACCTGGCCATCACCTGGCATTTAACGAATTCTGCCTCTTTGGGGTGATGGTTTAAATAGAATCTTAATCTCTTAATCTGCTAGAGTGAACAGCGTTCGTCAGGAATGTGTGGCCAGGAATGCACTGGGTCTTTATTATACGGACTCTGGATCATCACCTCAACATCACGTAAAGGTCGCATCGATCAAAAATGATGCTGAAGAAAGTGGGAAACCTCCTGTGTTCTTACTGGTGCAAGCTAAAACTTGTTGCTAGGTGCACGTAATTAGCAATATGCAAAAACGAAGAAGAGTATATTGCAAGGAGCAATAAGAACAATCGAAGTATTTAAAGAGTATTAAGCTTAGAAGTTCGAAGTTTGTCCAATTTTATATTCGTGATATTTTTTTATTAATAGTTTTTCACACTTTTTCACAAATTTTACGAGAAAAATGCTTTTCAAACAAAAATACCGACTTATTAAAGGTTTAAAGAAGGGTAACTGCTACATTAAATATTTGAAATTTATTAATGATTAATAACAGCGTAATAGTGCTATTAAGCATTTGTGAATACTACTTTAGCGATTTTTTCTTATTAACCTCTTATTAAGCAGTTTAAAATTTTTGTGAATAAGACTGTTAAACTTTAAGTAACTATTCGTTATTAAATCAAAATTTTAAAAATCATTCTCATATAATTCCAGCCAATACTTTCTTAGTTTTGATAGTTGCTTTCTTTATTAATATTTTGTATTTATATCTCTGAAGGTCTCACCCTTAAGATGTTACGGGCGACTAGCTTTAAATGTGTTTTAAGTGTTGCCGCACGTCTAACGATTTCTGCCATTTGCAATGGCTGATTTATATCTCTGTAAATTTTTAAATTTTGAACATACCAATGCGCCAATGAGGTCATTCTAATTTTGCAAGCTTTACATTTTTTTCAAGTTCGAATGAGAGCTTCGACTAAGGTAGTTGCTTCTCCGTAATTACCTCAAAAATTATTACCGGCTCTCACCATCCATTGCCAACAATTGCCTTACAGTGAGAAAGCTCGTCGCATTAAAAACCAATGCCCGAGGCCCTCATTCTAATAACGACCACTGTTGGATATTTGTTCATTTGCCATATCACCCTCTTTCGGACATAGACTAACGCTCCTTGGTGACCATTCTCTCGCCATCTTTCCAGATTTATGAAATTCAACCATCATAAATCTGCCAAATCTTTAATAAGTCAGTTATCAAGCAACGTCTTAAAATGGCGATTTAAGAGAACGCTTGTTAGGTAACTCCAGGTATACTTATATTACAACCACATATATGTATGTATTTATTTACACCATTTAAGACCACATAATGCAAATGGAATCAAATACAATAACGCCCAAATTATTTTGTGGTTGCGAAGCAGCGTTTTCGTGGTCTATTAGAAGGACTTGCAATTAGTTTTCCAAATGCAAAAACTTTAGTTATCACTTTATCTGTTTTGCACAATATTGCAATTAAAGAAAACGATACGTTTCCAGGTAATAAATATTAATATCATAATTTAATTAATTGTTCTTTTATAATTAAAGAATTGTATTTTATTGATTTGAAAATAAAAATAATAAATAAAAATTCACAAATTTGTATCATAAATAAACAAAATAATATAGTGATGTACAAACAGTAATGCAAAGCTCGGTATTTGGATATTTTTTGTACTCGTTCAGCGAATCATTTTATAAAAAAAGGTTTAACACCATTTTTTATATTATTTTAAAGTTTTATCTGATATAAAACAGTAAATAATAATAAAATAATGATAATTAAAGTTATGTCAAATAATATTATTCTTTTTTAATTAAAAAAATATTATTCAGGTATTTGGTTCATTGTTGTATGCATCACTAAACGTAAATTTACATATAATATAAAATGATGTTGCCAACATAAAACTACAATACTATAAAAACTGTTTAATAGTTAATTTTGCGTTATTAAACGTTTGTGAATAAAAATTCTTATTACTGGTTAATAAAACAAAAAGTGTTTAATAACTAAAGTACACATTAGGCTTACTATAAGAAATTTTTGTGAATAAGACTGTAATTATACAGTAGAATCTCGATAATGCCAATAAATCAAAAATTGCGCTAATTCGTACAAAAAAAAAAAAAACTAGGGATTCAGTTTCTTAAAAAAATCCCAAGATCCCAAAGTATATATATATGAAGTCTATGCCGAACTCATCCGATAGTTGTATGCTTTGTGTTTTTGTCGTCTAAGTTTGTTTACATTTTTATAGCGCCACTGTCTTTACTTGTGTGGTGCATAACAAATTTTTTTTATTATTCTATTAGTAATGCACCGTTTTCGTTATTTTTACGAAAACTTAATTTTGAAATGTGCCAATCGATCAGATATAGTGTCGAAAGAGGTGCTATTGGAAATCAGCATGATCGGTCCATGTCCTTCGAGGTAGCAAGCAAAACACTACGCCTACCTCTAATTTTTTTTATGTCATTTGAAACAATAAAGTAACTCCAATCAAAAAAATAAATATATGGGGCAATAGAGAATTAAAAAATAAATAAAAAACCAAGTGAGTTACAAGTTACGGGGCTCTAAACTTTAAAAATTTTTAAAACTTTTGAAAAGATCTTTAAGGATATACTAAAATTTTAAAAAATGCTTAGCTCCATTAAGAGCCGATGTTATTTTATGTAAAAGTATTTACAGGACTTGATCTTTTTTTTCTTATTTTTTAATTTTCTGTCACTCCAATATTTGCTTTTTTTGATTGGAGTTACTTCACTAAACTAGATTTACATATATGTTGAAGGGTATATAATATTCGGCTATTACTAACAATTTTCTTTTGTTGGATTAGGGATGATAAACGAAATTTTTGACGTGTTTTGTTGTTGTTGCACTAAACGCACTTTTTATCAATTTTCTTATAGTTCTTGTAATTCAAGTTGATTTAAAAACCAAAAACAAATAATGTGTTATATGTAATTTATTAATATTCATATTTATTTATATTATGCATTATCTACCAAAATTAAATTTTTAACAAAAATGCAAATTATATCCACTTTGCCATCCCTGGCTTACAGTCAGCTGCCTGTTATTGTTCTAATATCAGAAATCAGGCTTATTTATGTTTCTTTAGCAAAAGCAATTCGTTCTTTTTCATTGACTACGTGTTTCATGACTTCTGTATTTACCCTTTTTCAATATTCACCGCACAGTATCTGTGTTAGCAATTTTTGATAATGTTAATCTTGAATTTTTCTTAAATGAATTCACTATGAATTCATTAAGCCTAAGACTCCAGTGTTTTTAAAATTATTTATCGCTCTCTGGACAGAAAAATATGTCTGTTCAATATCTTGCTTCCACAAAATATATATCTTAAATCCACGTTATTGATACTTTTGATTATATTGACACAAAACCCAATGACAAACAAAAATTCAACACGTTTATTTTTGTTTACACAGACTTTTGCATACGATCAAGGCTGCTATATACAACAAGAAAAGATCTAACGTATGTCAAATCTATTTTTTTAGCTATGAATCAATCAATGCCAATTTCAAAGGAGAACCAATACTAATTAACGCTACAATTTGATGGTGAAAAGTATTTAATAGTTTGTATGCAGAGTAATAAAAGAAAACATCACAAAAACTAAACAACAATTTTTACTTGGAGGCTTGTAAAACTCTTCAGCGTCTTTTCGTAAATAAATAATTGTTTTGATATTTTAACGCCTAATAATAATAATTTTAGTTGTGAGAATAATTACAAAATATGAAAAATATAATTTTACCTATTTTTTTTTTTTTGGTTTAGTGTGGAACTAAAATTTTCTTTTGTTTTTATTTCCTAACACAAAGTAAAATCTTGGTTCATTACATGTTTATAAAATGGAACAAATCAATAGCAATCATTTTAAACCTGCTTAACACAATTAAGTGTCTGCTTAATGCAAATATAAGTAAGTAATTTGTTAATAAAATAGTAGTAATATTACGAGTAAGTACTGTGTCCGTGTATTGAAATTTAGACACAATAAAAATTATATTGTCTGTAGCATATTCCATTTATTAAAATAATCATATTAGTCATCGTTTCAAACACCTATGAAAATGATCAGTACCAATACAAATATGTTTATCAAACAATCATAAACATAACATAATCATAAACAATCATAAAAATACTTTATGAAAATATTACTTAATTAATTATTAAAATGGGTTAATCTATGAATAAAAAAAAGCCCATATGTCCTAGCGAACACAAAAAAAGAATGTTGGAAATAAACATAATTTTTTTGACATACGTAAAGCCCAAAATGTATCTGTTTGTATGTTTGATTGCTTGTTTGTTTTATTTGTTTGTCGGAAAGCTATAATTGCTTACATCAGTTGACCAATCTTTCTAGAATTTTCACAGTTTGTTACCAGATATGTGGTCCATAAAATATAGTACTTATTTTATTGATGTTTTACGTGGGCGTGGCAACTCCCATGTACAATAAGAAATTATTATCGTATAGCAAAAGAACTTTAATACGCAGACTCTTAAAATGTTGTACAAATAAACCCCTTATCAATATACATAGTCTTGCGAAACACAGACTGGATTGGAATAGAAGGCGTGACTACCACTATACAAAGTGAATAATTGTTGTAGTGTTCGTATAGAACTACGTTAGTTAGAGTCTTGAATTTTTGCATATATAACTCAGATATTAGTTTTAATAAATAGTTTGGTTAAACACAGACTAATTTAAAACAGTGGGCGTGGTAACTACCATACAAAGTGAAAAATTATTATCATATATCTAGCCGCATTGTAAAAATGGATGTGGTACGTAGGGATAGAACGATACCAGTAGGTATCGATCAGTATCGATCGAAAAATATCGATACATACTCAATATCGAACAAAAAGTATCGATACATACTCGTATCTGTCGACTTTTTCATAAAATTAAGGCAAAGAAAAATACCAAATTGCTATTTTTTCGAATGCCCTTTTAGTGCCCCCTTTTTAAAAAGAGCTAAATCTTTCACTTTTGTACTTTACTCTTTTTTGATCCGTTTTTGTTATATGGCATTTTTTGTTTGATTTTCAATTTAGATGGTTGTATTTTGAGTCTGTTGTAAGAAGAACATTGGAGCAATAGTGAATTTTGCAACACTTTTTTGCTTGTACACAGTTTGAAGAAAAAAAACCCTCCAATATAAAAAAACTACGTATTATTAAAGAAGGTTTATCTAAAGATTATATAAGTAAATAAAAATAGACTTTCTTAATATTTTGTACTTTAAGGATATTGTTAATATACATAGATATATATAGGTTATAAAACTGAAAGTGTAATAAGTGCTGAACAATTTTCTAAAATTTTTATAATTGATATTAAAAGTAAAGTATTAATATTTTTTCTAAAACAATGTAAGAGTGCTATATTCGGCTATGCCGAATCTTACATACCCTTCACCATCTACATAAATATAGTTTAGGGAAGTAACTCCAATCTAAAAAGTGATTTTTTTATTCTCTATCGTCCTATATATTATTTTTATGGAGTTACTTTAAATGATATGAAACAATTAGAGGTAGGCGTGGTGTTTTGCCAGCTGTCTCGAGGGACATGGACCGATCCTGCCTCGGCAAACTTGATACAAGGCAAAAAAAAAAATAAGACGTACCATGTTGCAATCATGTACCAGGTGATGGCAGTGGCGAATTTATTCATTGCCGTCGTTACAGGAAATGTCAAACTCCACACATAAAAAATTGGCGTAAAATTTATTTTATATTTATATAGTAAATATAAAAATAAATAAATATAACTAATACGTTAATTTAACAAGAAAGTTGTTTTTTAAATTTTAAAAAAAATTGTTAATAGAAATGCTTGGTCGACTTCCAGAAAACATGTCTATTTTCGAAGTTTATTGTCAATTTCAATTTCATAATGGCATAACTCTGTACCTCAAATTAAATATTTCTGCAGTTGAAGAAGTTTTTTTTTTAAGATGTAGAGACCCTCTTGACACTTATAAAACACAAGTTAGACTCAATATTTGGATAATATAGTATCAAAAAGTATATACAAGTTCTAACCTTTTAATTTTTAACTGCGCTACCACAGATAACTAATTTATGCATATTTTATAAAGACTGTAATGGCGTCACGTTCAACATAAACTTTAAGTCAGTATCCAACGAGTATTTTTGACCGATACGAGTACTTTTTTACCGATACCTACTTGGTATTCGGTGGTAAAAAAAAATCGATGCTAAAAGTACTTGGTATCGAGAGGAAAGTATCGAATATGTACTTATATTTACTCATATCGTTTCATCCCTAGTGGTACGTTTATTTCTATTAGGGTAGCGAAGCGCACCGGGAGTAGCTAGTTTGAAAAATACTGCAGATTGAATTCATCAAAAATTATGCTGACTCAAGCTAAAAAATGTATAGGCACTTATTTATGCAAGTCCCTTTACATTTTATTACTGTTATACGATCCTTAAAATAACACTAAAAATTAATCTGCGGTTTCTAAACGAGTAAAAAGGTTTTATGTATATAATTTCACATGGCTGCATAAATGTGTAGTGAATGGTAAAAAATGTGAAAATTACATAATGGGAAGGGAAGCCTCAACAAACTACGATAAATTCTACTAAATAAGATTCAAGCTAGTGCTTAGGATTATATATTAAATTAACAGTAAAAATTGCCAATATCTGCCCAATATTTTTGCCAAGGAATATTTTCTATTTTGAAAAGTATTAAATCATTAAGAATTAAAAAAAAAATGACAAAAGACATATGGATATTCCTTCTAATGGATACATAACAATAAATATTTTAGATTTTTATGTGACACTTTGAATCAGGGCAACCGGGAACATTTCTTTGGCATTTTCTCAATACTTCTGTAATGATTTTTGCAAATATTAAATATTTAACGAGTTGACATGTGTTTGATTACATTTGGTATATAATATTTCTCTGCAAGTAAAGCTGACAGATTGGAACTGCGACCGAACGGGATTTACATCATTCAAAATTTACGTTTAACGAAAAATTTATATAACAATTAAAATTTTTAAATGATAAAATCGATATAAACTTTTCTGTTGCGAAGACAGACGAGTTAGTAATTTTCATCCACAAAGAAACCCCTTATCATAACGAACTAAGCTTGTTATCTTAAATTTAAGTTCGAACCGCTAAACTACACATAAGTATATAAAATTGAGACCCTATGTGGTCCTCTTTCAACAAACGACTTAGAATGTCTTCATTCACTGTGTAAAAAAAACCAACAGACAAATTTGGCCGTACAGTTTCTGCGATGTTCTTACATAATTTTAACATATAATATTTAAAAAATAAAAGCACAGATTCCCTTTAAAAACTTATTTCATTTTATGTATGTACCACATTAAAAAACATTTGACATTCGAGTTTTTCAATTTAAAAATATTTTTCTTTCCCCTTTTTTGTTGCGAATGCTATTATCAATTTTTTTAAATGAATATCCAATGCTTTGACATCTATCACATGATTCTCAATTTTAGATCAAACGTATTTGTTTGCTGGGTTCTGCAACGAATGGTTTGAATTTACAATATAATAATATGCGTAAATGATTAGTACAAAATGAAATTATTGTATAATCTTTATCGGCACTAGAAACGTGTTGTGTGTGTGTGTGCAGAGTGAAGGTATTGAATGCACCCCACACCACAAGCTTTGTGCGTTAGTTCGGCTGATGGATAAGATGCTTTTTTTAATGACTTTTTTCATTTATTATAAATCTACATAAGTTTATATTTCTAAAATGTATGTATGTTAACGGCTTAATTATTACAAAATTTTTTATGTTTTTCTATTTTTTATTTCTTGTCTTGGTTAGGTTGGTAATTTTTTGTTTACATTTTTTTAATTATTATAAAAAGTACTGTTTACGTTCTACTTACAGGAAATTACTTTAAAAAAAAAACATTTTTTTAACTTTGTTGAACCAGTTCTAAAGGTTTGCTTTAACTGAAATATTCATTAAAAATTGGACGTTTATAAAAAAGGTCAAAATGGACAAACTATCAAAAGAAAGAGTTTAATTTAAAGGAAGTTAGAGCAGGTTAAATATATACATTTCCATACAACCTTTAAGGGCGTCCTAATTTCTTAAGAATTATTATTTTAATATAAAAACTTTCTAATTCTGTTTTATTTCCAATTCATAACGTTAGTGGCGTGTTACATCCACTGTTACAAACATGAAAATAAGTGATTTTTATGTAACATTATGCAATTTGAATATCAAGCTAATTAACAAGCAACAGTTGAGAACAACTGACCTATAACGAAATACCCAATTTATTATATATAGTGGGAGCCTAATAAATAACAATAAAAGGTTTCAAAATTTTTTTTTTAGTTATTATGTATCAGTGTGTGGTCTTTCAAGTCTTTGGCCATTTACGGAAGTGTAAATTTTTTTTTTTTAAATAATAATCAAGGTTATTATTTATTTAACTTTTTGTTCGAGTTTGTTGCAAGAGATAAATAAGACTTAATAATTTTTAGCTATTTTATAAATAAAAAACTATTTTAAAAACGTAACTTTAAAACATAACAATATTAACACTAATCATACCAAGACTTAATATATACCTATTTCTACCATAGCGGGTCAAATGACCCAACTTTATGTTTAATGCTTGAATGTATGAAATATGGATGTTAGGAAGGAAATAAAAATAAAAATTAAATTTATTATAATTAAACAAAATAGTATGTTGAGCATTTCTATTACAAAAGCAAAAAATTAAAAAATTTTTAATTCATAGTTCATCGCATTTTTTACAATAAGTGTTTCCATTGTACATTTTCCGCAAACATATTTTTTACATTAAGAATAAATTTTGTTGGTTTTATTTTCTTTACAGTATCCTATTTGACATCTCATACGTTTATAAGCATCTGCAGTAGACTTAGAACTCCAATCGGAACCTAATACTCTCTTTGCTTCTTTGATTGTGCATGTTCTTATATGGTTCATAATACGGTTGTCAATTATCAATGAAAATGCAGTACTAATTTTACCTTTCATTATATGGCGTTTTGCATATCCTGTTGGGCCTACTTATTGCCTGAAAATGTTATGAAGTGGTGCTCTTCCAGGTGTGCCACCTACTTGCATTTGTTGCCAAACAGATCCATCATTCGCAACATTTTGAACATTTATTTCTACTTCACTTTCTTCCGAATTTGAGAGTAATCTTATTCTTTTTCGGCCACTACATACATTCACAATATTTTCCTCTTCATCGTCAGTATCTGAAGAATCAAACTCATTTTTATTTGCAACCAATATATCTTCATTTTCAGAAAATTCGTCTTCACTAATTTCTGAAAACTCTTCGCCAATATTATTTATATATTCTAAGAACTTGTACTGTCTTGTTTGCTTCGACATTTTTCTGGGTAAAAAATTATCTGTATTACTATAGCTATCAAAATGAAATATAAGCTAGGTACTTACCAAGACTTTCAATTTTTGCACTTTTTCTTACACTAAAAAGCTATTTTCAATCTAAAATTTGATATTTTCTTGAAATTATTCTGAGATATTTTCGTTGAAATACTTAACGCAACAGTCTTTGGAAGAATGTGCAACTTACTGACTACAAATATCACTCGATAATCTCATAAAACACAAAAATTCTCTCCGGGTCAAATGACCCGTTGTGGTAGATATCGGTATACAACAAGGATTACTCAGAATAAACAACAAAAAAACAAAACAAAAATATTTTTATAACTGTACATTAATTACTTAGAAAAAGTCATGAAGTCAAAAGTCCAAACGCAATAAAATTATACGTGCATTTTCAATGCAAAAGTTCAAAATGGGTCATTTGACCCGATATGGTATGTTTAGTGTTAAAGGAAAGAATGAAGGAAGGAAAAAGAAACAAAACGATTGTTTTCAGCCATGTTTCCCATAGTTAAAAAATTATAAATAAAAGTGAAAGAGTTTTAATTATGTTAATAGAATAAATTTTATTTAGTTATGCCGGAAAAGGAAGTGATATACAGTGGCTAGCATTTATGGATATTTGAATCTCATGTATTACTTTAAAACGCATCATATTCTATAAAATAATTAAAGGTCAATTATGTTTTCCGCTAAAATCATGAATTCTATTTCAATTAGAGGGTCGAAATTTTCTCATTTTTATATTCATATTCTATAAAATAATAAAAGGTCAACTATGTTTTCTGCGAAAATTATTGAGTGTCGAAAAATTCTCATTTTTATATTAAGCAACTCCAATAAAAAAAACGAATATAGCACTCTTATGCGTTTATTATTATTATTTTTTTTTTTGACGTTATAAAGTTACGTTAAGTTATTTGCGGCATACAAAATCGGCGTAAAGAGGGTTAGTAAACTGAATGGGTAATTTTTTTTTTCGGAAGCACACTCAAGTTTAAAAATTTCTTCAATTATTTAAATAAAAAAAGTGTAAACATATTTGTTGGTTTAATTTAGTACATTATCTAAAGCTTAGAACACTTCCGTGTGTAGCGTCTTAACTTATTTCACTTGAAAACATTTGATAACAGATATTATTTTTATTTTTGCATTTAAGTAGGCAACATTGTATGTTGTTTTGTACACTTTCGCAAAAAATTTGTTAGCAAACACATTTTGCTGTAAATAACTGTGAACCCAGAAACATTTTGCACAATTTATTTTATGTGGCTTTTTACAGCCTCTCGCACTAAATGCTGAACACAAAACCCTGCCTTAAAAATTTAAATATGAAATCTTTTCAACGAAATTTACTTTTACATATTACACAGAAATTGAAATTCGTTTTATTTTTGTTCTCCTTAAAGTTTCCATTACATTGAAATTTTTTCAAATGCTCCTTAATGTAATATATATATATATATATATATATATATATATATATATATATATATATATATATATATACTTTTATATATTATTAATCCAGTAATTGTTACTCTACGGAAGCCCATACTTTGACTCATTTCGACACAATCTCCTAATTTAAATTGCAACTTGTTAAAGACCAAAAAAAAAAAATTATTGAAGTTTTAACTGCTACAAATCCAATCCCATTTTCTTTTTATAAATAAATGTAGAAATATCGCTAAGATAATCAATCTTTTACTTATGCAAAATTATTTTTCATTCATTTAAATTTTTTAGTTGCCATTTGTAAGTTCGCTTTACTTTTTGTTAAAATATATGCCATTTTTCTTATTTATCTTGCTGAATGCTTTTTTAGTACATTTTTATTGCTTTTTTTAAGTGATGTTTAAAAAATTATCAACTTTAAGCTCTATGTTCTAATTAACACTTTAAACATCCGCAAAGAAAGTTTTATTTTTAATTATAGAGAAAAAAAAATTTTTTTAAAGAAATTTGACTAAAGCCTTTCACCTGCTCTTTCATTTCAACACGTACGTCTTATTAGGCCAAAAACATTAAAACAATATTCTCACCTTCATTCCACTTTTTTATCTAATTTGGAAGCTTTTCATGTAAGTTTTACCACAAAAACAATAATTTTATGCTATGCCGCATGTTACATACCCTTTACACTATATGTAAATCTAGTTTAGTGAGTTAACTCCAATAAAAAAAAAAACAAATATTAGGTTCAGCGGGTTGAATGAATGTTTGCCCCTTTTAGTGACCCTTTTTTTTTAAACAGTTAAATCTGACACTTTTGGATATATGTTCATATTTTACTCTTTTTGCTCCATTCTTGTTATGTAGCACTTTTTGTTTTACTTTTAAATTTAAAGGACTGCTTATATACACTTTACATATTTATAATTTCAGTTTTATTTATCACCATCCATATTAAAGCTACCGATTCTTAACGTTTTTGTATGACTTTACATAGATTTTCTTTATATTTTGTACGCTAAAGATATTGTTAACATATATATTGGTCATGAAGCTGAAAGTGAAATATGTGTTAAAGGACTTTCTAAAATTTTTATAATTGATATTAATTTTTGATCAAAAATTGTGTGAAGAA
Organism: Gymnosoma rotundatum; assembly: GCA_916610165.2. Classification (NCBI taxonomy): domain Eukaryota; kingdom Metazoa; phylum Arthropoda; class Insecta; order Diptera; family Tachinidae; genus Gymnosoma; species Gymnosoma rotundatum. Next base: position 46,336,880 of record OU744336.1, on the reverse strand, counting down.
ATAATTTCAAAAATTAATATTAAGGATAAAAAGCTGACGTAACGTATTTGGACCCAGTATTTATTAAGCCTAATAAGGACCTTATGAGTAAAAGTTTTTGTTTATAAATACTGTACATAAAAGAAACGTTAAAACTTTAAAATAAACTGAAAATTATATGCAAATTGATAACGAAGAGTTATTAATAGTTATGAGAATTTTAAAATAGTTTCCATTTTTCCGATAAATTCCATTTTTGGTACCACCTTTCCCTTTTTGTGACACTTTTTGAAAATTTCCAACGGTCACACTGATTGGGGTGACAGAGAAAAATGAAAAAAAAAATTATATACAATATATAATTTTACATAAAAATGTTACCGGCTCTTCAAGGGTTAAGCATTTTTTTTTATTTTTTTTAAATGATACCCATATTGATATCTTAAAAAATATGGTACACAATCGTACTTTTCTATGAAAAGTTCAGAGGCCTATAACTCGGAAAATATAGGTGAGATCCAATTTCATCACTTGATATTTTCTTTTTATTTCTTTATTCTCTATCGCCCCAGGTAGTGTTTTTTTATTGGAATTACTTCACTAAACTAGATTGGTTCCAAATGATATGAAAAAATTAGAGGCAAGCGTGGCGTTTTGCTTACTGCCTTACGAGACATAGACCGATCTTGCTGATTTTTAATAGCAAAATTTTCGAAAGTATGTCTTTTCGATTGGCCTACTAAAATTTTCTATAGCTCAGCTAGTGCTTTGGCAAAGTTTCCGCACTAACACGGACGGACAGACGGACATAGCTTAATCGGCTTCGTTATACATAAGAACTCAGAAATGGAAATGGTTATTGTAGAAATTACAAACGGAATGACAAATTTAGTTTAATTAAAAACATTTTAAAATGGCTTTCCAAATTAAGACAACTAATTATGACAACTTTAATGAACTGAAAATTAAAGAAAAAAATTTACAGAATTGTAAATTGGCTTTTTTTCAAAAAATCATAAAATTAGAATACTATATTACTAACACTATATTATTACTTACATTTTTTAGTTAGGCTTAAGTTCGTTATTATGAGTAAATAACTGTGAACAAGAATTTTATTCAAGCAAACACGAAAAATGGAAAACTTTAAGCGTTGATTGATTAATTTGTTTACAATTGATAAATACCCTATAAATAAATTAAAAAAATGCTAAATAGGATAACGAACTAACGAACTTAGGCCTAACCTATATTAATTTTTTAATTAAAATGACGCCACTATTAGCACACCTTTAATTTTAATTGGTTATACTTTTTTAATCGTGACAGCAATATATTCCCTGCGTAAATTTCTAATCTCAGCTTACTACGGTCCAAAAAAATAATGCCATACATGACAAAGTAACGTTATAATCCGCGATACCTATTATTTCATTTTAAGTTTATTTTTATTTATTCTTATAGCATCCTTTACACAAATTCTAAGCATTTGCCTTGCCTATAACAGTTCAAAAGATAAGACCATATTCGGCAAAGACATGACCTTTCTGGAAACACCCTTTAAATTCTAAATTTATTGTCTGCAATTTATTTTTATGATAGAAATATTTGTAAAAACTCTGCGAGAATTATGTCTGCCTAAGGAACCCTAAAAATATCCCATAATCAACCACAAAGCAGAATTGTGTTTATAATAATTACTAGCAACAAAATCATGTTTGCGAAAATTTTTGATAGTTTATGATTTTGGAAGTCAAACTTTCTAAAATGTGCCAAGGAAAAAAAAACTACAAAATAGAAAGAAATGTCTAGACATATATGAATGAGAGTTTGTTAATAGAAGATTAACGCACAAAAAATAAAAGGCAACAATAATTGCCTCTTCAAATTAAATGGAACATGCAGAACTTGTTGGAAACTGATAATGCAGACAAATATTTAGATATGTACATGTAAACAAGTATTTTAAAGACGCATATTTTTTTTTAATTGATGCAACATAACTTTAAAAAAGTGTTAACAACACATAACGACTCATAAAGCAACTAGTAAAATGAAAGCTATAAAAAACTATTGAAATATCAATTTATTTAATAAAGTTTTTTTTTTTTTGTATAAAGATATTCATCAACCAATCGAAGTACTTTAAAATGTTTTAAATAAAATTATTAGTCATACATACAGCTCTGCTTTGTTTGTAATTTTGTATCTAAATCAAAATTAAAAATATAAAGCTTGAATTGAAATAAAATTTACTTTCAATTTCTAACAGAAAATTAGAAAAACAGGAAAAAATACAGATAGCCGGCCACTAATAGCGATAAAGAAAAGAAGTTGATTTAAAAACTTTAATGCAGCAAAAACGAAACAAAAAGATTTCAGTGAACGAGAAAATTGTTTGCCATGTGAAAGGTGCTAAGATTGTTTCATAAGAGATACAGGCACGAGGGTGGTCTGAGAAGTTTAAACTTCGCAATCTCGTTTGTTCGTATTAACATGATATGAAATAAACAGCACGTAATACAAAGTATATCAATTTTATACATCATATTCATGATCATTTGAGCGATATGATATCTCTATACTCTATAATACGTTTTTATATGACTAAATCAGTAGATAAAACAAAAATGTGTTGTATGCATTTTTACTTCTCGATTTAAATCCATAACTTAGTAGATTTTAGTGGTTTTTTTTGCAGAAGGTCTACCTATATATTACCTTTTTTAAGTTAGTTTATGAAAGATGTTGAAGTTCTTTTTCATTCGACAATGGTTATTTAAGTTGTCAATCTGTTACTTCAACCGATAGAAGCTTAAAAGCGGTTTTAGTCGATGCCCATATAGAATATAATATAGGATAGAATATTATAAATTTTTTTATTACATACAGAAAATGTTTTAGCATTTAATTTCGAGATGGCAAATCAAGTAAAAGAGCCTTAAAATGAAATTATACATTAAAAATTTGGCCCTACGAGGGCTGCTCTATATATTTCTGGCCTAATAGTGAAAATGCGAATATTTATAATCAAAAATGGTTTTATTGTTTTTCAAAGTATTCTACAGCATGATTGATACACTTTTGCATGCGCTCAAACCAGTTCTCGAAGCACTTTTTCCACTCCGATTGAGACACCTCTAAAACATGGTTTTTGAACACTTCAACAGCTTCTTCTGGCGACGAAAATCGTTGACCACGCATTTTTTTCTTGATGTGCGGAAACAAGAAGAAGTCATTAGGTGCCAATTCAGGGCTGTACGGCGGACGACGTTTTTGCCGGTCAAAAACGCACTGGTTTGAGCCGATGTGTGAGAGCTCCCATTGTCATGGTGAACAATGATTTGTCTTCTCTTGTTGGTTTTTCGAATTTCTCCGATGACTTCAGGCAAACAAATTGTAGTGTACCACTTAGAAGTGACCGTCCTACGTTGCTCAAGCGGAACAGTCGCCACATGACCAGTTTTGCCGAAGAAACAGGCGACCATTTGCTTCGAAGTGCTTCTTCCACGAACAACTTTCGTTGGATTTTGCTCGTCTTTGAAGACCCACACGGTCGATTGTTGTTTCGTTTCGGGCTCATACGCATAGATCCATGATTCGTCACCTGTGACGATCTTATAAACGTCTTTTAAAGCAACGCAATCGTATTTTTGCAACATTTCTTTGCACCAATCGACACGAGCCTTTTTTAGAGCGACTTTCAAATTGTGCGGGATCCAACGAGAACAAACCTTTTTTACGGCCAGGTGTTTGTGCAGTATCGAATGTATGCTGGTGAAAGAAATATCCAAGGATGTCTCTATCTCTCGGTATGTCGCATGCCTATCTTGCATTATGAGTTCACGCACGGCATCAATGTTCTCTGGCACAACAGCCGTTTTTGGACGACCTTCACGGAATTCGTCTTTGAGCGAGCTTCGGCCACGATTAAATACATTATACCAATTTTTCACAGTGCTATAGGATGGTGCTTCATCGCCATACAAAGATTTAAGCTCATCAATGCACTCTTGTCTTGATAATCCACGTCGAAAGTTGTGAAAAATGATGGCACGAAAATGTTCACAAGTTAATTCCATTTTTTTCTATATTAATTTTTTCAAGTCACTGTAAACAACACAAATAATGGTCGTACGTCAAAACGTTTTGAGTACGATTATGCTTAAAAATGACAAACTTTCCAATGGAAATGTCAGATTGCACTTGGCAGCACTCAGTGTTGCCAGGCCAGAAATATATATAGCAGCCCTCGTATACAAAATTTATGGTAAAATATAAAAATTGTTTAGATTTGTAACTTCGAGAAGTAAAATAGCCGTTAAAGCAAAAAAGTTTTAAACAGTTCACAGTTGACGATGTCGAAACTCGGATGTCGGATAAAAATTAAGAAATTCCGTCCGATGCCTTGTTAATATTTAATTGAATTTTAAAAACACACCAAACCATTCTCGTTGCTTTTTCTTTAGTAGATATAATTTAAAACATTGTCTAGTAATAAAGTTGCAAAAAACCCACAATAAGAAGAAAAACAGCTAAATTGTGTACAAACACTCGGAAAGCATGTTTTTTTTTTATTATTAAAAACTCAATGTAAACAATTTTCTTTTCCTGGAAAAGTTTTTCTTCTTTCTTTCATTTGAAAAAAAAAAGAAAAGAAACAGAGCACCTCTTGCTAAAGACTTGGGTAATAAAAAAATAAAATAACTACAACTACTTACTAAAATAGCTAAAACATAAAACATACAGAAAGAAATTTAACAAGCTATTAGCAAACAAATAGCAACAACAATTGTTGTAGATCTTATAAATTGTCTGCCAACGATGTTGCTTGAAGATGAAAATGATGATGATGATGAAACACAGAACCATCTAACCAACCAGTGCCATCTCAAATACTAACTTTAACTTATTTTAAACAAAGCACAAGTTCTTGAGTTTTTTTTTTTTTTTTTATCTACAACATAAAGTTTGACTGGGTCTTCTTGATTGGATGGGTAGATGGACGAGTGCATGGTTGGTTGGTTAACTGAATGGATTGATGGCGTAAACATGCAAGAATAAAAAATTACACACATAACACAACACAAAAACAACAACAACAACCATAATAATAACAATAACCAGAAATAGTTAACGACCCAATTATCTACTGACCCACTGCCGATAAAATAAATTGTAAGAAGCAAAAGTGGTTTTAAAAACAATAACAAATACAACAACAGCAGCGGAACTAACAAACAGATGATTCATAGACCAACCTTCTTATGCCTTAAAAGATAACTGACTCCTCAAAGCAATTTAAGTCCAATTGTAAATATAAAAGCAGACACAGGCGATAGACATCTTCGACAATAGCAACACCATTTCAAAACTATAGTTATTGCACCTTTCTACCAGGACTATTAACTAGAAAGTAAAAGTAAATATTTAACGAATTTTGTAATGCTCTACAAAATTGTACACCACATCTCGTATAATCATTAATTACAACAAGACCTTGCATTTTGTTTTTCTTTTTTTTTTATTATTATTTCTATTATTCAATTTTTAATGCGAATCATGATTTAACCTGTAGTAATAATTAAAAAAAATTTTTTTGTTGTTTGTTCTGATTTGTAGTTATAGAGCTGATTTAATGGATCATTTTATAGTTTTAGTAGAAAAATCATAAATTTACGATACCAACATTTGATTCGTATGTACGAAAAAATTAAATTCTGGTGGATTGTTAACGACTAGAACTCGTGAAGCAGGTACTAAACCGTTTAATGGCAAAATAAGTTCTCTGTAAACATAACAGTTTTGGACGCCAGCTGGTATTAGAGATAAGGAAATAGACATTCAGCTCATGACAGAATTAATTTATGACGTTCGTTTGTAGAGTGACGCTTTGCTAATAACAATTGTTAAACAATTTTACAAATCGAATGGTAAATGATTCCCTACTATAATGATGAAATGTTTGCATATAGTTATAATTTTGTTTGATTTTTGTTTACAACTCACAATTCAACGATAAATACCGAAAGAACAAAAAATGATTGAAAAGAACTGCTCAGTTTCTGTTTCCTAATCGTCCTAAGCCAAGCACTAGAACAGTAATGCGAACAGGTGCGTATATAGTACAATCTGTGTCGACTTAAAATGTCATAACCGTGTTATCAAAGTGACTAACACCCAGTAGCCAAAAATCTTTTGATCTTTGTAAAAGATCTAAGGAGGTTCATTTACAAAGTCGAAAATTCAACTCCAATGTATTTCCATAAGGTTACGGTTTACTGGAAAATTGCAGTGGAAAATTGCTAATGGCATTGCTATTTAATAAAGAGAAAACAAGATAGTTGTTTTAAGCAATTTAAGATTTTTATCAAAGCAACATACATGCGAGTAATTATATAGATGGACTAATTAAATGACAATTTTAATAGCACTAAATTATAAATAATTCTAATGATTTTTTTAGCATTACCATTATTTTCACGAATGTTAATGCTTTTTGATAAAAAGGTTTCATTGATAATATATTAAAAATGGTTTTAAAGCATTACCAATAACAAATATCACTCCTTGTCTTTGCACACAAAATAAGCACTTTAAAGTATAGTGCAGCATTTTTATAAAATGGGATTTTTATCACAAAAATTTGGTAAAATATATACGTTTAAACATTCGTGTTTGTAATAAGATTTGCTATCTGGGGGGTTAGGCAAATTTATTTTTATTAAAATTTCAATACAATTTGTAAAAATAAATTATAATTGAAATAAAATCATTAGCATTAAAGGATAGTTAATTTTTTTAATTGTCATTATTTTAATCAATGCCAATGAAATTTCTATGGTGAATAAAAATTCCAAGTATGAAAAGCAGAATAAAATTCTTTAATTCAGTAACCAGATTTAATTAAACGTTGGTTCTTAAATTAACAGTTTTGTACTTGACACTGCTTTAGATTAATTAAGTTCGGAGTTTTTCTTTAGGGTATACATCCATGTTAATTTGAACCTTATATGAGGTTACCAGACTTTTTCGATCGTGTTTACTATATTGTTACGAAAATAAAATCTGGCAGCCCTTGTTGTTGTTTACGCATGAGCGTGGGAATAAGTTACTTCAACTAATGGTGTGTGTATAGAATAATACCACATTTAGCTAACAAAAGCTGAGCAGCCTTAATGGCTGCGTTGGTAGAGGTGCGTGCTGTAAAAACAGGAGATCAAAGTTCGATTCCGCCTTCGGACATGCGTACAAGGGAAAATAATAGTTGTTATAATGCAATTTAAAATTAATAAACAGCAGTACAAACCTCCCGAGAGGCAAAAAGGCAATTATTGTGTGAAGCCGTAGCAGATAAATTAAAGTGGAGACGTCTAACTTAATATAAGAATAACTAACAGATAATTGTCAAGAAGCCCTTTGCAATAAAAAGTAGTAAGAACGATGGCGATAAGCGCAGGGAAGTGTAAAAGCATAACAACAGTGTACGGCAGAAGTGTATTGTGGCTATTGGATTAAAGGGGATGAGTGGCTTGGATAAAAGGAGTAGAGGGGATTGTCTGTGAATGGTTAAGGTTACTAAACAAGGCATCGAGTAGTTCATGTCTCGCCGGAGTAACACAGTAGTGTAGCGTAGATGGCTGCGTTTGTAGTAATAACACATTTTTAGTAAATACGAGACCAAGGGTTCACAAGATCGGTAGGATCAAGAAGTATAGCCAGAGAAAGCCATAAAGTTTGAATACAGAATAATGAGCCACAGTGGTATTTACAATCAAAAGAATCCGTACGTTTGCTCCTAAAAAGGGAGAAAAGTAACAATAAGTACATAACGTCTCACTGATTATCTGTAATACCAAACATGTTGTTTTATTTTCAAATGACATCTTGGGTATAAAGCCTATATTTCTATAAAAAGTAATAATCTTAATTCAGCCGTATAAGTGTATTTTATGTTTATATTAAAGTATATTATTTCAGTATATTTATGTTCTAAATTTATTTTAAAAAACAATTAATTTTTGTTTATAAAAAAAACAGTTCTATAGAAGCTTTTGATAAGCGGAGCGCATTTCCACGGTTGAACAAGCGATGGCGTTACAAAAAGGTAAAAAGAATCAAACGAAAGATGACACGTGTTAGAGTGTCAGAGAACAATGATTCTATAGCTTGGTGTAACGAATTGCGTATCCTATGGGCATGCAAAAATTAAAAGAATAAACAGTAGTAACAAATTAAACACTTTTTATTACTGCATCTAGTTTCTCATACAAGTTGCAAGATGCTACAAACAAAGAACAAAATAAAAATCAATTTTAAGATTTATATAACAGAGTCAGTGGGTTTCACGAGTGCTACCTTAATCATTCAAAAACTAAATTTAAAGACAAAAGGTAAAAAAGTGTAAGGTAAAAATACCGGTAAATAACAAAAATAATCACCATTAAATTAAACAAATTATACAGTACAAACAAGCCTTTTTCCATTTATTTTTTAAGAAGCATAAATAAATAATAACCCAAATCAAAACAATAAAACTAAACAGATGTTTAAGACAGAATATAAAAGTTAACCCTTTTTTATTAATTATTAATTAAAAAATAAGCAGTAAAAAACAAAACAAATGAAACGTAAACACAAAGAAAAAATTTATAAATTTATTGAAAGATGTTAATATTTATATTTCTAGATATTCAAATTTTTTATTCAAAGTTAAAAACTGAGCCGTGAAAATTCAAGAAGTATCTTGACTAAAAGCTTATTAAAAAACAATTATTAAAAAAAAATTACGTTCTACATATTTTTTCAAGATATTTCTTAATAAAATTAGTGATGTAATCTAAACAAAAAATATTCGTAAACGGAACACGTGGCGAATGTTGCGCAGCAGAACGAGTTCTTCAAAAACAAAAAAAGTTGCGCTGGTATGTTTGGTGACTGAAAGGTAATTACGGGGATTAAATATTTATACTTTTTATTATTATTATTAATTAGGTTTATGTAATTTTATTAAGTATTAAATAATATTAATTAACACGTGTAAATCTGCTTTTGTAAAATATATTATAAAAAAGTTTCGATTCATATTTTAATTTTCAATTTTAATGTTATTATTATTTTTATTTTAATTATTATTGTTAAGGAGTCTGCTTATTACCTTCTAAAAGATAAAATCTTATACGTCAAATTTAGTTTTTAAATAGGAACACCGCACCCCCACTATTTTAAATTAATTTTTTTTATATTTCTATGCGAACACCCTTTAATTGTTAATATTTGTACCACATACTGTGTGTAAATTTCAAGTGTGGGTAATAACAGTTCGGCTATGCCGAATCTTATATACCCTTCTCCATCTATGTAAATCGAGTGAAGTAACTCCAATCAAAAAAGCAAATAATTGGTGACAGAGAATTAAAAAATAAAAAAAATATGTTGGTACTGCATATATGTACATATATAATTTTACATAAAAATTAGATCGACTCTTAATGGGCTAAGCATTTTTTTAAATTATAATGTTTCCTTAACCCCTTGTGCATTAATCACGAGTCTGACTCGTATAAACTTATTTTTACTTTGTGAAACAATCACGAGTCTGACTCGTGTAAACTTATTTTGACCTTGTAAATCAATTACGAGTGCTACTCGTGTAAACTTATTTTAACTTTGTGAAACTATCACGAGTACTGCTCGTATAAATATAAATTTACTTTGTGATAACAATATTAATGAAATAATCTATTTCACAAGAGTATGCAAAGTATGTAGAAAACATAATAAAAGGAGTTAAAGAACATGGGAGTGTAAGCAATGTCTTGTTGCATTACATGTTCCTGAGTGCTTCGAAAAATATCACACACTTAATGATTATTAGTGTATTTTCATTTTACACTGTATTTAATACTAATAAATAAAATTATCTATTTTGTTGATATGAATTTTTTTTAATAATTATTTCAGGCACATAATTTATAAATAAGTAATCATTTCAAACTTGACAATTTATTTAAACAATTAAAACTACAAGGGGTTAAAGATCTCTTCAAAAGCTTTAAAATGATACCCAATACTGATGTTTTAAACAATTCGAAAATTTCAGAGCCCCGTAACTCGGAAAATATGGGCGAGCGCCAATTTTTTCACTTGATGTTTTTTTCTTTTTTTTTAATTCTCTATTGCCCCATATATTTATTTTTTTGGTTGGAGGTACTTTATTGTTCCAAATGACATGAGGTAGGAGTGGTTTCGCCTGCTGCCTCGAAGGACATGGACCGATCATGCTGATTTCTAATAGCACCTCTTTTGACACTATATCTGATCGATTGACATATTTATTTTTTATTTCAACACTAGCACGAATGGACAGACGGACATCGCTTAATCGACTGCGCTATGCATATGAAGTCAGAATACATATACTTTATGGGGTCGTAAATGGATATTGTAGAAATTACACACGGAATGAGAAACTTATATATACCATTTTTTCTACTTTTTGAAGTGAAGGGTATAAAAAATTAAGTACTATATATAATTTTACATAAAAATGTTGTCGGCTCTTAATGGGTTAAGCATATTTTTTGAATTTTAGTATTTCCTTAAAGATCTCTTTAAAAGTTTTTAAATGATACCCATATTGATTTCTTAAAAAATATGTTGCACATTCATACTTTTTAATGAAAAGTTCAGATGCCCGTAACTCGGAAAATATGGGCGAGGGCAAATTTTTTCACTTCATGTTTTTTTTTCATATTTCTTAATTCTCTTAATTGGAGTTACTTCATTGTTCTAAATAATATGAAAAAATTAGAGGCAGGCGTGCTGTTTTGCCCGCTGCCCCGAAAGACATGGACGGATCTTGATTTTTAATAGCACCTCTTTCGACACTATGTCTAATCGATTGGCGTATTTAAATTTTCTCTAGCTGATCTAGTGCCTTGACAAACCTGATTTCAACACTAGCACGGACGGTCAGACGGACATCGCTCAATCGTCTTCGCTATACAAGTCAGAATATATATACTTTGTAGAATCGGAAATAGATATTATAGAAATTACAAGCCAAATAACAAACTTACTTATACGCTTTTTCCACTTTTTGTGGTTAAGGGAATAAAAAGGTGTTTTGTCTTTTTCAATAATATTAACACAACTACATTTTGAAAGAAACAAAATTATCATAAAAATTCATATGGGTAATTTATAGTTGCATTTAAATGATTTTGTAATTCCTCTATAAATATGTGTCGAATATTAACACAAAAAAAGTTTTAACTAATCGCCAGTAGAAAGAAAAAATTTCAGTTTAAAATTCATAACATAAACTTGTTCATGCCATCTACACTGATTTAATTGTTATCGCAATAAAAATAGTTGATGAATTTCTAATAAATACATTGTTATTATTTATTTTAGGTCACTTATTAGCACTAACAAAAAGTCAAGATAACGTAAAATAAAAAAGTTGAATTTTTTTTCCTTTTTTAATCAAGTAATTCCCACGCATTTTATACAAAACAACAGCTTTAACTGAACCCAAAAAAGCACATTTCAAACAAACAAAAAGTGAACAACTTCAAACATTTAAAAGACAAACAAATAACTTAACAAGAGGAGAGGATTAGAGACTTGATAATAAATGACAACAATCTTACAATGATTTTTAGGAAAAGCGAATTACAGCAAGACAAGCAGAACCGTCGTATAAGGAATTTATTTTGAATTTAGGTTAAATACTTTTAAAACCCTAAAAAATTTTGTACGACATAAAACATAAATCAATTGTTTAATTCACAAATTGCTTGTATTGTCATATCGGTTGTATTATCGTATAATAATAAAATATTTTAAACTTGTTGTTGGTTTTTTTTCATAGAGATATGTGATATAATCAATTAAACAGTACCATTTTAGGTGTTTTATGATAGATATATTAAAGCCGCACCTGGGACTAACTAATTTTTGTACTAACTTAAGTTTTTTATTTAAAGCCAGGGAAGTTTTACTAGTATTTTTATTTATCGATAATTGTCGTGAGATCCTAAAGCAAATTTATCGAGTTTTAAATAAAATTTTGTGTTATGTGATAATTATTCGTGTACAATTATCAGTTAAAAGTTTCCATGCCTGATTCAATTTCATGTTATTTGCTTACGTTTAGCACAAAGAGTGGGCCACAAAAAAACTTATGCCTGTATTAAAGTAAATAAAAATTAAACCGTTCAAAAAATACGTTAAAATATTGGCATATTATTCGATATTTAACCACTTTTTCCACAAATTCCCCCATTAACGATTTTACAGTTGCTTCCGTTAATTTTTTTGGAGAGGTCCACTTACGCCTAAAATCATAATACATGTTCTGGGATGATGATGTTTTTCTTGTATTCTACAATTTGTTTTTACAAGATCCCAATACCTTTTCAGATGCCGAATTTCTGGACAGTTGGATGGATATTGTTTTTGAAACAACCCTCAAAACAGTATAAACATTTTATACTTTTAGTTTAGTAAAATAAGTAGCAAAGAATAGATAAAACCTTTTCGTTAAAAATTACAAAAAAACAAAATTTTATTAATTACAGAAATTTTTTTCTAAAACTTCTAATCTAGAAAGAAGTTTTTACTAAATACCAATTTAATAAAATAAATTTGAAAAAATCGGAAGGCTTTTGGCTGCGCTAAAAGCAAAAATTTAATAAAGGCAGAACAAAAAATTTAAAATTTTAATTTTAAGAGCCGAATATCTTCTAAACTATAAAAAATAAACCATATGTTTAGCAAGGTTTTATAGCTTGCAAAGAATTTAAAATATCCGAAATCCACAAGCTAGTGCTACATTAAAGCATCTCCGCGTAAAAGCTGTAAGTAGTATAATATCCAAATTTTTTAATATTCCTCTAAAGTTTCAATATTATCAGACTAGTCAATTAGAAACTACAAAACTATTTCCAAATTCGTGTTTTTTTTAGTTTCCTTCAAATAAAATGGCATTTTGTTCGGAAGTGAACCATCAGATTATTTCGATTATAAACTGATTTAAAAAAAAAACTGAACTGCTATGGTGGTAAGTAGTTTTGCCACAAGACAAGAGTCTTAGGCTTTTATTTATTTTTTTTAATAATCTTTTATTATACTCACAAGTCAAGGTGCTATATTCGGCTATGCCGAATCTTGGATACCCTTCACCATATATGTTAGTTAATCTAGTTAAAAAAAAAAAAAAAAAAAAAAAACAAATATTGGGGTGACGGAAAATTAAAAAATAAGAAAAAAAATTTAGTACTCTCTTAATCGGTTTAGCATTTTAAAAAAATAGTATTTCCTAAAGATCTCTTTAAAACCTCTTAAATGATGCCCATATTGATCATACTTTTCTATTAAAAGTTTAAAGGCACATCACACGGAAAAAAAGGCGAGCGACAACTTTATCACTTGATGTTTTTCTTTGTTATTGTAATAATTATCTATTGCCCGATATATTACTTCACTAACAAGATTTGTTCCAAATGATGTGGAAAATTAAAGCCAGGCGTGGTGTTTTGCCCGCTATATCAAAGGACATGTACCGATCTTGCCGATTTTCAATAGCAAAATTTTCGAAACTATGTCAGACCGATAGTCCTATTTAAATTTTCTCTAGCTCTTCTAGTGCCTTGGCAAAGTTTATTTTAATCCAAACACCAACGGACAGACGGACATTGCTCAATCGACTCAATCGCTATGCACAAGAACTCAGAATATATTTACTTTATGGGGTCGGAAATGGATAATGTAGAAATAACCAACGGAATGACAAACTTCGATATACCCTTTTTTCACCTGTGGTGAAGGGCATAAAAATATAATTGTTTTTTTTTTTTCAAAAGAATCTTTAATCATGAATAGAAGTGTTAACTAATTAATTTAAATTAAAAACATCAACAGCAAGTATTTTTAAGCAATAAAAGTTTTTGATTTTATTTTATTTTTTATTATTTTTGTTCATAATATATAATACAAATGGTTTTTTTTTCAGTTTTCAAATAAATATACATACATATTAAATTAAATTAAAGAAAAAATATTACCAAATGGAACTTGCATAAAAATATATTTAAAATGTGTACAATAGGTACAAATTGTCATTTTTTAATTTGTTCAACTCACAACCTGTTGTAAGTGTACTAAGTCGTCAGATTCCACAATAGTTGTAAAAATGTTGTTTCGATGTAAATATTTGCTACAACACTTACAATATTCGTTCATGTGTTTACCAAAAGTCGTAGGAAGAAAATAAAACAATTTAGTTAAAATAATGTTTAACACCTTTCCATACGTATTTCAGTAGTTTTTTTTTTAATTAATTTATTATATGAATTTAAATTTAATTGTTATTATTTTTTTAAAAGTTTTAATTTTTTTTGAAGTGTTGCAACAGAAACTACAACAGTGTGTTCACAACTTATTTGGTCGTTTTTGCTACAACATACAATTTTCAATAGATTGTGAATCGAACAAACGGTTTTGAAAGGTATACAAAAATTGACAAAAAATTCTTTATTTAAATTAATTTGAACAATTTTTGCTGTATCTAGCTTACTAACAAATTTGCTTAAAAATTATCAAAAATAAATAAAATTTAAAGATTAAAAAATGATAGATATGTGTAAAATTGAAAAACCAAGGGCTTGTTAATTGTGCATAAAATTAAATTGAATAGTATTAAAAGAAACGACTTATTTGTAGTTATTCGTTTCTCTATGTGGCTTCTTTCTTAAAGCCATAAATAAAATTGTAAGTCAAGTTATTTCTTAACAAATACGAAAAGATATAATCGTATATTGTTGTATTTAATACTCGTATTTATACATAAGTGAATGCACGAGAGTATGGATTAAATTGTGATCGTGTGAAAATTCAAGTTGCATGCCACCATGAATGTCTGTTAGTTGCAAAACAAAAACTTAAGAAAAAAAAATTTTTTTGAAACATAAATATTAAATTAAAAAAAAAATAATAAATATAGTACACACACTAAGAGAATTCTCGTGCACCATTGTTGTTTTACATGGTTTGTTGGATTTCATTACAAAACCCACAAATGCGAATAATGTTGAAAAATTTGTGACATTTCAACTTCTTTTTTTTTTTTTTTTTTTGTTTTTTGAAAGTTTTGGTATTGTTTTGTTTTCGCAAGAAATCATTAATTAAAAAAATGGAAATTTTAAAACAAAAAGGCGAAATGAAATCTTTTAAAATTTTATTTGCTTGCAAAACTATCAAAAGGTTGGTAACTCAAGTTTTCACACAAATATTTTTTTAGTCTTATTTATAATCAAGCAAATAATAATTAAATTGTGGTCATAATAATAATAATTAATAAATGAAAAATAAAAACAATTAACACTACCTACTTTTCTTATGCTAAGAAATCTAAATTTTATAACAAAAAATATTTTGCAAGTTAAAAATAGTCTTTTAATAATCTTGAAATTCCACTTCTCTATACAACTAGAGCTTCAGAGCTTTTATAACAAATATCATATCATACAAGTTCAGGTTTTTGATAGCCTGCCTATAGGTACAGAGGAACGGGGCAGTTTGTATCAAGTCAACTATAAGACTACTAACGCCCGCGAGTACGTAGTCGAAGCATACCCATACAACTGATAAGTGTTATCGTGTACACAAGAATTAAAATAACCAGTCTTTAATTTCTATGTGAACTACAGGCATATCATTGGCTTTAAAGAATAGACAATTGTTGTCACCTATCCAGGGAACTCTGAAAGTAAGAGTTTTTAAGCATCTCTTTAATAATATTTAGTATCAACTCACGTAGCCATTGTTAAATATTTGCAAGATTGGATTAGAGAGCTTAAACAACTTTAAAGTAAATATTTTTACGAAAGTAAATTTAATACTTCTAAACAATAGAAGCAAGGTATGACAAAAAACACTTTATTTACTTATGCTGCCAGATCTTTCCATATAAGATAATATAGACGTTTTAACTCGCCAACAAATATGTTTGTTATGTATTTTAATAGTGTTGTAAACAGAGTTATCAAAAAAGTTACATCAAAGAAAACAGTTATCCACATGTTTTATTTAGCAATTAAAAGAACCGAACGAGTAAATAAAACGTTACAATATCATCGTATATCAGGAAAGCTATTAAAGTTGGATTCTTTTGCTAGTTTCTCTGGCTTCATTTTTAGATCAATTACTAGAAGAGGGCTAGTCTCACATGCCTTGCACAAAAATCAATTCCATTGGCTTTGGAACAATTCAAAGTACTATGTCTTCTGAAAATTTGTGTTAAAAAATAAATTTGACTTCAACATTTGAAAAAGTAAAAAAAAACAAATCATATTTCAAAGACTTTAAGCGCTTCTGCATATTTTTTTTGGAAATATCGTATGATGGTTATGAGTCAAGATTTAGTGCATAATCTTTTAAAAAAAAGAAATACTTGAAAGGAAATGATGGAAATTAGGGAACAGTTATGAATTTAAGAGAAAGATAGTTGCTGGTGACAATTTCCAAACTAAACATTTCCAGATGTAACGCAATGCAAACATAACTCTCAAATTTAGTGTAGGTTCATATACAGATTGTGTACAAGAAATGGAATAAGAACCTAAACGCGTCCTAATTATTTTTATAACCTTATTTAACTCTGTCTGGTATAATTTTTTTTTTTTTGTTTTGCTATAAAAAGAACACCTTTTTTTAGACTTCAGCTCTTACACTTTTTTGCGTTTTTTAAATATCATCATTCTACAATTTCTTTTTTTAATTTTACCCAACTTAAATTATTTTTTAAATTAAAACCTTTTTAACCTTGTATTTAAATAATTATTATAATAATAACAAAAATACAAAAGAAAAAAGAAAATAACTCATACAATCTTTGTCTGCAACATTGCCCAAAAAAATGCTATGATCACCTTTCTCAAGCAAAGAAAAACAGAAAAAAAAAAAAAATAAAATAACATTAAAAAAAATTTAATTTAATTTCACTTTAATATACACTAATTATTTGCTTAAATATACAGCATAATGATAACCATAATAATGATTATCGTCATTATTACTATCATTATAATATCTAAAGATGATAAATAAAAAAGCGGATTGTAATTAAAACTTTAAAATTTAATAACATAAAAAATTGCTATATAACATTTTTTTAACATTAAATTTTATGCACAAAAAACAAGCAACTTTTTGAACTTAAATGTAAACTTACTTTAATTTTTATAAATAGAAAAATGTATAATTAAATAAAATGGTTGTCGATAGTAAAAACTTATTCAAATACTTATTAAATAAATATTTATTGTTGCATAAAAACTAATTTAACGTCATGTATTGGTTTGGGGAAAAACTTAATTTCGTTTAACTGTAATGTGTTAAGTATATCAAAATATTTTATGTGTCATGTTTATGTCATGGCCAGGTAGCAATGATAGTATTTTTTTAAGTCCGTTGTGTTTCAGCAACTGGCAAACTCAGTACCGTTTGCTTTTTTATCATGCATAGCTTCATGCAAGTGAAACGTATGAAAATTATAAAAAATATTCAATTTCGAACTCGGTTGTAAATACGCAACGTGAATTTCATCGTGGGGTCGGTTGTCATGATAGTTTCAGTGCGCAGGCAAGTCGTGGCACCATAGAAAAGTTGAATTTGTACCTTAGGCCACTAATCAGACATCAGAAATCGGTGCAAAGTAAAGAAAATAAGACACCATGGCGACCAGTATAGACAAAGACTAGGCGCAAATAAACATGGCCGGAACTTCAAAACATATAACAAAGGTGAGGATCTTTCCAGAAGATGGCGCCACATGCAACGCTTGGTAATAAAGAAATTTAGCTTCTGGCTCATAAGTGATTATGCGACTTGAAAGTCCGTAACTGTGTTCCTTTTTTTGTGGAGAATAATGCAGCCAAAAGCTATTCCAAGCAGACGGGCATAAGAGTATGTATGCCCTAACTGAGTGAATTATCAGGAGTTCAACTGACCTTCTCGATGACGCCTTGTAATGAGCGCTTAGCCTCTGCTTGAAAGCTAGCTAAATTAAGTTGTGGAAACTCTCGATACCTATCAACCTACATATGACCTGCTTGTGAATATGGAGCTTTGTCTGGGTAGACATTTTTCTCCATTGCTAGAAATTTTGTGAAATTTTGACAAAATTAAAACGTACCATGAGAATCCGATAGGCTTTGACAAAGAAGCCTTGTTAGAAATAGAGAACAGTCTTTAAAAAAAACTAGGGTTTTATTCGCCAATGGAGGAATCCCGAAAAGATGTACAAGAATATTTCGCGAGTGGTCGACAAGTTTATCTTTAAAGGTACTCCTGAGAAAATCCCCTCGGCAGGAAGTAAAGAAAACTACTTGGTTATAGTCTACCCAGCTAAAGCTGGATAACTGCGTCAGTGACAGACCATGGCAACTTTAACCAATATCTAGCCAAGTAAGAAATCGAAGAAGATACTTGCATAATGTGCATGGGAGAGGCCAAGGCGATAGCGCATATTGTATGTGAATTTTTATTAGACCCATATTAATTGCGGCTGCTAATCAACACTTTAGCAACTATGAGAGACTTCGCGATAAGAAAAAAGGGTCGACAGTCTGAAATTATAACAGTCAAAAGTAAAAGCTAATGGCCAGTTTTTTAGATTAAGGGATTTATCCCCAAATCGTGGATTTTATTTTTTAAATGGAAATGATAATCTGATTGAGAAATTCTTTGAGGATATATTTTGCGTTTGGGGATTTAAAGTTTTTTTTTTTTAATTCTTATAAATTATATTTGGGTTGATGTAATTTTGCTAATTATTTAATTGGGGATACGACTCGCAAAAAATCTGGGAACCCTGCTAGTGACAGCACGAGACTCAGTAAAAGGTGTTGAACTGCTACACGTTTATATTTAATACATATTAATAGAAATGCAAGAAATATTTTGATAATTCACAACGTTCTTGCCTTAACAAATTTATGTTCTTGTCGCTCTTACCTGGTCCCGCCGCCTAACAAAATAAGTCAATAGAAAATGGCGTGCTATTTAGTATCCTTAAGACATTTTTTAAAATAAAATTTAAAATAAAAGCAAAACCAAAATATATGTTCGTGAATATTTCACTCAGGAGTGTAATAAGCTCATGAACTAATTCATGTTGCATTTAAAATTGCGCATCTATGATAATAAGTGAAAACTTACACAAACGATCCTCATCTCTTCTATCTTTTTCATAGAAAATTGATAAGAAAACGTTACGTTCTGGTATTTGAATTTAAAATAGATTTTTTTCTAAAACAACTTTGAAAGTTTTATATTTTTGTTCATATTTTCATAGCAAAACTTGTTAGAATTTCATTTTTCCCCAAGCCAATACAAATCTTAAAGATATTTTTTTTTTAATTTCGAACATGTTATGGAAAAATATATAAATTAAAAGCTTTTTCTTTACAAAAAAAATTAAAGAAAATAAAAACATTTTCAAAATTAAAGAAACACTAAATTTTCAAGCACTTTTCTTAATCAAAGAGTGTGATATTTAAACATGAACATGAAGTAAAGTTACCGTACAGTACGGCGTGTGGAGTATCTAGATACATGTAATGAATAAAATACAATAAATAAAATAAATTGAATATAAAATGAAAATAAAAGCAAAAATGATTTGCATACACATGGTAAACAGAGGATGATGATGATGTTGATGTTGCTGTAGATGTAGATTTCGATTAAAATGAAGAGAAGGGGAATTAAAGCGTATAATATGGAAACGTGCATTTACGTTTAGTTGGGAAGTTTGGCTGTTTTGGGTTTGATTTTTTTCAAGCAGGCTGAGTGTGGTGGGCTGAATAACTGACTGGCTGACTGGCTGACTGGCTGGTTGGTTGATTATATCGCCTTTTTTTTTTTTCTTTTTTTGGTCTGAAAAAAAATAAACAACAGCCAAAAAGATGTTTGTAAAATTGTAAACCAAGTCAGGGTATTGGTTAACAAACATGTTTGCGGGTTGCCTGACGGGCTCTCTGCCTGTCCATTATTCCATTCGTTGTTGCTTTTATTGTTTTTTATTTAAGTTTTTAAGCCTTTTGAAGCTAAACGAATGGCTGGTTGTGTGTTTGATTAAAAGTACTTTGTGGAGAGTGAAAGTGAAAGTATGTTTTTTTTTTCTTTGCAAATTTAGTTTTATATTTTTTTATTTTTTGTGTGTTTATTATTTCAGCTAAGCTGAGTTTTTTTATTTTTTTTTTTTTTTTTAATCCATTTTTTGTGTTTTGCTTACAAAACTTTAATCCAAGGCTCGAGCTTTATAGTTTAATTTATGTGTTGTTTTTATAGTTGTTGCTATAGTTTGTTTGTTTGTGTTAGAGCTTTCGTTTATTTTTATTGTGTTTTAACCATCGTAAACCATTTAAAAATCAATTAAACGGAAACAGGAAGTTATAATAACTTTTGTGAAATAACTACAAGATCAGCAGCAGTTAAACAAATTATGACGATACGGTCGGTAGGTGAAATTTCGTATGAGCATTTTAAAGTTTTTGTTTTTTATTTTTTATTATTACTTTTTAAAAAATTATGCAATATTTTTCTCTTTTTTATAATGGGTTGTTTTGTTTTCATTACCACTTACATTGAGGTCAAAATTTCGTAACCATTTTTCTTTATATTGTTTTTAAAATAAACAATAAAAGTTGGGTTAGTTTGCTTTCATTATACTAATGAAGCTTATTGACGACTGATTTTTTTTTTATAACCTTAACAGGAAACACTTTTTTTGTATCTTCTTTGGTAAAGTTTATTTGTGGATATATATGTTAATGGTAATGATGTCGATGTTGATGATATTGAAAATGTCTGAAAGTTTGTATTTTTTAATTTCGTCTTTTTAAGTTTTAAAAATTTATGCCATGAAAATTTTAGCAGAATTTGGAACGAATAGCTAGCAAATTTCTTTTAGCTATTAAAGGTGTTTTTAAAATGTATTGATGTGTTTTAGAGATTAATTGTTTCGTTTAAGATTAAATTTTAATTTCTTTTGTTAGTTTTGTTTTAAATTCACTTAGATTTTTATGATTGTTATTTTGAAACAGTCTATTTTACTACATTTCAGCTGCTTAGATATTAAGATCTTTAAAAGCTGTTTAACACTTTTCGGTTGATTTCTCTTTTATAAGGTGTGAAGAAATATGGTCTGGGTATTAAACCAGTATTTTGGCCATGTTAATCATATTTAGCAGATGCTTTTTCATGATTTTAGTTAAATTTTAAAATTATATTCCAAAAAGTGCTTTGGAAAGTGCTTTTACAAAAATGATTTCCATTTGCACAATCTCCAGTTAGTTAGGAGTATTGTTTTGTTGTTGTACCCAATTTAACAAAATTTTCAGTTTCCCCATATAAAAAGTTTCTTGAAGCCAATGAATGAATGCTCTTATGTTTTTTTTTTGTTCTTTGTTGTTTGTTTTTAGATTTAAATAAATCTTATATTTTTTTATTATTTTATGATATTGTAGAAAATACTGACTTTAATGATCCCACTGAATTTAAAAATGATGACATTGCAACATTATTTGAAGTTAAATGCGATGAAGTTAGTTGATCAATATGATTACTGTTGATAGTTGTGGTAGAAATCGATGCACCGGTGGCGGTGGTGGTGTTGGTGGTGTTTGTAATGGTGGAGGTGCTGATGATGTTTTTATTTCCCAATCGTTTTTCGTGTTGTTGCCACAACAAATCGAAATAATTATTAAAAAATTGCTGATCATGTTGGTTTTTTTCTAGTTGTTGCTGTTGTAGAGGTTGATGATTTTGTACCAGATCATTGAACTGTTGTTGTTGTTGTTTCTGTTTCTGTTTTTGTTGCTGTAGTTGTTTTTGATTTTCAGTAACAATATTGGGTCTGGCTGTTGCAACATGTAAATGATTACTTTTTAAATCAATCAGAAAATCCGAAGTGGGTGCTGAATTTATTGTTGTGCTCATAGTAACTTTACTCGGTGTTAAAGGAGTTGTCTGTTGCATTGTTAAGTTTGTAACTGATGCTGGTGTTAATGCTAATGCTGATGCTGATGCAGCTGTGGCTGTGTTGGAAGTTGATGTTTGTGTTAGAAAATGTGATGTAAATTTAACCGTAGGCGAGCAAGAAGACATTGATAAATTACCAAAGGAAGAAGTTGACGACGACGACGACGACGACGACAATAATGAATCTGATGATGGTGACATCGACGATTTAGTTGTCGTTGTTATATGCAAATTATCAAAATTAAAAACTAAATCATCTCCTGTATTTATGTGTGCACTTTCAATACCGCTATCGTTGGAGAAATCAGTGCATGTAGAATTGGCTGAAGAGGAATTTAAAGAGGTGGTTTCAAATGATTGCAACGAATTGCAAACAGACAAGGGCAATTCATATGATTCATTTGAGCAAGTCTCTATAAGTTTCTTAGATATTTCATTTATAGATTTTGTAAGTAAAGTCTCAGCAGTTTCAGGAAGTAGAAACATATTATCCGGTGCTGTTAGAGCATTATTTAAATTAGAAAATGCCGTTGAGTTTGATTCTTTGAATAGTTCACTGGCTAAATTTATTCCACTTAAAATATCGTTATGAAAAAATTTATTGTCCTGCGTAATTTCAACATTATTATTATTGTTGTTGTTCGTGTTGTATGATGTTGAATACTGTTGATCTTTGTTGCGCTTCGATCCTATAACACCAACAATTTCGGCTCTGGCCTTAGGCCAATTACAATGAGTTTTAGTAATGCACTGATCAACTGTTGCTGGATTATAACTGTCACTTAATGAACCCGTACCGCTTGTTTCTGAAGATGAGGAGTCTGAAAGAGATCTTCTTAAAGGATAATCCCATATTGAACGTAAAGGATCACACTCATTGCAGAAACATATACCATGATTAACATTACTGCCATTCGTGCAAGATGACATATATTGTGTTGGCTCCTTTTTATCGTATGATAAAGGTTCAAAGAAAGGTCCAATTTTGTTGGAGTGCATGATGGATCGTGGAATTTTTTCATTTAAATTTGTTAATTGCAAACATTCCAACAAGTCTTCCGAAGATTTGTATGATTTTATTAAATTGACATGATTGTTAGAAGATTTATCATTTAAGATTTTATTATCCATTTGCAAGTAAACCGCGTTGACCAAACTACTGGGAGTTTTACGATCCTTCTTTCTTCTCTTACGCGGCTTAATTATACGCGGTAAACATGTCTCATTGCTATTAGAAGAGTCGCCATTGTTTGAAGATGAGTTTTCGCTATCCTTAGAGTGTTTTAGTTCTTGCTCCATTTGCTCCTTAGACCTGGAAGATGACAAAGAAGGTGGTGCTGAATTTTGATAGTGCAAAGATGTACGTGTTCTATCTTGTTGATTGGTATTATACTGAACTACTTTTGATGCATATTCCAACTGATTTTGTTGGTTGCTAGAGGCAGAATATACATTGGGAGACCAATATTCCAACTTTTGCTGTTGCTGTTTATTAAACATTAGAGGCGCTCCTTGAACATGAGTTGCTGTATAATGAGCGACTGCTGTATAATTTTGTTTCGCATTGCCGGGCAGCATATTTGGCCAGTGCTTTCCTGGCGGTGAATGTGATTGTTTTCGTGATAGTCTTTGCCTTTGACCAGGTGCTAGATGGGCAGTCGCTGTTGATATCAAGGGAATGCCAGCACATTCATTAATTCTTTGCTGATTTACTACAGATAAGGGTGGCAATTTTGCATAATTGGGAGCTGTCAACGGTGAACGTTCTGAGGGCTGTGGAAATCCGTTTGTGGATGGATAATGTATAGGATGTTGGTAAACACGGTTGGTGGGAAATGGTCGACAACTTTGTAAATTTATATTGTTTGATGGATTAACTGAAGAGTTAACGGTATTTGAGTTGTGTGATTGAAAGGGATAGCAAGCTGCATTAAGATGTGGATTCCACATATGGGACGGTAGTGCTGGTGGTAGTTGCTGCTGTTGTAGAACATGTTGTTGCAATTGATGCTGCTTATGTAAATGATTGGCCGCCTGCACTTGCAAGCTTTGATGGCCCTTAGCGAAATGCTGTTGCTGTTTTAAGCAACTATCTACTGCACAAAACGTTTGCTGATGATGCAACTGCTGCTGTTGTTGTTGGACTGTATGGGGTCTCATACTCCTTGTCGTTTGTTCAGTAGTATTTGCTATTGCTATTCACAGCTTCGCTAATAGCACAAGCTAGACGAATGTAAAAATCATTCGATAGACATTTATTTCAGTTATTTATCATAACAAATCCAAACATTAAATTAAACGCCATAAATTTATTTTTGTTTTTATTAAATTTCATTATTTTAAAAGTTTATTTTCGGTTATTTTTTGTTTTATCTTAAAGTTGAGTATTTAAATTAAATTTTTTACTTAAATTATTATATCGTTTGAGTTTAAGATAAATCCAAATTTTTCTAACTTTTATATGTATTATTTTTCAAACATATGATTTTTTAAATAATTTATTAATCACTTTTATTATCTTTCTAATTTTATATATTTCATTTAATGATTATCGCTTGACAAACACATTTTCCAATCTTTTTTACTTGTTGTTCCTTGAAAGCGGATGTTTTCTAATTTCAACGCGGATTTAACTTCTTTCTATAGTAAGATTGTAAAACGACCGTAATTATCACGCGAAAGTTGTTTGTGAAAATTTCTTTTCTTGTAAAAAAAATTTCAATCGAGTTCTTTTTTCTCTTCACCGCACAACCGTTTTCAAGCCAGACTTTTGGCAGACTAAACATTCAATTTCAATTAACTAAGGCAACAGCCTATCTGCCAACAGCGGTTACATACAAACACAAAAAATAAAGCTTTATTAAAACCATGGTCTAGTAACACAACAAACAAGACCAGAGTTTCAACAAGAAAAAGCCCGTTTAAGTAACAAACCAAAAGAAAAATATTATTGTATTAAACACGCACGCACACTCAGCCGAATGTCGCTCTCAAACTGCAGTACACAAAAAGAGAAAATAACAACATTCTCACTTAATTCACACCAGGGATGGAAAGCGAAATTTTAAAATTGTGTTAACCGGCTTTTTAAATTGTAAATGAATTTAGTACAATTGCATGAAGTTTATGTAATTAAAATTTTGTAGCTATTTTAGAAAATAAATTTTTCTTAATATTAATTAGTGTTTTAAAATTTCACTTTTAAGTATTGATTGTTACAAATAAATATCTTGCAATGCTACATCGACGCGTAAAACATTAAACATTCACACACATCGCTATACACTGACAAGGTACTGAGACCGCTTTTTCCTGCTTAGTTAATAACTAGCTTAGACTGGCACACTTGCGCCGACTGTGTTTGCACACTCTTTCTGCAATCTGGAAAGATTCGGATTGCTGGCCGACTATTCCCCTCAGCCTTTAGAAACTCCGCTTAAAGCAACTTTTCTCAATAGCCCAATTATTTTATGTAACTTTTTCTTTCTTCCGCAAATACTCAAATCTATGTACTAGATATCAGTGCTGCCGTTTGGTTAAGTTTTTTACATTTTTTGTTATTTTTAAAGGCTCCACGTAACATGTATAATTTTGTTATATTTGACCAAACTTTCTTAACTTTGGTTACAGATACGAAATGAATTAATATAACTCAAAAGGTACTTGCTTAATTATTTCAGATAAGAAACTCTCTGACAGCTGTTTCTCTTAACATATTAATTCGATTTTAATAACAAAGATTACACACATGCAAATGCTATCAAACGTTACTGAAGTTGTACTCTTTTTAATCAGTGAGAATTCACGAAATGTTTCGTACTTTATGTTTAGGAACAGCAAAATGTTTCTGCCAACATTTTTTTCCAGTTGTGAAATAATATGAGCTAAACTTATTTTGTGCGGAAAACTAAATACTCTGTTCAATTCTGTTAGCAACTTTAGTTATTGAATTTGTTGCGGTTATTTGCCCAGAAATATGGAATAACACTTTATACAATAAAATTAGAAATTAATCCTTTTATTCGACCTTTCTTTGTTTAAGAAATAAAATATATTTCAATCTTAAGGTAAATTTTATGTACGAAATATTTTTATTTATTAAAATATCCACTATTTCAATGTCCTCTGGATAGCGCCATCATATTTATGTATATTTTATATAAATTGCATTTAATAACTTAAGTACGATTTTAAGATGTAACTTTTAATGAAAAAATGTAACTTTTTTAAAGGAAATACGTAACATTTTCCTGTCGTTCCTTGGCAACGCTGCTAGACACAGAGCCACCTGTGCAAAGTTATACATTACGATGTGTAGAAAAAAAATAAGGAAATAAATTTAAAATTGTCATATAAATTAATTTACAGCACGAGTCTGAAAAATTTTTATATTGAACCAATGTTAATTATAGGCGTATTTTTATACTTTTTATCTAATCGGTACCTATAAGCACAAATGTAAGAGTTTTCCATTCCTGATCTACACCAGTGATGGAACTTTTAACAAAATTGTGTCGTTGTTGGGACAAATGCAGAGTGGAATATCTGCTGGACACTTGTTTTGTATTTTACCCTTTAAAATGCCTTAATTTTTTTCCATTGACGGTTTTTATTCATTTCACTTCCTATTTGTCCAATAACGAATTAATAATTTAAAAATTATCCTTAAATAATATAAAAAAATATTTTTAAATATATTTATTTTACTTGCCTCGCAATTCGTAAGAAAAACAGATATTGCATCATGTTTTCCAGTAGATCGCAAGACCACATTTTTTGGGGTCTGTAGTTTTTTTTTAATTGTAAATTGAAATTTCGAGAATCTTGAAATTAAGGTTCAAAAGGCCACAACATGATTTTAATCAGGGATGGTAATGCTTTAAAGTTTTATTAAAAAATTACACTTTAATGATTATTTTACAATATTCATTTTATGTTTGGAAAACAATTGTTATTTTTCCTGTTGTGTTTTTTGTTTGAAACAAAAAAAAAACCTTTTTTTAGTTTTATTTTTGGTTTGGAAAATAAAAGTTGTTATTCTAGTTTTATTATTTGATTGAAAAATAGCAGTTATTTTTCAATTTACAAATTGTTCTTGGAATTTAATAAAAATATTTTTTTTTATTAAATTTATGTATTTACTGACCGTAAAATTGTTTTAGTTTAAATTTTTTAATCAAAAAAAAATAAAACTTGAACAATAACGTTTATTATTTAAGCAAGAAAAAAAACTAAAAGTAATTGTTACTTTTTAATCAGAAAATAAAACTAGAAAAATAAAAAATAAAATTTTAAAACTAAGTTTTTTTTCTTAAATAAAAAATAGAACTTTAGACATAACAATTTTTACTAAGCAAAATATAAAATTGAAAAAATATCTTTTTTATTTAAATTTTTTAATAAAACTCAAATAAAAAAGTAACGCATGCAAATGTAGCCCGGGTAACAACGATTACACTGGTACAATTTTTAATTTTTGCAGCATTTCCCTTTCGTAATAATTTTTTGTGTTAAATTTTTTTTTAAATAATTAAATTAAGATGTGAAATTTAAATTTAATAATTATATATAAAATATAATTTTGGAACTTTTTAAGCCATTTTGGCACAAAATATCAAAAGTCAAATTTCATCACTGATCAACACTCTCCCATTGTGAATTTGTCGTGAGTTTGGAAAAGCTTCATACTGCTTTCAACAGAATTTACTCAATTAGGATTTTTTTTTGCTTTTATTTATTTATTTATTTATTTACACAAGACCATGCGTTAGAAAACAAAATTATCATTGTATCATTGCTTCTAAAGCTTTTCTTACATTAATAATTTAACTGCAATTGTTTTTGTTATTGCTATTTATGTCGAGGCCGGTTAGTTAGTTCTTGTTTTACATCTTTTTTATTTAATTTCATCCAAAGGTTTAAACTTTAAAGAACTTAATGATCGAGTTATTGTTGTTATTCACAATAAAAACAATTGACTCAACAACTACTTCTCATATTTGTTTTTAGATATAACCATCGCTGTTCATCCGTGTAAGACAAATATGAATATTTTTTAATTTTTTGTTAAGTTCTATTGGCACGTAAAACTTTATACATACAGTAGTGGCCATAACTGAAACACCTCGTCTTATTAAGTTGTAATGTGTATTAATTTTTATTTACTTTTGCCAGTAAAAACCTTCCAAATAACCGGTCTATTTTAAGTAAGTTAAAATAATAAAAGAGACAAAATAAAAGCATCCGTTTAAGGGTTTAGCAACCTAAAGGAAAAAACCTAGTGTTGTTTCTACAATTAAAAAATTATTTACAAACGTATGCGGACGTTTTCCAAAGAAAACAAGAAAAATTAGACGCTAGCAGAATACATTTGTAAATAATTTTTCTTTCTAAAAATGTTTAGAAAATTAATTAAAAAGAACCAAAAAGCCGAAAATAAAGTAAAATTTCATTAATTTATAAAATCGATGGTTCGAATCCTGGTCAGGGAAAAAAAAATAAAAATTAAAACAAACGCTAGGCACCGCGTATTTACATTCATACTTAACTCATAAAAGTCAATATGATACTAAAAAAGTGTCTATAATGTTGTGAGCAAAAAAAGTATGAATAATTAAAAATACAAAGTTGCATTTGTGGCTATCAAATTGCTAGCACAAAAAGCAACAACAAATGTTCAAGACGAGTTACAAAGATAATGACAAAGAAAAAAGCTTTAAGTTGTGTGTGAACTTCGTCTCACCAAATTAACATTAAGCTTAGTTGGTTAAATAGATGATGTTTACGATGTACATAACATAAGGTAGATAGATGCAAAGAATGCTGATGAAGGATGTGGCGGTCCAGAAAATGCTGCATTTCATTCTGCTAGCGTCTAATTTTTCTTGTTTTCTTTGGAAAACGTCCGCATACATTTGTAAATAATATTTCTTTCTAAAAATGTTTAGAAAATTAATTAAAAAGAACCAAAAAGCCGAAAATAAAGTAAAATTTCATTAATTTAAAATAAAAAAATTTTGGTACTGCATGCATATAATTTTACATTTTTAAAAAGTTTTATTACTTCCTTAAAGATCTCTTTAAAAGCTTTAAAATGATACCCATAATGATATTAAAAAAAAATTTAAATTTCAGAGCCCCGTAACTCGGAAAATATAGGCGAGCGACTATTTTCCACTTGATGTTTTTTCTAATTTTTTAATTCTCTATAGCCGCGATTAAATTTTTTTGATTGGAGTTACTTTATTGTTCCGAATGACATGAAAAAATTAGAGGTACGCGTGGTGTTTTGCCTGCTGCCTCGAAGGACATGGACCTACCGTGCTGATTTCCAATAGCACCTTTTTCGACACTATACCTTATCGATTGACATATTTTTTTTTTGTGAAATCAAGTTTGCTTCGGCAACACTAACACGGACGGACAGACGGACATCGCTCAATCGACTTCGCTTTTTCCACTTTTTGTGGTGAAGGGTATAAAAAATATTGCGATCTGTCAAAAATCTTCGTTTAAACTTGTAAAACAAATAAAAAACATAAAACCATAAAGGCGTAAAATTGTTTTAAATCGGGAGATAGATAGACACCACACCTTAAATGTCGCAGTGAAATAATAAATGTTGCTCAACATTCTCGATGAATTCAAAGAGGAGATCAAAGTAACAAACAGAAAAACAAACAAATTTACAAAGAGAATAATTTTTATTTGTTTCATAAATTCAACGCCGCTCACATTAAATTACTATCGAGTGTAATTTGCAAAATATTATGAAGTACTTTTTATAGCCATGAGTTTTGTTGAAGGTTTGATTTTATTTCTTCTGATACACTTGTTTTTCAATACTAGTTTTAGGTGTCATATATTAGTCAAGTTTCAATTTGGTTTAGTTTCAGTTAAAACAAGAACTGATAATTAGATTTAATAATAATTATCTTAAGCAACTATGGTGTCAAGTCCAAATAATAATAACAGAATTTTTGCTGAAAAAGCTAGAGAAATCACTCAATTTAAATTAAAAAATTAAAGAAAAATCAAACGAATCCACCAACAAAATTTCCACAAAAAGTGGAAAAAGGGTATATCTAAGTTTGTCATATCGTGTGTAATTTCTACAATATCCATTTCCGAACCCATAAAGTATATATATTCTGACTTCTTATGTATAGCGAAGACAATTGAGCGATGTCGGCCTGTCCGTCCGTGTTAGTATGTCAATCGATCAGATATGTGTCGAAAGAGGTGCTATTGGAAATCAGAATGATCGGTTAATGTCCTTCGAGGCAGCAGGCAAAACACCACGCCTACCTTTAATTTTTTATGTCATTAGGAACAATAAAGTAACTACAATCAAAAAATAAATATATAGGGCAATAGAGAAATAAAAAATAAAAAAATATATAACATCTAGTGAAAAAATCGCCCATATTTTCCGAATCACGGAGCTCCGAAATTTTCAAATTTTTTAAAATATTAACATGGGTATCATTTTAAAGCTTTTCAGGAGATATTTAAGGAAATACTACCATTTTTAAAAAATGTTTAACCCATTAAGAGGCCGTGACATTTTAATGTAAAATTATATACATGCAGAACCAATTTTTTTTTTATTTTTTAATTTTTTGTCTCCACAATATTTGATTTTTTGACTGGAGTTACTGGTTTAAACTAGATTTACATAGATGGTGAAGGGTATATAAAATTCGTCATAGCCGAATATAGCACACATACTTGTTTTTATGTTAACAAACTTTTGTTTTAGTTAAATTTTAATTTTATTATTGTTTTTATTACTTTTTAATAAATAGTTGTGCTAAGTTTTCTACAAGGCGTATTTATACCGGCAGCGCCGCTCCAACAATACAACAACAAAATAAAAAACAGGCACTTACGTGAGGCCGTACGGCAACATTCTGAGACCCTGCTTAATTCCTTTACAAATGACAAACTCATTTAAAGTTTTTCTTATGCATACGGCTTTTTGTGTTTCACAAAAAAAAAATTATTTTTCTATTAAAATATTTACATTTAATTTAAATTTTGAATTTTATGAACTTGTTAATTGAATACGAATTTTAATTTTATTTTTTTACTCGTTAAAAAAAGTTTCCCAGAGAAAAAAACTTTATATCAGGAGAATGAAAAATATGTATTTCTTAAGTGTTCACACACTTCTGTCAAATAATGTGGCCGTACCTTTAATATTTTGAAAAGAAAAAATGTTTAGTTTTGCTTTTTTCACTGAAAGTAATAAAGTAGTACTTTTCATGTTTAGAATTTATATTAACAAATGTTAAAATGATTCCCATCAAATCTAACTTATTTCAATTTGCGCATATTTTGGTACAAAAATAAATTGGTGTTAACTTCACTTTGTGTATCAATAAGCAATGCTTATGTAAAAAGGGTTTCCACTGTTAGAAAGAAACAGATGAAGTTTACAATTACACAACCTCAGGTAGATAGATGCGAAGAATGTTGATAAAGGAAAAGGAGCATTACATTCTGCTGGTGTCTAATTTTTATAGGGAGTTTTGGGTATAGAAAATTTAGGAATAAAAACTCTTAATTTGGCGATTCAACTCGAGAAGAATCTAAGAACTAGCATAACGTTAAATTTTTGCCTCTCACATTGCAGTTCATTTACACCTTTCGAAATGAACCATCCGCCTGATTTCAATTTTTCTGTCAAGTCGTGTGTCAAATTGACATTTAAGCTAAGCAGCTGTTCACAATCTTTGTAAATTATCTTAATATTTAACAAACATTCTACCTCAATGAAACCATAAATAAAAAGTAATGACATATTGCGCTTTCAAGAGCTATACAGAAGCAATAAATTTCAACAAAATCTTGTCACATCGATAAAATAATTTAAAAATACAGTTTTAGCTGTCAAATCAAATCAACCTAAAAGTCAAATTTTGAAAATATAAATAATATAGTCAGTCCCATTAGGCTCATTATTTGACACAAATACGAGTCCACTAATTTTGTTACATTTTATTGAAATTGTTCACTGACACAAAAAAGTTAAGTGAGACTTTATTCCAACACAACGAAAAATGTTTATCCTGCCTTAACCAATTCGCAAAAATATCATACTGTAGTTTTCGAACAAAAAAGCCTTTAAAACCCAAATGATTGTTATCTCAGCAGTTAAATTAAGAATTCATTAAATGTTAACAATATTTCCTAAATATTACTACTTCAAAAAAAATAAACAGGAATATGTCTTTTTTTACGAGTATAGTCAAAAATGTAATTCTCATCAACACATTGATTGTTTCGTTACATGCACGTTTTCAGCAAATAAATCTCCAACAACTCCACAGCACACGGTTTATTAAATATTTTACTTTTATTTTTTATTTTAAATTAACTTAACTTGCAGCAGGGTAACACAATACGCTTAATAGTTTTTGTTATTGTTATCATGACTTGCTTTTCTACATAAGCTCGATTTTTTATAACATACAAGCAACAGACTGGAGGTGCATACAAACGTAGCACAGAGGAGTATTTGACCCAAAAAGCTGGCCAAAATTATTAAGCGTGGTTTTTGTTTTAAAAGCTTAACTTTTTTGATAGTTTTAGCTTTAGTTTGATAAAAAAAAAGGTAGTGGCAGATTATTATTGGGTTAGTGTTATTTTTGACACCCCCCACCCACCAACCACCCACCCAACCACTATTTAGAACTTTGTTTTTTTTTCATTTTGAAGAGAATTTATTTTTATATATTTGTTGTGTATTTTTAGAAAAATTATTTATTATTACGTATGCCGTTCTCCCCCTCGCATTCCGCCAAAATTTGATTTGCAACTGTACTTTATTCTAAGAGCAAGTCAAATTAAATTTAGATAGTCGAACTATTGTAGTTGTGTAGATATAGGGAAATAAAACAAAGCTTTTTATGGATGTTACAATGTCTCCTTTCTCAAAATTATAATATATCCAATATTAAATATTTATAAAAATTGGTCTCGTAGCTTGGCTTCCTATAAGGAATAAACAACCAAATAAGCAAAAACATGTTCCCTTCTAATATTTATTTTATATTATTAAATACAATGGATATACAATTTTGTTGGCATTGTATAAAATTTCATATTGGTTTTTCGTGAGTTCAGCATTTATTAACAATGCTAAAGCACCCTCCGTTGAAAATTTATTGACTGTGTTGACTTCGGAAGTTGTTAACGATCACTTGTAAATTTTTGCTTTTCTTGGAGATCGTGTTATATCCATTATTAATTTAGCCGCATCTGGCTCATTGATGCAGTAAATGTGATCTCCTCTGTTGTTAATTGCTGACGAATTTCTTCTCTTTCACTTGCTTCATTAAATAATTTTTTTGGTCGCCCTGAAGATGAACTGCCAAATACTGGTATTGTCACAGTTCCTTCCAGCCATTTAGCATACGTGCTTAAAAATCGGTCCTCTTCTCGTTGTGCTAAACCCCAATATCTTTTGAAACAATTTTTGAAATTTATAACACACTGCATTACTGCTTGTATATCCCCATCTCCCTGGCATTCTGAAATCGCACACAATTTACTAGCTAAAAACTGCAACTTCTCGTCAATGATTCTAGCATTAGATTCCTGTACTATTTGGACTAACTCAAATCTTGTGTAATTTTTTCCATGTTATCTCTCAAAGTTGCAAAACTCTTATAATAAGAATTTTGCGCAATAAGCCATATACGTATATTTTTCAAAGTGCATTTTTCCGTTAATTAGTTAATAACCTGATACTTGGGTGCATTTTTTATATACCTGCACCGTTTTTAAATGTAATTTTGATTTGTAACCCTTTTAAATTAGGTATGTTTATAGCTAACTATATTTTCAGAAGAAATAAAGTGTCCTGAAGACGATGAAGTATTACATAGACCGCTGGTAAACAAAAACAGTTTAATAGGTGTGTATGCGTGGGTTGACTTACAGTTAGTAAATTTGAATTTATAAAGTAAGAACTGAATTCTAAGAAATTGCTCTTTAAAGGCAGGTAATCCATCATGTTGGTAGTTGTTAAAAGTGATTAAATAATATTTCACATCAATAATTCGAAAAACACAAAAGTTTATGACGACAATAAAGTATAAGAAAAAGTGCCTTATGAGCAAAAATAGAAAAAAGGTAAAATTTTCAAAAAATCACCAAAAATAATGGCACAAACTTGCGCAAACTTTTTTTCTTTTTTCTTAAATTAGAGATTTCATATTTTATTGTGGTATATAACATTATTTGTACAACAGCTACCTTCACTTTCAAAAAGCTTTTCCTTTTTTGTTTTTGGTAAGAATTAATATATTTAAATACATAGTTTTTTTTTATAATTAAAATTTTAAAAATAAATATTTAAGATAAATTTTTCTTTTTAAATATTGAAAATAGCTGCTGATGAAATCTTTCAGGCAAAAAAAAATCAATGTAATACCTCTATTCGTTTAGCCATAAAAAAATATCATATAAATATCTTGAAATCGAAAAAATTCAATAAAAACGCATACAATTTTCTTCACTTTCCTGACTTTAACAGTGTCCCACAACTACAAATCTTAACTTACACCCTTTAAATTGCACGATATGATGTAGAATTTTGTTCTCTATCGATCTGCGTAATTTTTTCTTCGGATTTCATCAAATTAATTTTTGCCTTTTTGGCCAGCTTTTTGGGTCAAATACTCCTCTGTGCGTAGTAAAGAAAAACAAGCAAATGTACGTACATGCGGTAAGTACTTGTGCATTAAATGTATTATTGGCAGCAAAGATTTTAACGATGATGATGACTGTTGTTAATGCAGATGTTGTTGTTGTTGTTGATGATGCTGTAGCTGTTGCTGTTGCTTTTACCTAAAGTGTTTGCTTGAGTTAAACATGCAATGCAATACAACAAACATGATACAAAAAATAAATGAAAACTTTCTCTTTTAGTTTAAATTTGTTGTTTGTTGTTGTTTAGTAAGTGTTTTATCAAATGCAAGTAAGTAAAAAAAAAACTACTACAAAATCATTTTGGTCAGTTGTAACACCAACAACAATTAAACTCCTTGTCTAATTTATTAAAGTAGCCGATGACCGGCCTTTTTCAACTGTGCAATTATAACAACCACTCTATGAATACATTGTAGGCTTGTCTCCGATATCTGGTCATTACTTTATGTAGAGCTGTTTTTCTTTTACATTTATTTTTCCAAAATATGTAAGCACAGTGTTTTAAATACCAACCAGCCAAAAATAAATAAATAATAACAATAATAATAATAATAATAACAATAAATTAAGGGCTGTTTTCGCATCCAGCCTACATAGTGTTTTATCTATATTTAGTTTTTATACTCTTTCTGTTAATTAATTAAATACGAGGGCTGCTATATATATTTCTGGCCTGGCAACACTGAGTTTTGCCAAGTGCAATCTGACATTTCCATTGGAAAGTTTGTCATTTTTAAGCATAATCGTACTCAAAACGTTTTGACGTACGACCATTATTTGTGTTGTTAACAGTGACTTGAAAAAAATTAATATAGAAAAAAATGGAATTAACTCGTGAACATTTTCGTGCCATCATTTTTCACAACTTTCGACGTGGATTATCACGACAAGAGTGCATTGATGAACTTAAATCTTTGTATGGCGATGAAGCACCATCCTATAGCACTGTGAAAAATTGGTATAATGAATTTAATCGTGGCCGAAGCTCGTTCAAAGACGAATTCCGTGAAGGTCATCCAAAAACGGCCAGAGAACATTGATGCCGTGTGTGAACTCATAATGCAAGAACGACATGCGACATACCGAGAGATAGAGACATCCTTGGACATTTCTTCCACCAGCATACATTCGATACTGCATGAACACCTGGCCGTAAAAAAGGTTCGTTCTCGTTGGATCCCGCACAATTTGAAAGTCGCTCAAAAAAAAGGATAGTGTCGATTGGTGAAAAGAAATGTTGCAAAAATACGATTGCGGTGCTTCAAAAGACATTTATAAGATCGTCACAGGTGACGAATCATGGATCTATGCGTATGAGCCCGAAACGAAACAACAATCGACCGTGTGGGTCTTCAAAGACGGGAAAAATCCAACGAAAGTTGTTCGTGGAAGAAGCACTTCGAAGCAAATGGTCGCCTGTTTCTTCGGCAAAACTGGTCATGTGGCGACTGTTCCGCTTGAGCAACGTAGGACGGTCACTTCTGAGTGGTACACTACAATTTGTTTGCCTGAAGTCATCGGAGAAATTCGAAAAACCAACAAGAGAAGACGAATCATTGTTCACCATGACAATGCGAGCTCTCACACATCGGCTCAAACCAGAGCGTTTTTTACTGGCCAAAACGTCGAATTAATGGGTCATCCGCCGTGCAGCCCTGACTTGGCACCTAATGACTTCTTCTTGTTTCCGCACATCAAGGAAAAAAATGCGTGGTCAACGATTTTTGTCGCCAGAAGAAGCTGTTGAAGTGTTCAAAAACCATGTTTTAGAGATGTCTCAATCGGAGTGAAAAGTGCTTCGACAGCTGGTTTGAGCGCATGCAAAAGTGTATAAATCATGCTGGAGAATACTTTGAAAAACAATAAAACCATTTTTGATTATAAATATTCGCATTTTCACTATTAAGCCAGAAATATATAGAGCAGCCCTCGTATGTACACTTTTTACATCATTTGTTTACACTTAATAAATTTTTTGGTTCAAACGGCCAAAAAGATTCGGTTAAAATTTGGATCACAAATGGCTTAACATATAGCATAGATTTTTTCAGCATCTTAAACTGAAGGGACAGTAGAATTAGCAAAAATTACAGCCATACATTTACGCTAAAGTCAAACTATGCTTTTATTTAATGCTTTAGAACTTTTTGGAAATTTGAGCATGTAAAAGACAGGATTATTCGATACTATTTTCTCTTTACTTTTTACTAGAATTATATTAAACGAAATTAATGTAAATTAATGATTACAAATACTCGTAGCATATCGGGCTACGAGTATTTTTTTAGTTCACATGATGCAAATTTTTCGATTTTAAACAAAGCCACTTGTAAGAGTTGCTCTTTAAAAATCCGTCATTATTCTTTCATTCTTTAATGAAAAATATATATTTTGATATTAAAGATATTATATATTTAAAGGTGGCCGCACATTCACAGGACACCCTTGCGAGGGGCTTTAAAAAGTTGACAAGAGTTAGATACACTCTTATCAACATTATACATTGAAAAAGATAAAAATATACATCTCAAAAATTTGCTTTTCTAAAATCGCGTCAAGTGAATAAAATTTGAGGATGTATGAGGATATTCCACATTTTAGCTATAAATTTCACAAGCATCTAGGACCTAGAATTAAGAAAGGGTATTTAGCTGCTCTCAAAATGCTACTTTTTAGAACGTAAAACAGTTATTCCTGTTATCCATAAAACTCTCTAAATTTCGCATAAAAAATCGTTTTTTTTTTTTTAATTGGGATTAAGTAACCGACCTGTTAAATTCGTTAACTGAGGGTGTTAAAATAAATGGGTAAAACTGCAATCTCAACCACTGTTTAATGTAAACAAATAATGATCAATATTATGGACGATAGCATTTGCAGTTTGCTTTTTATTATTGTTATTTCTTTCGTTAGTAGCATAAGTGGTCGCTGCCTCTTATGATTATTGCTAGATGTGGAAGGCGGTTATTTGAAACTGTAATTTAAATACAACTTTAGCCACTTGCATGCATTTTTTATTTTAAAAAGTTTGCTGTTCGCTGCTGTTTGTTTTTTTTTCTTTAGTTTTCTTCATTATTTTTGCCAGTGTAGTTTGAGCCGCATTAACTAACTCAAAACAATTTCATTTTCATTTCACTTTATACGGGAAAATTGCAGTTAATTGAAGCAGCTATTTAATAAATTTATGTTTCATTTTTTTTATTATTTTATTTTAAGAAAATAGTCTATAACAGCTAAACTAAACACAAGAAAATCATCTATAAAAACTGAATAGAAATTAACCAAACATTTTATTATGGTCGACAATGAAAGATGATTTACAAGTCTATTAGACCACCTTTTAAAAAGTTTTGACCAATGAAAAATTTATTAATTCAAAATAAAAAATAACAAAAGTAGAAGAAATTAAAATACAGAAATTAAATTTAATAACATAAACGAAACAGTTATAATTACATATTTTTAAATCAATAATAAGCATAATTGAGCATGATAAGTTTGAAAAAAAAAATCAATTTTGTTATTTATTTTTCTAGAAATCCACAGTTATAAACGATTTCCGAATGTCATACAATAGCAAGATGATAAATTGTTAAAAAAAAAAAACACAATGTGTATGGTCTTTTTTCATAAATAGATTTTCATAATAGATTAATGGTTTTATGGTTAGTTAGCTCAACATAATAAGAACTAATGTAAGTAGTTAAGAAAAGTTGGAAATATATTTTTACTAAACATTTGGCAAAACATCTTAAGGTAGTGTGATCACTAATTTTGCTAAAGTTTATTTAAATTTTTTGCTGCCAAAAAGTAATTTTAATTACTCACAAAAGAAAGTTTTACAGAGAAAGCTTTATTTCAAGAAAATGAAAAATATGTATTTCTTTATTTGTCACTCATTTGTGTCAAATAATGCGCCCAATATGACCACAAATGCGACAAAAAATTTCCACACATCAATAAAAATTGTATTT
The DNA here is from genome assembly GCA_916610165.2 of Gymnosoma rotundatum. Classification (NCBI taxonomy): domain Eukaryota; kingdom Metazoa; phylum Arthropoda; class Insecta; order Diptera; family Tachinidae; genus Gymnosoma; species Gymnosoma rotundatum. The sequence goes on along the minus strand of OU744336.1, from coordinate 46,298,154 downwards.
TGATTTAATTTATTATTTTCCTATATTTTATAAACAAATTTATTATAATTATACTTTTAGAATTAAAAAGTTTATTGTTTGTAAGAAAATATTTTTTTAATGATTAAAAATATTTGTAATTAATAAGTGTGGTTTAACCGATTTTAATGTGGAAAATTATAAGAAATTTGTACTTACTTGACAAGTTGTCTAACATATACGTTAAAAGCTTTTGTGTGCCATTAGGTTCATTATAAATGGATAGAAATTCCTTTTGTAGCGGATTACCCATTAAACCCAAAACATGCAAATGAAATAATTTGCCAATTTCATACGGTAGAACACGAAGAAAGTTATTATTTAACAAAAGTTCTCTGAAAAGAAATATTTAAGAAAATATTATATCAAGATTAACAAGAAAGTTAATAAATATATATTTTTTGTGTTTTGAATATGGTTAATACTTTAACAGAACAGTAACAGTAAATTATTTATGCTAAGTGAGAAAAACTTTTTTGACAACAATACACGACTGAATAAAAACCTTATTATATTAAAAAAGGAACAAACAGAGAAACTTAAAATGCATTTTAACAGAGACTGGTTTGTCAATTGTACTAAAAAGAATATACCCAAAAATGTATAATTGATATTGTCACTCGGTGCCTAATTTGCATTGCCTTAAACGGGGAATAACTTTCTGCTGTTTGGATGCATAACCGACGGAGAACAGTGTACACAAACGATTGAAGAAAAAAAAAACAAGAAATATCAAGCGCAATATCTGTAACACTCTTAGATGATCATAAGAGAAAAATTAAAAGAGATTTAAGGGGCACAGTGTAACAAGCAAAGAAATATCAAGCAGAAAATCTAGATATAATTATCAGCGTTGTCAACTTGGCGCGTTTCGCACCATTTTGGGTGCTTTTTCGAATTTTTTGTGCGAAAATTTCACGTGTTGGTGCGTGGTGCGTTTTTTTTTTTTTGGTGCTTTTTTTTGGTGTGGTGGCACCACAAACAAAATGTTTGTACAAAAAATACACCTGTTTTAATACCATTTCGTTTAAGACGTACCAAATCATAAGCACAAAATGAAACGGTATTGTTGTTGTATTAATTTATGTTGTGTTAAAAAAGAAACATTTCACTGTATGGAATATACTATCCCTTTTAGATTTTCATGGTCATCGTTTTTGTAGTAAAGGCTGCTGTCGTATCTGTTAAGCAGCTTAACAAAAGCAGAGTTTTGTCGTGATCAGTTAACCGACATAAAAAAAGGAGGTTATACAATTCGACTGAATGTTGCTTTTTTATGTTTGTGCCTGCAGAACTCAGTCATTTCTGTACCGATTTTGAAAATTGTTGGTAATTGATAGATTATGCTTACAGATTGGTCCCGTTTAATAAACAGTTTATAATCTTAAAAATTAAAGGGTGTCCCCATCATAATTTTTACGTGTATTATGAACTGTAAAGGACGATTCTGTAAAATATAAAATGATTGCGTATTACTAAGGCTCCCAATAACAAAAAGTTATACAAAAATAAATCTAAAAATTAAAGGGTGCCCCCATAATTGATGTAAATTTACTTATATGGGTCTATGTTTTGAACCGTTATAGACAAGCGCTTGTAAATTGGACAGAATGTCGGTTGCTATGGCCGATATAGTAACAAGTATTAATACTAAAAATTATAAACTAAAGGGTGCGCCTATAGTTCACTTAATTTAAAGTATATGGCCATACTTTTTAACAGTCGTAGACAAATGCTTGAAATTTACAACGAACCTGAATTATTGAGTCCGCTATAACAACAAGTATAAAATTTGGATTTGGAAGTTAAAGGGTGTCCCATTAGTTGATGTAATTTCAAATTATTCATAATTTTTTTTTTTTTTTTGCATATATAAGCCTTTAATAAAATGAATTTTGTAGGGCAATTTTACTTATTAAACTGTATGTATGTAATTATACAGAAATATTTTTTATGAATGATCGCTGTTTTTTATTTCAAAAGTTATGTATGCAAAATATGAAAAAGATGTATTATCTAGTACAAATTAACACAAACATATTTGTTTATTTTTTATTTTTGTTAAGTTTTATTTTTTTATTTTGTTTGTTTGTAAAAACCTTGAATTTTAAGACTGCTTTATTGTTATATTTTTAATACAAAAAATTACACTTTTTTTGAAAAACTAAATCATTAAAGATTTTGAATTAAAAATAAAATACTAAAACTTGGTGCGTTTTCTCTTAAATGGTACGTTTTTTTCTCCACTTTGGTGCGATCTTCATCTCTCCGTCCGTGCTAGTGTTGAAATCAAGTTTGCCAAGGCACTAGATCAGCTACAGAAAATTCAAATACCCTAAATGATCAGACTTACATAGCTATTGAAAATCAGCAAAATAGGTCCATGCGGCAAAACACTTAATGTCTGCTTTATTAAAGTTTTGTTCCAGCTTATATACTACTAATGAAAATAACTCTTAGCCTCTTTAACTTATTCTAGCTACCGATACCACTTCATTTGTTTCATTCAGTGTCATGAAATTGAAATACAATAACCAATCACAACTCAATATTATTAAATGCACTCAATTCAATTTTACACTCATTCATGATTGAAATTGAGTTTATTGAACTTAGGGCAAACAATATTGTGCTTGGCCAACACGTGTCGGCTGCATTTATTAATGTTACAATATTTCCAAACTACTTGTTGTTCTATTTACGTGTCATTAATACAGTGTGTGGCCATCAGATGCGATACATGTTTATTATTGTTTGATTGATTGTGATGGTACACTACACTAATAATTTTAATAAAAACAACTTTCATTAATTTCTTTCAAACGACAGATATTTTGCAGTTGTGAAAACAGCATTAAAGAAAAACACCAATTATACACTGCATAAGAATAATATAATGCGATAAAGGCTTGCCGAAAAAAAAGCTTTATTTTTTATTTTATAGGAATTGATAAGAGAAGACTCTATCTAAACTAAATCTCTAGAAGGTGCGAAATTAAACAGAAAAAATACGGACAGAGAAATTTTAAACTGCCTTAAAATATGTTGGATAAGGTTCAAAAAGAATGAACCTTACAATTTTTTTTATTATAATTAGTGCGGAGGAAAATGCTCCTATCAAAACTATTTTTTTTTTTTTGGAAAAAAGGGAAGACCAAAAAACCTCAGCAAAATTAATATGCTCCCACTTTATAAAACTTCATGGAGCACAACAAGAGAGAAATATAACAATATGATAACTTTATTGCATTATATACCGCCTATTCACCATAAATATCATAATGCTCCGATGAAATTTTAATTTCCCTTCTTGAACAACTGTTCAAAATAAAAATGCTATTAGGGCACATTAAATGTAAATAACAGCCAGGATTCGCTATCATACACAATCGTGAAGAATAAGCTCAATTACACCTGTTGAATTGAAGAGTAATGTGCGGTTCCTGTATTACAAACGAGCGACTCGTTTAGAAAATTTGTATGAAGAGCATTCAATTTTTTTAGTGATTCCTACACAAATTTTCTAGACGAGACGCTCGCTTGTAAATAAAATTTTTGAACACTAATTAACAATTTTATTACAACAACGTCGCGTACAAGACGCTTATAAACCCTTTAAGTTATCCGAGACATTGCTACTGATCCAATTTAATATAATAAATTTTTGTAGTAGATTTTTTTATAAGTAACTCGCATTTTTTATTTAATGACATTTTAATAAAAAATTCTATATAAATTTACAAGCAAGCATTATGTGTTATGTGTTATTTATGTAAATATTCTAAGTAAAATAATTTAAAACTAGCATATTGTGTTTCTCAGACAAATTTAGTGAAAAATGGAAAAATTTCGAGGGAACAAATTAATCACGATAGGGGGAATTTTTGTTTACATAAAAAATTGTTCACGTGAATTATTCACGTTTGCAATTTGGAGAAAAGGGAAAACATTTCGAGGGAAAATATATTCATGATTGGGGTGATTATTTTACTGCTAAAGATCGATCTAGGGAGCGTCCCCTGGGTACTCACTAATAAAATATAAACAAATAAAAATTCAATACCAAAAAAAGCTATATTTGCCATTAAAAATTTATCGATTATTCGAATTAAATAATTAGTTTGCTCTATCATAAATCGCTAATAAGTAAAGAAATGTAAAGCAAGATCGAAAACTGTTGGCGCTTGACGAAACTATCTCTAGTGTATTATTGAACAGTTTAATATTATTACACCAACAACTAATCCGCCATCTCTATTGTCACCAGAATTTCTGCCTCTCAAATACGCTGAGCTAATCTGAAATTGTTTTGATATGGAAAGGTATAGTTCCCTGGAGTAAACTGCATAAAGCATTGCCAAATCGATTACCTTCATTCAAAATTAATTAAGAATTATAACAAAAAAGGTTATAATGTTTTTTAAGTAGCTGTTTTTATAGATTAAGATTTTGAAATTGTTTAAAAAAGAAAGTGGAGAGAGTCGATTTGTCAAACGAAGCAGTGTGGGTCAAAAAGTAAAGCGGAAAAACCATTTAACAAGATGAAAATATCTTAAATAGATTAATTTGCAAATCAAAATAATTTACTGAACTCTAACTTTATTCGCGTACATAGCGAGGGACTAAGCCACCCCCAAATTATACATTTTTCAACACATGACATAATTTTCATCTTCATTAAGGGACAAAAACCTCCTCCAATATTATCTTGTTTCTCTAATGTCTAACTTACCTCAATTGTATTAGTTCCCCTAATTCAGCAGGTAAACTACGTAATTTATTACTGGATACATCTAATGTACGAAGATTCACCAATAGTCCAATATCAGCTGGTAAACGTAACAAATGATTATCATTTAAATATAAAGCTGTTAAATGATCGAATTCCCACAATGCAGGGCTAATATTACGAACGCAACCTAAATTAATAAAATCAAACAAATAGATTTTAAACGAATTAAAATTTATTAAAAAGAATTTTACCTGTTATCTCAATACCAGACCAGTTTGATTTTTTGCCAGCTGCAACATCTTCGGGTGACATAAATATCTGTTGTCTACGACTGCCACTATCATATTTGTCCTTATTACGAGACATTTTATACAGGTTGCCTGAAGTTCAAATAAACATTAAATAGTTTAATAAGACTGTTAAATATTGCATTTAAATTTTTTGAGAAAAATAAGAATAAATTTTTACTTCAGTTTTGGAAAAATTATAATGTAATAGGTATAAAGTAATAAACGATAGTTAACATAAATATAAAATTGAACGTTTGCCTTAAAATTAAGAAGAAAAAAATCAACTAATAATTGTAAAATCAAATAATAATTGTAAGTATGAAAAAAATTATAACCTTTCATAATAACTGCCTGGTGATAAGCGCCTCTGCAAAAAATATTAATAAAGTGTTTTGTTTGATGATTATTAATTAATAAATAAAATTCTTGCTTAGTAGTTTTGTAAGATTTTAATACTTTTTTTAAATAAATCTAAAACTTAATTTTTTTCAAAATTGGCCTAAGCAGTTGTTTTTCTAATAAATAAATTAATGCTTCTTTCGTTTACATTGTAAGCAGTTATATATTTATTCTTTTATCTTGAGAAAGTGTAATTAAAGATCAGATGTATAAATATCAGCGAACCAAAACATATCTGGACAACTATGTATACATTAACCATTATAAAGTAAAATATAACAAGAGTGCTATATTCGGCTATGCCGAATCTTATATACCCTTCACCATCTATGTAAATCTAGTTTAGTAAAGTAACTCCAATCAAAAAAGAAAATATTGGGGTGACAGAGAATTAAAATAAAAAAAAAAAAATTTGGCACTGCATATATGTATGTATATTATTTTACATAAAAATGCCATTGGCTCATAATGGGTTAAGCATTTTTAAATAAATTTTGGTATTTCCTTAGAGATCTCTTAAAAACTTAAAAATGATACCCGTATTGATATTTTAACATTTTTAAAAATTTCAGAGCCCCGTTATTCGGAAAATATGGGTGAACGTCACTTTTTTCACTGGATGTTTTTTTTTTTCTTATTTTTTTATTTTCGATCGCCCCATATATTTATTTTTTTTTTTTTTTTTATTAAAGTTACTTTTTTGTTCCAAATGACATGAAAAAATTTGAGGTAGGCGTGGTGTTTTGGTGCTGATTTCCAATAGCACCTCTTTCGACACTATATTTGATCGATTGACAGTTTTTTTTTTAACACTAACACGGACGGACAGACGGAGACGGACATTGCTCAATCGACTTCGCTATGCATAAGAAGTCAGAATATATCGCTCCTTTATTGCAACATAGTCATATCTCAAAAAAACTTGAACTTGGCAAAATACGATTTAAGTTTTCAAGACATATGTCCTATGATGTAATTGCTGCAATTGCAATTGCTATAACTTCGGTTCAGCTTGGGGTATAAAACTGATTTTTTTTCGACATGTACAGAAGGTCTAAAAGAGCAGTTTTCCTTCAATAACTACAAATTTTTAATTTTATGAAATATGAATATGTTGCAATAAAGGAGCTATATATACTTAATGGGGTCGGAAATGGATATTGTAGAAATTACACACGGAATGACAAACTTATATATACCCTTTTTCCACTTTTTGTGGTGAATGTTAAATACATTCCACATAGTGCTGACTGTACTGTTAAAGTTACATGTACATTAAAAAAACCCGTTTAGATATAAATTATAACAATTTGAAAAAATTTATTTAAGAACTTGAAAATTTTGCTTTTAGGGAAAAATAATATGAAAAAAAACGAGAATATTTTAAAGTGGACCAAGTGGGTACTTAGAGAAGAAGTGAATCGGGTCATCGGCAAAGTGGGAGTAGTCTAGGAATAGTGGATTCCAGCAGAGTACAATCATATTTTGTCATTATAGTTGTAATATTAATATATAACTCTAGAAGCTATAATATTCATGCTATACTTATACTATAGGATGTCAGAGTGGATACTATATTAAACAAAGCGACTTGTGTTTTTAAAATACTTTTTTTATTCCATCAATCTTTTTTGTTAAAAATGGATTCAGATGAAGAATTTTTTATTTCAAAATATAATTTGTTTTCTAGTAAAAAGAGAGGAATCCACGATATATATAAAAGTTGCAAGAAACAATCGAATTTCATAATTTGTACCAAGAAAGTGTGAACACTTCTGTTATAATTTTTTCAATATCAATATCCATTATTTTATAAATATCTTTAAAATCAATAGAAAATTTAAACACGCACAAATAAAATAAACAAATGAAAAATGTTAAACTACAATGTAAACAAACAACAAAAAGAATAACGAAGCGATGCCATGCTATAATAATTTCATAACCTGCTTTGTCGCTTTGGCTCTCTTGTAGCTTCGCTTTGACTCTAACTCTTTTAAAGCAATGACATTGGATTGCAAATACAAAATATTGGTAATTGTTGTACAGGGAAATGCGACTTATTACACGATGGGCGTTACACTCGTGTTATAGTTTAAAATTTCTGGTCGTAGCCCTCCACGATGGCTTTTAAAAGTTTTAATATTTTATATGTGTCATCATGTAAAATGTCTGTGTTACGGGTTTTCTGTCAAACGCAGTATAAATTTCATTTGCCGTAAGTAAACAAATACATATGTATGAATGGTTTCCGATGGCAGCCCTTATGTAAAAAACTTAAAGAAATAATAGTTGAAAAAAAAACTGACTTCAAAACAAATTTTATCTGTCTGCCTATAACGGTTTAAGAGTATGGCCGTATAAATAAGATTACATTAACTATTGGGATACCTTTATATCTCTAAACTTTATACTTGTTCAACTGTTCGAATTACAGCAACTTCAGGGTTACCCTTTAATTTCCAAATTTCAAATTATATACTTGCTGCTGTAGTAGATTTAGCAATCAGGTTCTGTGTAAATTTCAACTGTCTGTCTATAACGGCTGAAAAGTTTGCCTATATATATCAGATTATATCAACTATTGTAAAACCCTTTAATTTATATACTTTTATTATACCGCATAAGGTAGTGGACATTCTGTCTAAAATTCAGGTGTTTGTATATAACGATACAAAAAATACGGCCATATAGAACAAATTACATTAATTTTGGGAACACCCTTTAATTTCTAAATTTAAATTATAAACTTCTTGTTATAGTTGACTTAGCAATACATTTATTTTAAGTTTCAGCGCTCTGTCTATAACTGTTTAAAAGTTCGGGCACATACAACAAATTACATCAACTATTGGGACACCCGTTAATTTCCAAATCCATAGTTGTTGTTATAGCGAAGTTAGTAATATAGGTTCTTTGTAAATTTCAATCGTCTGTCTACAACTATTTAAAGAATGCCCATATACATCAAATTAAATAAACTATTGGCGCACCCTTTAATTTATTATTTTTAATATAAATACTTATTACTATAACGGCCATAGCAAACGACGTTCTCTCCAAATTACAAGCATTCGTCTGTAACGTTTCAAATGATAGGCCCATATAAGTAAATCTACATGAATTATGGGACACCCTTTAATTTCTAAATTCAAATAATAAAGTCGTTGATACAGCAGGCTTAAAAACACAGGTCCCTTATAAGTTTTAGCGCTCTGTCTATAACGGTTCAAAAGTTTGGCCACATACTTAAAATTACATCAACTATTGGGACACCCATTAACCTTCAAATCCAATATTTTATACTTGCTGTTATAGCGGACTTAGCAATACAGGTTCGTTGAAAATTTCAAGCGTCTATCTACAACTTTTTAGCCATATACATCAAATTAAATAAACTATTGGCGCAATAGACATTCTCTCCAATTTGCAAGCATTTGTCCATAACGGTTGAAAAGATAGGCCCATATAAAGTAAATTTACATCAATTATGGGGGCACCCTTTTTTTGGTATTGGGAGCTATAGTAATACGCAGTCATTTTAAATTTTACAGAAGTGCCCTTTACAGTTCATAATACACGTAAAAATATGTATGTTGTATGGGGACACCCTTTAATTAAGATTATGAACTGTTTTTAAAACGGGACCAATCTGTAAGCTTAATCTATCCTATTACCAAAAATTTTCAAAATCGGTTCAGAAATGACTGAATTCTGCAGGTACAAACATAAAAAAGCAACATTCAGTCGAATTGATAACTTTCTTCTTTTTTTGAAGTCGGTTAGTTACCCAATGGTAACTGTGTTTTTTATTGTCTTTTTGCTTAATTTAATGAAGGGCTCATTTAATCATTTTCGCATTTGATATGAGACTCTTAGGTATATATGAGACTCTTAGGTATAGAAAATACAAAATGTGGTTAGAATCCACTGATGAGCTATATGGGCACTAGCGAAATGACCATATATAGTAATTTAACATTCCAAATAAAAAATTTTCATATTGGAAAATTTTATTTTTTATGTTCAAAATGTTTAATTTACATGGAACTGGAAAGCTTTACAACTTGCAAATTAAAAGACACACCTCTTGTGTCTCAATTGGCACAGCAGTTGTGCTGACAGCTAGCTCGTCAGCACCACCAGGGCATCGTAAGATAATTCTTATAATCCAACTATTGCAGCATAGTTATTTCTCTCCGTTAATGAATATAACAGAGACGTACTTTAAATTAAACACTTCCTTTCCATTGCCTTTCAATTACTGAATGAGACATTTCTGGTTATATTGCCAGGAAATCTTCAAGGGCGCCTTTATTCTCTATGATTTATTTATTATTATAGTTTCTTTATTAGTATTAAAAATACTTTTCAGGTCTATTACATTAAAATTAGTCTGTAAATTTTTTGGAATTACATATTATGGGTTACATAGCATTAATGTTCAAAATTATAAATTAAAGGGTGCCCCAGAATATTCATATAATTTAATGTATTTGACCATACTTTTGAAGAGTTGTAGATAGACGCTTGAAATTTGCAAAGAACCTGTATTGCTTACTCCTAATAGTTGATATTATTTGATGCATGTGAGCAACCGTTATAGATAGAAAGCTGAATCTTACTAGGGACCTGTATTGCTATGTCCGCTAAAACAACAAGTTTATAATTTGAATTCAGAAATTGACCTATATGGCCGTAACTTTTGAAATGTTATATACACACATGAAAATTAGACAGAATGTCGAGTACTTTGTTTGGTAGGTAGAAGTATAACTATTTTAAATTAAAAGGTGCCCCTATAGTTTCTGTAATTTAATGTTTATTACCAAACTGTTGCACAGTTGTAGACAGACAAATAAAATTAACAAGGAGCTGTAGTTCTGAGTCTACTATAAGAAGTATAAAGTTTGGAGATGGAATATAAGTCCCAATAGTTAATGTAATTTGATGTATAGACCGACAGACGAAATCTGTTTTGTATTCGGTTTTTTTTTTCAAGAATTATATTATTATCCTTTAAGAAGTTCAAAATAAATAAACATCCTCTCGATCTTTTTGAAATTTGCTGATCTTAACCGAGCTAACTTTTTCTACTGTTATAAGGGAGGAAACGATACGTAATCAGGATTTTTAAACTTAAAAAATATACAAACCTATTTAGGTTTTTGTATTTTCGATCAATTTAATAAAAATTACCTGCACGATTACAAAAAAAATAAAATTCACAAAGGATCATTTTCAAACAAATTTTTAATTAATAAAACATTTGGTACTTTAAAAAATATTACTAAATTCGTCAAATTTCAAAAAGTAAAAAATTAAATAATATTGAACCATAATAACAATAAGGAATAAAAACGATGAATCGTTAGTTGGAAGTCCTATTTGCGAGTTTAGTAGATCATCAAGAAGAGTACGAAATGAAAGCCAAGTATAAGAATAGAAAAAGTTTAAGCAGCAATGTACAGTAGCTCCAAGCGAAACTCGTACACCTATGAAAACAAATTTCTTTATGTTATATGTCTAAAACTAAATAGGCTAATAAAATAAATTTACTTAATTTTAGTACAAAACTATGTACTTAATTAAATATCAGAAACGAAATTTTGAATATAAATTTATTTATTAAAATACAGATAAATATTTTAAAAAGTGCCAACTTTTGACGCCAAAGCCAAACTCGTACAGTCTTATTTAATTTGGCAATATTCTTTTAAATTGCATCTAACTTCGGGATATTTCGTAAAAATAATTAAAAAAATTAGGGAGTTTTCCCATTATTACCTTTTTTATTGTCATTTATTTGATTTTTTGTTTGAAAGAGTTACAAAAGAGAACAAAATGGGTAGACAGAGAGGACAAACTTCTGTCGAAGTAAGAAAATTAATAATTCAACATCATAATAATAATAAATCGCTGCGATAAATATCTGAGATAGTTGATAGAAGCCTATCAACAGTGCAATATATTATAAAAAGGTGTAAAATTGGAGAGAGGATTGCGAACAAGAAGAAAAGTGCAAATAACAAAATTTTCTCTGCTAAAGACGAGAAATATATTTTACGTCAAATAAAAAAGAACCCATTTTTAAGTGCTCCGAAACTCGTAGAAGTAGTGTAGAAAGACTTAGAAAAAAATGTTGCACACAGACCATAAGAAACATATTAAAAAGGGCTAATTTCAATAGTAGAAGGACAAGAGTTAAACTTCTGATTAATAAGAGAAATCAAAGAGAAGGAACATGAAACAAAGGATTTTTCATTTTGGAAGCAAGTATTATTTACAGATGAAAGTAAATTCAACTTGTTTGGTTCAGATGGAAGACCTTATGTATGGAGAAAATCCAATGAGGAGTTGCTTGTTTAAAACATGAAACCAATAGTTAAGCACGGTGGTGGGTCAGTAATGGTTTGGGGATAATTTTCTGCATCTGGGCCCGGTATTTTACAATTTATCGATGGTACCATGGATCAGCATATGTATCTGAACATTTTAAAAGAAAGTTTGCCAGTTTGTAAGCAGAAACTTTGTCTTGCTGAAAACGTTTATTTTTACCAAGACAACGACCCTAAGCATAAGGCTTATAATGTGCGATCATGGCTACTTTATAATTGTCCACATGTTATGGATACACTAGCCCAGAGTCCAGACATAAACCAAGTCGAAAATTTGTGGAGCTATCTCGATCGTAAAATTCGTAGTCATACAATAAGTTCTAAGGATGGCTTGAAAAGAGTTCTTCAGGACGAATGGGCCAAAATTGAACCGAGTTTTTCGAAAACCTTGTTTGCAGTATGCCAAATAGATTAAAAATGGTGATAAAAAATAAAGGCATGCACACCAAATAATAATATTTAAAGCAACAAAGTAACATTTGATGAAGTGTGGTGTACGAATGTGGCTTTGTCACAGAAATTACTATTATTTTATGTTTTTATTAAAAAAATTTTTTTATTGAATAATAATTTAAAGTTTTTATGTTTTGTTAAATTTGTTATAAAATGAACTAATAAAATAAATACAGTTTTATTTGTTAAGAGCTTCTTACTTAATGTTGAAAGATAGTTTAAAAATTAGTCTAAAGTATACGAGTTTCGCTTGGAGCTACGGATTAAATAATGTTGAACCATAATAACAACGAGGAATAAAAACGATGAATCGTTAGTTGGAAGTCCTATTTGCGAGTTTAGTAGAAGATCAAGAAGAGTACGAAATGAAATCCAAGTATAAGAATAGAAAAGGTTTAAGCAGCAATGTAAGTCCTTTAAGGATAAATATTAAAAGATACTTCTTTAAATTTTAAAATTAGCGTTCGTTATCAAAATCATAATAAAAAAGAAACAAAATTTAATAAACAAAATGATATTAAACTCAAGTTTAATTACTTTATTACTAAAGTATCCAAACCTGTCTGCATCAATATGATTTTTGACCCGCACAGAGTAAACAATTTTAACACATACAAAGCTACACACACTTATTTTATTTTGAACAACAAAGGAATATTGTGTTTAAATAGACATAATTATAACTATATATATATATATATATATATATATATATATTTCTTTATTCACAGCATTTAGTAAAGTTTTCGCGTCAATTTGTTGGCGTAAAATAAGAAACAAAAATGGAGCACCCGCAATTAAAGAGAAAAAAGTTACCATAAATGCCTTTGATCTTAAATTTTTATGTTTAAACTTTATTGCAAATTTGAATACTCTGCCATGTACTATTTACTGTGTGAAATTAGTTTAGTTTTAATTCATAACTATTTATTTAAAAACATAAATTTTCTTTTTTAACTTAACCAAACTTTTCTGTTTTATTTTTCTCTCCCTCTCTTTGTATTGTGTTGCTATTATTTTTGCTCCAAAACAAAACACTACACAGTGTCGCATTTTTAGGTATAGTAAAAGCACATAATTACAAGCAGAAAAAGATTACAGCACAAACTCTTATAAGACAAAGCAAACAAAAAAAAAATGACGACAGACAAAAACACACAAATATTGTTTTATATTCTCATAATTTATAACATTGACATGCATTTCATATACATATTTTCTGGTTTAAATATATTCAAATGCAAAAAACAAAATTAATTCACCTCCGCTACAACAATTTAAATGTTTTTGTTTAGTTTTATAAATTCTGGCTTTTTTTATTCTTCTTTCTTCTAGTTTCTTTTACCAGAAACAAAATTTTGGTTTTAGGATTTTCCGACGTAAAATATGTTTTTTTGAAATTATTATAATATATAAATAAAAAATGATTAATATGGTTTCTTGTTTTGCACTTTTTTTACTTATTTTTAAGAGCTTTTCTTGGTTTTTATTAAAAAATGTATATTTTTCTTTTATGATCGCCGTCACTTTTATCCACTTGGTCGTCATTAGTTTTGCGAGAAACGTTGAGAAAAGTAGAAAAAATATAGAAAACAAACATGCCAGACAATTCAAATAAATTTGTAATATTGATAGTTGAAAATTTTGGCACTTTTTGAGATATTAAAAAATTAGTAGTAGTAAATAGTTATTTTTTTTAGCAAAACAATTGGGATTTAATATAAAAAACTGCATGAAATAAATGTCTTATGAAATTATATATAAATGTTTTTTTGACCTTTTTAAATAGTTTTTCTTTTCTAATTTATTAAGCACTAGGTCAGTTTTATAAATAATAAAAAATTTTTATTTATATTTTCGCCACACCTTTGGGTGGCATCATAATAATAAAAAAATTTTATTTATATTTATATTTTTTGTTTGAAAAAATAATTTCATTTTAAATTTGTTATTTAAAAAAAAGAAAATCTAATTTTTTGTTTCCTGTTTCCTGATGATGCCACCCAAAGGTGTGGCGAAATATTGAAAATATAAATAAAAATTTTTTATTATTTATAAAACTGACCTAGTGCTTAATAAATTAGAAAAGAAAAACTATCTTATGAAATCTTAATATTAGAAGCAGTTTTCAATATTATTTAAAAGTGTTATGTCCATAAATATTGCCTATTTTATGTTTATCTCATATAAGGTAATAATGACAATATATTTTAATTTACTTTAATTGTGCTCGATTCCTTCAAATAAACTAAAAAATCATATCCATATGGTCATTCCTTGACTGCTCATATATAGCTCATCAGTGGACTCTACCCAAATTTTGTAAAGAAAACCTCAGAGTCTTATACCAAAAGCCAAAATGATTAAATGAGAACTCCATGAACAACCGGCCACTGATTAGTTTTTCTTTTGCACGAATATGTGCGAAGCATTATATCCGGAGTTATTTTTTATGGTGAAGAATGCTAAGCAAATAAACCATTCTGCCTTTTTAGGCACATACAAAACTACAGTTGCTTTTCCATGAAAAAAAATCTTTACTTGAAGCTTACGCAATTCTTGTGTTGTTGCCAGTGTTTAAATTTCTTGCTTAAAAATAGCAACAGCACTAAAACCTTTGCCTTGCTTACATGTTTTTCAGCAAATAAAAAAAACTAAATATCTCAGCATTTACAAAACATTTCCTTATAAGCGAAGCAACCGCAAAAAGCAAATGCAAAAAAAGAGAAAGAAACGCATTTGCTTCAGCTGACTATGTGTTTCTTTTGAAGCAAAGCCATCAGCAAAGCATTTATTTTGAAAACGTTTGCTGTTGCTTAAATAATAAGTTGATGTTTGTTTCTTCTTTTGCTGTTGCTTTTTAAGAAAAAAAAAACCATTTCATTGTGTAATAAAAACAACGTCTGTATTTGTACAGTATGTATTTATTGTACATATTTTCTTACGTATTGTAATTAATAAATACATAAATACGTTTCCAATGTTAAAAGCGAGTTACAGCAAGAAACAGCAATCGTAGTCAGTCACAACTTCATAGTAAAGCAAAAATAAAAATAAAGAAAAACTGATTGCTTAAGCAACAGCAAACGTTGTCAACGTTTGCTACAGAAAGAAACACATAATCAGCTGAAGCAAATGCGTCTTTTTTTTTTTTGTTTTTGCTTTTTGCTGCACATTTTCCAAAGCTACAGTTAAGCAACTACATGTGCATTGAAAATAGCCAAGCATTTTTAATTACCGGTTGTTGCATAAACCGGCACTGTGCCAACAATAGTAATATTTTGATTTGGCAGTTCTAATGCAAGATTATGACTCGTAAAAAAACTATCAGTAGTCACATTTCGTCCACAGTATGAAGACACTAAGTCTAGAACAACCCGTTCGCTTGGTCCTTTCAGCATTGTCTTCCACTTCGCCCAAGATTATTTGGAACTGAAAGCAAAACGCGGTATCAGAATACGCTGCTATGCACACTTTCATGCCATATTTCCTAGGGGTACTTGGAATGTATACTTTAGACATCTACCTCGAATTAAAATTGTGTATATTTTAATATACAATTGGGACTCGATTGTTTTTTAATAATTTTATTATTTAACAAGTGAACATTGATGTAAGACAAGAAAATTTCCCGGTTTATGTTTACTATGTTTATTGTATGTATGAAGACACTAAGTCTAAAACAACCCGTTCGCCTTAGCCCTTTCAGCATTGTCTCCCACTTCGCCCAAGTATATTTGGAACTGTAAGCAAAACGCGGTGTCAGAATGCGCTGCTATCCACACTTTCATGCCATATTTCCCAGGTTTACTTTAAAGGGACATCTACCTCGGAACGGAGTAAGCTGATCGTCATTCGTTATATTAGCACCTGAAACGTAGAGTTGTAAGTTTTGAGTCCATTGCTCATAAAATATGCGAATAGGAGCAAGTTTATCTCCTCTGGAAATGGATTGTTCTGAAGATAAACAAAGTACAAAATTAGCATCACCATCATCACTTGCATCGTCTTCAAGGTCACTGAAGAATGCACCAGTGTCATGCTCAATCATTTATCCACGCTGACATTATGGCCAAGTAAATGGAAAAAAGAAATTTTTCGTTTACACACTAGTATGAATTTAAAAAAAAAATCAAGTTTATATATACTTAGGGCATGTCTAAATTCCATGTTTTATCAAAATCTATCGTCTATAAACTTAGTAAAATTATAGCGATGACTACACAACCATTCGTTTTTTTGGCGTTTTGTCGGTCATTCTTATTTGGTTTTTCTTGTTGTCATGTAAAACACCAAAGGGGTGAAACACAAATGCAAAAAACATTTATAAATGAACATGATAGAGGGTTATAAAATGACCCTTTGTTTTTTTGGTTGATAAAATTATAGGCACATCTTTGTTAATCGAAATAAAAATTGGTGGTAATTTCAAATTAATATTTCGTTGTAGTCCGTTTAATTGTATGTTATTCTTCTGTTAACGCCGTTTTACGTCCACATTTACTTGAAATAGTGCGTTTTTAAATAATTTGATCCAACTCGTCCCACAAATGCTCAATGGGATTTAGGTCTGGAGACTGCGGATAATGTGGCAATACATGTGCGGTGTTATTCGCAAGCCAAATTTTGACGTCGTGAGCAGTCTTTGGAGTCATTGTCATGTTGGAATGTAAATGACTCTAATAAACCCAATCTATTTACGCTTTTCTTAACATTTTCCTTTAAAATATTTAGGTTAACCATCTTGTCCATGATTTCATCAATGAAAACAAGTTCTCCCACACCCACAGTAGACATGCAACCCTTAGACTATAACTCCTCCGCCAACATACTTTACTGTTGGTGCAAGATTTTTTCAGCATATGCAGTGTTGAGATTTCGCCATACTTTAGAATGTCTATAAGGCTTAAAAATATTTAATTTGCTCTCGTCTGAGAAGAGAACTTGTTCCCAGAAACAAAGTTGCTGATTTGAAAACTGTTTTGTATTCCATACGTTTCTTTTTATTGACTGCAGATATTATATTTTAGCTACACGTGATTTATAAACGGCTTCGTGCAGTAGTTATGAACAGTTTGAGAGTGCACGTCCTTATCTAAATTTTCCTTAACTTCCGCTGGCAACTGTGAAGATGTTGTTTTCGGATCAATTTTAACTTTTCGTATTATTTGGGCACGTTTTCTCTCAGTTAATTTTTTTGGACTCCCACAGCGCTAAGAATTTCAAAGTTAGAAGGTGGAGAATTAAGGCTGGTTCACCGGCAAAAATTTTGTTCCGAAACATTTTTTTTTATATGTTGTCTCTCTCTCTCAAAAAATAAAATGTCAAACTACATATAAAAAAAAAATGTTTCGGAACAAAATTTTTGCCGGTGAACCAGCCTTACTTTTCGCTGTGATTCAGTAGTTTCACTTAATTTAAAATAATAACGGAACATTCCAGTCTATCAAAAAAAAGTATTGCCAGATTAGCGAATTTAAAATAGTAATTTATTTCCGTTAACAATGAATGTGCCTACGCTTTTGTCCAACGGAAATTCAAGAATTTTACATATTTTTTTTGTATTATTATATAAAGAAATGAAAGCTGTTCGACTTTTTGGTTATTTTCTGTATGAAGCTCTTTTATAAACAACAGAGAACAGAGAACATAGCAATGGCCTTCGACAGAATTGTATACTTCGCTATAATAGAAGAATCGCACAAATGAGCAGTTTCCAATAGTTAATAATATCGTTTCTTTCCGATAGAAATATAACAGTTAAAACCGACGGATTCGTTAGCAATTCAAATAACTTAGATAACGGGCTCGCCTCTATTGGTAGTGTTGTACACGGCAAATATAAATTCACTCCTAGATAGCCTTAAACGCGCACAAGTTATTGACCATATATCTATAACCCGAAAACAAATTTAGCGTTGCCTCTAGATCTCATGAAGACACAAGTACAAAGCTAAACAATTGTACCTCTATAATAAACAAATGGACTAGTGATGCAGGAACAACAATTCTGATCAATAAGTGCGAAGCACTTCATTTCTGGAGGGAATATAAATGAAACTTGTCTCGTATCTAAGTAAATCTATGGAATGACCACATAACACAGGTAGTTGACAAGTTAAAAAAAAATGAAAATTATGTGCACAAGGCGAAGAGACACTCACATGGAAACCAGCATCTGAATTTGCAGAGCACTAATAAAAGTAGCAATACAATTGCATCTCAGTTTATGAATGGACAACATTAACTAATATCGAGAAAATAAATGCAAGCATCCACAGGAAGATCTAGTAATTAAATAGAAAATAAATCGGTTCGAAATGCTTAAAAAAAGACAGTAAATTAATACTTTAGACAAAGGCCTAGTCAAACTCAATACCATCTAATGAGCAACCAACTTCTTTCTACCTGCATTATAACTAACAACAACCTGGTAGTCAACACACCTCTCAACTTGATTAAAAAAGATAACAAATGAAAAATATTCTGCAATGAAGAGCCCACACTATTCATTTAATGTATTTTAAAAATTTACTTTTATATCGCACTTTAAATAAAATAAAAAAAAAACGATGTGAAAACCTCTTCAGACAAAAGAACATTATTCAAGTGATCAGATATTTTCTACTATCTTAAGTGTCTGGAAGTTCGGACGCTGCAGAAATTATTTTGAACAATTAAACTCAACTACTACGGAATTTGAATCTTCTTCATTGATAGCACAAAAATTCTGAAAAAGTGTTAATGACATGATAATGTTAATCTGTTGAATATGTTTCTAAGGATGTATTGCTAAAACAATGTGATGGAATATACAGAGTACTTTCGATAGTTTTAAAAATTATGTTATAATAAGAGAGAGTTAAGGTGCGGTCAGATTAGTCAAATATTTGACCAAAAAGACGTAACCACTAAATTATGGAAAAATAATTTTCGTCCCTCTCAAATACTTATTAAAACAATATGAGATCCAACAGATTATAAAAGGTAAGATAGGTAATCTGACCGCACCTTTAGAATATGATATGATAAATACCGTAGGTTGCAAAAAAGTTAGTAAACAGTTTTATATTAAAAAAAACGAACGACTACGAATTTAATAAAGAAATTCTAACAATGCTTAGAGGACTTTAATTTACTACACACATCTTCTTCCGTTTCCTATTAATCTTGCAAAATACTACAGTTTTTGTGTATCCATTTAAAGTAACATTTTAAATGCTATATTACGCAAGCATGTGAAAGAAGCTTAAATCATTGTCTAAGTACCGTTATATTTTTTATATGTACGGATGTGCATAAACCTAAGAGGAAATAATATAAATAACGTTTGTTTAGAAGTTGATTTAACAAATTGAAATAATAAAAATTAGTAGACTTCGGTTATTTACATTAATTTACTTTAATCATGAAATATTTATTACTAAAAACTACAAAATGAAATGTATTACTACGGGGAAAGCATATCCATATGGCCATGTCGATACTGCTAATATAGCCCATTAGTGGATTCTACCCAATTTTTGTATAGAAAGCCAAAATTATAAGTAAAAGTAGATTGTGATCTTTTACGACAATCTGGTGTCCTAACACCGGCCAACCATTGCATCTGTTTTTTCTGGCAATATTTTGAAAACTGATGAGTCTTTCTTTTTACAACAAAAAGTCCACTAACTCCGGTTGCTTCAAAAAAATGATGAGGGAGATTATAGCTAATTTTTTTTCCTAATTTGCACTTTTCACGGGGATAACATAGATTTCGATGTATTTTTTGATTAACGGTTGCCGGACTATGTTGGCGTTTTTGCAGCTGAAATATCTGCAATTAAAAATGCAGTGAGGTATGCATTGCAGCAAAGAGAAAAGAATATGCATTGATAATCTAAAAGCTATAAAGGCCGTTAAAGTCAACTATGTGTCAATTCGACTTGGGTGACAGAGAATAAAAAATAAGAAAAAAAAAAAAATTAAGTTTTACGAATAAAAAATTTTACACAAAAATGTTAACTGCTCTAAATAATTCCGGTTCGACTTCGAGTAGTGCAAAGGAGAACTTAATCAATGAAGAATTAGTGGTGACAAATTTTTTAAAAATGTTGAAACGGTAAGTTAAATAATTATTAAAGTTGTGCAAAATAGCTGTTCTGAAATATCGATCATTTCATAAGAAAATTATTTCTGCTCATTAAAACTCCTCTGAAAAATACCCTAAATCAAATTTTTATCCCTTAATTATCCCTAAGAAGTTTCCTTCCCTTAATTCTCCCTGAATCATGGGAATATTCGCGCATTTTGACAACACTGTAAGAAATGTAAAAGATTGATGCAATTTATGGTTTCGTGAAATGTAGATGAACAAAACTTTACATCAAAGGAAAATGTGTGGCTTAATTGCTATTTGGTTTGGGAAAAATAGGTGAAAGGATCTTTGCGTGTAAGCTTCAACTTCATTAGGCACTTAAACAAACAGCATCTACAAAAGTTCGAAGCTTTTAAATCAAAGAAAGAAGAAATAAGACAGCAAAGGGGACAACAAAGTTCTTTTAGCATGAATATTTTAAATTTTATTTGCGACACGGCATCTCCGTTGTTCATTGTTAATGAACCGAGCTTCAAAGCATTATTTAACAACAAAAGTATTCCAAGCAGGCGTTCTATTACGACATCGCTTTTTGAATTTGTGTGTGACAATTATGTATTTCAATAATAATCGATTACAACAGTGCAATCTATCGAAATTTTCATAGCACTGGATTTTAGTAAAATTTTACTGCTTACTGAAAAAATTTGTAGTTGCTATTAAAATTTCTACTGGCAACTGCAACTTTTTCCATTAACGAGTAAACTTTTACAGGTTACTGAAAAATCCAAAATTTTACTGCATTATTTAAATATGCCCATATATGGTTGTTAGTCTAATAGAATGTTACTAGACCAGGAACTGCAATAGTAATTAATGTTTGAAATTTTGATCAAAATTGCGAAAAAAAATTTTGATCTAAACGACCCTTGAACAAAAAAGATATTTTGAACTAAAAGTTAATTAAGTAAAAGGTGATCCTATAAAAGACCTATCTTTAACGTTTGTTGTCCTATCTTTAGAAACTTAACAGGTTTAGACACTTTAAAAAGCATATAAAAGGATCAAGTAAAAGTTATAGCGTGGCCCATTTATGTGTGTACGATACAGAACTTTACGTAAAAAAATGAGAAGTTCGCTCTACTTCGCTTCTTCAAACAGAAAAAAAAAATGTTAAAACAAACCCATTACCATTTTTAAATATATTTTTATATACATATTTGTTACTGTACTTTCCATGAATTATATTGAATAATTTTCTTTTATTTACGAGTGCATTTAATATATAGAAATATTTTATATATGTTATTCTTTTTTTTTTTTAATAATATTGATTCATTCTAAAAAAAATGATATATTTCTTAACAGAATTTAAAATTCTTAAATAAAAGTAAAAGTTTGTATATAAAATTATGTCAAATCTTATTTTATATTTGTATAAAACATAAAAAACACAAAAGCAGTTATTTCAAAATATATCATTTATGTTATATAAATTATTTATGTAATTAAAAAAAAAAATATTTAAAGAAACAGAAAAAAAAAACAGCAAATTATATCTCAGTTTTAATACACATATAAACGTTTTTATGTATATATAAAGTATATACACTAAGCAACATATAAATTATTTACATAAAGTTCGAGTGACATTAGTTTTGTTTAAATTAATTAAAGTTACATATATATATTTTTTTTATTTAAACACTATTTAAGGAAAAAGTCCTGGGTATCACATTTCACCAAGATTACATACACTGACATTAAAAAGTACCAAACAATATTTATATTTTACAGTTGGCCCGTTTTGAATTATTTGTTTGTGCTATTAAATATTTCTGATATTTTCTTATTAGAATATATTTTTTAATTTTATATAAAATAGTAATCATCATTTCTTAATATATTTAACTTTTATTAAAGTACTTTTACTACTAATTCGTTAATTAATTTTAATTTAACTTTTAACGTACAACTTTGTTCTTAATTAAATCTGCTTTTGTTTTTAAATTTATTTATTTATATTTTTATAATTTTCTTTAAGAGGGTTTTAAAAATTACAAAATTTTAGAGATTACTATTGAAAAATTGTTAGTTCTGGGGGCTTTTTACTTTAAAACTATTTATGTCATTGATATACACATAGCCAATAAAGTCTGCATTCACCCTAAAAATATTTCAGTGACGAAATGGCAGACAAATGTTTATATAAAATTCAACTACTCTCTAAGATTTTAGTTGAAGGAGATATAAAAGCTCTAGTACTTAGGAAAAACTTAATACTTTTTTGTTGTAACAGCTCTGCTGCTGCAGACACTTCCTCCAAATCGTAAAGCTGACTCTACCATCTTTGGCCGAGAGAGTTTTGGGATCATAAATATTTTGTTGGACATTAACGCTGTTTTAAAACTTCACTCAGCCTCTTAGGTCTTTGGTGAACGCAGACTTTATGAGCTGTATTATATTTTATAGCTCTTTTAGATATTTATTAGTTACTGTTTCTATTTTGTTGTTGTTTTTAAAAATGCATTATTTATGACTGATTCATTATATTATAAAATATTACAACTTGTTTAAAATACTTACTTTCTTTTAAGTTAGTAAACATAAATTTCTTTTTCGAATCTTAAAAAGTATTTCCTATTTTATATACAATATTTACTGCGGTAGAAACTAGCAAATTTTAGAAGAATTAAAATAGTTGAAATTATTTATTTTTCTTTAATGTTTCAAGTTTTTCTAAAGCAAAGTTTTGATAATAATAAAATCACTTGGTGAAGCATGTGATTGAATACGAAAAAACTTCGCTGCAACACGAACGTGTTAATAGTGAAAGAATTCTGTAGATCTCTATTTAGCTTAACTTTAAAAAACCTTGATCAACTATTTTACATTTGATTATTTAATTATTTAGACTTGCTACCATTGTGCCGAATAAAATTTATAATAATCTTAGTGTAATGTGTTAGATGATTTCATTTTTGTTTTAATGACATCTCAAAAATCATCAAACATATATTGTTCTATTAGCATATCGATGTCCTGCTAGTTAGAGTTCTCCGTAAATTCATTGATAGAAATGGTCATTTTCTCATCATCGTCACCGCTATCGTCATCCTCTTCCATTTCGTCATCGTCTTCATCTTCACAGTCCTCGTCATGACCATAACTATTGTTATGATCAGCATCCTGCATACCTCCACCGCTAGCAGAAATACTCAAACCACTTGGCCTAGTAGAGCTACCATCCGATGTTACAGAGCTATTATTTACGTTATTCGAAACAATAGTTGATCCAGCAACTGTTGTAACTGGTTGTTGGCTACCATCTTGACGGGATGGTAGATTTATATTTACAATGTTTCCCTGTATTCCTTGCATTGCATTCAAGTCTTCACCTCCATCGACTTTCTCTTGTTTAATCGCAATATTTTGAAATTCCATAATTTCCATGGGAGATCTAGTTTTGTAATGAGTTCTTATGTGTTTTGATAAATGATCGCTACGCATAAATTTTTTGTTACATTCGGGACATTGAAAACGTTTCTCTCCAGTGTGAGTTCGCCGATGTCTTTGCAATTCATCTGATCTGGTGAAGCGTTTACCACAAAACAGCCAAGAGCACACAAATGGACGTTCGCCTGTATGCCATCGTAGATGAGCTCTTAAGTGCGAAGTTTTACCGTAGACTTTATTACAGCCTGGAATATGGCAAATGTGTTGTTTTTTGCGATCTGATTTATTTTCACCCTCTACACAGTTTGGACAAGTGCATGCCACTCGCTTTAAACGTGGCTTTATGCCTAAATTTCCAGGATCATTTAGATTGATATTGACATTGACGGATGTTTGTGATGGCGGTGGTAGGGAAGGTGTTTGCTGTTGTTGCAGATTGGATTGTTGTTGGTTGGATGCGGTATTTTGCTGCTGTTGTTGTTGCTGTGTTGGACCTGCGTTATTACTATTACTATTGGCAGTTGTTGTAGCAATTGTAATTTGCGTTGCTCCCGTTGCATTCGTTACTGTTGTCGCTGTATTTCCCGAAGTCGTTAAAATTTGTGGAGATGAGTTAGGCTTTATTAAAGCATTACGTTGTGGTTGATGTTGCAGAATAAATTGATTAGGTTGTTGTGATTGTTGCTGGCCTTGTGGAATGGCGGTAATTTGTAAAGATGCAGGTATGGTCACTGGTATTGCCATGCTGTCGATGGTTGAAACAACTTGTTGCTGTTGCTGTTGTTGCTGGACTTGTTGGATTTGCTGTTGTATCTGTTGCAGTTGAGCTTGTTGCTGCTGTACCTGTAAGGATGAGCAGACTGTTAGGTAACCTTGTTAGGGAAAACAAATTAAAAAAGTCTCGTTTTGTATGGAAATTCATTTCAATAAATTACCACCACCAACCCAGCTTAATTAGGTAAAATAATATATAAAATAAATATCAAGCAATTTTAATAATTAGTTACATTTTAGTTATGACATGAAAGGAAGTGTCGCTAATTTAAATGTCAAACTCCATCCATAAAAACTCAGCGACAAATTTTTTATATGAAGTTTGACATTTCCTGCATCGGCGAAAATGTATAAATTCGCTATTGCCACCACCTGATGGTTTAAACCATAATGAAATTATACTAGGTAGTCGCGATGGCGAACTCATGAATTTCGCCGTAAATAGTAAATGTCAAACTTCATATATAAAAAAATATGTATAATTATTTTTAATATGGCGTTTCGCCATCGAGAGCACCTGTATTATTTCACCATGATTTACACGAAGGAGAAACAATTGTAAGGTTGTAGCGATGGCGAATTCGTTAATTTTCGCCTTTAGCCCGAATGTCCAACTATACATAAAAAAAATAGTATACAGATTTTTTATATATAGAGTTTGGCAGTTAGGATACGCACAAGCAATTCATTGATTTTCGCCGGTAGCCTAACTGTCAAACTCCATTTATAAAAAATTTGTACCATGGCGAAATAATACAAGGTGGTCGAAATGATGAATTAATTGATTTTTGCCGCAAATAATTTTCCACATGAAATTTTTTCAAATTTCACTGAAATTCAAATCCACCTTATCATAAATGTTTTCTTTTTGAGTGAAATGTGAAATTTTTTCACTGTTTCGTTCACTTGGATTTTTATAGTGGAATACATACATAAGTAAATTTTAAGTTGATAAAAAGTAATTTTAGGGTAAAATCGGTAAATAAATATCTAAGTGACATTCTTCCTAACAAGATGAAAGGTATTAGGTTAATCGCCTCGATATATATCATATTATACATACAAGCTTTGGAGGTCCCTAACGCAAAATCTAAGGGTCAGTCCAATATTTTTTAGTTAAAATTTTTAGCTTAAATTTTCGTTTTATACCCCGTTAACATCTTTTTTTTATTTTTCAAGTTGTGGAAAAAATTGTTCACGTGAAATTCCCGATACCAATTTCCAGTTCGGGTGGAATAAAAATTTCACTTTTTATTCACGATAGGGGTGCATATAAAAAAAATTTTACATATTTCTTTATATATGGAGTTTCAAAATTTCTAATAAAGATGCGAAATTATTGAAAATGGATGTATTGTTGACCTTAAAATTTCTGATAAATGATTCAAATCGTTTGTTCGGCTTAAGATCGTTTTTTGAAAATAATAATAAAACACGTAATCATTTTTTTTTTATTTTCAATTATTAGTTTTCAATAAAAATTATATAATTTTTATTTATAATGTTTCGAATAGCTACGCTATTGATCTTCAGCGGAAACTTGAAGGCTCCACGTAACCTCTGTAATTTTGTTATGTTAGGCAAAATTATCATAACTTTTGGTACAGACACAAAATAGAAAAATTGTCTCTAATTTTGTGTAAAGTTTTAACCAAATAAAGCAAAAACAAAATATGTCTTTAAAACCAGTATTTTTAAAAAAATTAGTATAGTAAGTATAGTTGCCTTGTTATTTTCCTTGAAATATGGAATAAACGTTTTATTTAACTTTTCAAAATGTAACTTTTTTGAAGGAAAATTGTAACTTTTTTCTGCCTTTTCCTGGCAACACAGATTAGTTATTCAAATTCATTTTGTTTTTGTTAAAGCAATGAAAAGGAAAATTGTTTGCTATAAAAAATTGTTTATCCTACCTGCGTTACTGTTGTGGCCTGCGGCATTAACCATTTAATTTGTGTTGTACCAGATGGTACGCCACCCTGTCCATTGTTAATGGTGGAAACCGGTGAACTGTCTGGCGGTTCTTGTTTAATGTTTGTTATTAAAGTCTGGCCTATTTGAGTAGGCGATTGGGGTTCCTGTTTTGGTTGCTGCAAACTGGTGCTGCTACTGGGCGATTGTGGTGTAGTGGAAGGAGTAGTTTGTGAAACCGTTGAATTATGGTTACTGCTGTTAGTGTTAGAAGTTTGCAATTGTATAGAGGTATTAGGTGCATTAGAGGGAGTAGTGGAACTGGTTTGAGCAGATTGAGTAGGTTGGTTTATTGATTGTTGTTGCTGGGGTTGGGTGGTTGACTGAGGTTGTTGTTGGGGTTGCTGCAGTGGTGGTTGTTGTGGCGGTGGATGATGTTGCTGCGGTGTAGGTGCTGTGGCAGCTAAAAGCTGTTGAATGTTTTGTTGTTGCAAATTAGGTGGTAGCTGTTGCGCTTGTATTATTTGGACTTGACCAATACCGGGTATATTTTGAATGGGCAGAGCCTGAAGACCTGGCATCTGTTGCAAGTGAATAAGATTAGTAGAAGGTTGTGTGGATTGCGGCGGTGCTGCTGGGGCAGCAGTTTGATTTGCAGTTCTGTGTAATTGTTGCAAATGCTGGGCTGGTATAACCGTCACCTGCTGACCCTGAGCATTTGTAATAGTTATTGGTTGATTTGTGGGTATTTGAGCTCCCGATTCGTTAGCAGCATTTAAAGCATTTATTATTTGCTGCTGTTGCTGTAGATGTTGTAATTGCTGTTGCTGTTGTTGTTGTTGAACTTGTTGCTGTGCCGCAACAGCAGCTTGCTGTTGAGCAGCAACTACTTGTTGCTGCTGATGATGAGCTTGCTGTTGCTGCTGCTGCTGTTGTTGAACTGCCGCCTGTACTTGTTGTTGCTGAGTAGCATTTTGTATATGAATAATGTTCGCATTTGTGGGCAATTGCTGATACGATGTCAATGCATTAAGTGGCGCCAACTGTACTTGTTGTATTTGACCATTGGGCGTTACAATTTGGGCTATTTGAGTAAATTGGGGTATTATTTGGGGCATTTGCATTGGTTGAGCTGTGGGTAAAAGATTTGCCGTTGGAATACCACCAGTTGATGAAGTTAATTGTTGAATGGGCACATGGACAGTTTGATATATTGTTTGGCCACCCACTCCCGTCTGTATGGGGACTTGAACCGCCACGGTAGTTTGTTGCAGAGTGGGCTGTGGTTGCGTGGCCGCAGTTTGTTGTTGTAGAGCATGAGGAAACTGCACTATTTGGGGCAGCTGCGCAGGAGCTGGTGCGTTAGCAGGGTTAGCTTGACGTATCTGTATGTTTTGCAATGTTTGACCATTTTCTAGTTTAATAGAGGCATTTGTATTACCAGCTAAAAGTTGTTGGATATTTCCTAGCAGTCCATTGGCGGCGGCCACAGAGGTGGGGATTTGTATGTTGGTGCCTGGTATTGTTATGGTGCTCGGTAGGGTGGTTGTGGTAGTAGTTGTTTGAGAGGAATTCGATGAGTTGTTGGCAGCAGCTGCACTATTTGCTGTTGCTTGATTTTGATTGGTGTTTGAGTTGTTTGAATTTGTAGTAGGTTGCTGTGGTTGTTGAGCATGCTGCTGAACTTGTTGTTGGGCATGTTGTTGAGCCTGAGCTTGCGCTTGGTTTTGTTGTTGCTGCTGCTGTTGTTGTTGTTGCAGTAATTGCTGCAATTGATGTTGTTGAAACTGATGTGTAGTCTGTGGATTATGAATGGTTGTTACAGGTATTTGTATATTTGTACCGGGTATTGTAAACAGTGTTTGTTCTTGAAGTCCACCACCACCTAAACCAGCGGGGATTTGTATGGTCTGACCTAAGCCTTGTATAAATTGTGTACCCGGTTGTAACTGCACGGCAGTTGGCTGGGAAGCTGCCTGCGGCGCTCTTAAAATTTGACCACTAGGCGTTAGAAACACCTGCTGACCATTAATATTCATTGGCTGACCGGACGAGATTTGAGAATTCAGATTTGGTATAAAGATAGCCTCTTGGCCATCAATATTTACCGTCTGCATGGGCTGTACAATTTGGAACATATTCTGTGGTAAAGCCTGGGTCTGTTGGTTTGGCCCTTGTTGTGGTGCCGCCTGTATAAACTGTTGCGGCAGCTGTTGTAAATTTATAATCTGTGACAGCGGTATTTGATTCGCTTGCATATTTGTACCTGCCAATTGTGGCTGACCCTGGGAATTCACAAAGGTCGCCTTAACCTGAGCAGGTTGAGCAACCTGAGACTGAATCTGCTGTCCAGATGTATTTTGTGTTGGTTGCTGTTGTACATGTTGGGCCTGCGTAGGCGTATTTTGCGCTGAGCCTGCATTTGTCTGGGATGTATTTTTATATTGTAACATTTTTCTTTTTGACTGATTAGACGTAGAGTTATGTTAACGATTTATATTATTACAAATATTTCTTTACATTTTTTATGTTACCAGTTTTTTTTAATTCTTGCTTTTGTTTACAGTCATTTATTTGTTTCTCTTCTTTATTTTACCCACTTTTCTCTATATGCAACTTCTCCTTGGTTTTCTTTCGATTATACCACACACACACAACTATTGTTCTTTTTCATTCATGAGTGAAAACGCAGACACATTTTAAATATCAAATTTTATACATTCATCTTTTTTTAATTGGCTAATTTTTATTACTTTCACTAAATTAATTAACTATAAATTACTTTTGAACAAAAATTAAACAATTTTATCACTTTTCTGTATATATTTTTAAAGAATGAAAAATTCACTTGCTTTACAACCAAATGCGGCCATCTTTTTTTAAAGAAAAATTATATAGAATGAGCGAAGAGACGAAGTGTCAAAATGTATTATGCCAAAGTGATGCCAAGTTTGTTGGGTTACATTCATCTATTAAATTTATCTGAGATGTTGATAAGTTAATGGATTGTGTCTATACTTAGCGGTTGTTGAAAAAACTGAATATTAGTTTTATTAATTAGCGTAGTGGGCGCTGCGTTGGAAACAAAAAATACTAGTTTTACAATTCTAAAATTAGACTAGTGGGACTTAGGTGTAACCTATGTGTCAGGAAAAAATTTAATGTTTACATTTTTTTTTTAACAAATTATAATATTTGTGTCCTAATATTAAACTTATTTGCTTGTACAAAGATAAGGAAGTTGATGTTGATTGTTAGATTTATTTGCAAATGACTGATGTACAATATTAACATACAATATGCATATAAACATAAAGTAAATAAACATATTTAATAAATATTTAAAAACGTAGTATTGTGATTTAAAAATGGGTTTAATTTAAAGTTAAGCAGCCAGTTATGTGGAAGCGTCCAATAGGTACTTAGTATTTGAGTAAATAATACTCACAAAAAAAACTTTTTTTTAATATTTAAGAACTTTGCACTTTTTCAAACCTTTTGTACTTTAGAAAATATAAAAATGATACAAAATAGGAAAGTATTGTCTTCTACTTGGTAAACAGTAGTTTTAATTAATAAACAAAACAACAGCAACAATGAATAAGAAACAAAAAAAAAAAAAAAGATAAATAACAAAATGCTGTTTTTTCTGAATTAAAAATTAAACAATACAAAATGAACTGGAATTGTATGACTATGAATTAAGTACCAAAAGCCAGTTAGCCGTATCACAAATAAAATCATCTGTTAGGAGTAAAGTCTGTTTCTATAGCTTTTGTTATCATTACAAAAAGCAAGAGCACCATCTTTATTGCCACACAGTGGAGTTGTTGTATTTGACTTACAACTCCGATTGGTATACATTTTTTTTTTATATAGACAAAGCAAAATTGTAAATTGTTGATTTTGAATTACAAGCTGAACAACAGTACGAGAAATAATAAATTTGTAACCTAACAAAAATAATTTATCTCGAAACATTTTATTTAAAGACTGCATATTTTCTAATTGTCCAATCGATTTAAAATTTATAACATAAAAAGTTTTGCTTCAAAAATAATTCGAATCTCCTTTGGATATTTTGTCCCCTGCAAAACTATAAACAAAAGGCGACTTTTTACGACTTAAGGGCCCAATATCGACGCTATCATAGGATAAGGTCTATTGTTTACTTTTATCCAAAAAATCAATCGGTTTCATGGTGATTATTTTTTTCCTCAAGAAATCACCTGGTGAAATCTACTACTCTGCTTGTTATATATATATATATATATCGGCAAATAAATTTATCAGGATCTCAATGGAAAAGCTTTAAATCAACTGCAAACATCAATTGCTCATATTCCCGATTGTGAGCAACAGCTACATAATTTTTTCAAGCCAGTTTTTCCTGCAATATATTAATCTTTTCTACGCACATAAACCTACAGAAAATTTGTCAATTTTTTATAGCATTTGGAGTATTTGCCTCAACGGTACCACTTAAAGGAAGTTTACGGTTTATGGATGAAGGGAAGTTGTTAATTAATTTACCCAATTGCTGATAATCTTAAACGCCAGAATTTTTATTATTAAATTTTTTTTTGGATTTCTGAAGGTATTTATTTTTCTGCATAACACATGAAAAATCTTAAGTCCACATTTTATAAGAAGGGAAAATATTTAAAAATTTTTGTGTTAATTTTTAAAGAAAACCGGAACAACTAGACACTAGCAGAATGTAATAGCTGTACAGATCTAGAACATACATTAGGTCTAGAAGGTACATTACATTCTGCTGCCCTTAAAATAAACAAAAAAAAAAAAAAAAAAATTGTACTAATAATAAATTTTAATATGAAATTACACGAAAGGTATTTTATTTTATAAATAGAAATCAAATAATTTTTTTTTAAAGACGCAGTAGTTATTTGAACCAAATGAGTGATAAAATTTTTTTTTTCTCTTACAACTTTAATATAGAATGTGTCACACTGTTCAGTGTACAACAATAAAGTAAAAATGGGGTGCGTTTGTTTTTAAATGCCTCAGGATATGAGTGTTTTAAAGAGTTTTGATTTAAAAATGCCTTTATTTTAGTTAAAAATAAACACTAAATAAGAAAATGTATGTAATAAAAAGCCATTTCGAGTCTTTTCATAGCAATATGAATAATGAATCTAGTTTAAATTACTCAACTTTTCTCACAGTGCAACTTTATTCTTTTCACCATAGATGGGCAATTTTCAGTAACAGTACTTTTTCAGTATTTTCTTTTTTACTGATTACTGGAAACAAATTCAGTATTTAGCAAGTAGTACTGGTTACTAAAAAGAGAAATCAGTATTTAGTAAATTTTACTGATTATTGAAAGAAAAAATCAGTATTTAGTAAAAAGTACTGATTGCTGAAAAAGGAAAGTAGCATTCAGTAAAAAGTACCGATTGCTGAAAATAAGATCAGAATTCAGTAAATTTTTCTGAATTGTGTAAAAAAATGCAGTAATCAGTAAATGACTGATAGTAGATAATGTGTGTTTTGAAAACGATATTACACATTGCTCACTTACATGAATAGTGGCATCTATTCTATTTTAATCCTATCTTACTTAAAACTGATAATTTATTAAAATTTATAAATATGCATCCATCTTTTGATTAAAAATGCCTGACTATTTTCAATGTATATGTAGTTACTTAACTGTTGCTGTGAAAAAATGTGCAGCAAAAGCAAAGAGCAAATGCAAAAAAAAAAGAAAGAAACGCATTTTTTTTCAGCTGATTATGTGTTTCTTTCTGCAGCAAAGCAATCAGCAAAGCAATTAATTTAAAAATGTTTGCTGTTAAGCAATCAGTTGTTATTTATTTTTATTTTTGCTTATCTCTTTAATATGAAGTTGTGGCTGACTACGATTGCTTTTTCTTTTTTCATTGGAAACGTATTTATGTATTTATTGCTTACAATATGTAAGAAAATACATTTCAAGAAAATACATACCATTAAATGGTGTTTTTTCTTACTTAAAAAGCAACAGCAAGAAAAGAAACAAACATCAACTTACTGCTTAAGCAACAGCAAACGTTTTCAAAATAAATACTTTGCTGATGGCTTTGCTACAGAAAGAAACAAACACATGGTCAGCCTAAGCATATGCGTTTCCTTCTCTTTTTTGCATTTGCTTTTTGCTGTTGTTTCATTTATAATGAAATGTTTTGTAAATGCTGAGACATTTAGTTTTTTTAATTGCTGAAAAACATGTAGGCAAAGCTGCTGCTGTTGCTTTTTTAAGCAAGCAATTTAAATCCTGGTTTAAAGTTTATTTAATTTATGCATAGTGCTTTTTGAAACTTCTGCTATCATTTATTTATTTTTCATAAAAGCAATTATACCTTTTTCCAACTATAATTTGTAATTAAACTGTTTCATTAAAATTGCATTACCATTAGTAAATACAGTTTTAATTTAAATAAAATCATCGTTATTAAATGGTACTTAAATATTTGTCATTTTTATTATTTCAAACAATGTCAATAAAATCTTATTGGTAATAAAATAATCCCAAGTACGATTTATACATGAGAAGCTTCAAAGCTGTCTTACTAATTTCAGTGATATTTTGTTATAGACTACATCTGGTCACAGATATATTGCGGCCAATTGTAGCGTCAAAAGAACAAATTTATCCTCCAATCTGAACTTGTTTTCTTTTCCTAGAAGTTCCTACATTACATGACTCAGGATTCTTCTTTATTAACCCCTTTTAGAACTTTTTTCTAGTAACGCTTATGGTGGCAGTGTTTCGAAGATCTTAAATAATTCATCCCCCTTTAACTTAAAAATGATTACCACTGTGTTTGAACTGTGGCCATAGGAAGGATAAAGGCTTTAAGTGGTTTCTTTTATTAAGAAATCTAGAAGACCTGTTATCCGTTACACGTCGGTTCTCAGCATTTCATGAGATGCCAGCTTCAGGCGGTCAATCATTAATACGCCCAAGCTGTGTGTTATCATCTCGAAAGTCTTTTAATGAAATGGATTACTTTCTAAAAGCAAATACTTTGATAATAGACGAGACAATGTCTCCATATAATGGATGTAATGTCTATGAAAAATGTTCGTTAACTTAAAATCAGAGAAAAGACTTTCATCGCAAGAAGCATAAAAATGTCAACTCCCATAAGTAAAAATATAAAAAAAATTATAACACAAAATAAAAAGGGAAAATAAAAACATAATAACGAAGGGAAATTTTCTTAAGACACTTATGAGTTTTCCATATATTTTTCTATTTTAAGTTCATCAAAGTGTAGAGGTGTTGATTTCAATATTATTTTAGTTATTTGTTGCTTCTTATTTTTATTATAATTTTATTTTCCTGCAGACGAACGTGAAACTGGAAGGAAATCTGTTTTGTTTTGTCTTGTTAACGACACTATAGAGAGTCGTTGTTGATGGGAGAGAGAAAAGTTAACAGAAAGTTTTTTATATCACTTAAAATTACTTGTTAAAATTGAAATGGTCGCTTTTATGTTACTTTGTATCAAAAAAAAAAAAAAAAAAAAAAAAATAGAAATAAATTTAGAATTTGCATATTTAAACATCGATTTTATGCACCGTTGAGCATTAACATTTTAAAGAATAGACCTCAAAATTGTTATGGCGCTCTTGGGTGTGACAGTGTATGTATTTCGTTAAATGGCTGGCAGTAACAGCATGTAATTGATTTTCAATTTAACGTGAAATATATTTTAACAGAGATGTAAAGATTAACAAATCTCCCAAGTAATTTTATTTTTTTTGTTTCTCAGGCAAATAATTTATGTTTTTATGTGTTTAAATTACACTGTTTTTTGGTCATTTAAACTTGTGGTGTTGCTCGTTTGATCCCTTCTATGGAATGATAATATCATTTGTATGACCTTTAACTCAGTGATATAAAACTTTTAATCAGCATAACAGATGTCTTTTTTAACACGCTTTTAGAAAGTGCAACTGCAATCTTAATTCCGTTCATAGTTTAGAAAATGAAAAAGAAGGTTTTTAAATATAATTGTGCATTAGTCGAAAAATTTGAGTGGTATAACCAAATGAATAACTTGAATCCTCTTAATCTGGCTTAATTTTCAAATTTATAAAGAAACAAATAATATTTACAAGTTTTTAAGTTAATTAATGAATACGGCAGGTATGGAAATGAAATGTATGGAAAATGAAATAAAACCAAGTAAGAGTGCTATATTCGGCTATGCCGAATCATATATACCCTTCACCATCTGTGTAAATCTAGTTTAGTGAAGTGACTCCAATCAAAAAAGCAAATATTGGGGTGACTGAGAATTAAAAAATAAAAAAATTTGGTACTGAATATATATTATTTTAAATAAAAATGCCATCGGCTCTTAATGGGTTAAGCATTTTCAAAAAATAAGTTTTTTCTTAAATATCTCTTCAAAAGCTTTAAAATGATACCCATATTGATATTTCAAAAAAATTTAGAAATTTCAGAGCCTCTTAACTCGGGAAATATGGGTGAGCATTAATTTTCTCACTTGATGTTTTTTTTCTTATTTTTTAATTCTCATCGCCCCATATATTTATTTTTTTGATTGGAGTTACTTTATTGTTCCAAATGACATGAAAAAATTAGAGGTAGCCCTGTTGCCTCGAAGGACATTGAACATGTTGACATTTTGAAGCAGGCACTCACACTTACTTACTTAAAAATGGTAGTATACTCACGACCTTATATCAAGACTTGTTGAATGACCATTAAAAGATCTTTCAAAAATATTAAGTTTAGAAAATAAGTATGAAAGATCTTGTTTTCATTAATTTTGAATTTATTATACAAATGTTTAGAAATATATTCCCATTTTTTAAACATAAGAAATCGTAGTAAAATCATTAACACTTTAAGTAATTTATCAAAACTAATTTATTAACGGATTTCTGTAGTTGCTTTTAAAAAATAACAATATTTTCTTGTTTACAATTGTTTTCGCCAAATCTTTTGCAAAGTTAATTTCTAGCAAAATTAATTCTAACAAGTGTTCCTAGTAGGTAATGTCTTGTCACTCCTAAAACTAATTCCATTAAAAAGTCAATCTTTGAGTCACTTAGGGTTAGCTTTCCAAAATTTATCGTAAATCTCTTGAAAAGAATTTAAGGAGAAAACTGGCTACTGGTATGAATTGATTTTTTATAATTTAATTTAATTAAACTTTTATAGTATTTTTCAAAAGGGTTAGATTGTCACTAGTTGGTAACAGCTGTCATCTTCATGCTAATGTATTGAGAGGAATGACTCGTTGTCCGAGGGTAAACTGGATTCAAAAGTATGTTTTTTGTGGTTCTACAGATACTGGCTGGTATTTTGATAAATAAGTCGATTCAAATTTGATGAGCAAACTACTGAAATAAGTCCCGTTACTAATGACTAGAGATTTCCGGATGTCGACTGAGATTTGCCAACTCCCTTTCTTTATAGAACTTCTTATAATCAGAAGAATATAGAACTTATAATAATCATAATAAGAACTTCTTATAAAAGTGAGTTTTTTCAGTGCTTGAGCACATGTTGTGCATACCGTCTCGGCACAGTTAAGGGCTTATTGAACATCAGTCGAGCATGCTTGCAATATACTACAATCAAACCATTATGAGACCGCCGATACAGAGTATCTGTTAGTTTTCGCAGTACCAGCTGTTGCTTCGCACTTTTTTTGCCGTTTCGCTTACTTCTGGAGTAGTATCTTCACCCACTTATCTACTAGCACTTTTTGCTTTCCATCAAATGATACTCCGTATTGGGAAAGGCTTTTTTTCCCTTTCTCCATTAGATATGTTTCTAGTTCTTCCAACATCTGTTTTTACCAATGCGAACTCAACAATAAATTTCTCCACCTCTTGCAAGGTGCCTTTGTCAGTTTCCTAAAGTGCGCGTCTTTAATGGTGTTCAGCAACCTCACACGAGTTTTGGAAAAAACATCGAGCCTTTCTTAGAAAGAGTGACGACTAAAAATTTAATATTTGTGATATCTCATAAATAAAAACTACAATCTTATCTTCAACTATGTGAAGCTTAAAGATAAAAATGTTCGTATGGTTGCAAGGAGTTCTAAAACTAGTTAATTAATTATAATATCATTTCTTCTCAGCTATTTATTTTTCTAAATTATAATTTTGCAGCCGCTGACGATTAAAGCCCATTAAAATTTGTGGCTCAATGCATTAATTTACTTAGTGGTTTGCTTTTATTATCTGAAAAAAACTGCGCATAACCACACGTTCATGTTGGAGAACGCATGAGAGGTCTAGAACGTACTTGAATTATCGCTGTGCAACAACTATTTTTGCTAAAAAGAAATTAGTGGCCACTTTAACATTAAACGGTGCACACGGCTGATTTCAAGAAATTAAAAATTATTACCGAAAAATTTACAGAGTGCACACGAAACTACACTATTGAAAAAGCGTTAAGGCGAGTATAAAAAAATTGTAAAAATGAAATATTGAAGCAATACTGTGTACGTAAAGCAATCGAAATAACTCAAGACAAAAACCTTTTATTGAAAAATAAATAAAAAACTAATATGGTCTGCCAAAATTGTTGTGACAGTAAGTGTTGCAAAGAATATTATGGATCTTCCAATTAATTATATATTTTTTTAATTTTGTTCTACAGACTGTAAATGCGGCTCGGACAAATGCGGTGATAAGTGTTCCTGTAATCAACAATGTAAATGTCCTTACGAAATGGATTCAAAGAATGAATGTTGCAAAAATTAAAAAGAAATATCTCAATAAAAATTATAAATGTAGTAAACAACATAAATAATAAAATTAAATGTTCTATTTAAATTAAAATATTTTAAAAAACACAAAATTGACTTGGAATTTTTTTAAAGCGCTATGACCAAGTAGTTCTTTATGCTTCCTTTTAATTTAAACTAAATTATTTAAGGCCATAATATCCTGTAATATCCTGAAATCAACTTCATGCATTTCAGTAAAAATTTATTTCAAGCTCATATTCCTTATTTTGATGCAACTACTTCAAATCGGCATCATGAGCTTCACAAATGTAGTATTTTCTTTCCTTGTTTTTGTAACAACATTAAGCAGCAACATACATTACGTACAGAAGATTTAAACGAGTACTACTTACAGAGCCTACTGCAGTTGATTTTCTAAACATTAACATCAAAACTGTTTTTAAGCTTAAAAGTTTCCCATTTGAGGAAGAAAAAATAAATGAAAAAATCATGTTCCTTTATTTTATTTTGCCAGGGTTGTGTGATTTCGGAATGAAATGCAAGGGGCCGGCAAGAAATGTAAATATGTACATATTTCTTAGCCATAAAGAAGCAGCAACATCAAAAAACAAAAATTATGTTTTTAATAAAAAGTATTTACTTTTGTTTTACTAAATTAAAAAAAAACAACTATGTAAATCTAGTTTAGAGAAATAACTCCAATCAAAAAAGCAAATATTGGGGATACAGGTAATTAAAAAATAAAAAAAACATTAAGTCACATCGGCTCTTAATGGGTTAAGCATTTTTAAAAAATTTTAGTATTACCTTAAACATCTCTTCAAAAGCTTTAACACGATACCCATATTGATATTTAAAAAAATTTGAAAATTTGAGAGCCCAGTAACATGGAAAATATGGGCAAGCGCCCATTTTTTCACTTGATGTTTTTTTTCTTATTTTTTAATTCTATATTGCCCCATATATTTACTATTTTGATTGAAGTTAATTTATTGTTCCAAATGATATGAAAAAATTATAGGTAGGCATGGTGTTTTGCCCGCTGCGTCAAGGGACATGGACCAATCATGCTGATTTTCAATAGCACCTCTTTCGACGCTATGTCTGAAAAATTGGCTTATTTATATTTTCTCTAGCTGATCTAGTGCCTCGGCAAACTTGATTTCACTAGTAACACGGGCGAACAGACGGACGGACATCAAAATGCCATCGGCTCTTAATGGGTTAAGAATTTTTTAAAAATTTTTATATTGCTTAAAGTTCTCTTCAAAATATTTAAAATGGCAGCCATATTAATATTTTAAAAAATTTGAAAATTTTAGCGCGCTTTAACTCGGAGAATAGGGCGAGAACAGAATATTTCCCCGCGTGTATATAAAAACATGATCACTGATAACAGTTTTGTAAAAAGTATCGTAAAACAAAGTGAATAGAAACAGTGCAGCCAACCATTACAAACTTGACTAAATATTCATCGTGAAAACTATTTCCCCATCAGCATTTAGAAGCTCATTTATTTTGTAAATGTAACTAAAGTTCTATTTATTCAACCCGCAGTTTCTATTCACCAACTTTTAAGATTCTACAATTACCCAAAACAATACCTGACACACAATTCTGTCATTTTGAAAATGAACATGTTAATTGCACAATTAATTAGTAAAACTTTATTCGAACAAAATCGAATAATTTTTTTTGGAAAATAAACAAAACGAAACGTTAGCTTTCGTTTAAAGAAAACCGTTTCGCAAACGTTAGCTAATTTATTTGCTCTTTATAGTAGAGAATGCATTAACTTTTATTTTTTTTTTTAACGAACTACACAATGCGATTGCATTGGCATATAAAAACAAGTAGACGAAAAAAAAAATTGATTTTTGACGTTCGAACTTTTTTTCAATCGAAAATAATTTGCATTTGGCTTTGTTTCTGTAAAAAACGATTGTAAAATTTTTTTAAATAAATTAAAAACTTCGCTGAATATACTCGTATTTTAACCACAAAAAACATTTTTTGGTTTTTCGCTCACATTTTGTTGTAATTAAATAATATTTACTTATCGCGTGTTTTAGTTATAAAACTATTAAGTT
The DNA here is from genome assembly GCA_916610165.2 of Gymnosoma rotundatum. NCBI lineage: Eukaryota > Metazoa > Arthropoda > Insecta > Diptera > Tachinidae > Gymnosoma > Gymnosoma rotundatum. The sequence goes on along the minus strand of OU744336.1, from coordinate 46,258,799 downwards.
CAAATATGAAATTGATATCATGGCAAAAGACTGAGGTTAAGAAATACGTTACTTTCCCATCGTTATGAATTTTTTTTTTATTTTTCTTCAAATTTCATAAAGTTCGATAAAGTTGTGAGTACGCTTCTGTTTACATTGCACATACAGAAAAGAAGTTTCGTATTGATTTATTTACGAGCACAATTTGAAAAGTGTCCCAGGCATGAGTGTAAGGAAATCAACAAAATGCCTATAAAACATACACTCGAAAAATTATTGGTAGAAAATAGTACTTTGTGATAAAAAAAATGTCCCATAATCCTACTCATCCACAAAGTATACTTTAGGAGTTCTGTATATTATAATGTACTTAGTTTATAGACGTAGAAGTATATTTTTAATTAAAACCATCTAAAGTTGTGGAAAATAACGAAAGGGTGTCCGTACACAAAATACACGTTTTTTACGTATATTATGAAACGTAAAGAGTACCACTTTAAAATGAAAAAAAAAACCGTTCACCACTATAGCTCTCATGCAAAAAGTAATGGAAAAATAAAACTTAAAAGTAAAGGGTGTCCCCATACGTGACGTAAATTGACCTATATGGGCTTATCTCTAAACCGTTATAGAAAAACGCTTGCAAATGGGATAGAATGTCGAAATCCGTTATAGAACAAGTATATATCTTTGAAATTATATATTAGCGGGTGCCCCAATAGTTCATTTAATTTCATGTATATGGCCACACTTTTGAACACTTTTAGACAGATGCTTGAAATTTATAAAGAATGTGTAGTACTAACTCTCTTATAACAACAAGTACACAATTTGATATGTACGTGAAAGGGTGTCCCAATAGTTGGTATAATTTGATGTATGTGACCAAACTTTTAAACCATTATAGACCATATCAACTTGTTTATAATTTCAATTTAGAAATTAAACGGTGTTTCCATAATAGATGGAAACTGACCTATATGGGCCTATATTTTGAACCGTTATATACAAATGCTCGCAAAATGGACAGAATGTTGATTGCTGTGGCCGTTCCAGCAACAAGTATTAATATTAAAAATTATAATTTAGAGGGTGCACAAATAGTTCAATTAATTTGGTGTATATGGCCATAGTTTAGAACAGTTTTAGACAGACGCTTAAGATTTACAAAGAATCTATATTGATAAGTCCGCTGTAGCAGCAAGTTTTTAATTTTTATTTAGAAGTTAAAGGGTGTTCCCAAAATTAATGCAGTTTGACCTATACGGCCGTATCCTTTGAACCGTTATATACAAACACTTGAAAATTAGACAGAATGTTCACTACTTTGCTGGGTTTAGTAAGAAGTATAAATATTTTACGTTATAAATTAAAGGGTGTTACAATAGCAGATGTAATTTGATGTATATGGCCGAAGTGTTGAATCGTTATAGATAGACGGTTGGAGTTTACAAAAAGACTGATAGCTAAGTCAACTACAACAGCAAGTAAAAAATTTAAAGGGTGCCCCTTTAGTTGATATAAACTAATATATATATATATATATATATATATATATATATATATATATATATATATATATATATTGCTCAACTGTTAAACAGTTGTAGACAGACGGTTGAAATTAACTAGGAGCTGTTGTGTTAAGTCCTAAGTCTGCTATAGCAGGTATAAAGTTTGGTGATGGAATATAAGGGTGTCCCAATAGTTAATGTAATTTGATGTATTTGGCCATACTTTTGGACCGTTGTAGACAGACGGATGAATTCTGTTTTGAAGTCGGCTTTTTTTTTGCCAAAATTGCGTACTCATGCATTAGGAGATTAGGTTGTGAGAAGATGGATAGAGGGTGTTGTTCGATTTGAATTTTCGTTTGGTTAAAAATTAATTATTTTCTGCAATGCGTAGTACGATTTAGTAGCCAATCGACCACAAAGGGAAGCGCTCTTGATGATGAATTGTTCCAAATGATATGGAAAAATTAGATGCAGGCGTGTTGTTTTTTTGGCTGCCTCAAAGGACATGTACCGATATTGCTGATTTTCAATGTCCACTCTTTCGAAACTATGTCTGATCGATTGGCGTATTGATTACTTGATTTCAACAATAACACGGACGGACAGACGGACATTGCTCAATCGACTTCGCTATACATAAGAACTCAGAATATATACATATGCTTTATGGAGTCGAAAATGGATATTGTAGAAATTAAAAAAGACATGACAAACGTAATAAACTCTTTTTTAACTTTTTGTGGTAAAGGGTATAACCAATTATATATAGTGGGGGTTTTTGGGGATAGTTGAAATTATTTTTTGGGGAATTGTGGTGATAAAATTTATCTAATTGTGGATACGATTCGAAAAAATCTGGGAACCTTGCCCTAAATAGGCAATAATAATAATTTATTTTTTCTGAAAGGAAACATGCTCATAGTTTTGCTAAGCCATTATTCGACGGGTCTACTAACACTGATAACAAAGATACTGTTAAGATTTATACACACTGTTTGTACTTTGTTTTGGTATTCGGTAATTTTTGTTTACTTTGTAGACAGATGAAGCGACAGCACGCCCTTTTCTCCAATTTTGTCATTTTTTGCTTCGACTAAGCACGTTTAATCTTGAGCTAAAAGAATTGACCTATAAAAAATACGTCAGGTTTTGCCTATTATGCATGATGGTCGCCATCCAGAGATTGAGTTTTAAATGATAATATAATGGTGATTTTAAAACGAAACAAATTTCTGCGGTAGAAATATAATAATTTATAAGATTAAATTGTCATATTGTTTTACGTTAACAACCAAAAAAAAAAAAATAAAACAATTTATAATTTTATATTTAATAATAAAGTTACTAAATAGCTAAATGCCTAATTTAAGGATTATTAGAGTTAAAAACATCCATAAATAGTAACAAACGAATAATGTATGATTGTTACAAAATATTCAGTGTTCTTATTTTTTTAATATAATTAATTTTTTTCAGATAATTAGTTTTATCCTTCCGCTTAACGAATATGGTTGTGTACACGCTTGAAAAACGCTGGGAAATATTACGAAATTACTTTGAAAATCATGCGTACGGATTTTGGAAGAAGAGAAGCAGCGTCAGCTCCGTATGTTCGTTATCTTGCGAAAAAAGTAAAAGAAACTAGCATCCTCATCGATAAACCAAAGCGTGAAAAGTCAAAAACAGTGCGTACACCCGAAAATATTGCTGTTGTGGCGAATTTGGCATAAAGACCTTGGATCTGGAGTTGAAGCCAACTGACCATCCAATGCGTTTTCGCTTTTTTTATATCGTTTAAAAAAAAAAGTAATATGTAACCCCGCGCGAGCTCTTTTAAGGACTATTGATTTTGCATTTACGTAGCAAATCAACCCATAAGGTGAATTTATAGTGATGAAAGAAACAAACTTAAATTTCTGAGTGCTTTTTCTCCAATGTTCGAGAACACAATTTCTACTACATCTCTTAAATTTTCAAAATAAAACAGAAAATTTATATTCCTAGAAATTAGTTGGCATTATTATTTTCTTTTCAACTTCCTTTCTAGTTTTGCTATATTTTTTTTAGTAGTGCATCCTTTTAAACTGATGGATTTTTGTAAGGGCAGAACTTGAGTTTTCCTCCTTTTTTTCGTATTTGCTTTAGTCATTTATGCGTCGTTTATCCACATCATTTCTATATTTTTTTGTCTTCTTATTTTCTGTGTTAAGCCTCTTTTCAGTTTGATCCCTTCAATGCAGTTGCTGTTGTTATAATAGAGTTTAGTTTTATTTATGATTTTTTTTCTTTTTACAAAAGAGTTATTTTTTTTAAGGCAATCTCATGGATATGGTAAACATAAATGTGAATAAGTATAAATTGTTTATGAGACAAAAAATAGTTGGAACAAAAATCCTTATAAAGTCTTATTATATCCTTCACTATGTTATTATTATTTTTTTTACAATATTCATTTCCGATCTCATAAACTTATATTCTGAATCTTTATATATAGAGGAAAATAGTTATGGACAATTAAACCCCAGCAACCTGTCAGGCATAGTGTTTTTGAAATTCAGCAAGATCGGTCCGTGAATAGTAGAGATAAAGTTACATAAATGTAAGCCCCTCTAGTTTCCTTACATTTTTCAGATGTTGTCTTGTTTTTTAGCTATCTAGTATTAAAAATCGAAAAAAAAATTTATAAATCGGATTTTCACTAACTGAACACAAAAATTTGCTACCGTGAAATAAATAAGACCCAAAAACGAAACCGTTAATTCAAAATAAAAATATTTTTACAACAAAATGAAATAACTTCCAATACATAACTGTTTAACTGTTTTAACCTCTATGGTTGATATCATATCATATACGAGTATCACAGATATTTTACCAAAGGTCGGCTATACAGACAATATTTTTGGCGAAGCCGCTGTTCCATATACTATAGAGAGATCCAGCCTTCAGCTGGATGGAGTGTTTAACCTCTATAGTATAACAAACCCATACCTGAAGGTTGAAGGAGGAAAATATTTTATTCGCGAAGCCGGTGTTCGAAATACCATAGAGAAGAAAAACTTTCAGCCCAGCCAAAGGCCGGCTATAGAGGAAAAGTTTGTAAGCGAAACCGATGCTCAATATACCATGGAGGAAAAATAAAAAAAAAAAACAAAACAAAACTAAAAAATTCGAAGATTATATTGAATTAAATAACTTTAAAATTAAATAACAATGAATTTTTTGTTGGGAGTTATTTTTTTTTTTGGGAAATATTTTATTTGGAAGTTATTTCACGGTACACAAAAATTTCATTAAAAAACGAAAAAGCTAAATTAAATTTTACCGAAAAAATTTTTGTGCGTTTCTTTGTTAAAAAAAAAAACTTGTACACAGTCAATTTTGTAAATTAGCGCTCCATTTACACCAATGAGAATACTCCCGAAATAAACTTCTCTAAAATCATTATTTTGTCCTAGTCTTGCTGATCCTTAGCAACAGTTTACATAAATATTTTAATAAGATTTCTGAGAATTCTTCTAGCCAATTATAAATTCTGATGTTTTGACTTGTGCACCTTTCAATTGCATATAATAACGAAGGAATATTTTTTTTTCGCCAAACAATTTTCATTTTCTATAATAGAAGCGACAACTTCGCAAACATGGATTTACGTTTAGTATGACCACAAACAAGTTCGTTAGAACATAATGAATGTTTATACTTAACTCTATAAAATGCCAACAGTTTTTTAGAAATGTTACTTTTTCTTCCTCGCTTTTCAATAGACTCGGTCTGCAAATAATTTGTAAAGGTTTGTCTAAAAAAGCTGCAAACCGTTTTTAAGCATATTTACGTCACTAATTTCAAAAGTGCGAAAACGTAAAAACGCAAAATTTTGCACTAGTTTATGTGAGCATCCATTTTAGCAACAGCAACAACAGCAATGCATAACAGACGCAATTTTTGATTACTGTTAACACATCTGAAGTTTTAATAAAGATTAACAAGTAAGAGTGCTATATTCGGCTATGCCAAATCTTATATCCAGTTTCGTGAAGTAACTCCAATAAAAATAAAAAAAAATTAAATACTTCATATACATACATATATAAATATATAAGTTTACACAAAAATGTCATCGGCTCTTAATGGGTCAAGCATTTCCCTGAAAGATCTCTTCAAAAGCTTTAAAATGATACGCATATTGATATCTTAAAAAATATGTCGCACAATTGTACTTTTCTATGAAAAGTTCAGAGGGCCATAACTCGGAAAATATCGGCGAGCGCGAATTTTTTCACTTCATGTTTTTTTTCTTACTTACTGATCTTGCTGATTTTTAATAGCAAAACTTTCAAAACTTCTGGTCGATTGGCGTAGCTAAATTTTCTCTAGCTCATCTAGTGCTTAGCAAAGTTGAATTCAACCCAAAAACAGATGGACAGACGAAAAACGCTCAATCGGCCTCGCTGTGCATAACAACTCGGAATATTCATATTTTATAGGGTCGGAAATGGATATTGTAGAAATTACAAACGAAATGAAAAACACGATCAACATTTATTGTTTATTGTTGTACTTTATGCTTTATTATCTTAAATGGAATCACAAATAAAAATCCCAGTTTAATTATTGTTTTTGTACAAAAAAATAAACCTTCTTTAAGCTGGTACTTTTTTAAGTAATATGTGTTATTTTTGTAAGGTTGGCAACACACAGATTTTAGACCATAGATTACACATAGATAAGACACGAAAAGATATGTGGCATCACTACGTTAACCCCTTCGTTTTTACAGGATAGGTAATTTTTATTTCGTATGATTCTGTCTCTTTTCTATTTTGGGGGTAATTGACGTTTTCTTTATTTATATTTTTATTTAAACTATTTACCACAAGTGACCACAAATTGGCGCAAAAAATTGGGAAATTTGCATTTTCTGACGCAATTTTCCATTTTTTCCGCCAATTTTACTGTCATAGAAATGACAAATACATAGTTTGAGAAGCAAAAGCAGAAAATCAAAGAAAGTTCACGAGAACAAAGCTGAAAAAATGTAAGTATTTTAGTCTTTCTAAAAAAAGTTAATAAGCTTTATTAATTAATTTATCTTGTTTTTCAGGAGTCGCAGATGCATTATGGGTTGCCCTAAGGTAGGAAAGATTCACCGGTTTCCGAAGGATACTTCGAGGTAAGTTTATTTGAATTTGGTTAATATGTGTGCAGTTGGGAACATTTCAAAGTTTTTAACTTTTTCTTATGAAAAATAAATGTATTTCTGGGTGGATCTCCAATTGGTTTATAAATTATGTCAGTTCTGAGGAATCTGGTTATATCTGTGTTTAAGACACTTGGTTATAAGTAATGCGAAATGTAAAATAAGTGGAACATTTTTTCTATGTTATTGTTGTTGTAATTGAAAAAATTTTGTAATTTCGCATGAGTAAAGTTGGTGATGTTAATACCTTTAATATAATTAAATCATCATCTGTTTATTTATAACGGTTTAGAATTGATTGTACTTTAATTAAATGGAATTGATGGCGTTTAATTACGAGTATACATGTGACTCTAAAAGTGTTAAAATAATTCGATCACAACACAAGTCGTTTTTGATAATGATAAAGAGTGCTTAAAGTAAGAAGAAATGTAGAAATTGTGTTCTCATATATCACATGATGTAATCCTGCAACAGTAACTAACCTAATGTTTGAAATATTTGCTGTCACTGTGTTCATAAATAAAAACGAATAGCAACATCACATGTACTCGTTTTTTTCTTATAGTACTTCTAATGGTCAGAACCTCATAAGATGTTGGATTGAAAATATTCAGTTGTTTTCATATCATATTCTATGCTTTTATGTATATTGAAGTAAGTACTTTAGTTAAGCCATATGTGCCTGCTTTTGACATTCAATATCCTTCTTTTTTTGTTGTTCTCAAAAAATATACACTTCATTTTTGGTCATTTCATCTTTAGCCATCTTTTAAGTTTAGAGCCTGGATGACAATCAATATACAATGTTTTTTTGATGTTTACTGATTGTTAATACGTTTTCTGCTGAAACATTTAAGGTCTGTTTTTTTTTCTTTTTGTTTTATTTGAATATTTATGAGTTGAAATTATTTTTGGGGTCTTATTTATCCCTTTCTTAAACAGACACTCATTACAGATGGATATCATAAAATCTGTATTAAGAAGAGTATATGACATGATAATTCAACGGAACGTTTCCTTTAAATGGACATGAAAATGAATTTTGCCAGATTTTATTTGTTTCCAGGTTTAAAACTAATAAAGTTTTTAATTGACTTTATTAAATATTTAATTGAATATTTCAGTGAATCAGTTATGTTTTCATCTAAAAAGGAAGAAATCAATTATCTTATTAAAAATGTTTGGTGTAATTGTAGTTCTCTGGTTTCTCGTTGTAGACAAGTGCTACATTACCAATTAAAAAACCAAACGAACTTGACGGCCAATTATCAGACCAGCACGTTCATTTTTTTCTCAATCAAACGTTTCTTTGCAAAATTTCTGCTTAATAACACACAAACAAACTTGAGCGTTACCGCTAAACAAAATTTTGTAAGGAAAATTAAAGTTAATACAAATTATTTTTACTAAAACTGCTACTCGTATTCTTTTTTACAGTTGATTAAATAGATGATGTTTACAATTACACAACTAAGGTAGATAGATGCGAAGAATGCTGATGAAGGATGTAGCGGTCCAGAAAGTTCAGCATTACATTCTACTAGCGTCTAATTTTACTTCTTTTCTTTGGAAAACTTCCGCATAAATTTGTAAATAATTTTTCCTTCTAGAACAATGTTTTGAAATTTAATTAAAAAATGAACCATAGCCAAAAAAATTCAATTTTATTTCATTTATGAATTAAAAATTTCAACAATTAGCTCAGGCTTAAGAATATTAATTATAAAATTGAAAACCAAGCTAACCACAAAGCAACCGTCAGCTATTAAATCGGTTTTGGAACAAAACAATAATGCCAACCTAAAGATATGTACGTTTAAACTCGTTCTCATATCTCTTTGTCAACAAAAAAAGTGTTTTATAAGTAAAATAAAACTTTTATGTGCTGTTTCTATATTACAGGCGATTAATGCGTCTGAAGAATTTATATAAAAATAACTCAAAAAAGTGAGTGCTTTTCATATAAATTTTTCAGACGAGTTAAACGCTTGTAATACGGAAACAGGACTTTAATAAAATTTTTCAAGTCTCTTCTAATAAATACATTCATATTAGTATGTACAGACATATGTAAATACCCAGTTAGCATTTTTTGAATTATTGATCATATTCGAGTCTTTTTTGACTCTTCTACACGACTAAAATAATCGTTTATGCGCTCGTTTAAGAGTCAAATATGATTATTTTGTCGAGAGAAAATGATACCCTAGCCGCGACTCTTCTGAACGAGTCCCTTATGACTCGCATTATTGGCTCATTTTCGATCGTACTTTTAATCAAATACGAAACGTTTTCGAGTTATTTTTGGTCATTTTACAAGGCGTATGCGAGTCTTTTTCTACGGACATTTCTAATTGTCTGTTTTCAAAGCCAAACATGGCAAATAACGTTTTGCTTATTGTTTATAACATTCGATAGCGTGTTATTTCTTATTTTCTTAAAATATATTTTTTTAAATCTGAAAACAAAAAATTCATTTAAAAAATGAATTTTACATTTGATCTCTGTTTTTTTTTACGAATTGACATATTTTTATTATAATTAAAAAAAATATAAAATATATGAATCATTTTTTCATCGTTAGGCTGCGTTAAATATGTATGTCTCTAAAATAATTCTAAAAACAGTCGAATTTAAAGCATTTGCTTTTTGTACTTTTTGTTTTTGTTAAACAAGTCGCTTTCTTTGCGTTTGTCGGAATTACATTCGAGTCTCTTTTTAAACGCACCTCTGATTAATCAGTTTTACGTCATCTTGGATAGTATTAAAAGACTCACTTTGGTGATTTTTGTAAAAACAATCTTCTAAATGCTAACTGGGTACAGACATATGTAAATACCCAGTTGGCATTTTTTATTAATTATTGATCATATTCGAGTCTTTTTTGAGTCTTCTACACGATTAAAATAATCTTTTATGCGAAAATGGTACCCGTATGCCGTATGTCTTCTTCATATTATCATATTATTTTATACGCACATTTTCAATTGTATTTTCTCAAAATCAAAAATGTCAAACAACGTTTTGCTTGTTTTTTATTACAATCGTTAGCATGTTATTTCTAATAATCTTAAAATTCAATTTTAAAAAAAGAATTATAAAAAATTTATTTTACATTTATGTCTCTATTTTCTTTACGAAGTGACATATTTTTACGAAAATTAAAAAACAAAAATAAAATATGTATTTGAATAATTTTTTCATCTTGAGGCTGCGATTAAAATATTTCTAAAATAATTCTAAAAACAGTCAAATTTCAAGCATTTGCTTTTTATACTTTTTGTTCTTTAAGCAAGTCGCTTTCTTTTGCATTTGTCGGAATTAGTTTAGAGTCTACTCTTAAACACACAACTGATTAATCAGTTTTAAGTCATCTTGGGTAGTCTTAAAAGACTCACTTTAGTGATTTTTGTAAAAACAATCTTTCAAATGTTAACTGGGTATATACCTCGTGTTGATAAAACTAGTGATTAAAAATACTTGACTATTTTCAATGCATAACTGTTGCTTATATTTTATTACATTTTTGTTGTAGTTTTATGTTATTTAAATAAATATTTGTTTTCCTGATGATGCTACACAATGGAGTTGCGAAATATATATAAAGAAATAAAAGACCTATTGCTTAAAAATAAATAAAGTATAATTAATTAAAAAGGTCAAATAAAAATGAAAATACTAGTATAATTTTTGCAACTGCATTGGATTGATGTTTATAGCTTTTAAAATTCTCTTGATGAATATTCTTTTACAAAGGTGTCATCATTTGTTTTTTTTTTGTTTTCATAAGCAATGATCAAATGGTTTTAAAGCATTAACATTAAAAAACGTCACTCCTTGTGTTTATACACTAAATAAATACCTTAAAATATAATATATCATTATTAAAAAATATAATTTTCATCACAAAAATTTAGTGAAATTAAAATTAAGGAAGATACTTAGATTTTCGTGTGAGAAATAAAATCTGCTAGCTGGAGTATTAGTTGACATTACATTGCAGACCTTAATTTTTTAACTTGTAAAATTAATTATAATTCAGAAAAATCATAAGCATTAAATGGCAGTTCAATTTTTCCATTGTCATTATTTTAATCAATGCCAATGAAATTTTAATTGTAATGAATAAATGAATGAATAAGGTATGGTTATATTATATATTATTATTAAACATTAACTGCCGTATGCAAAACAAAAATTTAGAATGAGTTTGGCACGAGTGAAGAAATTGATAATGGCCCCAGTATGTTTTACCGCACGGCCTGTCATTTAAAATCATTGTAGATTGTTGCCGTGATCAATAACTATATTTTGGGATTATTTTTGGAGTCAAATAATTTGAAGAGCCTTGCAGGGACTCTGCTTAGTTTCGTCACTTATGCTAATCTCATGCTAAGTTTTGATTATGCATACGGTTGTCAATTTTTATATGCAAAAGTAGAGAGGTCTTTCAATTGACACTTTTGAATTTATGTTAATGATATTAAAAACTTTTCGTGATATTAAAAATGTTTTTAATCAGTTGGCATATAAAAATTTTAATAATAAATTATTAATTTGACTGATTCGCTTTAACGTTATCATGTATAATTATAATAAATATTTCAAACATAAAAAAATCATTATGTTAATACCGTCAAAACTTTTGAGTCATCCTGTTCAAAGTTTATGGAAACTATTTATCTGCCAACAAAATTTTATCAACTTTGTTTGGCTGTTTTGGTGTGACTAAGTAACAAACATTGAAACTTTTAAAAATATATTATTAGTTGAAAAGGGAAAATTGGTATGAAAATAAATAAAACTTAAGTTGTGGTAAGACTTTATCCGCTACTACAGAAAACTCTATAAAAGTCTTATGATTTAGGCAAAACTATACATTTTCTGTATGAAATCCGGAGTTTCAAATTTAAATATCGAATTAAATAAAGGTGATTTTAAATTTAAACAAAAAACTAATTTTAAAGAAAATAAGCGATTTTAATTTAAAACATACATTTAAATTTAATAATTTTCTTACAGTTCTTTAAGAAATATTTAAAATATCTCTGCTTCGTTTGATAATGAAATTTTCATTTCATTAAATTTGTCATTTGATTTCCAACTCGCCAACAGATACTTTTAAATGCTTTGTCATCAAAAAGCCATTAAATACACCCATAATGTTTGTATAGACAACGGTAAAACTGTTGCCAAAAAACAGTAACAGTGTAGAAGTAGGAGCAAATTTTTCTATCAAACTATAATTTATGAAGATTGTAATTTAAAGTACATTTGTCGCCACAAGTGAAAATAACAATTTTGTCACTTAACAGCAATGCAATGAGAGCACTAACATCGATACTAGTCATTCGTAGGTTGCAATAACAAAGGTTACAACTGGTACAACAATCGACCGACATTCATTCATTCGTATGTATTTCTTTCGCATTTATAGACATTAAAATCATCTATTGAGGGATACCAAACATTTGTAACCGCAATTCGATTGAGGCCCAGCCGTTACAGTAGAACAGAACGGAGCACTGCAATAATACTAGACACTATAGACGGCCAAAACCAAATAAAATCACTAAAAGATTTCACCTTGCTAATGAAGGACCCAAATACACACACACACACACACACACACACCCGTACAATGACTATAGAATAATATCAAATCTACCTCAATACAAAAAGTTAAATGTTTAACAGAAAATTTTCAAATAATATCGTATAGTTACGAACTAAATAAATTTCTATGGCTTAAAAACCTGATGATGAGTGTTGAGAATGTGATAAAAAGTATGGTTGTTTATTCCTATGCACACACATTAACACGCATTCGAATGCAATGCAAGTGTGTATGTGTATAAGTACTTTTCATATTGTTTTCATGCGATCGACTGAGCAACGAAATGAAACCAAACCAAATTCAACCACCCGTTGTCAAACGGATGTCCGCCTTCAATGTGGCTTCCGTTTTAATGATGAAAACGCAAACGCAATCATAATAACAACGTAAATTCAAGACTTTACAGAAACAAACTCCAGGTGCATAATGAAAGGAGTTGTGCATTGGAGGCTTGCAAAACAAACGCTTGCTATTTTGCTTTGTTTAAATGTAAAATAGTCAAACACACGTTTAAACAACAGTTACAAGTGAGTAACAACGCAACACAACACAACACACAACATAGTGCGAGTATTTGAGACTGTGATATTTTATTTCGCATTACTTAGATATAAAAAGGAATTTAAAAATTAATTTAATAATGACGAAGCATTTAAAGTGATCAAAATCATTTATCATGGAGAAGATATCATTAAATATCATTTGGAAGGAACAAGGATTATTATTATTTATAGAGAGCACAATACTAGAAATATTTCATGAAATTCCACAAATGAAGATCTATTTAATGTATTATTGGCAACGTCAGGTCCGTTCATCTCCAATATTCGAAATCAATGGAAAGTGGAACATCGGGATTTAGATGAAGAAGCCAAAAAAAAAAAACTACTAAAACACAGAAATAGTACCGAACAAAATATAGAATATTTGCAATCAATATTTGTGTCAAATAAATAATAATAATAATTGCCTTTCATTGTTTTTAAGTACGAAAAGTAGTAAAAAAATAATAAATAGAACCTACCATTGTTACAAATGCTATTAAGATCTATTGCAGTTTTTATTTTTAAAATGTTTTTTAAAATTATCAAATTTGACAGCAAAAAATAATAAATTTGTCTGTAGTAACAGCAAAATCTCCAGTTAATTTTATTGTTTTTTTTAGTGTAAAATTTTTTTTGAGTGTATCATTAAAAAATTTCCAATATCACAAAAAATAATTATACTTATGTATAATTAAATAAAAAAAAAAAAAAAAATAAACCCATATTTTACTCCAAAAGTTAAAAGAAAAAAAATCAAAAGTTCAACTTTGACTTAGGTGCTTAAGAAGTCCTTAATCAATTTTAGTGTAATGAAAACTGAGTCAAGCTGAACTAAATATCTTTTCATTGAAAAAATTACTTCAATATTTTGATCGGTTCAAAAGTTACAGGTTTTTGGCCAATGAAAACCGATTTTCAGCCACTACAGCCATACCCGTGTGAATTTTAAGCTGAAGCCAAATAAAATCTAAACCTTTTTCTGATTTTCAAAGTAAAAGTCTATTCATAATGATTTGCCAGAGTTTACTGAAAATAAAAAAAAAAAAACATTTTTTCAGTGTTATAATTTTTTTATAATTTCAAGTTCTATCATGTGAAAAAACACCCTTTAATACTTTTTTAAGCGACCTAACAAACGTGATGTGGTGAACAGTGTAGTGTAGAACATTACGTAAGGATTAATTAAAATGGTGATCAATCGTTAAGAGAATTAGAACGATCTGAAGAAGATTAAGTAATTTCCGGAATCAAGTTCATGCAACTGTTGTTGTTCTTAAAACCTGAAATAAATTGTTAAATTAATTTTCATTTAAAATTCGATGTTTGTATGAAATAAATGTATGAAAAATAGAGCTTATTTTGTTAAAGTTTCTTATATTTTCGGTGATACATAGGTTTAAATATTTCAATTAAATGCATAGTCATGCGAAAATATTTTAACTATAAATTGCAAAAAGTAAAATTCTCATTTTAATTAAATTTTCATATAAATTTTAGTTGTACAGAATATGTAGGTGATCACAAATATACTTAATTTTGAATAAATCCTGATGCTTACAAAGTTTCTTTTTTTCTTTCACAATGATTTTTGTTAGGCCGACCCACTTGTAGTCGATTGACATGTGTATTGCTCGATTTTCAGCCAACCAGTTTATGAAAAGAACTTAATGCAGAAAATAATCGTCTCCCGTTTATTTTAAGAATCTAATGTCCATAGATCCCAGTCCTTAAAACTGTAACACAAAAAAAAAATTTTACTTTAATAAATTCTATTACAATTAATGATGAGGTGTCTAGTAATGAAATATAAAATGGAATATGTAACTCTCTCTTTCAGTCAATATAAACACGGTAGACAAAACTTGAATACAGACATCTGAATGCATATTTGTTTAAAACTTACGTGCTCGTATGTGGAAACGCATGGATGTATTCAAAGAGTGTGGCACAATTCACGCGCTGGTTAATAAATTTAGAGACCCATTAAAATTTTAATTTCTAAATTTTGTAGAAAATATGGCTTGAATGTTGATGTAGCATCGTCAAGTGTGGCAATGAATGAACTGGTGATACATCAAAAAAACATTTTGGATTACAAGCATATACTCTCTAAAAATCTAGTTTCCATTGCTAAAGGGGCACAATTGATACATCAACAGAAACCTAACGGTCATGCAGAGCGAATGATTTTACGGTTGTATAAAGCTAAAGCTAATGTGAATGACATGATAACTGAGTTGCTTCTGCTTAAGTAAGATAATATTATTGTGAATGAATTATGTTGCGACATACACATTGTGAGGCCTGAAATTTATATGCCAATATTTAGGATATTTGGCATTCTTTTGAAAGGCATATGAAGTTTTTACGAATTTAACTTTTTGTAGAAAAATCTTGGGAAAAAAATATTTTCAGTTTTCGGGGGAATTAACTTTATCACAGAAGGATGGCCTATTTCGGGAGGATATGGGTTAAGAATTAATAAAAGTATAGAAATATTTTTTTAATCAATATTTTACACTAAAATAGCTTTAGAAAAATTATAAACATTTTATACTTTCAGTTACATATACATATAACTTTTTGAGTAACTAACAAAGAATAGATAAAAGCGAATTAATACAGGTGACCGCACGGCTACAACAATCCAACAATACAAAAAACAACAGGCAATTTGTTGCTACAAAATTTAGATATGTTGTCAAAAAATATTGTTAAAAAACAAAATAAAAAAAATATTTGATGAAAAAAAGTGGTTGTAATTTTCAGTATAAAAAATTTATAAAAATTAAGTTACATAAAAATAAAAATCCAGGAAAAGTGTGACCAAAATTCTATTGTACCACTAGTTTGCCCAAATCAAATGCATCGTTCCATTTTTGCACGTTGACCATTTGAAGACTAACATAATGTTCCACAAAAAACAAAGAAATTATAAATGTGTTAACAATAATTTCACTACCTTTTTTTTGGCATATTTTGATTATACACATCCGGAACTGCAAATACGGTTCCATGTTGTGGTAGTTTTCTCTAGGAATTTCAATAGTTACTTTGTTTTCTATTAGCAATCAAAATAAATTTTCACAAATAATTTATTTTTGACAACTGCAATGTAAACAGCTGATGGGCTTTTTCGCCCGTGCGTTCACCTGTATTATTTCCCCATGGAATAGATCCAACATTTTAGGTAAAAAATATACTCGTAAAAATACAAAAAATCAATTTTTTATTTTAAATTTATTTTTTTTATAATTTTTGACTTAAAAATTTTTTCCCGAATATTAATAAACTTGCTGTAAATTAAAAAAAAAAAAAAATAAAAGAACTCAGAAGGGTTTTGGCTAGAAGCAAAAAAACTAAGCAAAGGTAGGACCAAACATGAAATTTTTAGTTTTAAATTCTGGTTATCTCCTAAACTATAAAATATTATATATGTATTTAGCAATCTTGTTTAGAGCTTAAACACACACCTTCGCTACAGCCGTGTGAGATTTCAATACCGTTTAAGGCCTGGATTCACTGTCATACTCAGTCGTATGATCTGTCAAAAATTACATGTGTGTTCAAAATGTATGATAGCGTGGATTAAAAGTGTATGTGTGTGTGACAGACTTTTTTTACAGATCTGTTCGATTTTTAATCTTTTGAAATTATTCATAAAATATTTTTCTCCATGCGATCAAAGTGGATTTTTTTAAGATAAGGAGAAAAAACAAAAAAATTTTAAACCCATATGTTTTTTTTTTGTATAATAGTATGGCAACGACGACGCCATTTTGAAAATATTTTTAAAGTGGTATAGAATTCTGTCAGATTTTTGTGTGATTAAATCTTACGATTGTGTATGATAGTGAATCCTGGTTTTTGGTAACTACAATATTATTTTATTTAAGCAATATAATAATGGTGAGTATTAAAGATATTATTTTCCCAATAATTTTGGCCCTCTCTTTATTATTGTAAGTGTTTCTTTTGTGTTTATAAAGCTGTTTTTGTTTTGCTGGAAAAAAAGTTAAAAGGGATTTTCAAATTGCTATAGTCCTCTAGTAGAGCAGAAGCAATAACACCGGTAATTACTGCCACGTGACAATGAAAATTACTTGTTATTTTTCTTAATGTTTGTGTATTGCTGCCACTACTACTACAAAGAGTATATATAATTTTATAGTAACGTTTCATTGCTTTGTTCGTTGTTGCTTCTGGTCCTGAAATTCTGTCGCTGACATGTTTAAATATTTTCCATTATGTTTTTAAGTTGGTTAAAAAAAAAAAAAAAAAAAACGTTTTTGCTGTTGTTAAAACAGTCGTTTAAATACCATTTAATTTACTTTCTGTATTTACAGAAAATTGTATCATGTGCTTTACAATTTGCTGGCGATATACTTATGTACATATTTTCATACCTGAATATTAGACCTGCTATAGAAATGGAATTATGTCTTTCGATTTGCTCATCGTCTTTACTTATGATTAGGAATGAAAAACAGTAAATATTAAATCCCAAATTCTCGGGATTGTTAAATCCCGTATCCAAATTGTGATAATAAAAGTATTTCCCTAATTTTTTAAGGGATTTAAAATATTTTCAACTTTTACTACAAGAAAAAATTTATAATTAAATTAATTTACATTATTAGTTCTTAATTTTTGATAATAACTTAAATATGTATAAATAAACACTAAAATATTTTAATTTATTTTTCAAGCCCAAGCAATATTCAGGAAAAACAAATATTTATTTTTCCTGATGATGCTACACAATGGAATAGCGAAATATTTTAAAAATAAAAATAAAAAGACCTTGTGCTTGAAATATAAATTAAAATAAAATTAATTAAAAGGTTAAATAAAAAACTATATTAAATACCAAAATATAAAATAGGAAGCTATTTTTCATCAAAAAAAGGGTTGAAATGTGTCCACAACACATAAATAAAACAAGTCAAAGTGCTATATTCGGCTATGCCGAATATTTATACTTTGCACCATGTATGTAAATCTAGTTTGGTAAAGTAACTCCAATAAAAAAAAAACAAATATTCGGGTAAGGGAATTAAAACATAAGAAAAAAAATTAAGTACTACATATACATGATTTAATATAAAAATGCTACCTGCTCTTAATGGGTTAAGCATTTAAAAAAATTTAATATTTCCCTAAAGATCTCTTCAAGAGCTTTTAAATGATATCCATATTGATATCTTAAAAAATATGGCGCACAATCGTATTTTTCTATGAAAATTTCAGAGGCCCTTAACCTAGAAAATATGGGCGAGGGCCAATTTTTTCATTTTCAATAGCAAAATTTTTGATACTATGTATAATCGATTAGAGTATTTAAATTTTCCATAGCTTATCTCGAGCCTTGACAAAGTTGATTTCAATCAGAACACGAACTGAAAGCGGACATCGCTCAATCGGAAATTGAAATTGCATAAATTTTACTTTTTATGGTGAAGGGTGTCGAAAACTCTAACTTTTTTTTTAAGAATAACAATATAAAATTTTGGGACGATTTATTACGTTCACTTTGGTTTTCCCTACTACGAGTAGATTTTTTTCATTTTTTAAAATATCGAGAAGTAATTTTGTGAAAACTATCAGAATGGCAGCTACATAATAAAATTTTAAAAATGATATAAAAATTCATTATGAATTGTGAGCACATTATTGGAGAAAATATGGTAAAAGTGACTTTAACACGTTGACTGCCACGCTTGTTTACAACAAAATCCCCGTCAGGCCACCCGTGCCACTGTAAGATGCGTGCTCTGCTACCGCATGTCTGTTTACATTTTTTTCGGTACTCTCACCCCGATATCTATTACGATCCTCATTTATCACGTTATTACTCTGCACGAGCAGTTGTAATCTTTGCCGTGTACTGAGTAGTACAACTAATATCTCTGCCCAACTCAACCGCAACTTTGCAGTGAATGCTTCAATATTTTGCACTGTAAATAATTTTGTTAATAAACGATTTTTAAAAAAAATTCAACAGTATTATTATCTCCTGTCATATATTTATCTAAATATGTTCGGAAATCCTTTGGAAGGAGTCACCCGACGTGGCCTGATGAGAACTCTTGCTGTCACCCGAATACGGGTGACGTGGCCTGATGAGAACTTTTGCTGTCACCCGAATACGGGTGACACGGCAGTTAACGTGTTAAGGGAATTTCCGTGATAGTATGATTAAGCATGATATCTTTGAAATTGAAAAGTTTTATTAAATTATTATTTTATTCTGTTAAAACTCAATATATTTTTATATTTTAAACTTCTTTGAAAATTTTAGCTTTTAAATTCTTGAATGCTTTCATATCATACAACGAGCAGGTCTAATGAATAATGAAGTGACTCACATGCTGCATGTGGATGTATGTGACGAATATTTAAATAAATGTATTAATAACGAATATTTTAAAGTATTACAATTTACGGAGACGTTCGCAACCATTTGTAAATAATTTTACTTTATTTTTTTTTCGAAATTAGAATAAAAATGTGTCAAGTTAATTAATTCACTTGTTATGTGTATGTTACTTTAACTATGGTAAGTAAATCTTTTATTATGTTTTGTTTTTAAATATGAAAAAAATGTTATCATTCCGTTTGGTACATTTTTAAATTTTTTCGTACTATTATTTTTTTTTTTGTCACGAATTTTTGTTTAAATTAAACTCTAGTTGTTTGAACTAAATTATAAAAATTATATATTTTATTTTTAATTCACTTTCTTTAAATTTCGCTTTAGTTATTATTATTTTTAACAGTAAAGATAATAACTTGTTTATTTTAATTTTGGATATCAGTCTTTTTTAAACGTCATGAAAATAATATTTAATTTGCTTTTATTGGCAAGCAGTGCTACCCGGTGTTTTGCGCTACTCGCTCAGTTAAAAATTAAAATTAATATTTGTAAGTAAAACGCTTAACCAACCCGTCCTCAGAATAGCCTTTAAAAGTTGTTACGATTGTAGTTTCCGATTGTAACAATGAATAATTATTCTCTATGAGAAGTACTTGGCCCCCTCGGCCTATACTATTCGGGCTTAATTTTATAGACAGGAGTAATATCTTCCCTCCCTTCCTTTTGAAACAAAATCAGCTTCTTTTACTTTTTGTATCGTCTTTAAGCTTGATGCAAAATGTTAAAACAAATGTTCAGACTTTTATATTCGAATCACCAAATTAAAAGCTTTTATCCAAACAAATCTCCTTCATTTAATCATTAACTAAATCAGTACCTAACTGTGTTAAGAAACTAGTTGCATTATATCAAGTTTGGATAGATTTTCAAATTAATGCGAGAAAGGCACAAACAGTGTTTCTTTGCAACTTGAAAAAGCGACGTGCTCCATCGTTATCCCATCAACATACTCTTTTGAACAAATACAAGAAGAGAGTGGCTTGAAGTTATAAAGGTAAATTTCTTTAATAAGGTATCGGATACGGTAACTGTCCACTGGGATGGCAAAATGTTCCCGGCTCTAAATTCACTTAAATCTAAAGAAACGCCTATCGAAAGTTGTTTTCTATGATGTCTTTATTAGACGATGATGTCGATCAAGCAACTAACGTAAAAATGGTTGTTAACTTAGCTAAAGAAAACATATTAGACCCTGATAAACGTTACATCGTACCCAAAAAAGAACTGTGTGGTCCACTTTTTGGTATGTATTACATATGAATTATGCTTTAATTTTCTTTTATAGTTTACAATACGATTGTCAATCTATTCCTCCACAATTATTTTAGAGAAAAACATCGATGACTTCGTCTCTGTCAAAAGCAAATCCTTATGTAATCGTTAAAAATTTATGAAAGTTTTCTTAACAATAGCCCTTCTTCCTGGTCAAAGGATGATTCGTTTTAACAAGTTAAAAAGCAGCTTCTGACACTAAAAGCAGTTAAAAGCACGGCAGAAAGAGCGGTTACATTAATTCAAAACTTTTATAGTTTAATCACTGTTGAAGAGGAGCAAAAGCAATTTTTATTACGGTGCGTACAAGAACACAGAAACGTATATCCTAACTGTAAAAAACTAACTTAAAAAAAAATTCATGATTAGTTTATCTTTTACAATAAGTAAATATTAATAACTAATATAGTTATATAATGTGTTTTATTAATTGAATTCAAACAATAAACTATACAATCACCCTACAGCTTCCACACTAAGTTTTATTATTAAGCTTTGAGGACAAGTCGGCAACGGTTACGTTATCTGATCGCAATAATATTTAATACTTAAGGTTTTGCATTGAAATGAAAAAAAAAAAAAAAAATTGAGAGGGTATGCTTTTCAAAAATCGAAAAAAAATTCACACTTACAGCCTGGGACACCCTACTGTACTAATATATTTTTAATGAGTTAAATGTTAAGTTAACTGACAAATCTTAAAGTTCGAATTTAAAATCTTCCAGCATTATGTCTTCACCAATTTTTTTAAGTATTTATTGAAATGATGTATTAGTTTTCGATCAAAGTAAAGAAAAAATCAGATCTTTACTGAAAAAACTTTTTCTACAGCTTTGCATTGCTCGATGAAAACTAGACTAAACACAAATTCTACCAACTCTAAAATTGGTCTTGATCTAGAGCGTTGTTGCTTGAATTCATTCATTTATTTGGAGCAAATTGTTTATATTTTGAAAAAAAAAAAATGAGATTTGATCAAAAAAGTTTTTACTTGTGTTGCATTAAACTTTTTAAACATAAATAGTATAGAGATTTCTACTCCAGCAGTTGATATGCATCTTCAAACCTTGACACTGCCTTCTTCGTATATTTTCCAAACTCATTTTTTACTATCGTTTCAAAAAATGTTCAACTTAGTTCTTTTGCTTTTGTATATTGGAATTGTCTTAAGTAACTTTTCTTTTTCATAAATGTAAAATAGAAAATACCCTTCAACTTTAATCGAATATAAGTATATTATAAATCTCTTTGTAAGTTTGTTTGTGCGTGCGTCATACACGGCTAAAAGACTAAACCGATTTTAATAAAATTTAACACACGGGTATTTTTCTTTGTCCTCATGGTAAAATAGGGTATTTCTATTTTTAAATAGCGGAACAGGAGGGGAGAAAAAGAGAAAGCGGGCACTTTCAGGCGTCTGAATCAATTTTAATAAACTGTCGGCTAATCGATTTGAATGAAATTCGAAACGTAGCCCTCACATTTTTCTATTTCCAGAGCTAGGACCTAGATGAGTGAAAAAGGGGAAAAAGGGGGTGAATACATGATTACAATAAAAATTTAAACATAGTTAGATATTTATTAAAAAGAAGAATGGTTATGGTTATGTTGAAAAAGGGAATAGGTGAGGGGAATAGGGGAGACGACAAATGCGTTATTTTATTAATCTTAGCAGATCTTTATAAAATTAGGTTCTAAAGATATTCGAAATATAAATATCCCCCAATTTCTAGGATCCATACTGATTAGATTTCTTACGTGATCGGAGTAAAGCCCTAAAGCAAGCAAGGCTTTAGTCCCTAGAATGGTTCTAAAATCAGACCTAGGCTACGCCGGAAACAATAAAATATAGATTTATTACTATTTACAAATAGAAATAATCCTGCTTTAAACTAACAACACCTTTAAAAAATGTCACAAAAGGTTACACGACCAACCGTATCTTTTTCAAATTTTAAAATAAAATTTAATTTTCTGATCGCTGCATCATGAAAAAGAAATAAGAAAACAGACATAAAATATAAAAACATGAACCATTTTATTTTGCATTTCCAACAAACACCTCCTAATGCCACTCCTAAACTTTTTTTTTCTTAAAGATTATGTCACGATATGTGATGAGATGAGATTAAAACGAATATTTAAAGCTGCCTTTGTTACGAACAGAAAATGTAAGAAATAAAACTAAAAAAAATAATAGACAATGGAATAAGGGAAAAAACAAAATAAAATAATAAAATAAATAGAAAAAGGAACATAAATCAAGCCAACTCTGTATGAGAACACAACAATTCTATTTAGAAACGGTTTGAAGTGCATATTTTTTTATCAGCATTTCATTAAACTGAGCAGGCAAATAGACTGAGATGTTAATTTTTACATTAAATATTAAGCCTTTTTTTCCTAACTCTGACGAGTGAAAAGCCGTTTTGAAACTCGATCTTTTATTTTTACGTTTCCTCACAAATATTTATTTGTGTGTAATTGTCTGCTTGCATTCATTCCAAAGCGCTATTGCATCTTTCGTTAAGCAAATATTCTTTTCACTTTGGCTGACAACGAATTTTATTTGGTTGATATAATATTTTTAGTATTTAAAGAATTATTTCAAAAAATAGGAGAAACATGATTTATTAAAAAACTTAAATTTAGTAGTTCCTTGAACAGTATGGCAACGCTTTAGGAATCTATTAAACACAAGGTCATTAGTTATTTTTGTGGTGTTCAACAACATTGCAAGGATTTTTCACATCTTTTACTTAATATTATACTTGGAGCTAAGGCTAGGAGTTATAAGCCAGATGACCCTAGAGCTACCAGAGCTATGGTAACATTTTCAAACATAAAAAAAATTCAGAAAAAACTAAAATTTTGAGGGGAGAAAAGAAAATACCATCAATGTCAAAAAAAAAAATCTTCTGTTTGAAGCAGCACTCAGAAGATTACTCCTATTCATGCAGTGCTTTGTGATCGAACTAGAAAAATATGTCGAATGAAGGAGCATAGTGTTTTTAGACATTAAATTTAAATGTAAAAGGAAAGTCAAAAATAACTTCTCGGCTGAAAAACGATTTCTCTTTGTAATACGGTCATAGACAAAAAGATCTACTGGCCTGAATAAAGTAATGTTGCAAGCAAGAGAGTAACTATTTCCCTGACTTAATTGGAGCACATTACATTAAATTAAGAGAAAATAATTGGGTACCCCGCAGTCACCAGGTAGATTCAAACTGATTTTTTAGTGACAATTTCATTTAATTTTTTCTTCTCTATGGGTGGTATAGATTGTAAGGATATCAGGTGGAGTGTAATACCTCCTACATTGGCATGTCATAGTGTCCACGGGCATAATGTCCATGGACTTTCTATCGTGCTCGAAAGTGGACCTTGTGTCATTTTGCATTACGACATAATATATATGGGTATTATGTCCTTAGACGTTATAACATGCCACCACCTCCTACACTCTTTTAGAAAACCAAGCTACCTTAGTGCGTCCTTTTGGTACTGGTACCTTAATATTTCCATTGTGGTTAATATTTCCATTATGGAAGCCTGGTATAGAGTTGTAGTGTTCTTAGTCGGATCCCAAATGTCTTTGCCGATTTTTAACGTCCCCTAGCATTTAACTCGTTAAAAAATCGAAAAAAGCTTAAAGCGAAGTGAAGTTGAAGTTCCTTTCGCCGAAAACCTGGTCAAAAATGAACATTACTCGACTCTTTTCCCCATCGGTTTTATATAAATTAAAGTGGGTTAATAGTTCTTAATTTTAAAAAAGGTTGTTAATAATGATGACACATATTGAAGGTTAAGTTTATTTTACATGTCAAAGTTTGGAATCGTTGAAAATATCACAAATTATAATTGTTCTTTTATATTTTGCAATATTCAGCAGCAGTAGTAGTTGACTCTTTTTTATCTATTTCCAAGGACAAAATCCTCATCATTAATTGAACGTGGATCTCCTCAACTCCGGCAATTGCTACAATTTACAAAGCCATTATAATGAAAATGTGCCTTATAGCTGAGGATGATTTTATTCCAAATCTAAATATTCTGTTGCCAAATTGGATTTTAGGCAATGCCAACAATTTACTTGAAAAAATGAGGTGGGATCCAAACCAATGGGATTAAAAACACTTTTTCTACTCCAGTTGTCAAATTCGTTTTTGTTATTTGAATATTTTTAAAATATTAATCAAAAATTAGGTTAACCCTCATAAGGTCCTCAAATTTTACTTACGTTAACGTTCTTTGGATCAAATTTGACCCAGTTAGAAAATTCGATTAGAAAAAACTTGTTTTCTTTAATTAAGTTTGTTTTTAAAGTTAGTACTTTTTTTTAGCTTTGTTTTGAATATTAAAGCTGCACGTTTTGTTTATTTATTACGAATTCATGTATGTATATATTTATTTTAAATAAAGAAAGTTGTGTTCTTGGCAAGGAATTTTGCTGTTTTATATAGGGCGTGGCAAACTACAATCCTAAATATTCCAAAAAATGACGACGTTTGGCAAAACAGGTTTCTTTCCAACCATTACTAGCCGATGTAAATAATATAAAAGCATTGAAAGCTGATATATCTAAAATGTTGCAAAATACAACTTGAGGCCATCCATTGGTTTTCCTTTTGCAAGTGCAACATGAAAAACTTTATCCAGAGTATCAACTCCTCCTTTACATTTACTACAGTCTAGTATCATTTGCGGCTTATGTCCTCACGACTGCTTATTTCTGGACTATGATGCAAAGTGCTAAGAAGATTCATAGACTTATTATTTTTTGGAATATATGAAACGAGAGTAGTGTCCTTAGTGAAGCAAAAAAATGATGAAAATAACGGTCTTCCTTTAGTTGACAAAAGCTTAGGTGTCAATTCAATCCTTATTGTCAAATCTTATTACTCTAGAATGACTTTTGAATCTTCTCAATGGCATAATTGCTCTAAAAATTGGTTTTCCTTTCTCAGAGTCCCATACACATTCTGTACTTTCATTATTTGATCTTTACACTCCAGCTCACAAAAGTGTACCCATAAAGGTGTCGTCAACTTCAGTCCAATCCATATCAAAAACACGTTTACCTTTATTATTGGTATATTTCAAAATAATGTTTATTACAGGTGGCGGGAAAAACAATTGAAAAGTGGAAATTTCTTCCCTTGTGATTATCGAACAAGAGAAGCGGGTGAGGTGTGGTTTCATGCTAATAATGTTCTTGCTCCGGAATCTTCCTTGACTATTTGTAAGAGGTTGTCTGAAATATCTTATTCCACCTACTTTTGTTGTCATTGCTGCAGTTGTTGCTACATCAATTTCATTTCCACTAAAACTGTCAGTTGTCTCCGCGATTCTAAGTTATCTTCATATTCTGAACAAATCTCCTCTTCGTCCGATAGTGCATTTAGCAAATTTTCTATTTCACTAGTATTCATTTTCCGACAAGAAATACAGACTCGACACTTTATAACGTTGATACGTTAGATTAGTTCCGTGTTTATTATATGACTGAAAACAGTTTTGCATAAGAAAATAAGCTTTGCTTTTTACATGGGGACCCATTTTTCATACCAGTAATGTTCACCAAAAATGGAGAAAATAAAGGAGACAGATATATTGACTTTTAATTTTGGTGAAAAAAACATTTGCCATTTTTCTTTACAAATAAATTATTTTCACAAAACTGTGTAAAAACATAAAGATTTTGTTACGGGTCAAATTTGACCCGAAGGTCTTAAGTGATAAAAACTGCATAATTTTTTTTTGGTACAATACTTTCTTATAAAAACCAAAAATAGTTATTAGTATTCAAAAATAAATAAAATTCATAAAATATCTAAAATCTAAACCCCCTACTTTCGGAAAAAAATACAATTTTCTTGCAAAATGGGTCAAATTTGACCCGAAGACCTAATGAAGGTTAATAAAAATCGAAAAAATCAACTGAAGTACACAGAAAAAATTTAGTCTTCAATTTTTTATTTATTAAAATTAAAATTTGTAGTTAGTTCACTAGAAAAAAATCATTTTTATAATAAAAACAATTAAAAGTGATATATTCGGCTATGCCAAATCCTATATATCCTTCACTATTAATGTTTAGTGAATTAACTCCAATCAAATACGGGGTGACAGAGAATTGAAAATAAGTAAAAAAATAAGTAATATATAAAATTTTACATAAAAATGTCACCGGCTCTTAAGAGGTTAAGCACTATTTAAAAATTTTAGTATTTTCTGAAAGATCTCTTTAAAAGTTTTTAAATGATACCCATATTGTTATCTTAAAAAATAAGGTGCACAATCTTACTTTTTTATGAAAAGTTCAGAGACTCATAACTCGGAAAATATGGGCGAGCGACAATTTTTTCTTATTTTTTTTACTCGCTTTCGCCGCATATATTTTTTTTTATTGAAATTACTTCATTATTCTAAATGATATGGAATAATTAGAGGCTGGGTTGGTGTTTTGCCGCTGCCTCGTAGCACATAGACCGATCTTGCTGATTTTAAATAGCAAAATTGTTTAAACTGTCTGATCGACTGGCGTATTTAAATTTTCTCTAGCTCATCTAGTGGCTTGGTAAAGTAAAAAGTATAAAGTTAAAAAAATCTACAATGAAAAACACAAAATTATCCCGGTTTAATGACTCTATAAAGAGTAAAAATAAGAGTAAGTAAGAGTGCTATATCCGGCTATGCCGAATCTTATTACCCTTAATCATCTATGTAAACCTAGTTTAGTGACAGAGAATTAAAAAATTTGGTACTGCGTATATATTATTTTACATAAAAATGCCATTGGCTCTTAATGGGTTAAGCATTATTGAAAAAATTAAGTATTTCCTTAAAGATCTCCCCAAAAGTTTTAAAATGATACCCGCTAACTCTGAAAATCTGGGCGAGCGCCAATTTTTCACTTGATATTTTTTTCTTATTTTTTAATTCTTTTGATTGGAGTTATTTTATTGTTCCAAATGACATGAACATATTAGAGGTAGGCGCGGTGTTTTGCCTGCTGCCTCGAAGCCAAAGGACCAATCATACTGATTTCCAGTATCACCTCTTTCGACACTCCGAATCGGAAATGGATATTGTAGAAATTACAAACGGAATGACAAACTTAGATATACCATTTTTCCATTTTTTGTGGTATAACAATCTGCAATAGAAAATTAACCAAAACTTTAATAAAAGGCAATTAAAACATTAATAAAACTTAAAGTCAACTTCAAACAAATGTTTGTTAAAATAAAAACTGTTCATAATTTTTCCACCATGAACTAAAATATTTGCTTGCTTTTTAGTTTTATCTGAACCTAGAAACTGATCGTACTTGTTCCACTAGAAAGCAAAAGATAACAGAAATTAATGCTTTCGATAGGTACCATACGTGCGGCCTTAATTGAAGATTTAATTTGTAATCACAAACAACAAAAATTTAAGAAACTGATTTGAAAGGTTTGTAAAGAACGTAGCATGAAAATATATTTAGTGCATATCAGTCTTTGCACTCGAAGAACTTTAACGTGGCAACAGTATTTACACGAATGGAATAGTATTTCTTGCAGCAAAAGATATCGCTGTAATACAGGCGAAAAAGCTTTTTTCATTTTTTTTTAATTTTCGTCCCTTTTCTATGAAAGCAAACAAGTTTTAGTTTTCTTTCTTTTTTATGGTTTTAGTTGTTGAGGTTGCTGCTAAAGTTTTGTTGTATTTATTTTGTGTGCGTGCGTTTATGTGGGGGTTTTCTGTTGGTTTATGTGTCGTTATTACAGTTGTTGTTGTTATTATTGCTGGGATGCTACAATGTGTGGCAGTCACTACGAAAAGAAGAAGATTTATGGCGGATGTTGGAATTTAATGAAATTGCAAAATGAAAACGAAACTTACAAACATTTAAAAGCGCATATACATACATATAATCCAGAAAGAAAAAACCAACTGAAATGAAATCTATATCCATTCAAACATACTTATTCACAAATATTCACCCAGCCAACCAAGCATTTCAGTCAGTCTTAAAGCCTTTTTTTTAATAGAAGAAGTAGGAGAAAGAGGCTATTTTTGGGTAAGAGGGCCTTCAACAAACACACTTTTGCTGTAACACCAGTATATTCACAAAATGGCGTAAAATGGACAAGCTGTTGTTTGTTATTATTGTTGCAGCCTTTAATTGTATTTCATATAAACTCTTTCAACTTCCAAGTTTTCATCATCGCCGTGGTGATTGCTGTTTATTGTACCGTTCAAATTTTTACGTTGTTATATTTTTGTTAAAATAAATTTATTCGTTTTACGAGGGCTGCTATATATATTTCTGGCCTGGCAACACTGAGTGCTGCCAAGTGCAATCTGACATTTCCATTAGAAATTTTGTCATTTTTAAGCATAATCGTACTCAAAACGTTTTGATGCACGACCATTATTTGTGTTGTTTACCGTGACTTGATAAAATTAATATAGAAAAAAATGGAATTAACTCGTGAACATTTTCGTGCCATCATTTTTCACAACTTTCGACGTGGATTATCACGACAAGAGTGCATTGATGAACTTAAATCTTTGTATGGCGATGAAGCACCATCCTATAGCACTGTGAAAAATTGGTATAATGAATTTAATCGTGGCCGAAGCTCGCTCAAAGACGAATTCATGAAGGTCGTCAAAAAACGGCTGTTGTGCCAGAGAACATTGATGCCGTGCGTAAACTCATAATGCAAGATCGACATGCGACATACCGAGAGATAGAGACATCCTTGGACATTTCTTCCACCAGCATACTTTCGATACTGCATGAACACCTGGCCGTAAAAAAGGTTTGTTCTCGTTGGATCCCGCACAATTTGAAAGTCGTTAAAAAAAAGGCTCGTGTCGATTGGTGCAAAGAAATGTTGCAAAAATGCGATTGCGGTGCTTCAAAAGACGTTTATAAGATCGTCACAGGTGACGAATCATGGATCTATGGGTATGAGCCCAAAACGGAACAACAATCGACCGTGTGGGTGTTCAAAGACGAGCAAAATCCAACGAAAATTGTTCGTGGAAGAAGCACTTCGAGGCAAATGTTCGCCTGTTTCTTCGGCAAAACTGGTCATGTGGCGACTGTTCCGCTTGAGCAACGTAGGACGGTCACTTCTGAGTGGTGCACTACAATTTGTTTGCCTGAAGTCATCGGAGAAATTCTAAAAACCAACAAGAGAAGACGAATCATTGTTCACCATGACAATGCGAGCTCTCACACATCGGCTCAAACCAGAGCGTTTTTGAGTGGCCAAAACGTCGAATTAATGGGTCATCCGCCGTACAGCCCTGACTTGGCAGCTAATGACTTCTTCTTGTTTCCGCACATCAAGAAAAAAATGCGTGGTCAACGATTTTCGTCGCCAGAAGAAGCTGTTGAAGTGTTCAAAAACCATGTTTTAGAGGTGTCTCAATCGGAGTGGAAAAAGTGCTTCGACAACTGGTTTGAGCTCATGCAAAAGTGTATAAATCATGCTGGAGAATACTTTGAAAAACAATAAAACCATTTTTGATTATAAATATTAGCATTTTCACTATTAGGCCAGAAATATATAGAGCAGTCCTCGTATATTCTATCATCATATAAGTAAAGTTTATATACCTTCCATTTGTATATGAAATGCTTCAAGTATTTTAATTTCGCTAGTATTTCAAATCGCTCGGCTCACTTACACTTATGCATCAAAGGTGGATTTTACATCGTGTTGCCTTTCTTAAGCAGGCATAACTTCACAAATAGACGATCAATATTGTGATTTCGTTAATTAGTTGTTGTTTAAATTAGCATTGTGTATTTTTATCTCATATCTCAGCTGTTGTCTGGGGTTCCTTAATATAAATTTTTAAAGATCTGTTCATTATTTCTATTCGAAGGATGTGAAGAACAAGAGAAACATATGATTTATGTAGTTGCAAGGAAACAGGAAGTCGCAAAATGATTCCTTCCAATCGAATGCCACTTATAAGAAATATCATTCAGACTTTGCATTCATTCGGTGGTAAAACCACTGTCAGACATTAGTAGCCTCCCGGCATTTATTTCCACAAATTTGTCCTTTGAAAATTTGAATAACTGAAAAAATTAACTAAAATAATATTAACTATAGTTTTTATCCAACTACACTGCTCGATTTCGTTTCGGACAGATGATATTTGAAGATGCGTTCCCTAACCGTTATTATTCATCTCAGGTACTTTAAATCCAAATTTGTGTCTCGGTTATGCCGAATCTCGTATACCTTTTACCATCTATGTAAATCTAGTTTAGTGAAGTAACTCCAATCGAGAAAGCAAATATTGAGGTGACAGAGATTTAAAAATTAAAAAAAAATTGGTACTGCTTATATGTAATAATTTTACATAAAAATGTAACCGGCTCTTAATGGGTTAAGCATTTTGAAATTTAGTATTTCCTTAAGGATCTCTTCAAAGGTTTTAAAATGATACCCATATTGATATTTAAAAAATTTAAAAATTTCAGAGGTCTGTAACTCGGAAATTTTTTTTTACGTAATAATTTTTCTTCTTTTTTAATTCTTTATTGCCCCATATTATTATTTTTTTAATTGGAGTTACTTTATTGTTCCAAATAAAAATAAAAAAATTTGAGGTAAGCAGGTAAGGTAAAACACCTGCTGCCTCGAAGGCCATGGACCGATCATGCTGATTTCCAATAGCACCTCTTTCGACACTATATCTGATCGATTGACGTATTTATTTTTCTGCGAAATCAAGTTTGCCAAGCCAAACATCGCTTACACGGACGGACAGACGGACATCGCTCAATCGACTTCGCTATGCATGAGAAGCCAATATATCGACATATATGATAGGAAATAAGTTTGATATTTTGCTATATAATAAAGCTGAAAGCTAATGTTGATCATTAAAAATATTCGACTGTGTTTTAGATAGAAATAGAGCTGAATAAGTTGTTCAAAAGTGTAAAAATAAAAGTTAGCGCATTCATGCTGAACAGCCGCGTTGTTTGTATTAAATAGAGGTGTCTAGGTTTTTATTATATTTGGTTTCAAGGAAAAGCCAAGGCAAATCATTTTTAATGTTTTCCTATTTTATTTATAATTGAAAATATCGTACAATATTATCTGGATCCAAAAATTGCAAAAGGAGAACTCCTCTTTTGATTTATCTATTATAATAGCTCTGCTGAAACCTTGGGATAAATCGTTCTGTTTTGCTATTGCATAATACTATTGGCAGACTTGTATGCTTACTATGCTGGTTTAAGCCAGAATACAATACATGATGGAGTTAATATAGTTTCCAACATCTTAGGAAGAGGTTGGCGTTTGGTTCAGGCAATTATAGTGCTAAAATTTCCACACAAGTGGTATAAATTTTACAAGAAATTTAACTTTGTTTCTTCTCAAGTAGCAATAGCATTTCCATTTTTAAAATTTTAATTTGTTTTTTTTTTAGTATTTATTACCCCCTCTCAACACTTCAAATATCAAATATTCATATCAAATATTGTGAGAAAATATTTCAATATTTAAACACTTGCAAAATCTTAATATTTTTTGTTTAACTGAGAGCAAGAAAATGTAATTACCAGCTTTAAAACTTGAAAGCCAGAAAATGTTACGCTTAACTAATTTTGTTACGGCATCAGTAAGCAATTAAACAAGAAAATAAGAGTTAAGGATGTTTAATACACTATTTAAACATTAAGTTCAAACATACATATTTGTTTAAAAAAGAAAATTTCGAGTCCATATGAAATGAAAAAATAAGACAATTGTATGTCGCATTACTCGTATTACTGAAGTTTATTTTTGTAAATAAAAAACTTAAGGATATAAATAATCAAGGTAAAGAATACTTTAAAATTATCAAAAATTTTTGAACGACAAATTTAAATTAGGAACAAATTTATAAATAAACAAGTAAGAGTACTATATTCGACTATGCCGTATCTTATATATCCTTTACTATATATGTAAATCTAGCTTAGTGAAGTAAGACAATAAAAAAAAAACTAATATTGGTGACAGAGAGTTAAAAAATCAGAAAAAAATTAAGAACTGCTTATATATAATTTTACGTACAAATGTCACCGGCTCCTTATGGGTTAATCATTTTTAAAAAATTTTAGTATATAATTAAAGAGCTCTTTTAAAGCTTTTAAATGATACTCATATTGATATTTTAAAAAATTTGATAATTTCAGAGCACCGTACTTCGGAAAATATGGACGAGCGCCAATCTTGATGTTGTTTTCCTATTTTTTAATTCTCTGTCGCGCAATATATTTGCTTGGAGTTACTTTATTGTTTCAAATGACATGAAAAAACTAGGGGTAAGCGTGGTGTTTTTCCCACTGCCACAAACGACATAGATAGATCTGGCTGATTTTCAATAGCACCTCTTTCGACACTATGTCTGATAAATTGGAGTATTTAAAATTTTTCTAGCTGATCTAGTGCCATTCCAAACTTGATTTCAACACTAACACGGAAGGAGTCGAACTTAAATTTTCTCTAGTTTAAAAATGCAATTACTGCAACTAGAAGAGTGTGAACTAAGCACATTAAGACTAATTAGAAAATTTGAAGCTGTGAAAAGAGTTTACGCGACCTTACTATTTGCAGCTTAATAGTCAACAGCACCCTAAAAAAATATAAAGTGAAAAAAACAACGTCTTCACGTTATGTTTATAATTGGCGTTACGTTCTTAGATGTCGGATTTGGCGATTTCTCGCCAAACGTGGCAATTTACAGACTTATTATTTATTTTTCCGATTTCACAATATGGTATTTTAATAAAAATTTGTCACAATAGTCTTTTTTAACATTCTTTTTTAACATCGTACGTTACTTACATTTCACTTGAGTTTCTTTTTATGTCTGGCATATTTTTACTTTAACTTTATATTAGATTATAACAGCAAAGTAATTGATTCATAAAAAAATGTATCAGAGATGAAAAATCTAATTTTTTTTTGCATTCTGAGAATGAAAAGTTAAATTGTACATCAATGGCTTATTGGCTAAAACTTAAAAAAAAAATTTCAGTTTAGGGCCAGTATGCAGTTCTGTGTGAATTTTGGGTTTGAACTAATCAATCCAAAATTAAGTTAAATGTATATGAATGTGTGTGTAAGTCTCTCTTTTCGAAGCTTATTTATAGCTGAAAATAAATGGTTACGAAAAATAATTATATATTAATTTTTAATTTTATTTGGCAGATAAAGTTTTTTTTAGTCAGAGAATATTTCTTTGGGATGCCGGGATTGACAAGTCCCGAATTCCGTAATTTATTAATATTATTTCCGAGGTTTTTTTTACTTTGAAAATTTTTTATATTTTTATTTAAAAAAGTGGTTCCTTAAAAAATTACCACACTTGTTTGCTTGAGTCCAGTAGTCTTTTATTTAAGCAATTTTGTAAGAACTATCAGGTTATCATTAAATAAAATATCAATTAAATTGTGAATGAATGCGACTTTACGTAAACTTCCATGGTATCTATAAAATGGTATCTATAAAAGTTTTCACTTTTTTGATAATAAATATTTCTCTTATACTTTAAATAGGAGTACACTAACCGCCCGATTCTGTGAATTCTTATCAAGATATTTTGTCAAGATTTTTATCAACTAAAAGTTCGGTTGGTATTCTATGGAAACATTGATAAATGAAAAGCTTTTGAAATTCACCAGTGTTGTGAATTACTATTGACAACTGATTTTAATTATTGTTATCAAATTATTGGCAAAAGCAAAAATATGGATACACCAGCTAAGTAAGTATTTTTAACCGACTTCAAAAAAAGAAGGAGGTTATACAATTGGACTGAATGTTGCTTTTTTTAATGTTTGTGCCTGCAGAACTCAGTAATTTCTAAACCGAATTTGAAAATTTTTGGTAATATCATAGATTATGCTTACAAATTGGTCCCGTTTTAAAAACAGTTCATAATCTTAAAAATTAAAGGGTGTCGCCATACAACATACATATTTTTACGTGTATTATGAACTGTAAAGGGCGATTCTGTAAAATTTAAAATGACTGCGCATTACTATAGCTCCCAATAACAAAAAGTTAAACAAAAGTAAATCCAAAAATAAAAGGGTGCCCCCATAATTGATGTAAATTGGCTTATATTGGCCGTTATAGACAAACCATTGCAAATTTGACATAATTTTGATTGATATGGTCGTTATGGTAACAAGTATTAACATTTAAAATTATAAATTAAAGGGTGTCCCA
Source organism: Gymnosoma rotundatum (assembly GCA_916610165.2). Lineage (NCBI taxonomy): Eukaryota > Metazoa > Arthropoda > Insecta > Diptera > Tachinidae > Gymnosoma > Gymnosoma rotundatum. The sequence continues at coordinate 46,223,975 of OU744336.1, read as the reverse complement.
ATAGTTCATTTAATTATGTATATGGCCATAATTTTATAAAGTTGTAGACAGACAATATGAAAATTTATTATTCCGAATCTTTTAAAATTTAATTTACTTTACTCGTGCTTGATTCCTTAAAATATAAATATTTCATGATATTCTCATAAAAAAGAGAATATCATGAAATATTTATATTTGAAGAAATCAAGCACGAGTAAAGTAAATTCAGTTGTAGACAGACGATTGAAAATTACAAAAAACCTGTATTACTAACTCCGCTACAACAACAAATATAAAATTTGGTTTTGGAAGTAAACGGGTGTCCCAATTGTTAATGTAATTTGGTGTATGTGGCCGAAATTTTGAACCGTTATAGACAGACAGCTGAAATTTACAAGGGACCTACTAAGTCTGCTATAACAAGAAGAATAGAATTTGATTTTAGAAATTAAAGGGTGTTCCCTAAATAATGTAATTTGTTCTATATGGCCGTATTTTTTGACCCTTTGTATACAAACACCTGAATTTTAGACAGAGTGTCCACTACATTGTTTGGTATAATAAGAAGTATAAAAATTTTAAATTATAAATTAAAGGGTTTTACAATAGTTGATATAATCTCATGTGTATGGGAAAACTAATGATCATTATAAACAGACGATTGAAATTTACACAGAACTTGATTGCTTAATTTATTACAAGAGCAAGTATATAATTTGAATTTTTAAAATAAAGGCTGACCCTATTGTTGCTGTAAGTTGATGTATATTGCGAAACTATTGAACAGTTGAACAAGTATAAAGTTTGGAGATATAAGAGTGTCTCAAAAGTTAATGTAGTCTAATTTATGAGGCCATACTCTTGACCGTTTTAGGCAGACAGATGAAATCTGTTTTGAATTTGGTTTTTTTTGCAAGAATTATTTTAAATTAATTGGCTATAAAGTATATTAATAAACATATAAATTTGTAAAATTCATTAACCCGTAAAGGAAACCGAAATATGATCGGCTGCAAGTCTGCAATTAATTGCCGAGCAAGAACACGACTCAGGCGAAATTTTTTTGTAAATTCTTGAGTCACGTAATCTTTGTAAGTCACACCTACGCCTTCTTTTTTCTGTATTTTCTTCGTCTTCACAAATCAGGATTAGAACAATTATTTCTTCTTCCATTTTTCTAAAAGGATTAGTAAATTTATTCATGTATTTAAAAAAATTTGTGTTGATATTTGTGTTGATATTTGCAAGAAGCGTGCACTATTTACCGAATTTGAATGCACACATACGCAATAAAATAGAGTTATCAATACCGAATGAGACTTTGACAAATTATCAACTAAAAAGCTTTTATTTTTTGTAGTAGAATACCAAATCCTGATAAATATTCAAAAGTTGATAAATCCTCAATGTTTTGAACTTATCAAGTGCACAGAATCGGGCTGTAAAAACAGAAAAATTAACAAGTCTTGGAAAATCTTTAGATTCTGGTAGTTTGCATATTTCGATATCACTGAAAATTCCAGGTTTCCGGATAGGAATTTTCAAAATCCAAAATTCAATATTAATAGAATATTGCCATTTGTCTCTTATTTCTTTGAAATTCTGTGAGCTTCTAAGATTTCGTTATCCCGTAAGGTTATTACTTACAGGGATCGGGAATTTCAGTATGCCGAATCCCGTGATTTTTGAAAATCATCTTGATTGGAGTCCCTAAGTTTAATTCATTAATATTTAAATACCATTTGAGTGATAACAGTTTTTTATCTATACTTTCTTATTTTTCCAACATATTTTTTATACTTTTCCTTTTTTTGTTTTGTTTTTGTCAATGTGTTAGTTTTTTTTTAGTAATTGATGTTGTTTATTTAACACTTAATTACCAGTTAGTATCTAAAGTTGTTTTTTTTTTGCTGCAAAATAATTTTATGTTTCTTTTCTGAAGGAATAAAGTTATCGTTACGTCTTTTTAAAAACTTGATGACCATTTTGTCTATTATTTTCTCATCCAAACACTTTTACAAAGATTTCTTAAATAAACATATCCTTACATGAGCGTACTCTGTTATAATTTTTGTTGTTGTTTTATATTAATGTTGTTTATAAGCAGTTAACTTAATTACACATAGAAGACCCAGCTCAAGTTTTTTCTTGAATACTTTTATTTTATTTTTTGTTGTGATTTTTAATTGTCTACCGGAGTGATGCTGTTGGCCTTTTTAATGACTTTTATTACTTACACAGAAAAAGGTCTTTGGATATGTGGTTATATAAATTGTAATGTGTATGTCTATTTTAGTAACCATAATTATAAATGTATACGTAATTGTAACCACAGTCAATGGTAATTTTTGGCTCGTTTGTTGATTGTTTTACTACACCTTATGGGCTCATTTCATATTTATTTCTAGATGTTATACTATAATGCGTATATACAGACTCTCATTAAATATTTATATATGTTTGTATGTATCAGTGTTGCCAGGGAAGGACAAATATAAATTTTGCGCTTTTCCTGCAAAAAAGTTTTCTTTTTTTTTTATTTAAAGTCACATTTTAAAACTTTCCTTAAATAAATAGTAATTTATATAAAATAAGTAAAAAGTTTTATTTCACATTTCAGGGAAAATAACAAGACAATAAACTCATTTACTGAACAAAAAAAAAAAAAAAAAAAAAAAAAAAATTAAGTTAAAAACAGCCACAGTGGTTTAATTCAAACATAAAACGCTTAATAGACGTTCGGAACTCAGCATACAGTAGATGGAAAAGATTTAAAACACCAGTGTTGTGCGTGATCTTTAAATCTGCCTGAAAAGAGGTCTTGAAAATCATAAGCGCTGGAAAGTCAACTTTTTTCGGTCAAAAATTTACATCTTCGTTAGGAAGCAGAGAAAAGTGAAAAATATTCGCGAATTAGGTATTGGAAGGCGTGAGCATTCTACTTCTAGCTTTAATGTGGACGTCAACAGACATAATATACGAATGCTGTTAGACAAGGAAGGACTTCGGAACAATTTGCATTTAAATAATCAAGTACTAAGCAATACTTTCTACTTAAAAAAATCAAATTTTAGAGCATTTTAGAAGTTTGTAGTGTCTTTTTATTAATTAAAGTTAAAGTTAAAAAAAAAAAAAATTTAAAAACTTATGAAATTTCAGTCCGATGAAATTTATAAGTATCTAAATCAGAACTCAATACTAATATTCAGGGATGGAAAAGTGTATGCTTTCGCCATTCAATAAAATTAGTTAAAGTAGGATTTTTGTTTTAATAAATACGTTTAAAAGATTGAGCTTTGATAGAAATTACTACTTTAATTATTTTAAAAATACCGTTATTTAAGAAAAATTTGACTCTTATTTGATTAAAGCTTCAACATCAAATTACTGACAGTTTTTAATGCGGAATTTTTGCTTACATTTTTAAACGTGAGAACAATGAAACGTTAAATTCTTCTAAATCGCGAGATAACGACCACATTTTAAATGTCAAATTCTTCACATGAAATAATCAATGGTGCTCAACAATTTTCACAAACTTCAGCAACGTTATTTTTTTGTTTATTTTAAACAAATGTTTTATGTGGGATTTCGACAAAATTTGCAAGTAACCTTTGTTAATAAAATCGTATTGATATGTTAAGAATGTCCGATATGTATTAATTAATATTACTTTAATTCGTGTCTATAGCAAAAGTTACGAAAATTTGGCCAAAAGTTACTTAAAGGTTACAAAAAATGTAACCAAACGGCAACACTGTGTGTATTTTATATAATAGTTAAATTCTTGCTTGTAAAATATCTGCTTAAAACGCCCCTTGTTAATTTTTAAAAATGCGAATTTTATATTTGGTTTAAATTGTATTTTGTGGCTGACACTTTTTTAAAGATTCTAAAAGATTTCTTCGTTTTTTTCGTGTGTTAAATAAATGAAATAAAATTTGTTTTTGTTTGAATTTTATATTTTTTGGATTGCAAAATAATTTTCCGCTGTTGCTTAGGAAAAGATTTATATGATGGGTTTATGTTTTAATTGATTGAACTATGTGCTAAATAATTAAAAACGACGTAGGTAATTGTTTAATTCAGTAAAAAAATTAAGTCAATTAAAATCTTAGTTAACGTCATCCTTTAAAAGATGCAAAATAAATTTCTGTGATTCTTCTCATGTGACCATATCCATTTCTTGCTGCAAAACTGCTCAAGAAACCCGAGTAGAAAATAATGGCCCATATTTATAGTTATAGACTAAAGTCGACTCTTGTTAAAGTATACTCTAAAATAAAAGGCTCTTATTATTATTATTATTTTTTTGCTTTCATAGTCAAGAATAAAGTATAAGGAGGAGAAGAGAATAGAAAGAGGTACAAACCTGATCGTACCATCAAGTTTAAGAAAATTGTTGTTGTTAAAGTTGGCTGCAGAATAGAAGTTGCTGAAGTTGAAAGCAAACTTGATGAAAAAACTTGACGGCGTGTGTGAACACGAATGCAGGTTCAAAAGAAAATTAATTAAAAACTGATCAAGTAAACTTAATGTGTGTAAAAGAGGACTACTTTAAGTTCAGCCGACTTCCACTGGGTGTCAACTGTAATTTGATAAATATTTTCATACAATTTCTAAACAACCATTAGAAAAAAGTAACCTTGTTTTTATTTTGTTCAATTTGGTATAAAAATCAGATAAAGAGCATTGTGTTCTTAAACCAAATAAATGGAAAAATGAGTTAAAATAGCTTTAGCTAGTTTTAAATTTAGAGTTGACTTTAATGCTAAAAGTATATTTTAAATTGTCTTTGAATATGTTAGAGTTGACTCTAAAGTAAAACCGACTTTAGTTCCCCTAACGTATACTTTATTTTAACTACGAATATGGGCCAATGTTTTTAAAATTTTATATATTATTTTAACTCTTTAGGGTCTACATAGACATTTTATCTGTAAAAATATCAGACTTATGTATGAGATACGAGATATATCACTGAAGGTAATTTCTACATGATCAACTTAGAAGTTTTTAATTTTGAGTTGTGACTTTCGAAAAGCTCTCTTTGAAAGACAAGACGATTAATCGAAAAAAAATACCAATTTAATTGTATTGTAAATTCCCTTTAATAAATCGAGCAATGAATCGATTATTTACAAAATAATAACCAGACAGAGAAATGATTTTATTCTTTAATGCAACTAATATTTTTTCTCATTACAAAGGTATTTATTTTAAGTTAAGACTATATAAATTTGTGTAAGTCAGTATCGATAAACAAAATGGAAAATTAATTCCATAGATCAGCTAAGTTTTAATATTTTATTAGGATGCACCTTTATATATATGTATAATCTCATGTACAAATAAAAAGTCATTAGAAATTCTTTCCTACAATTAAGATTTTCCATTTAAAAAGAGCATCGAAAATTTTAAGTTTTGCTTAGGGTTGCTGTCCGATCTAGTATAATTGTGGTGCATAATTGTAAGAGGTGAAATGTAAGAAACATAACCATCTGCAGGAATACAAACGAAAGTTAAAAAAAGATATGGATAAATTAGTGGCAGGTGTGGTGTTTTGACTGCCGGCTATCTGCCGGAAACTATCTTCTAACCGATTGGCATAATTTAATTATCTCTAGCTCACCTAATGCCTTGGCATCGTTGATTTCAACACGAACATGGACGCACAGATAGGCATCGCTTAATCGACTACGCTATACATAAGACCTCAGAATATATGTATATATATTTATGGGGTCAAAAATGGATGTTGTAGAAGCTACAAACGAAAGATATGGTGAAGGGTATAAAAAGTATAATTTATTAAAACTTTTGAACTAACTAAATTGCCGTTTTTAAATTGCAGTTTATCGCTAAAATGACAGCACTGGCAATGCTGTCTAATCATGTTGAATTTCACAAGACTTTGGCATACAGGCGAAAAAAAATACAATGATACCACAAGTCCTCAAGTAGGACTTAACTTACTTCTCTGTTAATGTCAAAGTTCTGAAATATAAATGGAATGTGCTAAATACCTGGCCATGTGCTAAATACCTGGAACGTCATAATGTCCATAATGTCTTGGACGTTATGACGTACCACCTAATTTTTCCTGTATTCTTTAAGAATTAACACAAAAATTTTGAAATAGTTTTTTAATTCCTCATAAATTAGAAATTAAAATATACGCGAACTTAAGCCAGATTAATATTTATTTATTTGGTTATGATACTAAAATAGTTCCACTAATATTTAACTTTTTAAAATAAAAACTATTAAAAATAAAGTTGTAAATTTAATTTAAATAAAACTTGTGATAAAGTCAAGCTACAAAAACAACTACTTAACGAATTTAGGACAAAATTTTATCTAGAAAAGATTTCAGATTATTTAAGGACAAAAAAAAATTTCTACAAAACCTTTATTTTAAATCAATTAATTGATTTTAAGCAAAACAAAAATTAGTATTTTAATATTTTTCTTTTTTTTATTTAAAATTCTTATTTTTCTTTATCGTGGCATATTTATCTAACAATATCATTAAACAATAATTTATTCGTTTAATTATTTTAGACATCAAGAAACAATTCTTGTATGTCAGTAGATTCAGTAGCAAGTGACTCCTACTTTTAGATGTGTCCATATAAATGACCAGTTCATCGCTCAACAATACAAAAAGATGGGTGTATAAATTTACAATTTAATTTTGTTGTCTTATTTTACAATGAACTCATCAATAAGGGTGTGTATGGAAGTGTCATCTTTTTGACATATCAATTAGAGTTTAATCAGAGTTTATTGTTGTATCAATAGGGGGTGGTACCTAATTGAAGCCACATACTATAATAATGATGAAAATTGAAATGAAAAACAAGAAACAATACAGCAACCAACAAATTGATAGAGAGCTAGTCAATATTATTCATTTAATTTTACTAGTTATAGAAGAATTTGGCTTTTATATTTATATTTTTAATTTTTTTTAGAAAAAAAAAAAATAAAAATAAAATATAATAATCAAGATATCTTGAATATAAATTATTTATAAAGAAAAAAATTTAAATGATTTTAAAGAAAACAAAACATAAATCTATACATAGATACAATGCTTTTTACGCATTTTACACTTCTTAAACGTCAAGTTACAAGCAACGTTTTTTATGTGCCACGTTTTTGTTTTGATCAGCTGTAGTGTAAATTTTTGTAATTTGTAAAGAAACTATTTTTGGAAAAATGGAAAGGTAATGTTTAAATAATTTATGGTATATATTGAGTTTATGCACATAATATTTTATTTAACAAGGACCAATAAAAACCTTCAGAAGAAAAAGGAACGGTTTTTTCATTTGTATTAAAAACTTTATAGAATAAACATATTAGGGATGAAACTCAGTACGTAAAAGTAATCGATAGCAAAAACACTAGTTTTGTTGATGAAAGAGTTTTATTGTTAAACTTTACTAAAAAAGGGTTGTTTTTTTTATTAAAAAGGCTTTTTAAAACAAAAAAACAGAAAAAAAATAATCATTAACACAACAATATTTATCGATACCATTGATAATAAAATATAATCTACCATCCTTATATATCAAAAACAGCTGACATTTTTTCATGATGCTTGCAAAGCGTAGAAAAGTAGAAAGTAAACGAACTTTTTGCGTTCTACGCGTTCATGCTTTCTACGCTTTGTACTATGTAACAGCCATACCTAAATAAAAGCGGAAATCGGATCGTTTTCTTTTGCATAGCTTTTACGCTGCAATGCCATACCTAAACAAAAGCGGCACCGGTTTGTCAAAATGATAAAAAACAGGGTTATTAAAAACACTAAAGCTTAAGTAGTTAACGGACGCACCTCAAAAATGAATAAATTTGTCTACGGGGTGTAAATGAAAATCTAAGCAAAAAATTACCTTTCCTATGATTCCCATATTGTCCCATTCCGCCATAAAATACTCAATATGTGCCATATTATACATACAAACGTTGGAGGTCAGTAACTCCGAAAATAAGGTTTTTTACACCCTGGACACAATATTTTTTTAGTTCAGAACTAGATTTCTAAAAAAAAAAAAAATATATATATATATATATATATAACTTCCCTAAATATTTTAAAAAGAATTACAATTTGCTGTTTGTGTTGTGTAAATTGAAAATTTTATAAAAAAAACCAAAATTTGTTTTGTTTTTGTTTATTTTTAATTATTTTTGTTATTAAACGCCTTGTCAAAATTGGATTTTCTAATTACAAAACGTTGCCGCCGCGTTATTTCGCTATGCTCCATACAAAAAGTACAGGCATGAGAACTTTGGACGGCAAAAAAACGCTTTCCGCCCTTGTTTGGGTATAGCTGTAACTTGTCACATATATTTACATTGATTCTACTTTCTTAACAGACGAGTATAAAGCGTGTACGCATAAAACGCATGCTATGTACTTTCAGCTTAAATGTACAACTTTTTTGATTGTTTAGAGAAATCTAAAATAAATAGTTAGACACAAATTTTTCTAAATTTGAATTTTGAGAAAATTGGAAATGACACACTAACGAAATCGTGGGCACTGCTAGTAAAATATAAAATTAAAAGGGAAAGTAAGTACGCATTAAAAATATGATCAGTGTTACGAAAGGTTTGCAGAATTGCTATTCTCTTATATTTTGTACAAAACAAAATTCTCATTCGGTATATAATGATGACGCTATAATTTGAATAGCAGGTTTGTTAGAAAACAAATTTATTGCATATGGAGTGATACATATCCACAACTTCATACTTCATTATATATAGAATAAATGCACCGTTAGGTGGAATTGACACTCTGGTGGGATCATTGAATATTATTTTTTTAACAACAACAATTAATAATTTTTTGTCTAAAAATACGGATGACATTGGTCCAAGTGAGATGTGGATAGCATGTTCCTACGTGCCATAAATCAACCACAGCCTTCGACTAACGAAAATCAAAATTAAACATAAGTTGATTTCGATAAGCGGTTTTGCGAATTGTCACCTCCTGATTTTTATCCTATGGGCCACGTGGTCATCGGTTAATGCTAATAAACCAGCAACAACTGAAGACTTAAAGGCCAATACTGTTCGTAATATTTGTTAAATACGGCCATCAATGTTGGAAAATACGGCCCGTGGAGATTTTTTTATGATCACATTCGTGCACACTTACGCATATAAAATCAAAGATTAATCACGATCATGTATGATAATGCGTAGTTCACGCTAAGCAAACTGAATAGTGTGCTACTAGCTTGTGTGTGTAGCAAAATCAATAGTGAGCAGCGTTGGTTGCTGCGTTGAATGAAGTGGCTGCTTGCTTGGTAAACATAAAAAAGATAAAAAGTTTCAATCTAATCGGAGCCTTGAAATCAATGTGCGAAGCGATGTCAAATAATTTAGAGACGTCTAATTTAATATAAGAGGAGCAGTGAAGTTGTCTATGAATGGTTAATGTTACTAAACAAGGCATCGAGTAGTTCATGTCTCGCCGGAGAAATACAGTAGTTTAGCCTGGATGGCTGCGTTTGTAATAATAACGCATGTTTAGTAAATACGAGATCAAAGGATTCACAAGACCGTAGGATTAGGAAATATAGCCAGATAAAGCCACAAAGTAAGAAAACATTATTTATAATGAGCCACAGTGGTATTTGCAATCAAAAGAATCCATACGTTTGTTCTAAAAAGGGAAAAACGGAAAAATATATTCTGAGTTTTTACGCATAGCGAAGTCGATTGATCGATGTCCGTCTGTCCATTCGTGTTAGTGTTGAAATCAAGTTTAACAAAGCACTAGATCAGCTAGAGAACATTTCAGTACAGATCACACATAGTTTCGAAATAGTTGCTATTGAAAATCAGCAAAATCGGTTCTTTGAGGTAGCGGAAAGACTGCCTCTAAATTTTCCATATCATTTGGACGCTGAAGCAATGGCAATAAAAAAACAAATATATGGGGCGATAGAGAATTAACAAATAAGAAAAAACATCAACTGAAAAATTGGCGCTCGCCCATATTTTCCGAGTTATGGGCCTCTTAACTTTTTATAGAAAAGCACGATTTGTGCAACATATTTTTTAGGATATCAATATGGATATCATTTAAAACCTTTTAAAGAGATCTTTAAGAAAATACCAAACTTAAAAAAAAAATGCTTAACCCATTAAGAGCCAATGTCACTTTTATGTAAAGTTATATATATGCAGTACCAAAATTTTTTTTATTTTTTAATTCTCTGTCACCCCAGTATTTGATTTTTTGATTGGAGTTACTTCACTAAACTAGATTTACATAGATAGTGAAGGGTATATAAGATTCAGCATAGCCGAATATACTACTCTTACTTGCTTTAAACGTGTTTAGAGCAACCTTTTCATTGAACTCTTAACTCTACATACTTTGCTCACAAATTACTCATTTTCGCGTCTACCTAAAAAATAAGATAATTGGTAAAGCCAAGATTATAATAATTAAATATAGCATTTAAAATTAAATTTCCCTAGTCCATCAGAACTACATCACAAGTTTTTTTTTTCACTGCCACGTTTGTCTGTGGTTTGAAGTGCACGAAATAAGGAAAATTTTCATTTAACTAAACACAAAATAAAAAGAATAATGGAGATATGTAACCAAGTAAGCCTCAGCTGTTTTAGAAAGCTTTATTCTTATTAAACTAAAATCCTTGGATGGTTGCATCTCTTGTTTTACTTTGATTAGTTTCATTTTGTTTTGCGCCTTAAAACAATAACGCAAAAACAACAACAATACATTACTCGTTTCTATAAATGGGTACAAGTAGCTCTATTACCTTAAGGGCTACAAAAAACAACAACATATAATTTTTTTTGTAATAAAACAGGGTAGAGCTAATTGTGACGAATATTTATTATGTGCCTTAAAAAAAAAAAACAAAAAATATATTCCCATGGTAAAGAAAATAGCTAATAGAGTATGGATTAATAGTTACTTCCAATACTACATCAATACATCAATAGACACAATTATATCGGAAATTTAAGATTTTTTCTTTATTTAGAGATAATTTATTCAACTGATATATGTACATATTTTAGAAATGATATTCCGATAGTTTAAACAAAATTCTCAAAATTTTAAACTATAACTTTTATTGGCCCCAAGCGAAATGCTACGAAACTTCCAAAAAGTTTGAGATAATTAAAAAAAGTGAAAAATAGCTGCAATTTTGAATGGGAACATTTATCCAAATTAAAGTGGTTAATTTACTCAAATGTTCGTCTTGTTATCCTCAATAGAATAGTATTTATGCAATTCAAGAATTAATAAAAAATATTGTAAAATTTTAGTTGGCATATGAATTTTTTTTTACAAGTAAAAGTAGGAGAAATTTTAAGTGTCAAAAAACCGGGAACTTAATTTTATAAATCCCAAGATTAGGGATTTATCAATCCCAATTCTTAGGGTTTTGGGATTTTTCGTGGTGTCAAAGTTCTCAGCCACCTTTGATAGCTGGTTGTTAAAATTCCTAAATAGACAATCTGCCTTTAGCAGTTACATTGAGATTATACTCTCAATTGAGTTTTTAAGTTCAGAAAACTGTGTAAAACAAAAGCAATCTACATTTGTAAAATTTTGCCAAGTATATAGACAGTCCTTAAATGAGTATGCCATGGATCATTCGTGAACGACGAATCAATTATCTTGGATACGCGTTGATAGATGTTTTCTGCTGTTTTGTTAAAAAAAGTTCACGAGCCATGGCTCAAATCCTATCAAAGCCATTCGATAAATAAGTCGTTTAAAAGACGAACAGATTAAAAGCAGCAGTGAAGATTAGCGAAGAATATTAACTGTTATGTAGCTGCGGTATTCGAGTTAGTGAAGGCCTTTGTGCAGTGAAAACAAGGAAGAAAGTAATAACATAACAGTATGTGACAAAGTTGCAGAACTTGTTTGGTATTTCGTTAATATAATATGGAGTATTTAGAGTAACACCGGCGTCATAAAGTATTGTGGTGTGCAGAGTTGGCATTTTTGCATCAGTTTTCCCAAAATCAATTTCAAGAATCGCAGAATGATTTCTGTTAGAAATTTTCAAAAACACTGTTTTTTGCATTTAAAAATGGTTTTAATAAATCACAAGAAGTACTAAAGTAAAACTTAAATCTTTTTATGTTTTATAAATCAGAATAACAACAGAGGGATTACAAAAACATTTGCACTGTGTAAATTTTAGATTTTTTACTTCTCAGTTTCAGAGTGTACAAAAACATAAAATAGTTTTAGGTCTACCATCCCTGATATGTACATTTATGATTCATTCACTTTGCCGTAATAGCATATTTTAATGTTAAAGAGAAAACTAAAATGCTCATCTAAAAGTAGCTGAGAAAATCGCCAGAAATCGCCGGAAAGTTGGTAACATAGATTTTGCACTTTTGGCGAGAATTCGCTATATTTAATATAATTGGCTGTAGGGCCTTATTTAATTTAAAGTTTTTTAGAAGCATAATCTTTTCACTCCTCCGATTTTTGAGGAAGTGCTTGCGACTTATATGCCAGAATGTTTCATAAGACTCCGTAGCACATTCTTCAAACTGAATTAAATCAAAAAGATTAATTTATAATTATTTATATGCAATCATATGGTCTTTTTTATAACCGACTTAAAAGAAATGAAGAAATTTATCGACTGAATGTTGTTTTTTATGTTTGTGCCTCCATAACTCAGTTATTTCTGAACCGATTTTGATAATTTCTTTATTTGATAGGTATAGATTAAAGATTGGTCTCGTTTTAAAATCAGTTTATAATTTCAAAAATTAAAGGGTGTCCCCATACCACATACTTGTTTTTACTTCTATTTTTACCCGTAAATGGCACCACTTTAAAATTTAAAAACCTGCGTATCACTGTAGCTCCGAATAGTAAAAAGTAATACAAAAATAAGTTTAAAAATTAAAGGGTGTCCCCATTGGTAACGTAAATTGACCTATATGGACTTATCTTTTGAACCGTTATAGACAAATGCTTGCAAATTGCACAAAATGTCAATTGCCATAAATGTTATAGTAACAAGTATTGATATTCAAAATTTAAAGGTTTTCCAAGAGTTCATTTATCTTGATGTGTATGGCTATATTTTTGAACAGTTGTAGACAGACGCTTGAAATTTACAAAGAATCCTGAACTGATAAATACGCTACAACAACAGGTATCAAATTTAAAATTAAAAATTAAAGAAATTAAAGGGTGCCCCAATAGTTAATATAATTTGATGTAGTGGCCAAACTTTTTAGCCGTTATAGACAGACATATGAAACTTACAAGGGACCTGTATTACTAAGTCCGCTATAACAGCAAGTTTATAATTTCAATTTAGAAATTAAAGGGTGTTCCCAAAATTAGTGTAATTTTATCTTTATATACAAACACTTTAATATTTAACAGAATGTCCACTACTTTTTTGGTAAATTAATAAAAATATATAATTTAAATTTAAAATTAAAAGGAGCCCCTATATTTGCTGTGCTAGAGTGTCCCAATAGTTAATATAATTTGATGTATGTGGCCATACTTTTGAACCGTTATAGACATACAGATAAAATGTGTTTTGAAGTCGGTTTTTGTCAAGAATTATTTGATTAACACTTTATTTCGAATAACCTCTTTTATTTTAGTTTTTCCTCTTTTAGCATTAATAAAAAGCTTGATGGTTAAGTTGCCAGGAAGTTTTTCAGATTGTGTATATATATTCATTTTCACATACATACACACATACTTGAATATGGTGGAATATAAATTTCAATTTACTATTTTTATTAATATTTTTCTCTTCCCTTGAATTAAAAAAAAAGAAAAAAGTTCACGTATTGTTAAACTACCGCTTATACCAAGAGTGTACTCGTAGGGCAAATCGCAATGTTGACAATATTTTTTCTTTCTTTTACTTTTCCACCCAGAATATTTGGTATAACAAAACTAAACCAACGTGGTTTCCTTGAATACCGTGCTTGTCGTTTCTTTTTTTTTTAACATACTTTCTATGCCAGAGCGTAATTGAATGTCTCAGGTGTTCGTCAGTCTCATGTTAAGCCTTTCATGGGATTTTCCTAAGAGTTTTAGAGGAAAAATTTCATTTTTATTCATTTGTTTCTTTTTGTGTACTTATCTATAATATTAAAAATAAAAAATAAAATAAATATAATTTTATCAACTAGCGGAAGATTTAAAAATGACAAGGCTTTAAAAAAGAAAAAAAAAATAACTTAGATAATAATTTTTATGAGAAAATATAATTTAAAAAATATTTTAAATGTCTTCTACTAAGAGAACTTTTTCCTACTCAATGACGAATTGTCATAATATCAAAGTGGATATGAAAGATAACATTTTGAAAATTAAGTCTAAAACAATTTTAGAGTGTCCATACAAAATTCATATCATTGAAAACACCATTAAGGTTTTTATAACAAACTTTGACTATTTTCAGAACTAAAAATATAACAAACAACAATAATAAACAACTTTAAAACTTTATATACTGCCATTCCGCTCGCAACTGTGATTATTATTTATAGTCGAGTTAAAATGTCAAAATTGTTCTAATATGGAAAGATCTGGCAGCTTCCTTTAGTTTTTTTTCATATAGGTGCGGGTAGATAGTAAGAGTGAATCAAAAAAATGTTGCAACAACAACTTACGTAACATTAGATAGATAGCCTAACAACAAAATCAAGTAATGGAAAGTCAAACGAAGAGGAAGTCCTTTTGAAGTAGTGAACCTTCATATCATATTCAGTTAAAAGACAAAACGAAGCAGTTGAAATCATATTAAGAATAATTGCTGCAGAGAATCAAGTTCTTCTATAGAGTATTTTAGTTGTTCTTCACCTTCAAATAATACCCTACACTAATTAAAAGTGCTAATGCAGGCAGAATTTTTGATATATCAAATGAGTTTAAAGACACTTCAAGGTCGATCTATAGATCCATATTAATATTTATTTTAATAAATTTTCTTACTCAATTTTTTTCTTCCTAAAATTACACCATAAATTGAGTAAAATTTCAAATCTTTATTATTAGGCGTTTTTAGTAAACGAAACTCTTTGCAATCACGTACATAATGTCAATATCTATTACATAAAATCATATTAATATTCGATAAAATATATTGGTTTAACGAAAAATATGACATTTTTTGAGGAATTTATCTAAGCCAACAAAAGAATGCCAACAAGAAAAAAAACATAGAAACCGTGTCTATTTTCATAAGTATGGGATTAATTGCTAAATACCAACAATTTATGTAGAATGGTGAAATTAAAAAAGCAAAACATAGGAAAGAAACATTAAAGTAATTAAATTTAGTGGCTATAAAAAAGCATCCCTAACATATGCTACATTTTATATGATACTTTTCTGCCTTTCTGCACACCACAATTTTCGATTTTATTTATGTTGTTCTTTTAGTAGCTTTTGTTTACTAATTTTTGGTTAATAAATTAACCACATAAGTTGAGTTTAGTATGAATTTGAAATGTTGTTTACAAACTCAGTTGTTTGAAAAAAATTAAACAAATAAATAAATAAATAAAAGAAGAACAACATATGCATGAGTTTGTCTCAAATTTTCTTAAGAAGATTTATGGTCTTCACAGTAATGAGAGAAAAAACTTGATGCCAAAAAGTATGCAAGAATATTATGAATATACACACTGACTAAAAATGTTTACGCATTAATTGAATAGGGCAAAAAGAACATTTAACTATAAAAGCAAATTATTAATTTCAAGATAAAAAGTCTATTTATTGGTTGATTTTCTTTTATAATGATTTAGTTTTGCATGCTGTGGTAAGAGCAATCATTCTAGATAGAGATCTTATTAATGAATACGTTTATGAAATATTCAAGAATTTCTTTTCAACGACCATTTTTCCTTAGTAATAACTATTTTCAGCTTTAGAGATTTATAGCATCCATTCTCTCCAATTTACAGATTAATGCCAGTGATGTAAAAGTGCAGAGAGTTTTTTTTTTAACAATATTTTGAGCTGCTATTAAACAATTATTCACTTTCCTGCCTACTATGTTCAGAGTTGTATTTTTTTTTTTGGGTTAAAAAAAGTTTAGGCAACTTACACTACTTTCTGAAAGTTTAAAACAAAGTAAAGTGCTTGTCTTAATGTTATATCTGAAATTCTGTTGTGTCGTTTTAAAAAGTATTTGTCTTAACCACATTTTGAAGTTTAAGCAGTGTAACCTAAAAATATCTGCCTCTTTCTCTGTTATATATAGTTTAGATGTCTAGCTTTTTAAACATGTTCTTATTTTTCTACTGCCTTTTGGGTTTCCGCTGCTGACAGAATTTAGCTGAAATTTCCTTTTTCGAAAAAAGCTCTTATTAAAATATAATAAAATGTTTATTATCGTATAGCTCAGCATATTCTTTTAATTATTTGTCAAATACCCCACTGTGTGCTGTAGTTTTTAGGATAAAATTTTAGCCTATTTAAATCGCTACAATGTTTCTCCGCCTACCACAGGCCTCTATATCTGGAATCGTATTAGTCACTCGCATATAAAACATATGTTTGCGTTATAGTCACGAAAACCATAATATGTTTCCTGTAACAATGTTTGGTTAAAGTAAACAAATTATAGTTATTTTAAACAATACTTTAGTTAACCCTTTCGGGACTACTGGGATAATACGTCCCAGCAATTTTCAAACTGTCTTTTTTTCTTTATTTTCAATGTAATCGCCAGGGAGGTAGAACTCCCAAACGTCCAAAAACGGATAGCCTCAATATTGGAGACCACTTGCCAGTAGAGCAAGAGAAGCGTTGTCGCTGTGTCCGCTGTTCTTCACTTGGCATAGAAAAGCGAACAAAGATGATATGCTCAGGTTGTAACAACGCCTTATGTTACAAGTGTTTTGGGCCATTCCACAAATAAATACCTAATTACATTCCTAAAATGTTAAAAATAAATGTAAACTTTTATCTCAATCTAATAATATATATATTTTAGTTGTCTTTTTAATTTCGAATCGCTCTTCGAGAACACTGATTGGGGTTTTATGTCCCATGAAAATACATGTTGGGATTATATGTCCCAGGAAAAGATTAGAATATGAAAAAAATTTCACCATATATAATTTGGTTTTCAAAATAAAACTACTGCCCGAAAGGTTAAGATAAACAATGTTTGTTTACAACGAAGTATTTGTATATTGTATACAAATCCTTTAGTATCAAATCCTTAAATATTTGTCACCCAGAAAAAGTGTCATATGTTTTGTTTTAACTAAAGACACTACGCTAAAGTTCAAATATAGCGAAATCTTTATGGTGTAACGAAAAAAGTATAGAATTTTAAATCATAATAATCATAAACTGCTTCTTTACTTTTTGGGTAAAGTTCGTAAAAATGAGCGCAAAAATTGTTTTCTCTCATAAAGAGACAAAATTATATAAAATTACGGGAACACAAAATCTTAATTTTAAACACAAAATAAAAACTCAAAGTATTTTGACTGTTTTAATAAAAAAAAATTAATTTCAATAAATCAACAAAAAGAAATAATAATTTATTTTGTATTTTGTTTGTGTTTTAAGGCTGTTGCTCAAGTTTAAATATCTTGCACGAAGAAAAAGTTTGGGCTGTTTCGTTCAAGAAGAAGAAGAACATTATACTCTCAAAACCGCTCTCATTTATCCAATTTTGAAGTAAGAAAACAATTTTCGTGCAAATTGGGATTCCGCGGGATCACAAAGTAGAGTAAAGAAACAGACCTAATATGTTATGTTTGTTTTTATTTAATCATGAAAGGCCTAAAACGAACAAATTTTAATTTTAAAAATATTTTTATTTGCCTGAATGTTCTTTTAGTAGATCAAATGTTAGGCGTAAGAAACATTAAATAATTATCTTCTCTGAAATAATACAAAATAAATAAACAACTGGAAGTTTTAACTGAAATAATATTAAAGCAAAAAAAAAAAAATTTAAGCAAAGACATCACTAAACAATTTTAATTATTTTTTATTATAATTGAGTATATTTATTTTTTAAGTATGATGATGCTACTCAAAGTTTGTTGCGAAATATTAGAAACTTGCTGTGCCCACGACTCCGTCTTTGTGCAACTATAATTTTTTTCCAAATTTAAATTTAGAAAAATTTGTTTTTAAATATTTATTTCAGAGATTTGTAGACAGTTTTAAATATTTTCTATTTACAAAAATAAAATGTGCAGACAACAGTTTTGGTACCATCATACCTGTAAAATTGGGTACTTTCGGAGTTTTATCTCTAGTTTCTCTACGAAATGACTTATATAAACGAAAAAAGAGTATTCTATATTAGGACCTCCTATCAAAATTTTGTTAAAATCCATCTAGTAGTTTTTACGTGATGAACACAGGCAGACAGACAAAAATTTCAAAAATAGGTGTTTTGAATTTCATAAAAAAATATGTCATATGTATAGGTTTGAACAATATTTCTACCTCGAACTTAAATAGTTTTTATCATTCTACGTTGATACTATGATAAAATTTAATTTTAATTTAAATTAATTCAAAATCAATTCAATTCAAATGAATCGAAAATGAATTGCAATTCAGTTTGACAAATTCATTTGAATTTAATAAGAATTGCAATTCATTCCACAGATTCATTTAAATTGGAAACGAACTGCAATTTATCTGCCAAATTCATTAGAAATGAATTGCAATTTATGTTTACCAATTAATACAATTGAGAGAAAACGCGTTGAAATTAAAATTGATTCTAATTTCGTGCGGATTCGTTAAGCGTTTTATATTGTCAAAACTTCATATAAAAACAACCGTATACGCAAACGTGAGGTTGCATTTCTACTCTTAGTTGCATGGCGCAAAGTAGAGCATTTTTGTTACATTCCATTTTTAAACCGATTTGAAAGATATCGATTGCTTTGTTTTAATAATTTTTTATTTTTTTACACACATTTGTCTTGTTTTTTTTGCGTGCGGCGGAGAACGGAAGGGTTCTTATTTTTTATATTTTAATATCACGTTACTAAGTGTAAGAAAGAAATAATTGCAAAAGGTTTTTGAGATTTACTATTAAATATTCGCTACTTATTTAAATGACTGACAGTGTTTTGCAACCTCATCAACCGTTTTCAAAAAGATTTATTAACAAACAACTAAAAATGAAACATAGGAAAAATCTGCTTTCTTCCATTTACCGTTACCGTTACCTGTATAAGATGTGTGTTTTGAAAAGGTTTTTTGTTTTGGGTCTGCGTATGGTGGGTTCTAGTAATTTTCTTTTTGTTTTGTTCTTCTTTTCTACTTTAATTAGTAAATTTTTCTTGTGGCTCTTTTGTGTATGTGTGTGTGTGTGTGTGTATGTGAGTGTCGTATATGCGCTCGTGTAATTAGTAAGATTCAGACGTAAACTCATTTGTTGTAAGCTTCGTTTTATAAAAGAATGCAAAGAATTTCATAATTAAAAAATTAAAATAGTAAAAAAAAAACAATTTTTAAGTGGGCATGTGATAAATCACACTCATTGTTATGGTGTTGTTTTAGCTGAATATGATGGAATTGCTGGTATTTAATTTGCTTTGTAGCATTCCATATTTTTAAGCTTTAGGAAATAATTTATTTAGTTACGTTCTTTTCAAAATTTCAGAAACGTGTTTAATACCAATATGAAAATTTATTTTTCGGAATCTTTTTATGTAAATTTACTTAAATCGTGCTTGATTGATATGTTTAATATTTTGATTTTTTTATGTAAAGTAAAAGAATAAATTCTTAATTGCAAATGTTTACATGCGAAATTAAAGTTAGAAAATCACGTTTTATGCGTGTTTCAACTAAAGGTGCGGTCAGATTAGTCAAATATTTGACCAAAAAACATAACTATTTTTAAAACTGTTTATTAAATCTTTCCTGACACGTATAATTACGAAAGGCGATTTATAATATTATAAATGTGACGTCTTACCTTTTATAATCAGTAGGATTTTATATTTCTTAATAAGTATATAAGAATAAAATAAATTTTTTTCTATAATTCTGTGGTTGCACATTTTTGGTTAAATATGTGACTTATCTGATCGTACCTACCTTTAGTCTTTTTTGTATCTCGTTTGGTATTAAAGAAAAGTTGTACGCATTGCTAACAGATGGTTGGAAAGAGAGAAAAATAAAGTATATTTAGGTGCAAACTGGAAATGATTTTAAAAATTTCCAGTTTTCGGAATTTCGAAATTCCCGATTCCAAATTTACGGAATTTTAGAATTTTAAAATATGAAGAATTTCTGGAATTTTAAAGATTTTCCGATTTTCTAAATCAATGTGTTATTTGGCTCCCAGAAAAATAACTTCGACAACTAAGGTACTGTTTAGTGTGTTGCAAATCACTCGATTTAATGTGTTAAACATTTATTTAATATCAAAATTATATTTTATTTTATTTTATTTCAAATTAATGCGTACCATGGATAATCAAACATAGTGTGGAAGAGTATCCTAAAGTAAATTTTACCAGTTTTTTTCAATAAAGTGCAGACAATATATGAGCTGTTTTTCTTAAAGTGGTATAAGTCCATTTTTTCATATATTGAGCTTTTTAAGGGTTTGAATCAATTTAGAAACATTGGATCACTTTCAAAAATTCTAGTGAAATTTTTTACACTATACACCTTTCAAATTTTTTTATGAAATGGTAATTACTAAAATTATTTAAAAAATTAATCAACTTTTTTAGCTTTTTTGAAATAAAAACAGGTGCAAATTTAAGCCCAAATTTTTATTGACATAAGCATTACGAAAATAAATTTTTATGCAAAAAGTAATAGTTAAAATGAAGTCAATTCGTCTTTAAATAAGAAAAAAATATTTTATACATAACTGTCTTTAACATATTCTTTAGCATATTAAAGTATTTATGGTAAATAGGCGGTATACAAGGTAATAAACTTATCATATCGCAATATATCTCACGTGAAGTTTTATAAAGTGTTAACATTAATTTTGCTGAGGCTCTTTATATCCTTCACCACAAAAAGTGGAAAAAGGGTATAACTAACTTTGTCATTCTGTTTGTTATTTCAACAATATCCATTTCCAACCGCATAAAGTATTCTGACTTCTTATGCATAGCAAAGTCGATTGAGCGATGTCCGTCTATCCGTCCTTGTTAGTGCAAAGGCATACCTGATTTCAATAAAAATTCGAATACGCCAATTAATCAAATATAGTGTCGAAAGAGGTGCTATTGCAAATCAGCAAGATCGGTCTATGTCCTTACACGAAGGGGGGAAAACACCACGTCTACCTCCAATTTTTCCATATTATTTGGGACAATGAAGCAACTGCAATAAAAAAAAAAACAAATATATAGGGCGATAGAGAATTAAAAAAAAAAGAAAACATCTAGCGAAAAAAGTAGCGCTCGCATATATTTCCGAGTTACGGGCCTCTGAAATTTAAATTTTTTTTTTTTTTTAAATATCAATATGGGTATCATTTAAAAGCTTTTGATAAGATCTTTAAGGAAATACTAAAAATTGATTAACCCATTAAGAGCCGATGATATTTTTATGTAAAATTGTGTATATATATTAGAGATGAGCGTAAGCCATATAAAAGTGTACAATATTGTCTCTTTTTGACTTGATATTGACTGTAGCTGTAAGAGAAATTTCGTGCATAGTAAACATAGAGGAAAAATAAACAAACACATACAAGTTTGTTGTGCAATAGTTGAAAAGACAATAGTCTTACGAGTGCAATGAAAATGTTGTACACTACTCGGTGTTACACTTGTCAACTGCGTTGGCATTTATTAAGAGAAGAAACTTAAATTTTTTAAAACGCAATTTAATATTTTATTCAGCATCGAAGATACACAAACCAAAAAAATGAGTCATACATTTGTGAATGTGAAAATGAGAGTAGTTGTCATGCTATGACAATAGTGTACAACAGAATAAACTGTTTTAACTAGTGAAATTTGCATCGACGTAATAATAAACAGTTCCTATACTCGACAAATAAATAAATGGTGTCGAGCGCTTTTGTTAAATGAATACAGTAATATTGGTGTACTCATATTTTAAAAGCAATAAACGAAGAGAACAATTCAATAGTAAACAGTATGAATAGAAGCAAACAAGACCTTTTGAGCTCATCTATAATATATAGTACTTAATATTTTTTCTTATTTTTTGTCGCCCCAATATTTGTTTTTTTGATTGGAGTTACTTCACTTAACTAGTTTCACATAGATGTTGAAGGGTTTATAAGATTTGGCATAGCCGAATATAGCACTCTTACTTGTTGGTCTTCCCCTTTTTTCCAAACAAACATCCAACATGTTTTAAGGCAGTTTACAATTTCCCTGTCCGACAATATCTTCTAGAGATTCAGTTGAGACAAAGTCCTCTCTTTTTAATTCCTACAAAATTTAAAATGAAGCATTTTTTTGCGGCAAGCCTTTATTGCATTATAGTAGTCTTGGGCAGTATATAATTGGTGTTTTAATGCTGTTTCCACAACTGTAAAATATATGTCGTTTGGAAGAAATTAATGGACTTTCAAAAGAAATATATGTGAGATAGAATTGTACAGCAAAACTATCTTTTTATATCAAGAACGAACTCTATTAAAGTTGTAATTGTAACTATGGAAAGAAGGAGTCTATAGCTCATTAAAATTACCGTTAACTTAGTTTTTTAAGAAAGTGGACTGATATTACTTAAAAAAAATCCGAAATTTTCACTTCAAATTTTTCAAAGTATTGTTGCTATAAAATTATTTTTTACTAAAACAATGCCTTGAAAAATACAAAAGTGAAAATTTCATGTGGAATTCAGAACATGCCTGTATATATGTTTTTTTAAATCACTTTTTAAACTGAAAAAATTGCTCGAATAAAAAAAGCAAATATTCCCGAAATATGAAAAACATCTTAAATTTTCAAAAATTATACAAATTCAACTGAATACTTTTCCAAAAATCGAAATGCTTTTACCCTGATCAGAAGACTTTGGAACATTGTTTTCATTAATATTTTCGGGCCTTATTTTAAGGAGGAGATTTTAAAATATTTTAAAATTTTAATTGGTATAGATTTTTTTGTATTAATAAATAAGTTTTTAACGCGGAGATGATGTTTTATCCATTTCCTTAAATTAGCAGTCAAGAAAAAGTTTGTACGAAACACATTTACGCACACGACTTTTTTTTTTGTTTTCTTTAAATGTTGTGATAATCAAACTGCCATCATAACAACAGGTAAAGTTTCATTCAAAAGAATGATAAAAGGTCTTTTACATGCTCAAAAATATTTAAAAAAATGGAAAATTAAAATAAGTGAAAATAAAACTCAAACAATATTATTTCCCTTTAATTAATCACCGAAAAGAATACCCTCAATATCACTATCTGTGAAAGGAGTTGAAATTCCTCTCCTTGATACCATTAAATATCTTCGAATTGAATTAGATAAAAAACTGACTTTCAGACATCATGTTCTAAGAACCTGTGAAAAGGCAATTAAACGTGGAAGAGCCCTTGTTCCATTATTAAATCGAAAATCAACTTTGAATTATAAAAATAAAATCGTACTGTATAAAATGTGCATAAGGCCTAATATGACATGTGGGTGTCAAACAGATGTGCCAAGACCTATCTAAAGAAGTTGCAAATAATTCAGAATAAAAATTGAAAAATAATTTTTTATTTACCCAGAAGATACTCAACAAGTAGACTGCATCAAAATTTTCAACAAGATTTATTTAAATCAGTAATTTAACACAAAGATTTGAAGTTCGAAATATAACTTCAAATTATGATATAATAAGGAATTTGTAATATGATTTTCTTTCTTCAACTTCAGCAATGAAGCTGATGGAAGGATTAATTCAGAATTTCTTGAAATCTTTACTAGGTTTTTCCCTATCTTTTTTTCCTAACACTGCGTTAATATAAATACTAAATTTAAGATATTTTTACACAATAAATTAAGTTCATATTTGTTGCAATACTTAATTAAGTAAGATCTCGAAAAACGAAATTATTGTACATATTTAAATATTTTAAATGTATTAATGATAGTTATAATAAATAAAAAATAATAATGATAATAATCAAACTAGGTGATTTTACACTAATAAATTTCTTCTTCCCCAAGTATAACCCCTGGCTAAAATATTAAACGCAGTATTTAAAAAGAATCTTTAAAAACAAAACCAGTTAAATAGTGATTGACTTTTTAATCAAAAGCGAAAAGAAATTAATTCTCTACTAATATGAACTGGCATTAATTTGTCTTGATCTGTTGCGTTGAACTGAACCCATGTTGTATTTGTTGCCAAAAAGTTAGTGTTGTAATGAAATGTTCAAACAAGTCGTGTTCCCGATTATGCGCAAACGTTACACAGATCTTGTTGAAAGCTTTTACAACACTTAACTAAATCTAGCAGTTTATTTCAACGATCACTCGAAAACATTTCTAGAATATTATCTACGTATTTAAATGGTTATCCTAAAACGTTATATGGTCACAAATATATTTAGCAAATCTTGAAAAAATGTAACTGAAATAGTAGTCCATTCAAAAAGATAATTTTGGCTATAATTTAATTTTGACTATAAATATGTAATAAAAAACTTTTTAAGTTCTTTAAATTAAATTTAAATTATTTTATTGCCCACATATTTTAGATACAACAATTTTATAAAATCCCATTATGTTTAGGCGTAAAGCGTGTTGAAACGAATGTAAAAGAAAACTTTTACATTCTTTTGTTAAAGTCTTTGTACATGTGTAGGTGTTTGACAAAAAGAAAAACCATCTTAACGGGTTTTACTTTTAGTTTGAAGAAAATACCGGATGTTATTAAAAATATATAACAAAACTAAAGAAATTCCATAAACATCCAAACAACAACTTTGAAGGCCAAAACAGGATGAAAAAGGATGTTGGCTGTTTGTTGATATTTGTTGTCAGAACAATTTTATGGTTTCCGTTTAAATGATAATTTAGAGAAGGAGAGTAAGCGAATGAGAAATTATTTTTGCTTTTATTTATTTATGAATTTATATTCAACAAATTATATTATTTTAAATATTTTGTTTGTCCCTCTTTCTTGCTTTTAAAAAGATATTGTGTTTTCGGTTATTTTTTCTTTTAATTTAAAATGAAGAGTAAAATTATCCTCTTTAGCAACTAATTAAAACATTTGTCTTAATTTCTTACACTTTTTTTTGGCGAATTTAAAAGCTGTCTTTTAATTAATACATAAACAAAATACAGGTTTCATTATTTGCATGATGGTAAATTAATATAAATGCTTTTTCCGCTTTTTTCTTTCTTTCAGTACACTTTATTTAAGGTATTTTAGGAAAGTTGGAAATTTTGTAACATATTCCCAAAGGAAAATTAATACTAGCTTGACATTACGAACCGATTTGTGGCGAAAGCTGAAAGAAAGATGATAATATGGTCCAAAGCTCCTGAATCACTAGAAAGTTTTTAGAATAGAATAATATATAAGAGATATAGAATAAGGTCTTAACAAACACAACAGCATATTGTAGATATGTGGGTGTTTTGCAAACCTAATAACTTAGCAATAATAGAAATTAGGGTTCTAGTATTTCGAAAGGCACTCGTACTTCAAAAATCAAAATGAAAAGATGGATTGATCAATATAAGAATTAAACGAAATATATTAATTTTACGCCATTTTTGTAGTTAATTGTTGCCAACGTATTAAAAATTAAATGAAGTTATTATTGAAAGATATTCAAAAAATAATACTGATTTTACAAGCAAAATTATTCTAAGAGATAAAGCAAATTTTCACCTTAACTGCTTTGCTAATAGCCCAACCTGCTATTTCCAGATTCAGAGAACCCATATGTGATTGTCAAAAAAGAGATGCAGTCACAATGTCTTACTGGTTCCTGAAGATTTTGGACTGAAGGCATCATTGAAATATACATTTTTGTAAATAAGGCTGCCCAAGCAATATTTGTTACTGGTACTCGATATCGCAATATGACAACTCAGTACTTTCTGTCAAAAACTTAATGCTATCGATGTGGCTTTTACTACATGGTGCCACATGTCATACATATATAGAAGAAGATTTAATTAATGCTGGCGGCTGCTGGTCGTGTATTTACTCATTTCGGCGATCATAATTGCTCACCTAGATCGGGTGATTTAATGCCATTCGCTTTCTTGTCATAAAGATTTTTGAGGTCGAAGATCTATGTCATCAAGCCTACGGACATACGTGCTATATATAAGATAATTGAACTCTGCATCAGCGAAATTCAACTTCTATTTTGCAGAAAGATGGTGAAAATTTTCCACAAAGGAAAAAAATAAGAAATCTTAAAAATAAAAATAGTATTTTAAATTCAAATCAAATATTTCATTTAGTTTGATACGCCCTCTGTAAGCAGTCAAATCACTGGCTTGAGCCCTCATCGTAATACAAAATATATGTAATTGAAAAAATGGATTTTCCCACTTCGCCGGTAATTTCTGATAAAATATTAAAATAAAAAAGTAATATTTGTCCTTGAGGTGCAATGTTTTGTAGAGCTCAGCCAAAGTAATCATAGTAAATTAAGGTAAAATAAATTATTTTTTAAATCAGTGAAGGTAAAAAATTTTTTTACAAATAGGATAAAAATATTATCCTATTAATCTCGCTACAATGTTTTTCTGCCTCTCACAGACCTTTATATCTAGAACAGTATTAGTTACCCGCAAAGAAAAAACATGCTTATGTTATATTCACGAAAACCACTTTATGTTCCCTGTAACACTGAACTAATTTTATAGTTATTTTAAACAATACTTTAGTTAAGATACACACTTTTTGTTAACAACTAAGTATTTGTAAATTTTATATAAATTATTACGGATCAAATCCTTAATTATTTGTCACCCAGGAAAAGAGCCACATGATTTGTTTTTACTAAGGCTCACGTAAAGCTTAACCACAACTAAATCTTTACAGCGCTCTGCAGCGTTTCGAAAATAATATTGAATTTTAAAGCATAATACGTTATTTATAAACATTCACATGATTTCTTTGTTTTTCTGTAATCATGGAATGACTTAACAACAAACAAACTTTAGTTAAAAAACAAATTTATTTGGCTGATTGTTGTTCTTCTCTTTTTTAAATTAACATTTGGAAATTTAAAAAAAAAATAAAGAAAAAAAATTAACAAGGACTTCTTAAAACTGGTTTAATTATTTTTTATTATAATTACATATATTTATTTTTCAATCACGATGATGCTACTCAAGGTGTGCAGCAAATATTGAAATTTGAGCAATATATCCACCTCGCGCTTAAATAATTTGTATCATCCTACGACCAATTTAATTTTGTTTTAATTCAAATGAATTGCAATTTAATATGACAGATTTATTTAAATTGAAAATGAACTGCAATTCATTCTACAAATTCATTTGGATTGCAAACGAACTACTATTCATCTGACAAATTTATTAAAATTGGAAATGAATTGCATTTCGAATTAATTTGAATTGACTCAAATATATTAATTTTTTTTTGTGTGAAAAGAATAAGTTCATAATTTGCTAATTCAGTGTATGAACGTTTCGTGAATTACTTAAGAAATGATAATGAAAGGTACTGAATCTAAAGATACAAAGAAAATTAAACAAAAATCAAACAACTATGAAAGGTTAACAAAAGTCTATGCTCTCAATCATGATCGAACATTTCTTTATGTGATAGCCTAACCACAACTAATGAATCAGCCGTTGGCTCTTTTTACTCTAGAAAATTAATTTAGTCGTGAATGTCTTCTGTCATTGTCTTTATTCCCCCCGGGGGCACCAAGAGTCTGTGCTGATCTAACCTAGGCGCAAACGAGGATTCTCGGGTATAGAGGGAACCATTCCCCCGATATGCTGGCACCAAATCTGGATAGACAGTGGAATACTGTCGAAGGATGTACCAATTTTCTTAAGAAACTGGTAGCCCGTGTCGGTGAGGTCCCTTTGGGGTACACGTGGTGGCTGTAGGTTAACCTTCGATTTTATAGTATCTACCGAGGTAGATATTTTGATTTTCAGTCGTTAATAATTTGCACATATTTCATCAGATGTCAAATTGCTTTCAGTTATTAAAATTTGCTACTTTTTAGAAAATAATTTAATAAAAAATTTTATAGTAAAATTGCGGAAGTTTTTTTTATATTTTGTGTTTTTGTGTATACGGACTTATAAGTATATACCCTGGTAGATACATAAATTAAATTTTATGAAAACTTATATCGTTTTAATACTTTATTAGCAAATTTTTTCTCGTAGTTGTATTTTTGTGAACTTGAGTCCTTGTAGCAGTTTTGGCACTTTGTTTGTGTAAGGCAATGTGCAGCACACATTGGCTTTTTACATTTGAAGCATTCTTGCCGAGTAGCTCTCTTCTTTTTTGAGTTGTGGTATCGCATGCAGCAGCCAAAGGCCAACGTCTTGTTGGACTTTTGGTTGAGTATTGCATTTTGCGTCAACGCCTTTTTTAGTTTTGTTGTAATATTAAATAATTTCCAGGCTTCTGCGTTGAGCCCGTAATACCAGAGTCGCGGTGCATATATATAGGTGAAAGTAAAACTACCGCCTTTCCTTTTATTGGCACATGGAAGTCGTGGTTTCATTCGGACCAAACCTAAATTTAAGTTTATCATTTCAAATTTATCTCTTATTGGAGCTGCTTTATCTGCAGACTAGCGAGCAACTCTTGTCATATGATTCTTGAAACAAATAAAATGTTAAAATTGTTGGAATCGATTAATAGACAGTGTCACACGATAAATGGGTAAATCTTTTTGCTTTCAAAGCTAACTTAAAAAAAAATCCTAGGAAGGTTTTGAACTCAATGCCAGTAATTTTAGTCCATTTTAGAGGGTGTTTGTCAGGATTTTTGGCATTCTAAGAATTAAAGAAGTCTTCAGATTTCTTGTTTGAAAGTCTGCAGATTTAGTCTCTTATCGCAGAGCTTATAATGCAAAAAAATGTATCCAATGGAGATAAGTTTTTTGTAATTGATGTAGGCCTCATTCCAGATGAGTCATCAATAATATTATGGGTTCGTTGACGAATAAAAATATAAGTGTTCTTATACCATTTGGTTTGATCTTAGCTAGTAAAAGTGTTATTATTTGTGTTAAAAGTTCTGCATTATCAGTTTCATCACTATCGGATTCGATTTCGCTATTGAGCTCAATACTATATATACCATATATGTGCTGCACTAATTATTCTTATAATATTAGATATTTCGATAAAAAAATGTACATCCATAAAATCTCGTACACTAATTAAATGTAAAAATTCATTATCTACCCAGATAGATTCCATCAGTTCACATACAAAAACATCTTCATAAAAGCGAAGGTTAAAGTTGGTGTCCCAAAGTCTGGTGCGGTGCTAACAAAGTATGCTGTTGTTCTCTCAACATAGGAGTTTAATGGGTAGGCTCAAACCCTATAGCAAGGGGTAGATTTATGATCCTGCAATCCATGGTCTTAAAGTTGCGCAGAATAGGGGTACAACCCACCGTCTGGTAAGGGCTTCGCGCAAGGTACAGACGTAAATCTAAGTCACATATCTGTCATTGCCTTTATCTGTAAATATAAAAAACTGTAACAGGGTAACATCGGTACATGAAATATTTTTTGTAAGTTTTGTTTTTGGTGTTGTAGTAATCGATATAGAATACAAAACACCTATTTTTGGAATTTTTATCTGTATGTATGTGTTCGCATCGCGTAAAAACTACTGGATGGTTTTGAACAAAATTTTGTGAGTATGTCCCTTAGAACCTTGTTTCCAATACAGAATACTTATTTTCTTAAAAATATGTCATTTCGTGAAATGTCAGCAGGTTTTATTTCGGTAGATGGAAAATTTTTAACACTGGCTAAGGAACTCTAAAATAAATAGTTGAATTTAAATTTTAAAAAATAAAAATGACACGCAGACAAAGTCGTGAGCATTGATAGCTTGTAATAAAATGTACAAGCCTCTATATGCTATATAAATATAATTTTCACTTAAGACTTTGTTAGTTTTACTTATCGTCTATTACCAGCATCAAACTCATCAGTAGCGTTCTTTAAGTTCGCCAAAACTGATAAAAATTCACAATATTTCGCAATATTATGCCAGCTATCTGTTGAAGCCTCTTCTTACTATTTTTTCTTTTTTTTTTTTTTTTGGTTAATTTAATACTCTGCTTGCTAGCCTTGTCTTAAATTGCAAGACTAACAAGAATTAATGGTTTTTAGTGTGACACAATTAGAGACAATCTACTGTCTAAAGATTGTTTTTTGTTTTGTGTCATTTAATACACCTTTATACTCAAATATTTTATTCATTCATTAAACAGCATAAACTTTCGTTAGAGGTCATATCTAAATAAATAAATAAAATAAGAAAGACACCAAGAAAATTAAAACCCCACAAGAAAACCAAAATAAAATTAAATAATAAAGCCTACAAATTACCTTAACTGCAAATAATAAAAGCTAAAAGTATAGAAGAGTAATAAGAGTATAAGAAGGGGAGGATTCCAATAACTTGCCATTAAAATTGGGAAAGAACAAAAGAAAAAAAAATATTGAAATCTTAGCACCCTTATTTGTTGGACGCAAACAAAAGGCAAAATGTTATTAGGCACCATATGAAAACAACATCAACGACGCAATTTTGCGACATTAAGTCGTGAAATTAATTTATGCCCGCAATTACGACACGTCGTCAATAAAACACATTCATCTTGAGTACAAGAAGTTAATTTTAATTGGCTTTTTTTCTCTCCTTCAGAATTTGTTTGTACGGTTTTGAGTTTATTGGTTCGTTAGTCGTTGTGTTACTTATACATCGTAGGTATAAAATATGTTGAGTATACTGTACACAGTATGTCCAAAATGATTTCACACATTGCAAAAAAAAAAACGAAAAAAGGAATATAATTTTTTGTACTGTCAGAAAAGTTTTTTTATATTTTTATTTTTAACAAAAATTTCATATTACAACAACATACATTGTTGAAAAGTTTAATTACAATAAACCAAATAAATTTGATTTTCATGTAAAAATACAAAATAATATTAAATTTTATTTTTTATATTAATACATCCCTGCCACTTCCTCAGTTAGCAATAACTTTGTAATAGCAAAGGTGCATCAGAGCATTCAAATTTAATGGCCAGATGAGATTTGAAGTATCCACACTTTAGGAAATTAGTTTATATCCGAGAAATTTCCTGGACTTTCTATCGAAGGGCAATTGCCTAGGATTTTTTTTTTGATATCAATCCCTGTTGATCAATAAAGATCAATGAATTTTCACAGGCTAATCTCTCTACTGCGTCATGCCTTCATTGTCTATTAGAGTCTCACGGTTGTTTTTTATTTGATCGAAAATGGCTTCATAAAATTCCCAGAAATGAAGAGAAAACACT
The DNA here is from genome assembly GCA_916610165.2 of Gymnosoma rotundatum. Classification (NCBI taxonomy): domain Eukaryota; kingdom Metazoa; phylum Arthropoda; class Insecta; order Diptera; family Tachinidae; genus Gymnosoma; species Gymnosoma rotundatum. Next base: position 46,192,464 of record OU744336.1, on the reverse strand, counting down.
TATGTATGGCGTAAACTTAAAAAAGTAGGTTAAGTAATTTGTGTACGGATTTTTATTTAACATTAAAATTAAAAATATTGGAGTATTTATGTACTAAATAAGGAAAATTGTAAAAAAAAAACAAAAAAAATTTTAATTATCATACAAAGGAGTATTTAATTAGTTTGTCTAATTAAATGCCAATTAAAAATAAGTAATGATGGTTATTTTGTCTAAAGGTAATGCTTTTTAATTAAGATTAGTTAAAAAAGAAAGTCATAATTATTGACTAATGCTTAAGTGGTTTCAAAGCATTACTATTAATAAACGTTACTCCTTGTCTTTGTACACTAAATATATGCTTTACAGTGTAGTACAGCTTAATTATAGAATGGCACTTTTGTCGCAAAACTGTAATCCTAAATTTGTGTTTCATCAAAACAAAAAATTTTTATTCAATTGTAATTAGTAATTAAACGATTTCATTAAAATTTCATTACCAGTAGTTAAAACAAATATAATTTAAATAAAATCATTAGCATTAAATAGTAGTTAATTTGTTTTTTCATTGCCATTATTACAAATAATGCTAATGAAATTTTAATAATAATTGGAAAATCCCAATTTTGAAATTAGAATTAAAGAGTAAATTTAAAATTTTTTTCCAATATTCGTTGGTGCACAATTGTAGTTTTTTTTTTGTTTAAATTGTACCAAAAAAAAAACTATTTCCAAACTTACCATCTCTGGTATTAATATAAGTAATTCTCTTAAACCGAAAATCATTAGAAACTGTATTTGTCAAACAGGATTTTTTTGTGTTTAATCATTACTTTTTATTTGCAAGCAAAGAAAAAAATATTTTTTAAATGTCTAAAGTCAGTCTTGACATGGTGTAAGTGTGTAACTAAATGGCTTTAATGTACATAAGCACAGGGTGTATTAAACTGTTGTAATTTAAAAAACTAACTTAAATTAAAAATTAATTGATTTTAAATTGTTTCCAACAAACTGTGAACCATAACTATTAACTCTTGTTCAGTTAATTTTAACTTTTATTATCATTCAAGTATTTTGACGCATTGTAAAGTACTTTTACGACACCTAAACTTTAGGTGTCATTAGATTTTTAGACAAAATTTCCAAAATTGTTTTTTATTCCGCAATGCCGAATTTTATATACCCTTCGTCATCTATCTAAATCTAGATTAGTGACAGAGAATTAAAAGATAAACAAAAAATTGGTACTGCATATATATATAATTTTACATAAAAATTTTATCGGCTCTTAATGGGTTAAGCATTTTAAAAAAAATTTTAGTATTTCCTTAAAAATCTCTTTAGAAGCTTTAAAATGATACCCATATTGATATTTCAAAACATTTGACAATTTAAGAGGTCCGAAACTCCGAAAATAAGGGTCACCAGATTTTTCACTTGTTGTTTTTTCTTATCGCCCCATATATTTATTTTTTTGTTTGGAGTTACTTCATTGTTCCAAATGACATTAAAAAATCAAAGATAGTTGTGGTATTTTGTCTGCTACCTCAAGGGACATGGACCGATCATGCTAGTTTCCAATAGCATCTCTTTCGACACTATGTCTGATTGATTGGCGTATTTAAATTGTCTCTAGCTGATATAGTGCCTTGGAAAACAAACGGAATGAAAACAAAAAAGGTATAACTACCCTTTCACCAGTTTATTGTACGTGTGGGTGCAGTTAAAATTAACAATTTCTTCAATGTGAAATTAGCAGTACTGATACTGCAAATTTCCTAAATGAAGTGCAACACCCTGTAATATTCTTTAACGACATTTTGTTCTTTAATTTTGAAAATAAAAGAAAATATAAAAAAATTTCCATAATTTTTCGATTTTTATGCACAATGAGCAATAGATTCGATTTTGTTTTTTCGTTTATAATTAGTTTCACATATTCTCTATATAAATTGTGTAATCAACGTAAAAATATAAAACCAAGACTGATACTTTGTAATAAACATAGAAGAAAACCTCTTAATTGGGTGCAAATTTTTGAGTACTAACATTTTCATGCTTTCAACACATGTGGGCGAACAAGCAAGTGGTGTGAATATTTTAATAATTTGGTCGGTATTAAAATGGAAATAAAACACGTTCCGGCTGCTGAATGAAATAAACCTTTTTTTTGTTTTTTTTTAACTATAAAAATAATAAAAATTATGGTTAAACTACGTAAACCAATTAAAATTGAATGAAATCATACAGAGCAACTACCACCAGCACCAGTGTTGCCGTTTGGTTACACTTTTCACATGTTTCGTAACTTTTAAAGGCTCCAAGTAACACACATAAGTTTAATTATATTTGGCCAAATTTTGTTTACTTTTAAAGACACAGCCACAAAATAAAGTCACATTACTGAAATAGTATTTGTTTCATTATTTAAGATAATAACTTCCCGTTTAGCCGTTTTTCTTAACAAAGGCAACAAACAATGCCAGAATTCTATTAAAAAAAAATATTTTAAAATAAACAAAACAGTAATTTGTAAGAGTTACCAAATGCTTCTTCAGTACTTTCGTTTTATTGCCTTGAAATTTTGTACTGATTTTACAATTCCGCAAAAAGTCACATTTGAATTTAAAAGAAGTGCCGGAAGAAATGTATGTTTAAAGTAGCAAATTATTTAATTTAATCAGTTAAATGTCTTTCATTGAAAGAATTTACTATGTAAATAATTTTGAAACATCGGTAATAAGGACAAATTTGAGTCATATTTGCTTTAAAACATAAAATGGCTGACAATTTTTCCTTAACTAATTTTATTGCATAACGAGAGCGTGCTCTTGTCAACCATGGAATATTGATAGCCGTAACTTAGTGCGTAACGCCCAATATATCTGTCAAAATTTCTCATGATCACACAAAATGTGTAAAGAGCTCCATAATAGCGCGGCGTCAATGCTGAGCAATTGGAAAATCAGATTTTGACAGTGCGTTAGGAAGTGAAGTTGGCCGCTTCTTAGTTTGTTTTTTTTTTTTTATTAATGAAAAGTAAAACAAGATAATTATTTTCAAGGCAATCTAGCGGTTTTATCTCTTAGTTATTTCTATACAGTGGATTTTATAAAATAAAATGAATTAACATTGTTGTTTAAGATACAATGTTGACGCTTTTCTTTAGGTGTGACATTTTAGCGCAATAGCCATGGGCTAGATGGCGTTGCGCATTACGTGCTAATTTATGCTTGTTTGCAAGGTTGAGTCCTCAATGCTCAAAAGTTTAAATTGAGACTTCCAGATTAAATTTTATTTTTCCATTTTCAAATAGATGTGTGAAGAGTTTAATTAGTCATCTTACGCAGTTAAATTCTGATACAATATTTGCATCAATGATGGCTGAAAAAATAATAGAGGCCTTCAAAACTATGTCTTTTAAGTTCAATACAATATTACAAGCAAAATGAATGTGTTTAATTTAATTTGAATCTTTAGACAAACGGCATGGGCCTGAAATTTTTTATTTTTGAATTTACGTTTTTTATTTTAGCTTTATTTATTAAATGAATTTGTTGCCTTGTTATTTCCCCGCAAATATACATAAACTTACTATTTATTTAAGAAAATTCTTAATATGTAAATGAAAAAAAAACAAGATACAAGTGCTATATTCGGCTATGCCGAATTTTATGTACCCTTCACCATCTATGTAAATCTAGTTAAGTGTCAAAAAAGCGAATATTGGGGTGACAGAGAATTAAAAAATAAAAAAAATTTAGTACTGTATTTACACAATTTTAAATATAAATGACATCGGCTCTTAATGGGTTAAGCATTTTTAAAAATATTCAGTTTTTTCTTTAAGATCTTTTTAAAAGCTTTTAAATGATACCCATATTGATATTTTAAAAAATTTGAAAATTTCAGGGCTCCGTAGCTCGGAAAATATGGGCGAGCGCCAATATTTTCACTTGATGTTTTTTTTCTTATTTTTTTAATCTCTATCGCCCTATATATTTATTTGTTTTATTGGAGTTACTTTAAAGTTTCAAATGACATGAAAAAATTGGAGGTAGGCGTAGTGTTTTGTCTGCTGCCTCGAAGGCCATGCACCGATCATGCTGAGCCCTCTTTCAGTTTTAAGTTTTTTTGTGAAATCAAGTTTGCCTCGGCAACACTAACACGGACGGACAGACGGACACACGGACATAGCCCAATCGACTTCGCATAAGAAGTCAAAATATTTATTCTTTATGGGGACGGAAATGGATATTGTAGAATTACACACGGAAGGGCAAAATTATATATACCCTTCTTCCACTTTTTGTGGTGAAGAGTATAATAATGCTACTTTTGTATAGGAAAAGCGTAACTTTTTCTTGTCTAACCCTGGCAACAGTGCACAACAGCAGCACAACCAATACAACACCAACCTCCACTACAGCTTTTAATATATACCTGTATCTTTATAAGGCAGTTGATGCTTATATGGGGAGAGGTGTGTGATGACCATTGCTTAATACCAAATTTCCGTTTCAATCATTTTCAAAATAGATACAAATTCTTGTTGTTCGTTTAAATGAATATTTCTCTTAACATATTTTAGGGCGTATTTTTATATTATCATCATAATGTCGTTCATTTAGACAGTTTTATTGTATTTTATTATCATTTTATTTTTATCATTATTGTCGAAATATACATTGCAAAATATTTAGGTATTTCTATTTGTTCCCCCCCATTTAATAGTGTACGAAAGGAGCATCTTTGAACATTTAGCTACGCTAGGATTAACTTTTTATTTAGTTTCATTGACCGACCATTTTTATGCGATTTAGGCAAGGAAATGCTCTTTTTTATATCATTATAATTTGTTATGATGTTGCCGTTACAAATTTGCAATCTTATTTGACTGCTTTGCTTACTAGGAGTAATACAATTTTATGAACATTATGTTATAGAAATGTTTTTATTAATACGCTGGAACTTAGTAGCATTTTGCAAAAAATTCTTTTATGATAATAAAAATAACATCAGCTTTGAGATTGCTAATTTTAAATTAGCAAAAGAGATACATTTGAACTGCTTTTATTAAAATTTAAATGAAAGATAATTTATATTTCTTTTTATTTAAGAACATATCAACATGAAAATGTTATTTGGAATCTTTTTTATGTCAATATGCCTTAGATGTAAAAAGAGAATGAAAGAATAAATTAAAATAGTTGCTAAAGGGTTACTGTGTTTTTGTATAAAAAGTCTTTAAATTTTTGTTATCTTTTTGCTTTGTTGGTTAAATATAGTTCTTATTTAATTAATTTGGCAAAAGATGTAAGACTCTTGAAAGTTCTATACAAAATTTTGGTGGAACCCCGCAATAATACTTTCCTCTCACTTGAAGTTCAAGTTAAGGACCTAATTCAGTGTAAATAAATTTTCTTATTTGCGGCATTAAGAAAAGAAAGTTGGATTTCAAGTTGCCTCCAGCACGAATATAAATTAACGTAACTGTGGCGTAAAGTATGGCATCTCGGAACTCGATAATTGTTCAATTTATTTCTCTTCACTGACAAGAACATTTCAAGTAATGCGGAGAAAGGAATACAGATTCTTTTCTCATTAAAAATATATTGTTACGAATAATAAAATCTGGCAACACCTGTTGTTGTTTTCGCATGAGCGTGGTGAATAAGTTAATTCAACTAATGGTGTGTGTATAGAATAAAAACCACAATTAGCTAACAAAAGCTGAGCAATTTCAATAGTTGCGTTGAAATAGGTGCGTACGGCAAAACAGGGGTCCTGAGTTTGATACCGCATTCGGACAACGAAAAAGTAATAATTGTTATAATGCAAATCAAATTAATAAACAGCAGTACAAACCTCCCTAAGGGCAAAAGATAATTATTGTGTGAAGCCATGGCAGATATTTAGTGAAGACGTCAAATTTAATGTAAGATTAACAGATAATTGTCAAGAAGCCCTTTATATTAAAAAGTAAGAACGGTAGCGGTTAGCGCAGGAAAGTATAACAGCATAACAATAGTGTATGGCAGACGTGAGTTGTGGCTATTTGATTAAAGGGGACGACTAGCTTGGATAAAAGGAGTAGTAGAGATGTCTGTGGATGGTTAAGGTTACTAAACAAGGCATCGAGTAATTCATGTCTCGCCAGAGTAATACAGTAGTAGAGCGTGGATGGCTGCGTTTGTAATAATAACGCATGTTTAGTAAATAAGAGACCAAGGGTTCACAAGACCGGTAGGATCTAGAAGCATAGCCAGAGAAAGCCGTAAAGTTAGAATACAGAATTTATTTATATGCAATCAAAAGAATTCGTACGTTTGTTCTAAAAGGGAAAAACGTAACAATATGCAAAAAACGATAAGATTATTAAAAAAGTAATTGGATTTTATTTTTAAAAAATAATAAAAAAAATTAGCGGCTCTGAAAGTTAAAAATTTTTTTGAGTATCAATATGGATATCAGTTTAAAGCTTTTAAAGATATCTTTAAGGAAATACTAAAATTTTGTAAAAATGATTTAACCATTAAGAAACGATGTCAGTTTTATGTAAAATTTTAATTGTATATGTAGTTATTATTTTTTTTTTTTAATTTTCTGTCACCAAAAAATTTGCTTTTTTAATTGAAGTTACTTCACTTCACTTCACAATTGATTTACATGTATGGTGAAGATACCCTTCAGACTCAGCATTACCGAATAAAGCACCTTTACTTATTTTTTGAAAACTTAGCTTTTTTAGAGCCAGAATAAATTTAAATTAACGCATCTTCCATTTGCTGCAAAAAGTTTTTATCTGGTGTCCTTTTTATGCATTATAAAATTAAATGTTGCTGCATAAAATATCCTTCAGTACACCTTTAATTGGAAGCCATTGACCTCCTTTCTTTATCTACACTATTTTTGGTTTCCGTTTATGTTTTAGATAATTCTAGCAACCTTGTTCTACTATAAAAGAAGTCAACTGGACCACCCGGAGAATGGGCAACGTTTGTTAAATGTCTTTTTATTAGCGTGTGAATAGCAAAGCAAATGTCAGTAAAACTTTTGTGTTGTTATAGACTGTAAATTATCTTTTCTTTATCTTCTATTCGCAACCTACCCCCTTGGAGATAATGCCTTTTACCACTGTGGTTCGAAAAGTAGAAAAGTTATCTCTCGTTATATCTCTCAAAACTTGCAGCTCGGTCACGTCTGGCTTTCATTTTAATTCGGTTTCACTGAAATTCGTGAATCTCTCGAAGATTGTTTTTCGTTTGAAGAGAAATTTTAGCTGTCGCCTTCTGGAGTCGTCGGTTTAATGTCAAACTCTAAGTCTGCAGGTAACTTCAGCTGGAGTCGTGAACAGCTATACGCCCGTTGGTGTGAGTAAACCACTTTTCGCTGATACTCCTTAAGGGTGCGCTTGCATTCTTCAAGCATGTCATCAAACTGCACTGAATGGGATTTTCCAATTAGTAACATTTAAATTTTTATCTACTTTTCTTAACTATTACAAACTTTAACTAACTTTAAAGGAAAATAATAAGCAAAATAAGTAAAATTATACATTTAACTAAACAAAAACGTTTCTGATTGACAAGATAATTAAATTCCTTATAAAAATTACTAATTGCCAGCGCAGTCTGTATTGTGGCTCATGCACCCACCCAAACACAAAGAAAATTAATAGTAAAACTTGATAAAACAATGAAAATTATCGCAATAAAGACAAGACAAGTTTAACAAAAACTCTACAAAAAATTTTTTTAAATTATTATTTTGATTGACGCCTTGCCACTGACAAGAAACTGAGAAGAATTTTGGGTAGACATGATACAAGAAAATTAAGAAAAACTCAGAAAAGAGCAAAATAAAAAAACAAAAAAATTAATAGAAAGGGTGTTTTTTAGTCGTGCTTGATTCCTTCAAATATAAATATTTCATGATATTCTCATAAAATATTTTTTATTTAAAACTACAAAATGAAATGTATTACTGCGGGGAAAGCATATCCATATGGCTACTTCGCTACTGAACATATAGCACATCAGTGGATTCTACCAAAATTTTGTAAAGAAAATCTATTTGTCATTAAATGGCAAATAAAAAGCAATTGTCTACTTTCAAAACGTTTGTCGAACAAATCAGTGCTGCCAATTCAAAGATGTGAATGTCTAAAAAACACCTTTTATACATAACACAAAGCAAGACAATGTGGATAATAGAAAAATTATGTTAAATAGCAGTTTCATCACAACTAAATAAAATACATTTTTGCATTTCTTCTATTAGAAGTAATTATAAAACAACAAACTTTGTGCTGCCATTTCAATGACGGTGTTGATACCGTTTTTGTCAGTTACATTTATTTCGTGTTCTTGAAATTATTTCCCTTGAAAGTGGAGCGAATATGTAGATTTTCCATTAACTTTTAATTAACCTACAAGCAAAAGTTTTCCTTTTTTATTTATATTTATTATTTTTACTTAAAACTTTAAATTTGTAGCACGGTAAATGAGAAAAACTTTTACGATGAGCTGTTAATTTTGAAAGGGTAAAAGTAAATTCGAATTAATATTTTTGTTAGAAAATACAAAATGTAATTTGGCTTGAACTTAGAAGGAAATAATTTAAAATATAAAATTATAATTATTATAGAATTATATCGTTCAAGCTAACAAAAAAATATTTGCTTTTTTGATTGGTGAAGGGTATATAAGATTCTGCGTAGGCGAATATAACACTCCTACATGTTGTTATTAGAATTGGTCTAAAGAAAAATTTTACACATTTGGGCCAACACTCTCACCGAACCATAAAGTGCTCAAGGAACTGAACATTTTATGTGAGGTAATAATTTTAGTTGTATCGGTAATACTTTAAAGTTTTTGTCAGAAGAGAGCAGAAATATTAATTGTCCTAAATATACTAAAAATCAAATTTCACATGCCGTGGACTAAAATGAGGTATTTGCAAGGTGTGAAAGGTCTGGCTTTTTCCCGAAAAGCAAAATTGACAAGGTTAAAAACTTGGAGTCACTTAAATCATGAAGGGAAAAACTCTTTGCACTGCCTGAAGAAGACTGCTGCAGGAAGATATATTAATCCTTTAGGTAACCTTCGGCAACGTCAGACCGGCAAAAGAAGAAAACTTGATAAGTCCTGCTGCATATGGCAAGGCACATATCATCCGATCAAGACGAAAATAAATTTGGATGATGTTTTTCAGCTGGACTTGTAACCGAAATTCATATTGTATTTAAAAGTCCAGCACTATCTGACATAAGAGCGAAGTTCAAATGAATTCTTCTCGATTACAAAAACCACTGTCGCACATTATAAGTTCTATACTCTTTACTCTGTGGCTGTATCACTAGTAATACTTCTTGATCCTTTTTGATCGCTACACTATTGCGTTACTCCGGCGAGACATGAACTAACCGATGCCTTATTTAGTTACCTAAAATTTCACTATTCCTTACATCTAAACAGCTAGAGATCTTTCTCTCTATTTATAAGGGGCCCCTTGACAATTATTTCTACTACTCTAATATTAAATAATGCCATGACTTCACCCAATATTTGTCATTTTCTTTCTGGGCAGCGGTTTGTAATGCTGCTCCTCCATTTTTTTGCCTTGCCTTATACTCGCACTCGAACTTATAATCTTCTGTTTAATAGCAAGCACCCCTACCAACTCGGCCATTGGGGTTGCTTAACTTGTGTTAGCGAATTATCGTATTATTCTATACACACATCACTAGTGAAAGTAACTTATTCACCTCTGTTTTTACCACACACATGCGGATAACAACAACAGGGGTTGCCAGATCTAATTTTCGTAACAATATGTTGAATGTTGATGTTTTAGTGGGAATAAGTAAAATTAAACAACGGGAATTTTTTATTATATTAAATAATTTTAAAAATAAAATCTTTCTTTTTTCGTGCTTTTTTCTATTATCCCGATTAATTATTTAAATTACCGATATTGATTACTGAAGGTCAAAGCACGTCTCGATGGCTATTTCGTTGCCGCTTACTTAACTCTTCAGGAATCTTCTGACATAAATTTTAATTAAACTAAAAATTTTTGTCCAAACAATAAAGCAATATCGATAACTTAAATAATTAATCGGGATAATAGAAAATAGCACGAAAAAAAGATTTTAATTTTAAAATTAGAGAACAAGTTAAGCCAAACATAGTGCTTAAAAACCTGCCTAAGGTAGTCTATTACTAGTATATCTCCTTAGTCATCATCAAAAAATTACTGTGTTTTAAAATTGATTGAAAGTAGCAGTGTTTTATATCAGTATTTTCGTAGGGACGAGCGAACCCCGTAATTTTCGAGAAACGTCGTTACCAGTCAACGTGATTTTCAAATCACCGTTATTTTAAATAGTTCTCTGCACAAAGTAAAATTAAATTTAAGTTTATACGTGTCCAAATATAAAAAAACTGTTACTTGATAAACTTAGTCACTGTAGCAACCACAATCACACTGATTTAATCGCAGGTACTAAAATATATTATGTACTCATGATTTCTAGGTTCACATATTTTGCACCAATTTACGTTGTGCACAATAATAGATCGGGTATGATGATAATGGTTTACCTTAGGAGCTAATGAAATCTCAAAAAAATTATTGGTTGAATTGTTGCTCAAATTTTAAAACTTTAAAATTTTTCCCATGCACGAAGCATCACCCTTAAATTCCTTTATATTTACTTTACAGAATGAAAAAACTTTTGTCTCTGGCCAATAATTGGTAACCATTTTAAAATAACTTTTTTTTTAAAAACTTTTACAATTTTCGAGTAAATTTCATTATGCATACTTTTATCTCTTTTTTTAAATATTATTTTTAAACAACTTTTACATTGTTATTCAATTTATTTGTTCTGATTTTCATAGAATATTTTTGGAAACTGTAATAACTACTAGAGTTGAGTAAAATCAATTTTGACAGTTACCTGCAGCGTTACAACACAAAAAAAAAAAGAAAAAAATATACAAATAAAAATGGCAACATTTTATAAAATAAATCTTGAAAAAAAATAAAATAAAAGTTTTCACATATTAAGCCTTTAACAGAGTGTGATGTTTAATTTTCATATTCTCACAGGTTTCCGCAAAGAACTCTAGCAAAGGAAATGAGTAAATTCGTTGTTTTTTATATTCACCCTACGTCTTGGTAGAACGTACTATAGCTAATTTGACATTTAGTTAAGAAACATTAAATGAGTACTGTTACGAAAATAAGAGTTGGCAACCTTTATATATTAAAAAAAAACACTGTTATTGTCTGTGTGTGCATGGTAAAAACAGTAGTTAATAAAATTACTTTCACCAAAGCTAATACAAGTTCAGCATCCAAAATAACTGCGTAAGCAGTGGTGTCTGCTTGCTGCAAAACAGAAGATTGCAAATTTCATAATTTAGGACCCCAACTCGGACATGCGTGAAAAGGAAAATTAATAAAGGAATTAAATAGGGAACCAGCAGTACAAACCTTCTCCAGGAGTCTAAATTTGAAAAAAAAAAAGAAAATTGTTTCTGTAAAGCCATCGCAGAACAGATTAAATGGTCAAGGTGCCCTTCATAATAAAGAAGACGCAGCGCATTGAAGCATTAACATAATATCAGTACATGGCAGATAATTTCAAAAAAAGGGAACGACGAGGGGATGGTTTAATTTACTAAAATAATTAGTAACGGAGAAACGCAGTGTTGTATTGTGAATAGCAACCTTGTTTTTTCTCTGCATGAACAAATCTTAAATATAATAAAAGTTAAAATCAGTTTAGCTTAAAGAAGGAATTGTTGGTGATTTAAATATATGTATATATGTATATCACACAGCTTTGGATAAAATATTTAATTTCAAATAACACAGATTTATTTGAACATTTTCTATTTTACATATTTTTTTTGTCAAATGTATTTAAAGTCGCATATGCTGGTGTTTTTAATACCCATGAACTTTAGTTTTAATTTAGTTTTTTACGAGGATGTTATGATAGCACCAGTTGTTAGGTTTTCATACTTTTCGTTCTGGTTTTTATTTATTTTTTTTTTGTTTTTGGAAAAAAACTTTTAGTTTCCTTTTTGTAAATTCAACTTTATTTAACAAAAACTATGTGCCAACAACAATGAGCTTAAAATTGCTTAACAAATGTTAGAGAAAAAAAAATTAAAACTGATTTCAAACAAATGCCTGGTCAGGCATCACTGCGTCAAATTTTGCAGGTGCAAAAAAGTTTAATAGCACAAAAAGTTTTGAAATTTTAATATTATTTAAAAAGCAATAACACAAAAAAAATCTTTGCACAGAAAAAAGAAATAAAATTATAAAAATTACTAGAAAAATATAATGTTATTTTAGGCCTTATTGCAATAAACAATTTGAAGTCTACTTTAAGGGTGAGCAATCCTATTGGCAAATAATAAATCTAAGTTGTAGAGTCCTAAAATTTATACGAGATTTGCAATTAAGAGTTACATTTTTTTATATCATTGTTATACCCTTCACTACAAAAAGTGGAAAAAGGTATATCTAAGTTTAACATTCCGTGTGAAATTTCTACAATATCCATTTACGACCCCATAAAGTATATATATTCTGACTTCTTATGCATAGCGAAGTCGATTGAGCGATGTTCGCCTATCCGTCTGTGTTAGTGTTGCCTTGGCAAACTTCATTTCACAAACAAAATAAATATGTCAATTAATCAGACATAATGTCGAAACAGATGCTATTGGAAATCAGCATGATCGGTCCATGTCCTTCGAGGCAGCAGGCAAAACAACACGCATATCTCTAATTTTTTCATGTCATTTGAAAAAATTAAATAACTCCAATCAATAAAATAAGTATATGGGGCGATACAGAATTAAAAATAAGAAAAAAACACTATGCGAAAAAATTGTAGCTCGCCCATATTTTCCGATTTACGGGGCTCTGAAATTTTCAAATTTTTTAAAATATCAATATGGGCATCTTTTCAAAGCTTCTGAAGAGATCTTTAACGAAATATTAAAATTAAAAAAAAAAAAATCTTAAACCATTGAGAGCCGATTTGATTTTTAATTCTGTCATCCCAATATTTGTTTTTTGACTGGAGTTACTGCACTAAACTAGATTTACATAAATGGTAAAGGGCATAGCCGTAGGGATTCTCTTGATTGCACTTATAACTACGTATTTTTTTAATATTACTTCTTGCATCTCTAAAAAATCACGCAGTCAAACAACTCACTGTGACTCTGGCGAGACCCGAGCTCACAATGTCTTGTATATTAAATGCGAAGTTTTAAAATTCATAATTAATAGGACGTAAATACTTTAAGAGCCGGCGAGATACGTACTCAATACATTCTGTATATTAACTAGAACTTTAAACTAACTCATCCATGATTGTGACGCACTATAATATGTCTAATTAAACCTATAACCCTCAAGGTTTGGGATATAATTTGCTTGCTTTTTTTAACGCGTCTTTTCCAACATTTCTACTGTGAATATACTTACGGCGACTCATTCATCACAATAATTATTTTTCTTTATTATCACAAGGCTCTGATGGGATCCGAACTGATGATAAACAAAGAAGCTAACACCTCTTGAAAGGCAGTCGCAGTAGCTGCATAATCCGCTTTATAGTTGTTGGCGGTAAGCTTATTAAGATCTGTTTATCTAGGACACATTAAAGAAAATTAAAGTTTCACGTTTTAGTTTGTTTTAAGTATGAATACAAAATTTTTAAAAGATGTTGTTAGTGTTGAGTACAATTTAAAAATTTCCTACCGGACCACCATTTTGTTAACACTGAAAAAAAAAAAAATTAATTTTTGAGGTTAATATAAAAAAAGTTTCACGACAACTTTTTTAAAAATTATTACTATCAGGTTTTACACATGTGTATAACTGCAGAAAAAAAGATTTTGTGCCTTATAAAAGATTGATTAATTTTTAGATTGAAATTTTAATAATTTTTTAATTGATTCAATTATTTGTTTAATTATAAATTTTTTTTCTTTTTAGTAAAATCAATTCTTATTTCAATTACTTTTTAAATTTAAAAAAAAATATATATACTTTCCTAAATAAATTCATGATAGTGTCATTTAAAAATTTAAATAATTTTTTCTTTTAAAAATAAAAAAAACTAATTAAGTGTGTAAACATTTTTTTTTGTGTATTTAACTTAAAATTCTTTAAAAAAAAACAATCAGATAATATTTTCTAATAATTATTTTAGTTTTATTCCTTTCTCTGGATAGTTAAACCTGTATATAAGGCTCAGTTTAGGCATTCGCCCGTAAAGTTTTTAGGTTATATTTTTATTTTGTTTAAATATAAGTCTGGGCTTATAGCATAGCCAGCTAATGCTACTTAATCGATATTTATCTTTAAAACTTGTTCTGTAGAATAACTAAACGAATAAAAATAATAATAGAGAACAAGTTTTAATAACTTAATACATCCTAAATTAACTTTAACTGAAAACTTTAATATTAATTTTTATTAAAAAAGAATTCTTACTCATTTTCATTATGTCAGTCTTGTGTTTTTCAAATCTAAAACATAATTTATAACTTCATCAATCTCTAAGTTTAGAAAAAGCTTTTTCTTTTGCTATTACCTCAGTTCCTCCAAAAACTTTTTCAATTTATACTTTTTTCTTTTGTATTTCCCGCTTCACTTGAAAACTCCAGTAACACTTTAAATATTCTTTTTTTTCCAATGCGCCCATAAAGTTTTCCCAGTTATAAGCATATCCTAAACAGAAAACAAATTTAATGAAAAACAATACAAACAACAACAAAAAAAAACGGAAAAACATTTTTTAAACTCTACTCATATGGGAGGTTTATTTTGAAATACGAGCTGTACGAGCATAAAAGTGTATTTGAAAACAACATTCATAAAAAATATTCATAACAAAAAAAGAAACTTCTTGTTGAAATATTAAAAGTAAAGTTTTTCTTGATTATCCTTCCCCTAAGAAAGTTTATTTAAGAGTGCAAAATACAATGTTTGAAAATTAAAATTTCACTTCTGCAGAAAGTCAGGTGTCAATTATTTTCGTTTATTTTTATGGCCTTAATAAAATTAAAAAGCTACTGTTTTGGTTTTTCATTGTTAGACTAGGCGTTATTGATCATTATTTTGGAGATTGTATAATTTTTTAATTTGATTTTCAGATATAGTTACAAACACTCAGCGGTGCAACTATTTTTTCTGGCAAAGACTTGGTTTTGGTTGAACCCTATGTGTAAATTACAACCGAACAATAAAAGTCAAAGGATACTTGGCCACGACGAGTCTGATCTCTTGTATGCAGATTTAATATAACACACGTTCTCCAGTAAAAAATAAAATTCCATTCGAAACAAGTAATTCTATGAATTTTGATTAAGTTTGTACTGAAGGAAACTGAAAGAGACAGACAAAAATGAAGAGATTTGTAATTTAGTAAAATCAGAATGATAATGATATGAAAGGATGAATGCTTATGGAATGAATGAATGTACTTTTTGTTAGCAAACTTAAAAAAAAGCAAATAAGCGAGGAAATGGCGCCGAAAGTGTAAGCGTTTCGAAAGCGTTGTCTTATATTTTTATAAACTTTAGCGTAGTTTAACTACAGAAGGAGGGGGGAGGAATTCGTAACGCTAAGAGACAAGGTAATCTGTTAAACTTAAGCCTTTGCAAACTTTAAAAGCTGGCAGGGGCATCTGTTGATTGATAAGGTCGAATGGTGCTGAAGCAGCCCTTAGATGTAACAGATATATTTGTACTAAGGTATAATTGTCGTATTTTAAATTTGTTATTTACGATTATGCTACGAAGTACAAGTTAAAATTCTAATTTTGCTTAAAGAAGACTTAAATAACACAGTACTTACGAGGGCTGCTCTATATATTTCTGACCTAATAGTGAAAATGCGAATATTTATAATCAAAAATGGTTTTGTTGTTTTTCAAAGTATTCTCCAGCATGATTTAATCATGCTTTAATCATGCGGCGGAAAGGTATATTACTTTGTTTTTCCGCCATTTTGGTTAACATTAGTCTAGAAAATTCATATTTGGAAAATTTATTATGGAAAAATATTTATTAAACCGACGTGTTTTAATCGTTAAGACATTGTATAAAAGGTAATCAACGTACTGCTAAAACATTACTGCTGCTCCAAGAAAGTGCTCAAAATCCAATCTTAATTCGAGGTTGTGCTCAGGAGCTTGGTCTTCAAAGAACAATTATGGACTGAATTTTGCACAAGGATTTGCATTTGTTTCCATTAAAGTTTAAGTTGACAAAAGATCTTCTTCCACAAGACCAATTACGCCGCCGTACATATGCCAATAGGATATTACAACCCCGATTTAATGAGATACATTTTCATTTGGATGGATATGTCAATAAACAAAATATTCGGTTCTAGCTTATATTCAAAGTGATAGTCTGGTGTTGAATTTGTTCAGAAGGATTCATTGGACCTTTTTTCTTTGAAAATGAAAACGATGTTTTCATTTGGTGGGGACACTCGTATTGTGTGTTAAACATACGGTATCAGTAAACTAGCAATCTCAATTTACATAAGAAGATAGAAAACAAAGAGCCGACAGTTTAATATATTTAAATTTCAATGTATGAATATTTTTGTTTTACCCAGCTGGTAATTTCGGGCTTTCTTACTTTTATTGTGTCTCATGCTGTCACTAACCTCGCGTGATTTCAGACTATCAACCTTTTTTCTCATGAATCAGTTTACAATTTACAAAATTGTTAACATTTATTTCCCATAGCGTCCGCATTTATTATATATCTGCCCGTGTTCCTAAGCGTAATACTAGCCACACTATTTGGGCTATTACGTCGGCCTCTTCCAGGCATAGTCTGCAAGTATTTCCTTCTTCGATATTTATCTTAGTCAGGTGATACTTAAAGTTTTCTCCCGTTACGCTATTATTTAGCTAAAGGTACTTCGATTATATTCAAACAAAATTCTAGACTTCCTGCAAAGGGGTTATTGCCTTAGAAGTGCCTTCAGTAATAAGCACTTCCACTTCTTGTTCTGGATTCTTTTCCTTTATTCTATCTTTATTCAGTTCGTCTATCGGCAAATAAAAAACAGAGTTCTTGGTGAGATATTATAATTTATCTCTTGGGAGGTTTCTTATCCATTGCTGTAGAACAGGGGTGGGAAACCTGCGGTCCGCGGGCCAATTGAGGCCCACGTGCACATAAGCTGCGACCCGCGTACATAAAATTAAGAAAAAAATTATATTCTTTTGTCATGTATTTAAACGAAGATTTAAGACGACAACAGAGAGTTTTAGTCTCTTAAGTAGACTAGAAGTTGAATCAGACATAAGTACCTTATTCACAAATAAACAGTGGCAAGTGTCTCATTAATATAATTATCAACTTTTTATTAATTTTTTGTAATGCTATAGTACAGTAATAAAAAGTAATATAAATCTATTATCAAAAACATTTTATTTTTGTTCAACTTCTAACAATTTTTTTCACCGTTTTCTGAAATAATAATTTTTATTTATCTACAAAACCAATGTTAATGGCCCTCTTAAGTTTGGATGTTTTCAATTTTGGCCCGCATTACGAAAGGGATACCTATCCCTGCTGTAGAATTTTTAATGTGCTGTTTGATATTATTAAAATAAGAATTGATTAAATTTGTAGTAATAATAGAGATAAACACACATCTTATGCACAGGTAATTATATATCAAAAGTAGTGTCCGCTTTCCAATTTTAGTCGGCCTCTTAGCATAGACAGGACCAGGACCAGGACCAGGATTAGGAGTCTGTTGAAGGTTGCCAATGCAAGAAGGTATAAGTCAAATTCCTAAAAGTTCTCGTTTTAATCCTTGGGCCTGAGATCCGATGGTCCACCCTGCACATAAGTGTTCAAACTCATTGATTTTTAACTTTCAATTACATTTCCAGTTAAGCACTGCCAACAAGGCAGTTTTGTGTAATAATTTGTAATCAGGTCAACGGGTTGATTAAAAACGTTTACTTGGAGAAAAGTACCAGATGGGGATTGTTATGCAATTTCGTAATTTTTGTTGTTGTGTAAATTGCCCAGAAGTGATCTTTGGTGGTTTGATGTATCCATTAGAAATGAGACTCATTAAAAAGTATCAACTAAAGAATTACATTTTTGCAATAAGTTTTTACACTTTTAACTGTTGCTTTACGATCTGTGGAGTTTTTATTATTGAAGAAACGATCACATAATAGATAATCTTATATAAATATGAAAATTTCCTCAAGGCCTTAAATGTTTTGCCTTCCACGAACATCTATTCATTTTCCTATATTATTAATAAAATTAGAGTTTAAAATATATAAAGTCTTGTATTCATTTTAAGCCCAACAATCATTTCTTAATTTATAATGAAAACATTATAAAGGGTATTTTTTTAAGGATCACTGTTTTAAACTAAAATAAAACAAATAAAAAAAGTTCATTTTTTTTATGAAATTATATTTATTGGAAAGATATTTTTATGCCGTTACCGATTGCATATGATTTTTGTCATATGATGGACGCCGTAACTGGCGTGTAGATGGTGCAATCTGGATGTCAAATTTTCACACACTTTTCTCAGTATTTGCGGCCAACAATTCACATAATATGTTGTTCATTTCTGGATTATTGGAGTACACAAGTGACGACTTAATTCAAAAAACTTATCTAACGGTATTTGAATGCACAATCTTGGCGGTGGAAATAATGAATTTTCGGTGATCGCTTGTGAATTTCTTGACCTTTAATGTGATGTCTCTGTTTAATAAAGTATTTATTCAACCAAAAGTGAGCTTTATCGATATAATTTCAATTTCAATTGTCCAAGCAGGAACCTTTCCTCGACAACTCAACACTACTTGTTAGATAATATACGCAATAGCGAAAGAGGTATAAAATCTACCATATCTACCTGTGGAAATCTCACCAAGGTCAGCCGTTTTGTATTTGCTTCGGAAACTGTATCTCGTGGCAGATAAGGCGGGGCATTTGCAGATTAACTAGAATACTAACTCCTTATTTTACCTGTCCGTACAGCTGCGATAGTAAATATTAAAAGGAAAAACGAGTCAACGTTCATGCTTTTTCAGCTCATCATGGAAATCAACTTAAAAATCTTTACCGTAAATGCGACTGACACTGCATTAGAGATATTCATATCAGATCCCGTTCGGTTTAAAGCTGAAAGTCCATACAACGCATTCTATGCGTACACGCTTTTTACGCTTTTCATGCTTTTTATGCTATCTACACTTCTTAAACGTCAAGTTACATGCAACGCTTTTTATGCGCCAAGTTTTTGTTTTGATTAGCTGTGGAGTAAATATTTTGATCTAAAGAAATCATTTTTGGAAAAATGGAAAGTATAATATTTAAAGAATTTATGGCATATATTGAGTTTATGCACATAATATTTTGTGTAACAAGGACCTATGAAAATCTTCAGAAGAAAAGGGAACGGTTTTTGCATTTGTATTAAAAACTTTATAAAATAAATAACACATTAGGGATGAAACTCAGTACGTAAAAGTAATCGATAGCAAAAACATTAGTTTTGTTGATGAAAGAGTTGTTGTAAATTATTAATATTAACGTATTTTTTCTGAATTTATTGTTAAACTTTACTAAAAAAACAGTTTTTTTGTTATTAAAAAGTCTTTTTAAAACAAAAAAAAAAAAAAAAAAGAAAAAGAAAAAAGTAATCATTAACACAACAATATTCATCGATACCATTGATAATAAAATATAATTTACCATCCTTAGATATCAAAAACAGCTGACATTTTTTCATGACGCTTGAGAAGCGTAGAAAAGTAGAAAGTAAACAAACTTCTTGCGTTCTACGCGTTCATGCTTTCTATGTTTTGTGCTGTGTAACTTGTCACATATATTTACGTCAATTCTACTTTTTTGACAGACGCGTATAACGCGTGTACGCATAGAACGCGTGGTATGGACTTTCAGCTTAACTCGTCTTTCCGGTCATCATAGCATAGCAACCACAATGCGCAGGAACTTAAGCAAATAACAGAAAGAAAAAATAAAGGAAGTGAGAAAACAGTTTGCGACAAAACAGTGTTAACAACTCTAAGATGTAAACTAAAAAAAATCACCCTTTTCTTTTTATTTTCAAATAACAACAGAATCCTGATAATGACATCTTATTTGTTTAATTAGAAGACCACAACATTTTGTGCATTCGTAGTCTTGCATTATTTTGCTTATGACATGATAAAACATAAATTGTAAAATCCCCAAAATGTACTTTCTCAAGTAATTGCAAACCATGTGCCTTGAGTAACAAAATGTACGGTTGCGTGTTGTAGATAGAAAATATTTTATGCAACTTAAAATTGGCAATTACAAGCAAACTATGGTTAAATATCTACTATGTATAAGTATTTGAAAATAAGTATATGTTCAACATTTTAAAATAAATGACACTCTGAACATCATAACATCAATCTTACATTGACAACAAACAAGAAATATTTTGTTAGTTGACTGCTGGCTTGCCTTGCTATTGCCGTAATGCAATTGTATCGGCCACAACGAAAAATTAATGGTCAATATTGTATTCTTATGGGTAAGTGTATGTTATGGCATTTGTTAAATAGATTTTCTAGGCATGTGTTTACGACTTGAGGTTGAGGTTACACTAAAAGATAATGAGCAGAATTATTATAAACAAAATGTAATATAATAAGCAAAATGAGATCTTAGACCTTTATGTTTATGTTATTGTATGAATTGCTTGTACAAAAACACGCACAATTAAATAATCTTTTTCCGTAAATGCTTCTATATGATTACGTTCTAACCTTAGCCACAAAACTGTATTAACTAGTAAAACCAATTCTTAAAAAAAAAAAAAAAAAAAAAAAAACACACGTCTCACCTTACAGTGGGCTTGTATTTTGTTATACCCTTCACCTTAAAAAGTGGAAAATGGGTATATATATTAGTTTGTCATTCTGTGTGTAATTTCTACAATATCCATTTCCGATCCCATAAAATATTCTGACTTCTTATGCATAGCGAGCGGTGTCCGTCTGCCCGTCTATCCGTCCGTGTTATTGTTGAAATCAAAACTTTATTTCACAAAAAATAAATATGTATATCAATATATCAGATATAGTGTCGAAAGAGGTGCTATTGGTAACCAGCATGAGCGGTCAATGTCCTTTGAGGCAGCAAGCAAAGCACCAAGCCTTCCTCTAATTTTTTTGTCGTTTGGAACAATAAGGTAACTACAATCAAAAAAATTAATGTATCGGGCGATAGAGAATTAAAAAACATTAAGTGAAAAAATTGGCGTTCGCCCATATTTTCCTAGTTACGGGGCTCTGAATTTTAAAATTTTTTTGAAATATCAATATGGTTATCATTTTAAAGCTTTTTAAGAGACTTTTAAGGAAATACTAAATTTTTTTAAAAATGCTTAACCCATTAAGAGCCGTTCTTATGTAAAATTATATATATGCTGTGCCAAATTTTTTTTTTGTCATCCTATATTTGCTTTTTTGATTGCAGTTACTTCAATTACCTAGATTTACAGAAATATACGAGGGCTGCTCTATATATTTCTGGCCTAATAGTGAAAATGCGAATATTTATAATCAAAAATGGTTTTATTGTTTTACAAAGTATTCTTCAGCATGATTTATACACTTTTGCATGCGCTCAAACCAGTTGTCGAAGCACTTTTTCCACTCCGATTGAGACACCTCTAAAACAAGGTTTTTGAACACTTCAACAGCTTCTTCTGGCGACGAAACTCGTTGACCACGAATTTTTTTTCTTGATGTGCGGAAACAAGAAGAAGTCATTAGGTGCCAAGTCAGGGCTGTACGGCGGATGACCCATTAATTCGACGTTTTGGCCGGTCAAAAACGCTCTGGTTTGAGCCGATGTGTGAGAGCTCGCATTGTCATGGTGAACAATGATTCGTCTTCTCTTGTTGGTTTTTCGAATTTCTCCGATGACTTCAGGCAAACAAATTGTAGTGTACCACTCAGAAGTGACCGTCCTACGTTACTCAAGCGGAACAGTCGCCACATGACCAGTTTTGCCGAAGAAACAGGCGACCATTTGCTTCGAAGTGCTTCTTCCATGAACAACTTTCGTTGGATATTGCTCGTCTTTGAAGACCCACACGGTCGATTGTTGTTTTGTTTCGGGCTCAAACGCATAGATCCATGATTCGTCACCTGTGACGATCTTATAAACGTCTTTTGAAGCACCGCAATCGTATTTTTGCACCATTTTTTTGCACCAATCCACACGAGCCTTTTTTTGAGTGGCTCTCAAATAGTGCGGGATCCAACGAGAACAAACCTTTTTACGGCCAGGTGTTCATGCAGTATCGAAACTATGCTGGTGGAAGAAACGTCCAAGGATGTCTCTATCGCTCGGTATGTCGCATGTCGATCTTACATTATGAGTTCACGCACGGCATCAATGTTCTCTGACACAACAGCCGTTTTTGGACGACCTTCACGGAATTCGTCTTTGAGCGAGCTTCGGCCACGATTAAATTCATTATACCAACTTTTCACAGTGCTATAGGATGGTGCTTCATCGCCATACAAAGATTTAAGTTCATCAATGCACTCTTGTCGTGATAATCCACGTCGAAAGTTGTGAAAAATGATGGCACGAAAATGTTCACGAGTTAATTTAATTTTTTTCTATATTAATTTTTTCAAGTCACTGTAAACAACAGAAATAATGTTCGTACGTCAAAATGTTTTGAGTACGATTATGCTTAAACATGACAAACTTTTTAATGGAAATGTCAGATTGCACTTGGCAGCACTCAGTGTTGCCAGGCCAGAAATATATATATATAGCAGAATCAAAAGATTAAGAACTGATTTCAATGCTCAAATATGCATTCCAATTAAAATTTTCTCTAGCTCGTTCTATGGCAAATGGAGGAAAAACTTTAAAATCCCATTTTTGGATTTATTAAAGCTTCTCTAGGAATTGTGATATGTGCATTGGTCAATCTCAATATTTTTTTCAATTGACTCAGTTATTTTAAAATGTCAATAAATTTGAAATATTTTAAAACAGATTGATTTCCTATAAAAATTCAATTGAAAATGTATTTCAGTGTTTTTGCTAAAACTCTTTTAAAAGTTGATTCTGTTTTTCTTAACCTTAACATTCCTCTTTATCTTAGACTCCGTTGAAACTAAGAACACTACTTTTATACATTCGCCTTGACCAACTTATCTTCTATTCTAATATACAGGCCGTTACATCAAGTCAAATAATGTGGTTACACAATAACTGAATTCTTTCTTAATGATTTTTGCTTCCTTTTTATTCGGCTTAATTCTTAAAAAATAATTATTATTCTTTATGCAAAATGCTTTGTTGGGCTTTGAACTCACGATTATCTGTTAAAGAAATACAGGTCTAACAACGCCTATGCCGCGTCTGCTCAACGCTTGGTTCATTTTACTTTATACTGTTTATACACTATCCACCCTGTAAGTGGTATAACTAACAAACTATTCTTCTCTGTAGACTCCACACTGTTACACACAATTCAATATTTTCAGCAGATAACAACTACATTTGTTTTGTTACTACAGATATATAAAGAGTTTTAAATTGTATTTTCTAACATTATTTGAAATAAAAATTCAATATTTGCTGCTATTTTGTTCCACTGTAAACAACTACATGTAGATATGTTTGTGTGTTCAGTAGAGATACAAATTACAGGTAATAATATTTGGTTGCAACATACCTCTAACATGGCTATTTCGTTAATGCTGTTTATTGTGCTTGTGTTGGTATGCAACAATATTTGTTGCAACATTTACATGCCATGTAATGTAAACAACATTTTGATTACTCCTGCCAACATACTCTCAACTACAGATTTAGTATTTCAATGTAAGTTTACCCACATACACAAACACATACATTAATGTTTGTACACACATGTATTACTTGAGTTTTTGTTTTAGTTGGTTAGCCTCATTTTGTGGCCATTGTTTAGTTGACCAAAAAAACTAAAAAGCTTTTCTTGTTTTTGTTTTTAGGCTTTTTCGATAATAGTGTGTGTGTGTGTGTGTGAGTGTGCGTGAGTAATCAACGAACTAGAGAATGTAGTCAAGCGGTCATAAGCGTTTGTGCATTTTGCTGCAATTATGTTAATGCTTAGGTGGTGACAATTTAGTGACACCAATGATCTGTTTAAATAAATCTTTAAATATGCCTCATTTAACCAACACAAAAGCAACACCAAAACAAACATATTCTGGTTCATGTTTTACAGTAAATGAAAAAAAATATACAGCAGCTATTGGCGAAGAGAAAATAATACTTGTGCAAAAAATTAGTTCCTGTTTTCTTTCTTCTTCTTATGGCTCATTTTAAATAGTCATTTAGCAAATTTTGGTTTAAAATATTTTTCTTGGTCATTACATTAGAACTGTAGCAAGTGTCTCTTGCATTTACACTGTTCTTTCTTACATCCAGCTATTTAACATAGAAACTCAAGTACTTAGTTTGTTTTATATGTGAAATATTTTAGAATCAAATTAGTAATTTCCTAAAAGAATAGACCGATTCAAATCAATTTCTTATGCTGATATCATTCGAGCTTAAGTTTAGAGTCTGGGCTTGCAAGGCCTTGCAGGGGTGGGGCAAAAGTGTTACAAAATAAGGCAACACAGACATCTAAAATTTTATAATACTTGCTTGAATTGCAAGTTTTGTTTTCACAGTTTCAAAGGATTTGTTAAGTTATTATCTACAGTCAACAAGTAATTTGCGCCTAACAGTTGAAAGTTCGACGAACTTTGTCCAACTCGACAAATACGTCGTCAAAAATTCGTTGTGGAAATTCGTCGTAAGAAGCACAATAACGACGAAAAAACACAGCTGATATAATTTTTGAAGTTGTTTACTTTTTGTAAACTGCTAAGGTGACCATCAAAAATAATAATATTTAAAAAGTTGAATAATATTTAAAACATTGACAAAAAATGAACTAAAAACTTACTAAAACTGTTTCAAAATAAAAATACAAAAATTTTTTATGTAAAAAAATTTTATTTTCTAAAATATTTCGAAACTAAAGTCAAACACAGTCACATTGTACTGATTTGTTCGTCGTTCGCCGGCGTTAGAAATAGATATTATTCTGTTGCCAAGTCGTCCGACGTCATGATTGTGTTCATTTTCATATACACAAATGTGTTTTATTTTTAACGACAAATATTCGCTACCAAAAATTCGTCGTTCGGTTTTGAAAACGTAATTTTTAATTTTCGAATGCAAATAACTTGTTAACAGTGAACCATAAATTTATAGTAAATCCTATCTTTAAAATGGCCAATCAAGAGATTTTAAACTGTAAAACGTTTTTCAATTCGATGCGAAAAGAACTGTTGCCAAAATTTACATGTTAAAGCACCCAACTTTGGTACCTTATTGAGCCACTTCTGGAAGGCCTAGTAAACTTTACTGCCACCAGAATGTGTAACTTAGTTTTCATTCATTTAGAAATTTCTAACCTATATCCATAATATGCCGAATATGCCGAATGAAACAAATTAGTTGCTTTTCTCTGCAAATAATTGTGCCAAACGAAATAACTTTTTTTCCACCCCAATAAAAAACTGCAGTATATAAATTTTATTTACAAATATAAAGGTAATTGTTGTATTCGTAAAACAAACAAAAACTAAAGTATTATCATAAATAGACTCTTGTAAAATACCAGGTGGCATGTCATAGTGTCCACGGACATAATGTCCATCGACTTTATGTCGCACTCAAGAGTGTCATAATGTCCATGGACAATGTGTCGTTTTTAGTATGGACTTAGTGTCACTTATGAAGGTGTCTTAATGTTCACACTTAAAACAACAACGGCTTTGTTTACTAAATATTTCCTGCATAGCCGACCTTCGGCCGGTCGCAAAGCTCTATGATATAACTAACACCGGCTTTGCTTACATATTTCTTACGTAGAAGACCATAAAATTTACTTTTAATATCCATAGACGTTATGACGTTTTGATGCCCACGTTGATGGGCATTATATCCTTTAACGTAATGACATGCCACCAAATACGAAATATAAATTAATTCCTTGCATTGGCTAAAAATATCAACTTCATTTTACAAGATTTTCTTAATTTGTAGCTCATCTATTTCAAAGTTTGTGGCTTATTATTTAACCATAAGTGTGTAATTTGTAAAAGTATTACTTAAATATAAATATTCATATAAAATTATTACTTTGAATGCTGTTTAATTTTATCATAGACTTTAGCCTCAAATAATCGTAAATAAGTAAAAGAAACAAATGCATTTACATTAAATTTTGTTGGTTTTCTTAATCCCCAAAAGTTGTTTTAAGACCTTAATATTTGACTTAATGATTGTTTTTTTTAAATGAATTTTTGTTTTGATTTAGTGTTTTTAATAGTGGAATGAAAAGGAAATTTAAAAAGAAATGTTAGCGTTGATAGATGGTGTGTCGTAACTTCTAACACAAAAATTATTCGTTACTTTTTAATTATTTATAATTTTATTTTATTGTTCATGTTTTAAATACTCTTGGGAATAATTAAATAGTCAAGCCTCACCACTTTCTAGTATATTTTTATACCCAATATTATACCATGACGCTGGAAAGCAAACCTAAGGTGGTTTAATAATTTTTTTGTTGAAAATGATCCGGTAACTCTTGAAACACTGCAGGCGTCTTAGTTGAATTTCATCCAGTTATAGCTGAGCTGCATATCCGAGGGATTCTTGTAGGTAATCGCACATTGGACACATATTTTTTTTTAATATCGCCAAAAGTTTATTTATAATTGAAATATTTTTTATTTTATTTTTGCAACCGTACTGCATTCTTTGGGAAAGGGATAGATGAGAATTAAGACAGGTGGTGAAAAGGAGAAAGACATAGCCATTTTATTAGTTATCTTTCTTCGCCGGCGAATATGCTATGAAGAAGTACCGACAAAGGAGGCTGCATGTTGTAATTTTAATTTTGAATATGTATTTATACCATTAAACAGAAAAAATCATTTTTATTTTTTGATTGCCGCAGGGTTTGAACTATGGCGAAATAATACTGCGAACGAACGGAAAATGCTCATCAGCTGTATACATTCTACTTGTGAAGGCGAACTAAAATTATTTACAAAAATGATCAAAAATAGATATTTGTTAAAAAACTTTACTGTCTTTAATTTTACTGATAATTCCTGATAAGAAAATAAAAAAAATAATAGGTACGATGCAGTTTAAGAATTTTAATCATTTCATTTATTTATTTTATTAAATAAGAAAAAAGCCTCGCGGCCTATACATTAAATGCAAATAACAAAAAAATCTTACACATATAATGTTATATAGTTAAACCTCGATTATGCGGCTCTCGTGGGACCGGCACCAGCACGGATAATCGAAATACACGGTAAATAGAGGTTATATCAAAATATGTATACAGAAACAGATTTGCTTTTGTCGTGGTCATGAATCATATATATTTTATTTTTAATTGAAAGAACTTTTCTCGCTCTTTTTGGTAATTTACTATTTAAAGGAACCATTATTCCATAGCAGATGTTAGCAGATTAAATTTCACTTACTAAATAAATAAAAGCGGAAATATATTCTTATGTGTGGACACATGAACTTTAAAAAGGGAAAACATCCGATTAAGATTTACACAATAAAAACCATATAAATGCTTCAAGGATAATAGAAGTGAAGCACGGATAATAGAGGGGAAAAAATAAAAGAACCTCATGGAGGTTAATAGATGTAACCGATTGATAGAGGCCTGGATTGTCGAGGTATAACTGTAAATTACTTTTGTTTATTTTTTTTTAATTTATACTTTGTTTTTTTTAACAACTGTTTTTGACAAAATATTTAGATTTTGTTGCAACAAAATCCCTGTGGCTTTTTGTGTTGTTGCATTGTTGTAGCCGTGCAATCACCTGCATTATTGCGCCTTGGTTTGAACCCTAGCCAACCAGATTTGTAGCCAACGTGCTTATCACCTTGACCTTGTATTTACGTATCCCTATTGCAAATCGATTTTTGGAACACATTTTCCCCGCTTTAATAATTTGAGTGTTAAGAAGTTTAATATAATAAAATCTAACGTCTGTCAGACTTACGGCAGCTATATGATTACACTTTCTGATTGGATCGGATTCGTGTTATTTTGTGGAGGAAGTATAAATTGTACCTTCAGCTGACATTAAAATTAAAAAAGAAAAAATGCTTTTGGTTGTGTGTGGAATTTGTCTAACCAAATTAATATTAAGATTAGTTAAATAGATGATGTTTACAACTTGCATAACTAACGTAGATAGATGAGGAAAATGCTTATGGAGGGTGTAGCGAGGGTGCGCATTCTTTGAAAAACATCCCCATACATTTGTAAATAATTTTTCTTTCTAAAAATTTGTAGAATTTTAATTAAAAAATTAACCATGAAAATGCAATGAATATTATAAATTCATTTATACAATCTACGGTTCAAATCCTGATTGGGGGAAAAATTTAAAAAAGCAGATGTTATTTCTAGGTTAAATCTAATTAATACGAATGGTTATTTTTTTAAGCCCGATAGAACTTTTATTTATAAAAAATAATACAAAAAATTTAACTTTTATAATTTTTTTTATCGAATAATATTTAAAAACCATTTCAGACTTAAGACCACTGGGACTGCTCCCGATTAAGCACCTTCTTGGCGTTCAATTTTCTCCCACTTTTTCAAGAATTGTCAGCCATATGTTATGAATAACACGAACAATGTCATCCTCCTAAGCGTCAGTTGTTGGTGGTTAAACGGCATGAACCAGTGGTTTCACATGGTCAATTGAAAGGGCCATTTCTTTAATTTTACTTACGGCAAAATTTTGATTTCAATAAGTCGATGGTTATTCGCCTACATTTTCAAACAAAAACATAACTGATTATGGTTCTGTAACGGCGTGCATCGTCGGTTACGCAAGCTCCGGCTACTTTAAAATTTAAATAACAAGGTCAGTGGTGTCACCAGCGCGTAAGCAGCAATAAACGGTTCATTTTGTTGGATGCAGTGGATTCTGTAGGGTCTGTTGTGGAGTAGTTTCTGTCCATATGCGGGAGCTTGGCTTGTCAACAAATCCGTTAAGTCTAAAATAAGCCTCTTCCCTGAACGAAATAGCACAATTTGTATGTCTGTGCCATCTATCATCAGCTTTAGTTAATAATAAATATCGATATCCAGGATACCAAAAATAGAAAGCATTATTTTATCAAATTTTCAATGATCTTTCCGTGTTTGACAGCGTTCCATAATCAACAACTTCAAATGCGTTAAAAAGTCTCGCACTGCACTAAAAAAAACTCTTCAAAGTTTTGTCATGGATAACGTCAACTTTAATTTGCATTTGGTTTAATTCTATTCCCATTTGGATAGTTCGATTTTGTATTAATGTGTCATTAAAAAATTAACATCGAGTGCGTTCCTGCAAAATACTCCCTTTTTAGAGATGGCCAAGCAAAACATTTTGATACTAGAAAAAGGCTTGACATATAATAAGGGTATCGGTAACATCGCCATAAGTGGAGAAATGATGAAAGGCTGAGGTCTGTCCCTTAGCTGACAGGTCACAGCGACAGATTTTTTGTATTAAACGCGATCATGCATGTTGTTTACTTTAAAAAAAGTTGTAAAACGAGCTGTTAAACAGACGTGAAACTGATTTGAAATATACGTCCTAAAGCAAAAAGTCTTCATTCTATAGCAACTTGAGTTTCTCTAGTTTTTTTCACATGAGTCTTGTAGCTTTACAATCAGTGAAAAAAGTACGTAAAAGAAGATTTAAATAAAGTGACATTTTAAAGGTTTAAAGAAACAACTTCTTTGAACAAGATTTTGTGAATTTATTTATTTATTTTCTTATTTCTTTGCAACTGATAAAAATAATTTAGAAGACCTTCTTAAACAAATTTTATTAAATGAGATGAGGCAACCTAAAAACAAACCTAAAGTTTGTTGAATTTCTTCTTAATCCTTTAAATAATTCTTATCTATTTTCAAATTTTAATGACTTTGATTGCTTTTATAACTATTTGCCACTTTGTTGGAAAATTTATTTATTATTATTTTCCAAACACAATAATTTGGTATTAAAATTCTATGCTTCTTTATAATTAAAATAACAACGAGAATGACAACAACAACAATAACAGCAACACACTCGTATAAAAACAGCAGCGAAAATTCCTACAATGTTTGGAAAAAGATAATCGTCCTTAAACTCGCAACGGTTGGTTATTAAATCAAGTTAATAACTTCCTAAAGGCAATAAAACTGTCAAAGTGATAACACATTCTTTGTTACGAAAGTTTAAAGAAATCTCCATGAATATTTTCGGGCAACGCATCGCAACGCAACGAAATGAAGGCAAGAGGCAGCAGAATGCTGGTACAATGAAGGAGTGTAATAGTGTTTTGTTTTCGTACTTTCTTATCTAAGGTATATCTATCTAATGGTATTTAAAATATTTTTCAAATAAAATTAAAAGAAAATGTAATTAAAATTTATAAAAAAAATTTTTGCCTAAAATACTTTTAATAAGAAATGAGATAAACAAATGTGTGTTTGTGTGCATAGCATTTAACAATTTAAAGGTGTGGGGTTGGAAAAATATAATTTAATTTTGTTATTTAATGTTAATAAAGTATGCTGTTAAGGTCGCAATATTATTTGTTTTGTAAAAGATTTTTATTTTAACTTGTTCAACAATTCACTTTCTATTGGATGGAGAAAAGTTTTCTTAATCAAGTTGAGCTTTTGTTATTTTGTTCGTTTAGTTTTTGAACGGAAAAGCTATTCTTCTTCATTCAGAACATTAGAAGAGAGAACATAAAAACGATGTTAAGAAAAGATATAGATATCAGAAGAAAATATAAATACAACAATATATATGAACTGGTTTTTTTTGAAAGTGAAGTGAAGTCCACTTTAGAAAAAACTAAGTTAACAGTAATTTAATAAGCTTTAGACTCCTTCTCTCCATAGTTACAATCAAAATTTCAATAAAGTCCTATCTTGACATAAAATAAACAAAAACAGTTTTTCTGTACAATTCTATCGCACAAGTATTTATTTGAAAGAGGAATAAGTCCATTCCTGATAAGTTTAATTCAAACAACTTTCATTAATTTCTTCCACACGACAAATGTTTTAGAGTTTTGGAAACACCATTAAAGAAAAAGATCAATTATGCACTGCCCAAGACTATTGTAATGCAATAAGGGCTTGCCGAAAAAAAGATCTTTATTTTTCATATTGTAGGAAATGAAAAAAAAAACGTTGTCTCAACTAAATCTCTGCAAGAGGCAATATTAAACAGAAAAAAATTTGGACAGAGAAATTTAAAACTGCCTTAAAATATGTTGGATGACGTTTAAAAAGAATGATCCTTACAAAATTTTTTATGAAATTTGTGTGGAAGAAAATTCTCTAATATACTTCAATACAATACTTCAATATGCTAATGTTAAAGGAAATTTAGTGTAAAATATCTTTTTCTTATTTAAAGACGAAGTGACTTAATTTATTTTAGTAAAGCTTATGTCAATAAAAATAAAGACTTGAGTTTGCTCCTGTTTTTATTTCTTCTAAAATTTTATTTTTGAAAGTGGTGTAACTCCATCTGGGCAAAAAAATCGTTTGTTTTTGCAAATAATGTTAGTAATTATTATTTCATAATAAAATTAAAAAAGGTGTATAGTGTAAAAAACTTTACTAGAATTTATTAAAGTTAGTAAATATTTTTAATCTGATTTAAAAGCAAACCTCTAAATATCTCAATTCATGAAAAAATGCACTTATACCACTTTCAAAAAAAACTATGTATATTGATTTTAAAATTTTTCAATAAAATCTTTTTGGACTTAATATTTTTCCGTCATGCCATGTCTTGCATAAAGCTATTATTCTATTGTATTTGGCCAAATTTGAGTAACTTTTGGTACAGACACGAAATTAAGTAATAATACTGAAAAAGTACTTGCTTCAATATTTGAGGAAAGAACCTCTCTGACAGCTGTTTCTCTTAACAGATCAATTTAATTTTTATAACAAAGGTTACACACTTGCAAATGGTATCAAAATCCCACACAAAAAATTAGTTCGGAATACACAAAAAAAAAAACGATATGACGAAATGTTTCTTGCTTCAACTTTAGAAACAGCAAAATGCTTTTGGTAACTATTTTTCCCCACTGTGATATAGTATGAGATGCACTTACTTCGTGTGGAAAACTTAGTGCTTTAATTTTCGAAAATTTTTAGCAACTTTCGCTTTAAAAATTCGACAACAAGTTAGGGGTACTCTACCAATACTTTCATTAAGATGAAAGTTATCTTTTAATTTCTTTGAATGACTGCTGAATTATATTACGGAAAAAATGTCAGTAATTTTGTGTTAAAGTTTGAGGCAACTGAAACTAAAATTTTTCTTTAATAACGTTTTTTAAATTAATTAAACAGTTAATTATATAAAAGCTCAATTAATTATCAATCACAGAATATAAATATTGAGTCCTCATGAGAATCATTGGGCTAAATTTTTGTTTACGTTTTCTATAAAATTTTTTAGTTTAGTTTTGTTTTTGTTCATTATTTGAATTTGTTGCTTTCTTATTTCATTTTTTTAATGCCCACACCTTAAATGGGCAATCAAACTCTGATATTAAATAGTATTTAACTACTATCGAGAACTTAAGATTGCATGGATTCTGTTTCTTTCCTCTTTGCACCAAAAGCGTTTCTTGTAATTTAGTAGGAAATAGTTTTTAATGCCTTTCCATCTTTTAATAATCTAATATAAATATGGTTTAAAATATGATAAATCCATAAAGTGAAAATATTTTCCCAAAAATAAAACTTAATTTTTTTTCATTTAATGGTTTATCATACAAAACAGACCAAACGACAAAGTGAACAAATGTAAAGTAAGTAATTTAAATATTTCACATCACAACTCATTTCGCGGCCTATTAAAATCAGCCATTAAACGAGTCAGCATTATTTTCACGCAGATTAAATTGCGTCACACCCATAGCTTTTACGTTAATTCTTCGTATCTTTCTTTTAAAACAACAAATACACCCACAATCTACCACCATTATTTTTTACATACTGTTTTCACTGCCACTACTACTGACTCTGCCATGTTACGATTATCATCACCATTGTATGATGAAACATTAAAACATCTACATCGGCAAACCATTAACGGCTGCTATAGACATAACGGCACCAATTTCTCATAATCTTCATTGAAATTGAATCGGTTTGGTTTTTGTAATGTTTATATATTCCTTTCCTTATGGCCCATCGTTAAAACAAAGATGCACTTAAAGAAATTTAGGTTAAAGTCATGAAAGTTTTTAAAAAGGAAGAATTGTGAAAAATTTATATTAAAATCATTTACATTTTTATTACATAGTTGGTAGCTTCTGCAACAAAACTAAAGTTTTGTAAGTAGTATAATTTTGTAAATAAATTTTAAAGACAATAATTCAAGATTTTAAAAATATATAAATTGTAGCAGCTTATTACTAAATGGAATAAATTATCATGTTACAAATATAAATAGATTTATTTTAAGACCCAGTATCAGGAAAAAAATAAAATTTAAATTATATCAATGAAAATTTAAAAATAAAAGTGTATACAACACTTTAGACACGGAGGCATTTTAATTATAATTTAATTATCATTGCGCATTAAAGCCCCCTTAACGAAGCATAAAACTGGCTAGACTACTTAAAACAAAATTTCACCTTCTCGTAGCAGAGTAGTAATCGAGCTTGAAAATACTCTCTGCCTCGTACTCACTTATTAAGCAGAAATGCTTATTTAATCGGTTGAGCCTACAATACTCTGATGATGTCCTATTTACCAACTAGTTTGAAAAATATATTGGTCAATCCGTTCCCCAGTAATGAAACTTTGAAAGACATAATAAAGGAGATGATTGCTGAATAATAAATTGACTCATCTTCTCATCTCTTGCCCCTGGATCTTCACGAACTATACCCATTTTCTTAAGGAAATTTAGCTCATATTTTCTTAATCCGTAAAGCTGTGATATAAAAATTTAAATCCGCTTTTTTAAAGGCTCCATATGCGTTTAGCTACTCTTAAAAGCATTTTATGATCCCAAGGCAAAAAGTAAAATTCAGAAGCAAATGTTTAATTATTATATATTAAAATATGTTTAATAATATATGTATATTAATATATTTAAAAATTAATTTGGGAATTTTAATGACTGATTTGGGAATTTCAGTAATCGGTTTGAATAAAATTGAAACTATCTTCAACAATATTTTACTCTACTTGATGACAATTTCATTTAAACATATTCAATAATAAGTAGTTTTTTGCATGTTCCTGGAGTTTGAGAATTTTTAGTAAAATTTCAGGTAAGTTCCAGGTTTCGGGAAAAACTTTAATTTCTGTGATGATCCCAAAATATGAAAATGAATATAATTGAACATAATAGTATTATAGACCTTTTTCACTTGCAGGCGTATAATTAAGTAGCATTTGCAAGGCTAAAATATATATTTTTAAAAGCTTTTAAATTTGACTAAGTTACCATTGAATGTAGAGGAATCCTGACTTTAGTTGGGTGAATTTTTGAACAATAACTTTCAATAAGTTGGGAGGATCTATTAGTTATCGAAAGTAAAACAAAAAGTCTATCTACAAGTATTTCTCCGATATTGAAATACAAAAAATTCTTGGGGTATCAGTGCCGCAGAAAGCTGATATACGCATGAATAA
The DNA here is from genome assembly GCA_916610165.2 of Gymnosoma rotundatum. Classification (NCBI taxonomy): domain Eukaryota; kingdom Metazoa; phylum Arthropoda; class Insecta; order Diptera; family Tachinidae; genus Gymnosoma; species Gymnosoma rotundatum. Next base: position 46,157,565 of record OU744336.1, on the reverse strand, counting down.
AAAAATTATTAAGGTTTAATTGCTTTGTTGCAAGAAATAGATGGTTCAGTTTCCAAGATACACTTTACACATCGTCCATAACTTGACTTCTCTCAATTATCAGTTTTCTTTCTATATATATTTCTTTGTCTGAAATATATAGCTTTCTGCCAAGTCTAAGTCAAATAGAAAAAAGCAGGCTTTTTCCTTTTCTCACTGCAATTCACCTTCAGAGTATTTTGTGTTTTACACTTTCTTAAATATTGTTTTTTTTCAGTGTAGGCCAGCGCAAAACAAATACAATCTCTTTGTAGGATTGTGTGTAATTGTAATATACTTTTAGGCGCGTTAATTGGCATCACTGCTTTTTCTACTGTTTTGTATTTTTGGTTCATTCCACTTCCCCTTTTTCGACCATTAACTTCAACAATTTTAAGCGGATTTCTTAACTTTTTCGTAGCTGCTTTTTAAGCTGAATATATTTATAATGTTTTGTGTATCTGTTGTGACTCTGCCATTTATATGGGTGGGTGATTTTCTGTGTGTATTTACATAAATATTTGAATTGGCTACTTGAGGAGTGTTAGTTCACGCCTTAAAGAAATTAACTGTATTGCTTTAACGTGTTGGTATTTACTGCTTTAATTTTTCGACTTAAACATTTAAAACTAACACAACAAACACGATTTTCTTAGAAATAAATAGTAAGAAAATTCCTAAGCAAAATATGATGGCGTCAGTTTTATATTATTTATACTTCAAAATATCTACTGCTATGGCATAATAATGTTTAGCTTTTATTTAAATTCCAAATGCTTATTCAATACTTTTTGTTTATGTCTGGTAAGAAATCATTTTAAGTTGACATATTTTTGTTGCGTTTCAAGAAACTACAAATATTTTGGTGAGTTGTTTTGTGTTATAAAGCGTTGGGAACACATTTTTAAAGGCAATCTTTGAAATTTAACTAATGTCTAGCCGATAATGGTTTAAAAATTTTCGAGATTTTAAAACTTGTAACAAAATCAGAATTTAAAAACTTTTAAAGTAAGATAATTTTATTTAATAAACAAGCTTAGAATGTCAATAAAGAAATTGACAGAAATGTGTCTTTAAAAATCGTTTTGTGCTCGATATTAATTATTATAAATACCTTCAAAATAGAATTAAAAGTTATACATTTTTTACGCTCTTTAATACAGCTGGAAAGAACATAAATAAATTTATCATTCCCTTGCGATCTCATAAAAAACTTAAATCGTGGACTCCTAAAGTTGGGGAATTTTATTGAATTTGGGATTTTAATATGTCGTTTTAACATATATAATCTTTAAAATTTTGCTCCTCAAAATTTACTAGACTAAAATTACTTAAGCATTAAATATTCACTAAAGAACTGAAACATCACAAAAACATATTTTTTTACAAAATTTTTGTCAGAAACAAAAAATTAGCAAAAAATAGTAACAAAAAAGTAATTGAAAAAATTGTATATTTCTTAAAAAAACCAAAACACTATCAAAATCTCAAAATTCACCTAAAGCCGAAAGTAATTAAGTCAGAAAATTGCGAGCAAATTGTTGTTTTCGTAGCAGTATTTGTTTTTGGATGCTAGCGAAGCCAAAATCATTTCGATTTTCCTTAAAAGCTTACATCTATTCTTTGATAGTTATTAAAGAAGTTAAAATCAAAAGTTAAAAATGTCTATACTACTTTAAAAGCTATTTTTATAAAATTTTAAAGTCGCAATTTGTATTAATTATCGGCCCTTAGCCTTCCAAGATAGAACATTATTTTATGAAAGATCAATTTAAAGTCAGATTTTTTTTTATGAATTAAACAAAATCAAAAAATCGAAACTTGCTTTGAATGCTTCAATATGTGCTCTCTTACAGTTCAATTGGAATTTTTCACTGACAAAATCACATATTTCGAAAATTTGAAAAATTATCTGGGAATTGCCTTAGTCAGTCTTAATATCTCGTTTTATTTTTCTATAAAATTTTTATATAACTGCAAAATCTTAAAATATTAGTTTAATAATAAAAAAATTTGAAATAAATTTGGTTCCTACAAAAAATACAATTAAAAAGAATTCCTCTCCATTTATTAGTCTTCTACAAATTTTTAAATTAGTAAAAATTTTATTATGCAAAACAATATGAAATTTCCTAAACATCTATATATCATATGTCTAAAGTGAGTATCGTATCGTTTTGGCGCTGAGAATGTAAGAATTATTAGTACTGCTGTTGGGATGCCTTTAAAGTTTAAATTTCGTAGAGTGGACTGTGCCTGTGACGCTTTAAAAGATACAAATAACAGTAACATACATACATGCATACAAGAGTCAAGCTTCTAAAAGCATATAAAAATGCACTCAAACTGCTTTTGATTTTTACCGAACATTGAAAACTTCGTAGTGTACTTACAAATCGTTAATGTCTGACATTTATTGTCCACTCCCCATCGATTCTGATTGCTTTAGTCTCTATTCAATGTGTCATGAAGATTTTTATCGTTATATTTCGTAAGCTATTTTTCTTTTGGTATGTTATTAGTTTAATTGGAATTTTTGTCTGATTTCTCTTCAAATAATTTTTTTGTTGACTTTGTTAAACACAATGTTTAGACGTTTTGCTTTTTTATTGCATACTTTTGTGCTGGTATTTATTAGTTTTTTTTTGTGAATATCAGGGAAAATTCTAGAATTAAATAGAAGAATGTGTAATAGATTTTATTTCTATCCTAAATCTTATGAAAGTTTTTAAAGTTAATGTTTGTAAAATTAAAAAGTGTAACAAATTTCTCATTAAGTTATTTAAATGAGAGTTTTTCTTTTAAATTACTATCTTTTTAAATTTGCTTAAGCAGCAAGCAGCAAAACAAATTATGCTTAATGTTGTTGGTTAAAAAAATTTTAAGATATTGATTCACGTGAGTTTAACGAAAATCAAAATACTTTTGATTTTACTTCAATTATTATTTTTAATTTAGTTTTTAACGTGACGACATTAGTTTGTTTCGCTGAAATGATATTAAACAAGTAAGAGCGCTATATTCGGCTATGCAGAATCTTAAATACCCTTCACCATCTATGTAAATCTAGTTTAGTGAAGTAACTCCAGTCAAAAAAACAACAGTCAACATATATTTTTTTTTTACATAAAAATGTCACCGGCTCTTAATGGGATATGAATTTAAAAAAAAAATTATCATTTTCTTAAAGATCTCTTCAAAAGCTTTAAAATGATACCATTATTGATATTTTAAAAAAATTTGAAAATTTCAAAGGCCCTTAATTCGGAAAATATGGGCGAGATGGTGCTCTCGACGATTTTTTATTCTTATTTTTAATTCTTATTCGCACCATATATTTATTTTTTTAATCAGAATTACTTCATTGTTCTAAATAATATCGAATAATTGAAGGACATGCCGCGATCTTGCTGAAAGCACCTCTTTTGACACTATATCTGATCCATTGCCGACGCAAACTTGGTTCTAACGCTAACACAAATGGACAGATGGAGATCGCTCAATCGACTTCGGTGTGCATAAGAAGTCAGAATACTTTATAGCGTCGTGTGTGGATATTGTAGAAATTGCACACGGAATGACAAACTTATATACACTTTTTCCACTTTTTGTGGTTAAGGGTATAAAGAGGCGAAAGATTATTTTCAAAGTGTCATCAAACACTTCTTCTTCTTTAAGTAAAGAACACCCACGAAGTTCATAAGTTTATTTCATATCATATCTTCAATATATTTTAATACTATTTTTAACTTGGCAAATATTTTTGAACGTGAACCTCATTCAGAGTTGAGGAAGAATTCTCAAAAACCCTGAAGTAAATAATCGATATAGTTTTTAGTGACCAGTGGAAGCTACAGCTATGTGGTCACAATGAAATATTGTGTATAAAAATATAGTTTGCAAAACAGGATCCGTGCTGGCATATAAACGATAGTAAACACAATGGATGTGTTGATTCAGTATCTCGTTTACGCTATTTCGTCGTTATCGATAGAAATTATTTATGTTCGTTGTATGGATTCATAGTCGCATAATTGAGAGCAATGAATCGAGAAATATTATCTGAAACAAGGACTCCAGAAATTATTATTTATTAGCCTCTTAATGTCAGTTTTTTTTGTAATTACTAAGCCCTCGAAATTTTCTTAGGTTTACTTTAATTTATTTGCGTAAAGTCTAAGATATGGGTTTTCAAAATTCTAGGCCTGTTTCTTTAATACATATATGTTTGCTGGTATGCGTGGTAACCTATTTTCTTTAATAGCTCGATAGTTTTTTCGTAGTCTCCTTTTTTTTTAGCAATGATATCCGTAATTTCAGCTGATATTTGTACGTTACTACCATTAATTTGATGTTGTTGCGGCATTGCTATAAATGCTACTTCATGAATTAAATGAGTGAATGATTCGACGGCGTCCTCTAAGTTAAAGCCATCTTTAATTGGTATATTTAAATTTTGTTCAATCTAATTACTAAACTGTTGTATATCTGTTTTAGATGTAATAATTTGCCACATAAACTTCTCAGTATGATGGGGTTATGATCAGAGCTAAGTCCATACTATCCATTATATCCAAAAAATAGTTGTTGGTATTCCGTTGTAAACAAAAAAGATCAGAAATTTTAGTGCAGTCATTCGGCCAGTGTGTAGGACTACCAGTAGATAATGTTGAGGAGTTATTTTTGCAAATGCATTTATATAGCTCTCTTCCCTTTGGGTTTATCAGGCGTAACCCCCAACACGGGGGTGCATTAAGAAACCAGACCTGTGGTAGGATCTTAAACAAAACAAAACTTTCATTTCTTCACCGCTTAGTTTAGTAAAACGCGACCATGCAATTCATAGAGCTCAAACTGTTCATGCTTAATCATTATTGTCGAATCTTATTCATAATTTATAATTAAACAAAAATTCGTATTTAATTTTTTAGTCGTAGATACTGGGGCCCTCATATTGTTTTTGGTGGCGTAAATTTTTGAATGTAGTACTTTTAGAAAAAAATTTAAAAAATTAAATTAAAAATCATTCAATTTTATTACAATAAAACAGAACAAACTTAATGATATTTAAATCTATTGCTTTGGCTTCATTTTCAATTTTATATTGTAATAAAACGTTATTTCAATTAAACTGTGACTGTTGAAAGCTAAACACATACTTAAGCACCGTATTAAGAAACCATAAAGATAAAAATCTTTACAACAATATTATTATAAAAATAATATTAAAATAACCCAAAAGATTACAAACGGAAATATCCAAATCATAAAATAAAATCCATTCATATTATGTCAATTCTTCAAACAAAAAAAACCACACAGTCATAGAGAATGAGCGCTCATCAAACAGTGTCGTCATCATCAACATCAAAATCATCAACATAATCGTAAAAATAATGTGAAAAATGCAAGTAAACAGATTCTTAAAGTCGTAAATATAACACCATGTTATCCTGTCGCCTATTTCAAAACATCACGTGCTCTCCAGCAGTTGGCCAACAAGTGTTACAGAATGAACACAAAGCTGAGGGGGGAAGAATAGGAAAACGCTGATGAAAAGCTTTATTTGTTTTTAGTATCAATTTTACACAATTTTTTTTTATAACTTCCGACAACAAACAATGATTTCCATTTACATGAAAGTGAGCAACAACAATTGGATCATAAACTCTAATCTTTATAATTTTATTACAAAATTGAAAGCAGCCATCAGTACAGAAAAAAGTACATTAGAAAAATGTTTGAAGGTCATGTTGCAACTGCTGATGGTTTAAACTTTTTCTTTTGTGACGTTAGTATAAAGTTATTGTTATTATTGCAATTGCTTTTATACTATTGTTGACGCCAATTAGCAACGGATACATCCAATTTTTACAACTGTCAAATTGACATTTGTGTTGATACTAAAATATCAGTAAACTGCACTAAACGTAAATACTACTTTGTTGTTTTTTTTTTTAAAGCTAAAAAAAATTTAAATGCATTTTCTAGATGTTTATTTTTGCATTTATTTGACTTAAATATAAGAGGAGAACTAGGAAATTTTGAAAACATGTAAATTTAAATGTCTTTAACAGATATGTTGAGAGACTCTGAGGTTTAACAACCAGCCGTTTAATTTGATACTGCTCCGTGCCAATTACACTGTTCTGCAAAAAAGAAAACTTTTCTCCCCTCCCTTGAACAATTTTGCCTGTTTCTTATGTTTTTAGGTGTGCTGAGTCCGAATCTGAACTCAGAAAAATTCTATCACCCTCTGATTTTGAGAGAAAAGAGGAGAAACTTGGAGCGAAAGCCTCGAGAGTACTGATTAAATAGTGACTAGAGAGCGACTGAGTGGGAGGGGGGGGGAGTTGGGGTATTGAGGGTGGAAGGGGGCAGGTAGGGATTTGAATGAAAAGGATACACCCATAAAAAAAATTTGTAAGATTATACATACAGGAAAAAAACTTTTAGCCATATTTCTTCAACCACGTGTAATATTCCCATCAAAATTTTTTTTGTTCAAATATACTTTATTGCGCTCCAAATCTTCGGGCTTTTGAATTTTTTTCACTATATTTTGATGCCAAAAAACATTCGTCAAATTTTCAAAAAACTCAGATTTTTGGATAAAAAACTAGAATTTCTCAAGAAACTGTGCGTGATAGACAGAATCTGACTTCAAATTCGTGTTCAGCACATTTGAAAACAGTAAGAAAGCATATTTTGGTTTAAGGGAGGATTTTCGTGCAGAACAGTGTTATAGCAAAGAGATTTTTCAAATCTATATATTTGGAAAAAATGGACTTCTATTTGGTTTTTTAATTTTCATCTTGTTTTGTGTTCCTTCTTTTGTTTCAGTCAGATATTCACATTCTCTTGGTTACTAAACATGTGCACTAGTAAATTTAAGCTGCCATCTCACTGCAAAGCACTTTCGGTGAGACTCAATCTCACGATATTTTGTAAAGCAAACATACACCTTTAACTAGTACAGCTATTTAGATTACAACGCTCTGTAGCTCAGGCGACATTTAAACAACACTGTTATTTACTACTGTCATAGTAATTGACTTTCTAATTAAGGCTCCGTCCAGGTTTAAGTTACGATTTTGTTTTTTCTATACAGCGCTAGTGTGCCTTAATTAACAACAAAAAATGTTTTTTGCTCTTATTAATAGTTTTTTGATATTCAATTTGTAATTTAATTTAGGTTTTAATTAACTCAATTAAATAATTAGTTGTCAAATAAATACAAAATTTTGCAATTTAATAATTAATTGAATCAACTATAAATTTAACCAAAAAAAAAAAAATAAATGAATTAATTAGGGCTTTAATAAAATTTCAATCTGAAAAAAATAATACGTGGAAAAGTTTTTTTCTGTGAATTGATACCGCGATGACACAATAATTGTTTGAACTACTGGTAATCATAAATTTTTTCGCCTTTGAATAAGTAGTTCACCGCGGTTGCTCAATAACAATAAATTTTTTTCTTCTACTAAATGTTTTGTTGCGATTTGAACTCCTGGTCTGCTATTTAACAAACAAATCTGAACCATAAAATAAGCATTTGCTTGAATGATAAAGTGCAGAACAATCAGACCTCTATTGCATATTACTAGAAAAATTCTATTAAAAATTAGAAAATCATCTTTGAAATGCTCTGCAATAAAATTTTAAAAGTTTAAATAAAACATGATAAAAAAATGCAAAAATAAATCTGCCACATTTATTCAGGGAAAAGGTTTCAAGGATTCCTTGCCACCGAAGATATAATAAAAAAACTCAAAGCACTTCTATGGCTTCAGAAAAATAAGGTTTTTGGAGTCCTACTAGTAATTAATGACAGGTTTTTGCCAAAGTCTCTGCCTGGGTTGGGAATTTCATTTTTTGTATTCCCAATCAAAAGAGGTGTTTTTATCACCGGGTAAAACATCAAGCTTCAGCATGTTCCGAAGTTGTTTTACTTGAAGTTCAGTTTAAACAAAATAGTTTTTGCAAAAAAAATCGATGGCCATTGAATATGAAAAGAGATTTGAATGAATTAAGTTCGTAAGTATAAAAAGTATGTAGGAAAATGCCAAGTTTTAAAGGTAACAAATATTAAGCAAAGTTATGTCTTTTATTTGGACACCCTTCAAACTTTAATTTTTGTTTCGAGAGTATATATAGCAATACGTATGCTGCATAGATTTCAACTGTTTATTTATGAAGGTCCAAGTGATAGTGTAGTTTTTTTTAAGCACGAAAAGGATATAGCTTTTGTCATTTATTATCCTTTTTAGTTTTCTGAAACAGATGCTTTCTGACTTGTGAATTAAGGCTCTAAGTCTTGGTCCATTTTGAAACGAATGAATATTTAATCTGTTAAACATGCGTCCTAATCCAATGAAAGTAATTTAAATTTTTTAATTTTCAAAAGTCTTGCATTAAAGAACTAAAACAAAAAACAATTATGGACAATTAACTTATGAACCCTCGTACATTTGCTACCATATAATGATGAAATGACAGTGATGAGAAATCGTAAAAATTTAACTATCAACAAAAGCACAAACTGTATGAATGAGTGGGTGTTTGTTTGTATGTGTGAAACACTTTAATAAAAGTTTTGTCACTGGATAAACAATTAAATTAAGTTTTGAGTGAAACATAAAAAAATCGTAAAAATGCTATAAACTGTTATCAACCCTCCAAAAGCTATCTTGTATTTTTTTTGCTTTCATACAATTGATGCGGTTGGTCACACGACAGTTCTAAGGATACATTTACGTTTAGAAAGCTGATGGCTTGTCTTTAAGGTCGTAAAAATGTTCTCCTTAAGCTTTTCATCACAAATCGTAAGATAAAGATGAGCAAAAGGATAATAAAATACACTTAAATAAAAATAATTTGAGTTGATGCTCATCAAATCATGAAAGACACATACAAGCCACAAGCATATTATTTCTATCATTTGAAGAGCTATAAAAACAAGAGAGCGAGTGACATTAAAGTCCACTTAGCATATGTCTTTATACGTTCGTGCGTGCATGAGTGTCTCAAGAGGAAGTCATAAAAAAAGAGTCAAATAATAGTTAACACTGTGATAAGTCGTCATGTTAATGATAATAAAATTATAATTTCATTTAGCATAAAGTCATTCATTGCTGTAAAAGCTGTAAAAAAGTATTAAAGCGAGAGAGTTTAACGAAAGTACTTAAAATATATATTTTTACGAGCTCCCAAGTATTATGTTTATTATTAAGTTGTCACTGTTAAGGATAATTGACATTTAGGGATCTCGTTAGGTCCCACAAGGGGAGTGGAACACCAGCTAATAAAAATTATAACAGTTATAAAAAAAATTAACTTAAAAGCAATTAAAATAATGTTAAGCGTTTTATGTAACCAACGTCATAAATAATAATTGTTAAATATTTAAATAACGCAAAATAAGAAATGTTTCTTTTTCTTAAATTAAGAAAATTTTTTAAATCAGTGGCAATAAACTTATATTTCATTTTAAAAAAGTTCTTACTTAAAATTCAATTACTTGGCTTCTCTTTAGTGGCCATTTTTAGCTTTTTTTTTTAAAAATACTTTGTCCATAAAATGTGTATAGAAAAAAAAATTAAAATTTTTTTCGTTTGCGTTATCAGTCTCTGTCTGCGGTATCTGTTGTTCCTTTATTATAAACCAAATGGCAAGAAATGTGACTTTATTGTTCTATTTACACTTGAAATAAACGAGACAAAAAGCAATTTGAAACAATTTCTTTGCAATGAAAATGTTTTGTGGTTTTTGCCCTTTTCGTAAAATTGTTTTTAAATTTGTAGTAGCAAACGTGGCCAGACAGTTTTTATGACAGCCACAAAATCTTTGGGCAAATGCTAAAATTTAATTTAATTTCTTGGTAAAACAAAAGAAATTTGTTTCTCCTTTATTTCTTTATAGTTGAAAGTCTTTTTTTTTTTCTTTTTTTATTTAAAACAAAAACTTTAAACTGGTCAGTTACAGGAAAAACTTTTACTTAAATAAATTTTGTTGAAACTTAATTAGAATTTTACTTTAAATTTTAAACAGATATAAAATGTCAAAAATAATACTTGACACAATTGAAATAGAAGTCTTGAATACATATCACTCATTTACTTCTAGAACGTCATTATTAAAAAAAAAAATTGATTTAGAGATAATCGCAGTTTAAGTTTTTGACTCGTTATCACCGTCGATAAAAATATCAGGCTGCTTAAGTTCCCACTACAATTAGGAAAATGATTCATAAATAAAAAAATTCATTTAAGAAAACTTTCATTAATTTAAGGGAAGGTCTTGAAAAAACTATTTGGTATGTTTGAATTATGAAGTTATGTCTGTAAAAATATATCCGACACTGTGTCGTAAACTAAAATCGGTCGTTATTTGTGGAATTTTACTTGATAAAAATTTTCTGCAACACAGTCATAACTCAAAAATCGCAAACGATATGTGAATTTGTTTTAGAAAACGATATGATTTTTACACTATGAAGTATACGCAACAACTCAAATGTATCGTTCTTATTGACAAGCAAATAAGAAAGTAAAGTAAGGCATGAAATGTCGAATAATTATGTATGATTAACTCCAAAATCTGAAATTTTTAGTTATGACGTTGTATTGGTAAATGAGCAATTTGTATTTATTTTAATAGGGAAAATATTTTAATAATACATAGATTTATATCTAGTAGATTTTGAATTAATCTCAGTTCAATTTTAAAACAAATTGCATATTTTAGAATATAATTCTTGTAGGCCATTAAATAACTTCATTAAAATTTTTCATATGTGTGAGCATTCTGTGCTTGTCGCTTACAATACGTCAATATTCAGTGGCATTTTAATTTTGCAGCGTTCAAATGGAAGCATATCGTCATCGAATAATGATTTATTGTTGTTGAGATGTACAATTTTAAGAAAGAAGAAGAAGAAGGAAAAAAAAGTATGAAAACGAAATTGTACATGAAAGTTAATTTTTTCAAATCATCGATTCTAGAATATTGGTTCTTATAGGTTTCTAACAATAATTCGTAATTCTTTTGCTTCTTAAGAAAATAAAAATTTCTTTTTTATCTAAATACATCGACATACTTATCAGCATTAACCAAGTAACTGAGCTTGTTTTGTTCAACTGCAATTGGAGACGATCAAATAATAAAACATTAAAATATATGGATTTTCATCAAATATTGCCAACAACGTGTACGTGTAGTCGAAAAAGCACGACTACACGCATTATTACAGAGTTTGTTTGATCGTCTTCACACTTACACTTACACTTTAGACTTAAAATTAATAATTTAATAGTTTAAAACACTTTTTATTTGTTTATTTTCATTTGATCAAAATGTCAGGCTTTCTTAGATCATATTACTACTTTTTAAAATTCAGTTAAGATGTAGCGTCACTTGGTAGATGGCACGTTAACAAATATTCCGTAAGTTTTTCCAAAAATCCAATAACAAACTGGATTATGTTTTATATGCGATCTAAACTTATGAAAACCACAATGAAAGACATCTATGAAACAAATCTTTATAAATTATGTAAATTCAAAAGCTGTAACTGTCACATAGAAAGAATACAGTCTTATTAAAAATACTTGTTTCTTGCATTAATTTAATCGACGAGTAAAATGTCTTTTATGGCTCCGCAAACAGATAAAAACATATTTGTATTTGAAAACAAAAGGCGTAGATATAAACAAACTTTTATATTCAGTTCATTATATGTCGATAACTTTACATATAGTTCACGTCCTTTTTTTGCTTTTGACAATCTTGAATGGAACGCTTTTGCTTCAGATGTTATATATCTGCAGAGAAAAACTGGAACCTAGACAAATGTGCTTAAAGATTTAAATTTTGCTTCAAATCTATGGAGGCTATAAGATAATTCATCAGTATATTGTCTTTGTCCGAAACATTGAATATCACTCAGTATGATATCACCACTGACCAATATGAGTAAAGGCCTATTTAATTTAAACTTAGATTAGTGCGAGTGCAAGTGATAAGTGATTAGTGTTTCCTGTGAGTGTTTAGTTCTTAGTGTTAAGTGCAAGTAGTATCCACTGTACTGTTTAGCGTTCACTGCTTTGTGCATGTTCATTAGGAGGCGACCTACAACTTCCAGTGCGTTAAGTGGAGGCTACTAAACAGAAAAATAAAACGTGCTTCTATTCACTGTTTAGTAAACACTCGCACTTGATTACTAGTCACTCGCGGACGACACGTGTTTAGTACTAATCAGTAAGCACCTGCACTAAACACTCACTTTAAAAGGGCCTTAAGGTTGAGAAAAATTACTAACTTATTTTCAAAGTTATTGATCTGCTGCCAAAGCTGTGAGCAAGTTTGAAAGCAACTTCTGCTTAAATGAAGCAACAAGCAAAAGTTTTTAAAATAATTCTTGCGAAGTAAACACCGACTTCATCTGTCTATTTTTAACGGCTCAAAAGCATGGCCATATAAATCAAATCACATCAACTATTAGGACACCCTTTAATTTATAATTTTGCATATTAATACTGGCTACTATAACGGTCAGAGCAATCGACATTCCTTCCAGTTCGTAAGCGTTCGTCTATATGGTTCAAACGATAGGCCCACTTAGGTCAATTTACATCGATTATGGGAACACCCTTTAATTTCTAAACTTCTTAATATAGCGGGCTTAATAATACAGGTCTCTTTAAGTTTCATCTGTCTGACTATTACTGTTCCAAAGTTTGGGCAAATACAACAGTTAAAATTAACTATTGGGACAACCTTTGATTTCAGAATCCATTTTTTTACTTGTTGCTATACCGGAGTTATCAATACAGTTTCGTTGTAAATTTCAAGCGTCTGTCTATAACTGTTTACATTAAATGAACTATTGGGGCACCTTTTTAATTATAATTTTGAAAATGTATACTTAATATTATAACAGTCTAATTGGCATTTTGTCAAATTTCCAAACGTTTGCTTATACGAGGGCTGCTCCATATATTTCTGGCCTAATAGTGAAAATGCGAATATTTATAATCAAAAATGGTTTTATTGTTGCTCAAAGTATTCTCCAGCACGATTTATATACTTTTGCATGCGCTCAAACCAGTTGTCGAAGCACTTTTTCCACTCCGATTGAGACACCTCTAAAACATGGTTTTTGAACACTTCAACAGCTTCTTCTGGCGACGAAAATCGTTGACCACGCACTTTTTTCTTGATATGTGGAAACAAGAAGAAGTCATTAGGTGCCAAGTCAGGGCTGTACGGCGGATGACCCATTAATTCGACGTTTTGGCCCGTCAAAAACGCTCTGGTTTGAGCCGATGTGTCAGAGCTCGCATTGTCATGGTGAACAATGATTCGTCTTCTCTTGTTGGTTTTTCGAATTTCTCCGATGACTTCAGGCAAACAAATTGTAGTGTATCACTCAGAAGTGACCGTCCTACGTTGCCCAAGCGGAACAGTTGCCACATGACCAGTTTTGCCGAAGAAACAGGCGTCTATTTGCTTCGAAGTGCTTCTTCCTTGAACAACTTTCGTTGGATTTTGCTCGTCTTTGAAGACCCACACGGTCGATTGTTGTTTTGTTTCGGACTCATACGCATAGATCTATGATTCGTCACCTGTGACGATTTTATAAACGTCTTTTGAAGCACCGCAATCGTATTTTTGCAACATTACTCTGCACCAATCGACACGAGCCTTTTGTTGAGCGACTTTCAAATTGTGCGGGATCCAACGAGAACAAACGTTTTTTACGGCCAGGTGTTCATGCAGTATCGAATGTATGCTGGTGGAATAAATGTCCAAGGATGTCTATCTCTCGGTATGTCGATCTTGCATTATGAGTTCACGCACGGCATCAATGTTCTCTGGAACTACAGCCGTTTTTGGACGACCTTCACAGAATTCGTCTTTGAGCGAGCTTCGGCCACCATTTAATTCATTATACCAATTTTTCACAGTGCTATGGGATGGTGCTTCATCGCCATACAAAATTTAAGTTCATCAATGCACTCTTCTCGTGATAATCCACGTCGAAAGTTCTGAAAAATGATGGCACGAAAATGTTCACGAGTTAATTCCATTTTTTCTATATTAATTTTTTCAAGTCACTGTAAACAACACAAATAATGGTCGTACGTCAAAACGTTTTGAGTAAATGTCAGATTGCACTTGGCAGCACTCAGTGTTGCCAGGCCAGAAATATAAATAGCAGCCCTCGTAAAAATCAATTTACGTCACCTATGGTGACACCCTTTAGATTGATTTTTGTATTACTTTTTGCTGTTGGCAGCTATAGTGATACGAAGTTCTTTTAAATTTTAAAGCGGTCCCCCTTACGGATCATAACACACGTTCGTTAAGCAGAAAATTGTCAACTCGTTCCTATAGCGCCAACAAGCCATTGATTACAACAACCTACAACTTTTTTTTATCACAAATAAAAAATGATTTGATTACAAATATTGTTGATTTGATAACATAGTCATTAAAAGGTCCTCTTCTGAAAAAAAAAATCAACAAATTGTTTTGACAAAGTATTGTTACGTTTTTCGCTTTTAGGACAGGCAAACGTACGGATTCTTTTTGATTGCAAATACCACTGTGGCTAAATTCTGTCTTCGAACTTTTATGGCTTTCTCTGGCTATACTTCTCGATCCTACCGGTGTTGTGAACCCTTGGTCTCGTATTTACTAAACATGCGTTATCACCACAAACGCAGCCATCCACGCTACACTACTGTGTTACTTCGGCGAGACATGAACTACTCGATGCCTTGTTTAGTAACCTTAACCATCCACAGACATTTCCACTAATCCTTTAATCCAAGCCAGTCATCTCCTTTCAATCTAGTAGCCACAACACACGTCTGCCATACACTGTTGTTATGCTGTTACACTTCCCCGCGCTAGCCGCTATTGCTATTCCTTTTTTTATTATAAAGGGCTTCTTGACAATTATCTGTTACTCCTCCTTTTTATTAAATTAGACGTCTTCACTAAATTGTCTGCCATGGCTTCTCACACAATAATTGTCTTTGCCTCTCGGGAGGTTTGTACTGCTGTTTATTAATTTTAATTGCATGATTACAATTATTATTTTTTCGTTGCAAACATGTCCGAATGCGGTATCGAACTCAGGACCCTCTGTTTGGTAGTACGCACCTCTACCAACGCAGCCACTGAGGCTGCTCAGCTTTTGTTGGCTAACTTGTGGTTTTGTTATTCCGTAAACACACCATTGGTTGTTGAATTAACTTTATTCACCACACTCATACGGAAACAACTACAGGGGTTGTCAGATTTTATTATTCGTAACAGTATTATCAGTTTTGAATGAAACAATAGTTGATCTTGATTAGTTGTTGTTTTTCCTTTAAAATAAATAAAAAATGCACGTTTTTTTCTATTAGAAGTATTTAAACAAATAATTGGTATAGAAATTTAAATTTAAAAAAATAGTTTATTTCTGTTTTTATTTTAGAAAAAAATATTATATTATTGATAAATTCTTTGATTAACTCAATGTAGATTTGAATTAAAAATTGCATATTATATATAAAAAGTTAGGGTTTTGATAAAAATTTTAATCGATTTTATAAATTAATTGATAAATATAATTAAGACAACAAATTATTTCATTAAATATTTTTTTTTATTTATCAATAAACTTATAGAACATTTTTTTTATATGTCAATCAATTTCTTCCTTCGTATGAAATGTCTATGATTAAAGAAAAAATTTCATAAAGAAAGTGCGGTAAGAAATGATTTTAAAACAGCTAAAGCTATGGGGCAAGCACAAAAAAAGAGGTTTGGAACAATGGAAAAATAAAATTCGTATTTAGTTATACAATTCTTAAACACAGATAACTTTTTCATTAAAATAGATCCTGTTACACAATCAGTAAAATTAAATACTCAAATTCGTACATATTTAATCGTAAAAAAGTACTTTTTGTAGTAAAACAAAATGACATAAAACCAATCAGCCTGTTGGACTCATAGACGCAGTGTTCCGTAAAACTAATTAAATACCATTTAATTTTAAATTTAAAATCTGTGCCTATTACAAATAAATAGATAAGGGAACTTACATATGTTAAAAATAGGTTTTCTATAGAAACATCCTTTTTCTTTAATTTTATTTGTTATAATTTCATTTATTTGTATAAGACAAAAAATAAATTGGGTTGGTTTAATTTTTAAATACCCCAGATCTGAAGAAAGGTTTCGTTTTTACCTTAAGAAGTACAAGGTTTAGATGTTGAGATAAATCTCAACTGTATTCGTGTCTTAACTACTGTGTGCTTTTGCAATGACTTCTGTTTTTGAAATGGCAAAGCTATTTCCTTTTCAGATAAACGCCCCACTGTGCCTCACTTAATGAGACTGAAAATTACGAAGTTTTTGAAAAGCTAAATTGGTAAATCAGAAATGACGCCAGAAGTATAATTTTTTCTCATTGTTCGTCTATCTTCTTTTTGGAACAAATCTAAGTTATTTCATATCAAAAATAATAATCACAAAATATTCAATCTCCCCTTGGAAAATTGCTCATTCTATTTCGAATAAAAATGTTACCAAGAACAAACAAACAAAGATGTATTACTCGTATTCACATACTTGGTAATAAAATTTATAAATGAATGTTTCCATAGATGGATGAACGAATGTTTTGTTGTGTCTTGCTTGCTTACTTGCTCCATACTTTCTCGTGTATACAGAGTGTGCATGTGATGTCATAAAATTATGCTTAATGTTTGTTAAAATTGCTGTTTTTAAGAGATAAGTCCATAAAGTAAATTACATTGTAATTGAAAGTGCGGGTTCAAATGTTTATGTATTCCATATGTATTCATACAAATGGCTGAAAGTCTACAAGTACGTACGAGTATGTCTGTTTTCATTTATGTAGTAGCTATAGTAGGGTGTGTGTGTGTGTGTGTGTGTGTAGTCCTTTCTCATCTGTTTAAATATTGGTGTTACTTGATGTTGTTTCTCTGTAGTGGCGTCTGAAGTAAAGGAAACAAATGTAGTGTAATAAAATGGTGTAAAGATCGAGTAGTAGGAGTTATAATGCGTCAATGTGGCATAATAATATCGACCGCATTTCAGTATTCTTATTTTAAAATTGTAGTATTTTCAAGTATACAAATGCTGGCGAGTAAAGTAGTTTTTATTTAATGATGTTACTACTCGTTCTGCTTCTGTTTCTGTTTATATTTGTCCATTAATTTTTATAGTTTGTTTATCTTGAAAGCAACTCAAAAGAAAAAAAAAATATGTTTTATAATGTTCCAAATATTAAAGTTTTATATTTTCTTTTGTTATACTATGGAACATTATCAATAGATTTGAATGTTTAAGATTTCACAGTGTACAATATGTTCAGCAAAAGTATGGAATATAATAAAACTTGTATATTAGAAATGAGTGTTGAGCATTTTATTACTCGGAAAGTTTATGTAAAGTGTGAATTTACATTATAATTTTCATTATTTTGTTAAGAATTATAAAGCGATTTTCTTAATGTTTCCTTTAAAAGTGTAAAATGTTAGACGCATTCTAGCAGGCTGCAGTTAAACCGTGTTTAAGGTGCTACAGCATGTTCCTTGATCACTTATATCACCACAAGCGAATTAAAGAAGCAAATGGATTTTCGACATATAAAAAATAAATAACTAGACAAACCTTTGGAGTTGAATATACCAGTTCAAGCATAGTTTTAGGCCACAGGTATGGTTACGTTGAGTGGAATTCTATGCATGAAACTTACTTATGGCCCTGACAGACATATGGTTTATATACCATGGCGTACTTGTGATATTTTCATTAGCGTTAATGAATGAGATAATGAAAATAATAAAACTACATTAATGCTAATGATTTTATTTTATATTTGTCTTTACCAATGATAATCAAATTTGTATGAAATCATTTAGTTACTAAATTTAATTGAATAATAATTCTTGCGAAAAAAAACCGACTTCAAAACAGATTTCATCTGTCTGCCTATAACAGCTCAAGTGTATGGCCACATAAATTAGATTACATTAATTATTGGGGCACACTTATATCTCCAAACTTTATACTTTTTCAACTATTCAATAGTTTGGCAATATACATTAAATTGCAGCATTTATAGGGTCAGTCTTTAATTTCCAAATTCAAATTATATACTTGCTGTTGTAGAAGATTTAGCAATCAGGTTCTGTGTAAATTTCAACCACCTGACTGTAACAGTTCAACAGTTTGCCCATATACATCCGATTATATCAACTATTTAATTTATAATATAACATTTTTATACTTATTATACAAAATAAAGTAGTGGACATTCTGTCTAAAATTAAGGTATTTGTATACAAATTTTATGCTTGTTGTTATAGAGGAGTTAGTAATACAGGTTCTTTGTAAATTTCAACCGTCTGTCTACAAATGTTTAAAAGTATGGCCATATATATCAAATTTGATGAACTATTGGCGCACCCTTTAATTTAATATTTGTAATATTAATACTTGTTATTATAACGGCCATAGCAATCGATATTCTGTCCAATTTGCAAGCGTTTGTCTCTAACGGTTCGAAAGATAGGCCCATATAAGTAAATTTACATCAATTATGGGGGCACCCTTTAATTTTTAGATTTATTTTCGAATTTTACAGAATCGCCCTTTACAGTTCACAATACACGTAAAAAATATGTATGTTGTATGGGGACACCCTTTAATTTTTAAGATTATGAACTGTTTTTACTGTGAACTGTGTAAGCCTAATCTATCATATTACCAAAAATTTTCAAAATCGGGTCAGAAATGACTGAGTTCTGGAGGCACAAATATAAAAAAAAGCAACATTCAGCCGAATTGTATAAACTCCTTCTTTTTTTCAAGTCGGTTAAAAATAATTGTTTTATGAAACACTAATTTTTGATCATAGACGCTTAAAAAAAAACATAAAAAAATTAACCTTTAACCTTTTATTGATGGATCTATATTTGAAATTTTATACAGTTTAATAATTTTAAGAGAGATGGTGCAAAACTTGATGTCCGAGTTCTAAAGTCACCTAACACCTGAGCTTTCAGATCTTATTTCCTTAACGAAAATAAAAAATATGTTACTAAATTGTTTCATTTTTCTTGAAAATACTAAAACAAACATGTGTCACTAAAGTTTTGTGATAAAGATGCTATTTTGAAATTATCTTCTATTATACTTTAAGGTGTTTGTTTAGTGTGCAAGGAGAAACAGACACGTTTATTATTGGTAATGCTTTAAAACCAATTAATCATTAGTCAATGATAATGACTTTGTTTTTAAGCTAATCAATAATGAAACTTTTTTGCTAAAAAGCATTACCATAAGTGAATATAATGACAATGCTAAAATATCATTTGCATTGAATGATAAATAAATTAAATGGAAATTAACTACTGCATTTAAATGACTACTCCCATGTATGTACCATGGTATCAATATTAGGGTTTATTGTACTGATTTTGTGTAATCTGTTAGTAAAAATAAAACTAAAAAAAACTAAGATTTGTAAACGGAGTTTTTTAAGTTCGATAGCATTTACGAAAGTGTTAAGTGTCAAAGGAACTGTCATAATGCGTTCACTTTTTGAAATTATAATCAAAATACTTGGCAAATAATCATAAATAGAATGATGCTTAAAGGGCGCTACCAAATTGTTCAGGCTTACTATAAAAATAAGACATCAATTCGCACAACTTATAGATGCAACATTGTAGTTTGCAATGAGGTTTGTTTTTGGCGTAACGGACACAAAATAAAGCTTTCAGTTTTCGTATTATTTAGAACAAGCTGTTTACACGCTGTTAACATAACTGGGCCATATTTCTTTAACAATGAAGCCGAAATTCGCATTACTGTCGATAAGAATTGCTATTGCACTATGCTCAATGTTTGATAGTATGGATAACATTGATCCGAGCGGGATATGGTTTCAGCACCATGTCACTAAATGCCTTACGGCGACCTCAACCCTCGACCAAATCAAAATTTGGCGATAACTTGATTTCGGGAAATTTAACTATGAGACGTTAGCTAAGATTAAGTTAAGGTACGGTGAGATGAGTTAAATATTTGCCGAAGAAGACGTAATCACTAAATTATGGAAAACATATTTGTCCTTCTCAAATAATTGTTAAGAAATACAAAATCGTACTGAGTATAAAAGCTAAGAAATCACATCAATCATTTGCATTGATACCTGTCAAAAAATAAAAAATAAAATTAAAATTTGTATAAATTGTGGTTATGGATTTTTGGTCAAATATTCGAATAATCTGACCGCATCTTCCGTCGAACCAGTTAGATGGCTATTAACATTTTCCAAATCTGCTTGCTAGAAAGAGAGAGATAGCACAGCACTGACATAAAAGGCGTCTCTTCGAATTAAATTGCTTGTAGATTGGCTAATAATCGATTGAAAAATTGTGTGTGTTGTCATGAATACTGTACGCAACATTTTTTATCACTTGTAAACTCGCTTTCGCCGTTAAGTCAATAAAAATGTAAACTACTCTCTGCCTCACCTGTTCTTAGGATAGTTACAATGTGAACTACTCTTCAGGAATGGTAAAGCAAAAATTAAAAATTGTCCAATTGGCTTTTTAAAATGAACAACACACTGTTTTATACTTAAAATAAATGGCACTACGTTGTTCGTGAACTCATCATTAAAAGTTGCAAGCAGTTTTACTGTTTTACAAAACAATCTTTGTGCAATAGCGTATACTCTACATACAATAGTTTAGGTATTGGGATCTGTGCAATATAAGGACAAATAAATAAGTCCGTGAATTTTTATACTTCCCACCTCTTAAATGAAAGAAGGCCACTGCTGCTGTAAAGAAGCATCCGTCAGTCGACTTTTGTCAGAATTCGAAGAAACTGTCATTTGGTTTGTGTCTCACAGCCATCGCATCGGGCACAAAAGCATTTGCTTGACATTATCGCAGAAGTTTACAGTAATGTTCAGACTTATTACGGACTTGTTTTCTAATCTTGGATCCACCACACATACAAGAATTCAAACAGCAATCAGAATAGTGAGTTCTGCGGTAGTCTGCAGTGTTTGACAATAACTGTCACACATAAAGTAAATGACTCAGTTTTTAAAATTTTTAGATGAGTCAACTGACATACGCTTGTAACAGGAGAAGGGTTGCCATTTCAGGTATACGATGGAAAATTAAAGAAGTCAAGAATTTTATGACCTGCCTGGTACATCTCTTTCTTAATTTTCTTACAATTTTCGCGTGAGTTAACATTTTTTTAACTTTAGTTCACAGAAATAGCTTGCAGAAAAATTGAGTTTGTACTAGTGGTCATTTCAATACAACTCGTCACATTTAAACAAATTTTTTAAACATTTTCCTACAAAATTAACGAAAATTTAAATTTTAGTGAATAATTTTATTTTTGTGACCAAAAAGTATTAGAAGTTTAATACATTTTAATGTATACAAAAATATTTCTCACTATAAACTTTTTTGGTTTAAAGTTTTTTATTTGCTTTATTTAAACCTTTAGCATTAACAGGATTTTCACAAAATTTTTTTCCATTTTCACGTAATATTTTTGAAATTGACCCATATTTCAAACAAAAGCCATAAATAAACCATTGACTGTTGAATACGTATGAGCTAGCAAAATCCTTGCTCACAAATACTAAAATTTATAAAAATGAAATAAACACATCTCAATACAGCAACTTTTATATTGATTGATCTTCACACATTTGTCCGAGCTTTAACCAATCAAACTGTTTTTTTTTTTGTTGTGTGTTGCATTGTTGGCCATCCCGCATATCGCAACACCGCAATATGATAAACTCTAAGCCAATTTTATTCTATGGGCTTAAAGTTGAACAACGACAACAGGAAAAAATATAGTTTTTTTTTTATCGAGAGTCAGTGATTGAAAAGAGTACAAAGTTTGAAACTTTTTAAATTTGAATAATAAATATTTGTAAAATTAAAAAAATTCTATTAAATTGCAAAATTGTAGTTAAAATATATTACTTCCTTGAAAGAAGGTTAAAGTGAATAATTTGTCTATTTATTTATTTAAATTTTATCTTATTTTTCAAAAATGTTTTTATTTTACTAAAGACCTAAAGAAATATTGTAGAGCTGAACTAATTTATTTAAGTAAAATTGAAAATAATTTTCAAAACTGAACAAAAAGCACTAAGATTAAAAACAAAATCATGTTCTTAAAAAAATAAATAAAAAAAAAATATTATTTGAAAAAAATTTTTCATTTTCATAACTTAACACGTTTAAAATTTAAATGAGACTGAATTATTGATTTTGAACCTAAACAAATTTCTGCGTTAGATTTATAATCTAATCAGTGTTGTCAGGTCAGTGTATTTAACCCAAATTCTAGGTTTTTATTTTTAAAATGAGTTTGGGCATTAAGGAATTCTTTTAGGATATATTTTGCCCTGTGGGGATTAAAACAGGTTTTTCTTCCGATTTTTTAAAATTATGTTTTTGATTATTTTAGTTTTAGAATTGTTATATAAATTTTACTTTTGCGATGCCTTTTTCTTCAGCAATGAACTCAATGAAAACCAAAATTAGAAATGAAACTTAATACAAGCTGCTAAATAATACAACTGGCAGTGACACTTTTGTTCCATCTTCAGAAATGCTTCAAAGTTTACAAAAATTTGAACCAAAAAATTCTTTTAGAAAACGACATGGAATATTTTGATTCAGAACTCTTCGATTTTGTTAATCAACTTTACTAATATTTTTATACATATTACAATACAGTAAATACAATATTAAATTTTTGGCTATGCTGAATCTTTTGTACGCTTCACAATTAATGTAAACCTAGTTTAGTCCAGTAACTCTAATCAAAAAAGCAAGTATTAGGGTGACAGAGAATTAAAAAATGCGAAAAAAAATATTAAGTACCTAAAAATGTTATCGGCACTTAAGGGTTAAGAATTTTTAAAGAAATTTCGGTATTTTATTAGAGATCTCTTCAAAAGCATTTGAACGATACCCATATTGATATTTTAAAAAATTTTTAAGTTCAGAGGACCGTAACTCGGAATATAGAGGCAAGCTCCAATATTTTTACTTGATGTTTTTTTCTTCTTTTTTTTTATTCTCTATCGCCCCATATTTTTGTTTATTTAATTGAAGTTACTTCAGTGTTCAAAATAATAAGAAAAAATTAAAGGTAGGCGTTGTGTTTTGCCCGCAGTCTCGAAGATATGGGCCGATCTTGCTGATTTCCAATAGCACCGTCTGACGTTGACGCTACGTCTGATCTATTGGCGTATTAAAATTTTTTCTAGCTGACCTAGTGCCTTGGAAAAGTTGATTTCAATACTAACACGGACATCGCTCAATCGACTTCGCTACGCATAAGAACTCAGAATATATATACTTTATGGGGTCGGAATAAGATATTGTAGAAATTACAAACGGAATGATAAACCTCTATATACCTTTTTTCCACTTTTTGTTGTGAAGTAGATTTTTGGAATTCTTTTTTGGGGAATTGTGGAGATAAAATTTAGCTAATTGGGGACTGACCTGCCTCTAATTTTTCTATATCATTTAGAACAAACCTAGTTAAGCGAAGTAATTCCAATCTTAAAAAACAAATATATGGGACAATATAGAATTAAAAAATGAGAAATAGATATCAAGTGACAAAACTAAAACCTCTGAATTTTTGATATCAATATGGGTATCATTTAAAAGCTTTTGAAGAAATTTTTCAGGAAATATTTAAAATTTAAAAAAAATGCTTAATCCATTAGGATCCTATGAAATTTTGATGTAAAATTATATTATGTATTAATTAATTTATTTTCTTTTTTATTTTAAATTCTCCATCATCCCAATATTTGCTTTTTTTGTTTGGAGTTTCTTCACTAAAATAGATTTACATAAATAGTTAAGGATATCTCTGCGGTTTTCATGAATAACAGCCTGTGTTCAAATTTTCACATTTCGAGTTATTGATACCAAATTGTTACATTTTAAATGATTTTTTAAAATGCAAAGAAAAAAAAAATAAAAATATGGACCTATATCCCTCTTTTTTCTTCACATAACAACACAACTTCTACATTTTTTCAAATTAATTTCAACAATAACGTAGCATGTTGACAAACACTGGCTTTTTTTTAATTTCTTTCTCATAAAAAAACACAGCGCCAGATACGCTGTTTTATCTGAACACATTTTAAAATAATGTTTCGATGCTGATGTTTTGTTTAGTTAAAGACAAATCATAATCACGTGAGTGTTTGTTTTTGGTCTTTTATGGTCATGACTGTGCTTTTACGGTGTTTTTTCTTTTTCCATGTAATCTTAGTTGAAAAAAATGTAAAAGTTTCGCATTTTATAACATTTCTATTCTAATTTTGTTTTTAATTGTATTAAAAGTTTTAAATATATGTATGTATGTTATTTTATCATATGACGTACCTACTCCTTAAGTTCGTTACTTACTTATGTGGTCGCATTCTTTTTGTTCAGCAAAAATCATTTACATAGACATACTCTGTTTTGTCAGAATACAATTTCGATGTTTAAAATGGTTTGTTTTTTTTCAAATTGCTCTGGGAACTAATCCATAATGAAACTTTTCCTAAAAATTAATTGGAATATTGCTTAAACCTATACTTACATTACTGTATAAAAAAAGATGAAAAGTTTTTATACCAAGGCCGCAGCTTCAAAAATAACTAGGCCCTACTGAAAAATTTGATTTTAAGACATGCGCTGTTATTTATGAAAACCACAGATCTAAGATTCGGCATAGCCAAATATGGTACTCTTACTTATTTTAAAATATATTAATAATAATTTTTTGTTATAATGTTATGCTATCCAAAGTACAAAAAATTACAATTTTATATTTTTATTGTTTGAGGTAAAAACTAAGAGTGTCTACCTCTTAGCTTTCTATTTAATGGATGAGAGAATATTCGTAGAAATATCGTTACTTTCGGGACACCCTTTATTCAATTTTATTGTCATTTTTGTACTTGTGCTTTTAGCATACCCTTAAATTTGTAAATTTCTTCATCAGCGGTTTTTTGCAGTGAACTTAATGGACATTCGCCGTGTAAATTCTATGTGCTTCTCTACTGCAGTCGCAAAAAATTATGTCGCATAAGTATAAGTTTTTTTTTGCATTTGTATTTATAGAGGACATAGAAATACTTAAATTTAAAATGGGTGCCGAATGCGGTTCAGGAATAAACCCACCTACATAAGAATCACGTTACTATTGGGACACCAATAAGTTTGAAGTTTTTTTGTATTTTTATTGCTATAGCAGTCATAGTTTTATATATATTATGCAAATTTGACGTATCTAGCTAGCACACTTTAAAAAATTACAATATTTTTATGAACGTTACGGCACTTTCGAAATTAGTTCCGATTTTTAGTACTTGTTGTCGTGCCAGCTATTGTAATAAGCTTTTTGTGAAAATTTCAAGACTCTTATATAGACAGGAATTTTAGGGAAAAACAAATTGAAAAACAATGACCCCTTTAGATGAGCTAAACGCAATGGCCTTCTAAGAAGTACATTTTGAAACAAATTCATTTAATAAAATTTCTTTCTTAAAACTAGTTAAAATTTTACGTGGCATGTCATATGGTCCGCGGACAAAAAGTCTATGTACATTTTTTCGAAAAAAAAAAAAAATGTCATAATGTTCGCATTCAGCGCCCCGCAAGGATTTTCCACTCTATGGTATACCCAACACTGGGTTCGCTGTCACAAATATGCTCGGAAGAGCAGCATATTTTTTACTTGGATAGATTTTGTGAATTCACTCCTTTAATTTAAATTTATTGAATTGGCTGTGTGCGAATGTATGTTTGAACATGGTGGCTGATAGGCAGTATTTTTTGTTCAGAATAACACATCATAACGTTGAATATACTTGTGCAGTATGATGATAAAACCCGCAACCGTAACGCTTAAAGCCTTTAGTTTGATGTTACTGCAGGAAATAGTTTATAGTAGCCGGCTTTGCTTTTGTTTTTTTTTTGTTTTATTTTAAATATGTTATAAATAGTTTTACAATTTTATTTTTGGTTATTGTTGTAACATGTCATGTTGCAGATCTATTTGTTTTATGTTTTTTACTTTTGTTGAATTGCTATTTTGGAAACTGATATTTGTGGGTGAATAAACTTTTTGACAGTTAAATTGATGCGCCCACACACATTCCTTTAAAATCTCAGTCATACATACACACACACACGCACCAATAAATGTCTGCTATTGGATTTAAAATTTGTTCTTTTTCATTTTTGTGTACATATGTATGTATGCGTGTTAGTACAATATGTAGGTTTATTTGTAATCTCAATGCGGCATATTCTGTCGTTTCTGAACTGACTGTATATTATAGATGTGAGTGATTGTTTTACTTTTTTGCTTTATATTTTGGAGTTTTTTTTTGTTTTATGCCGATGGGCTTTAATGGCTGCTGATAAGCTTTACGGGTATTTTTCCAGCCTATTTCAAGGGATATAAAATTTTGCATAAATATGAGTGTGCATGTGTTCTGTATGTGTCTGGAATAAAAGTTGGTGTACGAGACTGCTGGAATTTGGTTGTTTATAAAAAGCTTAAGGCCAACCAACAGCCATTACTTAAGAGTTTCGTTGATGATGACAGTGATATCCAAAATGAAAAAAAAAAAACAAATTTAGGTTAATAGGATTTCTTAATGGAATAAAAAATATCTTAAATGATAAAATTGTTGTTCATAGAAAAGGGTATAAATCAAAATATTTCTAGGAAAATATAAGAAAAGGTTAAACTAAAAAGTAAAGAAAAACTAGTGAAAATCCTGCTTGATGACTTAAATGTAGGAAATGTATTGCTAGTTATATGACTGACCTCAGGTCCCTCAGGTTATGTTGCCTAAAAGGAGTTTATAAAATAATGACGATTGATAGACCCTTTTAAACATTTCTCCAAATGAAATGGGTAGATTTGGCATGTAACTAATATGTTCTTTTTGTTTTATTGAGCCTATATTTTGATGGCCACTACACTTTTTATTTTTAACCGACTTAAAAAAAGGTGGAGGTGTTAATTCGTCTGATTGTTGCTATTTTTATGTTTGTGGCCGTAAATATCTTTAATTTTTAACCTGTCTTGGACATTTTGTTTTTATTTGAAATCTTAAAAATTAAAGGGTGTCTACATACAACGTACATGATTTTTATGTTTATTATGAGCCGTAAAGGGCAACATTTTGAAATTTAAGAAACTCCGTATTACTATAGCTGAAAATAACACAAAAAAAAAATACAAAAAGGAAATTAATAGTTAAAGGGTGTCCTTGTAGGTGACGTAAATTAATCTAAATCCGCTGTGCCTATATACTGTCCCATTATTCGCAAACGCTTAAAAATTGGTCAGATTAACATGACTGTTATAAAAAGTATGAAGCTTAAAATTATAAATTAAAGGGTGCCCCAACAGTTTATTTAATTAGATGTATGTAGCCATACCCATGGACCGTTAAAGAAAGGCAGCTGAAATTAAAAAAAACCTATTTCTACGTCCGCTTTAACAACAAGTAAACAATTTGAATTTAGAAATGAAAGGGTGTTCCCATAATTGATGTTATTTAACGCATATGGTCCTATCTCTTGAACCGTTATATACAAACACTTAAAAATAAGACAGAATGTCCACTACTTTGTCTGGTATAATAAAAAAAATATAAATCCTTAAAATTATAAATTAAAGGGTGCTCCAATAGTTTAATTAATTTAATGTTAGTGGCCAAACTTTTGAACAGTTGAAGACAGTCAGTAGACATTTTTAAAGATTTTTTATGCAAGTATAAATTTTTCAATAGGAAATTAAAGGGTGTCACAAAAGTTGATGTAATTTGATATGTGTGAACAAACTGTTGAAAACTTATAGATAGACAGCTAAAATTTACAATGAACTTGTATTGTTAAGGCCGCTATAAGAACAAATAAACAGTTTTAATTTAAAAATTAAAGGGTGTGCCCATAATTGATATAATTTGACCTATATAGGCCTATATTTTGAACCGTTATATAGATGCACTTGAAAATTAGAAACAATGTGCACTACTTTATCTGGTATAATAAGTGATATAAATATTTAAAATTAAAAATTGAAGGGTGTCCTAATGTTGATGTAATTCTAGCTTGGTTTCTTTATCGTTTAAATAATTTTTAATTTTTTGGAATAGTTATACAACTTTAGTTTATGGTTGAGATTTTAACAAAAATTATTTAGTTCAATTTTAACTAGCTTAAGTGCTTTGTGACCATTTTATTATGAAATGCTAACAAAAAAAATTATTTATCGTGACTCAAATATTGTTTAAAAAACTATAATTTAGTCAATGCTTTCTCTAGAAAATTAACAATTTCTTTTAAGAGTGAAATCGCTTTTGGGTTTTAAAGTAAAACTGTTATTTTTGATGATTATTTAAAAAAAGTCTTTAGATTTTTTTATATGATTTTAAGACAGAAAAAATCCTTTTAATTTTTTTGTATTTTATTTTAATACTCTTCATCACAAAAAGTGGAAAAGAGTATAACTAAGTTTGTCATTCCGTTTGTCATTTCTGCAAAAGCAAACTTGATTTAACCAAAATTAAAATATGCCAATCTATCAGACATAGTGTCGAAAGAGGTGCTATTGAAAATCAGCAAGATCGGTCCATGTCCTTAGATTCGGCTGGCAAAACACCACGCCTATCTCTAATTTTTACATATGATTTGGAACAATAAAGTAACTTCAATCAAAACAACAAATATATAAGGCGATAGAGAATTAAAAAATAAGAGAAAGACATAAGTGAAAAAATGTGCGCTCACCCATATTTTCCGAGTTAGAGGCTTCTGAAATTTGAAAATTTTTTAAACAATCATTATGGGTATCATTTTAAAGCTTTTAATGAGTGCTTTAAGGAAATACTAAACATAATAATGTATATGCAGTACTTAACTTTTTTCTAATGTTTTAATTCTCTGTCACCCCAATATTTGCTTTTTTTAATTGGAGTTACTTCACTAAACTTAATTTACATAGATGGTGAAGGGTGTATAAGATACGGTATAGCCTAATAGAGCACTCTTACTTGTTTTTTTAAATTTGCTTGTATCATGTTATTTTATTTATATTATCAAGCCATTTTTTTGGCTTTGATGTGCACAATATTGTATAGTAAAATTAAAAAATGCTTAACACGGAATTCATTTCAAACCGATCGAAACGTGTGACATGTCTGAAATGTACTAATATCTGTCTGAAGAAAAGTGCATTTGCCTAGCATTTGATTAGTCCGTTATGAACAAGGTATTGTTAATAAGTGGTAAAAGCAAAAGGCTGAGATGTTATTGAAATTTGGTCAAAAGCAAGATTTGCTCATATTTTTCCTTGACCATAACGTCGTGGTACGTAGTGAGTTTTTATCAGACAGTCATAGGGCCAAAAAAAAAAATTAAATGAATTAGTGCGTTTTAGGAATTAGGACTACGAAATGAATCGAAGGAATTGTTAAACAATCAGTCTTAAGTATTGCATTAAAGCTTTAATTTGTTGTTTCACCGTCAAAAAATGACAACGCTATTGTTCCGCAGCCATTGCACTTACCGTGTATGTCCTTCCTACTTTTTATCACAACTAATGAGATAAGAACTGCATTGCTGAAAGGGCTATTTTAGAAGGACTTTGAGGATACACAAAATCTTTTGGACGAATATTTAATATCTTAAGAGAGATGAGAAAAAAGATGCCGATCTAGAAATAAAAGGGATTTTTATTAGTATTAGACTTCTTTGCTCTATTTGAAATTAATGGAGACATTTAAATGTAAAGTTCGTGGAAAGATAAAATACATAAAAATTTTCCTGGACTGCATTCATTGATAAGCATTTGATCTAATTTATAACCACCAAATTTGACCCAGAACTGAATAAAAGTTTAATTATTTCTATCTCATTTTAAGATTTAAACATGTTGCTTAAGTTTTAAATTGAATTTTTATTACATAAATATAAAGAATTTAAAGTTACGAAATTATAAGTTTTTAAATTAAAAATTCTTTTAAACTTAAAAAAAAAACACGACTGTTTCTTTGCATATTTTCTCTTGCCTTGTGTTTCCACATACAAACACACTCATACATCTGCTGTTAAACCTTCCGCCATTTTCTATGATGAATTGCTATCCAAAAGCAACAACAATAACAACGATTACCTTTTTAAAGCTCAAAAAAACAAAAACTTGAAATGCTGAAATAAGAAAAACTCCCTCACAGAAGGAAAATGAAATGGGCAAGATACAAAAACAACAAAATACAAATACACACATACATCACGAAAGCAATAAAGAAGAAGCAGGTGAAGTAGAGTTGTTTTCCTTCCTTATTTCCTGCTGAAAAAACAGCAACTACAACAAGAACAACAACAACAACAAATCATGACATATCACCAGACAAAACGTGAATATCCTTGATGTATGAGCCATAACACACATTAATTCAAACAATAAGATGTAAATGTTTGTATTCAAGTACAACGAATTGGTGGTGAAATGCTAAAATATCTTTTGCTTTATAACCCCCCCTCCACATTTACACACACACCCACACACACTTACATACATATATAAAAATAAACCAAAATGATTGTACAAAAGCATCCCATAAACTTTAGATTCAAATGGTTTAAATAAAAAGGAACACATGAGTCTGATGCTGCTTCGTTGCTGCGACTGACTGCAAGTGGGTTTGTTGGCGGCTTAAGATGAGTAAACAGGACTGTTAACCGATGGGTGTTTTATAGTGAATTGTTGCTGGGTGGTGGTTGTTTGTAGATTTTAGTAAAATGTTCTTCGTATTTCGTTTCTTTTTTTATGCTTTTTTGCTTTGATGGTTTTGAGGGAAGTTCTCAAAAATCT
The DNA here is from genome assembly GCA_916610165.2 of Gymnosoma rotundatum. Classification (NCBI taxonomy): domain Eukaryota; kingdom Metazoa; phylum Arthropoda; class Insecta; order Diptera; family Tachinidae; genus Gymnosoma; species Gymnosoma rotundatum. The sequence continues at coordinate 46,126,536 of OU744336.1, read as the reverse complement.
CGTTTATTTTGTTACATACTCTTACAATGAATGAATGAATGCAACCATTAGCTATAAAAAGTGATGATGAGGACGTATTTGCAGAAGCATTATAATTGTTGATGTTGCTATTATTGTATTTGCTGCTGCTGCACAGTGGGTTTTGATTAAAGAATAAATATTAATCTATTAAAATGGCAACACTAAAAGTTTGAAAATATTTTTTGAGCAATTAGTTGTTGACCAAAAGGTGAATATTTATTAAGAAAGTAATATTTCGTTGTGTCATTAAATCAATAAGTTACCTCCACTGTATACGATTTTAAGCTAAAAACATTATTTTTGTGGCCTTTAGCTGAATTTTTGGTTTTTCTTTTCTATTTTTAATTCCTTTCGACCGTATTATTGCTCTCATTGTTTATCTTGCATCCCATTCTTTCGCACGAGTTTCCTTAGCAAATGTTGTTGTGTTAAGTTGTTGGAGCTGTTAAGTTTTACAATTGACTATACTGATGATGGTAATGATGACGATGATGAAATATCTGAATATTTTTTCTTACTTCTTGGTCTTTATCTCCTCTTTCATATGCAAAAAAAAAAAAGCGAAAGAATTTCATTTTGTAAATCTCGTTGTAAATGTATGTGAATGTTACAATTGATGAATGCTACACAAATTGCATTTAAGCTTGGGACTGGTACAATTTTTATTTTTTTTTTTCATTGTGTTTTATTTTTATTTTATTTTTATAAATTTTCTCTCCCCTTTTGAATTCTTAAGGCTTTTAGCCAAAAGCATTGGTCTGTTGTAAGGCATGACAGAGAACAAAACAGAACAGAACGGAGGCTGAGCAGACACAAAGAACTGTTTGAAACATCAATGGCATTAAATATAACTGCCAGTGACAGTTTTGTGTCGCAGACATTCTCATACTCCTTTTTTAAAATATCAAACACACACTGAGAGCCTCTTTAACTGCCGTTGAAAACGATTTATTTTTAACAGAATTTCTATTTAAAATATTCGCTTAGAAATTGACAGCAAAAATGTTCATTGTAATGAAGAACTAAATTCTTTTACTAAATCATTTTTTTTTTTCGTTTTTACCAAAATGGTTTAAATAGCAATCATTTCGCTTAAAAGTAACCTTGAAAATTTAATATTAAAAATATTGTGAACAACCTGCAGCTTGAAAGCAATAATTTTAATCAGTTGAAAAAGTAATAAATTTTTTACGTTACCAAAAACTCTATTTATTTTAAATTATTTTCGGTGATTTGAATTTGGTTTTTGTATTATCAGACATGTATTCTGATTTGTTTAAATAATTTTTTTTGTATTATTAACGTTAGGCGTTCTTGAAAAATTAAGCAAATTCATTATGAACAGACTCGTTCTGCATCGTTCTTTCGCCGATTGGGCTCTAGAGTGGTTAGTAACTGACCCATTGTTTTATCGCCAAATTGTGTTCAACGATGAGGCTCCTTTTTGGATTAACGGATTTGTTAATAAACAAAATAGCCGCATATGGAGTGAGACCACTCCACAATAGACTCTACGGACTCCTTTGCATACAGAAACATGCACCGTTTGGTGTGGTTTATACGCTGATACCAACACCGAACCATATTTCTTCACGTTACGGTCAATGAAGATCGTTACCGCACCATGATTAATGATTTTTTGTTTGAAATTATGGATGACATTGATCCGGACAAAATGCGGTTTCAACAAGATAATGCAACGTCTCATTCGGCGACCGCAACCATCGAGTTATTTAAATTAAAATTTGGCGTGAGTTAATTTTAAGAAATAGACCTGACAATTGCTCTCCAAGGTCGTACGATTTGGCATCTTTCGATTATTTCCTGTAGGGCCATGTGATGCCACTGCTTTATAGTGGTAAACACGCAAAAACCGACGCTTTGGATGCCAACATTGTTCGTGTTATTTGTGACATGTTGCCGTAAGTACTTGAAAAAGTTACCAAAAATTGAGCGTCAAGAATGTGCTTCGTCTTGAGCAGCCGCGGTGGCCGTATCTCCGAAATCGTTTTAAAATATTCATGCCTATTCTGATCTTTCGTATAAAAAAATTCTTCTTTACAATTAATTTTTTTTGTTATTTTTACAATTTAAGGTTCTATCGGGCTTAAAAAATCACCCGATAGTACTTTCGGTTAAAATATCGAGCTTTTGCTACAAGAGTAACATATCACAAAATTTTAAATTTCTAAATTTCTAGAAATATTCTTCAATCATATACTTTTATCACAACAAGAAGCCATTATTTTATTTTCAAACGTTTCAATTCAATTCTGAAACAAAATTTAGAAATTTAACGCATTTATTTCAGTTTGAGTTTTTTGAGAAGTGTTTCTTCTGTAGCAAAGGTTCGATATGTTATGCGACTTGCTGTTTTACAATCATTTCGCTATGAAGACGACTGAGATGCAAAAAACGAACTATAATATAAAAGGATTAAAAAATGCATTATCACCTGTAAGCAGGATTACAAGCTCTATTCTTTCGAAAATCACAAACGAATGTAGAATGTAAAAATATGCCTCATTAAACTGGTGGAATCATAGAAAGAATTACGTTTGTTTATTACATCTAATAAGTACAATATTTTTAAGCCGCAGCTTTAGCAGATTGGTTTTTAATATTATTCTTTATGCTCTTTCGCTCCCTCCAATCCATCTATTTGAAACTATATTATCGTTCTTACAAAAGTCCTATTTTTAGCTCTTACAAGATGTATTTTTTGACACTTAAAGTGCCTAATGCTCTTTTTTCTCAAAAAATAAAAAAAAATGTTTAGTTCTTACTTAACCGACGGTTAATAGAAAGCAAAGACTAATATGTGAGACGAAACGCACAACACCCAAATAGTTCGACTAATAATTTCATGAATTAAAATTAAATTATTCTTTTTTTTTATAAATTTAGAAGTGAATAGCTGCGAGAATTTAAGCTGGAATATAATTATTTATTTGATTATAATACTAAAATAGTTTTAGTAATAATAAAAAACGAATAAGAGTGCTATATCCGGCTATGCCGAATCTTTCATATCATTCACCATCTTTGTAAATTTAGTTTCGTGAAGTAATTCCAATAAAAAATGCAAATAGTGGGGTGACAGAGAATTAAAAAATAAGAAAAAAATTTAAGTACTAAATATATATAAGTTTATATTAAATTGTCATCAATTGTAGTATTTTCTTAAAGATCTCTTCAAAAGCTTTAAAATGATACCCGTATTGATATTTTAAAAATTTAGACAATTTCAAAGTCGCGTCAATTTTTCCACCTAATTTTTTTCTTATTTTTTAATTCTGTATCGCCCACATATTATTTATTTTTTTTAATTGAAGTTACTTCATTTTTGTATTTGTATTTTGGATGGCATATTTTTAAAAATTTCGCAAACATTTGCGATGTAAAAACATGGTTGAGGTAACCGTTATATAGTGAAGTCATGTTGCTATTATATATAATAAAAATATTGTTATGATCTTCTGTTGTCTGTTAGATTTAGAATATTTAATTTTACATAAAGATGTTTTTGGAACATTTTTATTTGTTGAAATATCCTTTTATTACTTTTTTATAACTTTTATTACCTTGATTATATTTGTTTTCACCTTTTCACTTTAATTAATCACTTATCGTTTCCTTTTAACCGGTAGCTTCCAACCAGATTACTGAACTGAGAGAAAAGCAGTCAGCCAAAGACGAAACCAAAATATTATAAAAAGCAAACTTAATATGTTCCTTTTTAGGTTATAATTTATATTATGTTTATTAAAAATATATTATGGCTATCAATGCTATATTATTTTGTAACTGTTATACAAATTTATTTATGCTGAGAATTTTATAATAAACTATAATTTTTCCATCGCATATATTATCACATTGAACATAATATTGTTCATGTTGCCATAGCACAACCATTATTTTATCTCTGCTTGCATGTTTAACTGAATTAAAAAAGAAGAAAAATTTTAATTCGTACATAAGTAATGAAAACAGTAACAAAACTTAGAGGGAAACCCACAACAGATGTAATAGAAATTTGATTCAAGACCGCGTTCATTTGTATCTGATTCGATGTGCGTCCGTCTGCCTTATGTATTTTTGATAAAAACAAATTATTAAATCTAATCTAAAACGAACTGCGAAAGATAATGTGACAAATAAATCTTTCACAAAGAAACTGACTTTAAAACAGGCATACTTAAAAAAAGGGACACCTTCTAATTTTCAAATTCAAATCTTATACTTGTTGTTATAGCGGACTTAGTAATACATGTTCTTTGTAAATTTTAACTATCTGCCTACAACTGTTCAAGAGTATGTCCATACGAGTATACATCAAATTAAATGAACTAACGGAGAGCCCTTGAATTTATAATTTTGAATATTTATTCTTGCTATTATAACGGTCATTGTAATCGACATTCTGTCCAGTTTTTAAGCGTTTGCCTATAACGGTTCAAAAGATAGGCCCATAAAGGTCAATATACATCAACTATGGGAACACTCTTTACTTTCTAAACCCAAATTAAAAACTTCTTGATATAGCGGGCTTAGCAATACAGGTCTCTGTTATGTTTCAGTTGTCTCATCTAATACGGTTCAAATGTGTGGCCAAATAAAGCAATTTAAATTAACAATTGGGTACCCTTTAATTTCCAAATCCATTTTTTATACTTGTTGTTATAGCGCGAAGTTAGCAATACATGTTCGTTGTAAGTTGCAAGCATCTGTTTACAACTGTTCAAAAGTATGGCCATCTATATCTATATCTAATTAAATGAACTATTGGGCAACCCTTGAATTTATAATTTTGAATATTTATACTTGCTATTATAAAGGTTATAGTAATCGATATTCTGTCTTATTTTTTAGCGTTTGTCTATAACGGCTCAAAGGATAGGCTCATATAAGTAAATTTATGTCAGCTATGGGTACACCCTTTAATTTTAATGTTTTTTTTGTATTACTTTTTGCTATTGGGAGTTAAGTTGTTACGCAGTGTTTTTATATTTTAAAGTGGTGGCCTTTACGGTTCATAATACGTTTCATAAACATGTTATATGGGGACCCCCTTTAATTAAAAAAAATTTTTAAATGTTTTAAAACGGAGCCAATTTGTAAGACGAAACTGTTCAAAATCAATCAAAGTGACTGAACTCTGCTAGCAAAAACAGATAACAAGCAACAACATTCAGACGAATTGACAACCTCCTTCTTTTTTTTAAGTCGGTTAAAAAGACCCCAGTTATCCGCAAGTGATTTGGTTTTTATTTGAACATCATTCAATTTTTACTGCATGAACAATTGAAGAAAACTTTAAATTACAAATAATAAAGTAAAGGTTTTATTAAATCCAACTATAATTCTACAAATGGAAAGAAGTTAAAAGAAAATTAAGGTTTGTGTGTCCTACATACAGGCTGCAGATGGGGGTGTGTTTTATGAGTGTTTTTGACACAATATAAAGCATTTTTTATTTCCTTTTTAGCCATCATTTCCTGTACAATAAGCTCTCTTTTCTTTATTCTAAAAACGCTTGCAACAAAAAGAGACAGCTATAAAAATACTCACCACATAAATAAAATCAATTAAATGAAAATAAATAAATCTCTTTTTTTATTGATACATTTTTTCTTTAAATTAAAAAAGCAAATTTATAGATATAATTTCAATTTAGAAACCTAGGTTAGTTTTATGTTTAAATATTTTAGACACGCAAAAATCAAACACGGTTTCTACACACACACACGCACATCGCAGTAATGGTGTATAATTTTTTACGCATTTAACACGTGTCTAAGAGTCGTAAAAATCGTAAACATTTATTTTTCCTCTTTGGCTTTTTCTAGACAAGAAATGTGAGGTTTTAGAATACAAAAATAATAAAAACAAGACTGAAATGTCGTAAAAGTTTATGATTATTTTTGTCATGTTTTGTATTGTAATGCTTACAAACACTTTTACTTTATTGCTGCTTTCGTTTGGATGGCTGGCTGGTTGGCAGGGCTAAGTGAACCGTATTGTTGGCTGTTTTAGTAGTGTCAGTTAACTGTCAAATTGAATTTGTTTAGACTAAATGTTTTTTTTTTCTATTGTTGTTTATATTCTTCTTTTTTCTTACATATACATACACATGTGTGTGTGTAAATTTAAGCTGATATTTCTTCTAAGGAAAATAAAAAAACACTCAATCAAGAATCCAACAGGTTTTTTCTTCTATTTCTATGTGCGTTAAGTGCACTTCCGAAATTTTTAAGCTTAACATCGCTGCTATGCTTTTGTTGTTGTTGGTTTTTCTTCACCGGAAGTTGTAGTGTCATGCTGATATTTGTAATTTTTAACACCATTTTATTTATGTTTATGTCGTGTTGTTGTGTTCATTCTTTTTATGTTTATTTTTTTTTTTTATTATTTTATTTTTGTCAGTTTTTGTATTCAGTGTTGGTTTAGGTCAAGAATTTATATTTTTTTAAGTTGATTATTTATTTTACTTGACGTTTCAAAGTCGAGGTCAAATTTTATGTTCTTTTGCCGGCAAATAAATTGTTTAGCAAAAATCGATTTTTCACATCAAATACAATTTTATTTAAAGTGAGAGATTTAGGACTAAAATTTAGTTCAACAAATTGTTTTGACATGATATGAAAAGTTTATTTATTAAAAATTTCTAACTTTTTGTTTGCAATAAAAAAGTATGTTAAAAAAGGATACATTTTTTAAGATTGTTATTTCTTTAGTAATTACTGGTCAAATAAATAAATAAAATAAAAAGTTATTAAACAGTGGAGAAAGAAAAAGAGAATCATTGTTGGTTATTGTTGTTTTTGGTTAAACTTCGTTTTTGGCTTTTCTTTATTGTTTGGATAAAAAAATATGTATTTAGTTTATTTAAAACGTTTGTGAACAGTTTCTTAAAGAGATAAGTAAGCGGTAGCGAAATGGCCATCGGGACGTGCTTTCACCCTCAATAATCAATATCGGTGATTTAGTTATTAAATCGGCATAGTAATTAAAATGAGCTCGAATTTTTTGAAAAATGTGTATAAACACAGTTTGTTAGCTGCATGTACTTTTCAGTTTGGTACAAAATGTGTTTATACACATTTTTGGTTTTTACATATGAAATAAGCAAACAAAATCACAAGGAGGCGTTTTAACGAAAAGCGCTATCAGAACAAAACTTTAATCTTGTTTATTTTAAATTTTATTAAGAATATAGCAAATGTTTTAAAGCAGTAATCCGATTTTCAATAAGCGTACTACGCATAAACTACTAACTTAAGGTCGGCCAAAATTAACAAAATAGAAAAAAACAAATTTGTAAGACAATTTTCTCCGTCATTTAATCACGTTTTTATAGATACTTTCAAGGTCTAGTTAAATTTAAAAAATCTTATTATTTGAGGTACCCAAATTTGGTGCCCCACCCAGAAGCCCCCTTCACCTTAGGGGTCTGACCGTCCTTAGATTCACTGGGAAACACCTCTGTCCTGCCTCTGTAAAATTTTGTTGGGATATAGTGAGTTGTTCATAAGACACCGAATCTTGTCAAAAAAAAAAAAATTGTTTTAAAAACACTGTGCGTCAGTTGATTTGACATCTGAAAATATATTTTACAAAAACAAAATACATGTTGTTTACTTATTGTTGTAGTTGTTTTAGAGCTGCTATTACCTGTTAAAGTAATGTGTCTTGATTGAAACTATTGAAATACTAATAGAAACCAGGTTATTTCTCAACAAATAAGTTGAATTTTCATTAATATTAAAAGTTTTAAAATAGTTTTATAATTTTTTTTGTCTTTAGCTTGTGAAATTAGTAGTGACATTTTTAAATAATTATTATTAATTTATAGTCTTAGGAAATTTTATTGTATCATAATTTTTTCACTTCAAATCAATAAATGTAAATTTAAGCGGCTGGGCCGGCACATTAATTACATGAGTTTTAAACATATTATCCGCAGGATAATTAAGTTGAATTTCAAAATTTCTTAACAACCTTGACAATACGATTTCCAATTCCAAGTCCACAATACGTTTTCCAACACATATGCGTGCACCGAAACCAAACGGCAGATACACAAACGGATTTCCTTTAGTAGCAGAAATTATTGTTCCAACACCCGCTAAATTATTTGAACGTAGCCAGCGTTCTGGCAAGAACTTTTCGGGCTCTTCAAAATATTTCGGATCTTTTAAGAGTAATTGAGCGGTCATAGATATATCAGTGTTGGCGGGTATGCGGTAACCACTTAAAACAATATCTTGTCCTGTAGTGCGGAAATTACCTGTTGATACTGGATAAAAACGTAACGATTCCTTGATACAGGCTCTTAAATATGGTAAATTTTTCATATTTTCTGTTGTTAATTGGAAATTGTTGCCGGCAAAACACGATAATAATTCCTCTCTAAGTTTTGATTGTTTGATGGGATTTTTAGCTAAACAAATTAAACAGGCGGCTAAAGCAGAGGATGTCTGAAAAATAAATTTTTATATTTGTTGGAATTTATTAAAATTTTATTCTCAGTTCCTGCACTCATTAAAGGTTTAATTTGCTATCAGATTAAAATTTAATTTAACTTTTATTATCTCAATTTAATTTTTGATTGTTTGAATTTTCTAATGAAATAATTTGTAGAATCAATAATAAAGTAAATAATTGGCTCAATTAAAACTTTAATTAAATGTCAATCTGAGATCTGATAAAACCTTAAAGGGGATTAAAAAAGGTTTTCTTTTTCAGTAAGTATAACACACCGTATCTACTCCTGCCAAAAGTGTATCCATGGACATGGCCGTTGCAATCAAGGGATCTGTACTTATCAATTTCTCCAATATGCTTTTATCACTCTCTGGTTTATTTTTAAAATCCTTTTGTAATCTGTCCATAGCTTGATTAACATATTCTAATGCCATTTCGCTAAGTAGATCCAAAACTTTTATAACTTTTTTAAACTTCGGTGTAGGAACAACTTTCCACATTGAGGGTTGTAAATCCAATTCCAAAAGTAGTTGAAAAAATTCTTCCATATTGTCTATTATAGCTTTGGCTTTAGGATTTGCCTCACTACTGTCTATCATATTTAAATCTGTATCTAGAGCTATTAGACCAACAATATCCATGGTACAATATTTTATATATTCTTCAAAGTTTGCAGGAACTTCTAATGTATTGGGATCTCTTAAACGTCGTATGCATTCAACAAACTTTGTAGCTACATGATCAATTTTTGGCGTATATACTTTTATAGCTTTAGGATTCATCATTATTGGATTGACGGCAGAACGAAATTTGGACCAGTTTTCACCTTGACTAGAATACAGAGTGCAAAAGTTAAAGAAATATATTTTTTATTTGAATTTTTTCTATTCTTACGATGCTACTAGTCCTATTGCGTGCTTGAAGAAATCTTTTTTGAACGTTGTACGATGATATTGTATAATATCAAATCCTCTTCGCATGGGATATATGCCTTCAGTGTGAAATACTTTTTGAAAATCTTTTGGATTGTAAGAGAATACAACATCTCTTTTGCCAAACAGGCCCGGTACAATGAATATATCTCCGTATTCACTACGTAGCTGATGATTAAAATCTATCAAAGATTTTTTATAAAATTTACCTAAAGGAGAAAAAGAGAAATAAAATTCAAAACGAAATATAAATTATCAAGTTGTTACCTCCTGGCGAGAACGCCTTTATCAATTGATATTTAGAGGGACCAGGTAAATTATTAAATGGTTTAGCATGCGGCCATTCCTTATTGGTTGCATGATGCAGCTTTGTAATTTTAAAATAAGAAATAAAATTGAAATTACATTAAAAATACTCTCACTTACCGTTGTTATATACTTAGATAAAGAGTGTATTCCTATTTTATATTTATTCTTTACTGCGCCAAAAGTTGCTTGAAACATTTTTATTTGATTAAAAAATATGCACCTAAAAATCACTTGTTGTTTCTTTCTTTAAGAAGGGGCTTCGACTGACTTAAAGAAAACAACAAAAATATTTATAAATATAGACAATTTTTAACACAATTAGTTGTTTAAATATAAACTTCAGATAATTAAATAAAATAAAAAATGCAATGTAAATACTACTAAAAAGCTATCAGTAAATTAAGCTTCGTTATCTCACAAGCTTGTGAAAATCGTCAGCAGTATTAAATATTTTAAAACCTTTAAGCTGTTATTAACATTCAAGTAAATAAAGAAAATTACTAACATTTCCTGAAAGTATGCTTTGTATTTATGTCATTTCTTTAACAAGAGTGCAAAACCTATGCTAGGGCTTTACATTTCTTAGTTACTTTATTAGAGTTGCCAAATTATGTTTTCTACTTGTATGTAGATATTCGTATTTGAGCTCCTTCCCGGCGTTTTTAAACTTTTGATAAGAAAAATATTTTCACAAGAAAATTTTTTGGATATGAAAATTTAAAAGGTAACGGTACCTCAAGCTCTTTTGTTTAGCGAAAATTGGAGTCTATGTAAATAAAAAATTAAAAGTAGAATATATTTGGCAAGTATGCAACATTTTCTAACGCCTATGTTACCCCAATTCTTTATATTATTATGATGATCGCTTCTTCTTGTATAAATAACTATTAAGGATGAACAAATGTCATATAAATATTTTCCGTGATTATATGTTATAATTTCGAATTTTATTATTTTTTACCAATATTCTGCTTTTTAGTTATCTGTCCTTTCAGCATAAGTTTTGCAAATGATTGAAATAAAAGGCTTATCAATTACTGAAAATTTTCCTTTCTTTGACTTTTGCAGGGTTTTTGTTTGTATAAGAATATATAAATCTTTCGTGAATGTTCGCTCTCAGAGAAATTTGAATTTTTGAAGTGTTTAAAATTTTTTAATTTTCAAAATTTTTATAAAATGTTTTTATTGAAATATTGGGGTATTAAAAGTTTTTGCTTTTAAATTCTATTTTTTCGCACGTTACATTGCTGTCGTAAGCGATTAACATCAATTTAATATCCCTAAAGCGTATCTATACCAGGTGGTCGCGATGGCGAATTCATAATAAGGGCACCGGAGTCATTTTTATTTAGGAAACTGCAAATATTGTTTTGTTTAACAGAACAATTAAGGCGCTGTATTCAAAGACCACAACGTATAAAACAATCGAAGGCCTCCCCAGTTTAAAATTTTTTTGCAAGAACTTAAAAAAAACATCTGAGTGCCAAGACGGTTTATAAAACAAATTTCTTTTCATATACAATTTTTTGATCAGGCAGTATATTTTTGAAATGTTGTAGACCTTTATTGTATCAAAATAATGCACAGCAAAACAAAAGCATTGGAAAATATTTAAATTTTTTCTTCACATAAGCCCTTCCAAATTCAGGCAACATTTCAGTTATCATTACCACTCGAAATGGCTTCAATGAAGATACTTCAATTTGCAATGACACCCACTTCTATAGAAATAAATATGTCTTCGATATGTGATTTAAAAGCAACATCTTTATCATCCACTTCAAATTCTAGAAGATGTTTTTCTCCTTTTTTATTTCACTCAATATCTTTGTATTGTTGTTGTCGTTGTCATTGTCATCTGTTTTGGCACTAAAACGTATGTTAAGTGTATAAATTTTATAACAAAAATTACCAGATACTTTTCATTGATTGTTATAATATTATGTACCATTTTGTTTATTTCGGTTTTTATATTTTTAATAACGATGAAGCAATTTCTGTTTTCTGATTTTTACAGAATAAAGTCAAGTACTTTAACAGATAAGTGTACTTGTCTCAAATAAATGTTCTGATAGAGAATTCAGTTTAATGAGAACAATCAATGTTGTCAGTTTTTTCGAGCTTTCTCGTCAAATGGCTTGTCAAATATCCCCAAATTTTGCCAATATATGCAAATATGTAATGTTAGTTATAAAAACAATTTTAATAAAATTACTTCTCTTATGATAAATTGCATTGCTTGTAAAATTCTAAAAAAAAAGTTATCATTTAAGAAATAGAATTAATTTTTAAAAGGTACACATTGGTTTTATGTAACATTTAAATAACATAAAAAATAATTAAGAAAAAAAAAAACAACTAAATTATCATAGAAGTAAAAAATTTAGTAAAAAATAAGTATCAGTTATTTTTATAATTAATGACATTTTAATATTAAAATTAACTTTAAAATTAAAAATTTGATTTAAAAGCACACATTAATTATTGAATCAAAACTTTCATACACATTTTGTTTAATTTTATTATTGTCGTTTGTATCCTTACTGCGGAAAATTTTATTTCCATAAAATCTATAAAACATATCTTCCGTAGGGACAAACGTGTTACCACATAGGTTAGTTATGTTCATGCATGATATTAATAGCAGTAGAGACTTGAAAAGTTCATATTGCATTGCATTTCTCAATTTCGTTTGCATAGAATCCATTACAGAAAATGTACTTTCGACACAAGCATATCTTGAGAGGACAGTCAACATATTAGCAACGTCCGTCGACAATTTCTTAAAGTACCAGCATCATCTTGGTGATCCTAAACTTTAGATTAGAACTCGTATGGGTTTTATTCTAGAAATATTTAGTCCAGTTTATGAAAAGAAGTTTTCTCCACCGTTTTCTTTTTTTTTAGAAATACCGAGTGGGTAGTTAGGGTCTTTAAATCTTTTAAAAACTTCTTAAGCTGCAGATAATATAATTTTAGATACAGAAATGCAGCATTTTGAAGTTGAAAATTGACAATAAACTTAAAAATAGACATGTTTTCTGGAAGCCGATCAAGCAAAAACAACTGTGTTGTAAAAACAACATATTAGTTACATTTAATATGGTCTTGTTGAATTCAGTTTGAAATTTACAGTCGAAATCAATGCCTTCCATTTTAAAAACGAATATTGTAAATGCTTTCCCGCTTTCAATTTTTTAGTTTCATCCCTATTAATATTTACAATTTTGATTTTTTTCTCATAGCATTTTGCTCTAAGCGCCTTTACCATTTTACATTTAATTCATAAATTAATATACAAATGTACAAGGCAGATAAAAACGTCCGTACAAGTACAGGATTCAAAGCGAGTGTATATATTTTTAATTAACCCTAAATATATAAAATAAAGCTGACAGGTTTTTATTATCTTATTTTAAATGCAGGGTTATCGTAGAGATAACCATAAAAATACCCAAAATTTTCGCCAAGCATTTTAAAAACCGCCAGGTATGTCGCCTTTCATCATTTCAAAATTTTTATCGCCACTTTTGGCGAGAAATCGCCACAACTGACAACACTGTGAACAATAAAACCAGCCTTAACTTTAAAATTTATAAAAATAGTATGTAGAAGCTTTGTGGTTAATATTTTGTTGCAGCCTGAAAATATGCAATATATTTAACATTCAAGTTTTACTAGTTAATCATTAATATACAAAAATTATTTTTTACCTTCATTTAAACAAAGCTTTTTTGTTCTTAAAAAACTTTCAATTTTATAAAAAATAATATTCAACATCCAATTTCTTTGTTCAAAATTTTATAATGAATTTTCTTTTTTCTTATGTTTAATTTTAAAATTAAATTTATATTCCTTTCCACAAAGGATATAATTTTAATGAATTGAAAACCCCCCAAAGTGAAAAAAATTCACACTGATGAATTAAATAAAATGAAATGCAATCAAGAGGAGAGGAAAAGAAAAAGAAAACAAAAAACAATATCAACAAAAAAAGAAACTGTATACAAAAATGTAAGTCAACTATAGTGCGTCCCCATACAATAAATACAAATAAGCCGACACACACAATCAAACAGCAGCAAAAGAAACGCCGTCATGCATACATTTAAGTGACAGGACATGATTAATGGTTGTCATTGCCAAACAAAACATAAAAAATTATTTTTCTTTAATAAAAACCCACATACACACACATACACATGCGAATACAATCTCTTATATAGAAAGTATCCTTCTTAAGTGCTCGTGTGTGTGTAAGAATTTTTATCGGATAAATGCAATATTACTTTGTTTTTTTTTTTTCTAGTTACAATCACATCATCAATGTAACACACTAGAACTATTACACTTGATGATGTTAATGATGATTGCGAGCATTTCTTTTTACAGTGTGTACCCGGAATAATTTAACGTAACTTTCATCAACTATTTTTTATTTTTAAAACGTAATACGTACCCATAAAAATGTTTCACCATATAATTTTTACTACTAGAGGACATCTTATTTTACTGGAACTTTAAAACTTCATAGTTTTTGGAAAATGTATTTACTTCCAAGAACAAATAAATACACATCTGAAAAATCCTTCGCAGTAATATAAGTGAAGTTAAAATATTGGTAATAGGATGAGGAATTATGGTTGAGGATTGTGCATTTTGAGAACCAATGCAAGTAGTTTATGAACGACCTTGTTCAAATAAAAGGTTGTCATTCACATGAATTACTTAAAACGTGCATAATATTACTTTAAAGCTGGGCGACCATTAATTAGCCGTACATTATTTTTCCAGCACTCACTTTTGTATGCGGTGGTAATGGATTTAAAAAAAAAGAGAGTCGAAAGTACGTAACGGTAATGAAATTACTATGAATATTTTAACAACAATAAAAAATGTTGCAAAGAATAAAGCAGTAGAAATAAGAATAAAAAAAAAAAAATGAAACATTAGAGTGCAAAACAACCATTTGACAGGATAACACCACCCTCTATTAAAAAACGAACTAGATGATTTCATTGTTTTCTACAGTGTGTGTGTGTGTGTGTATTTGAATGTACCGTGCATTTGTTGTTTTCTGCGGATATTGATATGGGGCTTTACATTTTTTATTTAGCTATCGATACTTATTTTGTTATTGTATTTCATTTTTCGAAGTAGTTAGTTGTTGTTGTTTCTGCTGCTATTTCTTACTTTTTTGTTGACAAGGAATTCCCTAGCAATTTTGCAATTGTGTAACCTTTTGAATCTCATTTTTCTGCTAAGATTCAAAATTACTGTTAGGTGTTTAAGTAGGGCTGATTGAAAATTAAACTAAAAGTGTTTAAAATTATAATTAAATCTAATTGTTACAAAGAAAAAAAAAACTCCTTAAAAATAGATAAGCAGAAAGAGTGTTATCGAATGCAAATTGAAATTTGAATTGAAAAGTTTAAAGCGATAAAGTCATTCATATTTACAATACATATAGAATACCTTTATGTAAATTTGTAACAGTTTGTCTAAAATGGTTTAAAAGATAAGACTTTATAAGTCTTATTCTGTGTATATTTAAAATGACTGCTTATCTGACTGAGTTCTGTAATTTTTGAGGGACTTAGTGTCATGCCCAAGAACGGCAATACAAACTAAATCACCGGCCTATAGGTTTAAATGTTTAAAAAATATTTTGTTTTATATTAAAGACTGTGCAAGCTTTGAATTCGAACGTGATAGGAAATGGAAAAAGGTAATGATAACTAACTACGATCTACTAAAAGAAATGTGGAAAATTGCAAAATCCGATTAACAATCTGTTCAGTTCTCAATTCCTTCATTTCGAAATTAATCAGAGAGCTTAAGGTTTAAGTTCCTTTTAGCGTGAATGGTGCAGCTGTGAACAATTAATCTTGTGAACGATTACGTCGCTACAATATTTACAGATGATTCTCAAAAATTAATTGGAAAGGATTGTTATATTTGTTTTCACACGCCGATACATTATTTTAGTCTGGGTCTATACGCATATAAATAAGATGTGTAATTAAGAAGCGGATGAATTAGACACAGTTTACAATTTTTCTAGACTAGACTGTAATATATTACCTTAAAATGCCACTCATAATAAGTAAAACGTAATCCCAAGAATTTTTTGAGGTAGTAAATGGCAATATGGGGTGCCACGGGTTTGCAGAAATATTTTTAAGTTTCCATGTAAGAGCCAGTCGCATGCCACTTTCACGGCATTTTTACCGAAATCAGTTTCATTATAACTTTTCAACACAAACGCAGATAGCTCTGGAACCATTGCATAGATTCCTTACAACCTAGTGCATTTTGTTCGTCTAACATACGCTAGAAGATTCTCTTACCTTTAAAATATGTATTCAATATACTTTGGGAGACTAAAAACAATATTGTATTGTTTTTTTTTTCTTTTTTGACAAACGTACGGAATTCTTTTGATTGCAAAATAAAACATCATTTTATAAATTATCGATTCCTTACTCTGTGGCTCTATATGACTATATTCTTGATTCTACGATCTTGCATTTACCAAACATGCAGCCATCCACGCTACACTACTGTGTTACTCTGGCGAGTTTTAAACTACACGATGCCTTGTTAAGTAACCTAAACCAATCGCAGACCACTCCACTACGCCTTGCATCCAAGCCAGCCATCCTCTATAATCCAAAAGCCACAACACAAATCTGCCGTACACTATTGGTATGCTTGTACTTCCTTACCCTAACAGCTAGGGCTCTTTTCTCTTATTGTAAAGACGTCTTTACTCAGTTATCTATTTGCCATGACTTCACACAATAATATTTTTTCCTTTCCGGGAGGTTTTTATTTGCTACTTCTTAATTTTTTAATTGCATTTTAACGATTATTATATTCCTTAGTACGCATGTTCGAAGATGGGCTCGAACCCATGATCTGCTGTTACAGCACGAGGTTTTATCAACGCGGTCATTAAGGTTGCTCAACATGTCGTATTAATCTATACACACACCATTAGTGGAAGTAACTTTTTCACCAATGTTTTTTACCACGCACGTACGGACAACTACAACAGGGGTTGCCAGATCTTATTTTCGTAACAACATATCTTCGAAACGATTTAGTGCGAAATACAGATTCTTGAGTAAACATATGGTGACTAACCTTTCTGGGATATCTGCGTCAGATTCAATAACCAGGCTAGGAGTTTCAGGTGGGGCTTAGGGCTCTAATTACAAAAATCTAGGCAATGACCAGATAGTGTGGTAATATGTAAAATATCAGTCGATTATTATCTGCCTTGTTGTTGGCGTAATCAGCCAGTAATGTTGTTCCTCAATTTTTGTACATCATTCTCAATTTGCCTACCGTTGAGTTCCTTGCTTTTATATTGATGATTTTACTTACCCAAAAATAGGAAGCTTTGTTAAAATTGCTGCAAATGCTTTTGCCACTGCCATTTATGTGGTGTTAATAGTATTTTGTGTGCTCGCGAAAATAACACAGAACTTTGAAGCGTTAAAGTTTAATTTAATTTATTACTTTTTCGTTTTTTTTTTGTTTTGTTTTTTTTTTTTTCTGTACGAGGCATTGCTAATCGAATAGCGTTTTAATCAATCGAATTGAAATTTAGAATTAATGTTGAAAATGGGCTTTATAATTTAGTCAAATAGATATTAAGACGAGAAAATGTATTTTTAAAAATTTTATTGATGAATTAGTAAATATTCATGTAGTCGTTTCTCATTATAGAAAACTGATTTTGCAATGTAACATCATAGAAAGAGGGATGTTTTAAAAATAAAATATCGTATTGAATAAATGTTAAAGAAATACTTTTTTTTAATGTCATTAAATTGAAAAAGACAAACAAAGCACTTTCCTTAAAGGAAACCAAGTAAAGATATGAGTGTGACTTTCTTTTTCCTTGTGCACAATCACTTCTTATCTATTTTCAAATAAAATAATTTAAACAATTTATTTTGTTTGGACTCCGTTACTTACGTTTTGCAAGTATTTTACACCTTTTTTATTTTTTAAGTTTCAGTTCATGCTGTCTGTCTATGATGTCTATATGAGTTCAAGGTACTTACACTTCTTTGTATGTCTGTGCATTTCATTTAAGCAAAGAAGTTTTCTTTTATGGAAAAGTTGATAAAAAAAAAATAACAATAATTTAAATTACAACTTGAACGAATTTCAATGATCACTTTTTGTGATTAGTTGGAAAAATGTTTTATGAACTTCCAAAGGTAGATTTAATTATATCTGTTGATCAAAATTTAGAGCCACAGTTTTTGGTTTAACTTCTAATATTTTTCTAATACATTATGGTAGCTTTCAATAGCAGCCCTGAAGTAACAGAATTAAAGAAAAATAAAGAATTTATATTTTTGGTTTTTGCTTTAGTTTTTTTTTATAAAATAAAGTTCCCACTTAATCAGTTTTGTTGTAGACTTATATATTTAGGGTTTTCTAAATAAAATTTGGGTTAAAAACCGCCAATAAGCTGCAAAAACGGTAGCGAATACTTTCCCACAATAATGCATTGTGCTGTTCAATTTCTAACGTAATGTATTTTGTGAATGTATAACATTTTGAAGGAATTAAGCACGATTAACACTCAATATTTTTTATTTATTTAAAATAAACTATTTTGAAGCAGAACTAGAACTGCCTTAATATTCTTTGTAGGGTATGTCACAGCAAAATGATTACATGAAATTTCTTCATACTGCTTCCACAACTTTCAAATGAAACAAAAACATCATCCTTAACGAGGTTTTTAGTCTGACTTGTTTGTTACAAATTTGTTCTGAGACATGAAATACATATTTCTCTTGTTCTACCTTAAAAAATGGACAATAATACAGTAATATAAACAGAAAGTTTTGTCCACTTATTTTATTTTAGTTTGTGTTTTTTTCACTATTTTGTTATGTACAAATAAATTGACATTTTAACTTTTTTTTATTTTCCTTATTTTCCTGTATTTTACCGCTTTGTTATTTTTTTTAAGCTTCACTGAAAGTAAATCGTTATCCAAATAGAGCGAATAGATTTTAAAATAATGCAAAAATTAAGATGATTCTAGGGCATATATCGGTTATATTGTTAAACCCGATAGCACTTACGACAGGATTTACTATCATTGTATAAAACTGTAAACATATATTATCGCTGTACTCTGCCAAATCATCATCAATGAATTGATAGACCCTTGAATAACGCTACCAAATTATCGAGATTTACTTTGAAAATCATTCACTAATTCGTTCAATGTATAGATGCAAAACTGTGTTCAGTGATGAGGGTAAATTTTGGTTAACGGCTTTCGTAAAAAACAAAATTTGTTGTTTGTGGAGAAAAAATCTCCAATCGGTGTGTTTTACATGCGATGGCATCAGTAGATATTGTTTCCGAAGCTCGGGATACGCTCGATACTGATTGTTAACGTACAATGGTGAGTGATGTGTTTTTAAAGTTTTGATGACATAGCGCTCTACGTGCCATATGAGGATCGCAGCCATTGATTTATTGCAACCAACATTTGGCGATGTGTTGATTTCGAGTAACAGATCTGTTAATTTGCCTTCAACGTCGTGCGATTTGATGCCTCCGTTTTCTCCGGTGTGGCCACGTGAAGTCACTGCTTAATGCTGAAGAACCAGCAACAAATGACGCTTTAGATGCCAACATTGTTTGTGTTAAGTGGGACATATTGTCAGACGCAATGTAATGCAAACGTCAAGAATGCGCTTTGTAAAAAATTGTCTCGGTAGCCAAAAAAAAAAATAATTTTTTAACTGGACTTAAGCAACGGTTCAGATCTTTGTAACCCAAAAAATCTTGCTGTTCTATTCCTTTCTTTACAGTCCTAAGGATTTCGCTAAAGATAAATAATTACAGAATTAGATTAACCTTTTTTTGGCCAGTTCTCGCAACATCATCCAAGATGTCCAAAGCGGCATCTGCTGTGGGACTGGTAGAACTGGTTGATACTGAAATTAGATGTTCCTTGTATGCGAAATTTATTGTTGGGTAATTTCATTTGAAGTTTTGTTTGTTTTTTTTTTTTTGAAAAAAAAATGGAGGAGATAAAAAAAATCCAGACTGTATTGCTCAGCTTCATATTTTCTTTTCACAAAAAAAATTTTGCATCTATTAACAGTTTTATTTGCTTTCAGAATGAATTTTTATTAACTTTTTATTTTATTAAATACATAAGTGATTCAATTAAATATTTAATCAGGCAAAATTTTCTATTTAATTAATTAAAGAATTGATTCAATTAAAAATGTTAAGATCTATCTATCCCTATTGGAAGCAACTTTACAGTACAAATGTTTCCTTGATAATAAAAAAAATTCAAAAACAATTTTGTTCGATAAGAATACCTTCATTGATTCTTTTAGCAATTCTTGCACTTAGTACCACGTTATCGCACATTTTTTCCGATTTATTTTGCAAAAAGATTGTAAAAATTGCTACAAAAAGTTTTTATTTTGTTTTTGTTTTGTTTCGTTTTCAATTTATTGTAATAAAGGAGTACAAAAATTTTCTTTGTGAAAATTGTAAATTATCAATGAGAATGTATTATTTATAAAATTAAATAATAAGAAATATATACATTCGAAAAAAATTTTCTTGTGATGCTTTAAGATATTTAAACGGTTGAAAGAAAGTTTAAAAATAGTAATATACATGTATGTATGTTTATCTGTGTGATTATTTGTAAGGATATTTTTTAGTTCTTTGGCCATTTATTGAACCAAAAATTTAACTAAATACGATAAAATAGGGTTTAAAATTAAATGGATTATTCGTCTTAAGTTTATAATTATTTTAATTTATAAATTTCAGTCTGCAAAAGTTTGTAAATAATTTTTCTTTTTTAAATAAAAATTTGGAAATTAAAATCAAATAAACTTTGGCCAAATTATCTAATTTATCTTTAATAAAAAAATTATTTATTTTTATTTATATGACTCTCATTTGTTTTACTGAATGGGCTGTATTAAATATGACGAAAGTTTTGTTAAAAAATGAAATCAACTAGTTTTTTTTTCATCGATTTAAAAAATTTATAGGTTTCCAGTGGCTTGTAGTTGAATTATTGCGAAAAATTTATTTGAAAACCTATTTTAAGTACTATCCAAGACTTTTAAATTTCTTAATTTTGTAACTATGATTAAGCCAATTAACAGATTTTATTAAACAAAATATTTCACACAAAATTTCTGTTTATTTGAATCGAATGTGTTCGTTTAAAGAAATCGATTTGAATTTAAGTATTTTTATTATTCGTGGAGGTTCCGGGGGTAACACATTTATTAAAGCTGCCTGTCAGAAAGAAATTTTCTTTTAATGGTGAAAGAACTGATGGCGCTTCTTGAAATAAAAAAAAATTCTTATTAAAATTCGCATGATACTTAATCTAGTAAAGATATTGGGTTGAAGTTTTTCTTGGAAGTTTTACAATCTAACCGAAAATCTAATTAAAAAAACAATCTGCAGAAAAATTTTGAAAATAATTTACAATATTATTTCCCAAGACCCCAAGGGTCTTGAAAAATTTCATATTTTTTTAATTAAATAATTTATCAACTGTAGATCGTTACTTTACTATTTTATCTTGGCTTAGATGGTCTTCTAAAGAATTTTGAATTTAACAAAGAAAAAAGGATACTACGAAACACATGTAAATCTGATGTGCCCTTTTGTACCGTATTGAGCAGCGCCTACAAACTTTAATGCCTTCGTTGGGAAATTTTGTATCAATTACTTCTATCATTTTTATTTGCTGATTTATTTCAAAAATATATTGTTTCTGCCCCTGTATGCGGTGTCACATGCCATACAGGCAGCGGTTAAATACAATTACTGCATAAAACATTCCGTATTGGAAACAGAGCTTTTAAATAGTGTGACTTACCACCATTATACCTTAAGATTAAATTATAAAATTATTATTAAAAATATAGTATTAATTATTAATAATATTTTTTGTTAAATCTATTTGAAAACGCCAAATTAGATTTATAAACAAAACAGCTGACTTTAAATCACGGTGATACCACTTAATATTTTTTTGCTCCCTCCGTAAAAATATTCATGATTGGTCTGCAGGTTTTTCATTTTTTGTTGTTAAAAATTTAAAGAATCTGAGCAAAATGTTTCAAAAGATAAGACAATGTGCGTAAAAATCAGGTATTCTATAGGAACGCATCTTTAGTCTTAATTTTACTTTATATAATTGTTAATATATTTATATATAACTGTTATTATTATTAAGGTCATATATATAAATGTGTTTACGAGGACACTCTTAAATTTTAAACTTAATTTTGGTGTTTTAATGGCATAACAATAAATCTTTTGCATTGTTTACAAGTGTTTAGGCAGTTACAGATTCACGGTCTGTGTAAGACTAAAGGCCCAACTATAATGTGCATAAAACAACTTAAGCAAGCTTATACAACTGTGCAAATACATTAAATTATATGTGGCAAACTATAATGCACATAAGATAACTTTTCGTCAAGTTTCGCTAAATTTCATTTCTTTATGCAAGGTACGAAACTGATCGTACTTTCCGTACGGAAACAGCTGATTGTGTTTTGTGTTATACATTGATAAAGAAAAATTGTAATTAAGACCTAAAGTGTTAAATTTTTAGTTTTTAATTCAATAGAAAATGTAAAAAAACAACATTTTTCTTTATGGCCAATTTTTTACAAATATAAAATATTTATAATATATAAGCGATGTATAATATATAAGCGATGAACACCGTTGCATTTTTTAGTATGGTTTGCCACAAACACAAAACAGAAAGAAAATACCTTGTAATATTTTGTTTAACTTTTTCTTAGAACATGAACCGAAATATGTAAATGTGTATGTGAATGTTATTAAATATATTAAATATCTTGTGCAATTGTGGCAAATAAGTTACTAAATTTATGTAAGTACATTGTAGCCACATAAATTTCATTAATAATTTACCTAAGCATTTGACAGGCTTTTCGTTGGATTTTTGACATAAGCTAAAGCTAGCTTATGCACATTATAGTTGGGCCTTAAGAGACGGAAAGATATTGTAATGACAGCAATAAAGGCACAACTATAATATGCTTAAGCTAGCTTTAGCTTATGTCAAAAATCCAACGAAAAGCCTTTCAAATGCTTAGGTATTATATTAAGGAAATGTGAGTGACTACAATGTACTTACATAAATTTAGTAATTTATTTGTTGCATATTTATGTTTAGTTCGTACTTTTGCCAAAAATAATTTCAATATAAATAAACAAAATTTTAAAACGAAAAGGCTTTAAAGAAGATATTTTGTATATTTAATAACAATCACATACACTTTTACATTTTCTTGTTCATGTTCTAAGATAAATTTCTATAAAAAATATTACAAGTTATTTTCTGTTTTGTGTTTGTGGCAAACCATACTAAAAAATGGAACGGTGTTCTTCGCCTATATCCTATACATATGTGTGCATAAATATAAATTTAATATTAATTTATTATATTTGTTAAAAATTGGGCAGAAACAAAAATGTTCTTTTTTTCTACATTTTCTATTAATTAAAACCTAAAAATTTAACACTGTAGGTCTTAATTACAGTTTTTATAATAACAATTTTTAAAAAAGTATAACATAAAGCACAATCAGTTGTTTCCGTATGGAAAGTGCGATCAGTTTCGTACTATGCTTAAAGAAATGACATTTAACGAAACTTGACGAAAAGTTATCTTATGTACATTATAGTTTACCACATATCATTTAACAAATTTGCGTAGTTGTTTAAGTTATTTTATGCACATTTTAGTTGGGCCTTAAGTTTACGGTTTTAAGTTTACCTTTTTTATTTTGATGATGTGTTTGTTATTTCTTCTTAAAAAGGTATTTATTTACAAGTCTTTGGAAGCTAAAGCCATACTTGTCAAAATCACAGCCTCTATGGAAACACAGCTTAATTTCTAAACTTATTTTTCATACTCATTTTTACGGCGGACATATTTACACACACTCGGTGTCTACTACGATTAAAAGAAAACTAAAGCCATAGAAGATAAAATGACGCCAGTATAGGGCACCCTTTATATTTTTTTTATATTTTATATTATAATATTGATTTTTTTCGGTCTAATTCATAAAAAGTTCCTATTTTAGATTTAAAGTTTACAATAGTTATTAAACACTTTTCTTTTATCAAACCATTTATAAAAATTTGTATTAAAAAACACACAATAACAGTTTTATACCTGGCAACTCCTATTAATATTTTATATTTAGTGCTTTTAAAAACCAATTCTTAATCGACCCGAAACCGAATATGATTTTCTCTTTATATTTCTTTACACCAAAAAGGAACCTTCTTAGTATAAATATATATTCTGGTTACTGCAAAATATACGAACAAGAAACGTAATAATTAAATTTATAAATAAATATGTTTTTGTTTATTTTGGTCTCAAGTAAAATGAAAAGTACTCGAATAACTAGATCTATATCGAATTGTTTACATTTTATATACTTCACTAATCAAATAAATTTGTTTTAATTTATTTTTATATTATGCAACAAATCTATTTTGGCCCAGTAACTGCAAATAAAATGAAAAGTTTTCCGGGGTTTAGAAAAAGTAGTTTTGAGAAGAAAAAGTAATGTGGAAACCTCTTACGTTATAGAAGATTTGCAATATTTCAAATATTCTTAGAGAGAATGGGCCAATATATGTATGTAGGTATCATCGGATAGCTTTTTAAAAACCTATCAGGATCCTTACAAAAATATGTTAGCCCATTACAAACCAGTTAAATTTTGTTAAAGTTTTTTTGCGAATATTTTCACCTTGTGTTAACTAAATTTGCGCTTTTTGTAAATTAAATATTTTGCCGTATGTACATACATAACTATATATGTAAGTACATATGTATGTACGATATGTATGGCGCCTGAAAGAAATTTTGATAAGATCTTGTATGATATCCATAGTGTTCCATTCCGCAACAAATTGTTTAAGATATCACAAAATATTTATATACACTTAAGCGATACATAACTTTGAAATTATGGGTCACCGACGATTTTGTCATTTTACAATTTCTTCTTAAAATTATTTTTTCTACTACAGGATAAAGTTTTAAAAACAAAACTTAACAAAATTCATTTAATTTTTGGTTTAAAGTAGGGTAGAGGCTACAATAAAAAACTGATATTTATTAAAGGTTTATAAAGGGTTTAATAGGCTATTAAACGTTTATAAATACTCTTTTGTCAACTTTTGCTTATTAAAGGCTTATAAACTCTTAATGTACATTTATGAATTTGACTGTTTGTCTTTATAGTGGGCATAAAAATATTTTAATTTTACACACCCTTTCATTACATTTATTTTTGGTAATTTCTAGTATAGCACACTTAGTTTAACGTACTTTGTATATCATAACATAAACATAATATTTTAATGCATATCTCGTCGAATATGTGATAGACGGACAGTCTATGCGGTAAAAATACTGGGATTAAGTTTTTATTTTTTAGGTACAAAACCCTTAAAAGGAAAAGAAAAACTCATACAGAATTTATGGTTCAGGTCACTTATGAAAAATTGAACCAGGGCAACTGGAAGTCAACATTTTCAGGCTTAGGCCGAATGTTTTCAATCACAAACTGATTTTCAGGGGTGTTTGGTAAAATAGTTTTACTCCATATTCCATTAGTTTATTGTACTAAACGAGGTACTAGGGCAAGCATTCAAATGGTTGGGCAATTATGTTGTGTGAAGTTACAGATTAAAACAATTTCCAACATTTTTGATACAACCTTAGTATTCTATTTCTTTACTGATTATTTCTAAATTTTACCTTATTCAGATGTACTGATTAATGGTGCTTGAATTTCTAAATATAAATAACACATAATTAAGATAACAGCAAGTATCGATCAGAATCCGTTGAGAGGCGTTATAAAAAGAACACAAGTAAAAAAAAACAAACAAAAATAATCTAATGACCTGTTTGGAAACTTGAACTAACGCTTACAAATTGACATTGTGTAACAAAGAACATGTACCGGCAACACCTACAACAACGAATTCTACATAGTTTTTTTTAATGACACTGGCAAAATTTGTTTAAGAACATTCTCAATTGACACGTGACATGAAGTCATTTAGTTTTGAGCATTTTCAAATGTGGACAAGCCAACAATTTTATATGAGTGTCAAAGCAAACTTAACATATTTTCTCATTATCTTTTGAAGGCTAAAACTTATACAAATTATATGAAGGTTTGTCAGTACGTAATTGGAAACAAAATTTCAAGTTTTCATAGTGAAACGTATAATTTTGTAAATGATAATAATATGAAGGACACATTTTTTAATAGTATTAAAAGCAAAACATGTTCAATTGGGAACATGTCAAATTTTACCAAAAATATTAAATGTCAAAATTTCCTAAAATCACACCGGCAATTTAACTAACATGACACATCTTCAAGTACCCAAAAGGTTTTTAGCAAATTGTATGTAGTTTTAAAAGACAATTACATTTAGTCTCCTTACAGAGTGCCACTTAACAAATAATATTGTTACTAAGATGACTACATTACATAGCATTGCACACCATGCCGCTACACCACACCACAACCAGCAGCAGAACTTGCAACACCCATATTATACATCTAACAAACGTAAACTCATACTAATTTTATGTCAAATTGTATAGTTCGCAGCAAATACAAGAACATGTCGATACATTTATAATGTGATGTCATTTAGTGTTGGGTGGTGGCAACATTTCGCAACCGGCCAGTTGACCTCTCTCCACCCTTAAAAACATGGCCAGATATTAACGGATGTAATGTAACGTACGTGCTTTGGCCACCTACATAATTTGCTTTTACATTAGAAAACATGTACGAAACATATTAGACCAAAGCAATATTCCTTATATTGGAAACATGTGGCAAAATAACCAAAAATGTCATAAAATACTTAGACATCAAATGACAAAAACAAGTAGTAGGTGGGTTTAAAAGGAATTCATTTTACATTACATTAGTAACATACATACTTATATACATACATATACACAGCCATTTGTACAGCTAAAGTTCACTTTGTGCGATGACCATTTGATAGAGAGACGTTATTTAACAAACGTCACTCCTTCTGCCCCAAATGTATGTCTAGAAATGTCCCATACACTTATAAGTAAATTGGTTAAGGGCCTTAATCGGTTCTAAGATGTATATTTTTAGTTTATTAAAAATAACACTGCTTATTTCTAGTTCTAGCGAAAACTGTTAAATAAACTGTCATACTGTTCTCACTTCTAAACATTTTTATTTAGCAAACGCTAGCATATCATCATGAAAATAGATTGACGCTTATACAACGCTATCACATTATCCAGGTTGACTCTAGAAATCTAACAACAATTTGCTTAGCTAGAAAATACAAAATTGTGTTCCGCGATGAGAAATAACCAAAAATGCAACATATGGTTTAAAACCAAATCTTTACAAACCCTACAGACCCCATTACATCCAAAAAATACGCAGTTTGGTTTAAACGCTGGTGATATGTTACTTCACTACCATCAATTGTTTTTAACCAACTTAAAAAAAAAGAAGGTGGCTGTCAATTCGACTAATTGTTGCTTTTCGATGTTTGTGCCCGCAGAACTTACTCATTTCTGAACCGATTTCAAAAGTTTTTTTTTATTATTTCAAAGGTATTGGTTACAGATTGGTCCCGTTTTAAAATCAGTTTATAACTTAAAAAAATTTAAAATGAGTCCCCATTCATGTTTTTTGCATGTATTATGAAACGCATATTGCTATATTCGGCTATGCCGAATCTTTTATACCCTTCACCATCTATGTAAATCTAGTTTAGTGAAGTAACTCCAATTAAAAAGGCAAATATCGGGGCGACAGAAAATTAAAAAATAAAAAAAAAGATTGGTACTGCATTTATTATTTTACATAAAAATGCCATCGGCTCTTAATAGGTTAAGCATTTTAAAAAATTTTTAGTATATCCTTATAGATCTCTTTAAAAGCTTTAAAATGATACCCATATTGATATTTCAAAAAATTTGAAAATTTCAGAGCACTCGGGTAATAAGGGTGAGCACCAATTTTCTCACTTGATTCTCTATCGCCCCTTATATTAATTTTTTTGATTGGAGTTAATTTATTGTTCCAAATGACATGAAAACAGAATCTGTATTGCTAAGTCCGCTATAATAGCAAGTATACAATTTGGAATTGAAAATGTAATTTGATGTATGTGGCCAAACTTTTGAATCGTTATAGACAGACTGCTGAAATTTACGAGGAACATATACTGTTAAGAAGAAGAAGCTATAAGAAGAAGTAAACAATTTTAGCTTAGAAAGGTGTTTCCATAATTTATGTCATTTGACCTAAATACGCATATCTTTTTTACATAGAAAGAGCTCAAAATTATACAGAATGTGCAATACATGGTCTGGTTAAATAAGAAATATAAATACTTTAAATTGTAAATTGAAGGGTGTTACAATAGTTATTTTAATTTGATGTATATGGCCAAACTTACGAACAGTTCCAGATACACGGTTGAAATTTACAAAGAACCTGCTAAGCCAACTATAACAGCAAATATTTTAATTGGTTTTAAAAATAAAAGGGTGTCCAAATAATTATATCTGTTTTAAGTCAGTTTTTTTGTAAAAATTATTTGCTTGTAAATATGGATGCAACTGATCCTAGCAAAATGTAGTTTCAAGAGGAAAGCGCTTAGTGCCGTAGAAAGATCGCTACCATCGATTTACTGAAATTAAAATTTGCCAAGTAGTAGATTATTGCAAAAAAAATCTGTCAATTGTCCTTCAAAATCGTGTCATTTGACAACTGTATATTATTTCCTGTACTAACAAAAATTGACACCTTGGAGACCAATTTTCTTCGTGTACGGCCAGCAATGCTCGAAAAATTGGCCCAAAATTGGATGCTCTTTTAAGAACTGCCGCTGTCGCCATGTGCCCGAAATAAAAATTTCGAAAATAAATCCTTTTGATTAAAATTTAAATTTTGTGTGTATTTGTTGTAATTTAAAATTCAATCGGGCTTATAAAACGGTCTTTATTTAAGGTCAATGATTATTTTCTTATCTAATTCTGAATTCGAGTGCAAAAATATTTTAAAATACTTTAAAACCACCAGCTTAAAACAGCTTTTAACGATAATCGCTATGAAAAGTTTTAAGAATTTTTAATGTCATATCAAATATATAGACTTGTTTTATACGTGCCAAGTAAAAAATGAACTTCTTCACAAAGGATGAGAAAATATAAGATGAAAGAATTTTTGTTGAAATTTTAGAAATTTTTGTAAAATTTTTTTATTAACAAATCAGACAAATCTTTTTAAGATTTCATTGTAATACATTCATGGCTAGTGTTGTATGCAATTTTGTACAAAACTTCGTAAATGATAACGCTCATGGTTCTAGTCATTATAGGTTCCATACTAATGAGAATGTGACTGCTGTAGCCGAAAGTCTGCAATTCAATCTAAGAAGGTCGAATCTTTACCGATCTCTACAACTCTGTACTTTATGCACAGCATAATAAGAATTTTGTACAAAGTTCAAGTTGACTCAACAACTGAGAAACATTACCATCAATCTTATTACGGCGTGTCAGTCTATTGAAACTCTACTCGAATATTAAGTTTGGCCAAAAAAACATCTTTTCTGATGTGGCACATTTGCATTTTGGTGGTTTTATCAACAAACAAAAGTGCTGCATTTGGGGGATCGATGAAACTGCATTTTATTGCCATTGCGCCACTTGAGTCAATGGCGAGCCATACAGAGCCGTAAGTACGGTGTTCTTTTGCCTTAACTGAAAGATATGAATTTGAAAGCTCTTTAGGTTTAGCAGGATGATGTCCCATAGCTTATTAAGTAACCAATCTTTAGCATAATAAGTTCCGTAATTATGATATCAGCCATCTTGACGATGACAATTATCCGCCACGGAGCTGCAATTGTCCTCTTTTATACTATTTTTGTGGGATGCCGTTAGAGATATATGCTCTGCGAATAATCCAGAAACGATCCTTACGTTTAAAATAAACAAGTACTGCCAGTATTCCATAAATAAACGAAATATTTGTTATTTCTTGGTAAGTCAGATATACAAAAAAAAAGTTAATTACATATAATTTTTTTAACAGTACTTGCACTTGGACCACCTGATATTGTTATAAACATTTTTGAGCTCAACAAAAAGTAAGTTTTAATGCAAAAATCGCACGCAGTAATGGAAATAGTAGCAATAACGACACCTTTACATTGATGATACTCCTGCTGCAGTTTGTCAATGGCTTATATCGTGTCTGCTCAAAAATTTTCGTTGTGTAAAAAAAATATGTTGACTACTGAATTGTTTTTAATCCAAGGTATTTTTCGGGCATGTTTCTTTGGCTGACGCTTATCATATTATACGAGGGCTGCTCTATATATTTCTGGCCTAATAGTAAAAATGCGAATATTTATAATCGAAAATAGTTTTATTGTTTTTCAAAGTATTCTCCAGCATGATTTATACACTTTTGCATGTGCTCAAACCAGTTGTCGAAGCACTTTTTCCACTCCGATTAAGACACCTCTAAAACATGGTTTTTGAACACTTCAACAGCTTCTTCTGGCGACGAAAATCGTTGACCACGCATTTTTTTCTTGATGTGTGGAAACAAGAAGAAGTCATTAGGTGCCAAGTCAGGGCTGTACGGCGGATGACCTATTAATTCGACGTTTTGGCCGGTCAAAAACGCTCTGGTTTGAGCCAATGTGTGAAAGCTCGCATTGTCATGGTGAACAATGATTCGTCTTCTCTTGTTGGTTTTCCGAATTTCTCCGATGACTTCAGGCAAACAAATTGTAGTGTACCACTCAGAAGTGACCGTCCTACGTTGCTCAAGCAGAACAGTCGCCACATGACCAGTTTTTCCGAAGAAACAGGCGATCAAGTGCTTCTTTCACGAACAACTTTCGTTGGATTTTGCTCGTCTTTGAAGACCCACACGGTCGATTGTTGTTTCGTTTTGGGCTCATATGCATAGATCCATGATTCGTCACCTGTGACGATCTTATAAACGTCTTTTGAAGCACCGATATCGTATTTTTGCAACATTTCTTTGCACCAATCGACACGAGCCTTTTTTTGAGCGACTTTCAAATTGCGCGGGATGCAACGAGAACAAACCTTTTTTACAGCCAGGTGTTCATGCAGTATCGAATGTATGCTGGTGGAAGAAATGTCCAAGGATGTCTCTATCTCTCGGTATGTCGCATGTCGATCTTGCATTCGTCTTTGAGCGAGCTTCGGCCACGATTAAATTCATTATACCAATTTTTCACAGTGCTATAGGATGGTGCTTCATCGCCATACAAAGATTTAAGTTCATCAATGCACTCTTGTCGTGATA
This sequence comes from Gymnosoma rotundatum, assembly GCA_916610165.2. Taxonomy (NCBI): domain Eukaryota; kingdom Metazoa; phylum Arthropoda; class Insecta; order Diptera; family Tachinidae; genus Gymnosoma; species Gymnosoma rotundatum. The sequence continues at coordinate 46,095,290 of OU744336.1, read as the reverse complement.
ATCCACGTCGAAAGTTGTAAAAAATGATGGCACGAAAATGTTTACGAGTTATTTCCATTTTTTCCTATATTAATTTTTTCAAGTCACTGTAAACAACACAAATAATGGTCGTACGTCAAAACGTTTTGAATAAGATTATGCTGATAAATGACAAACTTTCCAATGGAAATGTCAGATTGCACTTGGCAGCACTCAGTGTTGCCAGGCCAGAAATATATATTGCAGCCCTCGTACATATTTCGACAAGTTATAGAGTATGAGCTTAAAAGATTTGAAGTGCTTTTAATTTTTTCATATTTTTATTTTGCCTTAAGAAAAGAATATTGAGTTACTGGGTCTTGAATATGTAAAAATAATCTGTTTTGATTTAAAAAAAACTCAACATTACCATTAGATATTTTATGAAGGACAATACTTATTTCCAACACTAATACTCAAGTATATTGTATACCTTCCTATTTACTGATGATAAACTGCAACGCCTTCTGGCACTATTTTCAGACAACTCCATTTGTTAGTGTTTTTGTGTTCATGTGTATTATAACTTGACCATACAAAATTTTCGGTTCTTATTGTTTTTGTTTTTGCTGTTGTTTTCATTTTTCGATTAAACATAGACAATTTTCAAAGCAATTCAAAATTCAAGTATAATACAGACATCGACAGCGATACTAACATCGACATATTTACAAATATACAAGTGGTCGTAAGTAAAATTGGAAAAATAACAGAAAACATATCATATCACAGTTGGTGGGTAGGACGCTAATATGTCTGCATGTGCCAAAAATTTGACTTTGATTTGCAATTTATTGGCAACATTCACATTAAAACATACACGCTCGTTTACGTAAATACATGTATACGATTTCGCCCGTACTTCCTCGCATAATCGTATGCGTTTTTAAAGTCCCCTCTCATCTCATACAAGCATTTGCATTTTGTCAGAATGTCTCCATATAATCATCTCATCTAGGCCGTACTGACTAAATGTATTGAAAAAGGAATTGTGGAAAATTGCGGGTGGGCTGTTTTAACATCATGTTTTAGACCATGTTTATCTCAAACAAAACTATTTTTGGTGTTAAACAAAAACAAAAACGAAAAACACTACAAATAAACGTCGTTGTTTCTAATATTAGTCAAATGTTATTTTATACTTTGTCGTTGTCCACGTCAAATAGCTGTTGTTATATCTGTTTCTGTTATTGCAATTATCGCTGAGATTTATTGGTTTTTTGCCAATACGTCAAACATTTTTATGCGTTTTTCATAATATGTTCGTTATGCTTTGTTTTTTTTTTCAAGTTTTGATAATTTTGAGTAAAAGTAGTATTTTGTTGCTTGATTGGGTTGCAGTCAGTTTTTTTATTTTTGATCGCTTTATGATTTTTGTGTAACAATGTTGGCAATACACTCATTCATTAGAGTCGTGGCACAAAGACGTCATTTATGACATTTTGGATAAGGATTTGGACAAACAATTTCGAGATAATTACAACATTTTTTTTTAAATTATGAAACATATAAATTGGACTTTTTGTTTGAATTCCTATTTATATATTTAGGAAATTAAGGAAATATTTGTTAAAAATGTTTTACTTATAAGAGATAGTCAAACCTTTTTTTTTTAATGTAACATTTGAAGTATAACGAAGAAAAAAGATTTTAATTACATTTTTACAACAGAATTGAGTCACCCGGATACATTCCCTCTGTTTCAAACATAATTACATCCACTAGGTCATGAATTTTGGTAGAAGTAGCACTTCAGGCATTAATACCTACTTAGTTCGTAACCGTGCTACATTCTTTAGGAAAGGGATAGATGAGAGAGAAGAAAGGTGGTGAAAGGAGATAGATATCGCCATTTTATTATTTATTTTACGTCGCCGGTGAATACGTTATGAAGAAGTACCGACGAAGGAGGCTGCATGTTTGACATGGTTTGACAATTCTCAATAAAATTACTGTTGTTACTCTGTCTTCGAATCCAAAAAGTTTTTGTTAATAAAAACTCATTAAATGAATATTTTACTTGAATATGGAAAAAAGTTTAACTGACGAAATAAATCAATATAAATTATTTTAAAGTTGTTAAGCATATTTAACGTAATTAAAATTATAAAACTTTTTTCTGGATATAAGGTCAAGCAAAATTAACTCTAGGGACTATCGGATTTGTTGGCAGCTAAGTAATACCAAATATCTTTATTATGCAGTTCATGTGAGACGTGCAAAAAGCCTCGTCGGAATCATATTGTGGTTGTGTCATTAACCAGGTTAATGTAGGTTCAAATAGCTAATCGCACGTAAAGAATTAATTTGGTTGTAAAAGGCGCACAAGAATCGCATTATATTTTATTTATCAATATATGATTGCCGCAAACATGCAATTGTTGTTTAAATAATATTATTGTCCTGAAAAAAATAGTTCATTAATATTTGATCATTAAATGTTTATTGTGGATAAAAAATGCAATGTGTATGAATAAAATTTTGTTAATTTTAAATATAAAAAACACATCAAAATGGGTTAAATATGCTTTTATTTTAAACATAATTACGGTTATATTTGATAATATTTTTACTTTAGTTGTTAAAATATGTAATAATTTGATTAGAACCATATGATTGAATCATAATATGATGGTTTTATGTTTTACTAAACCATGAAGTTTTCTTTCTTGTTACAGAGGTGTACTTTTTTGATCTACATAGCGGACGAAATAATTTTTACTAAATTTTCTGAGCAAAATGTTGCGAAAAGTCTTATTCGGTGTTTTTTTTATAACCTGAGCTTTATTTGTTATTTTTAATGTGTGTTGCTGTTTGACCAGCGAACTTTGGAAACTGTTTGAGTTCGAATCGTACCCGTTTTAAATTTTCGTTTTTGTTGAAATTAAGTCGACCCATCACAATCTCACTAATAAATGAGCTGCGTGCATCAAATTTTCCCTCTTCCAAGGCTTTTAAACCTTCTGTAAGGTACTCTAGAAGTCAATAGCATGTATATTTTAAAAGATCTTTTAAAATCGATTGCGGAACAGACAGCAGTGATTGTATATGCCGATGTTGTGACGTATACTATGCCGTTTTTTTAACAATAGTTTTATTGTATCGATCTGGTCACGCTTTGTTTAATTGTATGCGTATTTACGCTTATCCATTGCATTACTTACAATTATGAATCAGCAGGTTGTAAAGGCATCTGGGCGATTCAGGCAAGACAATAATTTGCCATAAACAATATTTATATGTATCGGTAATGTGCATCCGTGTAAGTATGATGGGTGGTTTTAGCTTATCTTTTAAACTGACTGTTTCGGTCACAGCGGCTTTGGCTGACTGTTCTTCACAGCAGCTTCGACGAAAGGCAAAAGTATTCGACGAGGATTCCCGATCGATTACCCATATTAAGCCGAGTATTTCCGATTAAATTCAGTGTTATCCATGCTGCTTTCCGTATTAAGCCGAATACTCCCCACCGATCGCGACCATTAACCCGAATACTACCACCGACTGGTTGCAGTATCATCTGAGCTGTTAGAAATATAAGCCGAATACTATCGACTGATTAACTTAACCACTATAAGGCGATTACTCCCGACTGATCAGCGTATCGCCATAGCCGTTAGTATTTTTACCAAAGTGAACAAATGTATGTTATCAAAGCTGTAAATAAAGATTTATATATATTGCAATCCCCAGAAAGGAAAAAACAATTGAGTTATAACTTGAGCCGTAAGTCGACCTGGGACCACACTGATCTACCTAAGCCAACGACAAAATCCACGTTATAAAAAGAGTATAATAGGTATTGAATCTTTTGTTGTTCACTTAACCTCATGCCTCTTCCAAGTTAAAGTCGTACAAATAAATATAAAGAGAACTCCAAACATCGAAATCCATTCAAAACATATTAAGTTGGATTGACTCCATTAATATACAATTTAAAATTTTTGTGCCCGATTCGGTATATCGCTTTCATCCGACCGAATTTGAACTCGCATACATTATAAAAAACTTTTACAAATGTAAATGAAAACGGTACTTTAAAGCAGCAGATAGTCATCACATAGAAACGCCCTCGTAAAGTGGTGCCATACAGCTTTATGACTTTAGTTCTTTTTTTTTTCAATGTGGCTACAAATCGCCATTTTAAACAAATTAATTGATTGAAAATACCCGTTTTTTTTAAATATTTTTCGAAAGTTGCTTCTCTCAAACACAGGTAATAATTAACTGTTTAATTAGAATAACAAAGTCTTGCAGCCTTGCAGAAGCGACCGAAAGCAAGTAGGAATTTAAAAATAACGGAACATACAGGCAAGTTCTGAAAATCACAAGATTTCAAATCACTTCGTGGTTTAATGGTGTTCTAAAAACTACAAAAGTTTTAACTTTTCGTTGTGATTTCACCTCTTCGCAAACACAAGAAAACAGCTGTTATTTTGTTTTAGTTTGACGAATTTTTTTATGTATTGAATTTTATTAGTGTTTTTCTTAAAATATAAAGTGAAAATAAATTAAAAGTATTGTTTTCATAAAAAACTAAAAAAACTGATAACAAAAAAGTAAATGCAAAATCACAAAGCAAATAACAATATTTCTTGCAATAGAAAGTGTCTTTAATTTTTTCATATTTTATAAATTCTTTGGTGCCAATTGCTAATTTTGCTATAAAAATCAATAAAAAACATTTTAAGGTATTCATATTATTAATTTACTGCAAAGTTCAAAATAAAGTGGTTGAAAAAATAACCAAGTGATACTAAATCGGCAGGCATTTAGCTGACTGGTTTAAAATCACAAAAATTTTAAAAGTTTTGTATGCAGAACAGCTTTCAGCTTGTGATTTTAAATCACTTTCACAAAAAGTGATTTTCAGAACATGCCTGATAGTCGACTCGACTTAAGACTCGAAATTGATTTCAGACATTTATTTTCGTTCTAGAAGGTTTTCTGCACAACATTTTCGATTAGTTATTGGCCAATTATTTCAAGGCAATGTCGATAAATTTTAATACATAGCATCAGCACAAAATGTACGCATCTTAAAATTGTCCTGGAATAGCGTACTCATATTCTGCTTCTTTATTTACTGTTGTCAAACAAGAAAACTCTTTGCCACTAAGCGTGTCAATACTTTTAATCAATTTACCGTTTCTGCAAAATCTGGAGGTCAGTAAAAAGGATGCCTAGGCGATTTCCCTAAAGTCACAGTTAATGGTCACAGCTCTATGGTTCACAAAAACCTGAATTAATACCTTTGAATTTTAATCGCTTTTAATCGAAACATCACAAATAATACGTTTGGCAATTTCAAAAGATTTTAGTAACTAAAAAATTTACAATTTGCTTGAAAATGTCTTAGTCGTAAAAGTCGCCGGTCTTTTTTCCATAGTGGGTACGTTAAGTATAAGTATTAAAAAAGGCCTAAAACTTTTGCCAAGTAGTCAATAAAAACACACTTTTAAAGGATTTTATTTTCTTTTGCTGTTGTAACCATTCTTCGACAACAGATGGAGATTTTAAATGAACAATTCTTAATATATAATGTACAATAATATATCAACAGCATCTTTTGCCTAAGATTTCCTTAATCAATTTGTCATTTCAAATGAAAAACAAGGGCAAACAGTTTCACAAATCCTTGGAAAAAATTCAACTATCAAAAACCATGTGATAATTTTATAAATTCACGTGCGCTACATCCACTCATACCTAGAAGCAAATGAAATAAATGAAAGAGTTCAACAGAAACACTTGCCAAATATAAAGATGAACATTAAATATATAAAATAAAAGAACAAAAAGAAAACAGAATGTGTGAATTGTGTAAATAATACGAAGGATTCATACGCAAATAACACTTGGCAGTTTTCATATTTGTCCAATAAAACACAAAAAACAGTGAAATGAAAGGAGCAGGAAATAAAAAGTAACAACACGTTTAAAAAAAGTGTTCAACTAAAAAAAAAAAAAAGTTGAGAAAATTCCTCATTTTTTTAATGAAATATTAAAAAAAGTGTTTTGTCGAGGCTTGATGTAAAAACGTAGAAATGTTGAAGGTTTTGCATACTGAAATAAATAAAAAATGAAAATTTGTGTGCATGTGTGTATGTATGGATGATAAAAGCTATGGCTAGAGTAGCTATAGCTGGTGTTGTTGGATTTTTGCAGATAAGAGAATTGTCCTGTCAACCGGAATGATATATGCGAACGCGCATTTAAATTGGGTAAACGTTAAACTACAACACATCATATAAAATTCAACCTACTTCACAACCTCACTCTTTGTAGCCATTTAGCTGTAGTGTTGTTCCCCTTTTCACTTGGTGGCTGTCGTCAGAATAAGCAAATTTCATTACGATCTTTTAAAGGAAAGGAATGAGGTTTTCACAATTTTCTCGTTCTTGGTTTATTGTTATTTACCACTTTTTGTGGCACTCTTATGTGTTGTGGATTTTTTTTTCTTCGGATTATTTGCATTATTTCTTTTAATATGAATTTTTTCTGGTAAAAAAAAAAAAAAAAGAAAAATGTTGTAAAACGAGAGGCAGAAAAACTTACAATTTGACAGAAAATAAATATGGAAGGTCGTTGTAAAGAAAAATTGTTGTAAAAATGCATAAGAATTTTTGAAATGATTGTGGATATTTTAATTTTATCACAATAAGGACATTCGATAAAAGTAGTACAGAGTCAGGATGAATGTTTGTATGTTGTTAAGTTCAATTTTATTCCGATTGTTTTGATGATGCCCTTTTCCTCTTCTTTTATTGTATGTTGTAATTTGTATAAAATACCGCCTGGTTAAAACTTCTAAGAATAAAAAATATTTTTAAAAGAAACATAATAAAATTCCAATTTATATAAAACAAGTAAGAGTGCTATATTCGGCTATGCCGACTCTTATATAACCTTCACCATCTATCTAATTATAGTTTAGTGAAGTAAATCCAATCAAAAAACTAAATATTGCCAGAGAATTAAAAAATAAAAAAATTTGGTAATGCATAATATATAATTTTACATAAAAAAGACATCGGCTCTAAATAGGTTAAGCACTTATTAAAATTTTAGTATTTCCTTGCATATCTCTTCAAAAGCTTTAAAATGATACCCATATTGATATTTTAAAAAATTTGAAAATATCAAAGCCCCGTTACTCGGAAAATATGGGCGAACGTCAATTTCTTCACTTGATTTTTTTCTCTTTTTTTAGTTCTCTATCGCCCCATATATTTATTTTTTTAATTGGAGTTACTCTATTCTTCCAAATGACATAAACAAATTAGAGGTAGGCGTGGTGTTTTGCCTGCTGCCTCGAAGGACACGAACCGATATTGCTGATTTCCAATCATACCTCTTTCGACACCATGTCTGATCGATTGGCGTATTTATTTTTTGTGAAATCAACACTAACACGGACGGACAGACGGACATCGCTCAATCAACTTCGCTATGCATAAGAAGTCAGAATATATATATACTTTATTCGGTCAGAAATGGATATTGTAGAAATTGCACACGGAATGACAAACTTATATACTCGTATGTATACCTTAACTAAATTTTTACGATATTTAGGCAACAGTTGAAAAAGTTAATAGCAAACGTTTCAACAGAAATTACTTGTAACATTTCTAAAACAACTGAACTAGGACCCGATGACTTAGCACACACATACGACCTGTGGTACTAAATTGAATTGAACAATTATTTATGGAGTTACGATTTCCTTTTCACGCCCCAATAAAAATTTTATCCAAGCAAAACTAAAATTTCCAAGCTTGGATTGCTGACAAACCTAAGTACCGTAACCTAGGTTCTTTAAATGGCTGATAGAAATCTTCTTGCACACAGAGTGTAATATGGTTATGTTATGATCACGATAGCTATATTATATTTTCTGTAATAAAATATATAGTTGCAATTAACAAATAATCATTATTTTAAACACTACTTTTTATTAGGACCAGCACTCGGGGGATGACCCTTGCTTATTTAACGCATTGTGACAGAACAGGTTATGGGAAGGGGGATAGAGGCAATAGTGCTCATGGAAATTTAATTTGAATCTTCAATCTGCGATTCATTGGCAAATCGACCACAAAGGTATGCGATTTTAGTGCAAAGCACGTTGCGCGTAGGAAATTATGGTTTTCAGGAACAAGTTCCCTGATTTTATTAGAGCAAATTCCGTTGTAGTAATGATAAAAAGAGCTAGATACCTACTGTCACCGATGAGGTTTTTCGATCGAGTAACCCCAAAATAGTATTTGAAGTTGTATTCTATGTTCGATCTGATAAAGGTGACATAGAAGGCGAGTAGATCAGATAAAGTGAAGTATTTTTTACATCGTTTTAGAAAAGCCACGCAATTCAATGCTTCTTTTGCGACCTGAAAAATATGCTTGTTCCATCGAACATCACCTTGAATCTTCATGCCAAAACCATCGACCTTGTAATTCTTGATTATGTAAATCACCCATAATTACAGATGAGGTAGCATATTCAGCCCTACGCCTGTCCAAAAGCGCACATTACTAGGTTTTAGGAGCGTTAAATTGAACCCTGTTCGTAAGGAGATTGCCAAACGTTCGCGATTCCAGATATCGTCGATGTGCTTTTGCATAGCCTCAATTTCAGGAAGGCTTAATCTATTGCGATATTTGCTGTCGGTCAGTTAAACGTCCAAAACCAAAATGTGGGTTATTGCATAGAACAAAGTTTCTATCACAATCTTAAAATAAAAAGAACGAAATTTTTGTAGACGAGTGAAGTCTGTAGCAAACAGCGTTCCCATTGACTTTTTTTAACTATCAAAATTCCTTAAAACACATTACAAATTTACAAAAATTTTATTGAAATTCATCCTGAGTTTTGTAGCAGATTAAATTAGAACATATTTTTTAACCTGAATTTTGAAAGATTAATCTACTAAAAAATTCCATTTCAGTTAAGTACCATAAGAACCACAAGGTTAACGCGACACGGCGCTGACGTTTTACCCGGATACAAGCATATTACGCAAGCCAAAATAAATTCTCGACCACTGCATACGGAGTTTACGGAAGTCTCGGCGAAACCCAATCTGCAGGATCTCATGGGCCACACAGTGAAACGGTGGCTGGAAAGTCTTCCTGAAAATGAGGTGAAAATTCTTCTTGAGAAGTTGACATTGATCAGCAAATAGGGCTGCGATAGATATGATATATTCCGATGATGCTACAATATCGGGCGGAAATATGTTTATGGCATCTGTTGTTCCTTTGCGGCTAAAATCTGATGTTTCCCTACACTGGAGAAATCCACGTCCGTCATCAGTGCATTATTGCCGACCAATAATGTTTCTGGAATTGACAATCAAATCGTGAAAAGATTGGGAACGATCTTGGATGTTTTAAACGGCAAAGAAAATGTCAATTCTACAAAATATGGAGAACATGCGTCGAAAACTGCATCTCTTTTAGCAGAAATGTATCCACAGAAGAAGTTGACCCCGACCGTCCAGAAAATATTTGCGCATGGCAAAGATATAATTGAGTTCCAGTCTTTGCCAATTGAAGAGCTTTCTGAAGAAGCACAGAAGTCTCTTAACAAATTTTATAAAAAATATACATTGCAGAACACATTCAAAACATCAAGGGTAAGGCAAAATGAGGACCTCTTCAACATGTTGGCAGCATCTTCCGATCCACTTATTTCTTCCCTGCGACATGTGGAGTCACGAATAGAGTTAGAAAATAATCATAGTTTAGAAATGCTTAGTCTTTTAGATATACCTTCTCTTACGATTTGTGATGAATATTTTACAGAAAATTGAAAAAATTAATTTAAAAAAATATTTTTTTTTAATTTATTGGGTAATAATTTAAAACATAAAACCCTAAAGAAAAAAAATAAAAACTATTTAAAAATGTAAAAATAATTTTTTTAGTTACCATAAAATTAATTTTTCTACTAATTTTAACTTTAATAACCCATAAGTAGGCCCCTACAAAGCGTAGCACCCTTTCCAAACGCTCATTTCATAGGCTGAACAGTTATCTATCATATGCTGTTTAAACTGTTTAATTATCTTATTCGGTTCAAAAGATATGATTTTCGCAACGATAAAACTCAAATGGCGCCACTGTGCGCTGTTCAATATTGAAGTAGTGCAAATGTGTTAGTGCAAAATTGTGTTTGGATAAGTTCCGCCATATTTTTTGTTTTAAGTGGTTTCTGTAGACTTTATTGTAGTGTGGCGTAAAAAGAAATTAAAGTATAATTGATCCATATGATTGTCAAGTAATTTTCCTGATTAGACCATAATTATATGAAAGGAATTTTAAATGATTACAAAGTGCATGCAATCTTTTAAATAAAATAAAAGTTTATTTTAATTTTTATATGTGACAACCAGTTATTCCTAGTACGCTTTCCGACCCCAATAGTAATCGTACCACATCCACTGCTCCAATCCAAGCATTTTACTTTGTATGGGAAGAGCAACGCCCACGTGTAATATCCAAACTTGAGTACCCCGCTTTAGCAGATAAAAGCAAACACATTTTGTGCATTAAATAGATAAAAAAAAGAGTTTGCAAACTTTTATGTTAAAAGTAAAAATTTCCGATCAAAATTACATCAGCTTAAAATGTTTTTTCCATTCACTGATACCTTTTGTTATATATTCAAAGTTTTTTTTTTAATGGGCCCCTCTAGTTTTCATAAAATCACTTTACAAGCAGCAATAAATTTTGGTGTTCTCTTAAGAAAAACGTTTGCAAATTATTTTAATTATAGACACCTCGCAAGAACTAAAGTAACTAGACAAGTACTTCTTCTTCTCCTCAAACGAATATTAAATACAACTTTGTTAATAGAAGGTAGAACTAAAAAAAATATATATATATATACAAATCTGTTTCATTTGTAAATCTTTAGTTGTTGAATTATTAACTCCGTTAATGTCAAATTTGTCACTTAACAAGCAGTTTTTGTGTCGCTGTGCTGCCGTTGCTGCTATAAAACTTGCTGATTGAGCATTAAATAACAAACATCTATTAACAAGAGAACTGACATGGTTGAAAGTGAAGGGAGTAAGTGCAGAAAGGCAACATTGTAAATCAGCAGATTTAGTATATCAAAGAAAATTATAGAAGAACAAATCAAGTTGCAAATGTTTACGAATCAGCATTTTGCAATAAATGTTCTTTCAAATAAGACAAAGCAAAGAGAAAAGAAACACAGAATAATAAAAGAATAAAAAACAAATTGCAAAATCATCATCAGCATTTGTTCAAATGAAGCTGAAAATAATTCCACTAATAATTTCTTGAAGTCATCGTCATCATCCTCAGAATGATAGAACAACAATCATAAGAAAGAATGTGTACAACCGCTGACATTTTAGTGTTATAATTGATGGCATCTAACATCTTTTAGTTTGTTTTTTACTGTTACAGCTATTTATTTAGAGCCAGATTTTTTGTTGTTGCTTTTTTTTCAACTACTCTTTTCATTTATGCTCAATTTGCTTGTGACATTTGTACAACAACGCCCACATACAACAAAAGACACGTTCGTTACAATATCAAATTCTTCTTTAAGGCTACAAAAATGTCAAAGTAAATTGTTTTTTTTTTTTTGTTTGAACAATATTTACTTTTTTATACAATAGAAAAATATACTTTTTTAAAGTTATATTTACAGCCTTGTTTATCTTATGAGTATGTGCTCTTCCTTAGTTCCCTATGATGTCGACATGTTGGCCATAAATAAAATGTTTTTAGCTTAAATAATTTGCCAATAAATTAATGAATAAATATGCATGTGTTTTTATGTTTTCTTTCTAATCATTTTTATTGGTTTCTTTTATTGTATTTAAATGAACTTAACGTTTCCTGCACACTTTATTCACTCTCCAACGTAAAGATTATTTATGAGTTTTGTGGTCATAGAAAATCTTCAATGGAAATTTTTTTTTGGTACAAAAAATATAAATCTATGTTTAAATCATGATACATTAAAAAATCGGACTTAATTAAGATAATGTTCAAGGTTGAAAACATTTCAGCTTAAAATTAATGAAGGACTATGACTAGATTTGTTACGGCGATTTTTTGTTCCTTGAATATGCGCTTTAACATACTTACGTAACAATACAAAACAACACAGTACGCTGTGACTCCAGCAAGAAACTACCTCTCTCAATGTCTTGAGATGCTAAAATGCGCCCTTAACCATCACAGCTATCTAGACTGCAAAACGGTGTGGTTTTGAAGGGACTTGAAACTAAACGATTTTCTGTTTTACCAACCAGGCTGTTTTTACAAACTCAGCAATGACTACCGCACGCTATTTTAATATTATTGATATACTCTCTAGCAAAAGCTGCAATGAAGTTGTGACCAAGAAATATTTAATTAAATACAGATGTCTTAATCAGCTTAGCTACTGCAGCTGCACAATAGTTTTCTTTTTCTTATCGATACTCTCAAGGGTTTTCGCCTTTAAACAAATCATCTACAACGGCTACTCAATAATAATCATTTTCCTCAGTACTTCAGGGTTTGATGGGATTTGAACTTAAGGTCCTCTGTTAAACAAACGATCAGGAAATGCTAACAGCTTTGTTATATCAATAGCTCAATAGTTTATGGCTTACTTTCTTTTTAATTTTATCCATGGCGTACACATTTTTCAAAAAGGGTTTCAATTCTTAATTTCGTAATTCTGCTCCTAGCAGGAAACCTGTTCTGTGGCAACATTTTTTTTACAAAACCTAAGATATTTTTAGATACCGAATTTTTAGGAAGTTCTCTTTTTAAAACGTGCAATTTTAAATTATTTTTCTATATATTCTATATTTCCTGATTTTGTTTTTGGATTTTTTTATATTTTCTGGAAGCTTTTGAAAAATTATACTATAGTAGTTAGTGTAAAATTAAAATGAGCTTATATTTTCACCTTAAACGTCTATTGTTACAAGACATAATTGGATGCAGTGATAACTTTGGAACTACATAGATGGTAACAGTTTATGGAGCGACTTAAAACATGAAATTTTTATGGTTTGCTTTGTACTTTAGTGTGACTTTTTATTAATGTATAAACATTTCTTCTTTCAATTAAGTCAATTAATAAATAAAAAAAAACTTCTATTAAAAAAGAATGCCCTAACACAACTGAATTAATATAAAAATTGAGTTTCCTTTGTATTGATGTTAAATAAATAAATATTAAACAGGGAACGCTGTCAGATTTTTCAATTGTTGACGCAGAATTCTTTCGATTCTTTGAAAGTATAAAAGAAAAACTAGTATAAGTTGCCAGATCTTTCCATGTTAGAAAAATCTAAACTTTTTAAGGTAGAAAAGTGCGCGTTAATTGCTAAAGAGCAAATAAAAAATAATTCTTAGTTTGATTTGTTTTGCAGATTAAATAACCAAAAAAGTAATAAATAATAATATCAATTTTTAACATATGAATGTTTTTTTTTTTGACCTTTTTTAGTTAATTTTTGTTTTCTAATTTTTTAAGCACTAGGTCAGTTTATAAATAATAACAAATGTTTATTTTTTAAAGAAAGAAAATTTAATTTTTGTTTCCTGTTTCCTGATGATGCCACCCAAAGGTGTGGCGAAATATTGAAAATATAAATAAACATTTGTTATTATTTATAAACTTATGCTTAAAAAATTAGAAAACAGAAATCAATTTTTAACTTTATCAAGGATGTAGGAGGCAGTGACTCTGATACTGGACCTCATTTATGAGCAAAAATTATTTATATCAAGCTTCGACGTGCTATGCTTTCATAGTCATTTCCATTTCTAGACTTTGCAAATTCGATTAGGAGCGAAGCTATTGAAAAACTTGATCTAAAAAAAACATTAGGCAGTTTTCCGAAATTCTTTTTAAATTATCCCATAAACCTGTTTAGATTACGGGCTAAGTTTTTTGCAGTTATTTAATGTTAATAAAATTAGAACAAAATCTGTAACTGTATTACAATTTTTGGCGTCGGCATAAGTCATTACCATTAACCTTTTTGCATTAAAACTATCTGGCATTACCATTGTTGTGAGATGAGACGCCCGTTCACTCAGAAATAATTTGTTTAACAAAAAGGCACCAATTTGATAAAATTAATAAAATGTTAAAATTCTAAAAATTAATTACTGTTAATAAAAATCAATAAAATTAATTAAATATTATATAAAATAGTGGTGAAGGCTCTGGTAGCCAAAGTTCATTCATTTATATTTACTGTAAAATTAATTTTCAATAAATAAATAATTAAGTAAATAAAAATGAATTAATAAACCAATTTTTAAGTAAAGGTTTGTGCTTCTTGGTACACATTTGGGTCCTTTGAACCCACGATATTGCCGAAATATGTATTTTTGTAGGTGTTATAACCATTTTTCTCGTGCTACATATTGCAGCGGGACACGACATGAAGCACTGGAATACAAAATTCAATGTACTCACCTTTTTTTTCCAAATTCATTTTAAATGGTTCAAAAGTTTTAGAGCTATTCTTGTGGCAAGAACTAAATTCGAAATTTCTTACGGTTGTATTGCCATAATTCTCGTAACATTTTTATTTATATTTTTTTTTGGCAAGAACGGATGGCGTGCTGGGAATAAAAGAAAACTGCGCTTTTTTAGTGAATATTTGCAAGTTATTAGATAAAAATTTATGTTATTATTCTCTTTTTATGAGATTTGGATGTTTTTATAATTATGTAAAATTTACCCCTCATAATAAAAATTTCGTTTATCAGCTATTTATTATTTTCTTAACCAAATAAATTGTTTCTACTACTACTTATCTAAGTTTCCAAAAGTTATATAATAAAATAATATTAAACCAATTACATAAACGTAAAAGCATATTACACAATGTAGATTATTTTCATGTTTTTTTTTTTTATTAATTCAGTAAAGAAAAAAGAAAACAAATATACCCAAAATATAAATTTTATTACAATTTTTACAAAAGATAATATTCATTCATTTTCCAAATGAATTCATTAGAAACCAAAAAAAAAAAAAATAAAAACAAAAAACGCGGTAAAAAGCATACGAAAACATCATCTTCCTTTTGCGTCATATTGTAAATGTTGTAGCAGAGTGTGATCTGATCATTTAATGTACCACGATTGTCTGCCCTGCCTGCCTGTCTTTCTATCTATTAGGGACTAAAATATATTTCGAAAAAATAACGGGAAAGTTTTGTTGTATTTAATGTTAAGCAACATTGTTATGTGACTTTTTGACTTCCGTTGAGTTGATGTATTTCCGTTTCCTTTAAATATTTGTTTATTCGCATAAAGTTAAAAAAAAATTAAGTTCATATCAAAAGGATAAAAAATAAGCAACGTTAACGTTTACAGTTTTTGTTAAGTTTTTTTCCTGCTCAAATCGTATTTATGTTTTTCACATCCATATAAAAATATATACTTTATGTTTATATGTATGTACGTATAATACAGAGAGATGATTTCTATATTCATACATCTCTCATGTATGTTGTATTCGTATGTCTGTTTATGCAAGTTTTATGCTTTTTGGTTGTGATTTTATCATTTTGATGTTCACTTTAAAGTGAGTGACGAAATATAAACAGGGATAATAACAATAACAACACAACTAAAAGGAAACGTATATATGTATGAATGTGTGCTTTTATATCATAATAGTTGTAATACTAAAAATACAAGTGGAAATAGTGGCTGTAAAAAAAAGAACATTGAGATTTTTACGCTGTGTTGATTTGCTGTTTGTTGTTGTGTTGTTGATGTTCATTTTTTTTGTTTTTGCTTACAATCAGTTTTTTATGCTGTTTCTGTGTTTGTTTGTTTCTTGTTCTTTTTTTGCTTAAACAATTTCCTTTTTATGTTATTTTAATTTTATGTTATTGTTATGACACAATGAAATGAAATTGAATTGACACTGACGCCATATAATAGTAAAAATAATATGTGCCGGTGTATGTTTGCCCTAGTGTGACTGTATATTTTCAGCAGCAGTAGTAAGAATGGTTTTTGATAATTTATATAATATGTTAAAAAAAAAATAGAACAGTTGGTGGTCCGCTTACGGAATATTTTTCAATAATATAATAATTAGTTCCCTCGGTCCTGCAAGGAACATACAGTCTCGATAAATCTTATGAATCTGACTCTCTTTTGCGCTAACTCTTTCAATTCTTTACAACTGTCTTTCTAGGATATGGCAAATCCACCCCTTATTGCAATCGATACGAACTGTTGACCTGTTATTTGTCAAAACATATAATTAGACACAGATCTTGGCCAGAAAATTCGAAGGATCTTACAAAGATTTTCAACATTTACGTCTCTTGTATGTCGCGTGTAGCGGCGTTCCATACCTGGCAACTGATAAAAGTATGGATTTTATGTTCGCATTTAATGTCGAGGCGTAAATATGATTTGGAGAAGTTCTAAGTTGACCTTTGCCGATTAAATGTTTCACGGTTTTTCATTAAAGGGTAATATTATTCCTCGCACGAGCCCTATAGCTACCGTCCAACAGGTTTGAAAGCAGGGTTATACTATGTAAATTATTATTCTTGTGTAAATATTTAACGCTAGTTTTTTATTCGCATTAATATCGACAGGCTGTTCTCGAGTAAGTAAATTTAAATCAGTTAAGCTTTAAATATAAAAACAAGCTCTGCATCAATGTTTTGTTTTTTCTAAAAACTTATAAAGCCACTTACGTATATTTACTTCAATTTAGTGTTACACATTTTAAGCTCATAGTAAAATATATAAATAGAGAGGCACCCATATAAAATACATTTTCATACTCTTCTTATACGTGAAAAGATAACACCCAAAATGACAGTTGTTACTGACATTTTTATTGTTGATGTGGTATCCTTTACTTAAGCTTTTTTTTTGTTGGGGGGCTATAAAAGGATTTTGTTTTTATTAATATTGTAGGGTAAAAGCTCGTTTCAACAAATTATTTTATACTCAAAATTGGGGTTAAACACTTAACGTAAGCAGTTATGAGTGTTTGCCAGCATTTGGGACTTAAAAATATTAATAAATGGCAAAAAATGGGTTCGAGTACAAAATATTAAAATAAATAATAAACTTAAGAAAAAGATTTTTGTAGTTTTAAGCTAATTTTTATGAATAAAGCTTTTAATAATATACTAACTCGTGGCTTCTTCGCTACCCGAACCACTCTTCCAAGTAAGTTTTTATTTAATTAATATGGATGTCATATCAGATTTTCTCCTGCCCATTGGACGTTATGAATCAGGACTTATTTATCTTTCAAATATTCTTAAAATTGCTTTTTGTTAAAATCAATTCCACGCATTTGTCTTCTCTCCCACTTACCCGTTCTGTTCCTTATTTCTATATAAATAAGCATACCCTCTTGGAACTTCTAAAAAAATATCTATCTCTGTTTTAAATTTTTTAAAGATCGGTGTAGCCGTAAATGACCGTTTTAGTCATAACTTTAGATAAACCATCGTCAAAACCATACGAACATACCTTAAGTATTTAATTAATTTTGGTTTGACCTTTCGTGAGTTATAAAGTCAAAATACACTTGCAACAATAATACTTCTGATACTTTTTTTTTAATAAAAAATAATACAAAACTTATAAAGTTAAGGAAGGAAAAATAACTCTAATAACTCAAAAATTTGTCAATGTAACTCTTCTTGGCGAGGCGCATTCTGGACTTGAAATTTTGGACCATGCTTTTAATTATTGCTCGCCGTATGTCACGAATAATATAAAAAACGTTGGCATCAAAGATGACAATTGTTGCTGGTTTATCTGCTTAGAACGACGACCGACTTTACGTGGTCCCATTATATATAATCCATAGGTGTTAAATCGCATGACCTTAAAGACCAATTGGTAGGTCCATTTCTCGCAATAAAAGTATCAACAAATTTTGTTTTTAGTAAGTCGATGGTTGCGATCGCCGTATAGAGCGTGGTACTATCCTATTAATACCACACCTCACCTGTATTAATGACATCCATATTAGCGACCAAAAAATCATCGATCATCAATTGTAACGTGGGCTCAGCTTTAAATTTAAATATATAAATTTCAATGATTGGACCAGTCAAATTTGTGAGCAAAACATGATTCAAAATTTTAAGCAAATCTAATTAGATTAGCTCAAAAGTGATACAGTTTTCAATCAGCTTCACTGTGCAACGCTAAAAGTATCGATAATAAAAAATAATAATTCATGCAACAAAACTAACACATTCCCCCTTCAAGATACGCATCAAAATGTTGTTAAGCACAGATTTTGTTTTTTTTTTTAATTTTTCTAATACACATTTAATAAATTATAATTGCAAATGCTACGAGTATTTAATAATCATTTATAATTCTTTAACTATAATTTGTAATTGTTAATTCAATTAAAACAATTAGCATCCATCACAACAACTTAATCTCTTGACGAAATGTTTTTCTTATTTCTGATTTCTTCCCACCCTGTTTAAAACTAATCAATCATCTAGAGATCAAAAGAATATAATTTATACATCAATAACATTTCATCATTTCATTATAAACTTTAGTTAATTGGATGTTCCAAACTGCAATCATTACAACAATAATAAAGTGATACGAACAATATTCGTTGCAATGATTAACACCCACATAACTTTTTATTGTTGCCTTCTTTTTATGGCTGATGTATTTTTGTTTTGTTTCTTTTAAGTTTAAACAATATGAAACAAAACTGAAACAAAACATGCAACATCAAATCATTTATAAATTATAATACAGATGTTACATATCACAGGACAAAAAAAAAAAAAAAAACAAAAAAATGATGTGTGTGTGTTTATTGTCACTGGCTAGATGACAATCTAGGAAACAATTTTTGTTGCTGTTATTAAAGATTTATGTTTATAAATAAAACATAAAATAAAGGAGGCAGGGTTACGAGTACGAAAACGAAAACGAATAACAATAAAAATTATCACACTTGCATACAGATGAATTTAGTTTCAAACAACCAGAATGCGTGTGTGTTTGTATGTGTTAAAAAGGAGGGTGGCTGACACCTTTCTGACAACAAACAAATTTTCACAAGCTGTTGTAAATATTATTGTTATTATAACTTAATTTCTTATAATTTAGTGCTTTTGTTTGAAAAAAAGTTACAAAGGATTGGACCAAATATTATGACAAAATGTGAGAGTTGCCCTTGATAACCCAGTTTACCTTATTTTAACCAAGGCGCTTTAATTTACAGGTGGTGTTGACAGTCCAGGTGATTATATTTTATGTTAGACGTTGTTGTTAGAATTCTAAAATAATTTTAAAAATAAAAAAATTTTCAAATAATTTAAAAAATGAAAAAATTAAAAATTTTACTAAATTAAATTTCAAAAGCAAAAAATGAAATTGGAGGTATTACTGCACATGTAGGAGAGAGAAATCTGCTGTTACCTCATTTTAAGCACCAAATGATGATAAAAGGATAAATTAAATTCGGCTTCCTCTTATTTAGACAGCAATTTTTGACATCAGCGTGGTGCTCTGCAACAATAAAATGACATTAGCCTTTTGTTTTTGTAGTCGTGCGGCCACCTGGTATTTAATGGGCCTTGATTTTAACGTTTGTATAAGATCGGGATTTTTATGTTTTTATTGTTTTTAAAATATTTCCTTTGTCTTTAGCGATCATAATACATTTTCTTTTTGATATGATTTTGATTTTGGCAGCAAATTTATGAGTTATTCCTCTAGATTTCTTTAAAAGACAGCTAATTGTGCGCAAGTGTATTAACTAAGAGAAGCTTAAGCCAAGAGAAGAAGATTTTATTGAAATTTCGATTTAAGCTTTTCTATGATTCAATAGAACTTGACAGGAAAGATCTTTGTAGGGATCAGCATTGTGTTAACAGAACAAATTAAAAAGAGATCCTCTGATGTTAAAAACGTTTTACGCTTCTTATGAAAATAGCAATTAAATCTACCTTGTGATGTTATCTGAAGCTCTATTCCTATGGCAGGGATAGCTAAAATTTGTTTGACATTTCTTCTTGCACTCATAGTCTTCAATTAAATGTAGTTTTCTGAAAAAACCAAAAAATGTAGTAGTTGTAGTAATGTAGTTGTTGAGTCCTGTAAAATCATTATTATTTATTTTGATCTTTAGTAATATGTGGAAAGCATCTTGTAGATATCTAATTTATTTATTATTACTAAATCCACGTAAAACTACTGAATAAGCGTCGTTATTTGAACTACTGGTTCAAAAAACTGCTGCCATGTTTTATTATCAGAACGCATATCCTCGTTAGATACTTTGTAAATGCAACGGATACTCTGATTTTTACACGTTACGCTTCTTGGTATATAGGATTATTTTTATTCAAACTGAATCGCTAATTTCTATCGCCAGCCGTAAGTTTATAGAATGTGTATATCATAGCATTGCCAGGTTTAATTATCGGATCGTTAACCAAAGCATATAAACGTATTTAAACTGATTCGGATTTATAAGATCCTCAAAACACTATTTGAATTTAGTGACGGTTTTCTGTTGTAGGATCAAACTTAAGTTGAAGCCACCAACTAAATGTTTTCTTTTGTTTGTCACCATGAGTGTTATTTTGGCTCCACACTTTTACCTTTATATAATTATTGAAAAAAAAAAATCATAAAAATTTGCAGTGTATAGGAGTGAGATTCTTTTAGGAAGAGAATATGTAACTTAAACATAAATATTGTGGCGTTTTTCCCTTTTAAAACAAACGTACGGATTCTTTTTGATTGCAAATACCACTGCGGCTCTCATTACAAATTCGGTAGTCTTACTTTGTGGATTTATCTGGCTATACTTCTTGATTCTACGATCTTGTGAATCCTATAGTCTCATATTTACTAAACATCCGTTATTATTACAAACACAGCCATCCAGGCTACACTACTGTGTTACTCCGGTAAGACATGAACTACACGATGCCTTGTTTAGTAACCTTAACCATCCATAGACAATTCACAACTCCTTTTATCCAAGCCAGTCATCCCCTTTAATCCAATAGCCACAATACACATCTGCCATACACTGTTGTTATGCTGTTATCGCGATAACCGCTACCGTTCTTACTTTTTATACCCCTCACCCCAAAAAGTGGAAAAAGGGTATATATAAATTTGTCATTCCGTGTGTAGTCAGATATAGTGTCGAAAGAGGTGCTATTGGCAATCAGTATTATCGGTCCATGGCCTTCGAGGCAGCAGGCAAAATCTTTACTTTTTTCATGTCATTTGGAACAAAAAAGGAACTCCAAGAAAAAAAAAAATAAATATATGAAGAAATAGAAAATTAAAAAATAAAAAAAAACCTCAAGTGAAACAATTGGATCTGAAATTTTCAAACTTTTTAAAATATCAATATGGGTATCATTTTTAAGCTTTTAAAGATATTTGTAGGTAAATACTCAAATATTTTTGCTTCTTTGATTGGAGTTACTTCACTAAACTAGCTTTACATAGATGGTGAAGGGTATGTGTAGGAGCAGAACACACGACGGTAACGATATTTTTATACGAGAATGCCGCTGAGATAAAATTTATTTTATTTTCTTGTCGGTTTTCATTATTCTCTCGCATTGAGTCTCTCACTTTCATAACAATATTGCCACATATTTCCATAATTATTTGTATTTTATTATACGTAAATGAAAAACATATTTGAAAAGGTGAAAAACGTGAGCCCCTCTTTCATATTAAATCAGTCATCATTTATTCTTTGTCCCTGTCGCCAATCTGTATGAAGGTTTTTAATAGTCCCATTGAATCCCTTTCAAAATTAACCAGTTCAATAGACTCTAATGCCATGTACATGTTTAATGTACTTTATCTTCTTTACATTTCATCGATTTTTTTAAAATAGAATTCATATGATTCATTTAAATGTAATAAAATATTTAAACAAAATATTTTTGAAAACAAACACAAAACTGAAATGAAAATAAATATTATTAATGCCTTCAGAGAATCGATAAATCATTCCGTTACCGTCGTCTGTTGTGTTCCTACACTATGTAAGATTCGGCATAGCCGAATATAGAACTCTTACTTGTTTATTGTAAAGAGCATCTTGACAATTATCTGTTACTGTATGCAAGTTCGAAGGTGAGCTCGAAGTCACGATCATCTGTTTTAGCTTATTGTGGTATCATTTTATACACACACCATTAGCGAAAGGAACTTATTTACCACGCTCATACGGACAACAACAACAACAGGGGTTGCCAGATTTTATTTACCTAATAATATTAACAAATATTTTTTTTTTACCCTACAAAACTTAAAATTTTAAACAATAACCTCAAAAAATTTAAATTTAATCAATAAAGTTTTATTATACGTTATACAAGGCTCTTCCGACTGTTCTTGACGTAGAGCCTTTCGGCCTGGTCGTATGTTATGAATTACACGAACAGTATGGCCTCCACGCTATTAATTGTTTTTGGTTAATCAATATAAACCAGTTTTTTATGGGACCCTACAGGAAATTACCCAAAGGTAACAAACCATACGAACTTAAAGGTCAATTGAAAGGTCTATTTCTCGAAATCAATTTATCGCCAAATTTCGATTTCAATAAATTGACGGTTTCGGTCACTGTATGACACATAGCGTCACCCTGTAGAAACCGCAACTCCGGCATCCACATTTTTTAAAAAAAGTTTTTGATATTGGTGCGGTCATCGACCTAAACGCAAGCTCTGGCTTTCTTTGTAAATAAATAAGATCCAATGATGCCACACGTGAATAAGTCGCTCCAATTTGTGAGTTTTTCTGTATTTAGTGGCGTCTGTGGGTTGAATTCACTCTCTGAATTAACAATTGAATTGATGGATGAATTGATGACTTTGTTTCAAAGTGAATTCGGATAATTTGATAGTGTTGCTTAAGAGGTAATGTATTCATTGATAGTGCATGCTGATCATAAATAGCAAAAAAAAGCGCATTTTGACAATTCGTTTGCCAGTTAACCGCTTTTTAATTTCTATCGGGCTTAAAAAAAAACACCTATTTCAATAAGTGATAACATTTAACGTAATGTTTGCCAAAAGAGTTTTAGTTTTCTTCTATAGGCGATCAAATAGACTTTGAATCATCAAAGTAATCAAATATTTTTTGTACCGTTTCAAAAACCATGATGAATAATTATTTTCCCCTAGCGTTTTTTTGGAGCGGACATTGGACTTAAGAAGAAACGTGAAGTTAAACTACTGAACACAAAATATTTCCCCAAAATCATGTGTCGTAATTCAATTTATCTGAAAGTCTTTTGAAGTCATTGTCAACTCCAGTTTTTAAAGAAAACATTTTATATTTTCCTACTTTAACTTTTTTTGTGCGTTCCTATGGAAACACCAGCCAATCTTCTTTTACTTTTAAGGGCAATTGCTTTGACCCCAAAATTTTTCTCATGTAATAGAATTATTATTGTTAAGATGAATGTATATATTTGCCAACACCTTTTTTTGGCACTTTCACCAATTTAAGTTTGGTAGCAAATGTTCGTATTTCTAAATTTTATTAACAATTTCATAAAGAAAAATTCAAGTTCGTTCTACTTTGCTGTCACATGTTATGAGGGTTACTTTTTTTTGTTTTATTCGTTCTTTGTAAATTGTTATGGAATTCATAATGTTGTACGCACCATTTAAGTGAGTTATTAGCTTGGAATTAAAGCTTAACACTCCCTTTGCTTCTCTTATTTTTTTTTTATCATACATTTACAATACTTATGGTAGTTTTTGCTTCTATTTTCAATAAAGTGTTCTAAGATGGCGTCATCTTGTGCATGGAAAATTAAGCTGACAATAAGCAGTTTTTACGAACTCCTTTTTAATGCATAGGAAAAATATGACCTTTTGCACGAAAAGAAAAAAAAAATAAAATCTTTTACTTTTTAGTAAAATTTGTTAAAGGAGGTTAGATGCAAAGAAAAATATTATATTGATATCTAATTTTTCCTATTTGCTTTAAAAAATTAACACAAAAAGATTGTTTTTAAGTTTTGTTTCTTCATAAATTTAGAAATGTAAAATATACTTAAACTTAAGCCGAATCAAAAATTAATCAAAACATTAAATTTTTAAAAATATTAATGCATTGTGCAGATATCTTTAGATATTAAGTCTTTTTAAGTAAAATATTCTCTTTTTCATTTTTTTTTTTCATTTAATTGCAAATTTCCATTATTATTCTTTTTTTTGGAATTATGAACCAATTTCGTTTGTTCTACATCAAGAAATAACAACAAAATTTCATATCTTTTACAACCAAAGTCATGTTGGTTGGGTGGATTTTAAAAACATGCCAGAAGACCCAGTAACTTTTGTTCATCATACTGAACACAAACGAATGTCGTAAATACTCAAAAAATATGAGTCACAAACAGTCAAGTACTGATAAGAAAGAAAACGCCATCAAAAGCTTAAACAGAGCACAAAGCCAAATACACACTTCACATAGTGGACACAGGACACAGTTCATAGAAAACAGCAGGATATATAACGATGCAAATACAAATATTTTATACAACAGGGACTTGCAGCAAAAACTAAAGGATCAAAAACTGTAAAATAGAAAAATAAAACGAAGCTAAATATTTGGGCAGAATGAAAAGTATTTGAAAAATTTTATTAAAATTTTTTGCACTGTAATCGTGTTAGTGGTCTTTTAAATAAATTGGATTTCTCAAACTTTTGTCTGATTTGAAATGATGGCAAAAGCCTTCTTGATCTATTGTTAAAAACTCTAAGGAAATCTTAATATAGAGCATTGGAAACGAGTGAATGCTACAAGTTAAATAGGCCTACGTGTTACAAACTTCATGTGTTTTTTTATCTTACGATGTGTTACTGTTGCATTAAATAAAATTTTGTCTGCAGTTAACAGAAACTTTCTTAATTTCCTAACTGTTTTTGTTGTCAAATAAAAAATTTTATTAAGCCCTTTTTTTTTGTGTGCAAAAACTGTGCATAAAAATTAACTTGAATTAAATATTTTCACCATTAGGTTTTTACTAAATTTTTTCGCTTATGTTACGTAGGAAATTTGGTTCAGTGTACAAACCTAAACAAATGCAAAAGAGTCACTTCGTGGCTTGTGACTTCATTTAATTTCTATTTATATGAGACTTAAACCTTGAGCTTGATTGCTCTTTTACTGCACACTACTTTCTTCAGATACTTTTCAATAAAAGTGATAAAGATTCCAGCATTGCGGAGTATTAATGCTACTTCTATATTATCTAGTTTAAAAACAATAACTTTTAAAACCACCTTCGTATAATTTACATCTACTTAGAAAAAATATTCTAAGTCGCTTGCATGATTATCTACCATATAGTCGACCACGACTGTTGTGTAAGAAGAAATAAAAATTAGAAAAAAATAAAAACTAAATAGAAGACCCAATAAACGACCATCTAACATTGGTTGCATGTTCCCGTCATTCATTGCTTTTGTTTGCTGCTGCTGTAATCGTGTGTAATGTTCAAGATACTGAAGAAGGACAATAAAAACAAACGGAATACAAACAAAACGACAGTTTCAGGCATTAAAATGCACACACACACACACATATATATACCCTAACATACTTATATCCGAAAAAATGCAATGATAAAGGGAAATTAAACACACACACACACACACACGCACAAAAATCCTTAAATATGTCTCCTCTAAAGTCATACACACTAAAGGAATGACTAAATGAATGCATGAATGAATGAATGAATAAATGAACGTATAAGACCCAACTGAAGTTATATTGTTTGAATGGTGTAAAGACTAAATACACAAAATGATTAATTGCCATGAGCTTTGATCGGTTAGATGATGGTCGGTTGTTCCTTCTTTAGGTTGGTTGTTTGTTGGTTGGTTAGTCATTCGTTTGCTTGTTTGTTTGGACAACGGGAGGTCGTCTCTGATAAAATTGATAAAAGGAAGACACAAAAGTAATTTCAATGTTTTGTTAATCCACACGGATTGTTATTTAAATTTTTTTTTAAATAAAATAAGGAAGGGTCAACTAGACTAACAAAACAAATGGGAAGGTTAAGAAAACATTAGAAAAACCTCTGGCTTAAAAAGAGTGGAAGCTAGAATCTCTTTTATAGGAAGAACATGAATAACAGAAGCTCTTTTTAAAATTCTGCCTTAATTATGCTTTCGAAGTTGTTCACTTAATTCTTCCAAATATAAGTCAACCAGTGGCTTTAGTTCAAAAATTTGTAAAAAACTCAATCTTAAACTACTGGGCAAATATGTGTGTCTGAACTCAGACTCATCTGTCGATTTGGTATTTTTCCAGGACACATTGGTTTCAAAAGAATGTAAGTTTTTTTTTAGTTATATATAAGTATAGATATTATTAGATAATCTAGACACCTTCATTCACAGATCTAGTTGTCTATATATTAGGATAGTAAGGGTAGAGAGGTTTTTGACAAAATATTATTTCAACAGTGTTCTATAATAATTAGAGCCGATTTACACTATGATATTTTTCATGAAAGTAGCATGAAATTTTTGCTTGGTAATGAAGCAAGAATATTAAGCAGTATGGCATGACTTGAATTTTGAGATGTTATTGTTATTTATGTTTTGTTTAAAATATTACATCGCTGAAACTTAACAAGAGAATTGAAAAACTTGCCATCAAAAAAAGGCTTGGTGTGGAAATAGAAAATGAACTCAACTCTTTGCGCGTTAAACTTTAATTAAATTTATTTATTTATTTTCCTCTAAGAAATGCTAGACCCAAATGTATTGTGTCACTTTGTGTAATTCACAAAGAGCGGAGTTCTCACTGGCGGTTCAGATTTTAATGTCGTTTAACTTACAAAGGTTTTGTAGTCGCCTGAGAAATATTGCCTAGTTAAGGGATGCAATGCTCCCATTTTACATTTAAATCTCTACTAGGAAAACTTAAAGTAGTTTTATTTCTGTAAACTGAATGAAAATACACTTCAGTTACGACAAGGGATTATTTTTAAAGATTTAGTTTCCAAATAAGTTTCTTTTGGCCGTAACACTGCAGTTTATTTCCGATAATTAAACCAACAAGCAACTGAAAAATCAGCATTGAGTTTGTTATAAATATAATGTTTTTTATAATTTTAATAATCAGGTGTCTACTTCAAGGAGTACGTCGATTGTTTGACTCGCTGTACAGCACTTTCAGTAGTGCTGTTGAAAATGTTCAAATGTTTTGGCTGGCCTCTTTTTTAAAAAGTAAAGATTCATGGCTCATTTTGCCCATGAGGTGCAGCAGAAATTGCAATGTTTAGAAGGCAGTTTTTGCTATTTTGCTTTTCAGCATAACCATGTTTGAATTGAGTTCCAATTTTATTTACAGTTCCACTCACTTTTATTCTTGCTTAAGTTTAATCTGCTTTTATACGCTTCACCACAAAAAGTGAAAAAGGGTATATATAAGTTTGCCATTCCATGTGCAATTTCTACAATATCCATTTCTGGCTCCATAAAATATATATATTCTGACTTCTTATGCATAACGAAGTCGATTGAGCGATGTCCGTCTCTCCATCCGTGTTGATGTTGAAATCAAGTTTGCCGAAGCAAACAAAAAAAAAAAAAACAAATATGTCAATCGATCAGATATAGTGCCGAAAGAGGTGCTATTGGAAATCGGCATGATCGGTCCATGACCTTGGTGGCGGCAGGCAAAACACCACGCAATTTATCATGTCGTTTGGAACAATAAAGTAACTCCAATCAAAAAAATAAATATATGGGGCGAAAGACAATTAAAAAATAAAAAACATGAAGTGAAAAAATTTGCGCTCACCCATATTTTCCGAATTAGGTTGTCTAAAATGTTCAAATTTTTTGAAATATCAACATGGGTATCATTTCAAAGCTTTTGAAGAGATCTTTAAGGAAATTCTAAAATTTAATTTTAGGATTATTTTTTGAACTGTGAATATTATAAATGAAAAGAAATTATTTTGGCTTAAGTTTATTTCTTTTTTAATTTAAAACATTTTTAGAAAGATAATTTATTTTACAAATGTATGCGGACGTTTTCCAAAGAATAATTCAATAATTAAATTATAAGCACGCAAGGCACAGCGAGCATTCATGCTTACATCATAACAAACAAAATAGTACTGAAACAGCATCTATAATGTTATGAGTAAACAAGTAAGAATGATTAAAAACAAATTTGCATTCGTGTTCAATCGATGATTGAAACAAAGCAAAAACAAATGTACAAGACGAAATACGGAGAGAACAGTAAAGAAATACATTGTTTTGTGTGTAAATTTCGTCTAACCAAATTAATATTAATATGAATATATCTTGTATTATTATTTACAAAGTTAATTGGTTAAATAGATGATGTTTATAAAATACACAATTAAGGTAGATAGATGCGAAGAATGCTGATGAAGGACGTAGCGGTCCAGAAAGTGCAGCATTTCATTTTGCTAGCGTCTAATTTTTCTTGTTTTCTTTGGAAAACGTCCGCATACATTTGTAAAATATATTTTCTTTCTAAAAAAAGATTTTTAGAAATTAAAAAAGAAATGAACTTAAGCCAAAATAATTTCTATTCATTTATAAATTCTAAAATTTTTCAAAATACCTAACTCATAAAGAGCCGATGGCATTTTGACGTAAAATAATATATATACAAATACATATATATCTATACAGTATTAATTATTTTTTTTAATTTCGGTCACCCAAATATTTGTTTTTTTTTTTACTTTACGAGGGCTGCTCTATATATTTCTGGCCTAATAGTGAAAATGCGAATATTTATAATCAAAAATGGTTTTATTGTTTTTCAATGTATTCTCCAGCATGATTTATACACTTTTGCATGCGCTCAAACCAGTTGTCGAAGCACTTTTTCCACTCCGATTGAGACACCTCTAAAACATGGTTTTTGAACACTTCAACAGCTTCTTCTGGCGACAAAAATCGTTGACCACGCATTTTTTTCTTGATGTGCGGAAACAAGAAGAAGTCATTAGGTGCCAAGTCAGGGCTGTACGGCGGATGACCCATTAATTCGACGTTTTGGCCTGTCAAAAACGCTCTGGTTTGAGCCGATGTGTGAGAGCTCGCATTGTCATGGTGAACAATGATTCGTCTTCTCTTGTTGGTTTTTCGAATTTCTCCGATGACTTCAGGCAAACAAATTGTAGTGTACCATTCAGAAGTGACCGTCCTACGTTGCTCGAGCGGAACAGTCGACACATGACCAGTTTTGCCGAAGAAACAAGCGAACATTTGCTTCGAAGTGCTTCTTCCACGAACAACATTCGTTGGATTTTGCTCGTCTTTGAAGATCCACACGGTCGATTGTTGTTTCGTTTCGGGCTCATACGCATAGATCCATGATTCGTCACCTGTGACGATCTTATAAACGTCTTTTGAAGCACCGCAATCGTATTTTTGCAACATTTCTTTGCACAAATCGACACGAGCCTTTTTTTGAGCGGCTTTCAAATTGTGCGGGATCCAACGAGAACAAACCTTTGGAACATTTGGAAGAAATGTCCAAGGATGTCTCTATCTCCCGGTATGTCGCATGTCGATCTTGCGTTATGAGTTTACGCACGGCATCAATGTTCTCTGGCACAACAGCCGTTTTTGGACGACCTTCACGGAATTCGTCTTTGAGCGAGCTTCGGCCACGATTAAATTTATTATACCAATTTTTCACAGTGCTATAGGATGGTGCTTCATCGCCATAGAAAGATTTAAGTTCATCAATGCACTCTTGTCGTGATAATCCACGTCGAAAGTTGTGAAAAATGATGGCACGAAAATGTTCACGAGTTAATTCCATTTTTTTCAATATTAATTTTTTTAAGTCACTGTTAACAACACAAATAATGGTCGTACGTCAAAACGTTTTGAGTACGATTATGCTTAAAAATGACAAACTTTCCAATGGAAATGTCAGATTGCACTTGGCAGCACTCAGTGTTGCCAGGCCAGAAATATATATAGCAGCCCTCGTACTAAACTAGATTTACATAGGTGGTGAGGAGTATATAGATTCGGCATAGCCGAACATAGCATCTTACTTGTTTAAAAATTCCTTAGAAAGGATGTATTGCTTCACTTCACGACATTATTACGGATGCATTTCAAGTGCATATGGTATGAAAACGATCTGTGATTTATCGAAATAGTTGCTTGAATTGAAGAACGGCAGTATTCACACTTAAGTGGCAAAACACAACTGAACAGAAATAATAATAAAGTTGGCAGTTCTCACTACCGTATGATAGAAATTCCCGTTGGACAACTTTCTATTTGACGATAAGGAGTTTTTTTTATTCAAAATTGAAAGCTTCAATTGCATTTATTTATGCTTCAATTAAATATGGGCTTAAAGAACGCTGGCAAAGTTCAAAAATTTTTTATATTTTTACATAAATTCCATTACTTTAATAGATTAAATAGTATACCCTGTCAATGAAGTACCCTGTGTAAATTACATAAAATTTGTTTTAAATGAATGAATTAAATTTTCTTTACATTAAAGCTTGTGTAACAGAACTAGTTTTACACACATACATATGTCCCTCTAAGTTATTTACTATAATTTAAAAGTTTTTTTTGTATTATTTCGAGCAAACTAAACCGAAACAAGCAAACACATCTTGATAAGTTTTTCCTTATTCATTCTTTTTTTTTTAATTTTTCAATTCATGTATTTGTGATATCTTATAACTGTATAAAATATGTTTGGGTTAATATAAGAGTTCTTATGTGTGCATATGTGTGTGTAGAGCATTCATAAACATGTATGATGATGTCAAGCGTGCAGAACAAATCGCTGAGAAAAATACGCAATTTAAATGCATAACACACAAAAGGACATGCCTAATGCCAATAATAGAAAAAAGTAAATCCTCATACATTTTAACATAAATCCCCGCATACAATTGACATACAAACATGCATTAATATGTACATACAATACATACGAGTACAAACTTACCAAGCGAAAGAATGTTAAGAAATTTTCATGTACCTTTTAATTTTATTCTTTTCTTTTCATTTTTTTTTTTGATACATTTTGTAGCAGATTAAGTTCTATTCGCACATGGATGCGTTGAAATATGAGTTAAACTCATACTCCAATAATTGTATATGTGTGTATGTGTATGATTTTTTTTTTTTGTATAACGGAATTCTTAAGATGGCTTAGATCATCATAAAGGAGTGGAAAGAAAACATAATTCTAAGTTAAAAGTTGTCATACATTATGTTGTCGTATGTTACAATAATTGGAACATGCCGCAAGCATATAAAACGTTTATTATATGACTTATGAAAATAACTAAAAAAAGATAATTTTTCTAATAGAAGACTATAAAATAGTAGATATGAGTATTAAGGTTAGTCTTAGGATCATTATTTTATTAAAGAATAGTTTTATAAAACTATGAAAATTATGTTTTTCATTTGTAGAACGTTTTTAAAATGATGGTACAACATGGGGAAAAGTACTTACTGGGAATAAATTAACAACCAATTTGTCTCTATTTTTATAGAGATTATTTAAAATGTAAATTGTGTTGGCCGTTCTATCAGACCAAAGCGCTTAAACACAATTCTTTAGATGTCTATTCAAAATCAACAGCACATATGCAAAATCTTTTCGTTCCAATCAAATGTTCTTGAGATTCAGTTTATTAAACTTCTGCAAAAAAATTACTTCAAAATTTTTCAGTGGTGTCGCTAAAAATAATACAGTTTATACATTGATATCTGTATTTATATCAATGGATTTTAAATATTTTGATAGTTTTTCGAAAAATGGTCAGCGACAACACTGCACAGAGGGGTATTTTGTCATTCTAGCCAGATATTAATTATTTAAGTACGCATCTCGAGTGACTAAAAAATTCTACATTGTATAATGTATTTTCAGGGCTTTTGGGTCCACATTTGCCGTTTTGGGTATTGCATACGTTTTTAGTAATTTTTACGGCTTTATTGGGTTTGCAATATATTTATTTGTGGCTCTATGAATAAAGATTCTGTATTGGTTTTTTTCTGTGAAAAGATATATTTACAGCTTCTTATATTAATTTTTAGAAGAATAATATTTTAAATTTTAATGATAAACAATTATGATCGAAGTTAAAAAAATATTAATTTTTTTTCACTTTTTTGTAAAAAAAAATATGAAAATGCTTTTGAAAGTGAAGTTTGAGATTTCAACTTTGATAGCGTAAAAAAAACATTGCGAATTTTAGCGACATGTAGATTAGTAAATTAATAGTGTGTTTAAAAGATGTTGTGTTCGAAGAAAGCAAGAATTTAAAAATTAGGGCTAAAATTGGATATACCGAAAACTTGACTTGGAAACACGAACAATGGTAGCACGATGGAAGAAGTTGCTTTAACAATGCTGAGTTAGCTGTAGAACCAATTGGAGTTGAAAGTTATTATTGAAGTAATACCAAGTGGTCACAAAATCTATTTGCAGTAGAGATGAGCGATATTTCAGTACCTGTGATTAATCACTGTGATTCAAAAATCACTGGTCACTACTAAATTGATCAAGCAACAGTTCCGCGTATGAACGTTCTTTTATATTTGCACACATACAAAATTCAATAGAACTTTGTGAAAGAGAAATATAAGTACTTTTGATTCTTTCATTCTTTCATATGTCAAAGCGGCTTCTTTGCTGTGTGTCTTTTTCGAGCTTCTACTTATTAACAACAGCTATTCTTTTTTTCAAACTTCACGCAAACATATGTAAAAGAAAATTTTGTGTGTTTTTTTTTTTTGAACCTATAACCAATCAGTGTTACCGAATTCTATATTTCTAGGAAAATTTAATTACAGCTACTTTGAATATAGAGATCATATACCTTTTCCATAATGATTACTGTTTGTAAAAAATATTATTTTGTATTATATACTTCCTATATATACATGTATGTTTAAATAAAAAAAACTGCAAACGGTGATAACAGTAACTACTTAAAAGAACGGTGATTTGAAAGTTACGTTCACTGGTAACGATCTTCTTCAAAAATCACGGGATCGCTCATCCCTAATTTGCAGGAGTTTGCAGATTACTGCTCAGACACTGCAAGATTTAACGTTACTCTATATGAATAGCATCAAGATTTTAATACATGGCTGTTAGCAGAAGAAGCGGCTTCAGATTTAGAAGAGTTCTTTGAAGAAACAGAAGAATAATGCCACTCATCATTGTCTTAGTTCAAATGAGAAGTTGTTTTAAGTAAAATTTATTGTCAGTGTTATAGAACAGTTATTATTACGATTAAATTAATTATTTTCAAATGAAATAGATTGTAATTTACTTTAATTGTGCTTAATTCTTTAAAATATAAATATTTCATGATATTCTCATAAAATATTTATTAATTAAAACTAAAAAATTAAATTTATTATTGCGGG
Organism: Gymnosoma rotundatum; assembly: GCA_916610165.2. Taxonomy (NCBI): domain Eukaryota; kingdom Metazoa; phylum Arthropoda; class Insecta; order Diptera; family Tachinidae; genus Gymnosoma; species Gymnosoma rotundatum. The sequence goes on along the minus strand of OU744336.1, from coordinate 46,061,782 downwards.
GAAAGCATATCCATATGGCCATTTCGCTACTGCTAATGTAATTCATCAGTGAATTCTACCCAAATTTTGTAAAGAAAACCTTACAGTCTTATATCAAAAACCAAATTGATTAAATAAAAACTCCATTGAATCATTAAAGCGAAAAGCCAATAAAAAGTCAAAAATTTTTTATATAAAACACATTAATCATTGAGGAACTAATATAAAAAAATTCCAAACAATAAATTTTAAATAAAATAAATGCTATAAAGTAGCAAAATACAAATGGCCAACATTGGGTATTTTCACTTGGAAAGTGTTGCGGTAGATTTGAAAATGAAAGATTTTGTAGATTTTGCGGTGCTCTTTCCAAATTTTAACTTTGACACCTTGTATCTTTGTTGCTCACACCGTTTTATTTGAAGAATAGTGTCTAAAAGCAGTTTTTTGATAATAACTTCTTTCCAACGCATTTGACATGAAATACATAGCACGAGCGCCGTAAATTGTGGTTCAACACAAGTTTAATTTAATACAAATTATAAATTGGTTATTTTAGCGGACTGAACGATACAGGCCCCTTGAAAGTTTCACCTGTCTGTCTATACCGGTTCAAAATTATATCAACTATTGGGACACCCTTATATTTCCAAATCCAAATTTTGTACTTGTTATATCGGAGTTAGCAGCACATGATCTTTGTAAATTTCAAGCGTCTGTCTGTAATTGTTCAAAAGTATAACCAAATATATCAAATCAAATGAATATTTGAGCACCTTTTAATTTATAATTTTAAATATTAATACTTGTTATTATAACGGTCATAGCACAGCAATGGAAATTCTGTCCAACTGGCAAGCGTTTGTTTATAACGGCTTAAAAAATAGGACCATTAGGTAAATTTACGTCACCTATGGGGACACCCTTTAATTTTTAGACTTATTTTTGTATTACTTTTTTTCCATTGGGAGCCATAATAATTTTTATTTTAAAGTGCAACCTTTTACGGTTCATAATTCATTTTTAAGATTATGAACTGGACCTATTTGTAAGCATCGCCTTTCAAGAAATTTTCTAAATCGATTTAGAAATGAATGACTTATTGAGGCACAAATTAAAAAATGCTTCATTCAGTCGAACTGATAAAAATCCAAGAGGTCTAAATTTTGTAATTACTTTACCGACTTCAAAGAGCGTTTGACACAAGGTGTCATTCATAAAAGCAATAGACTTGTGTGGAAATGTTTAGAAAGCCCAGTCAATCCAAAATGTTTTCTAATTTTTGAATAACCAAGGACATTAAAAGATACAATTAACATATTTCTTTGTTGATTTTAAATTAACATAGCTGTTGATTTTTTTCTTTTTGTTAAAACTTGCTGATAAATTACATTCGTTTTGTTAATATGACCGTTCTTCTGCGAGCAGTTTTATTTTACAAAAAAGCTATTTCTATTAATTTAAAATAAATAACTTAAAATATAATATTTTTAAAATGTTTGCTTATTATAAATTTAAACTTTCATTTTATAAACTTTTCCTTGAAATCACATAAATTTGTTTTTGTGAAAACAATGTGTCCGTGTGATGATATGCAAAGGATATTTTTAATTTGTTTGCTCTTAATGTATTTTGTTGGTGTCGTTGTTTTTTTATTTGTAAACAATATTTTCAATTGCATTTTAAACATATTTAACATTATGGCTTTTGTTTTCTCTGTTTAAATCTAACGTGTTTTATCAGCAATATGAAACAAAACCCATTTGTCAAATGAAAAGCCTACAAGCAGCGTACGTTAGTATTTTGTATGTGTTTGTATAGGTTTCTATAGAAGTGTTTTAATATGCATAATAAGTGTGCGAGGGCAAATTCGAAAGTTTTACAAATTGTTTTTTGTCGTGTAAACAAGAGAATTCAATAACATATTAAAAAAAATTTTGAGGAAAATTTAAATTGCTCATAAAATATTTGTGGAGCACTTGAATTATTTTTTTTTAAGAACTCTTTCCAAAGAAAAGTTGAGATTATGATCGTAACCAAAACATGCTATTGTTTTTCATCATAATCATATTGTTGTTATTGAAACCATATCATTATGTTTATAATATAAACAATATAATATGATTATAATATGAAATATTTTTCCGGAATTTTTTGCATATACTTTGATTCGTTTTAATATTTTTTTATTTAATTATTTATAAGCTATAATTTTTATATTAATATTATAACTTTTTTTGATAACAAAGAAATCACAAAGCTTGTAGACAGCATTTAGCTAAGGGTAAAATATATGTTTTACATTTTTGTTATACTTTGAATACTTAAGAAGAAACAATATATTATGTTTATTAAAAAAACATTATGGTTAAAAAACTAAATTATTTTGAGACAGTTATAAAAATTCTGGTTTTTATGAAAGTGGTATGAGTCAATTTCTTAATATTGAGATATTTATAGGTTTGCCATATAATCAACGAGTGATGGTTTTACACTATATACCTTTTAAGTTTTATTATGAAATAATAATTACTAAAATTATTTGAAAATATTAACGGTTGGTGTGAAAGAAAACATTGCAATGTTTTAAAAAATTGTGTAATCTAATCTAACATACTTTAAGGAAGTTTAAAATTTCTCTGTCCGTATTTTTCTTTCTGTTTAATATTGCCTCTTCTAGAGATTGAGTTGAGAAAAAGTCTTCTCATTTCATTTTCTACAAAATGAAAAACGAAGCTGTTTTTTTCGGCAAGCCTTAATTATTTTATAATAGTCTTGGGCGGTGTATAACTGCTCTTTTTTTAAAGCTGTTTCTGCAACTGCAAAAATATCTGTCGTTTAGAAGAAATAACTGAAAGTTGTTTGAATTAAACCTATTAGAAGTGAACTTATTCCACTTTCAAAAGAAATGTTTGTGCGACAGAGTTGTATAGCAAAACTGTTTTTATTTATTTTATGTCAAGGTAGAATTTTATTGAAATTCTGATTGTAACTATGGAAAGAAGAAGTTTATAGCTCATTAAAATTAACGTTAAATTAGTTTTTTGAAAAAGAGGACTTATACCACTTTCAAAAAAACCAGTACATTTATTGTAACGAGAATAATAAAATTTAGAAATCAGCAGAAAGAAATGCACTTTTTAGTTCATTAGAACATTCATCAGCATTTTTACGTATTTATATACGAGGTAATTATCAATTGTAAATTTTCTTATTTCTAAGACTCTTCTGAAGATATTGGTTATGAAAAATTTAATTTTACTATTCTCTATATCATTTGCCATAATTAATACGAACCTAAAAGTAAGTGAAAAATAATTTATTTTTAAAGCTGCTTCAAATAAAGTACAATATATAAAATTGGAAAAAAATTCTTGAGTTCAGTTCAACCATGTTGCACTTTTTGTGCATATGATGAAATGTTAATAAACATTTGTTCATCACGACTAAAGCATTGTTACATGAACATTATTTTGCTTACCACAATCGTAAAGTGTTACTGAGAACATAGTATGGTTGTTTTGACCATATCAGAATCATGTTTTTTGTCTGCATATGGTGTTTTACCACTTTATAATATCTGCAAAATAAACTAAGACGTACTAACTCACAGGTCACAGTTTAATTTTGTTATTTTAGTGTGATTACCTTTGTTGTATGTTTTTAGTTCGTTACAAGATGATTACATGCCGCTTACTTCATTAAGGGAGGAACAAAACTAAAAAAACATGGTAATATGGGTGTATTTATTTATGCGAATATGGCAACACACTGTTAACTAAATCTTATGAATATGAAAAGGTCACTAGATATTGAAAAGTATGTCTATTTTAAAAGAATAGCCTTACTTTCTACAAGTCAGATTGCTATTTTTGGCTAAGCAGAATCTAGTTTAGTGAAACAAATCAAATAAAAAAATATCAGCGTAACTGAGAATTAACCCTAGAGTTAACGTCGACGTCGTTGACGGCGTCAAATGTCAAAAAAAAAGTTTAATCGTATGAAATTGTATGAGAGCAGTTAATCTCAACGCGTTGAAACGCCGTAAAAGTTCAATCTGTTTCAACTTTTTCGGCGTTGAAACGCCGTCAACGACGTCGATATTAACTCCAGGGTAAAAAATAAAAAAATAAAAAATAAGTATTACATGTTATTTTACATATAAATTTCATCTGCTCTCAATGGGTTAAGCATTCTTTAAAGATTTCAGTATTTCCTTAAAGATCGCTTTAAAAGATTTAAAATGATATCTTAAAATATATGTTGCACCATCGTAATTTTCTATGAAACGTTCAGAGGCCTATAACTCGGAAATGTTTTTTGATGTTTTTTTCTTTTTTTTTAATTCTCTATCGCCCCATATATCTGTTTATTGATTGGAGTTTCTTAACTCAACTAGATTGGAAAAATTATAAGCACGTGCTTTGTCCGCTGCCTCGAAGGACATGGACCGATCTTGCTGATTTTCAATAGCAAACATTTCGAAACTCTGTCTTGCACGGCGTATTTAAACTATTTTTAGTTCATCTAGTGCAAAGTTGATTTCAACCTAAGCACGGACATCGTATAATCGACTTCGCTCAATCGATCTAAGAATACGAGTATATATACTTTATGAGGTCGGAAGTGAATATTGTAGAAATCACACACAGAATGACAAACTTAGATGTTTCCTTTTTCCACCTGTGGTAAAGTAAATAGAATAAAAGGAATTCAAATTCTATAACCACCTAAAGTGACATTTGGTTTTCAAGCGAATTTTTCAGTTGAACCGTTTAAAACACGTTCTACTTAAATACTCGTATAAATATTTGTGTGTGTGTATGCTCTAACACAAATGCTCTTATATGATGTACGGATGTATAGAAAACAATCAAAATAACCATCTTCCATAAATAAGTAACATATGAATGCCAAATTCTAGTATTTAAAATCCAAAAAAGCAAAAACAAAATTATACCGAAACGTATTGTATTAAAAGCTTTTATATGGTTTCGCATACAAAACGCTTGGATAAACATCGATGTATCACAATACTTCAATACGCTTTTTTGTTTGTTTATAGTGTTTTTGTTCTTGTTCTTGTTGTTGCTGCTGCTACTGTTATTATATTACGAAAATCGAGAAAAATATCCTGCTCCTAGTGAGCATCTCATATAATGGGATTATGTGCGATTAATGCATTGACATGTAACGATTTTCAATTGAATTTATTGCTTTACTGTTTTTAAGTTATTTTTTTTCTTTTTTGGTTTTTTGCATTACCAGTGTGTATGAGTGTATGTGTGTGTTTTACGTGGTGTGGGTACATAATCACTTTAAAGAGTGAGTAAAAGTTATATGATTATACATATTCATTGCTATTAAAAACAACAACAGCAACAGCAATTGAAACAAAAGGGTGTCAGGAGTTACACATGTTTTGCATAAAAAACAATGAATAATTTTTTTCTCTATTTTTGTTTTCATTATTTGCTGCTGCTGCTGTTGCTTATTTTCCTTTCTAATATTTATCCATTGAAAATGTAATTAAGCTTAACAATAACAACAACAGTCATTATAAAAAGCAGACAAACAAAAAAAGAATCCGTTTTTGTTTAATTTTTAACAAAATCAAAACACAAACAACATTATTAAAACAACAATAACAGCAGCAGTATCAACCAAAAGCGACAAATAACACACCAACATTTGTTAACAATACAACAGCCGCACGAAAAAAGGACAATAGAACCTCAGCTGTGTGATTAACACATGTAAAGCTTCCTCGTTTTATTATAATTTTTTTAATTTAAACCAACTCAAAAAATGCCAAACACTTGCTACAACTATACGCAAGGCACTCAGTGAACAGTGGAATAGAAGGTTTAAAAAGTATAAGTAAAAATATACATGGATTATAAGTTATAATTAAATATGAAGATGATAAGAGGAATAATATTGTTACGTTTTACCCTTTTTAGCAGGCAAACGTACGGATTCTTTTGACTGCAAATACCACTGTGGCTAAATTCTGTCTTCGAACTCTATGGCTTTCTCTGGCTATACTTCTCGATCCTACCGGTCTTGTGAACCCTTGGTCTCGTATTTACTAAACATGCGTTATCACCACAAACGCAGCCATCCACGCTACTCTACTGTGTTACTCCGGCGAGACATGAACTACTTGATGCCTTGTTTAGTAACCTTTACCATCCACAGACGTCTCCACTACTCCTTTTACCCAAACCAATCATCTTCATCTCCCTCAATCAGTAGCCACAACACACGTCTGCCGTACACTGTTGTTATGCTGTTACATTTCTCCGCGCTAACCGCTATTGCTCTTACTTTTTATTATAAAGGGCTTCTTGACAATTATCTGTTACTCCTTTTATTAAATTAGACGTCTTCACTAATTGTCTGCCATGGCTTCACACAATAATTGCCTTTCCCTCTCGGGAGGTTTGTACTGCTGTTTATTAATTTTAATTGCTTATAACAATTATTATTTTTTTTCGTTGCACGCATGCCGGCATGCGGTATCGAACTCGGACCCCCTGGTTTGTAGTACGCACCTCTACCAACGCAGCCATTGAGGCTGCTCAGCTTTTGTTAGCTAACTTGTGGTTTTGTTATTCTATAAACACACCATTGGTTGTTGAATTAACTTTATTCACCACACTAATACGGAAACAACCAACTTTAGGGGTTGCCAAGTTTTATTATTCGTAACAATATCATTTCTGATCAATTCACACTCGAATTTCGACTGGCTGTTCGAATTTCATATTTTTCGCCAAGTCCTTTAAAATCATTAAAATATTTTTGTTCACATTTTCTAAGGACACAAAGTGCACTGCCGTCTCGATACAAACGTTGGTTTTTAGCTTTTATTGGATCCAGTAATAACTGAAACTGTTACGTTCTATTACCTTTGCCGTTTTCGCTTTTCTATCTGAAGATTTGTAGAATATTGTTTTACCCTTTGAGTTTTTAAAGTTACAGCCATTACAAGACTTTAGATATTCCCGTGCTATGTATAACAAATGGAGGCTGAGCGAAAGCACATGGACGATACCCTTAATCACTAACTTTTGGTAATCTCCGAATGGGGCCTTGCAAATAGGGTTCAATTTAAGGCTTATAAAACCCAGTGCTTTCGCACAGACGTACAGCTGAAGATGCCACCTCATCTGTAATTATGGGTGATATATATATATATTAAGGAATCAGAAGCTCTCGATGTTCTTGGCATAAAAATTCAATGTGATGTTCTTTGGAACCAGTCTTGGTTTCTGAAACGGTGTAAGAAATACTTCGGAGTTACTCGACCGCGTGCAGGAGAGAGCAAAGAAGCTCATCGGTGACAGTACGGTATCCAGCTTTATTGACTCACTGGAGCATCGACGCAATGTGGGGTGTGTTTCACTGTTTTATCGTTACTAAAACGGAATGTGCTCTTATGAAATCAGGGAACTTGTTCCGCAGCGCGCTCTGCATCAAGAGCGCATTCCTTTGTGGTCGATTTGCCAGTGAATCGCACTTCGCATTACAAAGAGAATTCGTTTTTTAGCCGAACAGTTCGTATGTGGAATAAACTCCACGCAGAGATCTTTCCTGTCACTTTCAATGTGCAAAGATTCAAATTAAATGTCCACAAGTACTACTCCCTCTATCCCCCTTCCCAAAACCTAATTTCCTAGTTCTGGCACAATGCATTGCATAAGTAGGGGTCATTCCCTGAGAGCTGGTATGAGCTTTGTAGAGGTGATGTTATTATTCAGGGTTCCAGCATGTTTTTCTGTGCGGTTTGAACCAAAAAATAATAACAAAGAACATGATACTCAGTTTTCATTACTTTAAGTTGTCCCTCGTTTGGATTTTTCTGTGTATAGTAAAAGAAATAAAGGTAAGATATATTTGTATTTAATCTATTGGTACACTTGCAACCTAAACCGGTGGTTTAGCTTGTGAGGATGAGGCATGCTTTGGTGTGTGCTTTTACATCTGAAATTGTAGAATTTTGCTTTCCTTCCTTCGAATTACTGAATCAGCTTTCTTTCAAAGACGTTAAAGTATTACTAACATTGCTATTATTTATTTAGCAGTGGAGGCTATCAAGAATTGTGATGTCTGCATCCAAATATATAAGCAAAATAATTTCAAAAACTTTTATGTCAGCTCTAAATTATAACTACACTAGGACCAACATTGGTTTTGAGAAATGCTCGTGGACAAATGGATGTAAAATTTTTAATACATTTTCCTTCTAAGTAGAGGTCAATAATTTCTAGACTGTTATATTCTGGCTGTTCAATCGGCTCTGTTTTACAGGTGTAGAAGGATGGCTTTACATTTCTTTAAAGAAATTGTGTCCAATTAACACGATAAATATCGGGAGTAATAGATCATAAGATAAGCAAATTAGTTGCACCATACGGTGTGTGCTATATGGGTCTTCTATGTTGGTACCATATTGCAAAAATATTATTGGCAGTTGAATACAAGAAAGTTAGTAACTGTCAAATCACATATTGAACAAAACACTGCCGCTTACTAAAAATGTGAAAGTAGGGGAAAAACATACTTTAATGAAAAGTACGGAAGAGGTGTGACTGACGAATTGTGGCTGTGAAAAAATAATCTTGTGTCTCTTCTTAAGATGCTTTCGGTATATTTATGTTTATTGAGATCAAATATTAGCGTGACAGAGAATTAAAAAATAAAACAAACAAAAAATTAAATAGTACACTCAAAAAATTTTAACATTAACTGTTTGCCGTTTATTTAGGAAGTTTTCAGTAAAGTTAAAAATAAATGAAAATGTGGTTGTTTTAGGAAGAAAATTTTTATTTAACTTTTTTCGTCTGTTGTTAGAAAAACAAGCGACAAAAAAATACTGATTTTCGGTGCATTTAAAATTATCAATTAATTTTTGCCTTGTTTTTTTTAGTAAAAATGAAATTCTTAATTAAAAAAACAGTTCGTCAGTAGAAAAGTACTATTTTACAATAGCTTTAAAATATATAATAAAAAACATAAACTGTTGGAAAATATGTCAGTTATAAAAAATATATTTAGAACAAAATAATTTATTTAAGAAAAACATCAAAAAAATATTGGTAAGTTTCTTACATAGTATTTAAAATTTGCATTATGTTTAAAAAACAATGTTCCCCTTTTGCAGGTATTCTCTTCTTAATTCTGTAGTCTTTAGGCAGGCAGCCGTGTTCCCACAGCCCACTTAGGTCCATTGGTTGGTCTTAAACAAAGGTATGTCATTTAAATTTTCGAATTACAAATATATCGCTCATTTAGTAATACGTTATAACCCAAAAAATAAAATTTTTTATAACGTGAAGATCATATCGCTTTTTAAAACATCGTCATATTTCGTTTTGTGTCTGTATATACATTTGAAAAGACGATCTTTTTAAAATATATCGACCTTTTACAAGATGAAAACGTTAACTGTGATTATCTTGAAATGATTTTTTGTTTGAGTTAAGGCGCTCTATTTCTAAATGAGCGATATGTACTTTAATTATTGGTTGCAAAAACATAAACAATTTTGTAAAAGTACATTATTTTTTCAGCATAGAACTATCCTGAAATCCTTGGACTTTCAAGGAAGAACAACAATTTAAGCAAATAAAAACAAGAAGAATTTGTGTATCAAAATAGTATAAATAATCAATAAATAAATTAAATCTTTTGAGATTCGAAATAAATAAGAAAGCTGTAGTTTTTATTGGTTTGGTAGGTTACTTTTAGAGAGTTGGAATAAAAGAAAAAAGCAGTTAATTTTACTGTTTTAGTAGGTTAAATTTTATAAATTAATATAAATACAGAAACAGTTATTATTAATGTTTTGGTAGGTTACATTTTGTTAGTTGAAATAAATGAAAAAACAGTAGTTTTTACTTTTCTGGTAGGTTGTTTTTTCGTGCGTTGGAATAAAAGAAAAATTACTTGTTTTTACATATTTTGTTAGTTATAAAATCAACATTCAAAAACAATTGTAAATTACATTTAATTTAAATGAAATATAAGTGGACCGTTTTTTAAATGAAAAAGTAGTTGTTTAAAGTGTTTTTTCATTTAAATTTACCTACATAATATTTTGAGTGTACATATACATAATTTTACATAAAAATTCCATCGGCTATTAATGGGTTTAGCATCTTTGAAAAATTTTAGTATTTCCTTAAAGATCTCTTCAGAAGCTTTAAAATGATACCGATATTGATATTTTAAAAAATTTGTAAATTTCAGAGCCCCGTAACTGGAAAATATGGGCGAGCGACAATTTTTTCACTTGATATTTTTTTTTTATTTTTAAATTCTCTATCGCCCTATACACTTTTTTTTTTGATTGGTGTTACTTTATTGTTCCAAATAGTATGAACAAATTAGTGGTAGGGGTGGTGTTTTGCCCACTGCCCCAAAGGACATGGACCAATCATGCTGATTTCCAATAGCACCTCTTTTGACACTATGTCTCATCGATTGGCGAACTTTAATTTTTGTCTTTGTAAGCTTGATTTAAACACTAACACGGACCGACAGACGGACATCGCTCAATCGATTTCGCTATGCATAAGAAATTACATACGAAATGATAAACTTATGTAGTTATACATATTGTAACATCTAAAACTAAAAGGATTATTAGAAATATTATTATCTCTCCTCATTTATTTTTGATTATTGTTATAAATTTTCTACCTGTTAATGGCCCACTGTATATTAATCGTTTAAAGTATTATTTGCATTTAAACAGAATCCAAAAAAAAGTACTGAAAAATATTTGTTTAACACCCTTTTTACTCAAACATTATTAATACTCTCACTCATTGACTTTGGCAATTGAGCGTATGAAAATTAAGGGTCTTAGACAAATTTAAACATTTTGTTTGTTTTTTATGATTTAAAAGGGGATTTTCAGTCCAGCTCCCTTGCACAGTCTTTTGCCAGCCTAGAATTCATCAAAAATATAATGAAAAAAAAAAAACAAACTTTAATCAAAACAACAGAGCTCACCATACTAAGGGTGTTATCGTCTAATGCTGCTGTTTCTGTTTTCTTTTTCTGTTTTGTTTTTTTTAATTCTGATTAAGTCGTAATTACATTTAAAGATATGGCACCAGTGGTGCACAATCTCATTCTTCATCTTTTGGCTTTTCGTCTCATACTGCCGTTTTAATTGTGCTTACCCCATTTATATTGTTGTCGTTGCATGTTGTTTATGTGTTTATTTTGTATCTTTCTCGTTGATCGTCGTCACATCATTGTGCTCACATTAGATGATGAATTTCTTTCTTTAATATGATTCATAGACATTTCGATAGTTTAGATACCGCCTGTGTGCAATAGCGTATGTGGTACGTACGTCATATAATGGGTGGTTTTATTACCTCCCCTTAACTACAACTGAATGTTTAACGGGTTGCTTTTTAATAAGATTATTTAGTTAGATGTTGTCGCAATACTGGTTCATATATTGTTTCTGCTCTTCTTTGTAACTATTAGTGTTGATGACCAAAACATTCTTCAAATTACGAGTATAAGGGGTTGTGATTGCTTTGCCTGTTGTTTTTGTACTTACTGTGAATCTACTGTTTTTCACAGTTTGTACACGGTATGAACGCATGTTGCGCTAATATGTGTGCTGCTGTATCAGAAGTACGTATGGAGTAGCTGGTGTGACGGCTAAATGAGCAATTTGATACAGTTAAAGAAATAAGTTTGAAATTAAAGCAAGAAGTAAATTTTTGTTACAATTAACTTGAGGTTTTAAATTTTAAAAAATAAAAATCAATCATATTGTTACGAATATGAGATCTGGCAACCTCTGTTATTGTTATCCGTATGAGCGTGGTAAATAAGTTAATTCAACTAATGGTGTGTATACAATAATACCACAATTAGCCAACAAAAGCTGAGCAACCTCGATGGTTGCATTGGTAGAGGTGCGTGCTGCAAAACAGGAAGTCCTGAGTTCGATCCCGCGTTCAGGCATGCGTAAAACAGAAAATAATAATTGTTGTAAAGCAATTTAAAATTAATAAAACAGCAGTACAAACCTCCCGAGAGGCAAAAGACAATTATTGTGTAAAGCCATGGCGCAGATATTTAGTGGAGAAGTCTAGTTTAATATAAGAGCTACAGATAATTGTCAAGAAGCCCTTTACAATAAAAAGTAATAACGGTAGCGGTTGCGCAGGGAAGTGTAACAGTATAACAACAAAGTGTATGGCAGACGTGTATTGTGGCTATTGGATTAAAGGGGATGACTGGCTTGGATAAAATGAGTAGTGGAGATGTCTGTGGATGGTTAAGGTTACTAAACAAGGCATCGAGTAGTTCATGTCTCGCCGGAGTAACACAGTAGTATAGCGTGGATGGCATCGTTTGTAGTAATAACGCATGCTTAGTAAATACGAGACCAAGAGTTCACAAGACCGGAAGGATTAAGAAGTATGGCCAGAGAAAGCCATAAAGTTTGAATACAGAATAATGAGCCACAGTGTTATTTGCAATTAAAAGAATCCGTACGTTAGCTCTAGAAGGGAAAAACGTAACAATATATTTTCAAACTTGTTATATTTTGATCATATGACTTCAAGGGTTTTACAACAACCCAACAATTTTACTAGAATTCTGATTGAAATCCACTCATATCGCAAAACGTTAAACAAACAACGCAGTAAGTTTCTATTAGTAGTTGCAGCAATATTTTAATTGGTTTATAGCCAAACATACATAAATATGAACAATTAAAGCAAGCTGCCAGATCTTTTCATTTAAGTAAAATCTACACGTTTTTACTCGTCTGTAAGTAAAGAAAACTAAAAAATTTTAGTATTTCCTTTAAAATCTATTCAAAAGCTCCAATTTAAAATGATAACTATATTGATATTTAAATAATTTAAAAATTTCAGAGCCCCGTAACTCGAAAAATATGGGCGAGCTCCAATTTGTTCACTGGATGTTTCTTTCTTATTTTTTAATTCTGTCTCCCCTTATATTATTTTTTCGATTGGAGTTACTAGAGGTAGGCGTTGTGTTTTGCTTGCTGCCTCGAAGGACATACAACGATCATGCTGTTTCCAATTGCACCTCTTTCGACACTATATTTGATCGATTGACAGATCGGTTGACGCATAGACGGACATCGCTCAATCGACTTCGCTATTCATAAGAAGTCGGAACATATATACTTTATGTAGTCGGAAATGGATATTGTACAAATTGCACACGGAATGACAATCTTAGACTTAGACCGTTTTTCCTTTTTTTTTGTGGTGATGGGCATAAAAAGGTTTAACGATAAGCAATTTATAAGGGTATACATTTTCAATCACTCGAGGCTACTCTTAATAAAGAAATATTTTACATTGTTTAAAGCCTTTTTTATATTGCTATATTTTGATCAGTGACATCAAAATTTTTTTTATCGTTGGTCTGTGAGCTCAGTATATAAAAATGGGGTCTATTTTACAAAATTAACTCAAGGCCAACATTGACAGTTTGATTGATTTTTTGGCGGTTTTTTGTGAGTGTTAATTCTCATATCTGCAGTGTGAATGGCTGTTTTGTGTTTATATCCACATTTTTTTCAAATATGAATCATTGTTTTGTCGAACCAGATAGAATTTTGTATTGAGAAAAAAATAAAGATGGGTAAAAAAAAATATATATTTTATTTTCAATACTGATTACAATTTGGTTGGTACAAGGAACGATAAATAAACAACCTTATTAAAACTCCGAACCGTTTCGCCTCAAAAATAGAATAAAAAGCTTCCTGAAATTAAGGTTTTTAACTTCACGTTTCAATGATAGCCTGAAAAAGCCATTGATAGAATTCGTAATGTCAACTAATAACAATTTTGTAAAAAATTAAATAAAAATTCTTCAAGTGTAATTGTGTTCATTACTTCTTTTTTTGGGGGTTGTGTGTCTGTGCAGTTATTTGCTGTTTAGTTGAGTTTAATTTTATATGATTGTTTCTTTCGTTTTTCTAATATTACTTAAGATCATGTGTACCCCTATGGATTTAGAAGACATTATGTGGCGGGGCGTCAATTCATGGTAGCACCCATTAACAAATGTAAAGGTTTTCAGTAACGCACTGAACGAAAGGAAGTTGGATGGAATGTTTTATTAATCAACATAATGTACCGTCGTTCAGCTCAACTTATTCGTTAGAATATATTAATGAAAGTTTGTGTATGCTATAACTCATATCATCAGGGAATCGGGATTTGGACAGACATCTCATCTCATACTACATAATAATCTTCAATGTTGATTTCTAAATATTTCTATTCGTTTAGACCAACATGCACACATACACCAAGGCTTAAATAATAGTTGTTGTTGTTGTTATTATTATTGTATGTTTGTAGGCCATGGCACAGTGACTACATGTCACAGGATTTATGGCAATCATTAATCTTATTTTGTTAAGCTATAAACGCAATATTACTTTGACTGCTTACCGTTTTATACCACCAACATTGAATTTAAGGTCTCTGCCAGCCAGAGAAATCCCTGCCACCGAGCTTCCGTAAAACCGTTTTACTTGATTTGTTTCCTGCCAAATGAGTTTCAGGTTGATTTTGTGTGATTTTATTAAAATTTCATTTGTTTGAATGTTTTTTGCTTTTTGTTTGGGGATTTTATTAATTTATTAAGACCTGAGCACAACTAAAGAATTTCAAAGATATTTTGTACATGTTACAAGCTCTACAATAGTTAACAACTACTTGTACAAGTTTTGCTAATATATTTCTATTAACAATTAATTTTTCTTGCTGCATAACAATATATCTACTGGGAGCATGTAACTGTATGTTAGTTAATGTGTATGTCTGTATGTATGCCGTCCATTATTGGTGTGGAATTGTAATGTTATGTTAATAATTCCATTTAAGTTCTTGATTCTGAGTTTTTGTTTTTCTTTTTGGTTTGATTTGGTGTTTTGGCAAGAAATTAATTTGATTGCTTTTGACATTAGTCAGTGATTTCGTTGCTTGTACAGCTGAGTTACAGATGCGACTTTTTTAAATAAATTAATGAATTTGTATTTAGTATTTCATATTTCTTGTTTTTCCCTGCGAATGTAATTGTTTTTGTTCATTTATTTCTAGAGATTTGATTTAATGAAAATCTATGTGGATGTAATAGAAAAATAAAAACCAGTGAAACTGCAATGTTTATGCTATCTTTTCAGGGGAGGAATGTAAAAGAAAAAATAAATAAAAAGTAAACACAAGAATCATTAATCATTTGAAAGATACAGTTGAAAAAGAAAATTAAATTGAATATTTGTACCTTATTTTTGGAGAATGTTTGCAAAATGTTTTAATTAGAGAAACGCAGATCACAATAAAAAAACCTTTTTTTGTTTTCCTGTTTGTGTTTTTCAAAGCAAAACGAGATTTAAAAATACTGTAAGGTACAAAAGTAAGTCAATGCTTAAAGTTTTGGTAATGATATTTACTGGTATAATTAAGCTCAGTTCTTCCTTTGCCAGAGAGGAGAGAGAAGAAGAAACAAAGAGAGAAGAGTAAGCAGGATATAGAAAAAGAAATTAAGATAAGGAGAAATTCCGAAGAATGCAGAGAAGAGCACGCTAAATAAGGCCATTCGGCCAAAGTGTGTGCTCATCCCCTTGAATAAGTTACGATATCCGGTTGTAGGCCAGTAAACTACCCACTGCGCCCAAAAAAGAACTACTCATACCTGGATCCAGTGACGATATATCATATAGGCCCCCGTAGTACCGCTGAGTGAGGTATCTCAACCGTATACATTCCAGCGCGGGGCACAGACAGGAGAGGTGTTCCACCGTCTCCTCTTCCTCCTAGTCCTGACAACTTCTGCAGAAGACGGTAAATTCTCACAGCATGGGTCCCAGTGACCGCAGCCAAAAAGTCACGTACTCGAACCCTCGATAGCTGCAGTAGTGCAGCCACCCTGCCCCGATCCAAAGAGGGCCAGATAGTTCTAGCGATCGAACATGTCTACTCGTTAGACCATCTGATCGGGGATAGTCCGTAGAGAACAGCATCGATCGCTGTCGTCAAGCATTGTTTCCTTCTATGCCAGTACATTGGCAACATGGTTGCCCAAAATATTCCAATGTCCCCTCACCCATTTTAGGGTGACTGTTGAAACCACTGCCATCCCCTTAAGGGATGTCCGGCATTCAGAGACAAGTTTAGATGTGGTGAACATACCTTTAAGGGACATAATCGCGGCTTTGCTGTCCGTACAGATGAAAATATCCCTGTTGGATATGTTATAGTACCTCAACCAGCACACCGCATTTTTCCTTTGCTAGAAATTTAACTTTGCTCAAAATATTTTTTTTGTTTTTTTATTTATTTTTTATTTGATTAAGTGTTGATTCGTTAATGTTAATCTAAATCAAAGGTGATTTTTGCCATCAGTCCTTATAATGGATACCCTGCTATGAAAAAATTAGGCTATAATTTATGCTGTTTATAATTGAACCGGGTTTTATGAAAGTGTTATAAGTCCACTTTTGCAAAAAATTAAGTTAAAAGTAATTGTAATGATCTTTAAAATCCTTCTTTCTATAGTTACAATCAGAATTTAAATAGAATTCTGTCTTGACATAAAATAAACTAAAACGGTTTTGCTGCATAATTCGATCGCACAAATATTTCTTTTGAAAGTGTAATAAGTCCATTCCTAATAATTATAATTTAGTGTGACTTTAGGGATTCCTTAAGAATGAAGTCAATAGCCCAATTCACAATCTTGTGCATATCTGATTGCAAATTTACGCAATTGTGTTTGGTTTTCAATTATTTTTAAAAACCAATTAGTTATTCCTTAATAGATGAAAATGCTTAAGAGATTGTATGTATGGAAATAAAGGATGAAGCAGTGGCAGCAGTTTTAGAGGAACTGGTAGAAAATTTATCTATTGTGGTGGAGTGCTGTCGCGGATTTTCTAACTCATTACTTAAATAAAATATTTAACGAAATAATATTTTGATAGCGATGAATGAGGATAGATCCCTATCGACTTGGTTCACTGACTATCAAATGTCGGTTTGCATTCAAGTCTTGCATAATTAAAATAGATGAAGATATATATATATTATCAAAAAAAAGGCAAGTGCATTACTGTCTATTTTGTTGATATAGAGTAAAAATATCATATACAATTTTGCAAATGCTGCATCATAGCATTGCCATTTGCTTAGGATTGTGAATTGTGCTAATATGTTTTTACGTGGTAAATCAAATACGCAGCAAGAAATGCATGCACGAAACTATTCCTTACAGAATTTTGCACTAATACAATTTTAACGATTTTATTTGAACGGTGTTGACGTTGTAGCGCTTTTGGTACTGAATTAAAGTAATTTTTTTTGTAAGTTTTTGTAATTTTAAAGAATTTGGAGAGGGTTTTGAATTAGTCAGTGTTAAATGCGGTTTTTATTAGACATCACTTGGTAACAGAAGTGTCGGCCATTTTATTTTATTTTACCTTTTAGAATGTGATTGAAACTTCGTTCTGCGCTGTGACTGGAGTTTCGGTTAGATACCGGTCAAGTGACTGGTACTGTTACTGTTTTTGTAGGGTTTTTGTCGTTTACAGTGCATGCATATATTTATGGTTATGCCACGGAGAACAGTAGTCAGTATTTTATTATATTTATTTAAATTTCTATAAACTATTTAGTGGTACTAGTGTTTGAGGGAGATTAAATAAATAAAATGAATTATATATTATATATAAATTAATTTTGTTTTTAAATTTGAAATTGTGGATAATTTGCAAATACAAGAAATTTACTTATAAGATATAATTATTTCATATAATAATTTTAAAATTACTTCCTATAATGTTTTACAAGTAAGTTTTGATTTTATTTAATGCAACTATAAAATAATTTATTAGCATAAAAGACTTTTACCTCTTCGTATCTTAAGTAGCTTTTAACCACAATAATAACACAATTATGTTTTAGAAATTGATAAAAAAAAGTAAAACGAACTTAAATTAACCTTTTCAAACTAATTTTTTATTCACCCACATTCGTTTTAATATTTTATAATGATAGAAATGGAATGAAATGACTGCATTGGAAATGATTTGAAAAGTTTATGTCAAAAGTTAATTGGGTGCACTTCAATGACTGTCATAATATTTTCAAACCTAAAACAATTGACCTTAACGGTTGTGCAACAAATAAAAACTAATTTTGTGAACAACAATAAAAAAAAAAAATGAAAACGAAATCAAAATTATAGTTACTAAACATGAACGTTAAAAAAAGTCAAGCAATGCACTGCGGGAATTTACGAAGTATTGCTGAGAAATTCATATTCGCATTTGATTTACTGTAGAGGGAGAAGCTAAACTGCCTTAAAACACAATTTGATTTTAATACATAAAAAGAAATATTAAATCACGTCTTTTTTCTTGTAATGAGCAAAATAATGATTGCCAAACTAAAATTTACTCATGTGTTTATATAGGCGGGGTACATGCAAAACACGCGACACTGGTTGTAAAAAAGTAGTATAACGGAACTTTTGTCATACTTATCGGCATTTATTTCTACTTACTCAAATTCTAACAAAACGTTACCATGCAGCTTTATACTTCCAACTTTGCTTTGCCTTCTAAAACTTACACTTGAAATGTTCCTTTTTCGAATCATTTCTTTTGTAATTGATTGTTTTATTTTTTTCAAATTTGCCTGCATTTTGCTTAAAAAATTTCTCACATAACTGAGATTACTCGTGAGTATAGTTTAAGAGGTGATGCAAAATTTACTGATATTCGGAAAGACATAAAAGATAGAAAATTATTTTGGAAAATGGACCTTCCAAGCTTTTTACTCACGTTCGAAATTGTTTGATATCCGAGCGGTTGTGGAGTTCTTAACATCAAGCTTCGACTTCACATAATCACATGAAGAGAACTCGATTTTGTTTGAGATTTCAATCAGTAAAAAATTACATACATGCTTACGTTATGTTTGATGTAGTAATTTATTATTTTTTGAACTCCTTATAGAAAGAAAAATCTCATTTCAGTTTTATATAAATCCTTCTCAGTTTTTGCCGATATTGATCTTAAAAATGTAAAGTACATACGCGATTGTATTTCAAATCAACCAAAGCATTTATCAAGAGCACAATAATATTCTTAAATGAAGTAATCTGACTTAATTTAAACTAAATTTAAAACTTAAAATTCTGTGCTTGACAAATATATTCTTATGTAATTCTATGTTGTACCTCATCTCTGTAATTAAAGTAAGATATTTCTCACATGAAAATATTATAAGAATCAGCTTTTGTACAGGGTGAGCTAGAGTAATTCATGAAGGTTTTTGGTTTATATTATAAAGACCGTTTCGGATTAATTAAGGTACAAATGACTCTAATATTCTTTAAAAACGCCGAAACAGTACCCTGTTTCTGTAACTTAAGTGAGGAACAGCTCACACAAAATTATTTTAGCAATCTTTGAGCCATAGTAATTTATGAATGTTTTTATTATTTTATAATATAAAGAACCCTAATAACCCTAATTCTAATTCTAGCTAACCCTGTGTAAAACAATATGTAGAAATTGTATTCATGTGAGAAATTACTCACCTTAGTTAAGAAATGATGAAGTGCATGAAGTAGACGCACTTTTCCATAGTTATCTTATGCCTAGAAAAGCTCTATTATAATCAAATAATACATAGAACACCAATTTTTTTTTAAGTTTTAGTATAACCCTCGCATTCGTTTAATGGTCACAGTCATTTTTTATTATGAACTTTACTAAAATGCTTTCATAGTCTGCGTATCCGCAAATGCTGTTATTTAATATGTACCTGCCTAAAGGAGCGTACATATGTCAGAATTCTCATGTAACTATAAAGTGACGTAAAACTAAACAAAAAATGGTTTTTTAGTTGTTATAAATTTGAAAATCTGCAAACACTTAAGTACGCAAATTGGAGCCCAATAAGTTGTGTATTACAACGTACCCACGTGACATTTGAATACCTGATATAATTGCATGTAATTTTTGTGCAATTCAGTTTATGTATTATTCTTCAATTAAATCCTAAGTATAAATATAATTGGTTGAGTTCTTATGCTTATTGAATTTAACAATACATCATGCTCGTAAAAATATAAAAAAAATATTTCGATGTTAAAGCGATACAAGTAGTAATTTTAAATAAAAGTAAAAACAAATCTTAAAAGCAGCCTTGAACTATTTTTAAAATATTTAATTCAGCCTTGCGGCTTAAGGACTTCTAAGTGTACAAGTATCTGCTTAAAGGACTTTCATCGAGTCTGTGTTATTTCTAGATTATTCACCTGCAAAATTTTCTATATATGAAAATAAGTCGCGCATATTCTACAAATCACAAGCGGTTGGCGACTACAGCACAACACAAAACTTAAATTTTGGGGCTTACGACTTATTACTGCGAAAGGCCGTGTTTTGTTTGGTGCTGTTTCTAAAATAGATTTGACTGTAATCTCCAGTGGTCAACCATTTTTATTATTGGATTTTAAGTTCTAAAGGGTATTTCGTTAAAAGCGATTATATTATTTTTACTTTATTCACCCAGTATCGTAAACTTATGCAACACCCAACAAATTATAGCTCCAAGCAAGCTGCTTTCACAAAGTGGTTAAAGTATAAAAATTATCTAATTGTTTATTGCACGGGAAACATAAAGCTGCGCGCTGATTTGGATAGAAATCTAAAGTTTACTGTACAACATGCATCTATAGCTCGATATTTAATAATAAGATCAAATTGACTAAACAGCGCACAAACCTTCTAAGAAAACTATTCGAACCAAAAAAAACATCATGTCTAAATAATGCCAAAAAAGCCTTGTTGGAGCTAAACAATCGACTGGTTCGTTATGACATGCAATCATTATTCATAAAAGATTTATCATATGTAGGTCTCGCTTTGGAACATTGACTGAAGAGTGTGAAGGAAATAACAGTGAAATTTAAAAAATGATAACTGCGTTGCTGTCTTTAAATGTTAAAGCAGCACTTAATTATTAAGCGGTTAAAAAAAGGCAATTGCCGATTAGAAGTCAAGGAAAGATCCTGTCATTGAAAATAACCTTAATATTTTTATTGTCATCCTGCACCTGAGGAACTTCCCTGTAGTATGGATTGGTTACCTTGATACCAAAACCAGGAAAGGATGAGATTGAGACATTCAGACCGATTATCCTTTTTTTTGAACATGACAAAACAATTACTAAAACTGTTAATGAGTAAGTTGAATTCTATAGTTTGCTAGAAGGCATGTATTAAGAACGATCAAATTTTTTTAAGAAGACAAGGTAGCATTTTTAACAAATAAACAGGTTAGTAAATTTTGCAAAAAAGGCCAGCATTTCTCACATACATATGTTTCATAAGCATTTGACAAATTTAAAGTCTTATTTTTTTTTAATTTAGGCAAAAATTACCTGCAAATATATGTAAGCTGCTGAAGAGCTTTTTACTTGTTCCTTAGTATAACATAAAAGAAGGAGACTTACTATGTTCGCAGAAGTCGATTAATAAACGACTAAATAATACCCCATCACTTGGATTTTAAATACCGTTTTATACGTCTTGATAGGTATTTCACTAGGAAGAGCCATACTGAACCGAAGATGACGCAGATAAAATTAAAAGCAGCACAACCTCTATAAACACCTAAAAGCCCAATTGGCAATATTCGAAGTTGTAAATATGAAGCAACGTATCTAAAAAAAAAACACTCACACATCTTCTAATGTACAGCAAACTTAATGATCGTGGTTACATACGACTAAAAAAGAAAGGCATGGTACATTTTGTCAGAACGAATACACTTTCGAAACTTTTTATGTTCTCTAAAACTAAAAATGTGTGTAGTTTTAGCTTCAAACTTACATTTATAACTTTTAACAAGCAGTTTTGTTAGTTAGAAACTTTTATTTTCAAGCAATGTAGCTGAAATACTAACCTACACAGCTTTCGCCGATCTGCAGCTTTTTACTTTCTCATACCCTTTTCTATATATCCGATTAGTACTTCTGCAAAAAATAAGTCAATTTTAATTCACTTATAAGATCCACGATTCGATTGCGAAAAAAATTAACAATTAAAAATTTAATGAAAGAATAATTTTTCAAGCTGAGTGGCACTTCTGCTGCGATCTCATTCTCTGTATCCCTTTAAATCTCCTCATAGTTCAGATTTACACTACGCAATTTTTTGAGGAATTTATTTCTCAATTTTCTATTTAAGTTACAGCGTAATGCGTTATCTAAAAGTAAACATTAGCAACATTGGTAACATCCTCTCAAAGCTTAAGCAATACCATATTGCTTCATAAACAAACAAAAATTTCACGTTAGTTTCATGAAAAATTTCATAGTCTAAATACCGAAATAGTGTAAAATGCTGACTGAAATTTTTCATTTGCAATCAAGTAAATAAATTTAATTCTGCTTAAGTTAACGTATAATTTAATTTCTAAAGTTATTAATTAGGAAATAAAGTTATTTATATAAATTTTTGTGCTAGATTGTAAAGAAACAGCATATTCTTGTCGCTACCTCCGTTATAAGCTTTAGTGGGTTTCTATGAAATAAGGATGCCTAACGACAGGTTTAATTTTAACTGAATTCAAAAACAGGGTATTTTTTAGAGGATTTTAATGCCCAGAAATCTTTACCATTTTCTTTATTTTTTGTGTAATTTAAAATAAACATAATTATTCAACTAAAATTTAAACTCAGTATTGATGAGAATGCTGAATGAATGAGAGCTTGGCAGACGAAGTGATCTACAATTGCTATTGAAAACAAACAAAAATAATTTTGTGGTAAATCAATATTAGCAAATAGTGAGTAAATGATAACAAAATAGGAGTGAGCCATGGAACAAGATTTATATGATATATCTCTCTAAAACTAATGCATTCTTTGGCGAATTATGAATCCTACAAATCCTTTTAGGATTTATAAATGAGAAAAAGTTGTAAATTATTTGTTTAATTTTATTTTATTATTGTACATTTTGATTTGGCATTTCATACAAAAGTCCTTGGCTTTATGTCCGATTAAATGTGAAAAATTATTATGTATAAGCTGCAGTTTGGCCAACGAATGTTTGATGTTACCGCCGTAAAATACATACACACACACACGGTGCTACTCAATGCAACTTATAAAATGAAAAAAAAGGTTAAATAAATTTTAAGTCGCCAACATTAAAAGTTTAATCTTAACAATTCAAATGGCACCAACATGAAGGAAGCAGTAGTGACAGTAGCACCAGCAGCAGCAACATTAACTGGAACAGTTTATGTATTAACAGTAACATTGTTCTCAAACTACTTGTTCTTTGAAAGATGAAAACCAAAAAAAAGTAAGGAAAAAAAACCTGGATTCAAAAAAGAATTTACTTCATAAGTTAACAATTTTTTTCTTTTTGAAAACCCGAACCACTTGATACAAAAAAAAAAAAAAAAACTAAAACACATCAACAACATAATCCGATGCGTTTTTTGTTCCTTCAATTTATATTCCTGTTTAAGTATTTATGGTGTTGTACACAGCATACTTTTTTTTACCAATGTCTCATCTACTCCTGACCAGATCATCAGTCTTGTTCGATCAATTGCTTTTATAAATGGAATAGCAATTCTCGGAGTAGTCGTAGAAAATGAAGGATTTACCAAATACTGGCTTCTTGCTTTTTGTTCAGCATATGTAGATACATAAATTTTTGCAGGAGGTATTTATTTGTTTAATAGCTTTCTGCAATTATTTCATGTCTGTTAAACAACTTCGTTTTTTTTTTTAAGAAATGCAGGTCTGGAAAATTTATATGATCATCATTATCCGACCATGATGATTATCGTTTTTATTATCAACTTTAATTCCAACAATCAGTACTTTGGTTGTAGTCATTATCGTTGTCGTTGAGGTCGTCATTATTGGGATTATGTTTTATTTATGTTTCGTTTCGAATTTAACTTCAATAAATGTCCACAAAATATGTGGAGCATGTGTTTTGCTGTTGCAATTTTTGTCGTATATTTCTCATACACATTTTATTTGAAATTAACGTTTAACGTTGGGTTGGTGTTTCTACTGTCGCTGGCTACTACTGGTGCGGCTACTTTTCCTTATTTTTATTTTTTTTATTTTTGGTCACTGTAAAAGATCAAAAGAAATCATTTTATTTGTTGATTTGCCAAATAATTTTTAAGTAGAATTTTTTGTTTATTTTGTTTGCATTTAGTTTTGTTAAATTTTAACTAAGTATTGCTGTTGATAAACTCCCATGAAAACGTTTTACTAAAAGTCAAAAAGAATATCTTTAAATTAGATTTTTAAGTCCAGAGATTACTGTGTGATTTATTTTTGAGACAAGTCGTTTATTTCTTTATGACAACTTCACCTGTTTTCTTTTATAAAAAGTGACCTTGAACAATAAAATTGTTCCAAAAACTTTGGGACCGTTTGAAAAAATTTTTCATACCATTTAAATCTCACAGTACAATAATTTAATTATTTTTAAAGACATAGAATTGTTCTCCAAGGAAGATATATTACGAAAGACCGAAGAGCCAAATGTTTAGAAAAAAAGAGAAATGTTTTTTCAGTGTAAGCCTTTAGTAGATGGCGCACCAGTATATTTTTACAAAAACAGAGATTTTAAGCTTTGTGCAGAACCTTCATGGGTAAATCAACTATTACTGGATTAATATGTTTAATAAATTTAGAATAAAGTTTTTAACATCATTAACAAATTAATAATTTTAATTCGGCTTAAGTTCAAGTAAATTTTAATTTCCTACAATATTAAGAAAGAAAAATTAAAAAAAAAAAATTTGTGTTAATTTTTAAAGAAAACAAAAATTATTAGTCACCAGCGGAATGTGAACACACATCAATTTCTGTACTGGTACACCCGTTATCAGCATTCCGCGCGATGAAACAAAGTAAAATTAATGAAAGGGCAATCAATTATGTGAAGGAAAAATTTGAAAGGAATTAGCTGTCATTCCTTATTTCATTAACCCGCCCTCCATTGCTATCCTTACAACATATGTACATCTCTAAGATAGCCCAAATAGTTTATTTAACCAAGAGTTTTTATAAATAAGAATACGAGGAGTATTCATAATCACAAAATATTAATTTGGTTAGACCAATTTGGTTAGATCAATATCGGTGATTTAAATAATAAATCGGGAAAATAGCATGAAAAAAAGAATTTTTAAAAAATTTTAAAATTAATAAATATAAATCTATAAAAAAATCCCGTTGTTTAAAATGTTTAATATTTGCAAAGTGCCCGTGCATAAAATAAATTATCGTAGTGTTTTGTGATATTTTATTTTTCATCCTCTTTCAACTGTATAAAAGAGCAGAAAAAAACTCTGCCTTATATAGCGGAGAAAGAAAAATAGAATTACTATTGGTTATTGTTGTTTTTGCTTAAACTTTGATTTTTGTTTTTGTTTTATTGTTTGGACAAAAATCTTGAGTTTATTTAAAATATCTGTCAGAAGTTTCCTGAAGAGTTAAGTAAGCGATAACGAAATGGCCATCGAGACGTGCTTTGACCCTCAATAATCAATATCGGTGATTTAAATAATAAATCGGGATAATAGCATTAAAAAAAAAGAATTTTTAAAAAATTTGAAAATTAATTGATATAAATCTATAAAAAAATCCCGTTGTTTAAAATGTCCAAAGATTTTTTGTTGTTCTCTTTATTAATTGTTACATATATTTGTTCTGGCTTTCTGCTAACCATTAAACTTTTTACCTCACAACTTTGTAAATTCTCTACTAGTGCCTTGCGTGTATTTTTATATTTAAATTTTTTATAATTATACATTTTACCTTTAGAAAAATACATTATTTAATTAACAGTTTTTAAAACTCCTTTAAGAAATTAAAACACCGTCCCAACCCATTTTTATGCGAAAAAAAACAGCCCTTTCAAAAACTTTTGTAACCCTTTTTATTTCTGCCTTCAAAAACGTAAGTGTTAAATTTTAATAATTGTTTCAAAGTTTTAAATTACACTGTGCATTTTGAATTATGCATATTTAATTTTCTTGCAAAACACTTTTTATCCTCCCCCTTTTTTTCTGGTACTTTTAGTCCTTTCGGTGATTCTTGGTAATGTTATTATTTAAGTAAATTATTTTTAATATCTTTATGATGCTTTGGTGGACTTTATGTCTCTTCCTCATAATTTATTTATACATTCATTTAAGTATTTTTTTTTTGTTAAAATATTCTGCCATTGTGTGTGTTAGTGTGTGTATAATTATGTAATTTTCATATGGATGTGATTTAATTACTGTAATGGGATTTACTTGCCACTACCACATACTACAGCCAATACCAGTGTGTTATCTGAATCTGATAGTTAAATGCAAGCCAACATGTAACATTCTTTTTCTACCCGAAATGTGTCATAAAACATTTAATATGATGGATGTATTAAGTGTTGAAAATATGACAGAATTCAAAAGGGGAAATACTTATATTTGGCAAACAATTCTGCTGTATTGCCTTAAAATTGTAACAAAAATGTTAATTTGACATAAATAGGCCTTTTCTGGGGGAGAATATCTCTGCTCAAAAGGGTAATTCATCAAAAAATTATCAAAGTTTTATAAACTCATTAAGAACACAATTTGTTGGGTTCTGAAAAATAAAGGCAGATAACTCCAACCGTTATTATTTCCTTTATTTGCAGAGATGTTTCACAATTATTTTTAAAGTTATAGCTGAGACTTGGCAGCTTTGATTTTTTTCTTTCGTTTTTATTTTATAATTAATAAGCAAAGAAAATGAAATTTTTCCTTTTCCCCTGTGAAGTCTTTCTATTGTCAAGATATATAAGAATCTTTAAAAATTTATATGAGGACTCTATTCCCAATATGGATCTTGATAAGTTAACAAAATGCAAATACAAATATTTGCAGTTTATTTTATGTGTCAAAATACTTATGACGTACAGAATGCGCTTCGTAAGGAGCAGCCGCGGTGGCTATATGCCCGAAATCATTTTTGAATATTAATGCCATATTCTGATCGTTCGCATAAAAAAATTCTTCATTACAATTTAATTTTGTATGTTATTTTTTACAATTTAAACTTCTTCGGGCTTAAAAAAACACCCGATATCATTAATTAAATCAAGTATTTAATTTAATTGCAATCTTAAAAAGAACAAAACCAGTAATTGGTGCGAAAGCGAAAGATACGAATGCTTCATAAGCGAATTTCTAAAAAAAGATTATTTGTTTATATTTGAACGGGGATTTAGGAATGGTAGTATGATCAATATATGTCTATTCCAATTCGTCGGCTGACATGCTAAGGAAACTTTGTTTATACCGATTAATATCCTTTCAATTAAGAGGCCAAATTTTCCGTTTTTTACTGTTACGTCAGGCGGCTTATGGAGGCCCATGATAACGCTTCGTATATTTTAAGGCAAAATCCTTTAAGGAGACATATAATGGAGGCTCGCATCTTTATGTGACATATTGTCTGTTCATTACTAGTACAGATATTGAGCTACTGTACGTTCTATAAGCGTATGAATTCGCAATTGCCAATAATTCTAACATTCATCTTAAAATATCTGTGTGTGTTATTCTTCTCTTCAGTTGTGTCCCACGGCCTAAGAATGTAACGTTTACTACGACCGATTTTCTTGAGTTTTTTCATTTACCTAGATATTTTGAATATTAAAATAAGCTATTGGCCATAGCCTCCCTTAGAACATGCCTTTAGATATATTGAGCGGTGGTTCTACTTTTGAAGTAGATTTAAACAATGGGAGTTGCGTCTTGTTAATATTTATGACTGACAATACTTTGCTGCGACATAAAGCTAAATTTCTACTCAACGGTTCTGTACGAAATGTAGCAAATTGTAAAAGCTTATGAACAGCAGCATTCACAGACAAAAATGCTTACGTCTTTTATAGAGGATTATTGTTTTGAGATTAAAGATTTATTAAATTTTTTTAGTTTATTTATTTTTTTTTTATAAAAATCTTTTTAGAAAGAAGAATTATTTTACAAATGTATGCGGATGTTTTCCTAACAAAAAAGAAGAAAAATTAGACGCTAGCAGAATGTTATGCTGCACTTAAAATAAATGAACTAAAACCAAAAGTGCTCGTATTTCGATTCATTTATAATATTCACAGTTCAAATCCAAATTTAATAAAAAATAAATTATAAAGACGCACGGCACAGCATACTTACATTCACGCTTAACTCATAATACTCAATATGATACAGCATCTATAAAGTTGTGAGTAAACAAGTAAGAATGACTAAAATAAAATTTGCATTCATCTTTTGGAACGAAGAAAACGAACAATGAAGAAATACTTTGGTTTGTGTGTAAATTTCGTCTAACCAAATAAATATTGATATGAATACTACTCGATTTCTTATTTGCAAAGTTAGTTGGTTTATTAGATGATGTTTATAATTACACAACTAAGGTAGATAGTTGCGAAGAATGCTGATGAAGGACGTAGCAGTCCAGTAAGTGCAGCATTACATTCTGCTAGCGTCTAGTTTTTCTAATTTTTAGAAATTAAAATAAATGAACTGAAGCCAAAACAATTTCGATTCATTTAAAATATGCGCAGTGTATTCGTAATTTAATAAAAATACAAAAAAAAATCAATAAAAAATTTAAGAAGAAAATTTATTATTTGAAATTTTTTTAATTTAATTTACTTTAATTGTGCTTGATTCCTTCAAATATATGTATTTAATGATATTCTCATCAAATATTTATTATCTTAAACTAAGAAATGAAATGTATTACTGCGGGGAGAGCATATCTATGTGGTCATTTCGCTACTGCTCATATAGGTCATCATTAGGATATCATGAAATATTCATATTTGAAGGAATCAAGCACAATTAAAGTAAATTAATAAAAAAAAATTTAATTTAATTCCGACCTGGAAACACTAAAAACTTTAATAGGTGCAAAATTTTTTTTCTGTGTTGCTAACCGTTTATTCTCTCAGGGCAGAAGGTGTCATAGTTCGTCCAAATAGGAATTCATCCCATCGAAATTTTGTTGCTCTCTCTTACTCTCACTTACTAATCTTTAAATAGTTATTTGTTTAGCCTTAGTCTTAAAAGCCTCCGTATTTTATTGTTATATATTTTACTGTTACATATATGATCTTAATCGCTTATTAATTCTTTAATCCTAATGTCATGGCTGTTCACCACAATTTTGTCCTGAGTCGCAATACTTACGATAAAAACTTTTCTTATTTAACGTCACTCATCGAAACTTCATTTCTGTTTGATGAACACTTGTCTTTTGGTGTGAAAAATTAAAAAAATTAGAAATAAATATAAAAATAAGATACGCGCATTCTGCCATTTAGATTTTTTATCCAAACATATTTCTGTATCCGGGAGTACCATTCACTTTTTTTTTGTTATCAATTTAATTATGATGAGGAAAGTACAATTAAACTTTCAGTAACTCATTTAAAATCAACAATCACCCACCATATTTAGTTAATAGTCAAAATGGCGCTGTCTGTCTTGTGTCCAATAAAATAATATGTGAAATCTATGCGCAATTAAATATAAAAATATTTTCGAAATTTCCTTAAATATCTGCACTATTTGAAATGACATTTTGTCTCATTTTCAGCTGTAAAAGGCCAAAAGAAAATCAACAACAACAGTAAGATTGACAACAATTACTGCTAGACATATGAAGACATTTAACACTCAATCGTGACATTAACTTGAGTTGACAAAAAAAAAGAAAAAAAAAAATTAAAACGCTTGCAATGTTTCAAAAGTAAAAAATTTTAAAGAAACTCTTTCGTATCAAAGTCAATCAAAATGTAAAATATGGCGCCACAAATAAAGTAACTAATCGAAATAGCAATTAGACAACAAGGCACGTACTGCAACTGCTTACTGCAACTTACTGCCACTTAGAAAAAGAAGCTAAAAGAAATCAAAATCAAATGAAAAATTCTTTTAAGTAATATTTACATTAAACGACACAACCACTTTATTGAGTTTAAACACACACTGCTAATCAGACAGCAATTTTTACAATTTTTATAAATGACAAACATAAATAGCAGGATAATTGGAAACTGTTAAATCCATTCTAGTTCATGCAATATTTACAAAATGACAACATCATAATTGCATTCAACTTTAGTTCTGTTCATTAAACAAATCAAGAAAATTTGGAATGAATTAAATATTATCAACTTATTGACAGAGTTTAATTTACTCCATATCACAACATGCATCTCTATTTGAGACTACAGATATACAATTGGTTGGAAATACAACATTTAAATGCTGAGTACTTGTGTAAAGCGTTCAGGGGGAGTGGAAACTAAATTTATATAAGTCTGAGTTTATATAAATTTGAAATTTTTTTTTATTTATTTAGTTTTTTTTTCAGAGCAAATAAAGTAAATTTTAAAGAGGCGTTATTATAATTAAAACCCAATCAAAATTTTAGACAAACAATTGCATTTTGCTTTTTAAAATGTCAGCATTACAAAATTTATGCACATACATGCAAAGCAATACATCAGCCTATACAGATGCACACACACACACACTGATACAATTGTTGGCTTATGTAATGCCAGCAAGTAATAAACGTTAAAGGATAATTGGTAAAATATGCAACGCTAAGCAAGTTTCAGTGCATGGATATATCACAATAAATGCATAATATAATATTGGGTAAGTGAAAAAGGATTTTCATTATAAAAAAGTGAGAAACAAGCTGAACATCAAGTGCGTTTTTTAACTTCATGCATTTATCAAACAGCAATGTTCACAAGGACGCATATGATGTACACTTACATAGTCTATTATCCTATGTTAAGAAGAACGTTGAAAAACTCAATTCTGACATCAATAATACACATCTTAGGTCATCTTAAAACCTTGGACTTTGCTTAAATTCCCAAAAAAAACTAAATGTCTTCTAATTCACAAAAGTACTAACTCCTTTAATAAAGGATGTCATCATAGAAAAAACCTAGCTTAACAGTTCAACAGCAACTTCAGTTGGGTAAACCATACTCATACACTGGTTGAACAAGTTTATATTAAACTAGTCTGTAGTCCTACTTACAAAAGAATATTTAGTATCAAGCCTTACCTACGGATGTAACTTATTTTCTAATTGTAATTGTATAAGCCAGAATAAACTTACTCAAAACATGTTTCTAGAAAATATTTTAAGTTGATTTACACTGGAGAACCGAATTATTTATTGAAAAAATTAAATTTTGCTCAATCAGAAAGGGGTAAGTAAAACGACTATTTATTTAAAATATTGATGATTTGTTTCTCAAGGGCAATTTTTTTTTTAATTCATTTTAATAATTTTTTTGTTTCTATTTTTGCTATTATTTAAATATGCATGAGCTTCCACATTTGTTATTTATCTCAAATTAATTATAATTTTTACCCTGTTTAGGCATACGCTTTAATTGCGCAATTAGGGCCTTAATTTTGCTTAATTTACCATATAAGAAGTCAATTTATAAATTGAGCAATTAGTACTTAATTGCATCACTAATTGAATTGGATGCGAAATAAAACCCTTGCCAACAAATATGTTTACTGGGAAGTATGTTCAGTGTAAGTAAAAAATATAAACAAACAATTAAAATGAAAATGGGGGTCATACGAAAATGGCTTTTGACACTTCCAACTTTAAAGCAACAACAAAAAGCCATGTTGTTTTAGTAATAAAAAGAGAAATCAGCTGGGCGGACGACACTACCCGTAAAATTGAATAAGCTTAATTGAGCAAGTGTGAACACCAAATTAAATTGCACAATTAAAATTAAATTAACTCAATTAAGAAAACATGTCTGAAGAGGGTATTATATTTTTGTAAATTTTATTAAATTTTAATACCATTTACTCTGTAATTATAAGACATCATATTGTTGTGCCGGATATGAACACTAAATAAAGACATAAGGATATTGATTATATTTCTACGTAATGTTTTAAATGGTAAAATTTTATTTTGACATCAGTTTCCTTTTTTTAATATTTCAATAAGGAAAATTTTAAAGTAATGTAAAACGATTCGTAAAGAGAATATACAAATTTAATTTCGTTTTTAAGACATTTTTCATCTATATTTTTAAAACTACCATTGATTTCTTATAAACTAAAGAGGTTTAAAAAGAGACAGGGTTCGTACGTTTTTATGGGTGACATTTATTTGTTTTGCAGCACCGAAATACTAATGGTAACAGCGTATATGTATAAAGCTTTACTAAGACATCATTTAAAATATAGATTCATTATACTCTTTCGTCACATTGCAAATGTCGAACCATTTATTTGCAAAGAGTCGAATAATTTAACTAGGGCTAACGATTTCGATTTTCTTGTATTATAGGAAAGAAAAATGTTTAAATAATATAATTCATTAGTTACACCATGCCTGAAATAACTTCTTTCAAGAGCCACCAATTACGGGTTTCATGAAATTAATATTAAAAATAAAGCTACAAATTGTTTCAACTTGATGAAGCCAAAGAACATAAATAAAAATAAAATAAATGTTTTAGTTGCTAACCAAAAGTATGGGAGCTAAGCTAATAGAAAAATATAATATATTTATATATTAGAGTATATATGTATAAGTAAGTAATTATTTTTAAGTTAGGCTTTTACAATTAATGGCGAACATAAGCCTAACTGCAAAATAATAATTAGTTTGTAGAAATAGTTCGAATAAAATACAATTTAAAAAAAATTACATTAAATTTTATTGACAAGTAACATTGTCCTATTAACGAGCTATATATGTATCTTCCATAGAATCAATCAAGCCGGAGGCGTCTATCCTACATTAAGAATACATGGCGTGATAAATAGTGTCGATTCAGTCATCAATGTTAAAATGATAACACATATTAAACATTGTTTAAGATACATAATATTAAGGACTAGATACATATCTCCATTGCAGAACTCTAAAATATATTAAGTGGTATGCATATATAGATATATAATAGATATAAATTAAGCGATCTTATATTTTGCTTGAAGTTTTTTTTATAACAAATCAGGCCTTAATTGGTTTTAGTGCCCTTAAATTAATATAATATCGTATTTGCTACCTTTCTTGCCCTATCAACTTTTCCTCTCTCTAATATAAATTCATATCAATGAGATTGTTTGGTAAAACATAAATTTACTTTTAGATAAACACTAATATAAACAATATAAATAAGTTCGTTAAGAGTGAATTATCCTAGAAATGGACACTTACGAGAACACATTATTATGAAACCAACCTTCCAGCCAAAGTTCATTTACTGTTTGTTAGTTGACTTTTTGTTCCCACACTTTTATAATTACATTTTGAACTAAAATCAAATGGCAAATTAAAAGAAAAAACTCCATAAATGCAATTGCATACCTTGTCTGTTGTTAATGCAAATATTGACATTTTATTCCTTCGAGAGGTAAAAATATTAAACAGACAAAATGATTAGAACGAAATAAATATTTTAAAAGATGATCGGTTCATTTGAGTTGTTGAACTAAACATTTCATAAATTACTACTCGTAATGCTGCTTTTGTTAATTTCGAAATAAAATTCAAGCATTCCAGTTCCAAAGATTTATTTAAAAAAATTCTAGTGTAGAATAAATAAATAATAATAAGCCGGCAAAAAGGGAGTAACTTAAAGTGGTTGGCTTCTTAATTTCCCAGCATTTGATATATTTAGCAGCCTGGCTTGAGTTCTATAGTGCTTTCGTGGTGCATATATATTTTTCAAAAAGGAACTAATAACATTCTGGTTTAAAGGTGATAAGCAGTCTTGAGGTAGTTTTTTCCGAAAAATTTTTACATTAAAATGAATTTAGTAGATCCCGAATCTGCAAGCATCAAAAATAGAAAATACCACCAAATTTTGTTCCGGAAAAATATATTCTTGTCAAAAAATTAAGCATAGTTTTTGTATTTATTCTTCAATTAATTGATTATATATCTGAGTCAATAAAAAATTTTATTAAGTTTCAATATGTTAACAAGTCCCCAAATTTTTTTCCGTTTTCATTTAGAAATGTATTTTCCAAATATGAAATTAAGCTAAAACTAACAGCTCAGGGTGACAACAACTACTAACAATTGCTTAAAGGAAGATAATATCAAGTTGATAAAAACGGGTTTTTACAGAAAAAATAGTGCATATTTTCTGAAAAATTAAATAAAGTATACCCCAACCAAATTTGATTATTTTTCTTTCAGCGTTGGTGCTGGTGTTTTGTGTTCAAACCAAAGAGCTTTTGATCAAAAAACGTAAAGTTTTTTCATGTGTTTATATTTAATATTTCCTATGAATTATAATAAGATAATTAATCGTTGGATTATAATAGCAACACCATGTGATTGTTTGTAAAATTTGGTTTTGTTGCTTTTAGCAAATCCTTATTTAAATCGTATGTATGATTTCAACATTTTATGATTTTCTCCTTGATTTCTTACCAACTGTTATATCTTTCTTTTGAATTGCAGTATAAATCTTGGTATGGGTTTGGATACGCATGCCACTGGATTATCAGCTTCTCAGCTGCACCGCCAAGTATTAATATTGTTACGAAAATAAGATCTGGCAACCCCAGGTTGTTGTCTGTATGAGCGTGGTGAATAAGTTACTTCCACCTAATGGTGTGTGTATAGAATAATACCACAATTAACTAACAAAAGCTGAGCAACTTCAATGGCTGCGTTGGTAAAGGTGTACAACGGAAAATAATTATTGTTATAATGCAATTAAAAATTAAGAAGCAGCAGTATGAACTTTCCGAGAAAGACAACTATTGTGTGTGAAGCCATGGCAAATAATTTAGTGGAGACATCTAAATTAATATAAGAGTAATAGATAATTGTCAAGACGCGCTTTATAATAAGAAGTAAGAACGGTAGTGGTTAGCACACGGAAGCGTAACAGCATAAAAACAAGGTGATACGTGATACAGATTAACGCCAGTACCTGACATTGATAGTCTAACCTGACGGTAATCTTACCACTGAGTGAAATACAATGCGTCCACTAGCGCCCTCTATCGGACGTAGCCAACAGAGTTACAATTTCAGGACCATGAACTTTCCCTTGCTTAAAGGTTGGAGACTATCCAACCCCGTCTGTTGAGAGTGCAACAGTACACTTTCCATCTATTCAGCGCCAGACCCGCAGTTATAGACTTTTTTTTACCAAGAGCCACCACGTGTACCCCGAAGGTACCTCACCAATAACTGGCTACAGAGATGGTCAGCTTTCTATATGGGCCACCGGTTCCCGTGGTACCAGTTTATTTAGGCTGTTATTATTCACACGTTTTATTATCAATTAAGAAACTGGTAAAATTCTTCGACAGTACCCAACTGTCCATCCAGCTTCAGTGCCTGCAACACCGGGGGACTGGTTCCCCCTATACCCCCGAGGACCCTCGTCAGCACCTAGGTTAGGTCAGCACAGACTCTTGGTGCCCCCGGTAGAAACGTTTCAAATGGATGACTGGCTTGGATAAAAGGCGTAGTGGAGTTTTGTGTGGGTGGTTAAGGTTACTAAGCAAGCAAGAGTAGTAGTTCATGTCTCGCCGGAGTAACACAGTAGTGTAGCGTGGATAGCTGCGTTTGTAATAATAACGCATGTTTAGTAAATACGAGACCATAAGATTCACAAGACCGTAGGATCAATAAGTATAGACAGATAAAGCCACAAAGTAAGACTACAGAATTTATAATGAGTCACAGTGGTTTTTGCAATCTAAAGAATCTGTACGTTTGTCTGAAAAGGAAAAACGGAGCAGTATAAGAATATGGGACACTCTTGCATTAGTTGATTGCTGTATAAATATCTCTTTTTCAGCTTTTTCCACTATTTTGATTGCCAACAACTGTTGAGAAAATACTTTATTCCTTTAGGAGCTGAGGGGGCTATCTTTTACTTAAAATAGCAATACACATTAAAGAAAACTGAGAGAAACCTGAGACTTCCGAAATAGAGAAATTTGAAAATCTTTCACTGAACACAATTTTTATAAGACCTCGATTTCTTTAAAATCATGTAACGTTTTGAATTATTAATGTTTAAAGAAATGAATTAGAAAAAGAAATTTACTAAAACGAACTCGAATTTTAATTTTCTTATTCTTGCAGTAATTTACCTGAAACGCAAAGTACTTTTATTCGTGGAGTTAAAAAATATATCCTTTAACAAATTTTTCTTTATTTTATTTACATATTTACGATGCCGAGTATTTCTTGTTCCTGTTTTTTCGTTTTATTTAAATTCTTCTGCTTAATTTGATGCGCTTGTCACGTTCATTTAAGCTGGTCGCTTTTAGAGATGTACGATTGTTGTATAAGAGAAGTACGAGATTCAATTGTAATTCTGTTGGCTTTTTTTGTTACACACAGAGATACATTTACACAAGTACACTTTACACTCCTCTATGGATATTGTATTTATAAAGCTATTATTTTGCTATTAGAAAACTGTGAAAGATGAACACAATAAAGCAATGTGCGCAGCCTTAAATAAAAAAAAACAAAGACGGGAACCACAAACTGTAATAATTTTTAAGATACGAGTTACAATAAGGGTAAAGAAAAACATTCTATAAAAAATATCATCAAGAAAAGACAAATATAAAGAAGTGAATTTGTAATTTTCAATTTGCCAAAAATAAAAAAAGATTTTTTGTTTTTACTTCAACGCTTAGCGTTTTGCTCAGCTGCGTGGTTAATTCTAAAGGATTTAATTTTTCTTCTTACTCATGTACTTTAGTGGTTTGAATAAAAAGAAAGAAAAACCACAAATTTAAGAGTTACAAAATAAAATAAAAAACGATAATATAAAAACGTAATACATGAAAATAGATAAATAACTAAGAAAGAAGTACGTTTTTTGCAGAGTTGTTTGCTGATGTAGAAATAAAATTCCAAACACAATCTTAAAATAAAATGAAAGAAATTTTATTTTGTTTTACTTGATTGTTGTTCAAGGTACAAGCTGCAAAATAATATTCCTGCAATTTGAAATTCTTACATAACATCTCTAGGATTTTGCTAGCACGTGTGTGTGTGTGTGTGAGTGTTTCTTTCATTGCATTTTAACCAGATATGGAGGCTTTTCAATATTTTAAAACATATAGGGAAAAATACGCTTCACAGTTTCTTAAATGGCACCTACCCAGTTGACAATTACTTCATAGAAGAAAAAGCAGTCTATTTTTGGAGTGGTCGCTGTTTGAAAAAATAACAAAAAAATTTATAAACAATTATTGAAGGGTTACAGTTGAGAGACTTAAGAGTCTTAAGATGGTTCTTACCAAAATTCGTTTATAATTAAAATGAAATTATTATCTATACCCCAAAGCCAGTTTACCCTGTTCTTTATCTGCAAGCATAAAACAAGAGAACAACAACAAGTTTAATCTGTAAAAAATATTAATGTACAAAAATGTTGCCTAATTTT
Source organism: Gymnosoma rotundatum (assembly GCA_916610165.2). NCBI lineage: Eukaryota > Metazoa > Arthropoda > Insecta > Diptera > Tachinidae > Gymnosoma > Gymnosoma rotundatum. The sequence goes on along the minus strand of OU744336.1, from coordinate 46,024,201 downwards.
TTTTAATATCCAAATGAAAGACCCTGAAAAATCTGAAAAAAATGAATACGAGGGCTGCTATATAGATTTCTGGCCTGGCAACACTGAGTGCTGCCAAGTGCAATCTGACATTTCCATTGGAAAGTTTGTAATTTTTAAGCATAATCGTACTCAAAACGTTTTGACGTACGACCATTATTTGTGTTGTTAACAGTGATTTGAAAAAACTAATATAGAAAAAAATGGAACTAACTCGTGAACATTTTCGTGCCATCATTTTTCACAACTTTCGACGTGGATTATCACGACAAGAGTGCATTGATGAACTTAAGTCTTTGTATGGCGATGAAGCACCATCCTATAGCACTGTGAAAAGTTGGTATAATGAATTTAATCGTGGCCGAAGCTCGCTCAAAGACGAATTCCGTGAAAGTTGTCCTAAAATGGCTGTTGTGCCAGAGAACATTGATGCCGTGCGTGAACTCATAATGCAAGATCGACATGCGACATACCGAGAGATAGAGACATCCTTGGACATTTCTTCCACCGGCATACATTCGATACTGCATGAACACCTGGCCGTAAAAAAGGTTTGTTCTCGTTGGATCCCGCTCAATTTGAAAGTCGCTCAAAAAAAGGCTCGTGTCGATTGGTGCAAAGAAATGTTGCAAAAATACGAGTGCGGTGCTTCAAAAGACGTTTATAAGATCGTCACAGGTGACGAATCATGGATCTATGCGTATGAGCCCGAAACGAAACAACAATCGACTGTGTGGGTCTTCAAAGACGAGCAAAATCCAACGAAAGTTGTTCGTGGAAGAAGCACTTCGAAGCAAATGGTCGCCTGTTTCTTCGGCAAAACTGGTCATGTGGCGACTGTTCCGCTTGAGCAACGTAGGACGGTCACTTCTGAGTGGTACACTACAATTTTTTGCCTGAAGTCATTGGAGAATTTCGAAAAGCCAACAAGAGAAGACGAATCATTCTTCAACATGACAATGCGAGCTCTCACACATCGGCTCAAACCAGAGCGTCTTTGACCGGCCAAAACGTCGAATTAATGGGTCATCCGCCGTACAGCCCTTACTTGGCACCTAATGACTTCTTCTTGTTTCCACACATCAAGAAAAAAAATGCGTGGTCAACGATTTTCGTCGCCAGAAGAAGCTGTTGAAGTGTTTAAAAACCATATTTTAGAGGTGTCTCAATCGGAGTGGAAAAAGTGCTTCGACAACTGGTTTGAGCGCACGCAAAAGTGTATAAATCATGCTGGAGAATACTTTGAAAAACAATAAAACCATTTGTGATTATAAATTTTCGCTTTTTCATTATTAGGCCAGAAATATATAGAGCAGCCCTCGTATAGTCGTTTGAAACAACTATATTTTTAGTCTTATTATGTCTCTTTATTTGTAACCAGGGTTGTATTTCTAGTGTTTTTCGAAAAAGATTGTAGAACTCTTAAAACTAATAACTGAGAAATTTAACTGTAAATCGCAGAGAGCAAATATTAGCTTTAAATAATTCACGTTATGAGAGCCGAAACCCACCTTTTTGAAAGTAGTTCTTATTTTAAACATTATTTCCTGCTGTTTTGCTATTTTTATGTTGTTTGAAGTGAAATAAATTACTTATTTGTTTCAAATTAAAACATTAAAATCTCTGAGCTCATTCAAGAATACATAAAGTATCGATCGTGTGAGTATTCAAATGCCTGAAGTTTACAGCAGAGGCTCTACAAAGAGCGTAAAAAATTAAGTTTAATGCACAATTTCAAACTTGTAAATAACTAATGCATTTCCTTTACTCTATATATATATAATATTTCCGAAAATAGAAGACAATACTTACCTAAAGTTTATTTATTTTTAATAGCAACCAGCAACTTACTAAAACTTCCTTTGAAAACAGGAAAAATTACTTTCTTTATGACGTTGAACACTTCCTAGAATGTTAATAAGGTGTATAGGACAAAGTTTAGAGCAAATTATTACTAACGTTTTGAAATGTTCAAAGTGGTCAACAAATGTGTTCGTATATGTATGAATTTGAATCCATATGCAAAATAACCAGTTTATTGATATATGTTCACATGATCGACGTACAGTTTGTGAGCTAGTTGAGGACTTAGAAATATTCTATAGTTCAATGATTTTAAATTTTTATAAGAATTTTTAAGTCACATCCTTGAATGAGTAAAAAACTAACAATGAGTGGTAAATACTAACAAATAATGCTGTCACTTTTATCAGGATAATAAGAGCCAAACTAAACGTTGGATTGCACACTATAATGAAAAAGCGAGACTTTATTAAAAAGTTTAAAAATAAATCAGCCGAAAGCGAGTTTTGTACCATAAATAATCCACTATTTAATTTGATATTTTATGTTTTTATTGGCGGCATGTCATAACGTCCACTGACACAATGTTCATCAACGTAGAGTCATAATGTTCTTGGATATTATGTTTTTATTTAATGATATTCCATGTAAGAAAGTTACAACATTTTTATAATTTGACGAGCAGAATATCCATGGTAAATGAAACAAGTACTGTTTATATCCTAGAGTAGAAAATCCTTGCGGCTGGCTGAAGGAATATCTTTGGTAAGCGAGGCCGGTGTTGTTTTAAGTGCATGCATTATGATACTTTTATAAGTGACACCATGTACATACTAAAAACGATACAATAACCATGAACATGGACATTTTTTCGTTGGACACTATGTACCACCCTTTTATTATTTGTTATTAAAAAATTAAAGTGTCTGCTAACTGAAGCAGAAAGATCTTAAATTGATGTGTATTTGTCGTTAGATTAATGCTGTCGTTCCATTGACTGCGAAATGAAATAAAACCACAAAACTTGGCTAAAATATATGAAGGACAAAAAAAATTTTGAATAAAATTAAAAAGGAAGATTTAAACAACATTAACTCTGGCAGAAACGAGAGAAAGTTTGCAAAATTGGATTGATCTCAACCCTGTCGTAATAAAAATTGGATCGGTAGCTGTCACACAATTAAGTATCTCAAAGACCCGTTCAATGAAACACGCAAATAAAATCGAATGCAATTTACGAGGGAGCATAAGATCTGCAGTATTTAAAGCGGCTATTAGACGATCAAAATTCGCCTGTGAGCATGGCCTGATGAGAGAGAGTATTTTGCTATTACACGATCAGGCGAAGTTTGTCAAACATCGGTATGCAAGCAGATTTTGAGCAGTGAAGTTCGTGTTTGTGATAGCGCATGAATTAGTTGCTATATGTTTATTTTATAACTTTAATTGTTGCATTTGGTTGTACATTTTTTTTTCAATTTTTCTAAAAGCATTTTCAAGACTTTTGTTTTAAATTTCTATTATTATAAAACACACTTTTTATTTGCATAATTTTGGTAAACTTTTATTTACTTTAATAAATTCTTTAAAACTTCGAATTAAATAATGTTTTTTTTAGTTATTTCAAAAAGAAATATACTATTTTATTGTTTATTTGTTTTATTTAAGATTTTATTATGATATTAACAGAAGAAGATAAAACTTAAAGCTAAACTTACAAATTAAGTTATGCTTATTTATATTCAAACTTGCATTATCATAAAAAATTCACTAACTTATTGTATTGCGTTATAAAAATTTGAGTGCAATATCATTTATTTAAAATAAAGCAAGTTTTAAATTGTTAATATTTTATTTTATTTTCAACCTAGCAATTAATAAGAATTTCAGTGTAATAAAATTTACCTATTACTTCTAATAATGCGCTCTATCCAAGCCATCTTTACTGTTCGCTTGCAAAAACACAAATGAAATTTACACTGTGATTGACAAACACACTATTAAAGGAGTTGGATGGCCTGATGGCAAACACAAAATATCAAAACTTTTTGATTTTCATCTAGCGCGGCTGACAACACGAAATTTACCCTATTACACGGGTTTGATGGCTTGTCATCAGGCCGTGCTCACAGGCGAAGTTTGATCGTCTAATAGCCGCTTAAGACAAAAGTTACTTTAGAATGTTATGTTTATTACTGTTAAGTGTAAGTGTAAACTGGTCAGGCTATATGGAGATCACTATTAATTTTATGATTTTAAGAGGAGAGGAGGAAGACAATTCAACGACCAGCAGTCACTTATTCAATTTAATTTAGAATGTTATTAAAAAATATCATTAGACTATTTAAAAATAATTTATGATTCACTAAAATTCGTATGTTTCCGAATAATGTTTCTTTCTTTGGAAAGGGGTAGAATGGAAAATATAGGTGGTGAATGGATATAGATTTTAAGTTATTGTAAACCGTGAAGGACACACCCACTATGTTAAATCTACCATAAATAAAAAAAATTTGAATTATAAGACCGCGTTCGACAATTAAAATATTCTTTCCATAAAATATCAAAATGTATGGCCAGCTAAATAACAATAATTATGTGGATATATTTAATTGAATACATTGCAATTTTGTAGGTTTTTTTAAATTTGTTTTTAAAGAGACCAAAAACTATGTGAAAACTAAGTCATTTTGAGGTCCTCTTTTAACTTTTAACTTCATTTTAGTGTTTGTTACTGCAGCAGCCATAATAATACAAATTCTGTGAAAAGTTCAAATGTGTAGATAATATGGTTCTAGAGAAAGAGGCCTGGTTACGAAAAACTAAAATTAAGAACATCAAATATTTTCTTCTTCTAACTTCATTAAACGTTTCTTCAAATAAAGAGTTGATTTTGAATATGTGCTGCTTTTTGGCCAACTGGGCATAAGTACTGCGTTATCCTTAACTTGTTTTTATATTTTTGTATGCATGAGGTGTTTACTTAGTAATTTGTTTTTATTTATTTTTTTCTATCTCTCCTTTTTGTTCAATTTAAAATACGCGTGTGAAATTTTGCTTTGTGCAATTTTCAATTTTACTAAAATGGAATTTCAACTAGACAAATGTAATGTATAAATTTGCAAATATACGAGTATGGCTTGTGGTTAACCTACGAATAGGTGAAATGCTTCTTAAAAAGTTTCAGCTCTTTTGTAGCATCACATAATTCTTATGTGCAAACAACATCTCCTTTATTATTTGGATTTTTCAAACTTCTTTATACAACGTGCATGAACGCTTCTCTTCCATGTCATTTTAAATTGTAAGAAATTTTGTTTCATCTTACGAGAATATTATATTTGTTTTGTTTTTACTATTTTCGATAGTAGTGTGTAAGTGCTCTGCGTACGTGTACATTAAGAAACAGCTTTATTTCAAACCATTTTAATGGTTCGATCATCATACTGGCGTTATTGTAATAGAAGCTTTTTAACAAACAAACCACAATTAGAATTTTGATGCTTACACATACATATTCATATATATATACAGTATTGGGCAAAACCTAAGAAACTTTGTCCAATATTAGCTTCTGAGTCAAATTATGTTTAAACGAACATTTTTCAATTCAATGTTTTAATGCAGTTTTATTAGTTTCTGTGTCATACAATATTACAAAAAAAAAAAAATTGTAATTATCTCTCACCTAACGGTTCTTTTAGTACAACAACAAAAATTACTCAAAAATTCATTGGGCAAAACCTAAGAAACTTTTTGCTTTTGTACAATAAATTTGTTTTTTTTTTAAGATAACGGTAACTTCTTATTTTTTTTCGATGATTTCTTATGAAAAAGTGATCTAGTATGCATTTAAAAGCGTGTAACGAATAAATTTCGCATTTAAAATTAAAATAAAATGCAACGTAAAAAATATTGTGAAGCATTTAAATTTAATGCTATAACGCATTATAATGCAGGCAAATCACAGGCTGAAATTGCAAATTTGTTAAAAGTAAGCAAATCAATGGTTTCCAAATGGATAAAGCTTTATAAAGATAAAGGAACTGTACTCAATATTAATCCTGGAGGAAGACCTCGTAAAACATCAGTTCGTGATGATAGAAATATCAAGAAAATAATAAAAAAAAACCCCTTCATCTCGTCAAAAAAAATTGTGTCAGAATTAGGCTTAAGTGTTGATGCCAGTACAGTCCGCAGACGGGCGAGAGAGGCTGGATTGAAAAGTTATAAAGCTTCCAAAAAACCTCTTCTTACAAAACGTCACGCAAAAAAACGGTAAGTATTTTTAAGCTTACAAGTCAACCATTAATGCCTGATTTTTTAGGCTCGAATTTGCCAGTTTGATTGGCCAGTTAAAAAGTGGAAAAGTGTGCTCTTTAGCGACGAAAGCAAATTTAATTTGTTCAACTCGGATGGCATATGTCGTGTGAGACGCAATACTGGTGAAAGGCTTAAACGCCGATATTGTAAAAAAACTGTCAAGCATGGGGGTGGCAATGTGATGGTGTGGACGTGTTTTTCAGGTCATGGTCTAGGGCCGTTCCACAGAATTTCTACCAAAATGGACAGATTTGTGTATAGGGACATTTTAGAAAATAAGATGTTGCCATATGCCGAGTGGAATATGCCACTTCGATGGGTGTTTCAACATGATAACGATCCGAAACACTCATCGAAGTTGGTAAAGGACTGGATACAATCGAAAGGGATTCAATTGCTTGATTGGCCGGCCCAATCGCCCGATTTGAACCCAATCGAAAATTTATTTTCCATATTGAAGAGGAATGTTGGATCGAAACGATTCTCCAACAGAGACGATTTATTTTCGTGTCTGGAAGATGAATGGATACGCATAGATCCAAAAATAATTGATAATTTAATCAAATCTATGCCGCGTCGGTGCACCGCAGTAATAAAAAATAAGGGTTATTATACAAAATATTAAAAGTTTCTTAGGTTTTGCCCAATGAATTTTTGAGTAATTTTTGTTGTTGTACTAAAAGAACCGTTAGGTGAGAGATAATTACAAATTTTTTTTTTGTAATATTGTATGACACAGAAAGTAATAAAACTGCATTAAAACATTGAATTGAAAAATGTTCGTTTAAACGTAATTTGACTCAGAAGCTAATATTGGACAACGTTTCTTAGGTTTTGCCCAATACTGTATATACATGCTTACAAAGACGATGTTAAAAGGCTCACATGTGTTAATGCGGTTTGATGCGTTGCCAACAATAAACTCATTGAATTTTCGTTGCAATACTTGTGTTTAGAAGAAAATTTGTTGTTGGTTTGACTTTATTTTGTATTTTTATACATGAAGACTTTAGATAACTGCAGGATATTAAAGTTGTCTAAGTGTTAAACCACAAATATTTTCAACACAAGATATTAACTGTAAACAAGAAGATTTAGTTCTATTTCTTTGTTGAACTTTATTGATATTCCAAATAAAAATATTGCTTATGTTTTGCTACGAAAGCCGATGGAAATTTAATTGCAGGACACAGAATATTTTGCAGATTTTATAAAAATTAGGACAGAATTAAGTGCAGATATAAGAGAGAAATTAAAAAAATCTTGTTATGTTCACAAGCAAATGTAATCACCATTTTTCTTAAAACAATCTTAAATATTCTTTTTACAAAAAAATTTTTTAAATCTTTAAATATATATAATTTAAAAGTTTAATGTTATTGATTTGATCCCGAATATCACTAAGTGTAAGTTCAAGTAAATAGATACCGCCTCAAAGTATGCTTTCAAAAACCATTTTGTGTGAAAATCATAAGTAGGGATGCCAAACGAATAATTCCGTAATATATCCGAACTGCTGTGAATATCGTCGGCATTTAACCTTTAACTACTGAGGTGTGGTAAATTTTACCCTCATTACCCATTGTTTTTAATTTTGAGATAAGTGACTATGAAATAAAGTTCTTGTTTTGTTATTTCCAAAGTTTAATTTTTTTGATTTTATGATTTTATTTAATTAATTATATGTTAATTTATTCTTTTGAAGAAAGAAAATTAGAAAATAAAAGTTAACTGGTAAAATTTTTGATAAAAAAAAATGGGGTAAAATTTACCACGACCTCAGTAACTACGTGAAAATATTTCACCTCAGTAGTTAAAGGTTAAATGTATTAAAATTTAACAAACTAAAATTTTTTAAAGGTTATTCCCTAATTATTGAATAAGTAAATAAATAGAAGATATTAAAATAATATGATTTATTTGTGATTTCTTAAAATGCGGTCCTAGCACATAAATAAAAAATGACTAAAACTATCCTGTTAAAGATAACAACATAACATAAAGAAGCTATTTTTCATTTTTAACAATAATTCAAACTATATGGCAGTTATAAGGCTTTTTAGCTTTTTACTTAGGACCAGTCCTTGTCCTTCAAGGCAGCAGGCAAAAGAACACGCCTACCTTTAATTTTTTATGTCATTTGGAACAACAAAGTAACGCCAATCAAAAAAATAAATATATATGGGGCGGTGAAGAATTAAAAAAAGAAAAAACGTCCCGTGAAAAAATTGGCGATCCGAGTTACGGGACTCTGCAATTTTCAATTTTTTTAAAATATCAATATGGGTACCATTTTAAAGCTTTTGAATATCTTGAAGGAAATACTAAAAATTTATACCCGATGTCAATTTTTATGTAAAATTATATATATGCAGTAACAAATATTTTTTTATTTTTCGGTCACCCCAATACTTGCTTTTTTGATTGGAGTTACTTCACTAAACTAGGTAAAGGGTATATAACAATTGGCATAGTCGAATATAGCACTCTTACTTGTTTTTATTAAATTTTTAATTAATGTAATTAATTTTTTTATATATTTTGAATTAAATATATAATTGATTCAATTATTTTGTTAAACAATTTTATATTTGTTCTTTAATTAATTACAAAATTAAGCCAATTAACAATGTAATTAATTTTAAATTTGAAACAATTAAAATCTTGAATAGGTGTACAAATTTGTATACCCTTTACCGCAAAAGGGGTATAAGTAAGTTTGTCATTCTGTTTGTAATTTCTACAATAACCATTTCCGACCCCGTTAAGTAAATATACTATAAGTTTTTATGCATAGTGAAGTTGATTGAGCGATGTCCGTCTGACCGTCCTTGTTCGGGTTGGAATCAACTTTGCTAAGGCACTACATGATTTAGAGAAAATTTAAATACGCCAATTGATCAAACATAGTTACGCAAATTTTGCTATTGATAATCATCAAGACCGGTTCATGTTCTTCGAGACAGCGGCAAAACACCAAATCTGCCTCCAATTTTTCAACATTATTTGTAACAAATCTAGTTTAGTGATAGAGATAAAGGAAAATAAGAAAAAACATAAAGTGAGTTATAGGCCTCTGAACTTTTAACAGAAAAGTACGATTGTGCAGCATATTTTCGAAGATATCAATTAAAAGCTTTTGGAGAGATATTTAAGGAAATTCCAAAATTTTTGCAAATGCTTAACCCATTCAGAGCCGATGACATTTTTATGTTGAATATAGTATTTCATTTTGTTTTCTTAAGTTTAAGTTCTCTGTCAACCTAATATTTATATTTTTGATTCGAGTTACTTCACTAAACTAAATTAAGATATGTTGTATCACTTCAGTTGTATCACTTTCAGTTGTTAGATATTATGCTTGATATCATTCGTACGGAATGATTTACAGATTGCCAATCAATTATTTATTGAAGTTCTATTTGCAGTAAAAATTATTTTACAGTAAAAAACACAAACATTTAGTAATTCGGCAAACCGCGAAATTCCGTAAGTTTTCAACATTTGTTGATCCTAAAAAATTGAAGGGATTTTACGATCAGGATTTACAATCCCGAATACCGGGTTTTTAAAAATCAGTGATAATTGGCATCCCTAATCATAAAAGATCTAAGTTAGTGATACTAAAATAAAGAACTGACTATAGTTAATCACGTAAAGCGTAAAGAATAAAATAAATTAAAAAGTAGCAGAGGTACAGCAGAAATCTAATTGTAACTAAAAGCAGTGTTTATTGATTACAGTAGCATTTGGAGGAGCAAGTACCATAGTTTCTGTTGGAATAAAAGATTAGCTATTTACGCTTCCAACTCACGACTGCCAGCTTAAGTTGTCTTTTATATTGCGCTAAAATTAACTGCAGATTCAGAGTTTTGCATCAACGATGTAATAATGATGCAGTAAGAAATCTTGTCAGGAATAAAAACTTTGGTGATGCGACAATAAGAGGAGAATTAACAAGTCTTTTAGAGTATTTATCTTTTGCAGTATTTAATGCCGTATAATAAGAAACTTAGTTTAACAGAATTTTATTAATTTTTTTTCGTAATAAAGTAGATCTTATTTACAAGTGGAAATACATATATCGAAGGAGGAAAGTAAATTTCCATTTTGTTTAAATTTCTGCAAATTTATTTTTCTCCTGACTTATTATGAAAAATTTATGCAAATTGTAAATTCTGAAAATATAATCAGTAAATTTTAATGCAATAGGTACATTTTATAGGAAGAAAATAAAACTTGTTAAATCTTTTACAATTCCTTCAACTCATACCCCTACTAACCTTTAATATCCTCTATTAGTTTTAGCAAACAATACTAAGCAGTTTTGAAAACTGACCTCCTATCACCGTCTCCAATAAGTAAACAACAGGAAAAGGTTAAAGGAAAAACAGAAGAAGGAGACAAAATCTAAACGTGGAAACCTAAAAAAGACAATGACTCAAACAATGAGATTTTATTCGATTAAAAGATGGAATATAATGGCCAAATAGAAAATGAGAAAATAAAAATGCTGATGGTTTCATTTCCGATAAGTAACATAAAATGGCATACAAGCGATAACTAACGAGGAAGAAGTCGACAACGACAAAGGCTAGAATAAGTAAGCAGGAGCCTGAAGAAAAAAAAATCTAACCAAACAAATAACAAAATGATAAATTGCCTCAAAGAAAGGTTGACATTTGTTGTTGCTGTTACTCTGGGCAATCGTACTATTTGAAAAAAAGCTTAAAAAAGATGAAATAACAAAGTTAAGGAAATTAAAAAATTTAAACACCAGCAGTGGCACTAACAACAAAATTAAAAAAGGATAATGCCAATAACAGAATAAAAAAAAAACAAAAATTTAAATGCATTAGGAAAGAATAACTGTAAGTAAAAATAAAAAAATATAATTATAAATGCAAAATATATTCATTTCGAAGAAAAAAGATTCAAATGGCATTAAATTACTTAGATGGGGATTGAGGGTTGCTTGGAGGCAGTTAAATGTACTAAAATTATCAAACATTAGATAATAAATCATTACAGCATAAACATGAATATGGAAACATGTTTAAGGGAGACTTTTCATTTGTTGCCTTTTTTTATTTTGGTCATCCTTTTAAGCCCATATAAATGTTATTTTCTTAAATGGTGTTTCAGTGTTGATAACACCAATTGTAAGACTAAATCCAATCTCGCATACACTCGCATTTATTTTATAACAGGCTTTTTTTCTCTTTTCTTCTTCTTCTTCTTCTATTGTCTATTATGTGGTGTTTATGCATTTAATCCTGATTTATTACCATTTTCCTCCAGATTGCCTAAGATTACTTTTGCTACAAATAGATCTTTCAGTCAACACAATAAACGAATTTACATTTGTACAAAACGAAATAATGAAATCTTATAAAAAAAATTGAAAATACTTTGAGAAACGCCAAATTAAAAAAAGAAGGTCCTTTAAATTAACCACCACTCCAACCTCTATCAACCGAAAACAGTAAATCATAGCAGGAGCAAGGTGGCACGAAGGAAAATCAACAAAGAAAGACAACATTTTCTAATTCGATTTCGTTTAGAATTTTTTGTTTGTTCAGTTTTTTAATAAGATATTAGAAATGAATATATTTCTTTAAGATTTGAATTTAGTGATTAGAGATTTTTTTCTCGCAATAGATATGGAATAGGGAAAAGAAAGACAAGAAAATCCTATTAAAATGCAGCATTATTGCTTGTCTGAAAAAGTCATACTTTAACTTTTGTTTCATTCAACTATATGTGAAAACGAGCAGAGAAATAACAGTCACTTGTTTGTTGAAATATATTACATTTAAAAAAAGAATAGTAAAAAGACTTGTCACCTTTCTCGGAAAAATAGTTAAAAATGTGAGCGTTTTGAGCTCCATTTTAAAAAGTGCAGGTTTATTAGGGAGACATCGGGTTTGTTAAGCATCTCTCAAAGTTTTTGATTTCTTATACAAAACTTGTATTTTGCTGGGGTCCTGGTCATAAGGATCATTGTAGAAGAAAACTGAACTACTGCTTAGGAAATAGAATGCTGACTTCTACGACTGCGTTACCAGTTATTGTTGTCTAAGATATCTTTATTTAAAAAATTAAAAAAAAATGCAAAGACCAAAAAAAAAGATTTTGCAAAACGCATGCTGATGCTTATGACCGTCGGCCCAATAGGAAGGAATTTAACTTGGCTGCAGGGTTGCTTTGAGAGTCGAATATCGAAAAATAAAACTTTTTATCTACAAAAATCCCCAGACAAGACTTTATTTGATGACTATAAATCCATCAAAAATAGTTCTTTTCCTTATACCCGAGTACAGATGTGGCCACTGACACTTTGGAGTAATGCACTTCCTAAATGGCTTATACTTTTCTATTAAAATTTCATATCGCAGGAAATGGCAAACTTTTGCGTCAACTGACACCTCAATTACTATCTTAGGTCAAACCACTGAGGATCTATGAGCTTTTTAAGCCGAGACCCCCAAAAACGTATACCCAAGTACAGATGTGGCCACTTACGCAATTGTATTAATAAAATGATTAAAGACTTTGTTTTTTTGTGTTAATTTAAATTTATTTTATTTATTATTACTTATTTTATTTATTAAAACTTAACTTATTTATTTTTTGTCTTCATTATTGCAAGTTTTGCATATAAATAAATTGCTCGAATGTTGCACTCAAATTGGCCGTTTACATTCAGAGCACAGGGACCGGCTTTCAATGATGGCGTATATGATATACGCTGACAATGCCATCAAATCACTTTTATTAAAAAAGAGAGATAATGGCCAACGCTTAGTCTGTCTTTGGCAAGTTTATTCTCTAATTAGTTGGTCTATAATATCCACTCCTTCTTTTGTTTTATTGTAAAATTCAATGACGTCTGGACCAATATTTTGTAACGATTCTTTAGCTATGAAAATGCAATATTTTTCTAATAATACGCAAAGCAAAACGTTGCCACAGCGTTAGAGATATCTTCTATTATTGCCCTTTTATTATTTTTAATAAGAATATATGAATTGCAAGTATTTAGCTTACTATGTACTGAAACTTATTCTAACCACCCTGGACGGTCAACATGTTAATTAAAATATTAAAGAACAAAATTTTATTAATAAAGAAACGTTTATAACGAAAGACGCAAATAGTTACTACTGGCCTTACCTGTACTTGGGTATAAGGACTAGGGTTTTTTAATTAAAACCGATTGAAGTATTTATTCACATAGGTATACTTTACGTGAGGTGGAGTCAATATGTCCTTGAATTTTTGAACAAAAAACAGTCTTCTTAAAGGTCTATACGCTTTGTCCAAATCTTTATCCCTTCCGAAATATAAGATTTTTCGAGGTCATCAAAATTGGTATTTATTTGTAAGAAGCTATTTTTTAGGTTTGGAAGCAACAAAGAATCAGGCGAATTATATCCGGAGAATAGGATTGATGAGGGAGCAATTCGTAACCTTATTTTTAGATTTTTGCATTGTAAACTGCTCACGTGTGATGCTAAAGAAATTTTTTCTACGCCAAAAGAGGTCGTGTACTTTGAAATAACTTATTAAATTGGCATAATATTTGCCACAGATTATTTATCTAATATACAATTTTACTCAATCAGTAAATCTGGTTTAGTGCTCATTTACAAGATGGTACAAATTTTTATCTGGAGTAATGTTTATATTTCTTTACTGAAACTTCTGCAAATAAAAGAATAAATATAATTGGACTGTTAGTCACATTAAAATTATATTAAAAATCGTATATGCCCTTCATCATCTACGTAAATCTAGTTAAGTGAAGTAACTGCAGTCAAAAAAGCAAATATTAGGGTGACCGAAAATTTCACATAAAAATGACATCGAATCTTAATGGGTTCAGCATCTAGTTTGCCTCGGAAAACTTGATTTCAAGACTAATACGGACGGACAGACAGACAGACGGGCATGGCTCAATCGACTTCGCTATGTATAAGAAGTCAGATTTTTATATACTTTATGAGTCGGAAATGGATATTGTAGGAATTTTACACGGAATGACAAACTTAAATATTTCCATTTCCACTTTTTGTGGTGAAAGTATAAAAATATACAAATAAATTCCTGAAAAACTTTCTTCAAATTTTTTTTAAGTAAGACTTTCAAAAAATAATATAAACAACAGCCTGGAGATAATTACCTTGCTTTGGCAGCACTGCTCGGCAGAGTATTGACAGATGCAACTGCAGTTTTTAAAAAAGAAAATACATAAAAATTGCCTTGCACACATCGAAATCATGCTCTACTCTTCCCAGTAATCTTTCATTATTGGCGTTTTAGGTAAAACGTAGTGTAACAGTCGTAATAAGCTGTGTGACATTGGTCTTCTCCTATTGAGCTAATTGACTTGATTGGCCATTTTACTATATAATTTTTAAGAAATTGCGAATGGTATAATTTCATATAAAAAAACATTAGTTCGAAAGAGAGCTTTGGTGCTAGCCTTTAAACAAGACTACAGGTGGCCTTCTAGAACAACTTTCAATTTGATGTATGAATCAGTGGCGTTTTCAGTGAAAATTTTCCTACACAATTTTTTTGCTATTTTCCCAACTTATTGCATAGTGAAGGCGGTGTTGGTTGCATGATAGAGGAGAAAATCCTTGCGCCCGGCCGAAGGACGCTATGCAAAAAAGCTTTAGGTAATCGAAACCGTTGTTGTATGTCCATACTAAAAACAAAACAATGTCCATGATGTTTTTCAAAGCGTGGATATAATGTAACTTTTTAAGTGCGACATAAAGTACATGGACATTATGTTCGTGCAGTTTGATTCAAAATAAAAGCTTGTTGTGCTTCTTTGGAAAAGTTTTCGAACTCTATCAGTATAGTTATATAAAGTCAGTATAGCGTCGAGTATTGAACACATGGCCCTAGACGGATAATTTGGCAAACTGCTGATAAGCTTGTTGGGGACGTCTTCTCAATTCAATTGCAATTTTTCATTAAAAAAGCGTTGATTCCATTTTTGAAAATCTAATTTGTGTGAATAGTACTTTTCTTATTCGGTGCTTACCACCTGCAAATTCATACTGTTTTCTATTATTTTCAACTAAAAATAATATTTTGTATATCTAGAAAAAAGTAATGAAACAATAGCTTGATTTCATTTCATTTCATTTCACTTCATTTTATTTAATTTTTTGTTCATTCTTTTTATTTCTTTCGTTCATTATTGCAAAAAAAAACTTTATTTGTTTTTGTTGTTGTTGTTCAATTTCAAAAAGTAAGTTTGTTTGTAATTTAATGTTTTTTACATTGAAGGAGTAGTTGTTCACACACAAACACCCTTAAGGATGAGGTTAAAGTAAAACAGAGATAAGCTTACAAAATATCATTAATTATCCTTGTTTGGTTGTTTTTTTTCATGCTTTCTGCAATTTTCTTGTTGTTTTCCTGACTGACTTTTTCTTTCTATTTTAGAACTTATTTTAATTTTCTCCAACTGCTGCTGTTGCTTTAATACGAAAATAACAAATACCATTGTTTGCAATGAAATAAAAAACAAAAGCCATTAGATGTGTTATTTGGTACACCTAGATTTTTGTCGTTTCTAACTTTGTTTTTTACTCAAAATTACAAACTTTTTTGGGGACATGTTTAATATTAATTTTGTTTTTTTTTCGTTTGCAGTCATATACACTTTTCATGTGATTTAGTCTTTCGAAATATTAAGGTTATTATAATTATTTTTTTTTACACAATGAAAAAGTTTTTAGAACTAAACAGCAAAACTTTGATTTCGTATTTAGAACGAAGATAATAAAGACAAATTTGTAATCAATAATTTAAAAATATGACCTAATTTTTTTATAATTTTTATCAATTATTGTTATAATTAATAATTAGATGACTTTTAATTAATTTTTCAAAAAGTCGTGTTATATTTAATCCCGATTAATTCTTCAGAAAATTTTTCACAGGCATTTTAATTAAACTAAAGATTTTTGTCTAAACAATAAAGGAAAGACAAAAATTAAAGTTTAAGCAAGAAACAACAAAAATCAACAATGATTTTATTATTCTTTATCTACTGTATGCGGCTGACTTGTTTTCGGCTCATTTATACAGTTCAAAGATGATGAAAATTTAAATATCAAAGAGCCCATAGGCCTTTTTTATTTTTTATATATATTTTCGATATCTCGCTACTCCATTGTGTAGCATCATCAGAACAACAAATATTTATTTAAATAACAAATATACTACACAATGGAGTAGCGAAATATCGAAAATATATGTATATAATAAATAAAAATACCTGTTGCTGAAAAATTAAATATAATATAAAAAACAGTACTATAATTTATTTTTATTCTATGCACGGGCACTTGCGAATTATTAAACCACGAGAATATAAAATTAAATTAAGTAATTTTTAAAACATTCGTGCATTAATTTCTAAAAGAAAAATAATTAATTTAATTCTATATTCCTGGTTCTTAATTTAATTTAACTATTGTTTTATTTATTATCATTTTATCTCATTGTTATTTTTTAGTTTACCCTAAACATTCCTTTATGTGTTTTTATTTTAATTAAGCTTAAACGTGGTGAATCCTCGATTCAATTTTGTCTTATTATTTTATCTAGAGTTTGCCTTCTGGTCAAACACTATTGAACACTTTTTTTCCTTGCTTATTTTATGTACACACTCATGTGTAAAAAACATATGAATTTGTTGCATGTGTAGCGGTAGCAATTTAAAAGGTCACTAAAGCTCGACAATATCTAAAAACTGTTGAAGGAATAAACTAAATCAGTCGAAAAACAGAGGAGGAAATAAATCCCGAAACTTTGTGTTTGCGTATTTATATATATAAGAAGTATCCTGAAGACATGGCCATCGAAACGTACTTTTGCCTTTCAACATCGCTGAATTTATATTTGTAAATTTATTTTGGGAATTTTTACAATATTATTTTTTATATTATGCTAATATCTCATAACATTTTCAAATAAAAATGTAATTTATTTATTGGTTTGGAATATTAGGTATCTATACGTATTTCGCCGGTTGCTAAAGCCAGCTCATCAGGAAACCTTTATCAAAGTTTTTAGAAAAGCCAAAAACATTTGCTTTAAGTATAAAAACTTCAAAAACAACATGAAAGTTATTTTAGAAGCCAACACAGAAATTAAATTAATACTTTTTCTTGATTTAATTTTAATTATTGATCTATTTTTGATTATAACTATTTTAAGAGCCGGCATTTATTTGATCATTATAGACTGAAATCCAAGGCGAATTAAATACTAGGTGGCCGCACGGCTACAAAAACAAAAACCTAATCTCATTTTGTTGTTGCAGAGCACCACGCAGATGTCACAAATAGCTGACTAAACTAGAAGCCATATTTAATTTTTTCTTTTATCATCATGTGGTGCTTTATATGAAGTTGTTTCTTTCTCCTACATGTGCAGCAATACCTCATATTTCATTTTTTGGTTTTGAAATTTAATTCTATAAAATTTTAAATTTTTTTTATTTTTCAAATTATTTGAAAATTTTTTATTTTTCAAATTATTTTAGAATCAGCTTGGCTATTAAGGCCACTTGTAAATTAATGCGCCTTGTCTGAAACCGGAGCAAAAAACGAAGAAAAAGACAACCCTATAGTTTGTTGGTGTATGTATGTCTTATGTATGTTACATCTTAAATTCTCATTGGGTTAAAGTTCTGCTGTAGTCAAGTTGGTAAGCGCGCTGACTGCACACCTGGTTGGCCACGGTTCAACCTTTGAGGCAATCAAAAATGTGAAATGGTATAAAAATACATATTCAGAGTTAATATTAAACATTGCAGTCTCCTTGGCCGGTACATCTTCTAACCATATACAACGCCGAAGAAAAATAACCAATAGAATGGATATAACCTTCTCCTTTCACCACCTGTTTTATCTCAAATCTATCTCTATAGAATATAGCACGGTTACGAAAATAACTAAATATAGTGAAATGCTAGTTTTCTAACAATAAATAAATTTAAATATTACTCAGTACAGATATTTAAAATTCAATTAAACATTTTCTGCGACAGAAGAGTGGTGTCTTTAATATCTTTGGACGTTATACACACATCTGTATATACACTTTTACAGTTATTTATTTATGTTGGTTTCAATACTAATATTTATTACTCAAAAATACGGCTTTTCACAGCGTATTTTACTACGACCTAAATAAGAAAGAATAGACAAAACAATTTTTTATTATACCCTTTTTTTGGTGAAAACAAATTTGCTTTTTTCACTTAATCTTAAATAAATTTTTTTTATAAAAATTAATTTCTGAGAACCTTCAATACTTTGGCTTTAAAGCAGTCAAAAATATAGAGACTAAAGTATTTTGGATTTATTTATTTTTTTTCTCAACACGTTTATGCACAAGTTGAACTTTCAATAAATTCCAGCTGGGACCTGTGTTAAATAATGGTTAAAATTTTAAAACAATCCTACAACGAGAATTCAATTAGTCCTTAAGGGCCCCATGGTAAGACGTATTTCGTGTTTTTAGTATCAAAGCTCCATCTCTTTAAGGCAACTTCGATAGTAAAGATTTACGAAGGTCATGTATTTTACTAAACCCTCTGGAATTATGGAAGATTTCATAACCTTAGCGAGAGCTCTATACTTTAATATATTTAAATTTGTACTGACAATGCAAAACTGCACAATTTCTAGCTGCAGTTCTTTAAAGGTTTTTGGATTGAATATGTAAAAAGAATATTTACTGTTGATATAGCACTTAGTAGAGCAAGCCAATTATAACGTATCGATGAGATGTGGGGTAAAACAAAATTAGTGTCGCATGAATAATAGAACGAACTTTTTAAAATTTTTCATACTAAATCACTTTGGCGCCTAAATTTCCTTTCCAAAATACCATACAACAATGATTTTATAAAATATTTAATATTAATTAACTTCACCATTATCACTTGACGCAGCACTGTGCACCGTACCTACAAAACAAATTAAGAAAACAGAGTCAATAAACAAAAAAAATGTCCGATTGTCTCTAGTTATAAATGCAACAACTCGTAATGACAACAAGGCTCCACATAATTTGGAATCTCGATGACAACAGTAGCAAATAAAACAAACATCTTTTTGTATAAATTGCCCATCTTGTCCAAAGCAATAAATGCCTCTGCTGGCCACCGCATCATACCGAACAAAATTGGTAACACAAATAAATGATGCCACTTTTGCGTAAACTATGCGTGCACACAATCGTTCTTTATTCACATACACTAACATTAACAGTTCCAGAGCCTGTGGACGAACGAACAGACGGATAGACGAATAGATTCACTAGTTAGTAAGTTTACGTATGCACTTATGCTTCACTAGCAATAACAAAAAAAAAAACTAAGGAATTATGAACGCGACATGGTCAAAGTTCTATATGAATACTCGTAGATGCAACTATTTATGCATATACACACAAACAGTGAAGAACTCAGCTTGTTGTATTACAAATTTAATTAATTATGCTCTTTGTTGGTAATTTATTAATATCAAAAGTTGACAAGGTGGAAATTTATGGATTTTGCACTGCATTGCACTTGCTTGTGGTCTCTGGGTTTTCTACTCGCACTCATTGTACACAATCATCTAAAGTTATTGTAAGTTCACACAAGCAAACAAATAAACACACTAATTTGCATGACACACACACACACACTTGCTTTTGTACATACATAGGACAGAGGGCGCTAATGTAGTTAAATATTTAGTTGCATAAGATTAAGATGTTGCAAGTAGCATTTATTTAAAAAGAAATAAAAACAAACTCAACCAAGGAATTTTGAGTTTTCAAATTAACTAAGCAGATGCACAATCAAGTCATCTATCAAATCGTGCAGTCAGGCAGTCAACCAACCAGGCACCTTAATTTTACCAACCCATCCCTTTTAACATCACAGATAATAATTTCTGAGAAAATGATCTAACACTGCCTGTGTCTTAATGTCGCAGCAGAAAATCAAAGAGAGATTTTTTTTAATATTTTTCTAATTTTTTTTTAACAAGTTTATGAACTGAAATTAATAAGCATTATGTCAAATATTTGTTTAAGATTTCGAGTTGCTCAAAAAATAAAAAGTTAAAAGAAAAGAAACAAAAATAGATTAGCAGGAAAATAATTTCTTTAATGGCTGTTTGATTGGCAATTAGGAATACATTTTCGTAAAATGTAAAAATTTCTTAAATTGGGATGTATATATTGCTCATTGCAATACTTAGTTTTTTTGTCTTTGATCTTAGTTTTTGTATTATACAAAATAATGTCTTCCAAGCCAGGAATCAGCAAAAGATTCATTTGAACGTTGCAACTCTTACTATTCGGCACACTCGACTGTATAATTTTGCTTTTGGTGGCCTTTATCATCTATAAAATATAAATCAGACTTAAATATTGTATCTTCCCTTTAACGAAGACTTTGTGGTTATAAAATAAATTGTCTTGAAGCCAGAAAATGTTCAATATCAAAGTGCAAAATTATTGAATCAATTTGATACGATTTATCATTATCGGTCGTTTAGTTTAACACAGGTAAACAGTGTGCACATGCTTTCTAAATTAACATCCTGGGCAGGATAAGTGTTCAAACCACTATTTTGTGCAATTTTAAGACCATGGCTTGCAGGACCATGAACCTACCCTTTGCTATAGGGCGTATTTTTAAACTCCTCTGGTGATAGTGCAACAGCACACATCAGTCTATTCCACGCCAGACCCGCAGAGAAGGGGTACTCAGCTTGGTCTTCAAAGAACATTTAAGATTCAGCTAACATAAGAGCTTCTTCCACAAAACCATTTTCGCAGTCGTACATATGCCATGTTACAGCTCGCCTATGACAACCCTGACTTTCATAAAAAAATCATAACGAGTGACGAGACACATTTGCATTTCAATTAATATCTAAATAAAAAAAATAGTCGATTTTGGGCTTTGGAAAACCCTCAAATTACTTATCAGTCACCTTTGAATCAATTAGAAGTGATAATCTGATGTGCAATGTGGTGAGGAATATTCATATAATCATAATCATTGGACCTTACTTCTTTGACAGTAACTGTGAATGGAGAGCGATATCGTGATATAATTGAAAACTTTTTAATGCCACAACTGCATGCTTTGAGCTTAATTAACATGTGGTAAATAAAGTAGTATACCTTACTTGCGGACATCCTGACATTAGGAAGACGCAACCTATTAAGTGGTTTTTACAGGTTTGCATATTTTGAATTTGTCTATGAAATTTATTCGCTATCCTGCCTCAATGGTTTTTATGCGACTTATACAGATATCCTCTGCCGCTTTTTAAAAGTGCTTCTGCTACGTCAGGCTACAACACATTATATTTCTGTTTTAATCCAGTATTATAGCTTTACGTTAAGTGTTTTCAAAAGTATTATCTCTAAATATCTTTTCTACTGCGTTTTCAAAAACTCATTTCACATCACGTTTGACACCGTGTACGAAACATTTTTCAGTCTCTTCGTCTCACAACAGGTTTCATTGCCTGTCTTATTCGCTCCATTTTAGTCTGTATTAAGAATAAGGGGTGGAATTAGGAATCATTTTTTAGAGAGTTTATTTCCCTCTGGTCAACTAATTTGCTCCGTCAAATTTTGTTTGTGGTATTCGACTAACTTAAATTATACAGATAAAATAAATTTAAGGATATTTTTTTATGTGCCATTAGTTTTACCAACGGAAGTGCACTTCCACTTTTACTCCTAGCTGTGAGAACCAGTATAACTAAAATTTTTTCTGAAGGCGGCTACAGCCTAACGTAAAGGAAATTTTCTCATCTGCAGAAACTCTCAGAAGAAGTGAATAATAGTGAATGGGATATTTTAATTCTGGTTGTGAATAAGCTCTCCCCATACAGACCTCCATACGCCAATGGTGGTTATGATAGATAATAGGCTTACACTCAAGTTTTGCTTTGCTGGGAAGCTGGCAAAATAACCTGTTGACCTCCATTTTCGTTTAGAATCACAAGCATATGGAGCTCTGTCTTTTCTCCATCATTGGAAATTTTATAAAGTCTTACTTTGATAATGTCAAATATAGAACAAGGCGGCCCCGCAAGAATTGGGCACGTAATTTTTAAACAACTACAATAGAAGAAACTGGAAGAGAATAAAGAAATTCGTCAAAAGCGGTATTTGTGTTAGTCTAAAAAGGCACCTCTACGGCAATAGCCTCTCCCCGGTAAGTGCAGAAACTGGATAATCGAGGTACCTTAAGCTTCAAACTTCAAACATCATCTGGCCAAGATAAAAACCGAAGCAAAAAAATCTTCCACATGTTGCATACTGTGTATACTGTAAATAGTAAACACTGAACGACATTAGGCTTAAGATCAGAGAAGACACATATCAAATGTCGACTTTAGCCTCAGAAAAATGATAGAAATTGCGAGAGACTCTGAGATAATAAATAAGATCACATTAAATTTTGAAAATATGAAATTTTTAATAAAGAAAGTTAAGGCTGTTGGCAGCACGAAACTAAATGAGGTAGTAGCCAGTCATAGTTTCCCTTTCGATTGAAAACCTTTTATATAATTATGTTTTCGAGCAATTAAAATTTTTGCTGCAAATACAGGTAAATTCTAACACACGCTAATTATCCTTTGTATTTATTTTTTTAACTGTTCAGTAAATTTTAAACACTGCAATTAAGCTTTAGTTAATTTTTAAACTCCATCACAGAAAACTGACAACATACATTTTTGTGCAATTTTCTTAATTACACAGATTTGTAAATTGTTAGAAAATAAAAATATAAAATGCTTTTGCAACAACAATAATAATATATTGTTTATTTAAATGATAAATAAAATATTTTTTAAAATCCATTAAAGTGTTTGCAATTTACCAGAGGAAATGTTTAAATGTATCTGCGTGTGATTATGGCCATCAAAAGACATCAAATGTCTTAACACTTCTGTTTCTTTCTAACGAAAATACATATCGCGTATTCGCGCATTTAATATGTAATCAAATCGAAATGTTCATTTATAGTACCAGTAATTTAGATAATTTTTTTTTACAAGAAAATATTTTTTTTTATTCATTTTGCAGCTGTAACAAATGACCACGTAGAGGTTGGCTAAAAAAAACTTACAAAAAAATAAAGAGAGAGAAAAAAAATACATTTCTTGTTTAAAAATAATAATTTAATTGACAAGATTTATCGTTAAGGCAATTAGACTAGCAACTATGTGAATAAACAGTACAGTGTGGAGTGTAGATACAAACGTTCGTGTGAGTAAGTATCTGCCAGTATGTAACAGCGTTTAAAAATTTATTTTCTATGAAAATTGTTTAATTTTCTTCAGTCTGCGTAATTCGGTGGTCATTGCATGAATTTATTCATTTAAACTTGATGGCATTTAATTTCTACTTTTTTTATATTGCGGTTTTCATTTTGATTTCTTAAAGGCAATTCATGTGAACTATTAGTTTTTTTTATTTAGTTTTTGTTAAAAATGACAAATGCAAATGAACGTAATTTTTTCTGGTTGTTGTTTTTTAATTGCTGCTCGCTACATAATCTAGTAAAAAAATTATAGAAAAAATAGTTTCGCGATGTTACAAACAATTTTAATTAGACTGTTGTTATAATTTTCGGTAATAACCGTCGTCACTGGCTGTGTACTTCGTACGTTCGGCGAGCGCTTTCGATGTGATAACATCATTTTCAAGCCACGTATTTAATTAAACTGAATAGATAGTGTTAAAAATAGATAGTGTTAAGAATAAAAGGTGGTGGGTTTAGGTAATTAATTTAATACCGAATTTTTATTAGTTTAAAAATATTTCTTTTGTCACCATCTACTCCTTGTCGTTTGAAGAACAAAATTCAAAGATTTTTAAAGACTTTTTTACTTTGGCATATGAAAATTTTATAAAATCTTTAATCGGTTCAATTGATTATTAAGTAGAAAATTGTTTTCATATTTTGGAACTAAATATGTTATTTTCAGAAATAATTATATAATATTTTCATTTATTTTTAATTAATTAAATAATTGATTCAATTAAAAATTTATTAGAAATTTTATCTGAAATAAAACTATTAACAGGTGCAGTAATTTTTTCAGTGTAGATCCAATTATGTATTTTTTATAGGTAAAAAATAACTTTTTAGATCTTTGCAGATATTTTCTACAAAATGGTTCCTATAATGTGGCTCAAATTTGTAGGTGATGGCCTTGAAATTGCTGCTTGAACGAAAGGTAACTTTTGACCTCAAATAAACCTACAGAAAAAGTCAAATATCTTGAATATTATTGTGTTACACAGAAAAAGATTAGGTACCTATTAACGTATTGATTTGTTTAAAGACTTAAACGTAATTAAATTTTTAATCGATTTAATTAAATGTTTAATTAGAAAATATTTATTTACTTTTAAACTAAATGTAATTAAAGTTTTAATTAAATTTTAATCTTAAAACTCATTAAATCTTTAATATATGCAGAAACGTTTTTTTTTATAATTTTTTTTTTTTCATATTTCAATGAATATTCTAAAATTTGGACAAAGAATTCCTGATCATTAGCTTTAAGCGATCAGTGAATTATTTATACGAATCTACAAGTAAATAATTTTTTAAAATATTGTAGGTTATAAGCAGAATATTTTATAGCATTTAAAGCAATTAGTGATATTCGGCAAAAATTTGCAATTTCTCATGCTGTTACTAAATCACTTAGCGGATGAGATTTCACATCAGGACCCAGCAAAAAATTTTAGAAAAGGTAATCGAGTGTGGAGTTAATGATTTTTGGCGGAAAGACCTCCCAACTATATTAACAACTTAATGATTTTATTATGGCAGGAGATAATTATTATCAATTACTAAGTTTGATTTTATTGATTATTGCAGGGAGTAAATATTATAATTGGAACATATTTTAAGGTATTTTATTTTTTTTAACTTAAAGAACTAGTTCAATTACTACTTCCTTCTTTTACGAAATAATGTAATGTGTTTTTTAAGCGAATAAAAAAATATCGCAATCACAAATGTAAATCAATTAATGGCAAATACTTTTTGCGGTGATGTCTAACTTTTTCCTCTGGATATGTGATAAATAACAAATCTATAAAGGATAATAATAATACTTTTTCATTTTAGTCATAATGTCTGCATTCAGGGAATATTAAAAGTTATAAGCTGTTACTGTTGTCTTCACAGTTAATCGTATAATAATAATAATAATTAATTTTGTTAAATCTAAATAAATAATTTTTTAAAATATTGTAGGTTATAAGCAGAATATTTTAAAGCAAATAGTGATATAATGCAAAAATTTGCAATTTTTCATGCCGTAACTGAATCACTCAACGGATTAATTAAACCATAGATTATCTACAGGACGTACAAAAAAATTTTAGAAAAGGTAATCGAGTGTGGAGTTAATAATTTTAGGCGAAATGACTTCCCAACTAGATATATTTCCAACCTAATGATTTTAACAAGGCAGGAGACTATCATAATCAATTACTGAGCATTGATTACATTAATTATTATAGAAAATAATGATGATCATTAGTACGTATTTTAATATATTCTCTTTTAACTTAAAGAACTAGTTGAATTACTACTTCCTTCTTTTACGAACTAATGTAAAGTGTTTTGTAAGCGAATAACAAAATATGGCAATCACAAACGTAAATCATTATATAGCAAGTGCTTCTTTCTGTAATGTCTAACCTTTTGTATAACTTAAAATAATAATATTTTGTCAGTTTCGTCATAAAGGGTGCATTCAGAAATATTGTTTAACAATGAAAATAAGTTTTTGTTTTTGTCCTTAATCATATTATAATAATAATTAATTTTGTTAAATCTTTCAAAATTTCTGCTCTTCATATTGTGTTCACTTTTATTGAATAATAATTAATTATTAAATGAATAGTTTTTTTGAGTATAAATTTTATTTTCAAAATTTTGTCTAACAAAGCGTTTAAAATTCCTTTCAACACAATGTTAAACTAATTTATAACATGTCATTAAAATGAAATTCAAGAGAATTTTTTTTTTAATATTCTATAGATACACAATTGTTTGTAATTCGCATAAATACAAGAATGCGGTAGAACAATTATTAATATTTACTACAATAGCAATATTAACAACAATATGAAAATAGCGATTATAATACGAGTCGAAGCAAAGTTACACACTCACAAAACACAGTTTATTTTACGAAACTGATTTACAGTGAAACCAGTTAAATTGTCAGAATAATCAACTGTCAAGTTGTCAAAAAATCACATACAATAACAAAATACGAGTATACAAAAGTGTAACATATACGACTACAATAATGCAGTTGAGAGTGTAAGAAACATTTTTAAATATACAATAAAGTAACAGTAGCTGTAGTTGTACTTTTGGCTTTAATTGTGTAGTTATAGTGACTGAGTTTAAATGAAGAAAGAAAAAAATTTAAGTATAATTAACATGGCCTGGCATTGCATGTCATTTCATTGCAACTAAATATGTTTGTATAAACGAGGATGTTAGTATGAAAATGTATGCATGAACTGATTCCATTCAACCAACCAGAAAAATGAAACATGTAACAAATTTTCATATAAACGTATGAGAAGTACTACATGCAAGTTCTACTAAAAGTGCGTGCCGCAACAAACCAATCACAATCAAACCGAGAAAAAATATTACATTTATAAATAAAAATAATACAATATATATATATATATATTTTTAATAACTACACTCAACAAAATTAGTGGAAAATGTAGAGGTTTCTTACACTCCCTTTAAACTAGATTTTGCTGTCAAGTGAAAGTTAAACGCCATATTCGCTAGTTACTAACAGGTCGTAGCAATGTAACAAGATATTTAAGACCGAGCTTTTTGTATGTTGTTTTTACTAGGGAAAAGGAGGATTCGCTTTCAAGTGGCAATTAAATCTGTGCTTCGAAACGACTCTAGTTATATTTAGACAAAATTTGTCAACTTAGCAATGTTTGTACCAGCCCAAAGTGTTTTCCTTAGGGGAATTCTCTTGACTTTAGCAGCGATTGTACAACAACAAGAATATTTCTCCTGCTCGGAAGATTCTAAAGTAGCACAAAAAAGAAACGCCATGGTGTAGCCCCATGAATCATATTATATTTTATTTAATAATATATGGTTGCGGTGAAAAAATTATAGTTGTTTTAAACAATATTTAATTCCCGATGAACAAGTTTTTGCTCGTTTTTAAGTTCTTGTTACTAGAGATGACAAAAGGAAAATTCCAGTATTTTACGGGATTGATAAATACCGATTCCCGGGATTTAAAATTTGGATGTCTTGATCCTTTTTGTGCCTCTTTTACTTGGAGTATTTGGGCCTAATTTAAAGTGGTCCAATACAAATATATATAAAAACTATCAGAATATCATACTTAATTTTTCTACTAGTTTTCTTTAAAGAAATAGTAGCAAGGCCATTTTCATACTAAATTTTAACTAAAAAAGATCTTAATGAAAATTAAATAAACATTTATGGAAAAATGCAATATGAATTGTGAAGAATTCTAGCACATTCTGTAAAAAACCTTATGACTACAATATTTTTATGTGAGAAAATTCCCACTCAAGTTATAGAAACAAGATCAGTATTGCTTAGAACTAAATAATTTAAACTAAAATTCTAACTTCAACTAAATTTGTACAGCTTCACCAACATAGTAAAGTAGTTTGAACTACAAAATATTACAAATTTATTTAGTTTGTTTTTGTATAATCAAAGTATGACAAAAGAAGAGCAAAATATATTTGCTTTTATTATATTATTTATTATATTTTGCATATTACCAAATAAATGTAATTTTAATTTTTTTATGTAGATAAAAATCATAGAATTATGAAAAGAATTAAGGTAAGCAAGACTATAACAATTAAGTCTTAAAAGTGATTATCATATTATTATTATATGTTTACAGTTTAAATACAATTACGGTTATATTTAAAATGTTCTGCAAAAAAATATTACTGGCAGCAATACTATTATTGTCATGTATATGACGATGATAATATATCGGTAAATTACTTCTAGAACGTCATAACTCAAAATTTCGAGTTTTGGAGTTAATCACAAGAATTGTTCGCCATTTCATGCTTTATTAACCGACTTCAAAAAAAGAAGGAGGTTATACAATTTTTTTTTTAATATTTGTGCCTCCAGAACTCAGTCATTTCTGATCCGATTTTGAAAATTTGTGGTAATATGATAGCTTATGCTTACAGATTGGTCCCGTTTTAAAAACAGTTCATAATCTTGAAAATTAAAGGGTGTCCCCATACAACATACATATTTTTTACGTGTATTATAAACTTTAAAGGGCGATTCTGTAAAATTTAAAATGACTGCGTTTTACTATAGGACCCAATAACAAAATGTTATACAAATAAATATAAATAAATCTAAAAATTTAAGGGTGCCCCCATAATTGATGTAAATTTACTTATATGGGTCTATTTTTTGAACCGTTTAGACAAACGCTTGCAAATTGGACAGAATGTCAAATGCCATGGGCGTAATTGTAACAAGTATTAATATTACAAATTTTAAATTAAAGGGTGCGGCAATAGTTCATTAAATTTGATGTATATGGCCATACTTTTGAACAGTTGTAGACAGACGCTTGAAATTTACAACGCACCTGTATTGCTAAGTTCGCTATAACAACAAATATAAAATTTGGATTTGGAAGTTAAAGGGTGTTCCAATAGTATATGTAATTTTGTGTATGTGACCAAAGTTTTGAACAGTTATAGACAGAACGCTGAAAGTTAAAAGGGACCTGTATTTCTAAGTCCGCTATATCAACGAGTTTATAATTTGTGTCCCAATAGTTGATATAATATGGTGTATGTGGTCGGACTTTTGAACCGTTGTACACAGACAGCTGAAATTTACAAGGGACATGTTTTGCTAAGTCCGCTATAACGCGAATTAGGTAACTAAACGGTGTTCCCAAAATTTATGTAATTTGTTCTATATGGCCGTATTTTTTGAACCGTTATCACAAACACCTTAATTTTTTTTGGTATAATAAGAATTATAAAAATGTTATATTATAAATTAAATAGTTGATACAATCTGATGTATA
This sequence comes from Gymnosoma rotundatum, assembly GCA_916610165.2. Classification (NCBI taxonomy): domain Eukaryota; kingdom Metazoa; phylum Arthropoda; class Insecta; order Diptera; family Tachinidae; genus Gymnosoma; species Gymnosoma rotundatum. The sequence continues at coordinate 45,994,850 of OU744336.1, read as the reverse complement.
TCGGCAAACTCTTGAACCATTACAGACATACGGTTGAAATTTACACAGAAACTGATTGCTAAATCTACTACAGCAGCAAGTATATAATTTGAATTTGGAAATTGAAGAGTGACCCTAAAGTTGCTGCAATTAGATGTATATTGCCAAACCATTGAACAGTTAAAAAAGTATAAAATTTGGAGATATAAGTGTGTCCCAATAGTTAATGTAACCTAATTTATGTGGCCACACACTTCAGCTGTTAAAGGTAGACAAATGAAATCTGTTTTGAAGTCGGTTTTTTTCGCAAGAATTATATTGTGTATTTGATAAATGTTATTATCTTTTGTACTCTTGTCGTTTTAAGAGAACAAGTCATTATTTCATTCCATGTTTGGAAACTTTGTTTTTCAGTAAGAACGACACATTTAAGTTGCGGAGTAAACTTGATAACATAAAAATCATAACGCTCTCTAAAAAGAACGACACATTTAATTTGCGGAGTAAACTTGATAACATAAAAATCATAACGCTCTCTAAAAAGAACGACACATTTAAGTTGCGGAGTAAACTTGATAACATAAAAATCATAACGCTCTCTAAAAAGAACGACACATTTAAGTTGCGGAGTAAACTTGATAACATAAAATCATATCGCTCTCTAAAACATCGTCACATTTCGTTTTGTGACTGTATATGTGCCCATAATTATGAAAGTGGTCTAAGTCAAAATTAAAAAAAAAAAAATAATTTTTGAGGGATTTTCAATTTTTACGAAATTGTCAAAAACGAACCATTAGATAGTGGTTGTCGCACAATGTAAAATATTTTTTAATTTATTCAAATGCAATTCATCAAATATCTCGAAACAAGAAATATATGACTTGGACCACTTTTATAATTATGGGCACTTTTTGCATATAATTTATTTTTTTGAGTTATGGCTGTGTCAATGAAAAATAATATTAAGTAAAACTTTGCTTTTCTTTCACAGATAACGACACATTTAAGTTTACGATACAGTATCGGATGTACTTTTACAGGAATTATGTCATAATTCAAACATCCAAAAAAAAATTTTCAAAGCGCTCCCCTTTAATATATATTTGAATAAAGACTTGTTGAGTGGTTTTTTTTTAATCATTTTCTAGAAGTATATGAGCCATATGATTTGACTAGAATAAAATACTGAGAAATTATTTTTGACATTAAGTAGTTAATTTATATATTCAGAAAAGTAAATAGAATTAATAATTATCATAAAGTTTTTATTTATTGTAGTAATTGGTTGATTTAAAAAATCCCATATTGTTTGTTTATATTTAAATTTAAGTTACTAAATAAAAAAAAAGCAAAAAACAGACAGCTGAAAATAACAAAGAATCTAGGAAAGGGAAGACAAAAACTAATTTTATATAACACTCCATTCATCTAAAGAAATAAAATTGATTTAAAACTTAGTCAATAAATTCTCTAAGTGTATATTTATATCTAGTTAAAAATAAAATGATTTTTGTATATAGATAAAAATTATCTGCTATTATATTTATTTTATAGATTATACTAGAGGTATTTTAAAAACAACATTAAAAATTTACTGATTTTAAAACCAATCATTTTCATACAGTTCTATCTACATAGTAATATAACAATACAATAAGTTCAATTAAAATTACAATAATTTACTCAACTCTAGTTGGTAAATGATTGTGCAACGCTAGACAGCAACACAGCAACAACAATGGAAAACTATTGTGAACATCAACAACAACAGCAAATTTTATAACAACAATCAGAAAAATTAAAATGAAACGCACAATGAGCAAAAAAAAATATTTAAAATAAAATGAAAATTATAAATAAATTAAATAACAAAAGAAAAAAGAAGACAGGGAAAATGTGATTATGAAAATTGGCAGCAATTATAGCTGTATGCACTCATTGCCTTAGTCTCATAGATATATGGTGTTGTGTGAGTATATGTATATGAGATATCAGTGTAGTGTTCTGAGTAGTCCAACATTGTTTATTAGTAACTGGTGAAAACAAGGATATAATTTCAGATTATGTTATTTAAAACGAAGTTAAGGTAGTAAAAATATAAAAATTTTGAGAATGAGAAAAACTTGACACATCTTGGCGACAAAGCAAACATATCGTTATAACGATGTTAATATTATGTATGTATGTATGTATAATATAAATAATAAAGGGTCAGGCCTACACAAGGCAAAAAAAAAGGTGTTCCAGTAACCATAATCTAAAAAAAAAACATATTATTATATGGTTGTAGTCAAATCAAATCAAGGAAGAATATACTCTGAAAATAAATATTCTCTGATTAAATAAATCTGTGATAGTTATAATAATTTTGTTGAGGTTTGAATTTCGGCAAATATTATTTGTTTCAAGCTAACCATGTTAAGATTTTTGTGAGTAATACATATTGAATGTTGAAATGTTGATGGTGATGATTATTAACAGGACTAAAGCATAGCTTAAAACAAACACTAAAACCATATATTGTTACAGTGAAAATATTATGATTATACCGGAACTATACTTTTTCCTTTGTGTGCCGTGTCAGCAGAGATTATATTACAAATTTTAATTTTAATCCCACTTAATACAGAAGACAATATCTTCACCACACTGCAGAGTTTGTTATTGGTACACATTAGATAGGGTGACAAGGTGAAAAGTAAAGTATCTCCATTATATTGTTACGACTTCTTTGACAAATTGTCTGTATTTTTCTTTTAACAAAGCCGGATGTTTTACGAGCTAGATGTGGTCCTTTTGTTCTAATTGTCAATAATATAACGTCTTTAATAATTCTTTTGGTGAAAGCGAATCACTTTCTTATTTCTGACAAGCTCTTAGCCAATTTACATTTCACTTTTACAATTTTACTTTTAATTTATTTTTGTTAATTTACTTTAATCGAACTTGATTCCTTCAAAAATATAAATATTTCATAATATTTTCATGAAATATTTATTACTTAAAACTACACAATGAAATGTTTTCCTGCGGGGAAATCATATTCATATGACCATTTTGCTACTGCGCAAGTAGCAAAATGGATTCTACCTAAACTTTGTATGAAAAAACTAAGAGTCTTGTATCAGAAGTCAAATTGATTAAATGAGACATCCATTGAATCAACAAAGCAACAAGACAAGAAAAACTGAAAAATGTTTTATACAAAAACACACCAAACATTTAGTAACCTTTTTTTTCTATTTTCCTATTGATTTAATTTCTTTCAAAAATGGTGACACTGTGCCAAAAAATCTATGATGATTATAATAGATAATTAGTTAAACCATTTAAATCGGGGGAAAAATACAAATTTACACGTAATATTATTGTTCTTCACGTTATGAAATAACTACATGAAAATTTAGAAAAATAATTATAAATACTATTTATAAAATTAAAGTCTTTATGAATTTTAATTTTAAACAAAAGCTTCAAGTTTTTTAACTGACTTCAAAAAAAGAAGGATGCTATCAATTCGTCTGAAGTTTTTTCTTTTTTTCATATTTGTGCCTGCAGAACTCAATCATTTTGGAACCGATTTAAAAATTTTTTGTAATTTGATAGATTATGTTTACAGATTGGTACCGTTTTAAAAACAATCCATAATCTTAAAAATTAATGGGTGTCCCCATACAACATACATATTTTTTTCGTGTATTATGAAGAATAAAGGGCACTTCTTCTAAAAAGGACTACACATTAATACGAGGGCTGCTCTATATATTTCTGGCCTAATAGTGAAAATGCGAATATTTATAATCAAAAATGGTTTTATTGTTTTTCAAAGTATTCTCCAGCATGATTTATACACTTTTGCATTCGCTCAAACCAGTTGTCGAAGCACTTTCTCCACTCCGATTGAGACACCTCTACGTTGTACGGCTGTACGACGTTTTGGCCGGTCAAAAACGCTCTGGTTTGAGCCGATGTGTGAGAGCTCGCTTTGTCATGGTGAACAATGGTTCGTCTTCTCTTGTTGGTTTTTCGAATTTCTCCGATGACTTCAGGCAAACAATTTGTAGTGTACCACTCATAAGTGACCGTCCTACGTTGCTCAAGCGGAACAGTCGCCACATGACCAGTTTTGCCGAAGAAACAGGCGACCATTTGCTTCGAAGTGCTTCTTCCACGAACAACTTTCGTTGGATTTTGCTCGTCTTTGAAGACCCACACGGTCGATTGTTGTTTCGTTTCAGGATCATACGCATAGATCCATGATTCGTCACCTGTGACAATCTTATAAACGTCTTTTGAAGCACCGCAATCGTATTTTTGCAACATTTCTTTGCACCAATCGACACGAGCCTTTTTTTGAGCGACTTTCAAATTGTGCGGGATCCAACGAGAACAAACCTTTTTTACGGCCAGGTGTTCATGCAGTATCGAATGTATGCTGGTGGAAAAAATGTCCAAGGATGTCTCTATCTCTCGGTATGTCGCATGTCGATCTTGCATTATGAGTTCACGCACGGCATCAATGTTCTCTGGCACAACAGCCGTTTTTGGACGACCTTCACGGGATTTGTCTTTGAGCGAGCTACGGCCACGATTAAATTCATTATACCAATTTTTCGCAGTGCTATAGGATGGTGCTTCATCGCCATACAAAGATTTAAGTTCATCAATGCACTCTTGTCGTGATAATCCATGTCGAAAGTTGTGAAAAATGATGGCACAAAAATTTTTTTTCTACATAAATTTTTTCAAGTCACTGTAAACAACGCAAATAATGATCGTACGTCAAAACCTTTTAAGTACGATTATGCTTAAAAAACTTTCCAATGGAAATGTCAGATTGCACTTGGCAGCACTCAGTGTTGCCAGGCCAGAAACATAAATAGCAGCCCTCGTATAGCTCCCAATTACAAAAATAAATCTAAAAATTATAAATGGGCCTATCTCTTAAACTTGTATAGACAAACACATGAAAATGTCGATTACTATTAACGTTATAATAATAAGTATAAACATTTAAAATTATAAATTACAGGGTGTCGCAGTAGTAAATTTTTTGAATCCTTAGAGACAGACAGCTTATATTTACAAAAGACATTTATTGCTATGTCCGCTATAATAATAATATTTAAAATTAGGATTTGGAAATTAAAGGGTGCCCCACTAGATGATTTAATTTGAGGGGTGCAGCCGAAATTTTAAACCGTTAATGACAGAACGCTAAAATCGAAAAGGGCCCTATATTGCTAATTTGAATTAAGAAATTCAAGCGTGTTACCATAATTGATGTAAATTGACTTGTATGGGCTTATCTTTTAAACCGTTATAGACAAATGTCGATTGCTGTAATCGTAATAGTAACTAGTTTTAATATTAAAAATTATAAATGAAAGGGTGCCCCAATAGTTAATGTAAATTATATATGTGGCCAAAGTTGTAGACAGACGCTTGAATGTTACAAATAACCTGTGTCGCAAGTCCGCTATAACAACCGATGTTTACAAACATTTGAAAGTTAAACAGAATGTCTACTACTTTGTTTATAAAAAATATAAGAAGTATAAATATTTTAACTTATAAACTAAAGGGTTTTATAATAGTTGATGTAAACTGATGTATATGACCAAACTGTTAAACCGTTATAAACAGAAGGTTGAAATTTGCATAGAACCTGATCGCTAACTCTACTACAACAGCAAGTATATAATTTGAATTTGGAAATTAAAGGATGGCCCTATAGTGGCTCTAATTTGACGTATATTGCCAAACTGTTGAACAGTTGAACAAGTATTAATTTTGAAGATGAACTATAAGGGTGTCCCAATAGATAATATATTTTTATGTATATGGCCATATCTTGAAGCATTATAGACTCACAGATGAATTTTTTTAAAGTCTGTTTTTTTTTTCAAGAATTATATAACCTCAAAAGATATTTACAAAAAAATTTAATCTCAATATGAAGTATGAAAAATAATTTGAACTGCACAATAAACACATCTAAACTTTTCCACTGGAATCTGGGTTACGTTACGGTTTTTGTAAACTTGTTGCTTCTTTGATAATAATTCTCTAAATTTATGAATTAAAAAATCTAAAATCTCCACAGCTGTGTTAACTCAAATGACAGATAGGTTGGCTACTTTTTCATTATTGCATTAATTATAAATTATAAACGAATTAAATGCGTGTTTATGAAATTAAATGAAATAAAACGTAAAACAAAATCACTATTTAAACAATTTCCTTTATAATTTTAAAAATAAATATGTATGTTAATTAAATATAACAAAAACGCAACGAACAATACCATGACACCTGATTTAAATATCAAAAAAAAAATAGGAGTACGAACGAGAATATTATCAAATTCTTAACATAAAAATTCGACAAAAATAAAACAGATGTAAAGTAATTGTTGTTTAAAACTAAAAAAAAATTAACCACAAAAGCTTTGAACTCAGGCAACAAATTATCCAATTTATGTGTGCATGAGTTAAAAGTTTCTTTCATCTGTCATCTAGATGACAGTTCAAATGAGCATGCAAAGTTGATCAGGTATTCAAACATATTATTCACGAAATGTTACAACAAGTACTTGCTGTACTCGAAATCATTACAATGGCTGTCAACATTTAAATGTCGATGTTCACAATACCAAAACTTCTTGAAAGCACAAAGAAACCGCATCAAATTCAACTGAACATTTTACAATCAATTTGAAGTGAATTGAAGAAAAACCCCTGTGAAATTATAAAGAAAATCACCTTATGGCCTAAAAAAACCACAATTGCACGTAAAACAAAACAACTAGTATGTTGTTAAAAATGTTGCACAGGTGTATGTGTATGTGTGTGTGTGAATCTATTTGCATTTGTGTCGACAAATGATCAAATTATTTTTCATACAATATATATCTCACAAATTAACAAAGTGACGCTTCTTATCCTTAAAAGAAACTAAAAATTTACAAGCGAAGAGAAAAGAATTCTTTAAACATGCACGCACTTATCGTCACTAGTCAAATATCATAACTGACAAATTGTACATTACAAGAAAAAGATCTAAACCAATATTTCTTTGTTAAAGCATTTTGAATGCCATCTATAACACTCAAAGTCAAACAAAATTTACATGCACACTCATTTGTATTCGTTCACTTAGATTGTTCTTGTTCTTGTAAATTTGCGTGAAACAGAGTGCGACAATTATGGTCGTGCAGTTCTTTAAAGTTTTCATTCGTTAGAGGAATAGGTAGCGGATATGTTGTGAGTTTTTTTTATTCTGATATATAGCCATCAGTGCGCAGCATGAAAAAATTTTACTCGACTTATTTCTTCCGAAATTAACATGCACAACGAAAGAAAATAGCGCATAAATATCTTGTTCACAAGTTATGCGAAATATGCACCAAACATTTTTGCATTTAATGAATTCAATCATGGAATTCTTCTTTATTTTTTTTTTTTATTCTGTTTGACTGTGTTAAAGAGGGAAAAGAATTTAAGGATTCCAAATAATTAAATATAAAGTCAATCGATTAAATACTGCTCCTGAAATTTATCTGCTAAAACACAGCATAAATGGTGAGATTTGCGACAAAAGAACTTATAGTAAGTAGCCCTTCTTCTGATTTTTTATGTTTTTGTTTTTTTCATTTTTTCTTACATAATACGTTTACAAAGAGTTTGAACAGTCCTACTGACACTTTTCACAAACGTTGTATAAAAAAAATGTTAAATATTTCATTAAAAAAAAAAAAATAAAAATGAAAACTAAGCAGAATCCAAAAAATCACAAAAACATATCTTGCGAAAAAAAACGACTTCAAAACAGATTTCATCTGTCTGTTTATAGAAAGAGTATGGCCACATACATCGAATTACGTTAACTATTGCGATCCCCTTTAATTTCCAAATCCATATTTTATATTTGCTCTTAGAGCGACTTTAGCAATACAGGTTCATTGTTCGCTCAAGCGTCTGTCTACAACTGTTGAAAAGTATTGCCATACACAATAAATTAAATGAACTATTGGGGCACCCTTTAAATTATAAATTGAACTATTAGTACTTGTCCCTAAAACGGTCATAGTACTCGACATTTTGTCCACTTTGCATGTGCTTGTCACAATTTCCGATCGGAATGGTTCTTATTTCGTATTAACAAATCCGATCTATTTTGTTTTATCTTCTTCAGATTCCATTCGATTTTGTTTATTTCTTAAAAGTGTTTAATCTCCACGTTTTTACTTAAATGTGGCAAAATTGCGCGCACCAAAGTAAACAACAAGGCTAATCTAAATAAGGACACATAATAAAAGTAAATTTGAGAACCGCAAATAGCTAAATTTCAAAGAAACTTAATTCCACTTTGAAATTTAAAAGCAGTTTTATTCAGAAGAAATTTTTTTGTTTCCTTAAGAACCAATTGAAATCACCGCATCATTCTGGACGTCCAATTTTGACGTGCGGTATGAATAACAATAGTAATGTTGACATACAATCCGTCAATTGTTGCTAGTTTATCAACGTAAACCAGCGGGAAGTATCAAATCGCACGATCTAGGTTCACTCCTAGAAATCAAATTTTGATTTCAATTTGAACCAGACCTTTCTTTCTACCTTTCAATGTCATCCATATTTTTAAACAAAAAATTATTAATCATGGCCCGGTAACGTCTTCATCGATTGTATATCGAGCTCCGGCGGGGATATAATGGGGACTGTATAGTCTGTTGCGGATTGATTTCACTCCATGTGCGCAAATTTTTATTGATGACTGATTTATCACATTGTTTTTTTTTTTTGGAAAATATTCTTTTTGCTACGGTGACTATTTTGATGAAATAAAAATATTTGATGAAAACCTGGTTAAGTTGTATCGAGCCTTCACTAAAAAATATAAATTTCAACAAGAAGCGAAAAGAAGTGGAATATTTACAAAAACTATTTTTTTTATTATTTTAATATTAATGGCGTTTTGGAGTAAAAATGTAATAAAATTTGTAATGTAAAGACAAACAAGCAAGCACAAAAATACAAATATCGTTTTGACATTAAAAAACCCCAATGCAATACAAAAGTTAAAAACTCTGTACATAATCGCCCAAAAATTTTTTATCATAAAAAAAGATTTGGACGGGCATTATATTATTTTTCGTTGTTGTTTCTTATATTCAGTCAGTTGTAAACTACTAAAAGTTTATTTTTACTCAAAAATTGCTTAGGCTCCTTTCGCTGTAGGTACAATAACAAAAAGAATTTTGGGCTTTTTGTTTTGTCTTTCGCTAAAGGGTAAGGATAGATTTTTTCTAAGAAAATTCCTAAGATAGTGTTTAACAAACGGGACAAACTTATTAATTCTTAAAGAATACTTTCTTAGCATTAAGATTTGATTAATTTAAATATCTGCCCGTGTTCATGCAGGTTTAACGTGAATATTTATGAATACATGCGTACACCTAGTTTGTTATTAAATATTATTATTATTCACTTTACATTGCGTTACAATTGTGGCTCCTTTTTTGATTGCCACCACACCTGTTCAATTAGTCAATTTGACCACAATGCCTGGTCAAATTATCGCATTAAAATTTTGTATTTAACCTCAAAATTTTCCTGTTGTTAAAAGTATTGTGTATGCAGCAATATTGTTTCTTATTGCTATTATTGTTGTTCTTGTCATTGTTGTTGTTGTTGTTATCGTTTTCATACTCGACGACGACAACCTGAATATGTTTGTATGCAGCTCATGCATTCATTATACATTTTGCACTTGTTCTGATGTATGTGTGTTGTTGTAGTATATGATTGTACGTGTTACAACAACACTTTATCAATACGAATATATATTACATAAGTATGTAAATATGTGTGTGTATATGTATTTTTTATTTTATATCATAACATGCTGAGCCCACAAAACAATTTGACATAAACACGAATATTATAGGAAAATTATAGGTCCTATAATCATGTGGTGCACTGACCTCAAAAAAGGTAATGACAAGTAATCTTGAGGTAAAGCAATTGCAAAGAGCACGAAATGTTGTATGTGTCTGTGTAAATGTTGTATATTTAGCTAAACATTTATAACACAAATGGTATTTCAAGAAACAAAACTTATTGTATTGAAACTTTGCTTCATGTGTTTATGTTGAATATAAAAATAATTATGTATTTAAATAACCAAACCAGTATAAATAATTAAATAGTTGGGTAAATGGTAATATAAAGCTCTTAAGAAGAATACTGGAGTTGTTAAATCTTAAATTAGACAATAAATATTGGTTTTATTGCAGCAAAGATTTAAATTGGTGTGACACCGTTAACGATGTTTACTGCAACTTTTATTGTTATTATTTTATTATTAAGGAATTTTCACTTTGTATTAAATAAGAATAAAACATTTATACGATATATATAGATTAACAAAGGAAAGGTATAAGTTTATCGAATATAAATATTTTATTCAGGCCAAACGTACGTATGATATTGTTACGATTGTCTGAGTGGCTGCGATTGGGAGAGGTGTTGACTTGTTTGTCAAAAAGAAGGTTCATGGTTCAGCCAAGCATTGAGTATAAAGAAAAATATGTCAATAAGAAGATGTAATATTTGAAATATGTTTTTTCAATTTACTTCAATTGTGCTTGATTCCTTCAAATATAAATATTTCATTATATACTCATAAAATATTTATTATTTAAAAATAAAAAATAAAATGTTAAACCGCGTTGAAAACATATCCATATGGCCATTTCGCTACTGCTCATGTAACGCGTCAGTGGATTCTACCCAAATTTTGTATAGAAAACCTAAGACTTTTATATCAAATGCGAATTTAATTAAATGAGAACTTTATTGAAGTAGTAAAGCAAAAAGACAAAAAAAAACTCAAAGTAATTTATGCAAAAACACGGTAACCATTGAGTAACTATTTTTATTTTTTCTTACATGAATATCGTGAAATATTTATGTTTAAAGAAATCAAGCATAATTAAAATAAATTAACATAAAGAAAAATACCTTCAAAATCCGAATAAATGGAAAACAAGAATCAAATAGAATATCAATAGGATAGTGTTGTAGCCGCAGATACATAATTTTAATATCTACACTTGTGGAACCATTAACTTGTTCTTGGTACATACATAAATTTGTTCGAAGCTGAATTACAAAGAAAGTACTTAAGGAAACAAAGGGACACATACATGGCAAATTGAAATAAAAATGGGTCGAGAGCTTGTTTTATGGAGCAACAATACCAAACGTAAGTTTTTCGCTGTTGTACCCAATAAATGATTTTGATAAGGTATATGTACGTACCTTTGTAAATAATTTTTTTTTCTAATTTTTTCAAGCACTGACCTACAGTTTTTAAAATAAAAATGTTGTTAATTATTTTAAATAAAATAAAAAATAGAAATTTATTTTTTAATTTATTATTTAAGCACAAGGTCTTTTAATTTTTTTTTTATTTTTTCAATATTTCGCTACTCCCTTGTGTAGCATCATCAGGACAAAGAAATATTTATTTGAACACAAAATAGCAACAACAAAAAGTTATAAAAAATTTTTTTCAAACTAACATAAAACAAAAAACAAAAAATTATTTTGTCATATAAAAAATTTTTGTAACAAAAAAATAAAGTACAATATTATTTCTTATTTATCTAGTGTCTATAAATTTGAGCTACATTATCTGTGTCTGCCTTAAAATTAATTCTGTGTGCTATTGGTGTATTAATTATATGTAACATTTCTAACATATATCGCCGTTTATAATTGATTTCTGTCTTTATTACTGAAACATTTTCAAAATTACGATAGTTATTTGAGATGATAATGCAGTTTTTTGTGAATTAATATTTCTATATCTTTGATCAGATTTATGACCAGCAATTCTAGTTTTTTTTTATTTTTTTTTGTTCCTATATATACTTTGTTACAAATCTCGTTGTCTTTTCCACTACAAGGAATTTTATAGACTAAACTAGATGAACCCGGTGTGCTTCGCTACCCCCCTCGTTATTAAATAAAATTAAAAGTATTTATATATTTACTTCAAAAAATGCCCAAGATATGACGATATTAAATTTTGGGTTATATGGGCGAGGCTACGCCCCTTTGTCCACACCCAACTTTATATAGTCAAGAATATCCTATTGCGAAAATTTAATGACGATTGGACCAGTAGTTAACACTATATTACGATTTTTAATTTTTCTAAAAAGGGGCGGGGTCCCACCCACTTTTCTCCTGGTACGTATTCCTAATTATGCCAATACCATATGTACCAAATATCGTCGACGTAGGTCAAAAAATGGCCAAAATATGGCGATTTAAATTTTTGGGTTATATGGGCGGTGCCACGCCCTGTTGTCCAATTAAAACTTCATATAGCCTATTATTCCTTCCAGAGTCACAGTAACATGCTGTGAAAATTTCAGGAAGATCGGTCCAAGGGTTTGGCCTCCTATAAAGCACAAACATACAGACAGACATTCATTTTTATATATATAGATTTGATAAAAATTAAAAATTTTTGTGTTAATTTTTTAAAGAAATAAGGAAATTTAATACTTTATTTTCTGGACCACTACATCCGTTATCAGCATTCTGGGCAACTATCTACTATGAAGGCAGTCTAATCATCTTAACATCTAAGCAGTCAACCATGGTTTTAGATTAGTTATTGTTATAGTTATGAAGCAATGTTCTTCTAATAGGATTCGTCACGTTCTTGCTTCCAAGGAAGGGCCAATCAATGGTTTCAGTTAGAAGAAATATGATCGAGATTATATGCTATCTTGTACCAGATCACCATATACTATTTCGACCTAAAGAAAAATGTCTTCTGAGAGTATCTTTTAAGAATATGAATTCCTAAAAAAACTCAAGATTTTGTTTGTAGCTGTTTTAATTATAAGGAAGTACTCGTTTTGGGTTGGCAAGCCTATTTCTTTTCATTACAACTTTTTATTACACCGTGAAAAAAAAAATTTAAAAGTAAGTTCCCTCTTTAAATAATAAATTAAATTCAATTTGGAAATCAAAACAGGATAAAATAATGGCAAATAATCACCAAGTTTAAGCAATGAGAAAAAAATTTATACAGCAGAGAAAGAAAAATAGAATTACTGTTGGTTATTGTTGTTTTTGCTTAAACTTTGATTTTTGTCTTTGCTTTATTGTTTGGACAAAAATCTTTAGTTTATTTTAAATATTTGTCAGAAGTTTTCTGAAGAGTTAAGTAAGCGGTAACGAAATGGCCATCGAGACGTGCTTTAACCCTCAATAATCAATCCCGGTGATTTAAATAATTAATCGGGAAAATAGCACGAGAAAAAGATTTTTTGAAAATTAATTAATATAATAAAAAATTCCATTTTTTTAATATAATTTAATAAATTTTATTGTTAAACCATTATTTTTCCTTACTAATCACTACGTCTCGCGTCACTCTGGCGGTCTTATCCGAGAATACTGCTTCTGCCTGCCGTTGGATAATTGTTTATATCTTTTTGCATCTTAGAATCTTGCGTTATTGCCAGTACATGCTTTAGACTGGCATTAATATCGAATAAGCTACTGTACATATACATATTATATGCGTTTTCCTTTAACCTTTAACCTCGACCATAATTTGTCTTGATTTAATTCTCAGTTAAATAAAGGCTCTAATAAAGGGCAGGCTCTTCAGCTTTAGCTAAGCATTGTGTCCACCGATCTGTCTAAAAGCATCTTGAGCACCATTGGGTCCTGCCTGCATTAACTTGTCCTCTGCAAAGTTTTTTGAGTTTATGAAACTTAGCTATTGTGAGGCTTTAGAACTGCCTATTCTGCGTTCTGAACCACATAAGCTTAACGAGTTTTCACAAGGGCATTTGCTGATTCCTTTCCCACTTTGTCTAATGAGCCACAAGATTTGTTCTAAAATATATTAACATGATTGTGAACATGTTTCGCATCGCAGACTGGTTGTCTAGTGCAATAAGAACTTTCGCAGCAGGCCAAGCATCTCTGCCTATTAAATGAAGACCCTTTGCTTCAAGTGTTAAGATCAATGCAAGTTGAATTCTACTGAATACATGCCAGCTTCCGTTCTGCTCTTCATAAGTGATCCTTCTGTAAAAAACGACTTTCCATTCCATCTTGCATTGGGTGTCCTACGTAATAGTTAAAATATACTCTTACTTTGAGGCTGCTGTAGGCAAGGTGGTAGACATGCTAAAAACAATTGTTGTTGTCAAGGGTTCAACCCATCCATCAATAAAAAAAAAATTTTTTTTCTGTTTAATGGTGTAAATACAAATTCAGAAAAAGCATTTAAAACATGCAGCCTCCTTCATCGGTTTTTCTTCATAGTAAAATAACTAATAAAATAGTTATATCATCTATCTCCTTTCAACACCTGTCTTATCTCTCATCTATCCCTTCCTAAGCAATATAGCACGGTTAGCAACTAAATTGATATTATTGTCTGAAGTGCTACTTCTATTAAAAAAAAAATACCTCCTGTTTTTTACTATTCTAGGTGTAATTAAGAATTTTTTAACCAAAGTTTCTTAAATTAAGCAGAAAATTGTCAGGAACTCTTTATTAATTTCCAAGGAAAAAAATGGTTAAAAAATTTTATATATTTTTTGGAATCTTTTAAATGATTTAAACTGTTACCGGTTAATAATGTTCTGCCTCATAAAAACATCTTTGCACAACACCTCAAATCAAATTGGCTGCATTGTACACCAATGCCAGTACAATGCCTGAGTAGACTTCTCTAAATTATTATTAATTTAAATTAATTAAAACGGACATCACAGACATCAGTTTTACTTTGACCCATATAAATTAACAACCAAAAAAAAAAGTGGAATTTACCTTACGCCATGTTTACACACATACCATGTCGTTTTTAGCCAAATGACATTTATTAATCGTTAATTATCAGTAATTACCGGGAAAATATTGAAAACAACGCACAAACAGACAAACGTACACTTGCATGCAACGAGTGAATGACAAGTAACACAGCATAACTTTGACATGTTTATAGTTAATTTCATTTTTACTTCGTTAATATTATATCTGGTGGCGCTGCTGCTGCTGTTGTTTTTAGGCGCTTAAATATTGCAACTTTATGACGGTAATTCTTCATAATTTAAGTGATACAATAAAATTTAACATTTTTTCTTATTTATTCGTTTGTCCTCAGACTTGTTCTCAAGATGCCACGCATGCGTGCTTTTAAAAATAATTTAAAAGTGTTTTTTTTATAAATAAAAACCAAAAAATATATATTTTAAGCTTTTTTTCACACTTTCCAAACATTTGCGTGTTTCCTGTCTGGTGTTCACAAAAAATGAACAGGAATGTGGGGGACAGTAAAAAGTCATATATATGTGAGTTATTGTTAAAAAAAAAAGCTTTTGTGGCTTTTGACAAATTATCAGTTGTCAAATGTGGAAGTATGAATGTTTATAATGTTTATTATGGCAAATTTTTATAAACAGGGTGTTTAAAGAAAAACGACCATGGCTTTAAAATATTCATTCCCCTGAAAAGAGCTCTCTTTTGCTGCTTAACAGTCCACATTTAGGGTTCTTTTTTCAATTTCAGAACACAGAAGCATAGAAAGCAAATGTTGATACATAATATTCTTCCAATCTTAGTTGAATATAGTTAAACTTATTCTATGCAGGGTACGAAAATAAACAAAACGAAACGTTTGCTTTTGTTTTGTTTTGTTCTTTGTAGCTAGTCAAACAATGAGAAAGATTTATGTTTTTTCACAAGCTCAAACCATGCACCCAAGAGGGGAACAATTGAAACAAAATAGGTAAACCAATAATCAATATCGATGATTTAATAATTTAAACAGGATAAAAAATAGCACGATATTTTTTAAAAATTAATAAAATAAATTAATATTCCCGTAGTTAAGATTTATTGAATAATTTGCAAGTGCCTGTGCATAGATAAGATAGATCTTTTAACTGTATAAAAAAGCCGAAAAGAAGTCGGTTGTATGAATAAAGAAAAATAAAATCATTGTTGTTTATTTTTGTCTTTGTTTAAACTTAGATTTTACTTTGTTGTTTGGACAAAAATCTTTAGTTTATTTAAAATGTTTGTAAGAAGCTTCCTGAAGAGTTAGGTAAGCGGTAGCGAAATAATCAATATCGGTGATTTAAATAATTAATCGGGAAAATAGCACGAGAAAAAGATTTTTTGAAAATTAATTAATATTATAAAAAAATTCCCGTTGTTTAATGTAATTTAATAAATTTTCTTGTTAAACCATTATTTTTCCTTACAAATCACTACGTCTCACGTCACTCTGTGATTTAATAATTAAATCGGGATAAAAAATAGCACGATATATTTTTTAAATTATTTAATTTAAATCAATATTCTAATGGTTTAATTAAATAAAATAGAAACTTTTTGAGAAAAAACGTTTCGCTTACGTTTGCCGATTAGATTGCTAATTAAAGTGGAGAATGCATGAGCGATTTAAAATAAATACTTATTTCTTTCAACGATATTTTGCGATTGGATTGGTGTCTCAAGGCAAATAGATGATAAAAACTATATGTTCTGTTTTTGCTCTTTGTCATTCAGTAAGTATAAGTTTTGGTTTGTTTATGTACAAAACGATAAGAATTTTTTTATCTACGCTTCTTCACTAAAATAAAGTAAGTAGTTATCGAATATTATTGAAAAACATACGTAGGGATGACAGATTCCCAAAATGGGGATTTTATTTTCAAAGTGGGGATGACAATTTTAGTTTGGGGATTGATGTATTTTTGAGGATATATTTAGCGTTTTAGGGATTTAAAGACGATTCTGGAGATATTTTAAAATACTGTTTTTAGTTATTATAAGTTTTCTATCATTAAATAAATTTCACTTTTTTGCCACGTACAAGTTTCGATTGTTAAAAATTATGACCCGTAAGTCTCTCCGTTTGTTTGAAAAATGAAGTCGCCTTTCTTCAACAATGAACTCAATAAAACTTAAGTAAACAACAAAATGCAATACGATGTCGCAATCGTTCGTTCGTTCGCGTAATTACATTTGCAACAAAAACAATTTTTTAGAATTTGTTTTTGTTTTGAATGTAATTGAGCGAATGATCGAACGATTGCGACATCGCTTGTTGTGACTCTTTTGTATCATGTCCAGAAAAACTTCAAATGTTTAGCTCCAAAAATTATTACCAAAAAACTGCTGTAGACAACGAGATGAAACATTTTGATTCAGAACATTTCGATTTTGTTAATCAACTTAGCTAGTTATATTGAAATTAATTATAAATAGTATTATTTGTAGTGGGGATTTTTGGGGATTGTTGATTTTGGTTTTTGGGGAATTTTAGAGATATAATTTATTAGATTAGGGTTACGACTTGAAAAAAATCCAAACCGATAATTCTGAAAAGCGGTGGTTGTATTAGTAGAATATCGCTACAGTAACTATTCAACACTTCCTGCAAGATCGTTTTCGTGTAATGACCACATTTTGTGTCACCGTAGACGATTAGTGAGCATTAAAGTAAAATGAATTGCTAGCTTTGTATCTAAGCCGCATTTGCTGTGGATATATAACATCACTGCAGGAGAGTCAGCCGTGATTATTGGCTTATATGGGTGTGTATGGTGCGGTTTAAGTAATTTCTTTTATATGACACAATTTGTTTTTCGTTAAAGGACTACAGCTTCCTACGGAAAAATTCTCTAATTATGCCAATTGTAGTTATGATAGTAAATTGAAATATCATAGATCTTTCAAAAGCTCTTCGTACGATACTGAAACTGCTTGATCTAAATAGCTATCATTATTGTTCCAAAAACTTCCCTTGATATAAATCTGAAGCCAGCTATATACATGTGTCTGCCTGGCTTTAAATATATTTGACCGATTTCTATAAAATAATAACGCAATAATTGAAGATTTATATCCCTGTATTTAGTTTCTCACTTAAATTTTCGCCATCATAACATATGACAACCATTAAATGAGTTAGCGTTTCAAAAATGTAGGAATTGCCAACATATGCTGTCAGATCATTTAGTCTTTATGTGAATTTTTTTTTTTGCTTCTTTACGAAATTCTCTTGCAAATATTTGGTGGGGATATTTTAGTTTGCATGCTTAGATACGGTTCAATTCGGTTCATTAATATCATGTTATTTACTGATGATGATAATGCTGAAGATGATCATGATGATGAAGTTGATGTGGTGGCTGGTTGTCTTCTACATGCTTTTGCCTTCAAAGCTTTCATGTTTCCACTCCTGTTATCGCACAATATTTGTTGTTTTCCTGTGATAACTTCTTCATTAATTGAGAATTGTTGTTCAAATTTTTGGTTGCCGTTTATGTTTTTTTTCTTTGATATATTTTAACTTTAATGTAGTTTTCATTTTAGTTGCGAGGGATTGCGATGTTCACGTCTTGTTTTTTTTGTTGTTGTTTAGCTCTCATTTACATAATTTATGATAAGCTAAGCTGAACAAACAATAATTTTGAAAGAATATCATTAATGAAATGATCATCGTTGTTATTGTCGGGCCATTGTCGGTTGGCTCTTGTTGTCCTTGAGAATGTGTTTTTAAAAATATTCAGTCTTCGTTCATACAATGACGATGATAGTGCTCATATATGTATAGAGATTAAAACAACAATTAACATGTTGGAATGAGTCATTTACTTAATGCAACTTTTGTTGCAGCAGTTAATGTTGTTATATCTAAATTAACTGACAACGATGAGTTGTACAGGTAATTGTAATTAATGTTGTTGCATTTCAAGATATTTTCATTTCATTTTATTTTAGTTCAGTCGGTTTTGTTTTGCACTAGTGTATGCAGCGGTGTTTGTTTTTATTTTTTCAGAAACAAATTAAACATGAACCAATTTAAAAGTGTTAATATTAAATGATCTTTTTATTGGGGAAGGAAACATTTTTAAGGTTCATATTATTGGCTCTTTGTAGATAACTATTTGAGTTAATGTAATATAATATATAATTAAATTTAAGTTGTAAATATTATCAAATAGTTAATTTTTAACATATTTTAAATAAAAATAAAAAAGTTTTTAATTTAGGGAAGTTTCAATTTAAGTTGAAAGAACATTTCCGTACCAATAGAAAAATGTGAGTTATTTTAATGTAGTAAAAAAATTTAATTTAATTTAATAAAAAAACATTCCTAGGAAATGTCCTGATTTTCCTAAATATTTGAAAGTTTTATTTGTATTGTTGTATGCAAAACCTTATTTACTTTTCTGCCCAAAATTCTCACTGAGCATTATCTTAACACCAATCTACTATTATCTTCTTTCTCTTAGGCATATATGTAGCTAGAGTTTTTCTGGGCTAACAACCTTTTAAAGCAGAGGAAAATTATATAATATGTAAGACTTCCATATGGAGAAAAATTCTTGGGGCCATTACACAGAGATTAGTGTATACGACAATGCTTAAGGTTAGCGGATTTAAACCATTGTAAGTCTTCTGTCTAATCTTAGTTGAAATTCTCTTTTCTAGACATTCTTGTTCAAAGTTTACAGTATCCTTCTTGCCAGTCCCACCTCTTCAGTTGTAATTTTCTAATTCAATATTCTGGACTTACCTTAGACACTATTCGGTCCACGCCATTTAGGACTTCTCTGTAATAACTGTAGATATCGTTAAATCTTTCATTAGTTGCCACTGACGGTACAGAATTAAGAACTTGTGCCAAACTGAGAATTACGAAATGAAAGGCCGAATACTTTCAGAGCCCTCCTGCTTACCAACAATCTTCCATGTATTCTGTTTCCAATAGCTACTGTATATAAAAGTTACCAGCAAAAGTAACCAGCTAAACAGCTAAATGTGTCCCAAGTATCTATATTTCTCCAAAGAAGTTCGTCAAAATATTCATTATGAAAACGTATTAATATCAATCAATTATATTCAACATTATATGCAACAAATTTAAACCACCTAAAAATTCACAGCAGACTTGCAGTCAACAATAAATCACATCATTGCACAAAATGGAAATAAACTGCAATTTAACCTGGGGCCAATATTTTGGTTTTGGTGCATCTCAGGCAAATTCAAAGTTAACATCAAAGACAAAGTAAATTTATCTAACCCATAATCATAGTCGGTCCCTCTGTATAGTCAAAAATAAAAAAACAATTCTACTGGATGTACGAGTACAAAATTTATAATAAAATTTAATCAAGTATTAAATCATTTTCAAAAAAAATCTTTTTTTAATTATTTAAATCACTGATATTAATTATTGAGGGTAAAAGAACGTCTCGATGGCCATTTCGCTACCGCTTACTTTCTTCAGGAAATTTCTCACAAAAAATTTAAATAAACTAAAGATGTTTGTCCAAACAATAAAGTAAAGAGAAAACTCAAGGTTTAAGCAAAAACAACAATAATCAACTAAGATTTTATTTTTCTTGTATCTATATACTACTGACTTTTTTCGGCTCTTTTATACAGTTAAAAGATGAAAAAATAAAATATCATAAAACAATTCGATAATTTATTTATATGCGTGGGCACTTTGCAAATATTAAATTAAATTATACATCGATTTTTTAGTATTTATTTTAGTTATAATAGTAATTAATTTTCAAAAAAAATCTTTATTTTTTGTGCTATTTTCTATTATCCCGATTAATTATTTAAATCACCGATATTGATTATTGAGGGTGGAAGCTCTCATTTTAAATAAATATGATAAACATATGCTATTGCAGCGTTTATTTATTCACGGTCAAAAATTTAAGAAATCACCACAATTACTCGCTCGGCACAAGAGCGCAATTAAATATAAGTACGGAGCAATAGAAGTTCCATTTTTTAAAATTTTTAAAATGCGCTTTCAGATATCAAAAAAAGATATACATAAATGTAAGTATATTCTAATTTTTGTGTGATTACAATATTGCACTGCAGCGTAGTATGCAAATAGTATGTTTTCAAGAGATTATTAACCTATTGATGTCTATTATTATGAGCCTTTGTTTTATAACATAATAATTAAAGTTTTTGGGAGATTCAGGACAGTCCGAAAAGAACATCTTTTATTTTCCATTAGCTATAGGTCTTAACTATAGGTACCACATTTCAGCTTACGTAATTTGCACATTGGGTTCAGACTTTCAAACTACATCTACAAATAAATACACAATTTTATAAAATAATGAAAAAGTGTAAACCATCTTAAATTTTTAAGAAATTTAGTTTTGGTCGCTCTTCTAGAACCAATATTTTTATATGTTCAATTCACTCTACTTTATACATGACCCGATCTTTCGTGGTAAAAGTAGCAAGAATTTGGAATAGTATACTTCCGCATAAGTTCGAGGATTTGATGAAAATGTTTGCCAATTCATGAACGTACTAAAAAAATATTCAAGTTGTTACGATACTACTTAAAATATTTTCAGGCTATTTGAATTTAATTTTAATTGAATTTATGAGTCATTAAAAAAAACGAAGAGAGTTGAATTAATTTTAAATAATATCTTAAAATAAAACTATTTATATTAACCCTGGAATTAATGTCGATGTCGTTGGCGGCGTCAAATGTCAAAAAAAAAGTTGAATCGTATGAAATTGTATGAGAGCAGTTAATCTCAACGCGTTGCAATGCCGTAAAAGTTCAATCTGTTTCAACTTTTTCGGCCTTGAAACGCCGTCAACGACGTCGACATTAACTCCAGGGTAAGTTTAAATTGAATTGTTAAATTGTAGTTGCCATGTAAAATATTGAATTCATTAAGCCTTAAAGCTTGTAATTCTGTGAATAAATATATAAATAAATAAGTAAATAAATAACAAATAAATAATTGAATTAACAAGCCTCTCTGTGAATATTTACTGAATCCTTAAATTAAAGATTTTTTTTTTAAATTTTGTATCCCTAATATTTTTATTCCTTTTACTTATCTTTTAGAACCATTTTTAAATTTTGCAGCCAAAGTAAGAATCCTTGTAATAAATTAAAAATCCTTCTGTTAGCAAATTGTAATTACCATATTTTGTAACTCTAACACTTATACTACTTTAACTAAAAGCACCTTCAAAGCCTGGTTAATTTTGTTTTCTTGTTAATGCAGCTGCAACAAATAACCTTCTATGTAGCAAGTATATGTTGTGGCATAATAATCTAAAATTTCTTTGCCATCTAAATGAACCAACAAATGAAAAAATTATGCATGCTCAAGAAAGAAAAACAAACAACAAGCTCAACAAACATAATTTTTAACTTCATTATCATAAGTCAATAAAGAGACAATAATAAATTGAAAATTTCCAATCCTTTATCATTACGAGTACACTAGCCATGCAAGTAATTTGTCCCACATAAGACTTTTAGCAGACAAAAATAAACATCCATAAACAAACTACCAAATTAGACTGAGAACTAAACAAATGAACTTTCATAACAGGAAATAAATAATACAATTTGAAAGCAGAGTGTGAGAGATAATCATTGTGGCATAATAAGACTTGGGAAGTATTAAAGAAGAGTAAGGCTTTTATCTAAATACACCCTGTTTAGAAAATAGAAAATTGTAAAAAAAAGAGTGCACTACACTAAACTTGGTCAAAAATATATGAACCAGAAAACAGTAACTTTAGCTGTTTTAAAGAACAGAGTACATAGAAAATACTTTTTTAAAAATGCACAAATAAAATATTCCTATTATAAGAACGAAATATAACCAATTCTAACCAAAGTGAAGACTACAACAACTACTTCATTTTCTGGTACCTATTTTCAGCAACTTTAGATATTTGAAGCAATTTTCATATCGATAAAAATAGATCTATTGTGAATTTCAGTCAGTTAGATCGTTCACAATAGTACTTATTATCAGCTGACACTACAAATAAATATTACTTGCTTATAAATTTACATAACTCTTGCAAAAAAACCGACTTCAAAACAAATTTTATCTCTCTGTCCATAAAAATTCAAAAGTATGGCCACAAACATTAAACTAAATTAACTATTGGGACACCCTTATTTTTCATCTTCAAACTTTATACTTGTTAAAGCGGACTTGGCACCACAGCTTCTTGTTAATTTCAACTGTCTGGTTACAACTGTTCAACATGTTCAAATTACACCAACTATAGGGGCGCGCCCCTTATTTTCCAAATTCAAATTGTATACTTGTTGTTGTAGTTGACTAAGAAATCAGGTTCTTTGTAAATTTCAACCGTCTGTTTATAGTGGCTTAAAAGTTTTTCCGCATATATCAAGTTACATCAACTATTGGAACACCCTTAAATTTGCAAACTCATTTTTCATACTTATTGTTATAGCGGAGTAGCAATACAGGTTGTACAGCTTTTTTAAGAGTATGGTCATATACATCAATTAAACCGTCATCAACATTCAGTCGAATTGATAACTGCCTTTTTTGATGTTGGGTAAAAAGAGAAATTGAATTAATTGTTAATTAACATGATCATGACAAAATTGTGGTTCGATGAATCGTCTGAACCACCAACGGGTGGCAATATAACATATAGCTCCTGCATGCTCCTGCATGATTTCCTCCCCACCTTTTTTTGTCGCCTAAATTTTTTCGTTCTATTAGAGAAACGATTTTTCTTTTGTACTAAAAACCTTTGACAAACATTTATATTTTCAATAAGTTTTACGCACTGCCATCAAGCATCGTTACCAAAATTGAGTTCGATTCAAAATTCGCTGTGCCAGTGAATATCAGACATCGAATGCATCTCGTAATAAGAAACTTTTTGCAAAGCTTCTCCATTAAATGATTTTCCCTGATATCTGGCGACTTTCTTTATCGTCACTGAGCCTGCATTGCAACTAAGGCAGCGTATGATTTTTATTACTTTTAATTATTTTCATATCAATCAATACTTGGCCTTCCTTACACACGATCACCATTGTGTTTAGCCAGACATCTTCTATTATTTCAGAGCTCGCATTAAGCCGCTGATATGTTTGTGCCTTCTGGTACAGCTTTTGCTTACATTAGTTACATTATGATAATATCTCTCTCTCTCTGACGGACGGAAACGAACACTTAGTAGTTTATAGGAATATGCAAAGAGAGTTATCAGGTTGGTACAGCGAAACTTTTACTAGAAGAGAGCTTTGCATGTGGTATGTAAACCTACAGCTTATATATGACTTTTCGGCCAATTTCAAAAGAAGCCACGACAAAGTGGACAGTCATTCATTTTCAATTGCTTAATCAGTCGATCCTTGTAAGAAAAATATTTAATATTGTTACGTTTTTTCCTTTTAGAACAAACGTACTAATTCTTTTGATTGCAAATACCACTATGGCTCATTATTTTGCATTCAAACTTTATTGCTCTCTCTGGTTATACTTCTTGATCCTACCGGTCTTGTCAACCCTTGGTCTCGTATTTACTAAACATGCGTTATTATTACAAACGCAGCCATCCACGCTACACTACTGTGTTACTCCGCCGAGACATGAACTACTCGATGCCTTGTTTAGTAACCTTAACCATCCACAGATATCTCCACTACTCCTTTTATCCAAGCCACTCATCCTCTTTAATCCAATAGCCACAACACACGTCTGCCATACACTGTTTTTGTGCTGTTACACTTCCTTGCGCTAACCGAATGCGGTATCAAGCCCACGATCTTCTGGTATGGAGCTGCATACATTCGACGACAGCAGCCTCATTCTCATCGTTCCTTAATGACAAGGGGGATGATGATTGTTGTCCACCATCAGGCCAGTAATGTAAATTTTTGGACAGAATTCGACCAAATATCGTTATTACAAACAAACAGTTTAGGCAACACTCTTATTGAAATAATTTCGCAACGTTGTTCAAGAAGTATGATACTAACTGTTAATCAATACTTCGGATAGAAAAAATCTATAGGTGTTAAAATGACAAATAGTTAAAATATTTTAAATTGAGACAGCAACGGCAGGAATGAGTGGCTGCATGGCACCGTGGTGTCAACTAATCTTAGTCTACTAGAAGAGATTTATTACAAACACATTTTTCATACTACAAAACTCGAAGTTATTTTATTCTTCTTGTTTTCTATTTATTGTATTAACTTCGTTATTTTGGGTTTTCATAAACGAAAGACTTATTTAAATTTCTTTTGAAACAAAAAGTGTACAAATAAATGGATTGTTGACCACATGGAAACACAAACCATATAATATCACATTACAACAAAAATGCAAAAAGTTCATTTAAACTATAAAATTCATGTTAAGATACAACTATCATGACACAAGTATTTGTTTGCAAATTTTAAAATAGTGTAATAAGTTGTTGAAGGGGACGTATGAAGAAGTGGGCAACTGAACACATAGCTGGCCTATCGATTAAACGCATAATGGTTTTATACCGCATTAATCGATGACGGAATTTTGACGTGGGTGTAAAATACAATGGTTCTAACGCCCAAATACATCAAAAACTACTTGTACTTTTAACATCTATCTACTATTTAGTGGTTATACAGAGTACATCTGTTGAGACAACAACAACATTATGTCCGCATTCGAAATAGTACGCACATGCTAACAACACGTTAACGATAGTTTCACAATCATAAGTGGTTGTTGGGAACAACACCATTGATAGTTTTGGATATTTGCTTGCTGATATGTGTTGTTGTTGTTGTTTAGATTTTACTTGCTAGTATTTAGTTGTTGTTATTGCTAGAGTTTTTCTTTCTTTGATACTCAAATTTCGATTGTCCTCAAAGAAACTAAATGGTCTTTCATCATTTTATATACAAAACTTACACAATGGGACAAACTTTCAAAGAAGATAACCATCACTATTATTTGTAAGTAAACCTTTTTGGCAAAAACCTCATCAACATCATACTCCTTTTTCTGACAATCATACATATCATATGTGTTAACCTCTCCACTTTCATTTCCACCCATTACAACTCCTTGCAAATTCTTAGTTGTGATTTGAAACTCATTTTCTAAGGCAACATTTTGCATCAAAGCTAAATACAAAATCATCAAAAAACTCTTAATGTGAACGTATGTATATATTTATGGATATGTGTTTGTAGCTTCAAAAGCTGCATGAACAATCCTCTAACAACAACAACATCACCATGTAAGTGCTTTTGTCGACTGGCCATCATAGAGAAAACCGAAAATATTGTATTTTACCTGGAAAAGTGTCATTGGCAGCTGTGTTTTTGAAAACCACAAGTAGTACAAAATCTACGAGTTATTTTGCTATTGTTTTTGTTGTTGCTTAAGGTTTACTTGCTTTCATTATAATATCTAACTCATACGTTTTTTTTATATCCACAATTTGAACAATCATGTGTGAATACAGTTGGTGAAAAAAAGTTTTCTCTTGAAAATTTTTTTCGTTTTAGAATGAGAAGTTTAAAGTTTAAGGTGGTTGGTGGGCTAAAAATGATCAGAGCATTGGATCCTTTTCCATCATCTGTGCATTACTTTCATGTAATTATTTTCTATCTTACTTTCTATTCTACACTGATTAGGTTAAACTAGTGATGGCCATAGCTTACAGGATTACCGTGAGTAATGCATGATCGTGAGAACATAAACGTGAGCGTTCATGTACGTAAGTGGCCAAATAATCTGTCATGAGTGAGCGTGCATATAGTGGTATTTTTTCGTGACTGGTTCTTGCGTATTATTTTATTCCTTTTTATCAGGTATGTGATGAAAATGAATTGATGTAATTATATTTGCTGTTTATGTATTAAGCCACAATCATTATTTGTATTATTATTTTGTTATTCCTTCGGTTATAAGTTGTCAGATTTACCAATTTTTATGCTTCTACCAAGGTCTTTATAAGGCTTTCTGGAAGCAAATGCTTTTAAAAATAAAATAATATTATTCTTTGTCGTGAGCAAATCGTGAACGTGACTTATTTGTTTTTTACTCTCACGCGATCGTTTATGAAAATGAGCTGAAAGAAATAAGGTTGAGAATAAAAATCACTTACAATCATATTACTAGTTTAAATCAAAACTGCGTATAAATCTTAAAATTGAACGATATTGGTTGAATTTCAAATTTATTTTTCAACAAAAAAAAAAAAAAAGAAAACAATTTAAAATACATATGTACATATGTATATCAACAAAAATGTTCTTGACATAGAAAGGTATTTTTTAAAGTCCCTATACATTTTTTATATATCTATCTCTCTTAAAAAATGTTAATTAAATTATAATAAAAAACCATATTTTATAGTCAAAACTCTTTAAACTTATTGAGAATTAAGAGGAATAATATAAGTTATCAATACAAAACACGACTTACAAAGTTTTTCTTCTATCTGCGAGTAGTATTTACTATAGAATTATCGGCTGCATGCAAAACGAGCCTATAAAAGATCGACTAAAAACAAAAATGAAAAATCGCCAAAAAAGAAAAATGGAAATTTGGCTCAAAAATTGTGAAATAAAATCCAAAAATAATATTATTATTTACGTATTTTTTACAACATACAAAAAATATCAAGCATTGATATTGGTTTGATCGGTCCAACAAGTTTTAAGCTTGCAAAGTTTGTACGCAATCTCCGCAGTGTTTTAAATGTCCTCATGGCAAGAAAGGAACGTTCAGATTTTCTATCATGCATATAATGCATTTAGAAGAATTTTCTTGATCGATTTCGCAACATTCTTCATTAATAGAATCAACTTCAGATTTAATTCCGATCGCGCGATTTCTAATATTTTATTATTTTTTTTTTTTTTTTTGTTAATTTTAATAAATTTGTAATGTTATCACTTCTATAGTTAACTAGCTACTTTTATCCTTATATCAATTTTAAAAATACATCTTTTATAATATAAACCTTTATTTTTCTTGCTTCTTATTGAAAAATTTCATAAAAATTTCCCCAAAAACGGGTAGTATTTCTTTAAGTATATATATAAAAATGAAATAATTTCCAAAAGCGACGAAAAAACGTTCTAAATTTGTGGGTTTTTGTTTTCATATTAAATATTGCCCAATTTTGTATGGAGATTTTTTGGGTAATTTTTTTTTTTGCTTTTCATAGAATCATTTTACATGCATCTTTTTAAGTGCTTAGAAGGTCACATATTCTAATGAGCATCAAGCGGGAAAAACAGTGGTGAAAGATTTGTAACATAATCGCAGTGTATAATTATATTACGATAACTGTTCCGACTATAAATTCTGCAGTTGATGTGTGTAAACTCTTGGCTAGGCCTTTCGCTGTAGAATTTATTTAAATTGTAAATAAACTAAGATGGATCGAAACAAATCAAATTGATCTGAACCCATATCATATTCTGTACACTATAGAAAAAATGAGTATTTCTTTTATAAAACAAAGATTTTTATCCATGTCTCATAAAGATATTGGAAAACTAATCTAAGTTTGTCATTCCGTGTGTAATTTCTACAATATAAAATTTCGACCCCTTAAAGTATATATATTCTGACTTCTCATGCACAGTGAAGTAAATTGAGCGATATCTGTCTGTCGGTCCGTGTTAGTGTTGAAATCAAGTTTGCCTCGACAAAAAAATAAATATGTCAATCGAAATTGGAAATCAGCATGAATGGTACATGTTCTTCGAGGCAGCAGGCAAACACCACGCCTTCCTCATATGTTTTCATGTCATTTAGAACAATCAAGTAACTAAAACTGAAAAAATAAATATATGGGGTGATAGAGAACTAAAAAATTGAAAAAATATCAGGTAAACAAATTGGCACTCGCTTATATTTTCCGGATTACGGGGTTCTGAAATTTTTAAATTTTTACAAATATCAATATGGTTATAATTTAAAAGCTTTTAAACAGATCTTTAAGGGATTACTAAAATTTTTAAAAAATGCTTAACCAATTAAGAGCCGATGTCGTTTTTAAGTAGAATTATATATAGGCAGGACATAACTTTTTTTATTTTTTAATTCTCTGTCTCCCAATATTTCCTTTTTTTAATAGAGTTATTTCACTAAACTAAATTTACATAGATGGTGAAGGGTATATAAGATTCGGCATCGCTGAATATAGCACTCTTACTTGTTTTTAAGTTAGGCTTTTGTTCGTCATTATTTGTAAAGAATACTAACGAAGTTATCAAACCAGAAAGTGCCATTTATTCTGTTGGTATCTAACTTTTATTGATTCCTTTACTCTTGATCACAATTTATAAAGAACTTAATCTTAACTAATCAAACTTAACTGATTCATTTGTAAAAATATAACCGTAGAGTTACATTTGGCGGCCTTGAGGTTGAGTTTTACTTGGCTTGTGTCAATTAAGCTTATCTTCTCTTTTTGTCACAGACTGTATATCTATGCAAAACTTGCTTTTACCAAGAAACACTTCAGTGCGCTGTTAGAGTTGACCACATATACATACACGAACATTTACCCGGTAAAAGTACTTCAATTATAAAACAAAAAGTTAGAAAAAAAAAAATAGCTTTTGATGATGCTTTAATACCACACTTGGCACATACTCATAGTTTGCTCCAAGAGTACAATTGTACATACGAGCATTTTGTGCATAAGTGTGTTCATAAGTTTCTTTCTTGTCATATTCTAGAACTTGCTCAGAGTTCAAGAGGCGTGTATATGTATATATGTTCTGCTGCAGGTTTGCATTTTTGTTATTCATTCATACATTCTACATTCTATTTAGGCGATCAGTCGGTTGGCTTTCATCCCAGAAAACGTTGTAGCTGAGTTTGTTTGGACAAACATTAAGAGTACTTTGCTAACACTTCACTTGTGACAGTGCATATGAGTTTGTTTTAAATATTCGAAAATCTACAGTAAATCTACAGTATTTTGCCTTTATACAATACGTATTGAGATATATGGCTCAAGGTAAAATATTGTCTTAAGGGCGGCTCTTTTGTATATGAGTTTTATTGCTTTTTCTTTGTTTTTTGTTTTTGTTTTAACTATGAATAGAGAAAATATTTAGAATGAACATGTCGTGACAAAGGCCCATGAATTACATCAATATGATTTGAAAGACTCTGGATTAAACGAATATAGATTTATATGAGATTTCTAAATACATTATTAAATGATATTAGATAATTAATAATTGTTAGAATTTGTTGCGTGCGGCCTACATCCCTCATAATAATAAAATTCTTATAGATTATTTGTTTTTTTTTGGTCCCTCGCCAATAAAATTTTATGCAAAGTCGATGGCGAAAAAAAAATTTTCGTGGCGGATCCTGGGAGAAGCGTCGGGAGGAGGCCAAATATGCCTAGAACCTCGAGTCCCTTATTCACTTAAAAGAGGGGGGGTCTCTTGTAATTTGGAGGAACCACCTCCGACCCAAGTCCCGGTTGTAATATGTTTTTTTTGTGTTTGTATGTTCATGATTATGTTCCATCTTTGTGTATTTGCGGATGGCCAACCGCGATGGAAACATTAGCCATTGAATGTTGCTGGCGGCTGAGCAAAACCGCCTATATTACAATGCTCAATTGGAAGTAACCTGAAAGAAAAGTAAAAAAGTTTGAAGTTTTGTGTTATTAACAGAGAGAAACGATACATTACCTTTTACCAATACACCAGTTGTCCACAGAGCAAGGCTGAAAAGAAAAGAAAGAAAATGTTATAATTAGAAAAATTTTAAATCAATTTAGTTTAATTTTTACAGTTTTACTTCCCTCGTGTGTTAATTTTCTGGTAGTAAAATCTCCTGTCATTGTTTGTTTACATTGTATGAGTTTTGTAAAAGTATGAGTGTCAGATTTGTCAATGAAAATAGAGAGAAGCATTGTGCTGTAGAATACTGGGTAAGGCAGTCTATGTTTCAATTTGATTTGGACACATTGACATTTTCAATCATAAAAGCTCATATTATCAATGTCGTCTATAGAACTTTACCCACCTGATGTAGTGTTTATGAACTTTTGAATAAAGCTCAGGGGTCCATTGCACAGAGAACATAATAGAAATTATGGAAAAAGCTGGCAGAAAGAGATCGAACGATATTCTTAGAAATTTCTAGAATTATGGAAGAGTAACGGGTTGTAACAAAAATTGAAAAGGGTATAAAAGCAGAAGATAAGTAGGAAATAGGGCTTTTTGTGGTGTTTCGTTTGAAGAGAAAACTGTCATAAGTGTTTAATGAAGTTTGTGGTGACTAGAAAAAAAGTAAAAAAAGAGTTTTTTGTTTGTTGTGGACTTGGCCAAAAGAAAATTTCTTAAAGTTATTAAAAGCAAAACTTAAAATTTTTGAACTGGGAAAACTAAAATTTTTGTGAAATAACAAAACGGCATCTGAAGTGCAAAAAAATAAAAAAACTAAGTATTTTGTTAAAACAAAACTGCATTTAAAGCGCCGAAAATTAAAACAAATTTGTAAAAGAAATTATTTCAACCACATACCTACCTGATATTGAACAATTTAAGAGTGCACAAGATTAGTGTTAAAATTGTTAAAATTTAAAATGCATTAATTGTGCGAACTTATAGACAATTAATAAAATAATATACTTTGGCATAGAAGTTTCGATCATTGTATATAAAGAAATAATCGAGAAATAAATCACCAAAACTTTTTTATTGAGAAAACAAAAATTCAACAAATACCAATACAAAGTTTCAACAAATACCAGAAATTTTCAAAGCCTTATGTGTGTGGTCATCAAATCATCGAGTTGCTGAACTGTCCGGAAGAGTATCTCAGGGAGAATCCGTATTAAAGCCCAGAGGAAAACGTATGGTGTCCAACGGAGCTTTTGAGGAGTTTGCTGAAAAAAAAAGCTAAGTTAAAATTATTAAAAACTGAATATTTGTATTTATTATTAGTGTTGTTAGTATTCTTATTGTTAATTGTAATACATAATTATTTGTCTTCATAGTTATTAAAAATAAGTTTATATCAGATCTAGTTTTTTTTCTTTCAAAGAGCAATTTTTGTTTAACAAGATAAAATAAAGCATTAAATTAAAGGGATTGCTTATCAGAAAAAATAATATGAAGTGTAGAATTTACCGAGGTTTCTAAGAGACGGAGTTTTAGGGTTGTTTTTTTTTGTAAAGGTGATGAATAGCGTCATACCGACCTTAGGGAGCTCCTTCAGGTAGGAAAAGTAGTACTGAAAGAAAGTTAAAATATAATTGAAGTCTTACCCTAAAATTTTGCGTCCCGAGGAAATAAATAAATGACGTCTTTTTTTTTGTAAATTTGTTGGTATTCGGTTTAAAATAAGTGAAAGCCGAGTTTGTCCCTTTCTTTTTGTATTTTGTTTTATCTGCTAAAATAAAGTTTTGTCAAATATTGTATAAAAAAAAAATAGAATTTGTAATGTTAATTTAAGTTTTATATATTAATAAAAGGAAATGATTGTAAACTTTAAAAGGAAAAGAAATATGGGCCGTTAGATTTATCATTTTGAGGGGGATGTGTTAAGACGGTAAGTGTGTGCATATCCGGTTTTGTGGGGTCATTAAAATTTTGCCGGAAATGGAGATGGCCATGGTTGGGATTTGGGCGGCTGGAAGAAAGACCTAACTTCCCTAGGTGAAGTGTTCAGTTTTAGTAGCGTTGTCAAGATTTTTTTTTGTTAGTATGGAATAATTGCTGCTTGTCCTCGGCCTAAACGAGGGTTGAGATCACACGTCCCGTAAATCTCCGAATATTCTGAGCTAACCGAAATAAATCGTTAAGGTGCGTTAGGACATGTAACAATATGGCGCCCAATATAAAAAAAAAATGATCGAACATTTTTCTCGCATTAAAAGGTGAGAATTATAAAATGGTTGCGTAAAAGATCAAAACGCAGTACAATAGCCCAATTAAAGTAAACCCATAGACCAAAGCATATCCAACAGTAATCTGATAGAATTTTTTGGGATAACTTGTAGCCGTTTCATTCCCTAGGTTGAAAGTCAGTTGTACAAGGGAAACCGTAAATTCTTTAGAGGACAGTAGGATAGTGCTACCGGTTCATAATGAGGTGAAGGGATTGTCCTTAGGAGTACTGTGGATTTCCTAATAGAACGCCCCAGCCCTCTAATAGAATATTATAGAAGATTAATGTTGTTTGAATATGTTTGTGGAGCAATAATGAGTAGTATCAGCTGCCTCACGGGTGAAAGCCTGTGTCAGTGAAAGCCGAAAAATCTCACTTTGCCTCTAGTGATTCAGTAGATGACTGCTGGATGAAAATGGAGCACAAATATATGTATTAGCGTCAATAGTTTTTTTTTGTATTTTGATTTTGAACACATCAACTTAGCTCAGCATAGAGAGTCGATTGAGTATTAGTTTTGATATGCACACACACCCGTAGTAACAAAACCCCTTAAATTGCACTGAAAATAATTGAATAGAGAAATTAATTATATAAAAGATAAAATTGTTATATTTTCTAAAAACATTATAAACTTTAAAGATTAATTAAATTTTAATGAATTTATAAACAGAGTACGCTGTTGAATTATTTAAAATTTAGTTCGGGAAAAGTTAAATATATTACATTTTTCTATTCCTAAGTTTAGTGATTCTTTTTTTTTTATTTACAGTTTAGTAAATTATTATTGTTAAACATTTTTTTTGGCTTTAAACTTTTTTTTTATCGTTTTAGTTATTTACCGTATAAATACATCCATTTAATATATCTGTTAATAATTATTTTTTTTGCAATTAATTTATAGGTATCTTTTATTTGTTATATTTATTTTGATTTATTTTCAACTTAGCTCCTTTGCCATTTACATTTTTAAATTTTAATTTTTTTTTGATTTGGCATTAAATATTTTATTGTTAGTTTCTTAAACTGTTCATCTATTAACTAATCAGTCAGTAGGTTCATGCTTATGTTGGAATAATTTCGGTTGCAAAATTAACCGTGATTAAATCGACCATAGGTAGGGCCAGTGAGGTATGAATAGAACTACTAGGTCGCAAAGTGTTAACAGAAAAAGACCCGTACCCTCTAGTTTGAATAGCTCACACCAGGTACTGCCAAAGCAAAGAAAAATAGGCGAGGTAGAAATGGCTAACAATAATGAAAATTCTAATATTATAGATATGTCTGACACGATTAATGCTAGGACGCAAAGAGTAGGTATTTCTGAGTCAGGAACACCGCCTATTTCAAATTTTACACAGGGAACAGCTAGTGCTGCTACCACAAGTAATGAGCAGAATGTCAGAGATGTCGCTCTAGGCGGGAATGTGATAGACCAAAGGGCATTAGAAAATAATATGAAAAGAATGATGAAAGATGAATTGGCAGAAATAAGAAAAGCAGTGAGTGATCTGTCTAGAGTCGTGCGAGAATTGTCGGTTGGAAGAGCTCAAAATACAGAGTTTGCTCATGAGGGCAATCGATCGGCGCAAAACATCAATCACAACTCTTCAGTTCACATGTCGGGTTCAGAAATTAATAGAAATCAAAATGTTCAAAATTTAGGGAGTAATAATCCTGGAATAGTATCA
This sequence comes from Gymnosoma rotundatum, assembly GCA_916610165.2. Lineage (NCBI taxonomy): Eukaryota > Metazoa > Arthropoda > Insecta > Diptera > Tachinidae > Gymnosoma > Gymnosoma rotundatum. The sequence goes on along the minus strand of OU744336.1, from coordinate 45,960,371 downwards.
GATCGTTCGTCTGAGCCTTTTGTCTTTGCTTCGCCAAGTCCGGCGATTCACACTGTCGATACATCAGGGACAGAAAACCAACGAGGGGCTCACTCAAATAGCCATGTTAGAACTGCTGACAAAATAATGATAAGGGTTGATAAATGGGGCTTAACATACGACGGAAATAATAATCACATGACCGTAGAAGATTTTATTTTTCGATTAGAGACGTTACAAGCCCATTACGATATTCTGTGGGAGGAAATTCTAAGGGACTTCCACCTATTAGTAACAGGTCCGGTAAAAGATTGGTATTGGCTTCGTATCCGCACACATGGGATGATGAAGTGGCCAACCTTGCGATGCGAGCTCCTGAACCAGTATAAAAATCATACTTCAAATTTTGAAATTATGCGTGATCTTGTAGAGAGGAAGCAGCAAGTAAATGAAACCATCGATAATTTCTTTCATGAAATGAACAAATTACGTTCTAGATTAATGCAACCGATACCGGAATTCGACATGGTAAAAATAATGAAAAGAAATGTCAAAGAAAATATAGCCAGAATCGTCTACCCGATTGCAGTTTCTTCAGTGGAACAATTACGCATAGAGTGCAATGAAGCTGAACGCAATTTTCCAAAAAGGGAGATGAGAAACCCCACCTATACTCAACGCCCTGTGAGAACGGTCAATGAAGTCTGTTTCGAAATGGCGGATAGTCATGAAGTAAAAGATGATCAACAATCATATGAAGAAATCGCAGCAATTAGAGAAAATTTGCAAAAGAAAACTCTAATTTGTTGGAACTGCCAAACTGAGGGGCACGGGTTCAGAGATTGCGAATCTATGGAGCGAAAAATATTTTGTTATCGTTGTGGAAGAGCCAACGTCGTAGCTCCGAAGTGTCCTAACTGTAAACAGGAAAACCGCAAGATAGGCGTGGGAACTGCTGGGGGCTCACGTCAGTCGCAAAACCCCAGGACATAAAAATGTTTAATAAACAAAACGTTATAAACACCCTAAAATTTTTAAACAACAACTTTTCAAAATTAAGACATTATATTCCAATAGATGTTAGAGAGCAAAATTATAAAAAAATTAGGTCTAGCATTTTTAATTCAAATAATCGAGTCAAAAACATACCTGAGCATATTTTGCAACTGAGAAAGAAATTTGCCGAACGTCGGAAAAGGAAAAGATGCATTTTAGAATCTATAAACAGAGCAAAGAACAATAAAAACGATCCTAGAATCTTTATAAAAATTAAAGTTCATGATAAAGAAGTTACCGGCTTGTTAGATACTGGAGCGACAGTAAGCATATTAGGCAAAAATTGTAGGGAATTTATTCTCGACACAGGTCTTGAAATGATGCCAATGTGGACCAGTTTAAATACAGCCGGGGGTCAACAGCACAGAATTTTGGGCAAACTTAACGTCTCTGTAGAATTTAAAAAGAAGAAACAACAAATATGTTTGTATTTATGTCCGGATTTAGAGCAAGAGCTATATCTGGGCATGGATTTTTTTCAAAAGTTTAATTTAGCTCCGGAATTGTTTGATCTGTCGGAAATAAATGTAGAAAATTGGCAACAGGATTTTGTTCATAAGGATAAGGAATATGCTTTGAAACCTCACATTCTCAGCGAAACACAACAAAGGCAACTAGAGGACGTAATAAAATGCTTTGATTCATTCGAAGAAAAAGGCTTAGGGAGGACCCATTTAGAAAAGCATGTAATAAAACTGGTAAAAGATGCGGTCCCAGTGAAAGATAGGTATTATCCTATATCTCCAGCAATACAGGAAATAACATATAAAGAGTTAGATAACATGATAAAACTAGGAGTAATCGAAGAAAGCGAAAGCACTTGGAGCAATCGTACAACTGTTGTACGTAAACCAGGAAAAAACCGGTTCTGTCTAGATGCTCGAAAATTAAATGCACTCACAATCAAAGACGCCTACCCGTTGCAAAATATAAATGGTATTTTAAGTCGGATTGATGATACCAACTTTATCAGTAGTGTAGACTTAAAATATGCATTCTGGCAAATCGAGCTGGACGAAGAGAGCAAGCCTTATACAGCATTCACCGTCGCTGGTCGCCCATTATATCAATTTAAAGTCATGCCATTCGGTCTTTGCAATGCGGCGCAAAGATTATGTAGACTCATGGACAAGGTAATCCCAAGTAGGCTGAAGAACAACGTATTTGTTTATTTAGATGATCTATTGGTAATATCAAAAGATTTTGATGAGCATTTAAATATACTACGAGAAGTTGCAAAATGTCTAAGTGAGGCTAGATTAACGATAGGACTTAAGAAATCACAGTTTTGTTTTCAAGAACTCAAATATTTAGGGTTCATAATAGGTGGTGGCGTTTTGAAAACTGACCCAGAAAAGGTGCTAGCTATACAAAGCATTAAATTGCCCAAAAATACTAGGGAGGTTCGAAGTTTTTTAGGGACTGCAGGGTGGTACAGGCGGTTCGTTAAGGACTTTGCCACAATTTCAGCTCCGTTGACCGAAACCTTAAAAAAGTCGCAAAAGTTTAGTATGACCCCGGAAGCTATACAAGCTTTCGAAAATCTTAAAAAGGCCTTAACGTCTTCACCTGTTTTAAAACACGCAGACTTTTCAAAACATTTTTTTATTCAGTGCGACGCCTCTGATTATGGTATAGGTGCAGTTTTGTTCCAATATAATGATGAGCGAGTAGAAAACCCTATAGCTTATTATTCTCAAAAGTTGAATGCTCATCAGAGGAATTACAGCGTTACGGAGAAGGAATGCTTCGCTGCTGTAATGGCCATAAAAAAGTTTAGACCTTATGTCGAGTTAATGCCATTTACAGTTATAACAGATCACGCCAGCCTTAAGTGGCTGATGAATCTTAAAGATCTCAGCGGGAGACTTGCACGATGGTCATTGCAACTGCAGGCATATAATTTTAACATTGAACATCGTAAAGGTTCGCAAAATGTCGTCGCAGACATGCTATCAAGATTTCCAACAGAAGCCTCAATCAACGAAATAACTATAGAACAACTTCTCGATATTGAAACCGACGAATTTGAAAACAGTGAGTACTCAGACTTAAAAAAACAAATCATTGAAAATCAATCAAAATTGCCTGATATACAGATCAAAGATGGGCTGATTTTTAAAAGATTAAATTTTCAATCGGATTTTGACGATCAAGTAAAATGGAAGTTGTGGATCCCATCAACACTAACAACAAAAGTAATTGAAAAAGCACACGATACTCATTGTGGTACGGCAAAGACCATCGAGAAAGTAAAGCGTTTTTTTTACTGGCCAAGGATGACAATCCAAATTAGAGAATTCGTAAAATCATGTAGAGTCTGTAAGGAAACAAAATCCTCTAACCAAAATCTTATGCCTGAAATCGGTCAAGAGGTAGTTACAGAAAGACCATTTCAAAAGCTTTATATCGATTTTCTAGGAAAATATCCGAGGTCGAAAGGCGGAAACTGTTATATTTTTATAGTGGTGGATCACTTCACCAAATTTACTTTTTTAAAGGCTATGCGCGAAGCAACAACAAATAACGTGATACAATTCCTGATACAAGAAATTTTCCACAAGTTCGGAGTCCCTGAAACAATCCATAGTGACAACGGTGCACAGTTCGTCTCAGCAAGTTTCGCAAAAATGATTCAAACATACAAGATTACACATATTAAAACTGCTTTTTACTCTCCACAAGCCAACGCGGCCGAAAGGGTCAATCAGTCAGTCCTGTCGGCAATTAGAACATATCTTGAGGAGGATCACAGAGATTGGGACCTATATATTTCTGAGATAGAATGCGCTCTACGAAATTCGGTACACTCGGCGACTGGAGTCACCCCATTTTTTGCTTTATTTGGGTATCATATGTACACCAGCGGAAATGATTACAAGATAGCTAGGAAATTATTATCATTAGCAGATCATGAAGTTAATAGTCTACAAAATAGTGACAAACTTGCGTTGTTAAGGGAGAAGATCCGTAATAACATGCATGAGGCTTATAATCGCTCAGCACAACGCTATAATAGGAGAGCTAGAAAAATCAAGTTTATACCTGGTCAAGAAGTGTATCGAAGAAATGTGGTACGTAGTGATTTTGAAAAAAACAAGAATGCGAAGTTTTTTAAAAAATTTTTAAAATGTCGGGTATTGCGGCCTGTGGGAAATAATATGGTCGAACTAGAGGACCTTCAAGGGAAACCAATTGGAATTTACCATGCCAAAGATATAAAAATGTAAAGCGTGCAATAGTGAAAATTTTCTTACCTGTGATACAATCAGATTGAAGTGCAATATTAGGATTAGGAACCGTGTAGTGATAGAACATAAGGGATACAAGTTTTACATACAGTATGTCTCATTTTATATGTGTCGTCCGAATATTTCACGTAGTACCTGATTGTATAGCAATAAATAAAAATAGGTGTATATATTTATAAATGCAAAAGGCTAGACATTGGCATGGAATAGTTACCTGTCGTTCAGTGCTATATCTCATAAAGCCAAGTAAAGAGAGTGTAAGTGAAGGCAAACATGTTCAAAACATGCCCGGCTTATATCTCAGGGTGTGGGAGTTCCCCACGTTGGGTATCAGTTACGCTCAGATCGTCAAAATTGGAGATAAAACCCACGCACACCATGCATGCCTCCAATCGTCTTCATACCTGGTGTTTTGTTGCGTGCGGCCTACATCCCTCATAATAATAAAATTCTTATAGATTATTTGTTTTTTTTTGGTCCCTCGCCAATAAAATTTTATGCAAAGTCGATGGCGAAAAAAAAATTTTCGTGGCGGATCCTGGGAGAAGCGTCGGGAGGAGGCCAAATATGCCTAGAACCTCGAGTCCCTTATTCACTTAAAAGAGGGGGGGTCTCTTGTAATTTGGAGGAACCACCTCCGACCCAAGTCCCGGTTGTAATATGTTTTTTTTGTGTTTGTATGTTCATGATTATGTTCCATCTTTGTGTATTTGCGGATGGCCAACCGCGATGGAAACATTAGCCATTGAATGTTGCTGGCGGCTGAGCAAAACCGCCTATATTACAATGCTCAATTGGAAGTAACCTGAAAGAAAAGTAAAAAAGTTTGAAGTTTTGTGTTATTAACAGAGAGAAACGATACATTACCTTTTACCAATACACCAGTTGTCCACAGAGCAAGGCTGAAAAGAAAAGAAAGAAAATGTTATAATTAGAAAAATTTTAAATCAATTTAGTTTAATTTTTACAGTTTTACTTCCCTCGTGTGTTAATTTTCTGGTAGTAAAATCTCCTGTCATTGTTTGTTTACATTGTATGAGTTTTGTAAAAGTATGAGTGTCAGATTTGTCAATGAAAATAGAGAGAAGCATTGTGCTGTAGAATACTGGGTAAGGCAGTCTATGTTTCAATTTGATTTGGACACATTGACATTTTCAATCATAAAAGCTCATATTATCAATGTCGTCTATAGAACTTTACCCACCTGATGTAGTGTTTATGAACTTTTGAATAAAGCTCAGGGGTCCATTGCACAGAGAACATAATAGAAATTATGGAAAAAGCTGGCAGAAAGAGATCGAACGATATTCTTAGAAATTTCTAGAATTATGGAAGAGTAACGGGTTGTAACAAAAATTGAAAAGGGTATAAAAGCAGAAGATAAGTAGGAAATAGGGCTTTTTGTGGTGTTTCGTTTGAAGAGAAAACTGTCATAAGTGTTTAATGAAGTTTGTGGTGACTAGAAAAAAAGTAAAAAAAGAGTTTTTTGTTTGTTGTGGACTTGGCCAAAAGAAAATTTCTTAAAGTTATTAAAAGCAAAACTTAAAATTTTTGAACTGGGAAAACTAAAATTTTTGTGAAATAACAAAACGGCATCTGAAGTGCAAAAAAATAAAAAAACTAAGTATTTTGTTAAAACAAAACTGCATTTAAAGCGCCGAAAATTAAAACAAATTTGTAAAAGAAATTATTTCAACCACATACCTACCTGATATTGAACAATTTAAGAGTGCACAAGATTAGTGTTAAAATTGTTAAAATTTAAAATGCATTAATTGTGCGAACTTATAGACAATTAATAAAATAATATACTTTGGCATAGAAGTTTCGATCATTGTATATAAAGAAATAATCGAGAAATAAATCACCAAAACTTTTTTATTGAGAAAACAAAAATTCAACAAATACCAATACAAAGTTTCAACAAATACCAGAAATTTTCAAAGCCTTATGTGTGTGGTCATCAAATCATCGAGTTGCTGAACTGTCCGGAAGAGTATCTCAGGGAGAATCCGTATTAAAGCCCAGAGGAAAACGTATGGTGTCCAACGGAGCTTTTGAGGAGTTTGCTGAAAAAAAAAGCTAAGTTAAAATTATTAAAAACTGAATATTTGTATTTATTATTAGTGTTGTTAGTATTCTTATTGTTAATTGTAATACATAATTATTTGTCTTCATAGTTATTAAAAATAAGTTTATATCAGATCTAGTTTTTTTTCTTTCAAAGAGCAATTTTTGTTTAACAAGATAAAATAAAGCATTAAATTAAAGGGATTGCTTATCAGAAAAAATAATATGAAGTGTAGAATTTACCGAGGTTTCTAAGAGACGGAGTTTTAGGGTTGTTTTTTTTTGTAAAGGTGATGAATAGCGTCATACCGACCTTAGGGAGCTCCTTCAGGTAGGAAAAGTAGTACTGAAAGAAAGTTAAAATATAATTGAAGTCTTACCCTAAAATTTTGCGTCCCGAGGAAATAAATAAATGACGTCTTTTTTTTTGTAAATTTGTTGGTATTCGGTTTAAAATAAGTGAAAGCCGAGTTTGTCCCTTTCTTTTTGTATTTTGTTTTATCTGCTAAAATAAAGTTTTGTCAAATATTGTATAAAAAAAAAATAGAATTTGTAATGTTAATTTAAGTTTTATATATTAATAAAAGGAAATGATTGTAAACTTTAAAAGGAAAAGAAATATGGGCCGTTAGATTTATCATTTTGAGGGGGATGTGTTAAGACGGTAAGTGTGTGCATATCCGGTTTTGTGGGGTCATTAAAATTTTGCCGGAAATGGAGATGGCCATGGTTGGGATTTGGGCGGCTGGAAGAAAGACCTAACTTCCCTAGGTGAAGTGTTCAGTTTTAGTAGCGTTGTCAAGATTTTTTTTTGTTAGTATGGAATAATTGCTGCTTGTCCTCGGCCTAAACGAGGGTTGAGATCACACGTCCCGTAAATCTCCGAATATTCTGAGCTAACCGAAATAAATCGTTAAGGTGCGTTAGGACATGTAACAAATTTATATTAATTTTCAATTCAACAAAAAAAAAAAAAATAAAAATATTTATAGTTATAGTTATGTGTTATATAAAGGAAATAAGATTAAATTAAATAACCAGTCTTTACAACAAGAATGGTATATCACAAAGAAAGTGTTTAAAATTCTTTTAATAGCCTTAACGCTGCGTAATTACACGGTAAAAAAAATAAAATTTTTATAGTAAGGGATTAAAACTGAATTGAAATTGATTTTCGGAACAAGAATTGATTTTCGCAAACAAGAAAAATTATATACTAGTAGAATGTAATGCTGCATTTGGATCGCTACATCCTTCACCACCATTCTTCGCATCTATCTAAATAAGCTGTGTAATTATAAACATCATGTATTTAACAAACTAACTTTGTAAAAAAGAATACGAGCATTATTTCTATCAATATTAATTTGGATAGACGAAATCCACACACAAACCAAAGTATTTCTTCATTGTTCTCTCTATATTTCGTTTTGTTCCTTTTTGTTACTTTGTTACAACACTCGGTTGGACACGAATGCAATTTTTATTTTTAGTAATTTTCTTTGAAAAACGTCCACACACATTTTTAAAATAATTTTTCTTTCTACAAAAAAAATGGTTTTTGGAAATAAAAAAAAAACTACTTAAGCCAAAATCAATTTCAATTCATTTATAATGTCCACAGTTTAACTCCTAGTTTAATAAAAATTTAATTATAATAAAAACGTATGGCACAACGTATGCGCATTCATGCATAATTTATAACAGTCAATATGATACTGAAACAGCATCTGTAATGTTGTGAGTAAACGAGTAAGAATGATTATTAACGAATAATTTGAATTGAAGTTTTAAATTTCTTAAGAAAAATAATTTACAGATTTTTTGTTAATGAGAGAGAAATGCAGCTGCCTGCAAGTCGCTCCTAACATTTTGGTGTTTTTCGTATCAATAAAAATTTCACGTTATTCCAGTGACAAAAGCAATTGCTTTCTACTTTTGCAAAATTATAGTTAAATATATTTCAACAAAAATATACTCTTATTAGTGACATAAGTTTTAGTGAAAATGCTGACGTCAACTTGAGAAACTTTGTATTTTTTGACACTCTCCATATGTTTAAATATCATATCAATACCGTATAATGAAAGAAAGTTCTCTTATACTAAAAAGATGTTCTACAGGATAATACTTAATAATATTTATATAATTATTGTTACTGACTTTAACAAACTACATACTTTTTTTAGTACATAAAAACAAATATTAGTAAATATAAATACATATTCATATATGTATATATAAGTATAAAATTTTTCCTGTAATTTTTTTATCATTATTTGGCCTAGAAGGGCTTAAATGATTATATTTAAGTAAATAAATAAATAAATAAATGTTGATTACAGTACTGATGAATAAATAAGAGAAGCATTGAAAAAAAAATATCAACTTTATTTTTATCTAGAGAACTGTAATATATGGAGTCTTAAAATAACGTACGAGTCCCATTCCAATGATTTGGTGTAGCGAAGTAAATCTAACTTATGTTTTGTTGTTTTAAAGATCTTGTGTTAATTTAATCATATTTATACAAATTTTTACAGCCGCCTAAAAAATAAATAAATTAAATAGATGAGTTGGTGTATTTTGGTACTTTATCAAATACTAAAAGTAAAAAGTAACAGAACCGAGCATTCCTATAAAATTAAAAAACTTAAAGTCTGTTTGCTTTGTAAGTCAATTAAAAAATACGTTAAGCGTCGTGGTTGCTTCCAGTTTTGTGCATATTAGAAAAATTTTGAATTATTTTAAATGTTTATTAATTTCATTTATTAAAAGTAAATTAATTAAATTATTTTCTATTTTCTTGAGCTTTGGGTCCTTATATTTTTTAATAATATTTTATTTCAATATTTCGGTACTTTCTGCGTACCTTCTTCAGGAAACAAAATTAATATATAACCAAAATAACAAAATTAATTAACAATTGAAAAAATTTTTTGTCATAATGAAGTTAAAAAACAATGTTTCAAAAAATTTTCAAAAACAAAAATATAAAAAAAGTGTTTTGTGTTACATACATATATTAAGAACAAAAACATTTTATGTTATTTTGTGAATTAAGTGTCTGTATATATGAGCGACATTATCGGTATCTGCTTTAAAATTAATTCTTTTAGTCAATGGAGTATTTACAATGTGTAACATTTCCAAAATATACCGTCTCTTATAATTTTTTTCAATACCAAGAACTGAAGCATTTTCAAAGTTAGGTAGATGAACTTTTTAAACGAAAAATTATAACTATTTTTGACAAGAAGAAACTAAAGACCAACATTGCTACTGCTCCTAGGTTATATGGACTTCCAAAAATTCATAAACCTGAATATCCTTTAAGACCTATTTGTTCTTTTGTAAATTCGCCTTCTTATGAACTATGCAAATATGTGACAGATATTTTGAAGAAAATCACTGAGTTTTCAAAATATAACGTAAAGAATTCTTTAGATTTTAAGAATAAGATTAAAAAACTTAAAGTAGAAAATAATGAAAAATTAGTTTCTTTAGATGTGATATCTCTATTTCCTAGTATACCAGTAGATTTAGCTATTGATACAATAAAAGAAAAGTGGGATATAATTAGACCACACACTAAAATTGATAAAGATTTATTTTTACGTATTCTTCAATTTTGCATAGAGGATAATAGATATTTTCAGTATGATAAAAAAATATATGTTCAGAAACAGGGTCTTCCGATGGGATCTCCGGCATCTCCAATTGTTGCAGACATTGTTATGGAGAAATTATTGGACTTTTGCTTAGAAAAACTAATTATAAAACCAAAAGTTATTACTAAGTATGTAGATGATTTATTTTGCATTATTTCTGATAGTGCTATTGATGATATGTTAAAGATTTTCAATTCTTTTGATGTTAATATTAAGTTTACAATTGAGAAGGAATGCGATTCCAAACTTCCTTACTTAGATACTTTATTGATTCGACGAGGTAATAATATATTAATGGATTGGTATCAAAAACCGACAGCATCAGGAAGAATTATTAACTATTTTTCAAAGCACAACAAAGGTATAATAATTAATACAGCTAAAAATTTAATTGAAAGAGTTTTAACTATAAGTGATGAAGAATTTCATAAAAAGAACAAAGAAAAGATTAAAAATATACTAGCGGATAATAGCTTTCCAAAAAGACTTATTTATAAATTTATTAGACAATACGGACATAAAAGAAATACAAATAAGATAAGCACATTGGAACCTAAGATTTATAAGTCTTTAACTTATGTACAAGGTTTTTCAGAACGTTTAAAGAATTCAAAAATCTTCAATAAGGAAAAATATAACATGGCTTTTAAAACAAATAATACACTGAATAGATTATTTAGTAAGACTAAAGATAGAATTAATAAATTTGACATTTCTAATGTAGTCTATGAAATACCTTGTAAAGGTAGTGATCAGGAGATTTGCAATAAGGTATATATTGGTACAACAAAAAATAAACTAAAGACTAGAATTGCTGGACATAAGTCGGACTTAAGATATGTTAATTCACAAAAAACAGCATTATCCACTCATTGTTTTGACTTAGGTCACTATCCTAACTTTGAAAATGCTTCAGTTCTTGGTATTGAAAAAAATTATAAGAGACGGTATATTTTGGAAATGTTACACATTGTAAATACTCCATTGACTAAAAGAATTAATTTTAAAGCAGATACCGATAATGTCGCTCATATATACAGACACTTAATTCACAAAATAACATAAAATGTTTTTGTTCTTAATATATGTATGTAACACAAAACACTTTTTTTATATTTTTGTTTTTGAAAATTTTTTGAAACATTGTTTTTTAACTTCATTATGACAAAAAATTTTTTCAATTGTTAATTAATTTTGTTATTTTGGTTATATATTAATTTTGTTTCCTGAAGAAGGTACGCAGAAAGTACCGAAATATTGAAATAAAATATTATTAAAAAATATAAGGACCCAAAGCTCAAGAAAATAGAAAATAATTTAATAAAAAAAAAGGGTCAAATAATCATTATTAAATTAAACAAAGTAAATTAATTTACAAATTAATAATAATAGGAGGAACTGGCTGCGGCGGCCTTCGTTCTTATATATATATGCATGTTGAGAAAAAAAAATAATTTACATATGAATTAGTTTAGAGTATATTAGTATATTAATAATATTTATTATTATATGTATGGATATATTTACAGATTTTTTAAGGATTTCAAGAGGTAGATGTTTTTTTTAATAACATTAAAATCTACTATTCTTATTGCTTCTAGCAAGCCATTGGTAGCGTTGTGTCATTAAAACAAGAAAGTAGATGATGCGACATCGTAAGTTAATTGTTGAATTTCGGGCATAAACGTTGATTTTCTGTTTTTTAAAGATATTGGATTCTGAAGTCTTAAGCGGGTTAGGATCTTTTCTTGATATTTTGGCATACCCGTGGCATAGATTATGCCTTTTTATACGTTGGGTTAATCCTATTATAGTGCTCCTTTAGGGAGAGTAAAGCGGAATGTTGGTTTTTATAATTAATATGTTTATTTACGTAGCTTTTAATATCTTTTTTCCGCTTTCGTCTGCGTTCATTATAGTATAAAGAAGGTTATCGTTATTTTGTTTTAAAAGGATTTCAAGGAATTTACTAATAAGTGGTTTGTTGTTGGTTGTATTTTTAAGGGCATTAATTGAAGATAAATTGTCGGAACATATTACAATTTTTTTCAATATTATTATTATTATTTTTAAATATTCTAATAGTGATTATCAAGGCGAATTAAATACTAGGTAGACGCATAAGGCCAAAAACAAAAAAACGTGTATTTTGTTTGTGTAAATTTACGTGTACGTATCAGTAAACAGCGACCGCAGGGCTACAAAAACAAAAACCTTATGTCGTTTTGTTGTTGCAGAGCACCCCTTTAATGTCAAAAATAGCTGACTAAAGAAGAGGAAGCCGAATTTAATTTATCCTTTTATCATTATTTGGTGCCTTAAATGAAGCTGTAACAGTTGGTTTCTTTCTCCTAGATATGCAGCAATACCAATAATTAAAAAAAAAAAAAATTTTAATTATCTTACTTTTTCAAATTATTTAAAAACGTTTTATTTTAAAAATTATTTTAGAATTTTTACAACAACGTCGAAGACAAACAAAATTCAGCTGGGCTATTAAGACCATCTATAACTTAATTCGCTTTGTTTTAAGCAATATTTCGGTAGTATTTCCCTTCAAAAAAAAGTAAACATTACAAAAAAGATTTTGTTAGAAAAGGGATACTATAGCATATAAAGGTGGAGGAGAGCTTGGTTGTTTATAACAGTGAAATAGATATACTTTTGGTACATTTAGGATCTAAAACATTTAATTTGCCACGCAATAACTTGCAGTGTATGTCTAGGAGCAAGAAAAATATTCAAAATCTTTAGGCAATCCCACTTAGTCGGTCACCGAGTTTTTTTCGCAGCTCTTTACCATTATTTTTATGTAAGTATTTGTTAGAGGTGAAGAGAAGATTAGACATTAAATCATTAGGTTTTCAAATCGCCAAAATAAATAGCATCTTCAACAAATTCTTAGTACTAAAATCAGAAGAAGATGGGATAAAACGTATTTTCATTCGCCACACAAGGATGCTCACGAAAGTACAGGCACAAGTTGGCCCATGTTCGTTGTTGCCAAAAAGAGCAAATAATTATTTTTTACAAGCTCCAATCGGAAATGTGGATGAAACATGGATTTTAGTGGTGCAGTAAAATCAGGCTGATATGATCCCTAAAAAAAAAAGGTGTCTCGAAACGTTATTTATATTTTCCGGCATGTCGTTTTAACTGTTGGTCTTCTTCATCGGAACATCTTTATTTTAAATAATAGGCACTTCGGTAAGTTTTTTGTAACTATAAGATAGAATTATATTTTTAGAATTTTTTATGCAACCATCTACGTAACAAAAACCTTGTGCTTTAGGTGATGTTGTTACTCTCCTGCTCCGCTTTGGCTGCCCAAGAAATGTTATTCTATTTTTACTCGAGAGTACAATGGGGCGTGAATCTCATTAATTCACATTCTTAAGGAACTCAATAACCCCGGCTTCTAAGGAACAAATATACTTACACTTAAAGCTTGTTTGGGAGCTGAACTCATCACCTTCTGTTTAAAAAACAAATCAAAAAGTTAGCGTGAATGCTAAAGATGTTAGCTTTTTCGATTGACTATGCATTTGTTACACCTTAGGCAAAGCATATTTTTGAATACCATAAATTATAAATATTCTGCTTTTATAGGGCTTTCTGCAAAGAACTTACAACCTCTGTTAGAGAATTATCTGCAACATTTAAGTAAATAGGTAATTAAATTAAGTCATTTGCTTTAAAAGATTTTCTTTAAATTAAATTGAAAAATACATTTACAAAAATGTTCCTTAAATTCTTAAAAAAATATTTACAAATTTCCTTTTATATTTTAATTAACCTTATCTAAAACTTAATGCAAAAAACATAAGAAAATAAAATCAAAAAGAATTTCAGAAATTGTAGAACATCATTAATCTTGTTAACATTTCAAATGGTTTTATTTATTTATTGTTTTTGTTCCTCTACATTTAAAACTTAACACTGAAGGGAAAATGCATTCAAGCAAAAAGACAAAAAAAAAAAAATAAATTAAACAAAAGGGAAACAATGGCAGCCAAGAAAAAGAAAATAAAGTAAAGGAAATGATAAGGACTAGAAAAAAATATACAAGAAAAAAGATAAAAAACCTTTTCTTTTCAAAAAAATATAAAATATAATTAAAAAGTCTTCAATCTTCAAGTTAAAAAAGAAAAGATAATAAGCAAATGCAAATGAATATAAAAGAATTTAACACCAGTGAATACAAAAAAGAACTTTGGACAACAAAATGATAATTTACCGTAGTAGAAGAAAAACCTTAATGAATTAAACATTAAAATTTTTTTTGGAAAAATACTTGTATTCGTGCAACAGTGAAATCAAGTGAAAAATTAAAAACTTTTGTAAAATCTTTAAATGATTTGCATATACTCAAATATTACTTCACGCTAACAAACAAAAAAAAAAAAATCATTTTAAAAAAAGATAACTTTTGAGAAAACATGATATAATAGAATATTGGAAATCTGTCTATGTAACAATCTTTGTCAGAGAAAGTGCTTGAGGTAAGCCATAAAGATTATTTAAATGTTACAATTATTTTAATCTTTAAAAATACAATAGAGAAATTGAGGGTTTTGTGCGAATCCCAAATCTGACTATATTATGGTTTTCTACACACTGAATGCTTTAAATGTGTCACATTTTATACCGATGATATAAAGGTTTCCTTAAAAAATCGTAAGAAACATTTAGAGGATTTTAACAAAATTCCAAAGCCACGCCCACCGCCCACAATTCGAAAATAAAAAAATCTGTTTCCATCCTGCACCAGCGGAGCAGTTTCAGCTTTCTGCAATATTAGACGGCTTCAGAAAACTTTGGAAAGTGAATTACCCTGGAGTTAATGTCGACGTCGTTGACGGCGTCAAATGTCAAAAAAAAAGTTGAATCGTATGAAATTGTATGAGAGCAGTTAATCTCAACGCATTGAAACGCCGTAAAAGTTCAATATGTTTCAACTTTTTCGGCGTTGAAACGCCGTCAACGACGTCGACATTAACTCCAGGGTTAGACAATAAATTTTATCAATGCATTAAAAACTATTTTTCATTTTATTAGTTTTATGTATGTGTAATAACGTAACGTATAAACTTAAATATTAATATCAAACGCAAAAAATAATATTTTTTGTATGTGAAAATTTTATCAAAATGTGTAAGCCTCTGTTTCTTTATAAACATAAGGCATTTTAAGAAAAAATTTTTATCTAAATCATTAAACCAGTGCATGAAAACAAACAAAACTTTTCGCAAACGTTTAGTGCTAAAATATAAACTTCTTAAAATTTTTCAATCGTTTTACACTTGCGCAAAACAAAAACAAATACTTTTAAAACAAGTAAGAAAAGTAACTCCAATCAAAAAAGCAAGTACTGGGGTGACCGAGACTTCAAAAATTTCGTATAACATATATGTATATAATCTTACTCAAAAATGGCATTGGCTCTTAATGGGTTAAGCATTTTTTAAAAAAATTTTAGTACTTCCATAAATATCTCCTCAAAAGCTTAAAAATGATACCCATATTGACATTATAAAAAATTCAGAGCCCCGTAGCTCAGAAAATATGTGCGAGCACCAATTTTTTCACCTGTTGTTTTTTTTTTCATATATTTTAATTCTCTATCGCCTTATATATTTATTTTTTTGATTGAAGTTACTTTATTGTTCCAAATGACATGAAAAAATTCGAGGTAGGTGTGATGTTTTGCCTGCTGCCTCGAAGGACATGTACCGATCATTTTGATTTCCAATAGCACCTCTTTCGACATTATATTTGATCGATTGACTTATTTATTTTTTTTTTGTGCATTTATTTATTTATTTTTTTCTTTTGCCTCGGCAAACTTGATTTCAACACTAACATGGACGAACAGACGGACATCGCTCAATCGACTTCGCTATGCATTAGAAGTCAAAATATATATACTTTATAGGGTCGGAAATGGATATTGTAGAAATTACACACTTTTTGTGAAAACAAAGAAACATCTTATTGCTTTGATACACCAATACAATCGTACAAGTGCGTTATTTAGTTCGCTTTGAAAAAGGAGCTTCGCTTTAAGCGCAAATACATTCTTTGCTATAACGAGCAATTCAATCATTTGGGAATTGTTTTTTTTTCAAAACGTGTTAATTTTGATCTCATTGTTTATCTTTTTATAATAACTTTTTGAAATTTTATAATCGTTTTGTACTCGAGCAAGGCAAAAACAAATACCTTTTGAATGCTAAAGAGCGCACAATAAATACTTACCTTTTCTTTCATATACCAATACATTCGTATAGTTACGTTGTGCTGCTAGCTAAGACATACGTGTTTCGTTTAATGGGATTTTTTACTATACCGATGCACAATTAAATGGCACAATTTTTCTCATTACCTTCATTTTATTTTACACACTACCAAAAGCAAACAAAAAGAAAAGCAAGCGTTTCGTTTAAAGTATTTTCGTACCCTGCCTTAAACCATTGCACTTACGCAGCCCAAACGAAAAGAACAATCAGACCCTTTTCAGATAAAAGTAATTGAATTTTTATATTATGTATGTTAAGTATACCTTTGTCACATTTTCCAGTAAAAATTATAGAAAAAATAATACTTTGATAAAAATAAAAATAGGACTATTGATACAACTATACAAGAGAATTATGAATTGCACAAATATTTCATTTCTTGTTGCTGCTTCTCATATTTAAAGTTATTTCATTTTTGATCAAAATAAAATGCTCAGACAAGACAAATGTGAATACAATAGTGTAAATATGTGCTACAGGGTATGTTTTGGGGTTTTATACTGTTTATCTTAAAGTACAAGCTCTATACCCTGTTTAATTTGTTTCCATTATTATTTCTTGCACATTTGAATCAAGTTAATCCAAATTATGAACGCTAATTTCTTTTACATTATTCTCTTAAACAACAGGTTGTGAATATTAATAGACTTTCAATACCTTCCTTTTGATCGCAGCTTGATGTTCGTTTTCGTTAGTTACTTTTTTGTACAATAAACAAATATCTTATTATTGTTATCAAACAAATCTTTAATGTTTGCTTCGTTTTCATTCTCTGTTTTGCCTCAATGTTGTTTGTGTTTGCCTTGCAAGTGTATTATTATCGTATTAAGTACTCGCAACATTTGAATACAACAGCAACAAATACTATTTAATATTCCAAGTTTAGTTTAAAACGCATAAAATTAAACCAATATAAAACTGGCAGCAACAACAAAAGCAAATATTATTTAATCATTGGAAAACAATCTTAATAATAAACAAAAAACCAACTGAAGCAGCAGGAACAATCTCAATAACAAACAACGACAACAAATAGATTTTTGAAATTCTACATGCAGCGTTGTGAGCATGCAAAATATTCTACTTTTTTTTTAGGCAAAGAAATAACAGACCTGGAAAGGAAAGGCGCAGATTGTAAACTGGGCAAAGAAAACAACCAAGTCTAAAAAGCATAAAGAAAACTTTGTTTAAGAACTTGTGAAGTTAAAAGTAAAATCTGTTTTTGGGTTTTAGTCAGACCGCGAGACGGCATAAGGCAATTAATTCCAGTTCCTTTTCGAGCTATATTCTGAATAGAAGCAAAAAGAAATACACGTTTCCAAATTAAAAAAGAAGTTAGAAAGCTGATAATAATTAATCTAAAATTTGTGTTTATCATGTTTGATAAAATAACAGTTTCCAATTCTGCACATAATATAATTGATTGCTTTAATTTTGATTTTAAAGAATTGAATTGACGCATGTCGTATCGTATTTTAGACTTCAAGTTTTAACTGAGACAACTCTGATATGTTACCATGTTTAGATATTCCATTGTGGATGTATTGTCATTGTTGTGGATGTATGAAATTAGATTGTTGGAAGTAGAATACTAGAAGAAGTAACGACTTCAACTTACTGATTTTAAAAAAAGGCAGAAAAGATTTCTGCAGTAAGTTCATTACATAAACGACTCATAAGAATTATAAGCAATACGCTATGAGTTATGCGAACGAGATGTAGTATAAAAATTGTTGATGAATACAGCATCGTTTGGTGCTCATGATTTGTTGGTGGCATCAGATCTTATCTATATATCGGATGGTTGCACTTTAAGGGCCGATGTTGACTGTAAACCACACCTAAACGTCAAGCTTTTTTCTGCATTTAATCAGTATTTAAACTTGCACTTCGTAATTTTTTTTCGGTCAATTTAATCGTCCAAATGTGCGTATAATCGAAAAATTTGAGCAAACCGGGTCTGTAGGAGATGTGAAAACATAAGTGCATGCTCGTACAGCTCGTACTGCAGAAAATATTGCTCAACTCGTTCCTATCGTGAGATGATAACGAACTTTTTATGGCCCAAATTTGAAGATATAGATGTGGACGAAATGTTGTTTCAACAGGAAGGTACCACTTGTTAAACAGCTAACGAAACAATGACTCCTTTACGCGTCAAATTCAATGATCATGTGATTTGAACCCGGTGGATTTCTTTCTTGGTGGTTATTTCAAAGAACAGTTATACGTCGATAAGCCAGTAACAATTCAAGAGCTGAAGGATGAGATAAGTCGGCAAATTAACGGCACAGAACCTCAGTTATGCCTCAGCGACATCGAAAATTTGGGGCATCGGATGGATGGCCATTTGGCCGATATTTTTTTCCAAACATAATTGAACCATTCCAATATTATCAAAATAAAAATAAATGACAATTTCCTAAATAATTTGTGTTTGATTCAAAATTATCCTCGGCTCTTAAAACTTAACCACCCATTATGTAAAATATAAAACGATGGGTCAAACGGGTTTTTTGTATGATGGGCATTTACGGCTGCACCGATTTAAAACAAAAAAAAAAAAAAAAAATTAAACACATATATTTTTTAAGTTCCAAGAGGATTAATTGGGGAAGAGGAAAAATGCCTGGAATATATTTTAACAAGAAACAATATCAAGAATATTTAAAAGATAAATAAGTCCTGATTCATAAAGTCTAATAGACAGAAGGAAATCTGTTAAAACTGCCATTGCAATCAATTAAAACACTTGAAAGAGAGGTCTTGGTACGATTATTCTCATTGCGGGTAGCGAAGCGCCCCGGGAATAACTAGTTGCTTATAACACTCTTGCAGAGAGAGAGAAAGGATACAACAAAGTCAGCTAAAACTCTATCTATCTAATCTAACGAATTTGTTATTAGAGAAATTTTAACTTTCTGGAGTAGATATTATCGTTGTAA
The DNA here is from genome assembly GCA_916610165.2 of Gymnosoma rotundatum. Classification (NCBI taxonomy): domain Eukaryota; kingdom Metazoa; phylum Arthropoda; class Insecta; order Diptera; family Tachinidae; genus Gymnosoma; species Gymnosoma rotundatum. The sequence continues at coordinate 45,941,100 of OU744336.1, read as the reverse complement.
GTAACATCTATAACCTCAGTAAATATCATTCTCCATGGAAGCTGAGGCTCTAGTTTGCGTACTCTGAATACATGTAGACCTGCAGTTTAAGTATAGACCCTCCAGTAAAACTGGAGTGGAAGTAACATTTAGGTCACAGACAGAAAACGTTACCTCGCCAAAGATGGCAAAGTTCATCCTTAAAGTTACACCAGTTAGGAATGATGCTGAGATATTACGGGATTTAGCCTTAAAAAACGAAAAATAAAATGCCATTTGACAGTTGGAAGAAAACTGATAAGGAGTTCCGAAGAATTTGAATATGAATTCCGTGTATGAAAAATTGGATTTTTCAAGCGGTAACATCGACTAGTTTTCGAAATTAAAAACACTTTGTTCTGAGCGTCACATGATGTTTAAATTTTAATACATTGAAAAAATGACGAGAGGCATTTATATGCAGGAAGGCTCAAATAGTGCTCCAGGAGCTTACGTAAAAAAGGCGTAGACGGCATTACAAGTTGCGCGTGAGGATACAAAAACCTCTCATTAGAGCGAGGACCACATTGGTAGAAACATGAGAAACGTGAGTGCCATGAGGGGCAAAAATAATAGTCGGTTAAATACAAGGGACCTGGTTATTATGAGGAAATACTATTTCTAACTCATCACTGTGGCAAGAAACAGGATTAAAAGAGTAACAGAAAATCTACTTTAATATTGTACGTTCAGAAGCAAGTTATTGTGGGTAACTGTGAGTTTACTTGATTTTAGACAAAGCTTATACAAACAAAGGTTTAGAGTGATTAGAAGGAAAAAGGAAAAACCTTTGGGTTGAGTGTGGTCTTCATTTAACAAAATTAATATTCGTTTATTATGAATATTCCTCGTATACATACTTATCATATTAGTTGGATAAAAAGATGATGTTTACAATGTATACAACTTAAGGTAAATAGATGCCAAGAATGCTGATGACGAATGTAGCAGTTCACAAAATGTAATGCTGGTGTCTAAGCTTTTCCGTTTTCTTTAGAAAATGTAAAGAATTTTGCTTTCCTTTTCCTTTCCGAATTATTTAATCCATTTTTATAAAATCAACCACTTTAGCTAATTATTAAAAATAAAAATATCCAGTTGATTTGAAAATATATAAGTTAACATTAGGTAATTACGAGTATCACATATGTAACTCAAAATTAAATAAAAAAATTAAACTCCCACTATCCCTTAAAATGAAAATTTCGAGAGAGAGATTTAAATATTTTAATTCAGTTTAAAGTGTCGGTAAATATTTTTCTTTTTGTATGGCCTTGACAAACTAAGCTGATATTTCCTAACGGATAACTAGAACTGGTGTTTACGTTTACACACAATGCCAACAACAGCTCCTCTTAATGTTGATCGTTGTTTATTGATAAAATATACAAAAAAAGAGCACAGCAAAAAAAGCGAGATTGGGATTTCTTAAACTGAAAAATACAAACCAACTGCTCGCATTCGTTTTAGTAGAATCTGCAACAAAACTCAAATTGCGTTTGCTATTGTAAGTTTCCTCAAAGCTGAATAAAAAAAAAGAAAAAAGTGACTTCAACTTACGCGCTGAATTTAAATACTAGAAGCATTTTACCGCAATTGTAATGTCGAAAGTACATGATACAAGATTTAAGATAAAAGTTTTTTTTTATCGTCTTCTCTTTTTTGTTTTGCCAAGCATAATACAGATCTGGGATGGATGTTGTTTAACTGAAGTTTTTGTAAATGCGAGTTGCGCGATAAAAAGATTTTTTTTAAGGAAGTAGAAAATCTTGTAGATTGTTTTTTTCTTTCTATTTTCCTTATTAGATCATTAGTTGTATGAATTTGAAATAGATAAAGATCATCCAAAGTAAAAATGTAGAAGAGGAAAAGCTTTAAGAAAAGCGTTAGAGTTGGAAACTTTTTGCAAATGCATGAAAATCTCTTACGACATGCGTGTTATTATATTTCTATGCGATATTTTATCGATATATTATCGATGTGTTGGCTTTTTGAAGCTTGTGGTTTTAAATAAGACATTAAAGTAGTTGTCTCGATTTAATTGGTTCATTTAGTAGCAAAGAGCTGTTCAGAAATCTATTGAGTTAAGAATAATAGAAATTTTAAATAAATGTGCGATAGAGTGACTTCAAATACAGTTTATAAAATATTTTAGTTTTTGTTCTCATTTTGAAAGATATTTATTTTTCTATTAACAAAATTTTCTGTTACTCAGTTAAAATAAAAAAATCTATTCAGTAATGTAATCTGGATGTAAAAATAACGCCATTTATATAATAATAGATATTATGGTAAAATAGTCTAAAAGTTTTATTTTTCATGACTTATTCTATCAATGAAGTCAAAAGAAGCTTGGATATTAATATACCGATTCCGATGTCGCTTGATTAATATTTTTAACTGCGTGATTGAATTGCTGGTAGAAAAATGAAAACTCATAAGACTCATAAAGGGGATCGCGACACAAACATACAGAGATGCGTCCCTGCTGGGCACAACCAAGAGAAAAAAGGAATTCTCTTGTTGACTAAAGATAATCGAACGAGGCGGATAAAATATTTGGTCGAGTCGTCCTGAAAATTTTGCCTCTAGTTAACAAGGGCAGTCGGTAGAAAACTTTGAATTAGTAGTTGTCATAATAAAGGTTTAAATTGCTGTGAACACTTGCAGACGTCTGTGGATTTTGAGGTGGCATGTCATAACGTTCAAGGATGTCCATCAACGTAGGGTCATAACGTCCATGGATATTTTAGATATTTAGATATTTTAGATATGTATGATGGTATTCTGTGGAAGAAAGATGCAATATTTTTATAAACTGGCTTGCAATAATCATTGGTACGCGTTATAACACAATTCGAGACAATAACTTAGGCCTTGGCCTCACGACATTTAGGAGTTTTTTTTTTCTAAAGATTGCAACAAAATAAAATTTTCTGCAACATACTTTTTAAAGTGGTCCAAAGTTCTTGTTTCATTTCGAAGTAGATTAAATCAACTTAAGTTTAGAAATTTACTTATTTTGATTATAAAGTTTACGTATCTGCGAAAAACAAGATATCAAAAGTTTATTAGCTTCAGCGACTTCAAAAAAGAAGAAGGTGATATTAATTCGCTTGTATTTTTAAATCCACAAAACTTAGAAATTTACTGGTCTGGTCCCTCTGTTTTAAAGCCGTTTTTTCTTTAATAATTATTTTATGAATAGTGACATAATTTTAATTTCTGTGCCATGTTAGCATTCACGCTTATCACGATCAAAAAAATGTCTATTTAAGATATGAGATTTAGCCTTAGATTTCTAACCGTTCGTGATAAAAAGTTTAAATTATTATTTTTCCCTTCATCATGTTCCCTTTTAAAGTTTGTAGCTAATTCCTTTCCAAAAAAATAATTACTTTTAAGCATCAGTTTACTCTTTTGATTCTATAAATTTTATTTTATACTGCGACAACGAAAATCAACTCATTGTAATTATGTCGTCATGTCTTTTCTTAAAATGTAATTTTCTCCCTTGTTTAATATATGTACAAAGCTAAAACAAAATATTACAAAAAGTCAACAACTGCAATCTAAGTTAAATTAGTGCTTGTACCCCCAGTCAACAAGAAAAACTGAGCTACCAAGAAATTAAATTCAGTGCCACATACATCTACATGTCTACTCATATTAGTGTGTATCTGTTACAGATGAAAGAAATATAAAGAAATGAAAAATAGGTGGACACATAATATGAAGAAGCTTCTACAACAGCAATATCCAAAAACTATGAACATGTCTGTCTGCATACGTACAAGACAAGTCAATGAATATACTCGACACTAACTCAACTGACTGAAATATATACACCACTTAACCGCCACCAAAAACCTAAGAAAGAGCTTAACTTAAATGTAATAAAGAGGGAAGACCAAATAAAAAAAGTTTCACCTTTAAAAAAAATGCCAAACGCACACACACACACACAAACACTCATTTAAACTTACAAAAACAAAATGAAAAATTTAGCAAAATGGATTTGTAATTTTATGTCATAAATAATTGGTCGCTAAGTTGAATGCAATTGAGCTACAAAAAGTAACAAAAAAAAAAAAAAAAAAAATAAAAGAAAAATAAAAAGGTGCACATGCTGCTTCAATATATGAAACCACAAGTAAAAAGTCAAGTTTAAAGGTAAACTGAAGAAAAAAAACTTAAAAAGCTTAAGGAATTGGTTTTAACATGTCTTAAAGGTAGAAAGAACAACTGCAGCAGGCTGAAATTACACTAAATGCTGATTAAGTATACATTTATCATTGGACAGACATGTTAACTTACAGGCGTATAGAAGACGGACAGTTAATTTCTACTCTTACTGTAACAATTTTGTTGTAAATTTTGTAAAATATTTTTTCTCTTGAAAAATTGTTATATTATACCATTTAGTTGGTTACTTGTATTTCGTATTATAAAGTATTTCTTTTTCCCTCCCTATATTTACAATATGATTACAAACAACGGTTTAATTGGCATGTTAAAATATAATTCTTACAAACGTTTAATTCTTAGTGCTGCTGCTGCTGATGTTGCAACTGCCGTTCTGATCTGTCTTGTATTTTAAGTTTTTTTATTTCTTGTAGCCGGGAAAAGTAGCAGTTCCTCTGTTTGCAAATAATTTACACACATTCACATAAATTCATATTATTTTAGTAAGTGCTGACTTCATAATTACTAACTTAACAATCGTCGGTGTGTGGCGAGGATTTACAAACAGCAATTAGTTGTTTGTTAAAAGTCATTAGAAAAAATATCGTGATTTACTTTAATTTCCGTAACAGAATGCAAAAAACAGCTTTGTTTTTTTGAAGGAAGGTAGCAAGATTATGATAAAACTATTTCTAAGGTCAAGTGCAAACTAGTTGTACAGGGTGTCCGCCAGGAGGGTATACTTCTTTGTTTTGTCGTCATTTGGGTAAACATTAGTCCTAACAGTTCATTTTCGGCAGTCGTGAAGTAGACACATGGCAAATTAATTATGAAAAAATATTCGATACACAACGTGCTTTAATCGTTAAAATATTTTATCAAAATCGATCATGTTACAATGAGAAAGCTACGTGATATTTTTAAAAACAACAACGTGCCAACAAAACGCATTATTTATCGTGTAGTGAATGATTTTAAAGCAACAGAGTCTGCAGGGGATAGGCCCAAGTATGGACCACAACGTACTGCAATACTACTGCTGCTCAAAAAAGTGTTAAAAACAATCCATCAACCTCAATTCGACGCCGTGCTCAGAAGTTTAGGCTTCAAAGAACAACTTTAGCCAACATTTTGCACAAGGATTTGCATTTGTTTCAATTTAAGATTAAGTTTACATAAGAGCTTCTTCGACAAGACTATTTACGCCGCCGTACATTTGTCAATAGCATGTTACAGCGCACCCATGACAAACCTGATTTTCATGAAAAAATCATAATGAGTGACGAGTCCCATTTTCATTTGGATGGATATGTGAATAAAGAGAATAGTCAGTTCTGGGCAATGGAAAACCTTCAAATTTTCATCAATTAAGTCAGCATCCATTAAAAGTGATAGTCTGGTGTGCAATTTGATCAGAAGGAAAAATTGGACCTTACTTCTTTGAAAATGAAAACGGCGTAATGGAAACTGAGAATGGGGTCCGATATCGTAATGATTTGTGCTTGACTACCATGTGGTATCAACAAGACGGTGCCACATTGCACGCAGCCTGGATTACAATACAAACAAAGTAGTATTCCTTCCCGGAGACACCCTGTACAAGTCGACGAGTTTTCATATCAATGTCAATAGTAGTTATCGAATTAAGTTTTAAGGGTTTTTAATATAAATAATATAATATTCTACGAGCCTTTACTACAAGAGAGACTTATCTCAAAAATATTCGAACTAAAATAAATGCTCAAATTTCAAAAAAATTCTTTTTTTCATGCTATTCTCCCGATTTATTATTTAAATCACCGATATTGATTATTGAAGGTCAAAGCACGTCTCGATGGCTATTTCGTTATCGCTTACTTAACTCGTCAGGAAACTTCTGACAAATATTTTAAATAAACTAAAGATTTTTGTCAAAACAATAAAGCAAAGACAAAAATCAAAGTTTAAGCAAAAACAACAATAACCAAATGTAATTCTATTTTTCTTTCTCTGCTGCATAAGGCAGAGTTTTTTTCTGCTCCTTTATACAGTTGAAAGAGGATGAAAAATAAAATATCACAAAACATTACGATAATTTATTTTATGCACAGGCACTTTGCAAATATTAAACATTTTCAACAATATCGGTGATTTAAATAATAAATCGGGAGAATAGCATGAAAAAAAGAATTTTTTTGAAATTTGAGAATTAATTAATATTATTAAAAAAAAATCCCGTTGTTTAAAAAAAAATAAATGATCTTCAAATTTCACCTCTACGGAAGCCGATATTTCTATTTCTATTATTATTATTATTTTTTTTTTTTAAAAGAGAAGTAGCACTTCAGGCATTAATGCCTACTTAGTTTATTATTATTAAGAGAACTCTCACGTTTGAAGATTAAATTATGTTTCTTTTTTAGCAGTATATAATGATTTTGCATGCTTAACTCAGAAGTTAAAAATTTAGATTTATGACATTTTTGCAGCAAAAGCTCGATACGGTTGCAAAATAAAATTTATTATATAAGATCAACAGGATACTCATTCTTGTTTTTGTATTATTACAAGTTGCCTCAAGGATTTATTTTGAAATGTATGTTTCAAAGGACATCCATGATTGCAAAAATGAGAGGTTATTTTCAAATCTCTACACTTTAAATTTATATCCAACCGAGTCAAGTAGGTAGAGCATACAATATTGATACATCTGCATTACCTTTGAAAATTGAAAATATTTTGTTGAAAAAAATTTGCTGCAGTACTCGAACTCAAGGTAAGTGTGAATTTTCTTAAATCAAGTACAGAACTTTGAATGCAAGAACGAATCTCTCGATCCCTTAAATTTGCCTTAGTTTAGCCTGATTCCTTAATGCAAGAATTTAGTTACATTTTTAATAAATTCCTAAATTGATTTTTAGAAACAGTTTCGTTGCTAATCGCTAAATAAGTTCTTCAACAAGATCCGCACATATATACATTTTTAGGTACGATTTCTTTTAAAATTGAAACTAATTGACTTTAATTTAGAATAATTATTTTTCTGTATATGCTAGAAATTCAATTACTAAGGTAGACAGATTTTTTAATCTTAGAAAAATGTAGTGTTAAACCTTTTTTCTTGAAACAAGAATCGCTGTGTGTTAAAATTCCCACTAAATAACTGCGCACTTTCGCAAAAAAACATCAACTTTTTGCTTAAGTAACAGCAAACGTTTTCAAAATGCTTTGCTGATTGCTTTGTTGTAGGAAGAAACACATAAGGTGTGTTCATTTACTAAAAATTTGTACAAATTTGTAACAATTGTTACTAGAAAGCGTTCATTAACCCAAAAAATTTGCAACGAGAGAGCGTCGAAAGAGCGTAAAAAATTGAGAGACAAATAAATTCTTGCAAGTTTTTACAAGTAAAATTTTTACTTGCAATAATTATTCAAACAGCTGTTTTGCGTTTGTGTTTACAAAAAAAATATTTCAAAATTAAGCTGAAAATAAAAATATTTTGGAAAATTAAAGAAATTGTAAGTAAATGTAAACTTTTAAAGCGATAAAAAGTATTAAAAAGATAAATTTATATTTGTGTAACTTAGAAACAACAGAATCAAAATAAGATGTCTAATGAAATTGAACTAAGCAACACAGTATCAAGTACATTAGTGGCAAAGGATATTCCGGCAAACAAACTTAGTGTTGTAAATATTATGAGTAGGTAGCTACTCGGTAATTTACACTAAGCAGGCAAATAATTTAATTAGTTCAAAATTATATTGGGAAATAAATTTAAATTAACACATAATTTATTAAATTACTTTTCTACTGTTTTTTGATATTTTGTTTTGGATAAAGCATTTTATTACAGTGAAAATTGCTTAAATTTGTTTTCTTTAAAAAATATATTTAACCCGGTTTTCGCCGGCTGTTTATTTATTATTATTATAGTTTAGAAGCGATTGCAAATGCGGAGCATTAACGTTAGACAATAGCGAACAAAAATTCTCAATAATAATATCTATTAACGCATGCTTACTCTACCACGCATTAAAAACAACATTTATGAAAATCGTTTGGAAAATAAATCATAAAGTTGGACATAAACATTTCTGCGACCTTATTCTCTCGTTATTTCCGATATTTGAAATAAAAATTCTATGTGTAGGCAGGCTATTATAACGTATGAACTAATTAAAAATAGATATTTTATTCATTCATTTTAGTCAAAAGTAGTTAATCACCTTTATCGTATATAGCGTATTTCGACTACATCAGGTACTAGGTTAAATAAAATTGCAAAACTTTTCATTATTCTATTACAAGCCGTACTCGAAAAACGCCAGCTACGACAATGCTGAATATAAATGACCATAATCACATTATTTTTATAATAATATACATATATGTATAATTTTTGCAAAAATTATAGGGGTAGTTATTGAGTATTCATATATACCTATACATTACAACACTATTTTAACTTGCACGTTAGTGGCAGGTGTTTCAAATTAAATTAACTAGGAAAAATGGAAATCGGGTAAGTAAAGTTTTTTAATTTGTTTTCAAATACTTTACTATTCAGAGATTTAAAAAAATGTACAGAAAAAAAGTTACAAAACAGTTTGAAAAACTTGTAAAACTGATGATACTGGACGAGGCCGAACGCTATTTGGATTTAGCAAAAATAAAACCATAGAATTGTGGAAGGAATTTATTTTATAACTGGACTGCATTTTTGATACCTCCAATCAGCAAAAAATCTAAATGCAGTACAATTTCATTATATGTAGTATAGCTGCTACACACGCACATTTCTTTAAATTGTCTTTTATAGCATCCAGTAAATAGCAAAATAACTAATAAATCTATAAAAATTACTTCATTTTTTCATTTATTACTTAATTTAATTGTAAATTGTTAATTTCAATTGTAAACAAGTAAGTAAGCTATATTCGGCTATGCCATCACCATCTGCGTAAATTTAGTTAAGTGAAGAAACTCCAATCAAAAAAGCAAATATTCGGGTGAGAGAGAATTAAGAAATAAAAACAAATTTATAAATTTATAAAAAAATAACATCAGCTCATAATGGGTTAAGTATTTTTAAAAAATTTAAGTATTTCCTTAAAGATCTCCTTAAAGCTTTAAAATGATACCCACATTGGTATTGTAAAAAAATTGAAAATTTCAGAGCCCCGTAACTCGTAAAACATTGGCGACCGCCAATTTTTCTACCTGATTTCTTTTTTTTAAATTTTGTATGGCCCACATATATATTTTTTTAATTGGAATTACTTCATTGTTCCAAACAATATGGACATATTAGAGGTAGGCGTGGTGTTTTGCTGCTGTGTGGAAAGATACGGACCGATCACGCCAACTGCTAATAGCACCTCTTTCGGCACTACATCTGATCGATTGACATATTTATTTTTTTTTTTTTGCCTCGGCACACTTGATTTCAACACTAACACGGACGGACAACCGGACAGACAGACATTGCTCAATCGGCCTCGCTATGCATAAGAATTCCTAATATATATATATATATCGGGGTCAAAAATGGATATTGTAGAAATTTTACACGGAACGACAAACTTAGATTTACAACTTTTCCAATTTTTGTTCTGAAGGGAATAAAACCGCATTGAACAAAATCAAATTTTAATATGAGCTTGTCTTTATTCTTCCAACCTTGATAATTTAAGTTGGCAACACCGTAACAATTTCAACCAAAAAGCAGTTGTATTTCATGATACTAAAAAAGTATTTGGTTGTATGAAAGTTTAGTTGTCTTTTAGATGAGCAAACTGAGTACAGTTGCATTTATTATAAAATAGCTCTTCCAGGTTCGCTTCGCTGCACCAATCTAGCCAGTTTTTTTTATTTAACTAAGCACGCAAATATGAGAGTACTTGCATTAATTTTTAAAACCCTTCCCCTCACAGTTCCCTAGGTAAGCGACTAAAACTTTTCACTTTGTATTTCTCTAAACAATGCATATTAATAAGAAGTTTCTAGTAAAAACAAAAATCTCAAGACATCAATAGAAACTTGCGATAAATTTAGCACCAGTGGAGTATACAGACTTACTTGTACTTGCAACCATACATAGATCGGACAAACTGGACGAACATTAAAAACAAGGTTTACAGAACACATACGATCTTACAAAAGGAAAATGGAAGACTCCAATTTCGCAAAACACCCTAACACACATGGACACGAACCAAGGGAAATAGATGAATGTATGACAGAATTACACCCAAGTAAAAAAGACGAAGGCTAGACATTCTTGAAAACATGGAAATTTACAAAACACAAACGTTTAACAAAAACATTATTAACGAGCAGGTAAACACAACCTCGGACACGATTTTTACACCACTAAAATTACTAAAACACTCTTACAAACGAAAAAGACCCACAGACGGTCACACTTATCTATCCAATAATAAAAGACCCAAATATTAAACTATGTATTTACCCCAATAAACAGGACAGATAACAGGCTATCTACCTGCATAATACCATTTAAACGGACAAAAAATTACCTATACCCACCACCTTTTATTCACACACTATCTATTTTTAACACCATCTCTTCAGTTTTAACAAATACGTGGCTTGAAAATGATGTTATAACATCGAAAGCGCTCGCCAAACGTTCAAGGTATAGAGCCAGAGACGACGTTTATTACCGAAAATTATAACAACACGGCTTATTGTTTTTTTACAGGGTCAAATTCACATGTAAAGTCGCAACTAACGAACGCGTCGACCGATTTCGTGTAAAAGACGACCATACGAATAAATCCTACAAATTTAATCGAATTCGGTTTGACCATTGACCATGAGTTATAAAGTCACAACACAATAGCAACTATTTTTTTATGAATTTATATAGATTTCCTTAATAATTAAGGGAGTAAAGGCTTAATTAAATTTCGATCTGAGAAAAAAAAAAAACAGAAAAACATAAATTTATAATAGGTGAAACACATTTTACATATTTGTCTTTTTATAGTTGAATGCATATAATGAGAATTTATGCCAAATTAACATTTATGAAAAGTGGTTTCGTAAGTCAGTTCATAAATTATTCTTTAATCAGAATTTTCAATAAACTAACACCTAAAATCACATTTTGAAACATTAAGTTAATTAAATATAAAATATTTTGTTAATAATATTCTACACTATCATATAAAAGCATTTTTTTAATGCAATACCAAAAATAACAATTCTTAAAGCATATTAAATTACCGGTTTAAGTGTCTAGGATAATGTAGATGAAGAAAATAGTTTATATAAATACATAAATTAGTAGCTTGTGAAACAACTTGCTTTTCTTAAAACGAGAGAATTTTTACTTTTAGGTCAGTTAGATTTGGATTCATTAAAGAAAGACGTTATAATTACTAGATTACATTAAACATAAACTATAGAGTTTACAGTTTATTTAACACTTAAATTATAAATGAAGTTTTTTTATCTTTTCTACATCTTCATTTGAAATAAAGTATTTTTTTTACCAACATCATCTTTGTGATCCTGAAATACTAACGCATGCACAGATATTTGTATGGAACCGTATACATGTACAATCATGCTGCATAAAGTCAAATAAATGTCTCTTTTAGTTGAGAAATCTTAACGTAATCAGGGTTCTTTCTACGTTTTTTTTTAACCTGTAGTTTCTCTTTAGTTTCGTTGCACAGCTAAAGATGAAGCCAGCATAAGTGACATTCATGAAACTCATAATATTACTGGTGGCAGTAGCAGCAATAGTAAAATAGTTTCAAACAGCAATGCAATTATGTGTTTATATGTGTGTTTATCTGTGTACTTTGGGAATCTTTTTCAAACATAGAAACTCACATGCATTTCTACACATAATCTTTGTTAGAAAAAAGCTGGATTCTTCATAATATTTTTTGCTTGATTTTTGTTTAAAAATAATCTTTTTTATATTTATATACTTATATTTTTAAAGGTATTTTATATTTATGTAAATGTATGTATATTAATATATAAGTTTGTGTTGAACGGTTAGTATCAGTGTTGTCATTTGCACACTTGCATACTTTCTTTCTTTCAAATTACTCTTTTTTGCTTCTCTCTGTAACTCTGATGTCATATTTATATTTTATTATTTTTTTTTCAACATACAATTTTGTTATTGTTGTTGTACTTCTTTTTATTAATATAATTTTTCATTTCATCATGTTGCTCATGGTATTTTATGTTTGTATACAAGCGTATACATACATATAAAATCATATACATATATAAAGCATACGTCTACTTTGTTTGTTTGTAGATGTTATATATCTAGTTTTAAAATTATATTACATTCTGATTTTAAAGGAAGTTGGCGGAGAAAGTTCTTAAAATAATAGTTGTTGATAAGTATAACTTTAAGTATTTTAAACCAGGGTATGAAAATGAACAAAACGAAGTGTTTTCCTTCGCATTGTTTTAGTCTTTGTAGTGAGTACAGGCGAAACAAGACATAAGTAATAAATAGGATTGTATTATTTAGTTTTGTATCGTTTCTTTTCGTAATCAGAAAGTGCACATTAAATTAAACGGAAACCAATAAGAACAAAAGTCTACCTTTTTAAACAAAAACTTTTCGTAAACGTTTACTGATTAATTTGATCGCTATAGTACTTCTACTTACTTCTAAGTGGACTACAGAATTGCAAAATTCTATTGGTGTATTTCGTAAGAAAAAACGATTAAAAATAATTAATAATAATTATTTGTCTTTCCATGAAACGTATGCGAAATGTTTTGTGTGTTTTCATACACTGCTTTGAACACTCGAATTGAGAATGATCTGCATTTAATTATTATAAAGTGTAACTATCTTGATTTTATATGGAATTAACACATTAGTATGTTATTTAAATAACATAAATTAATTAACTAAAATTGGTTAATAAAAGGTGAGTCAGTACAATACAGATATCCGAACACAATTTTTTGTGATATCGTAACGTTTTTATATCAGTTCTTTTTTTTTTTGTTCTCCAAAATTTGATACTAGAGGCTTTGGAAAACACAGTCAATGAGCGATAATCAATTGAACAACGTGGAAAGGTTATCTTAATCATTTATGAAAATTTTCGTTTAGTTAGAAATGTATTGAGAATATTGCATGCGGTTAACATAAACGGTCATCTGGTTCAACAATCAGTTGTTTATGTTATCTGTGCGACAAGACTTCTGCGTTTTTGTATAGGTCATGTGTGTGGTCTTAAACAAAGCCGATTGAAAATATTCAAAACTGTTTTTTTTTTAAATCATAAGGCATAAAAAAACTCCGTTTTATTAAATAATTTTTTAAATAAAAAAATATCCTAACAAACATTGCTAGTAGGCCTCCTTTGAATTGCGATTACTTGTCAAGCGTCTGCCGTGTTTTCTTCTTTAAATGTATCTTACAGTAGTAGTGTAGCTTTAACACATATACACAAACACATTATAGATTTCATAGTTTTGTAGAAAAGAAATAATAAATAAAAGAAAGAAAGAAAAGAGTGTATCAAGTATATTTATATGATAGTGTTGACAGCTTAAGTCTAATGGAGCACTTTAATAAAGTTGTTTGGTCTTTCAGGCTGCATTAGTTTATTTTTTTCTTCAGTCATCTTCCTTGCCTTCTGCACTCACTTGATCTTCTTTAGAGGCATTTTGGAGCATCTGGTATTATTTACATGTTTTTTTTTCAATCCATACAATTCATGATGATGTTACTTGTTTTGTTGTACTGCAAATTTTTGTAGCAGTTGATAACCATAATTAAATAATATTATAAATAAAAATGGAAGAAGAAAAAGTATGAAGAGATTAAAAAGAAATTTATATTAAAATTAAAAAAAGTAAGAAAATACTTTTAAGCAGCAACTATTTTTGTATTTCACTAATTTATTCTACTACTCGTAGTGACTCAGTGAGATTTCAAAGTAATTATAAAACAGTTAATTTTATAGTTATTTAATATTTATAAGTAGACTGTTTAGATGATCTATTTTCTCACTGACATGAGAAAGAATACAAAAAAAGGCTTAAATACCGATGGCTGATTTAAGTTAATTTATCACCACTGAAATGTGTATTGTTGATATCTAAGGAGAAAATTGTCGTTAAGGTAGGTAGAGTTTTAAGCGCCAGAAAGAGGACTTCTGCTCATAAACAAGTATTCACGATTAATGGCTATCTGTCAATTTCAAGCACAACTACAACTTGAAAAAATAAGTTTGAAATACATAAACGCTTACGAGGGCTTTAATTAAGTAGACACTTTAAAAACCTTTAACACCTTAAACCGGGATAACTTTCTATGATGTCTGATAAGTAGACGTTCATATAACTTTAAGTCTCAGATAACCCTTAAAGTGATAGCTAAACAATGCTACGCTTTATGTCAGTTCGTAGGGGACAAGCTAGAAATGACTACGATGAGTGTGGAGCCAAATCACAGTGATTCACTTACCTTTGATGGGTTCATCAATGTTGATCGTTAAGTATCGAAAAAACATAGATGAAGATTTTAACTTCTGAATAATGTGCACAATTCTGGATGTTAATTATGGAATGCAGCAGGTAAATTCCAAGTATTACGGTGCCTGCCTAGAATAACGAAAATATACGGTGTACGCCGGGAAGGTATACTATTTTGTTTGTTTATATTTTTGATTAAATGAAAGAGAATGGATCTAATATTGATAAACAGTTTATTGTATCTCGGCAATAATGTATGGAATACATAAATGTCCTCCTCTGTTAGCCTCAAAAATGCGATCTATTTTGAACGCATTTTTCATTACATTCTTACACATTTCACGCAGTATTTTATTACACAAATATTTGTTTGAGTTGCTTAAGCATTTCCGGTTTGTTTGCATAAACTTTGCTTTCCAGATATCCCACAAAAAGAAGTTAGGAGAAGTAAAGTCAGGCGAATCAACGTTTATTGAAATAACTTGTTGTAGAAAGAGGTTTCGCAGAAATTCCATTGTAATTCTGGCTGTATGTGATGTGGCACCGTATTGTTGATTCAACATGTTAGTCAAGCCCAAAAATGCAGTCGTGGCGTTAAAAAGTTTTCAATCATATCACGATACAGCTCCCCATTCACAGTTACCGTTATGCAGTTCTCATTTTCAAAGAAGTAAGGTCCAATGATTCCTCCTGACCAAATAGCGTAGACTATCACTTTTATTGTGACTGATGAATAATTTGAGGGTTTTCCATTGCCCAAAACCAACTATTCTGTTTATTTACATATCCATCCAAATGAAAATAATTTTTTTATGAAAATCGGGGTTGCTATGGGCGAGCTGAAAATGTAAGGCGACGAAAATGGTCTTGTGGAGGAAGCTCTTGTGTCTAAATTTTAAATAGAAACAAATGCAAATCCTTGTGCGGAATCGTGTCCAAAATTGTTCTTTGAAGCTCAGCAGCACGGCGTCGAATTGAAGTTGATGATGAACACTTTCTTGAGCAGCAGTAGTGTTTTCAGCCGGCATTGCAGTACGTTATGGTCCATGCTTGGAGCTATCACCTAAAGACACTATTTTTGTGGGCACATTATTTCTCCTAAAAATTTCATGTAACTTTCACAGTAATCGATGGTTGATTTTGATGAAATATTTTAACGTTTAAAACATGTTGGTTTATCGAATACTTTTCAATATTAAATTGGGCACGTGTCTACTTCACGACTGACGAATATGAATTGTCAGGACTAATGTTGAACATAATGGCGGAAAAACAGAGAAGTATACCTTCGCGGCGGACAATCTGTATTTTTACCAGAGAAGATGTTTAATGGCAGGTAGTCTTCGGAAAATAACAAAACACATACCATTAAAATATGAAATCCTGAGAAGAAAATAGAGATGAATTTAGTACACGCTGCGATAAATGGGGCCGTCAGTTAGGAAGGAAGCTGCGACATAAAACAATTGCAGGAAATTACTTTTGATATTTACTAATAACGTTTTTCACTGCGGTAAATTTAAAAGGTGGTAGAAGATAGATCCTGGAGCACAAAACTGAACAGGCTATGCGTTATAATAAATAAATCAGAAAACATAATAAAAAATTATTTAAATACAATTTAAAAAACGCGAAGGGGGTATTTTGCCAATCTAGCCGGACATTAGGCCAAAAATTAATTGTGAAAAATATTAAAAATTAAGTACGCAGCTGAACAGGTAACAAAAATTCTGCTTTCTCTTAAGATTTGTCGTTTTAGGACACTGTTAAAGTCAGGAAAGTTGGATATCTTGCAAACATTTTTATTGACTCTAACGATTTTGAGAGGTTTGCAATATATTTTGTTGCGGCTAAACGAATAAAGATTTTTTATTGATTTTTTTCCTGTGAAAGGCTTTATTTGCAGCAACTTATGTTAATTTTTAGAAAAATTTGGTTATAAATTTTTATGATAAAAAAATTTCCTTCGAAATTAAAAGAAGGATTTTTTTTGTTAAATTTTTTGTAAACAAAAAGTGAAAATGTTTTTGAGAGTGATCTCCATCGCGATGCTACAAATGTTATATATCACTTAAAAATTTGCCATCTCTACTGAAGAAAAAAAGTCGCCACAGTTAGCAGAAAGCTGGAAAAAAAACAAGTTTTGGGTTATGTGCGGATTTCTTCTAACCAAATACATATTAAGTGATAATAAATATTCCCCATATTATTATTTATCAATCTTGTTGGTTTATAAACAATTTAAACCACCTAAGGCAGATAGATGCTTAAAAATTTATAAATAAAAAATTTTAAATAATTGTTTTTCTAAATTTATATATAAATTTATATATACGTGAACCTAAGCCGAAGAAAGGTAATGAATTTATTATAAAAAAAAATTATTTCTTTCAGATTATAATTTGTTGTTTAGGAAAATGTTTGGATGTTTTACTGAGATCATAGGTTTTGAAACCCTTTTATATATCGATGAGCACCTTCTTTCTTTCTCTATAAGTTAAAGAGAAGCATCAAGGGGATGGTCTGAGGTAACAGTATCCGATTTGATAAATCATGTGAAAATGGCACAAAAAATAATCGTTTTCCTTGAAAATGAGTGTCTCATATTTTTAATAAAAACTTCTTAAGAGCGACATAAAATAGAATCTATAAATAAACGTAAATAACTTAATTTTCAGCTGCGACAGACAAGAATATTAAGATGCTCAGGTATATGTCAGTTAAACTATTTTTATGACTAATATCTTACATTCATACATGACTAACTTCACAAATATTAATAATAATAACAACATCATATGAAAATTAAGATGACTTAAGAACATTTGCCTTCTGTGTTTAAGATTGCTGATTATTCCTGCTTGGAGAATAAGGATGACCTACAATTTAACTCGTCTACAGCTAATAAATGACTACTAAAATTACAGAAGTAAATGTCGTAGCAAATCACAATGGAATTTAAAACATAAAACCAAATGATACGATGCACATAAACCTGAACTATGGAACAAATACAGCCACCTAAATGTGTACGAATTTTATGAAAGGAATTTAGAGATCTTTTCCAACTGATATTGTAAAGCATTAGTTGCCGTTTTTAGTTTTAAGAGAGAGAATAAAAAAAAAGATTGCTTTTGTATCATAAAGTGTAGTAGTGATGTTGTTTCATGTTAATAGACTGATCGATCATAAAAAATGATCTCATTGCGACATGAGACACAAGGAACAGCATAAAGAATTGAAAAAAGGATTCATTTGTTGGTAACAAGCAGTAACCAGCTAACAAAACTAGTAAATTCACTAATACAGAACACCAGTTTAGAGACCTTATAGTTGTTGTTTTTATTGTATAGAAGACCAAAAAGCTGCGGCGGCATGATCGAACGTTTGTGTCATTCGAAAAGTTACAACTATTCTATGATGCTTAAAATATAAGCAGTTCTTCGGGCTACATATGTTTTTTTTTACACAATTGTGGCACTTCTGTTTTCAGTTTATTTTTCTTGTCTTTGCTTTTTTTTTCTTTCATATATTTTTTTTTTTTTTGGTTAGAGTCTTGTGGCGAGCGTTGGTGGCGGTAAAACTTTTTGTGTTTTAGAATTAGATGATTTACGAGAACCATTAAAACGTACATCGACTACATGTGCGTAAGATGACAAAGGCAAGGCTCGCTTTTAGTTGACTAGAAGTTATGCGCATATGCGTACATGAACATCTATTCATATATGTACATGTTTTCAAAGCAATGTACATTTGTATGTGTAAGTTCAAACATGTATTTTCTTTTAGAAAACTATTACAATCATTTTGTTATTGTTTTCGTGTTACATTTATTTTTTCTTTTGAATTTTATGACTATTCTAATTAGTTCAAGTTAAGTTTTTTTTTTCCAAAAATTATCTTCTTCTCTTTCTTAAACTCATATTTGTTTAAGAATGTCGTTGCCACCCTACAATTTAATATTATATGTCAAAATTTATTAGTGCATTGAATCAATCTGTACTCGTATATCTGTCAATTATTAGAATGCAGTTTTAGTTTCACTAACGAAATTTTTGTTTAAATCTTTTCTTCGTATTGGCTGCAGTGGAATATTTATTTAATTTTCGTATACTCGTAAATAAAAAAAACTGACATTTACATATTACATATTGCTGGTCTCATGTAAAAAGGCCCTAACTCGTATATATGTAACTTTACAGGAGAAGGTAAAAACATTACAGAAACTGTATTTATCACAATGTAATATTAAAAATGCAAATGCTTAGAGAACCGTTATTTTTGACACTATTGCATTCAAATTTTGTGACAAGGTGTATTTGTGTGAAATGTATTGGAATCACGAAAAATTTCAATTTCGTAAAAAATCGAGTTAGGGCTTTTCTAGATGAGACCAGCGATATATAACATGAAGGGATTATTAAGGCCATTAACTATTGTTGGAAATTGTTGTTAAGAAAGAGTTGGGTGAAATTCTTTACAACTGTTGAAATAATTATTTATAACTTAAAACTCATTATTATACGCTTCACCATAGGTGGAAAAAGGGTCTATCTAAGTTTGTATTTTGTGTGTTATTTCTTTAATATTTGTTGGCCCCACAAAGTTCTGAGTTCTTTTTCATAGCAAAGTCAATTGAGCTATGTCCGTCGATCGTAAGACATAGTTTCGAAAATGTTGCTATTGAAAATCAACAAGGTCGGTCCATGTTCTTCATGGCAGCGGCCAAAACACCACGCCTGCCTATAATTTTTCTTTATCAAGTAGAACAAATCTTGTTTACTAAAGTAACTCCAATCACAAAATATATATATATATATATATATATATATATATATATATATATATATATATATATATATATATATATATATATATATATATATATGTATATATGGGGATAAAAAATTAAAAAAATAAAAAAAAACATCAAATGAAAAAAATGGCTCTCGCCCAATTTTCTCGCCCATACGATTTTGCACCATAATTTTAAGAAGCAGAAAATAAATCACATAAAAATAAGATGTGGATGTGAAAAACTTTGGCAAATAATAAATAAGTTAATAATTACATTTTGAGAGGTTAGAAAAACTGTTTTTAAAGATTTCAGGTACTGAAATGCCGCTCAGTAACAGTTGCTTTTAATATCGTGCTTTTAGACTTCTCCCCTGTTACACATTTAACAAACGATGGGCGCAGTCACTGATAACGAAGAATATCTCAGAACCTATGTCCGATCGAAAGTGGTTTCAATTCGGCAAACGGAAACAATAATATTTTTCCGAGTGAAACCACTTTTAAATTTAAATTTTTTGGTTTATATAAATATACTTTTACTTTGTATTAATATTTAGATTATCCTTGTTCATTAGGCGTGTCACACATTCCGAACGAGATGATGTTCTCTAGCCACCATTCCGACCGATTTTCTTTTACTTTTTTTACATTCCGGTTGATTTTGTTTATTCCTAAAAAATGATAAATCTTTTCTTCTAACTTTTTATTTTTATAGTGGTTTCATACAGAAGAAATTTTTTGTTTTTCGGTTTTTGAGGAACTTATTTTTGGAGCCAAATTTTAGTTGGAATTGAGTTGTGCAACACTACTGTGTTTTTTTTTTGCTTTGTACAATATTGCCACATTAAAACCATTCAGATCGGAATTTTTGACATGGACGTATATTTTGTTGTAATAACTAAACGAAGATAAACAATTTTCAAAAATATTTTTGTAATATAAAATCCAATCCTACTCCAACGCCCAGCAAAAAATTTAAAACAAGGCAATCGAGTTTGGAGTTAATATAATTTTTTTATTTCTCTTCTATGCACGGACACTTTGCTAATTATTAAATTAAACTAAGGGAATATTTGATTAAATCAATTAAATTAAACAAGTAAGAGTGCTATATTAGGCTATGCCGAATCTTATGTACCCTTCACCATCTCTTTAAATCTAATTTAGTTAATTAACTCCAATCCAAAAAGCAAATATTGGGGTGACGGAGAATTAAAAAATAAAATAAAAAATGATACTGCATATATATTATTTTAGATCAAAATGCCATCGGCTCTTAATGGGTTAAGCATTTTTACAAAATTTTAGTATATCCTTAAAGATCTCTTCAAAAGCTTTAAAATGATACCCATATTGATATTTAAAAAATTTGAAAATTTCAGAGCCCCGTAACTCGGAAAATATTAGCGACCAACAGTTTTTTTCTTACTTTTAAATTCTCTATCGCACCATACATTTATTATTTTTGATTGGAGTTACTTTATTATTCCAAATGACATGAACAAATTATAGGTAGGCGTGGTATTTTGCCTGCTGCCTCGAAGGAAAATGGACCGATTATGCTGATTTCCAATAGCACTTCTTTCGACGCTATATTTAATCGATTGACATATTTTTTTTGCGAAAACAAATTTGCCTGTCCGTCGGACAGACCAACAGACGGCATAGCTCAATCAACTTCGCTATGAATAAGAAGTCAGTATATATATATAGTTTATGGGGTCAGAAATGGATATTGTAGGAACTACACACGGAGTGACAAACTTAGATATACCCTTTTTTTCACTTTTTGTGGTGAAGGGTAAGAAAATATAGTGCTATTTTTTATATCCCGAAAAAGTCAGCCGTATACAGTGAATAAAAGAAAAATAAAATCATAGTTGATTATTGTTGTTTTTTCGCTTAAACTCTGACTTTTGTCTTTACTTTATTGTTGGACAAAAAATTTTAGTTTATTTAAAATGTTTGTGAGAAGTTTCCTGAAGAGCTAGGTTAGCGCTAGCGAAATGGCCATCAAGACGTGCTTTTACCCTCAATAATCAATATCAATGATTTAATACTTTTTCAAAATTTAATCAATTTTTTAGATTAATGCGTTTGTAGCTGATTTCTTGACGAAATCTAAAATAATTAACACTGAACCATTAAATTACATTACTTTCGACTTTTTAGGCCGTACAAAAAATTTACTTATCTAGATTGTCAATTACATGCTGGTGGAAATCTTGTCTTCATCATTTTAATGACCAATAATGTCTTTGTTTTATTTTTTGAAGACATTTCTAATTATCAATTTGGAGAATTCATTTATTTAAATAAAATAACGGAATTGCCGTATCATTGCTTGCTTTCTACTTTCCTAAGTCACTTACATCTCAAAAGCAAATTCTAGCAGACGCAGGTACAGTTTATGAATATATTTATGTGAAGTTTTCGGACATAAGTTGAGGCAAATTCCCAACAAGCTTTTTACTTTATTTAACTTGATGCCACAACAACAACACAACCTAAATTACTTTAAATTTTTTTAAATATAATACAAGTAAAAACTTTCTTTTTTTTAACTTAAACATGATTATCAACTTTTTACTCTTTTTTTTTGGACAGTGACAGTTATCAAAAATGTTAAATGTTTTTTTTTTGTGTCTCTAACTTATATATATATACAAGGTCGGTGCTTAACATTTTATTTTAACTTAAACTGCAAAAAATACATATTTATAAAAATCAAGAGAAAAAAGAATTAAAAACTGAAATTAAAACAAAGAGTATTTAACTATCTAAATGTCGAGTGAAGTGTATTATTTTGTGCCATCATGTTAACAGTAAAAAGTCATAAATTACATTTTGTAGGCGTTGGCAGGTGTCGCCAGTGCTGTCTAAAATCGCGATAAATCTTCATGTTGAAATAAATTTTATACAAAATTGCTTCAGTGAATTTCTTCTTGTCTCTTCGTCTATTCAGATGTTGCTGTTGTTGTTGTTGTTGGTCGGAAGCTGTATATATGTATGTATATACATATATATATCTATGTATATGGGGTATGTGTAATTATGTAACAAATATGTATATGATTGTGCGATGAGTAAAGTTACAAATGTTTAATATCATTTATTCATTCATACATTTCTTCTTCTTACTTTTACTACACTTGACATACTCAACGTGAAATATAATTCCTAAATATATTTGTTAGTTGGTATGCATGGTTGTATGTGTGTATGAACCTAGTTAAAAGGAAAGGATGTATAGAGTTGATGTGAATACGACAACCTTAAATTAAACAACAAACAAGAGCAATCTTAGAACAAAAATAATAAATAAATTGTAAAAATAGCCAACAAAAATTATAAAAAAGTGTATTTTTATGTTGTGCAACAATATGTTACAGAGCACATGGACTCACACTCTTTCATAAAGTTCATATAGACTTTTGTGGTCATTTGCAGCAGAGACTTGTTAAATGTTCTACAAGTAAAATTGACAACTATAATTCTAAATATTTTCGAATTGATTTCTCTAAAGAACATGGAGGCATTTGTTCAATCATTTTAAAAATACTTTTTAAACGAATTGCAAGTTATGTGTAATATGAAGCACTGTACGATGAAATCTCCCTAATGCTTACAAAGCATGCGACGCTTCTGTCTGTTTTCTCGTATCTAACAAAGAGCAATATCTAAATTTATATATTTTAAATGTTTTTACTTGCATCTTACATAACCAGTTTTGGAACATAATGAAATTTTCTTGTCACAATAAAACAAATTTAAACCATGTTTCTCTTGCAATTCATTTATGCAAAATGTCAAAGTGATTTTTTTTTTTTTGATGTTGGTATCCTGCTTTGCATTCTTTTTGAAACTGATGGTAACACACTCATACCACAACTTCCGACGGAAGGTCAGACAAGAATGAATATTTTTCTTAATTTTAGACAAAAAACTAAAAGAATAAATATGTTTTGTTTGTGAATAAACATTATCAAATAATGTCAAGACAATTAATAAATATACTCCAACTTGAAATGTAAATAAAAATATAAATCGAGAGGTAAAAAAAAATAAACTAAACTTAACATTTATGATGTTGGTGTAACTTATATTTTTTTATAAGTTTTGGTCTTCAGTATAGATTTTTTTAACTCAGCTCAATTCTATTTATTAAAAGCTTGCACAAGAAATTGACACACTTACGTAACGACAGAAGTTTAAGAATAATGAATTCAATACTTTTCGAATTTTAGGCGCTGGTCTCGTCGGACATAAAGCTAAATTAACAATGACTTACTTTAATATTAATAATAATATTTATAATTCCAAAAACAAAGTTTAGAAAATCTTCAGAGATAAAAATAAAGTTAAGTGAGCGGAGGTTTGGATGTGTATTTTTATATTGTATTTAAAATCAATCAAATAATTTCAATTTTTCGTTGAATTTTTTTTTTTTGAGGGTGGCGTTTGCATTTTAATATTTTTTTTTTAATTTATAAAATGACTTAATTCAAAATAAATTTTTTTTTTTCACAAATCAAAATAAGATATTCATTTCTAACAAAAAGGAACATGCAGCAACATAAAGAAAGAGAAACAATCGAAAAATTGGAGCTTCACAGAAAACGCAGGTTGCTGAAAAGATTTCGACTCTGAGTTTTTACAAAGAATCGTCACTTTGAGCATCATATATTTATTGTTTAAACTTTCAAATATGGATAATAAAAAAAAATATATATATAAGAGTAGAAATACTACTTTACGGTTGCGGATGCGGTTGTTTTGTTTTATACGAAGTTTTGACAATATAAAACATCCAACGAATCCGCATGAAATTAGAATCTATTTTAATTTATTGCGTTTTCTCTCAAGCTGTCAATTTAAATTTTTTTTTTCTTTTTCAGCATGTTGCCACAGTTTTATTGTTTTTCTAACAAAAAATACTATTTTTTAATATTTTTTGTGAATGACTACGAAAAGGAACAGAAAGAATATGTAGTCATTGAGAAAGAACAATAAATTTAAAATTTTCCAATTATTACTTATTTACATTTTACAAAACTTTTATAAATATATTTCAATAAAAACGAATAAAAAATTAGTAAACAAATAAATGAAAATGACAATTAGATCCGCATCTGTCGCCGCACCTCATTTTATTTGTTTTTCTCTAATCTGAACTGAACGATGTGAATGCTTTAAAAAGAAGATGTTGTGGAGCCAAGCTTTGCCTGTAATTGTTCATTGATTCATTTTTTTCATTTGATTAACAAATTTGTAAAGGATTATCCCCAGTTGCCCTCTATTAAACATTAATCGAATTACATCGTTATTTAAACATTTCAGTACAATACTTTCTCTCTATAAAAATAATACTTAGATTACAAGGCAGACACCAATTTAGGATACGATAAAAAAAGAAAAAGGAAGATATATATATTTATATATATATTTTTTTATTATTAAAAGAATGCAAATATTTTATTTTTTTCTAAGTGTAAAATCAGCATTGACAAACTTTAAACATTTTCTTTTCAATTGTATTGCGTGTGTTAAAGTAGGTGTGGCGTTATTCATAAAGTAGTCATAAAAAGCAAATGAATTTATAGTTTTTTCTGATAAATTGTGCTACCAATTACTAAAGAAATAAAAAAGTAAAATGTGTATGAACAAATCATTAAGAAATAAAAATGTGTATGATTTTTTAAATTTTTTTTTAACAACATTAATAACATTAAGATAAAATAATTAAGTATTAATATATTGCACTAATTTAAAAGAGAAAATGTTAAAGGAAATGAAAATGAAAACAGAGAAGAGAAAACTAAGTTTCTTGTTATGAAAGTTATAAGGAAGTTTCATTGGGATTTACATTTGTTATCATTTATTTACTCTTAGTATGAAGAAGATTTAATTCCGGCAACATATTTGTTTTAAATGTATTTAGGAAATTTGATTTTAATTAAATCGAATAAAGGTACGCAGAATTAAAAACAAAATCTTGTAAAATTTAAAACATTTCAATAAATTTTTAACGTATTTGAAACTTCGAGATTCTTTTTCTTTTCTGTTTGTTAACCCATTTTGTTTATTCTTTCACATATTTGTGCACAGACTTTATCTCATTAAATTGATTCAGTATTTAAGATATAATTGATCCCATAAATTGCTATCACTACACATACAAAAGATACACTTATATTCAAACCATAAATGTGAACATACAAAAACCAAAAAAGTATTCAATAATAAAATTGGTAAAATTTTGACCACAAGGCTAGCGCTGGTATATATTAATTTCAATCTCAAAAATTTTTACATATTTTTATTGTTACATATATTTAATATTTTTATTTACAGAATCTATTAATTTTTTTAGTTTAGTTAAACGCAAAAGTTTTTGAAAATTTCGACAAATTTCATTAAAATTTAATGTTATTAAAATGTTATAATTTATGAGTTGGAACGACATTCTACTCTTTTCTTGTGAGCAGAGATTATTTAAAATAGTAAAAGATCTCTTACAAAAAGCGTTGCTAAGTGTTATGGAAAGAACAATTTATAAAGAAGATCTACTTTATTTTTATCGCACTTTAAAAAAAGAAGGAGAGAAATTATTAAACAACATGTCGTTGTCAATTACATTTGAAATAAAATTTAAAACGGAATGCTTTTCCGTTATAAACTTTCATTGATATACAAAATAATAGTACTAATATTTGTTGGGAAAAAAATTCAACTGATTACACCGTGAACCATGCTAATTTTTAGTTATACATAACGCTGTAAATGTATTTTGTTTTCTTGCTATCTAGTATAAATTTTTTTCTGTAGAAAATATTAATTTAATTAATTAAAAATAATATTCAATAGACAATTTATTTTTAAAAATTAAAGAAATGTTTTTAGCTGGAATTTGAACTGGTAACTGGTAAATTGAACCAGAGCTGAAAAATCCAGGCCATTACAAGCCATCTGGCAACCTTATGTAGAACAAATGCATTTTAATTTATCATTTAACACAATATTAAACGTTTCAAATTTCAAAGGATTTAAAGATGGACAATAATTTAAATATTTTTGGCCTATCTCTTTAAGTTTTCGAGACACAAATAACATTTTGACACTGACCAAAATTGAAATTGAAGGATAATAATGTTTGCTTTGTATAGATTACGTTGAAGCTTTTTATTTAATAAAGATACATACGTTTAATTTTTAAATGTTTGGTAAATAAAACTAAAATGAACTAGAAGTAACAGATAATTTAGCTATTTTTTTTTTTATTTAATTTAATTTAATTTGTATCATATTGTTACGAAAATAAGATCTGTCAACCCCTGTTGTTATCCGTATGAGCGTGGTGAATAAGTTAATTCAACTAATGGTGTGTGTATAGAAAAAAAAACACAATTGGCTAACAAAAGCTGAGCAGCCTCAATGTTTGCGTTGGTAGAGGTGCGTGCTGTAAAACAGGAGATCATGAGTTCGATCCCGCCTTCGGACATGCGTACAATGGAAAATAAAAATTGTTATAATAAGAGTAACAGATAATTGTCAAGAAGCCCATATAACCCTTTACGGCGCAAGAACGCCAATTTCTTTAGTTTTTGGTTAATAGTTGGTAAATAGGCTATTATTATTGGAAAAGTTAATAAAAAATTTTTTAATAATAATTAAGATTATATTTATTGAAAAAAATTATATGTTGCAGAAATGCAACATTGCAGAAATAACTCTAAAAAAAAGATTGAAATTAATGGGTATGAAAATTTTTAAAACAATTGTTCTGTTTATTTTAGCACAAACTAATTCCGCATTTTTCGCAAGATGTTTGCGTTTAGCCTTTGCATTCTGGAAATTAGCATCTCATCCGTTTATCGACCCAAACTGGCCAGTGGCTATAGTGGTCGAATCTGACATCTTTCGTTTTAAATCGTTTCGACGACATTGTCTCTCGTATCAGCGCAAAGCTTATGTTTGCTGACCAATAAATTTTTACGTTTGGCATATGAACTACTGCCATATAATTTACGATACCTATGAACTGACGTATCTTGTGACTGGTTGCATTTACAGGCTTATTGGCAGCTTTCTGAACAGAGTATAAATTAGTCTGGTCCCTTATGAATTCGATAATGTCCTCAGTAAAAAAATACGAAAATACTTCAAATGGGGTATCCAACCAAAGTATTTCTGGAGGTAACATCTCAGATCCATGAGATGTCGTTTTAGTCTTAGGCACATGATTAGACAACTTTGAAGATTCTTCAGTAGTAGTAGTGTGTGAAGCGGGTACAGAAAGGAAATCCTTTGCAGTTCTAACGCTCTGAATGCTGGTGGATGCAGTGTTTCCTTTGAATCGCTATAACGAGCAAATCAATCGCAAACGTTTGGAAACGTTTTTTTTTTTAACTTTCACTTTTGTCTTTTCTCATTGTTTTCTTTTCTGCTTCACTGAATTACATCCTACTTATTGTTTCTGTTTATTTTACTCAATACAAAACATGACAAAAAGTATGTAAACGTTTCGTTTTGTTTATTTTCGTACCCTGCAACGAAGTCCTTTTGTGTTCCAAATAATCATTATCTTCAAAAGACTTGAAAGGATAAAATACTTTTAAAAGTCCTCAAACGAAAGTGGCACATTTCTGAAATAAATATTTGCATACTCTGAAACTTGCATGAATGTGCAAATGTCTGTGAGCTATAAAAACTTCTTTTTAGCAACTAATTGAATTTTACATTAGTTTGTGGCTGGTCTGTATCTTAGATAAGCGAGCGTAATTTTTCTTAAAGATACACATTCAAAATGCAAAATTAATCCCATACCCAGTTTGATCGTTACAATTCAAGTCAAAAAAAAAAGTATTCCAGTTGCTTACCTACTAACTCGCAAATTGGAATATACAAAAACTCGTACGAATATAATGTGTATCATTAATTATCGGAAGGGGTAATAAACTTATCACAATAAGAAATTAGCACACATCTTAAAAAAATAACATAAAATACATAAAAATTCAGTCTTACTTCCAGCGCAACAGCAACATTAAGAATGACAGAGCAACTAAAACAATAACATCTGATCTGAATGCTTTATAAAAAATGCCTTTGGCTTTAAAGAAAAATTAAAACAATTTCATAATTAAATTATTTTGAAATTCTTTTAAACTAAATATAATCAAGCTGCCATATTGTTGTTTTATGTTTTTTTTTGCTCTCCTGCCAAAATGCCGAAACAATTAATTTCCTTTTCATTTCGAACTTTTAAATGGGCATAAATGTTTAGAACTGTATTTATGCCACTACACAGAATTGTTTAATTGTCAGTTAAAAGTTAAATTGTTTTAGCAGCAGTCAAAACTTTCAAGATCATTTTTTTCTGAATGGTTGACT
The DNA here is from genome assembly GCA_916610165.2 of Gymnosoma rotundatum. Classification (NCBI taxonomy): domain Eukaryota; kingdom Metazoa; phylum Arthropoda; class Insecta; order Diptera; family Tachinidae; genus Gymnosoma; species Gymnosoma rotundatum. The sequence continues at coordinate 45,912,225 of OU744336.1, read as the reverse complement.
GGTCGTGCTCGTATTTGAATGTGTCTTGTGCAAAGACTTAAGAAATTTAAAATTTAGCATTTGTTTTATTTCCTCCAGCGAAAGCGCTATTATGATATTACGTATAAACCTGCCAATCTTGCCCGTTTTCAATTTTAATTCACATTTAGGTACAACATGTTTTACTTTTGCCAGATATTAGTTACTGCGCTCACTAGCGATTTTAACCGGAAGCCTAATTACAATTACCTTAAGGCAATGCCCACTTTTATATTTTTCGTTAACTTTATTTAATTCATTTGTTCGTTCTTGCCTTAGCTGCCATTTTATTGCAATTTATTTTTTTAATCGTTGCTATTTAATTTTATACAAGTTGCTCTTGAATGCCATTTGATTCCATGTAATTTTCTGTTTTTTATTTTTTTTTTGTAATTCTTTTTTATTTAATCGTTTCTGGTTTTTATTTTGTTTTGTTTCACTGGCCAATTGCTTTTCAAGTTCTTGTCTTGTAAAATATATTTTGATAGCTACTGTTTGGCGGGTTATAATTCTTTTAAAGATGGGAGGGACTTTCCTTAAGACAGTGTTGTACAATAAATTATAAAATCATTTTCATGTTAAATCCTGAAATATATATTTTGGTTCTTAAACTAAATGATAAATTTATTATCTCATGCATTCGTGAAATTCATTCTAGATCAATTTTTAATTATTTGAGTGAAATTAATAGTTTGAAGGCTTTTTAAAAAACTAAAGTGAGATGCATATATGTTTGTTATACGATATTAGGAGTGACTAATTTGCTTCATGCTTTTCATTAATATATTCGGGATCATCCAATAAACTTTTGTGAACGTTGATTACGGAGATATAATTGGATTGCTGGCTTCGGTTCATATTCCAGCCGCTGTCAATTCAACAACAGCAGTTATGAAAAATCAAGTTTTCCATCTATTACTGTACTACACTACAGTCTATTGCTTTGCAAAAAGCTAACGCACTTAAGCGCAAAACAAAACAAAAAACAGGCCTATTGATTTAAAATTTCAATATTATATTTAAGGTAATACTAAAGTTACCTAGAATATAAATTTTAATAGTAAATAGCTATTTTCAAGTTAAGCTTAACTTGACAATGAACTTTTATTGAGTATAAAAAACTCAAGCCCAGCTAAAAAATGATTTGTAAAGATTCTTATAATTTTTTTCATATAAAATTTTAGATGCCAGACAGAAACACATTAAACTACGCATAATATCCAAAAAAATGTTGTAAATTCATACTTGAAAATGATTTTTGGTAGTGGCCACCGTCGCTGTTCTGGAAAAAACGTGGACGCATAATTTTTTCGGTGGCATATAATAACGTTCAAAGACATTATGTCGCACTCAATAGTAACATATTGTTACGTTTTTCCCTCAGAACACAAGCGTATGGATTCTTTTGATTGCAAACACCACTGTGGCTCATTATAATTTCTGTATTCTTTTACTTTATGGCTTACTCTTGCTATACTTCTTGATCCTACATGCGTTATTACCACAAACGTAGCCATCCACGCTACACTACTGTGTTACTCCGGCAAGACATAAACTACTCGATGCCTTGTTTAGTAGCCTTAACCATCCACAGCTAACTCCACTACTCCTTTTATCCCTTTAATCCAATAGCCACAACACACGTCTGCCATACACTGTTGTTATGCTGTTACACTTTCCTGCGCTAACCGCTATTTTTCTTATTTCCTATTATAAAGGGCTTCTTGACAATTATCAATTGCTCTTATATTAAATTGGATGTCTCCACTAAATTACCTGCCATGGCTTCACACAAAAATTGCCCTTTGCCTCTAGGGAGGTTTGTTCTGCTGTTTATTAATTTTACTTGAATTACAACAATTATTATTTTTTTCGTTGCACGCATGTCCGAATACGGTATCGAACTCGGGCCCCCTGTTTTGCAGTACGCATCTATACCAACGCAGCCATTGAGGCTGCTCAGCTTTTGTTAGCTAATTGTGGTTTTTATTCTATACACACACCATTAGTTAAATTAACTTATTCACCACGCTCATACGGATAACAACAACACGGGTTGCCAGATCTTATATTCGTAACAATATTGTCCATGGACATTATATTACACTACAATGCGATGCAACATAATATCCATCAAGGTAGAGTCATAACGTCAATGGATATTATAGGTATAATTTGTGATATTCTATGAAAGAAAGATACAACGTTTTTATAAACTAGCTTGAAGAAAATCATAAAAACCATAGAGGAAAAGGTTCTTGTACCCGGCCGAAGGCCGCCTATGGAAAACTTTTTTTTGTTAAGTGAAGCCAGTGTTGTTATTATGTCACTTTTAAGTGTGACATAAAGTCCATGGACATTATGTCTTTAAATATAATGTCATGCCACAGTTTTTTCTACTGTTTCAGTCGTTAATAATACTTACAGTCCATTATCCAAGCACTGGTTTTAGTTTTGATAAAATGGGTTTCAATGATGCAGCTTGTAGCCATACCAAATGTCCATTTTTTTTTTTTTGGTTTATTTAAAACACTGCCATCGCTGAACACTATTTTGCCTCTTAAAATTTTGCGAATAGATGACAGATTTTCCTCGTAAATGTGAATAATTTTATAAAGCTGAAGTCACTCTTCAATGTCTCTCCAGATGTAATGGGCGCAGAAGTATTTTTCATTGTAGATATTTAATTCCGAATAGGTGACAGATTCTCACAGTAAATGTGAATAATTTTATAAAGCTGAAGTTACTCTTCAATGTAACTCTAGATCCTTAAATATCTACAGAGAAAAATGTTCTACGCCCATTACATTTTGTATTTATTTTCAAATTTAAATGTTATAAAATTTTTAATTGATTCAATTATTTATTAAATGACAAATTATTTTTTTTTTGAATTTCTAATCGATTGGTTTAATTTTTTAATTAATTGAGTCAATTAAAAATTTAATCAAAATCATTTATGAAATTCCAAAAAAAATTAATATCGTTTTGTGGATGCCAACAAGTTTAACATAAATTGACATTTTGCTCTTCATGATGAACGAAGAATTTTTGGTCGCGAATATTCGTCGCCTAAAATACGACATAATTCCGTTTTTGAAAACCCACATAACCATGAAGGTATATTACTTAAATAATTGATTTATCTTTGTGTTAATAAATTTAAAATAAGATTAAAAATTAGTAGTTAAATATAAATAATCAGGCATGTCACAGAACTCAATTCCGATCGAAAGTGGATTTGATTCCGTAAATTGGTTCTTTAGAAAACGAAAAACCCAAAATTTCTTCGGAATGAAACCACTTTTGAATTTCAAAGTGAAATTAAAATTCTTTGAAATTTTGTTACTAACGGTTTTCAAATTTACTTTTATTATGTGTCCTTATTTAGATTAGCTTTATTGTTTACTTAGATGTGCGCAATATTGCAACATTTAAGTAAAAAGGTGGATCTTAAGCATTTTTTTAAATAAGCAAAATCGATCGGAATCTAAAGAAGGTAAAACAAAATCGATCGGAATTGTTAATACGAAATTACAACTATTCCGATCGGAATTTGTGACATGCCTGAATATTTTGTAGTTGCGTTTTTGTCTTATTATTAATGTGGAAGTTTTCAAGTATTATTTTTTTTTCGCAGAAATTCATTGTTCGTCCCAATAGTTTCCTATCATTAAATGTTCGGTAAAAGAATAATGCTAGAATTCGTAAAGAAAAATTTGTCGAAGGAAATTCGTGCTGCATTACGAACTCTGCAATAGGTTAGTTCGTATTTCCAACGCAATTGAAAGACGAATAATTTGGTGCCAGTGACCATTACATTCTTTTTTTTTTTATTTAGTTTAATTAGTCCTATAAATAAACTGACACAAAAATTGATTTAGAAAAGTAGTTTATTAATGTTTTTGTTGTCTTAATTCAGTTTTAGTTAACCAGTTTATACAGTGAGGCGATTTGGTGGCGATTTCATCGTGCTGTGCAAAATCCGCCATTTTTTGCAATTGAATTTTTACCATAATATTTATTTTAATTATTAAAAAAATGAACAACATTTTTGCGTCTTGTATTATTTAGAATTCATATTTACACAAAATTCTTAAGGCTTCTTGTATGATATTGCGGACATATTGACTTACCCTGACTTAAGGATTAACTTTGAAAATTTTTGAAGATATGGAAAGATTAAAGCTAATGAGGATCACTCCTTTTTTATTTTTGAAACCATAATTTTTTTCACGCTTGGAATTTTAGGAAATAAATCTTATTTCTCTAAAATGCTGCCGGCTTTTGCAACAAATACCTCTTTTAAAAACTTGTAAGATGGCGTCAAAACTCTGCGTGTAAATTTTATTTGGAGAGAAGATTAAATGAAAAGTGAAAAAATTTCGACAAAAAAATATTTGGGTGTTTAAAGAACTGTAATATCTTATAAGCTCAAAATATTCGTTTGTTCTTCAGATCTCGGCAAACAATCATCAGTAATAATAATTGGTAAATAAAAAGTATAACATTTTTATATTGTCTTTTACTTGAACTATTTTTTCGATTGTTGGCTAAGTTCATATGTAAAATTTATAAAATTTGCAAGATTATTTTTGTGGTTACAAAAATGTAAAGAAATTAAAAGGTAACTGTAGAGATAATTTTTAAATCTGACATTCGCTTTAAGAGATAATTTTATTACTATTCGCTCTAAATGCCGTCCCCAAATTAGCGCGTAAAGCGCAAGATATCTGTCAAAATTTCTCAGGTACATACAAAATGTATGAAGCATCCCTAAATAGTACGGCGTCAACTCTAAGCAATTAGAAAATCCAATTTTGACAGTGCGTTAGAAAGTAAAGTTGGCTGCTTGTTTGTTTGTTTTGTTTTGTTATGGTTGAAAAGTAATGACAATTTAGTTATTTTCAAGGCAATCTATCGGTTTTATCTCTTCTTTATTCTTATGCAGTGGGTTTTATAAAATAAAATGAGTTAACATTCCTGTAAAAGACATAAAGTTGACGCTCTAATTTACTTATATCATTGCAGCGTAAAACCCCGACGTAAGAAGGCGTTGCGCTTTATGCGCTAGTTTTGGGATGTCAGTGAAGCTTAGCTTTTTCTATTTTATTTATTCTCCTATCAAAAATAATTTAAGGAAATTAGACACAATTTTCTCTACTCATATATTTGTATGTTTTATTTGTTTATGTTTTTTCCTAGAATATTTGAATACACATACAAGGAAAGTAAAAAGTTGTCACTCAATTGAGTATTTTTATTTTTCTGTTCAACCATAATTACATTAACATTCATTGTTATTCACTGACAATTGGCATTTCGGCTCAAATTAGTTACAAAACATTAACCGATCGCTTGCAGATCCAATGTAATTAAAGTAGTAAAAATAAGAACATGCATACATACGTACGCACACACAATCGTACATGTATATAACTTTCCAGATTTTAAACGTTGCACAGAGGAGTATTTGACCCAAAAAGCTGGCCAAAATTATTAAGCGTGGTTTTTGTTTTAAAAGTTTAACTTTTTTAATAGTTTTAGCTTTAGTTTGATAAAAAAAAGGTAGTGTCAGATTATTATTGGGTTAGTGTTATTTTTGACACCCCCCACCCACCAACCACCCACCCAACCTCTATTTAAAACTTTGTTTATTTTTTTTTTCATTTTGAAGAGAATTTATTTTTATATATATGTTGTGTATTTTTAGAAAAATTATTTATTATTACGTATGCCGGTCTCCCCCTCGCATTACCAAAATTTCGTTTGCAATTGTACTTTTTTCTAAGAGCAAGTCAAATTAAATTTAGATAGTCGAACTATTGTAGTTGTGTAGATACAGGGAAATAAAACATAGCTTTTTATGGATTTTACAATGTCTCCTTTCTCAAAAATATAATTTATCCAATATTAAATATTTAAAAAAATTGGTCCCGTAGCTTGGCTTTCTAATCATATAAGAAATAAACAACCAAATAAGCAAAAACATGTTTACTTCTGATGTGTATTTTTCATTATTAAATACTCATTACATGAAAGAATTAAACTAATTTAAAAATTCAAAATTATGATAATGTCATACGTATTTCATCATGGGCATTGTCATCTGTATCAGGAAGTAATAGTTGAATAGTACCTGATAAAAAAGGTTTTTCAGCTTTCGTGTTTTTTGTGTATTGCAGCTTAAAAAGGGTCACTGCTCAAAACCTTTTCAAGAAACTGAAGTTCTTCATAATCCAACTGCGGTAATACATCATCAAGTTATGTACATAAGCATGTTGCTGTGTGGTCGAGGAGAGATTGCAGCTTCACTTCCGCTAATGTTATTTTTTAGTAATGAGTAGCATGGATATACATTTTTGTTGGCATTGTATAATATTCATATTGGTTTTTCGTGAAATCAGCATTTATAAACAATGCTAAAGCACCCTCCGCTGAAAACTTATTAACTCGGACCTCGAAAGCTGTTAATGATCGCTTGAAAATTTTTTGCTTTTCTTGGAGATCATGTTATATCCATTATTAATTTAGCCGCATCACTATGTCCCGTTACTCTCTGGCTCATTGATGCAGCCAATTTGATCTTCCCTGTTGTTAATTGCTGACGAATTTCTTGCGTTTTTCTTCGTTTTGTTCTTTCACTTGCTTCGTTAAATTCTTTCTGAAGATGAACTGCCAAATACTGGTATTGTCACAGTTTCTTCCAGCCATTTAGCATACGTGCTTAAGAACCAGTCCTCCTATTTTCGTTGTGCTAAACCCCAATATCTTTTAAACAATTTTTGAAATTTGCAACACACTGCTTGTATATCGCCATCTCCTTGGCATTCTGAAATCGCACACAATTTATTAGCTAAAAACTGCAACTATTCGTCAATGATTCTAGCATTAGATTCCTGTACTATTTGGAATAACTCAAATCTTGTGTAAATTTTTTCCATGTTATCTCTCAAAGTTGCAAAAGTCTTATAATAATAATTTTGCGCAATAAAGTAAAAACTGAATTGAAAGAAATTCCTTTTTTAAGGGCAGGTAATCCATCATGTTTGTAGTTGCTAAAAGTGATTAAATAATATTTTACAGCAATAATTCGAAAAACACAAAACTTTAAGACGACAATAAAGTATAAGAAAAAGTGCCTTATGAGCAAAAATAGAAAAAAGGTAAAATTTTCAAAAAATCACCAAAAATAATGGCGCAAACTTGCGCAAACTTTTTTTCTTTTTTCTTAAATTAGAGATTTCATATTTTATTGTGGTATATAACATGATTTGTACAACAGCTACCTTCACTTTCAAAAAGCTTTTCCTTTTTTGTTTTTGGTAAGAATTAATATATTTAAATACATAGTTTTTTTTATAGTTAATATTTTAAAAATAAATATCTAGGATAATTTTTTCTTTTTAAATATTGAAAATAGCTGCTGATGAAATCTTTCAGGCAAAAAAAAAAAAAAAATCAATGTAATACCTCTATTCGTTTAGCCATAAAAAATATCATATAAATATCTTGAAATCGAAAAAATTCAATAAAAACGCATGCAATTTTCTTCACTTTCCTGACTTTAACAGCGTCCCACAACTACAAAACTTAACTTACACCCCTTAAATTGCACGATATGATGTAGAATTTTGTTCTCTATCAATCTGCGTAATTTTTTCTTAGGATTTCATCAAATTAATTTTTGCCTTTTTGGCCAGCTTTTTGAGTCAAATACTCCTCTGTGCGTTGCTTACTTGGCATTTGCCAATGTCAGAGCAATTATAACAAAAATAGTTAAAGACGACAGACACAAAGCTGGAAGTATGGCATGCTCCTACTCGTAAATGGATTGTAGGCAAAAACCATTTGGGCGCATGATAATTGTTGAAATAGCAGAAGTAGCAAATATTAAACCAACTTATCTCATTAAGAACGCCTTTCAGAACTAAAGAAAAAACAAAACGTAATAAAAGCAAAATTCCTTTTACCTTTATTACTACTAGCAATGGACTTCTAGTGTTTCCTTTTAATATTGAAACTAAGGGAAGATGAAATTAAAAAAGAAATGAAATAAATGTTGTTCACGCTTTGTTTAACTACGAACTTCTACAAAGAATTTAATGCCTCTTCTTGCCAGTTTAATATCGGCATGCATCCATTCATTCACCACTTGCCTACAATAGCAACAGCCATTTCCCTGGATTTTGGATTTTAATCTTTATCATTTTACATACGGCTACAACATATTCTTCTTTGTTGGTACACCTTCTTATAGGTCTACAGAAATCATGTGTTTTGTATGTTTGATCAGTATTGTTTTTTTCTTTTTTAATTTTTGTGACTGCAGTGGCACTACACTGTTCGGCGTGGTGTTGTAAGTGCTGCTCATCTGACTTTAGTTCATTTCACTTCGTATGTTAATGGCTTGACTTAATAAATGTAACGTTACGTTGATCAGTGTAATTCGACACATTGCCAAAATAGAAGAAAGAAGAGTTTAACTAAAGTTCTGGTTTGTTGCCATTGCTTTAGTATTGTGTTCAATTCGGACTCAAGACAGTCATCGTCTCCATCATTTTAGTTTTCCATGCATAGTTATTTTATGCTATAGAAATAAAAATAATTTTTTGTTCAAATACACTTTAAGGAAAAATAGTGCATAATAAGGAAAATTAAATCAATTAAGACTTTCTTACAACTGCCTTAAACATATGACCGGTATCTTGAATACTCTCGCCCTCATTCTGTTTTTAACCGACTTAAAAAAAAGAAGGAGATTATCAATTCGACTGAGTCTTGCTTTTTAATTTGTGCCTGCAGAACTCAGTCATTCCTAAACAGTTAAAAAAATGTAAAAATGTTTTTCTTTATTTGAAAGGTGATCCATACAGATTGGTCCCGTTTTAAAAACGGTTCATATTTAAAAAATAACGGGAGTCCCCATACATCATATGTACATGTTTTTTTTTTTAAGATCACCACCCTACAATTAAAAAAAAACTTATTATTAGTATAACTCCCAATAGCAAAAAGTAGTATAAAAATAAAACTTACAATTAAAGGGTGTCCCCATAGTCCTATCCTTAAAACAGTTATAGATGAAAGATTCGAAATTGAACAGAATATCAATTACTATGACCGTTATAGTAACAAGTATGAATATTAAAAATTTTAAATTAAAGGGTGCCCCAATAGTTCATAAAATTTGATGGGTATGACCATACTTTTGGAAAGTTGTAGAAAGACGGTTGAAATTTACGAAGAAGAAAAGATAAAATTTGGATTTGGAAATTAAAGGGTGTGACAATAGTTGACATAATGTAATATATATATGGTGTAACTTTTGAAACCTTGTAGAAAGACAGCTGAAATTTTCAAGAAACCTGTAGCTCTTAGCTTAGTGCTTTAATAAAAAGTTTAAAATTTGAATTAGCAATTTAAATGGTGTCCCAATAGTTGATGTAAATTGACCTATATGGCCCTATCTTCTGAACCATTGTATACAAACATTTTAAAATCAGACAGAACATCCACTACTCTCTCTGGTATAATAAAAAGTATAAATATTTAATATTATATTTTAAAGGGTGTTACAATAGTTGATGTAATATGATGTATTTGGCCCAACTGTTGAACAGTTGTAGACAGACTGTTGAAATTTTAAAAGAACCTGTATTGATAAGTCCGCTATTAAAGCACGGATAAAATTTGGATTCAGATAATAAAGGGTGACCCAATAGATGATGTAATTTGATGTATATGAATAAGCTTTTAAACCGTAATAGCTGAAATCTGTTTTGAAATCAGTTTTTTGCAAGAATTATTTTTTTTTAAATATAGCAATAACAATATATTTCAGGTATTGTTACTATTTATTTTGATATTAAATGTGTTTATTGCTTATATACACAAGAATTTACTTTGGACATTTTTTTTAATACCAGTATTATTGATCTAACTAAAATTAGATCTGGTAACACTTTTCATATCCTTAAAAACAAAAGCTTATGGTGATGTTGTCCAAGTGGGTGAGTCTTAAATAGAGGGCCTATGTACGGCATTGTTGAGGACGGTTACACGACAATATGAATTAAGAGTAACAATGACCGAGTCATCTGATTTGTCGAAAACGACTCCATGCATGACAATTTTGGCTTATCTAGGCTTAAATCATCAACGACAATGGCATTAATGACAATCTGGCGGTGTCAATCTGGGAGGCGACTCGTTCAGTCATTTACAAAAGATAGCTAATACATGTTTAGCATTGGTAAAGGTATTTTCATTTATGTTGAAAACAGAAGATCAGAGTTCACATCCCAACACAACGTTGGATAAACAAGTAATTATTATGAAGTAGCCCCGGTAGTTGAAATATTTTAAAGGCGAAACTAAAAAAGCAAATCTTTGAACTGCTAACTGGATATCGACTAAAACAAAACACAAATTTTGTTATGCAGCCAGCGCAGATGAGTTGAAGGCACCTGCGTATTTGCAGATGAGAAGGTTGAGGTGCGTATGTTGTAAAATTTGGATATATAAAATGGAAAACAGATGTTGTTTAGCCACGGTAGAGGAGTTGTGAGGGCAGTGGTGTATTAAAATAGCAAATTGAGATGTTAAAGATGCCCGTGTATAAGAAAAATAGGACAGGTGAGACCATTGGCTGTGTAGTAACAGAATAACCGTTGATATTCTTAGTTTAGATCTTTAAGAAACATTAGTTAGTTAAGGAAATATTAGCAATAAGATAAAGAACTCGGTTAGAAAATCAAAACATCATAAGTTCGAATCCCGTCGAAAACACAGTCCATTGTGAAGTAAAGGCTCATATTTTCTAAGGAAGACATCAATAGTTTGAGTTTGTCGTTATCGCACTGTTGCGCCGTGAATGGCTGCATAAACTTGTAAATATAAGATCGTGACCCATAGAAAAAAACAGGTGATTATTTTCATACTTGTTTGCCTCGTTTTTATCGAAGCTATTTATAATAATGAAATGAAATAATTTTTTAATTTCACTGCATTTTACTCTCGGTGTAGATTCTTACTCTTCACATTCCGTATATTACACCTCAATATATATTTTTAAAAGCCCTCAAGTGGTGATAGGACTAGCAAACTGCTTAAACCGTAATGATTTTCGTGTAGTTGTTTAATCAAAGATTATTTCCAGTTGTTCTTATTGTTGTTATTGCTGTTTTGCTTTTTCTGTCTGTTGTGATCAACATATTTGTAGATGTTGGCGTTGTTTTAAATTGTTTTGCTAAACTTTACTCTGTGTATTTGCAATTTGCACGCCTTTGACCAGAAGGCCAAATAAAATTAACGAAAATTGTGCATAAAGTCCTAAAAAGCTAATTGTTAGTTTGCACTTGTGTTCATGTAGATCATGTCCAAATTGGGTATGTCGAATATGTTTCAATAGCTCTGCTTTGTGTTTGTATTTATTTCTTGTTTTCTTTTAATATTATTTGAGTAGTTTTTGTAGCTGTTTATAATACAAAAAATGAAGACAACTGCTTCATAATTAATAGTGTTGAAAATTTATAAATTTTATTTTTTGGGAAATCCTTGAATTTTTAAGTATCTTTTTGAGTTGATGATGTTTTGGGGCAAGGTGAAACTTTCTACAGCAGAATAATGGAAACAAATTTTTTTAATTTTTTTGACTACAACAAGAACCAATAAAAAGCTTTTTTTAAATATGTCGTCTTCTGAAATGGCCAATAAAAGTTTTTTGTTATCAATATTGTCCTGTTATAAAGTTTCGTAAGACCCGAATTTTTATTTGCTAATAACATAAAAAAGCAGCACGACCATCACCTTCAATAATTAGTTGTACTCGTAGCCTTCACTTCATATTATCACTGAATAGTGAAGCATGAGGAAAGAATTCGTTCATGCAAGACTTGGTTTATTGACAATTTTCAAAAGTAGAAAATTTAGCACATCAGCATAAAAGTTAAATAATAAAAAAATATATTAAGTTTAAAATATTTTGATTTGTCTTGTTGCACTTTTGGCTGCCAAAGAATTTTTCTCTATCCAATTCTAAAGAAGTGCTTTGGCGGCAATCGCAAATTTAATCTGCAGCAAACGCTTATTTAAAGAATGTTTGAGGACATCGTACTATGCACAAATCTAAATAGATTAAGATTATCTATTTGAAATGTATCGAATTAAAGAAGGCTAAGTCGTAAAAGTAAAAGGGCAAGCAAATAAGGAAATAATTTATGATGAATCAAAAGCACCTGCATTAAGTTTATCACTGCTTTATATGGAATAATGTTTTAATTTTTCCGTTCTCAATTTACAGATCATTCTACCCCCTGTTTAATTATTTTTAATAAATCGGCAATTTTGTTATACTCAATGTCATAAATATAATAATCATTTTTTTCTTCTTATTTTTGTTTAACATTAAGAAACAACACAAGTTTCAAAAAAATAAAAACAATTGAACTCTAAAAAGAAAACAGAAAACAAAAAAACAAATCACAAACTATAACATTTAACAATATCTCGAGTGATCACGTTCACGATTTGCTTTTTAATACAACAAAAATATTGTATTAAAAAAAAATTACTATAAACTTTTTTTGTTGCAAACATTATTGCTGCAGTTGTTGTTTTATTTATATTTCAAATATCACCAATGACAGTATCAGTAACAGCAACAGCAACAAAAACGTTAGCAATGCGAATCCTTTGAAAAAATGCCGATCAAGTTTTTATCTATTGAATGAAGAAAAAACAGAAAACAGAAAACTTTAATGTAGCACAACTAAACAGAACATAATCGTCATCATCAGCAACAGCAATATTTGATGCCAGCAACAAACTAAAGTATTAACGGCACAAATATGATTGTCATTATTCGTCCACTTTTGTATGATGACCATCACCATAATGCTGATAATGTTAATAATAAATATAATGATCATCATCATGATCATCGACAACTTTGTCGTCATCATCAATGTCAACAAATAGCACTACTAACCGATGGATATCGGCAACAATTTGATATCAAAAGATCATGTATATAAAATATGCCGCTCAACTATGGATGGACTGTTAGTTGTAGTGAGCTAAACCTAACAAAGCCTTACAGAGGGAACACAGGCCCGCCATACTTGCATATAGAGGGAGCTAAACAAAAACGATGTGAAAAAAAATGACAAAAACTAAAACAATCGTTACAAGTGCATCAATGGAATTTTTTTCTGCTTTTCTGCTTTTGTTCAAAGACAGCGTTCTTCGTTTAGCTTGGTTGCAAACTTTGATAAATTCTAATTGTTAAATTTAATTGCCATATCCGTTGCAAAAATATCTCTACTATATGGTTATGAGTTTTTGGAAAAAAAGAAGTCCAAGCAAAAACAATAATAAACTGAAAACCGAAAACGCTTTCAAAGTAAACAACTTAGGAACTTCACCATATTGTAAATGGCTTTAAACCATTAAAATCTTGTCAGTATTGTTAGTTTGTAATGTGATTGGAAACAAAGTTTTGTTTTAAAGGTGGAGACAATTATTTTTTAAATTTAAGAAGTATTAAGACCTCTCCGGTTAAAAGGCATCTTGTGATGCCCCAAATGCTAATAATTCCTACATTATTGGATATTCAAAATTTCTACGTTTACGTTGCTACATTGTTTCTGTTTTCTCTGAACGACTACTACTAAACGCACCACAAGAACCCACCTACCTACTTTCAATCGAAATGTTTCCTGTTGTGATGTCTACCAGAAGTGTGCCAGACATTTTCCGTTCTCAAACCTAGGGATACTTTTAATTGTATATTTCAAAATTTTTATTTTTTTATCCACTATTGCAAATAATTAATTCTGTACAGGCTCGTGTCGTTTGGTGCAAAGAAATGTTGCAAAAATACGATATCGGTGCTTCAAAAGACGTTTATAAGATCGTCACAGGTGACGAATCATGGATCTATGCGTATGAGCCCGAAACGAAACAACAATCGACCGTGTGGATCTTCAAAGACGAGCAAATTCCAACGAAAGTTGTTCGTGGAAGAAGCACTTCGAAGCAAATGGTCGCCTGTTTCTTCGGCAAAACTGGTCATGTGGCGACTGTTCCGCTTGAGCAACGTAGGACGGTCACTTCTGAGTGGTACACTACAATTTGTTTGCCTGAAGTCATCGGAGAAATTCGAAAAACTAACAAGAGAAGACGAATCATTGTTCATCATGACAATGAGAGCTCTCACACATCGGCTCAAACCAGAGCGTTTTTGACCGGCCAAAATGTCGAATTAATGGGTCATTCGCCGAACAGCCTTGATTTGGCACCTAATGACTTCTTCTTGTTTCCGCAAATCAAGAAAAAATGCGTGGTCAACGATTTTCGTCGCCAGAAGAAGCAGTTGAAGTGTTCAAAAACCATTTTTTAGTGGAAAATCGGAATGGAAAAAGTGCTTCGACAACTGCTTTGAGCGCATGCAAAAGTGTATAAATCATGCTGGAGAATACTTTGGAAAACAATAAAACCATTTTGATTATAAATATTCGCATTTTTACTATTAGGCCAGAAATATATAGAGCAGCCCTCGTATTTCCTTTTTTCTTACTCTATGGCTATTGCTTTTGTTTACAATGCGTTCTTTCGCAATCGTGCGCCTTTAGCCCAGACCAATCTACGTTGTGTCTATGGTAGATACTCAAGTCGGCTTAAATTCATGAGAGCAATCTTCTGCGTTACGAGAAACACACATCTCTGCTAACGAAACTACGGCGGTTGATCCACATGTGACGGCTAAACTTTCATTTTATTCTCTTCACACACATAATAATTTCTAAGTGATCGAAAAATGTACTCACATCTGCCTTACCATGCACTCATGGACATAAGCAATTTCAAAACCAGCTGTTTGTCATTTCAGATATGTAAAGGGTTGCCAAACCTTATTATTAAAATGAAGCAGGTTCCTGAACCTTATAGTCAAGACTTTTCTCCATTGATTAGCATTTCTATTGATCAACGCAGAATATCCTTGTACGAACACGCATTACTTTAGACGAAGGTATCAAAATTTGGTGTGATTTGTTTCTTACCAGTAGGTTAGATTAGAAAACTTATACTTACATAGATCACGTGGCTTCATTTGCTGATCTCGTTGTGTTACCACTGAAGTAGAAAAGTGGAAGAGAAAGTCAGAAGAAAAATGAAGAAACAGAAATTTAGAAGATTAGAATAAAAAGACAGAAAAGGATATGTGTGGAGGGGCAACTGCCAACGAAGGTTCGCTAGCCGGGATATGGAATCAGTTAAAGGACAAAGTGTTGGCACCCAGGTATGGGTCAAATATCCAACCGTATTACCTCACAAAAAACAACTGATTCTGCCCAATACTAATGAAACAACATCAGATAGGCTCCCAAAATATCGGTGGCCAAGACGCCTCAGTTGTCAGTATAGGCTTAAGCAGAGGAGGTGTTTGACCATCTCCTGCTTTGGAAAAGTGACGCGTAAGGTACATTCTTATCTAAAATTTCTTTGCTTCCTTCTTTTAGTGGAGCCAACCGTATGAACAAAGTGGGCTCGAGATGTAAAAGAGTGTCGCTCTATCAAATCGAGGAAATGGATTGTGGGGTGCAGTATTCAGTGAGATCAGGAACGTCTCCATAACAAATTTTTCAATCACCTATTAAAAATCGGTCTAGAAACTTTATTCATGTTTTCATTTTTTTACTCATTACATAAAGGTAACTGATTTCCATTATCATACTTAAAACGTAAGCAATCCTTATAAGTTTCTTCGAAACGCCTATATGATTTAAAATTAAAATAATTATTTTTTAAACATAAAAGCTCCACTGAAGTCTTGCAGTAGCATTTTTACACTTCGTTGCTACTTTTTCAATGGCCACTAAAAGCAAACCAGTAAAAAGAACAATTGCAAAAATAATTGTTTAAAACAAGAGCTGCAGTAAAGAAAATTTATTAAGACAAATGAAACTTTTAATGATTGCTTTGAGCTTTAGACCAGGCTCAACTCAAAAAAATACAATAAGAAAAATAATTCAAACACGTTAAGTATCCGTACTTCTACAGCAATTGTTGTGGTAAGAAATGAAAAAAAGGAACAAACTGTCTTTGACTTGTTAATAAACATCTGAAAAATCTGATGTTAAATAATCTGACATATGGTTAAGAAGAACTTCTAGTTTTGGTAACATAACTTAAAATCTTGCCGTTGTTAACTGAATTTATTATTATTATTATTATTATTACCTTTTTTCCAATTGTTATCTACCGTCATTGGTATCGGTTGGAGTTGCCTGCCAGGCAGCCAGTCACCAAAGCAAGTTAGCGCCAACCTGTTAAACTCAATTGTCTCTTGGATATTTAAAGTAAGTATTATATCAATTTTTATTACCAGCATATATTTCATATTATTGAGTCGTTTAATATTTTTTCATTGTTAAAAACTAGCGAAACTTTGATTTTGTTTTTCTGCCGGGCTTTTATCGGTATCAGTGCTTAATGTGCTCCAAAGTAAACTTTTTACAACGTTGAATTGCCATAATATTATTTTAAAAGTGCAAAACAATAATTTGTGTTAAAAAAAATAAAGCTGATCTTTTCCTGATATTGAATTTGGCTGTTGGAATACAAATGTTAATTTTTAGCGCTTCATTTCTTTTTTAATGATTATTGTCCATGAAGTTGTTAAAAATAATTTAATACTCTCGGCGGGTTAAAATGTGTGATGTGATTGAATAATTATTGAAATATTTTAACGCGTAGCAAGAAATAACATTTCACGAAATTAAACTATGAATAATTGCAAGTTACTACTGTTAAGTTTAAATCTCAGACAACTGTTAAACATAAAATTAAAATTTTAGTATTTAAAATTTTAGCTTGAACAATATTTCTCTTTCCTAAATCGCATTCAAACATCTATATATTTGTGGAGATTTGTTAGAGTTTGTCAGAAAAAGTTTTAAATTAAAATTATATTTTATTCTTTAAACTTTATAATACTTAATAACATTGATTAAATGTAGCCTTTCTACCTCAAAGGAAATAATCATGCCATATCCAACCATCTTTTTTATTGAAGTTGTACACCCTGCCTATTATAGTTCTCTAGCTAAACGATAATAATTTATTACTTTGTTTGCTAGGTACTACGTCCAGTGTTCCAATTTAGTATTTAATTCGTCAGACTATAAAAACTAATATCTAAGTTACATGTACAAAAGTTCACGACTCTACCTATTGTGGTTCTCTAGCTACACGATAATAATTTTTTAATTTGTATGCGCACTGTGTTAATCTATCCAATGATTCACTATATTATGCTACTCTATTCGAGTTTCAAGAATACCAAACGAAACACTTGTGGTAGACAACAACTAGCAATACAGAATATTGATAGACCGAGATTTACAACAGCCAATTTGACTTCCGAATATGCTAATAAGCGGTATAAAGGCTGAAAAAACTTTTAGTTCAGGTGGTTTTAAGGATCTAGTAAAATGTACATAAGCCAACTTACACTTCCCTTGTGCTAACAGCTATAGCTCTTACTCTTATTGTAACGGGCGACTTGACAATTATCTGTTACTCTTATATTGAATTAGACGTGTCCACTAAACTATCTGACATGGCTTCACACAATAATTATCTTTTTCTTTTCAGAAGGTTTGTACTGGTGCTTCTCAATTTTTAATTGCATTTTAACAATTGTTATTTTTTCTTGTACGCATGCAGGTGGGCTCCAACTTATGACTTTCTGTTTTACAGCACGCAGCCACTGAGGTTGCTCAGCTTTTGTAAGCTAATTGCGGTATTATTCTATTCGCACCATTAGTGGAAGTAACTTATTCATCACGCTCATACAGGCAACAACACAGGGGTTGCCAGATCGTATTTTCTTAATAATATTTATTAAATAATAAATCGTTATTCGTGATGATCTGTGTCAGGAAAGATTAAATAAACATTTGTAAAAATAGAGGTATACTTTTGGGCCAAATATTTGACTAATCTGACCGCACGTTAAGTTTTAAATAGTTTTTATTTATAAAAAATTATTTTTTTTTTCCAAAAGTACGCATTAAACATGAATGTGCGACGGTGGCAAATTATTTACTAAAATCTTGTTAGTACATTGCACTCAGTTAAAATTCGTTCATGCGTTGCTTAGGCATTTGACGGATTTCTTAAGGTTTTTTGATATTAGCTCAAGCAAGCTTAATCATATTATAGTTGGGGCTTTTTTCATCTACTTTCGGTAGTTTCTTCAGAAACTCTAATTTTATCATGTATTTAAGGCGTAAATGTCTACAGCATGGAGGGTAAACGAAATGTTAAAATTTCTCAGACTTTAATTTTATTAAATACATTTGGATACGAATTCTTGTTTTTATTGATGAAATGATAATAAAACATTAATTTGTTATATTAATTCATTACAGTTTATTTTAATGTAAGACTCAAGCGCATCATTAAATACAATAGACTGATTTCATCAAATTGAGTGACATAATTTGAGGACAACTCCTTGTTTTTAGTCGAACATCCTTATGTAATCTCCCAATGGTTTAATTCTTTCATTCTGATTTCTTATGATATTACGTTTTTATTAATAATAAAAATAGTAATAATAATATGTGAGGAATTAATTCCATGTTTTAACAACAGCCGTGTGTCAGAGAATAAGTTTCTCAATATCTCATTTTTGTAGCTAGAGTTTGTTCTGCCCTCTAAAACTATCTTGCATTACAAAGTTCATGATAAACCCTAGCAAATTTAAAAAGCTTATCACTTTTGCTAAAGAAAAATTGAACAGAATCATTTTTGAATTAGTCATCTCACTTCATTTACACTGAATTGTGACCAAAATTAGATCTCAAATAGCACAGTTACTGAACCTCAAGACTTGTTCGTTGCATACGATAAATTTAACTTAAATACAAAATTCTTCCATCTCGGGAAACCGAACCTTTTGAGAAATGACAACAATTTATTTTACAGTTAAGCTGTAAACACAAATTACTCTTATTGAATTTAGTGAATATTTTACAAAACACTAATATTTAACGCAAAGATATCGAAAGAAAGTAACAGAATCCCTCAAACAATCTATACAGCAGAAACTTGCAATAATTAATTTTACTTCTTTTTGTTGTTGTTTTTTTTTTTGTTTTATGAACAAAATGCAGAAAATGGATTTTATTTTTTTATACCGTTCACCACAGAAAATGGAAAAAGGTTATATCTAACTTTGTCATTGCGTTTGTAATTTCTACAGTATCTATTTCCGACCCCATATATATTCAAAGTTCTTACGCATAGCGAAGTCGATTGAGTGATGTTTTTCTCTCCGTCGTGTTAGTGTTGATTTCACAAAAAATAAATACGCCAATCGATCAGACATGGTGTCGAAAGAGGTACTATTGGAAATCAGCAAGATCGGGGTATGGCCTTTGAGGCAGCAGGCAAAACACCAAGCCTGTCTCTAATTTTTTCATGTCATTTGGAACAAAAAAAGTAACTCCAATCAAAAAACAAATATATGGGGTGATAGAGAATGCATTTAGTATCTTACAATTTAACAATTAAAATTTAAACTTAATATAAATAATTTTATTTTAAATTATTATTAAATATATACTGCGATATTCATAAAAAATAAAATAAATTTAAAATGTGTTTTCTGACAAAGTTTCCATACAAATTTGTCCTAAAATGTATTTCAAATTTTTTATTATTTTATGAATACGGCAGTTAGATTTTATCTGAACTTATGTAATAAAATAATAAAACATTTTCCCTTAAAATTCAATCCTTAAATAATGCTGTGTTCAAGACTGATGTTTAAAACTACTCCAATTGAAATTAAATGCAAATTGCTTCCAAATTTTCGAAACTTAGTATTAGGTAGAACGGAATACGTCTGATATTTACATTTGCCTAAATATTTAACTGCTGCATAATAAGAAGTTCTGCAATGTTAACATGTTAATATTTAATATATATAGTTTTAAAACTATAAATTTTTACTAAATATTTCAAAGCAGCAAAACCTCCATAAAGTACAATTTATCGGTCAATGAAATGCTTTGATTCATGTCCACCAATATAAAGAAATTTTGTTTGATTACGAATGAAATTTTTACCTAAATTTTGTTAACAACAGTAACAGCAATACGTTCCTATTATTAAATGTACTAATAGTTGTTAAATGTTGTTATTGTTGTTGTTTTGTTGTTGGTAAAAGCACTTTTTAAAATTACATCGTGATGTTAAACTAAATGAAAATTTTTCTTGACATAACAAAGCAGCCCAAAGGAGATAGGCAGGAAAAAAATAGAGTAGGACTTAAAAAATTAAATAAAAAAAACAAAAAAAAAAAAAAAAACACTGAAGGTGCACAAAGTTCATAGCAATTTTCATATTGCTGTAGCTTGTGTTGTTGGAGTTACAACAAAAGTTTTATAAATACCCAGAGAGTATCAACTGCAAATTAAGGTTGTTCTTATTATTTTTATTGCATTTTTTTTTGTAGCTGTTGCTGTTGTTTTAATGGTAGTTGTTATTGAAGTTGTAGTTGCAGGCAACATCAACAAAGTACAAATCGCAAACAAGCGCCTCTAGTGACTTTTAAACAAGAACACCAACTACAACAGCTACAACAACTTCAAACATATCAACTTCAGTATCTGAAATTCTTAAAGGTTTGTTATTTAATTTTTTTCTTTAGTGTTTTTTGTATTTTATTTTTTGTTTTAAACTAAAAGTACGCGCGATCGCTCCAAATTTCGTTCTCTTTTTTTTTGTTTGCTTCTTTGTTGCTGGCTGTTTTGGTCAACATCGTGTGCAAGAAAATTAGTTTCATTTTGCTGTTGAACCTTTATTTTTATAATTTCAGTTTGAAAGAAAAAAATTTAAAACTGCAGTAACACACAAAAAAAAAACGAGCGAAACTAATCAAGTGCTAAAGCTAAATCCAATCGTTTTAATACACCAGCAACAGACTTACATACGTCAAAACTTATACACAGTAACGTGGGTAGATTGATAACCGATTTGTAACTATCGTCTATAACAATTAAAACCTAAATTTGTATTAAAAAAATTGAATAATGCTCGTGCTGAAA
The DNA here is from genome assembly GCA_916610165.2 of Gymnosoma rotundatum. Classification (NCBI taxonomy): domain Eukaryota; kingdom Metazoa; phylum Arthropoda; class Insecta; order Diptera; family Tachinidae; genus Gymnosoma; species Gymnosoma rotundatum. Next base: position 45,891,082 of record OU744336.1, on the reverse strand, counting down.
TTACCTTAAGATTTCAAAGAAAAAAAACTTATCTCGTGATCATTAGACAGGCTGACGCTACATAAAGTAAAGGATTCATCATTAATTACTTCCAAACAAAGTCATTATCATGAGCTAAAGATTAAATGGTTTCAAAGCATTACTGTTAAAAAAACGTCATTCTACGAGTAGACGCTGCTGAATAACTGCACTTTTTAGTGAAAGAAATCCAATCCATCTTTAAATGAAGCAACAGAGATCACAAATTTGTGTTAAAAAAACTAAAATTTTGTTTCCAGTCGTATTTAGTAATTTAACGATTTCATCATAATTTTACTACCATTATTAAAAACAATTATAAGAGATAACAAGTAAGAGTGCTAATTCGGCTATGCCGAATCTTATATACCCTTCACCATCTATGTATATCTGGTTTAGTGAAGTAACTCCAATCAAAGAAGCTAATATTGGGGTGACAGAGAATTAAAAAAAAAATAAATAAATAAAATTTGGTACTGCATTTATTTTATTTTAGATTAAAATAACATCGGCTTTTAACGGGTTAAGCATTTTTAGAAAATTTTAGTATTTTCCTCAAAAGCTTTAAAATTATACCTTTATTGGTATTTCCAAAAATTTTTAAAATTTCAGAGCCACGTAACTTGGATAATATGGGTGAGTGCCTAATTTTTCATGTATATAATTTTACATAAAAATGCCATCGGCTCTTAATAATTTAAACTTTTTTTAAAATTATTACTATTTCCATATTGATATTTAAAAAAATTTTTAAATTTCAAAAGCCCGCAACTCGGAAAATGTGGGCGAGAGCCAATTTTTTCTCTTGATGTTTTTTCTTATTTTTTAATTCTCTATCGCTGTTTTTTTATTGAATTTACTTCATTGTTCCAAATAATATGGAAAAATTAAAGGGAGGCGTTGTGCTTTGCTCGCTGCGTCTAAGAACATGGACCGATCTTGCTGATTTCCAATAGCAGCTCTTTCGACACTAAGTCTGATCGATTGGCGTATTTAAATTTTTGTTGTATTAAGCCTTTACAAACTTGATTTTAACACTAATACGGACGGCCAGACGGACAGATGGACATAACTCAATCGATTTCGCTATGCATAATCCTTTAAACATATTCGAGATAGCAGCTACCGACTGAAAAATATCAATATAGAATAAATGTGTTTATATGAAAATGATTATTTTGACGACAGCAAGGTTGATTTCTTAGCTGAATTTGCCGGTGCAGTCGAATTAAACTAATTTCTATTTTTGTTGGCGACAATAAGCAGTTAAGTGATGTCAGTACCATAAAACTTGTAAAATAATAAGTGCTTAAAATCTCTTATTATGAAAAAGGCAAAGAACAATAAAAATTTTAAATAAATTATTTATATATTTTAAGATTTAACTGTAAGTAATTTATAATAAAACTGTAACAGGATCATTTCTGTACATGAAATATTATAGGAAAATAATGTTGTTGGTGAAGCTAGTAATTGATTTGGTAAACAAAATACCTACATTTGGAAATTTTGTCTGCCTGGGCTCGCATCACTCAAAATCTGCTGGAGGATAGATTTGAGTACAATTTTGTAAGAAGATCTTTTAGAACCTAGGTTCAAAAATGGAATATTTTTTTCATAGAAAAATAGAGAAACAAATGTTAAATCACTCAATTTTAGCGGTATAACTGTACTTAAACAGTTGTCAGCAAATTTAATTTTATAGAAAAATTTTAACTTTTTTTTGCATACTTTTTCATAAATATTTAAAACACATTTTTCCAAATTTGAATTTAAAAAAAAAAAAATTTAAATGCCACACCGACGAAGTAGTGAGTACTGCTAGTATTTTATATAAGTAATTTTTAAAATAAATTTACTACTAAATTATTAATACTACAATTGTCATGGCGAAAGTATACGAAGAATAATTGTAAAATTTGTGGACATTTAGTTAAAAAACTGGTTCTGGTTTTAGTACTTCCTAGTTGAAGTACTTATAATAATTTCAATTGTCGTATGGATCATCTGCAAATATTTTAAAAGATATCATACTGTTGTTTTTAGTATTTTTACAATCAAATACGTGTTTTTATACTGATACACATCACTGTACTTATTATTGCTTCTGAGAAATAATTCAATATATTTTCAATGTTAAGGACAATCCAAAATACTTTAAAAGTATTATTTTACTCTTTTAATAACCTCTTACATACGAGTTATAGTCAAAATATTTTTTAATTATAAATCAGAGCTGCTTTTTAAAAATGTAGCTGTGATGTTTAAAGTGACATATGCTGCGATAGTCATTTGCTGTCTTGAGTTCGTGTATCTTGCTGCTGCGAATGTGTTTACAGCATTAGAACTCAAAATATATAATATATACTTTATGGGATCACAAATGAATACTGTAGAAATGACAAACTTAGTTTTACCTTTTTTCCACTTTTTTTTGGTAAAGGGTATAAAAAGAGAAAGCATTAAGAAGGACCAGGCCTGCTGTTGTGCTAATGATCATAAAATGGCATTAGTTGGGAATCTTTTTCTGATAAAATTACTCATTTTAGTAGAGAATGCATTAGTGATTAAAATGAAACACTTATTTCTTAGAGAGCCACATAAGACAATTGCATTGTTATATCAAAGCAAGTAGATGAGCGAAAGTTTAAATTTTTTATTTTTTTCTGAGACAACTTTTCAATCCAGCCACTTAAATTTTCGTTTACTGTTGCCCATACTATTTATTTAATGTACAAGCGAGTGTATTAAAAGATAAGACCCTGCAATAATAACAACAACAATAAACCTTTAACTTTAACTGCATTAAGAGTTTTAAGTTATTTTAAAATTTGTTCCTTCATTTTCTTAATCGTTGGAAACAAAAACAAAAAAAAAAAACAAAAGAGAAACTGAAGGGCAACTATAATATCTGTTGTTTTTGTTTGGTTGGAAGTTTTTTTTTATAATTTTCTGATTATATTATATTGGCAACGCCATTTTTTTTTCTTTTTCTTGCCGTTTTTTTTTATAATTTGTAATTTCATCGTATTATGATCAGGGCAACAATTTTGTTTCTGTTGTAAAGAAACATTGTACTTTCATGTAGAAAATTATATTTGTTAAGATGAAGAAAAAAAAAAAGAATGTTGAAAATGTTTAAAATTTATTTATTTATTATTATTATTTATTGTTGTAACGGAAATGTTTTTATTTTTAAGCGCCTTAAAGCTTTATTATAGTGCAATACAAATGAATATTTTTGTAAAAATTAAAATTAGTTCTTAAGAAATCAATATGTAGCATCGGAGCTGAAAAACAATCCTTTTATTAGTCTGCTTCTTTTAATTTTAGCAAAATTTAATTACCAAATGTAATTTCTATTCTTTATTTTTAACGACTATCCTTTATAAAAATTTTATCCTTTTAACAATGACAGTGGCGACACCATTTGGTCTTTTAAAGATGTTGGTTTAAAAATAAACTTTTTTCATTAGCTTATGTTTCTGCTGCTGCTGTTACTGTCGTTGTTGTTTGTCAACAATGTAGCCAATTGTGCAACGTCAAATCAAAATGGAAAACAAAAGAAGAGAAAAAAAAATAATTGCTGAAATGTAAATAAAAACCACAACAAGTTTAAAACCGCTGTTAAATACAAATGCTGCTACTCTTACACAAAATGCATATACATCAACATACTTGTGTCATGTGTATCATCAAACAATAGAAAACAAAAAACAATAGCTTCTCTACTAGCATTAGTTGCTTAAGCTTCAGTATTTCCGTTTCCTGTTATTCTTAACAAAACTCCAACATCAACTTGTGCTGACCAAATGAAAATAGAACGGACAATGATGTCACACAAATACAAAGATGCAGACAAAATAGAAAAATTAAATTGAAAAATAAGAAAAATAGAAAATCCTTAGACAAATTGTGGTTAAAACAGCATACGAGTAGCTTTTTTTCAAACAAAAATGAATATAGAGTAAAAGGAAATGAATACAAATACAAGAGTGCTGCTGTGGCTAAAGTTGCATTCGGATTAAATTTTACTCTTTTGGTATAAAGAGATGTCCAATTGCATCAGCTGGTTATGATGGGATTGTCGAGAAACAAACAAAAAACCACAGTTTAAACAATTTATAAAATATTTCTTAAAAAACTAATGATTATTGTAGAACTTTTTTTTTTTACTGTTTTTGAGAAATCGATAAAAAGTAGGAGCCATACATTTTAAACGTTATGTTGCTCAAAGATACAGGCCAATAGTTAAAATCCACAGTAGGTGTATGAAGTGAAAAAAGTTTAGGTAATGCAGGAGGCAGAGCTCTTAGCTACTGGAAATTAAAATTTTATAGTGAAACCTTCACTCATCATAACAAGAAATTAAAAAAACACATTGATTAACTACTGAAAAATGTGACAGTAGATTGACTATATCACTCTTGCCGACATCCAACCTGAATGTTCTCCACTTAAACATGGATGAAGAGAGCTTAGAAAGTCAATTCAATAAAAATTTCATATTCTACCAAATTCAATACTAAGCAAGAAATAATAAGGCCATGAGCAAGCGGTGAAATGCAAAAGTAACGATGCTTCATCATCGAGTTCTATTCTTTGAGAGTCCGCACATGGTGCGACCATTTTGAACCCGTTTTGAAATGTATTGAAAATTAGTTGTTTTAAAACCCTCCGTTACAGAAAACACTATTATCGTATATCAAATAAATATCTATTTACTATAGCTACTATAACAAAAATTACAACAAAAAAAATGAAAGGGTGTTCGGAAAGTAACGTAATATCCATAAAAATATTGTTATTGTTAGAACTGTGATAGGCAGAAAGTTCAGTTTGGTACATTGTAACTAAAATTTGTCCGCTGTAGCAAAAAACTTCAAAGTAAAGGGTGTCCTAATAGGGCCGTGATTTTCATATAATTGGCATGGGTTTTCTAACTACAATAGTCAGACACTTTAAGTTCAATTATTTTTATGTGCTCTATAGGAATAAGTATAAAAAATCGAAACAAAATACAAAGGGTGTCCTTATAGTAGCGTAAATTAAACGTATATTGCTTTAATTTTTTAAGCGTAGCAGACTGGCGTGTAGAATTTACACAGGTCATGTACAAATATGTCTGCTATAAAAATAAGTGTCAAGAATAAATTTAAGAATTAAAGAGTGTTACATTGTGGGCGTGATTTTGATGAATATGGTCTTATCTTTTAAACCGTGCTTGAACTTAGAATGTGCTGTTATGCCTGCTGCAAGAGCAAGAACAAAGAATTAAAATGAAATGAATTGAATTAAGAGTATCTTAATAGTAACGTGATTTTCATAAATATGTATCGCAATATTTTTTGAACAGAAATAGCATGAGACTATGAATTTACGCAGGGTATTTATTAATAAGCCGTTATAAAAACATTTGACCTAAAAAATATTTACATGATTTTTTACATGGCTATACTTAAAATGTACCCATAGTATGTCTGCTGTTACAAGTAAATAAAAATAAAATTGAAAATTAAAGGGTGAACTATACATGCTACGGAAGCCTTCCTGTGTGAGTCAAACTCACACTTGGCGGATTTATTTTAAAAGCATTTGGTCGAGATTTATCTTCATCTTTTGTTTTTATTTCAATACTTGATTCCTTATGGAATCGTTTTTTTTTTTTTTTTTGTTGACAAGATTAATAAATCAAATATTTTTACTACCTTTTTTATGACTGGCACAAAGTTGATTAACTTGTTGATTGATTTCTATAATATACACAACTCAATATGTGATTGCGATGTCTTTTTTTTTTTTGATAAAACAAAAAATTTTAAGCACTTTTTTCTTTTGTCAAATTTTGCAAACAGTTAAATGTTAGTTATATTAGAGCAAGTAATGGGTGCGGTGCAAAAGTTGTAACATCTGGCAGTTGAAAATTTGAATTAGGTTTTTATTTTCTTCTATGTTTTTATGATTTTTGTCTTTTAAAGCTGAGTAGATAAACTCAGAAACTAGCCTAAAAAACAGTGACCATCATTTGATCCATCAAATGACAATCACTGATAATGGAAATATCCATCACTGCGTTAAACAAAGTTTCTATCATATTCCTAATACGTAAATGAAAAAAGTGATATAAACATTTGTAAACGTGTTATGTCTGTAGCTATAAGCTAAAATTTAGTTTTAATTAACAAAAAAAAAATAAATAATTCATTTTAATTTAATAGCAAATGCAGTACAATGGCAACGCCGTTTCATTATAAAATTATTGCAAATTTTTTAGTAGAAAATTGTGTATATAAAAGTTTCGCTCACTCATTTCTTACTCGCTTTCATCTTAAATTATTTTCACATATATTTTCAGGTGCAAATCTTCATTCGGTGAATTTGTTAACATTTAAGAAAAATTCGATTTTTCGTCAATTAGCCAGACATGTAGCGTTGCCCTTTTTAACTTGAGCTTATAAACTTTTAAATTATTTAGTTTTATGTAATCAAATAGAATTTAATTAAATGAAGAAAAGACGAGTAACAGCGTTGCCATTTTTGTGCTCTTACCTGCATATGCTAAAGAAAAGCTCGCTAGAATGTTACTACTTTTAAGAACCTTTTTTTCCTTAAGTGATTATGGTTCATTAAGGGCTGTTTGTTACTGATGTTTTTATATTCAATTTTTTTTTAATCGATATCTTCAATTAATTGTGAAAATCAAACCCAGTATATCGATTTAAATAAAATATGTTATTCTTATTCGTTCGACAAAACGAAAGTTTGAATTTTGACTGAAAAAAAATTTTTTTAATACAATAAATTCAAAAAAATTCTGAAGTTGTTGAGAAGTGCTGTAATAAAATAAAAATAACGTCCTTCTTCATTACTTTATATTATTAAAATCGGATAAGCCATTCTCGAGTTATAGAAAAGTACATAAAAAACTGAAAACATATTCCATATTCATCCCATTATTTAATAAAGTAGGATTTCTTTGCAGAACACCGTAATTTTGGGGAAAAAATAATATTAAATATTTAACTGAACAAACCTACAATAAAATCTCCTTAAAAATTATTCTTTACCAAATTGTCTATATTACTGAGCTTTAAGTTGCTCATTAACTAAATTAAAATTACAAGTAACAAAAAAAAAAACAAAAACAGGAAAATTTTAATAAACTTTTTAGCTCAAATACTCTGCAGATATCCCTAACATGACATGACGTTTTTTGGAAACGATAAGAAACGCAGAAGGGTTATGTGTCTAACAAAAAAAAAAAAGTCTGCTTTAAAAAAGAGAAAGAAAAGGAAGGAAAAATTTTACGCACATAGAATGGAATAGAATAGAATACATAAAAGTTGCCATGTTTTTCAAAGTAAATAACTAAAATTTCTCAAAACTGTATTATTTTTTTTGTTCATGTGTGTTGTTACAACCATTGTTGCCGCCATTTATGCGCCGCCATGACATGCACTTAAAATAAGCAAGAAGAAAAAAAAAACATAAAGGAAAAGCATATACAATTGCATTCTTCATGGCATTTGAATCTGAATATGAAAACTACTATCGGCACTACTAGCGATAGGGACGTTGAGCAGTAATAACGGCAAGAACAATGTTCATGTTGTTGTTGGAAGATGTTGATGATGATGATGACTGTTAGACACGCAAAATTTCAAATTTTGAGTTGTGGCGGTAGGCTAAAAAGTAACAACGACAACAATTAGATGAAGGAAATCTGTAAAGCACCCAGTAACCAACAACAACAAAAGTATTCACTATGTTCGTGTAACATTAGGATGGTAATTTGTGTATATGTTGATACCACAAAAGTATGTTTGCAGTTCGTTTCTACAAGAAGGTGCTTTACATATTTCGCTTAGCCATAGTCGAGTTTCAGTTCAGTTCAGCCATGTTATGCGATACATGCATGTTTAAGCAAACTCCAAAATAAAAAAATAAAAAAAAACAAAAAAATAAAAAACGGAAAAAAAGAAAAATACCACACACGGAAACAAAAATGCACTAACATTCTTTATCATACACAAACACTAACATCGAACCTAAAATCAGCTACAGTTGTTTAAATACGATGGAACTTGGCAGTCTATTGCCGAAATTATATTTTAGCTTTTGATAATTTTCGTAATTCTCTTTTAAACAGCAAAGACAAAATCACCAAATCCCACTGTCAAGTTAAAGCTTCCAGGAACTTGTTCAAAAATTAGAAATTTTTAACGACATAGAGCTAGAATTCAAAATCTACTCGTTAGGTGTTCACACACCTAATATTCGACTCGCTCAGTAGTCAACTAGTTGGCGAGTTGAAACCTCATTATGTCCCGTTTTTATTTCAGTGACATCGACGCTAAAGAAAGAGTTTTGATTTTGTCTTTTTTACATGTTCGTCAATATGTGATGGCCAAATTTGAGTTCAAAAGTTTACTAGCCCTCAATGTACGTTCTCTGCTAATATGTAGTATTCCAAAATTAATCACAAATTAATTTGATACTTAGCACAAATATTTAATAGAAGAGTCGATACTATTTCTTACCATTTATTTCTGCTCGTTCGTTAAATTACAAATTGATTAAAAAATCTGCACTTTAAATGTCAATTTGCAGAAGTTGCTCAGAGTTGTCTGAAACTCTTTCAAAATTTTCCGCCAATTTCTTTCAGAATTTGTATAGAATTTTGTAAGATAATCGAAAAAAAAAACACTTTAAATTTCCTCTGAATGCTTATAATTAACCATGTTATGGTTAGGTTAACAATGATATGGTTCCAAGATCAACTATATTATTATTAAATGTAAGAATAATATGCTTTGCTTACAACCATAAAATACAGCCATACTGTGTTGCTCTTACATTATGGTTACCTCAACCATGTTTTTTCGTTGCGTACAGAGAAGTTGAATAGAATGCCGGGGTTATCTAATTTGCCCTCGCGTAATTTTTTCTTGTGGTGTTTTGTGATGTCGCATATACATTTATGCTTGATAAACTAATATTGCCACAAAACAAAATCGTTCAAATTAACTAAAGGGTACAAACTCACTACCGAAAATTAGATCTATCTTATGAGCGACAACAAGCGACCTCATGTTACTCGCTTGAAAAAGAGCGGTACGACATGCAACAAAACCTTGTATCTTTTCCTTTTTAATATAAGCAAATATTCTATAAGAGTTTAAAATATTTTCTTTTATGCAGGCTTTTAAAATGTGTTGTTATATTATAATTAAAACGTCCTTTCAATTAATAGCATCAATAGCATTTTACTTAGGAAAACAACTAGAGGAGGGAAACTTGTCACTTTTAATTTCACTAAAGCTAGAAGAATACTGCGTAATTTTGTTACAAAGTTAATGATAAATTTTATACAACGAATAGCATTTTAAGTAGCGGATACAAAAATGAAATTAAGGCAATTTTTTCTCTTGTTGAAACGGCGCTAAAAGTTTTCAAACTTGCAAATGTATGAATATTTAAAGTTGTGTTTCATTTTGTTGATTTTGTAGTTGTGTTGTTTATTTTTGTTTTCTTGTTCCTGCTTCTTGTGTGATGTTTATGTACAGTTTGGTATTTGTGAACATGTCTTGTAATCTTATACGAATTCAGTAACAAACATAAATACTAAATGTGGCCCTTACTGCAACAGGGAGAATTTGGATATGGCGTAACTTAAGCTTATCACATGCATTAAGCAAAAAAGAGAAAAAATTTGCAACGCATTTCATAATGACGTTATAAAATGAAATTTTGTTATTTTTAGTGAAATATCTGCCGGCATGCAGAATAGTAGTGGTAGTTAAAGTGCCAAAGAGTGTGCAGTTTATGGAAAGCACGAAAGAAAGGGGTTACGAAAAAGGGCTATTCAAGTTATAACAACTTAAGGCGTCACTAGCTGCCATGTTTAAACGGCATCACATGTTTAAATATCGTTATTTGTAGTGAGAGCACAAAACAGCAAAAGTTCTGTTTAAATTTTCTACCAATCATTTTTATGTTTTTTAACTTTTTGGTATTTAAGGCTTTCACTGTATTCTTTACATAAAATTTCAACCATTTTGAAAGAAGAATATAAAAATAACGGTTTAAAATTTGCATTTCTAATATGTTCTTTTGCTTAATTGTTCTTAAGGGATGATGCCAAGCAAACTCTTTCGCAAAATCAACCTAAATTTTAAGCGAAAGCTTAAATTATATTATATCCTGTCCAGCTAAGTTTATATTAGCATCAATAACTGTAAGATTTTCAGATTTCTTATAGTTTAAATATTGATCAAAATCCTATTAACGCTTGCTTTATCATCAACAAGTCACTCACTGTTTATAGCCTTCACCACAGGTATAAAAAGCGTAAATTTAAGTTTATCAATATTTATTCCGAGTTCTTATGCATAGCGAAGTCTATTGAGCGATGTCCGTCTTTCCGTCCGTGTTCGCATTACAATTAACTTTTCCAAGACACAAGATGAGCTAGAGAAAATTTAAATACACCAATCGGTCAGGCATAGTTTAGAAAATGTTGCTACAGTAAGATCAGCCCATGTCCTTCGAGGCAGCGGGCAAGACACCACGCCTATCTCTAATTTTTCCAAATTATTTGGGACAAGAAAATAACTCCAATAAAAAAAAAATATAGGGCAACAGGGAACTAAAAATACGAATTGAAGAAATTGGAACTTGCCCATATTTTCCGAGTTATGGGGCTCTGAAATTATAAAATTTTTTTTAAATATTAATATGCGTATTATTTAAAAGCTTTTGAAGAGGTCTTTAAGGAAGTGCTGCAGTTTAATAAAAATGCTTAGCCCATTAAGAGCCGATGTCATTTTTATGTAAAATTATACTTACACGCAAAAAAAAAACATGGTCGAGGTAACCATAATCTAAGAACATATAATGTTTGTATTATATGGTTGTGAACAAATCATATTATTGTTACATTTAATAATAACAAAGCTAGTCTTGCAACCATACTGTTGTCTAGCATAACAATAACATTGTAAAATCTTAAAATAATTATTTTAAAATATAAGCATTAAATGGTTAAATTAATTGTCACTAAAAAACACAAATTCACCATAAAAGCAATTATTTTCTTATTGAAATGGTTTCACAATTGGGCTTAAAGTACAAAAATATGCTTATATGCTTACATACATACATATACGTACATATATTTCAACTATTCTTAAAATGTTGTGCTTAACTTTTTATATGTTTTCATGTATTGAATATTATTTTTAATTGTTTAGTTTGTACATAAATTTTTATAACAATAAAGACAATTTCAACTTTAAGCTAACAAAAAATTATTAAACTGATAGAAAACATGCTGTCAAGATCTAGAACAAAATATTATTTCTTTTAATCATACTCTGATTAATAAAAATATATTATAATTAAATATATTATATTATTTTTAATTAGTAATAAAAGTATGGCTGTGCTTCGAATTTTTTAAAGTTAAAACCAACCATATTGTGTTATTGTGCATAGTAACCACACAATTGTTAAATGTTAACAAAAAATGTTTGTCGTGACTGAAGTTTTGTTGAAAATATCTATAATTTGTTCTCCATCACTATACAATGTTACAAGGAACATAATGGCCCTATTCACGATCTTTGTGCAATGGTCTTGCATCATAGCATTTGCAAAATTGTGTAGCATACTTTTAGTTTAGACCAACAAAACACACAGTAATGAGTAAAATATGCTACACATTTTGCAAATGCTATGATGCAAGACCATTGCACAAAGATCGTGAATAGAGCTAATATGTTTGTTGTGGCCATATCACAACCATGTTTTTTCTTTGCGTGTATATATGCAGTACCAATTAATTATTTTATTCTTATTTTTTAATTCTGTCACCCCAACATTTGTTTTTTTGATTGAAGTAACTTCACTTAAATAGATTTACATAGATGGAGAAGGGTATATAAGATTCGGCATAGCCGGATATATAACTCTTACTTGTCTGACTTACGTTTGTATAGAGTTTAGTTCTACCGGAGCCTTAACTCTTGCGATTTTCTCAAATTATTATAGTAAAATATCTATTTATTAAAATATAAATAAAAATACTCTGTGTGGCATAATGGTCTACTTTATAAATTTATTCAATCTATTTTTCCGATGTTTCTTGTAAAGATTGTTAAGAGCTTCTTGTTTAATAGATACTTTTGTGTTTCTATTGGAAATTGCTTTTCAGATTTAACCCAAATTCCTGCAGGCGTGCCACAAGGGTCTGTTCTCGGTACAATTTTGTACAACCTGTATTGTGCTGACTTGCCCCCAATCTCTGCAAATAAATTTGCAGCTTATGCAGATGATCTTGCAGTTTTTTTACGCATGAGTTCAGTCAGAATATACTGACCAAAATTCAATGCTCATTAAATCGTTTGGAAGAGTATTATAACAAATAGAGAATCAAAATTAATTCGGATAAGACAAAAACAATCTTTTTTACCAGAAAAAGAAAATCTTGTTATCTACCAAATCACAATCTCATTTGGGCAAGGACATAAGTTGGTCTAATAATATTAGATATTTGGAAATATGTTTGGATCCTAAACTAACCTTTAATTCACACATTTCTCACGTTTTTAATAAAGTTGATAAATACAATAAAATATTGTATCCTCTTTTTAACAGAAACTCTCTTCTCTGCAACTCAAATAAAATTTTAATAGTAAAAACAATTTTTCAGACTATAATTCTTTATGGTTGCCCAGTTTGGGGCAACTGTGCCAAAACCCACGTCAAGCGCCTGCAAATAGCGCAGAATAAAATTTTAAAAAATGGCTCTAAAATTACCATGGCACTTTTCTACCTGCAAATTACATAAAAACAGCCACATCAAAAGTGTATCGTAATGTATTGTAAATTTAAACACCCGTTTTTAGACAAATTGCAGTTACTCCGACAATCTTCTCATACGTACACTATACTAACTACTTCATTACTTTTATTTTATAACATATTAAATTATGGAATAATTAAAGCATTAGTTTAACTCAATATTACATTTATTATGTTGAAGGTTTTTGTTAATAGTTTTCCTTCAGTTTTATTCATGTGTTGGATACATGTTTACGTTATATTCTTCAGTTATAGTTTCTTTTCCCTAGTATGTAAGCATTTTTTGTTAATTTTTCTATTAAATAAATAAATTAATAAAATAAATAAAAATTTGAGGTTAATTATTTTAAAAATTTTGAACAGTTGAAAAAATTTACTTTATTTTTTGTGAGTTAATCAAAAACCTGTATCCAAAAGCAATAAGTCTCTAGAGAGTTTTTAAAACTTATTGTTTTTGTACTTGTTTACATTTTAGGAATAACTTAAAACTATTAGTAATTGTCGACGCACAGCCCTGCAAAATACAACTCTTTTTTATGAAAAATTTTTTCTCTTGGATGGAACGGAATTAGACGACTAAAACTTTGTGAAAACTGTTTAAACATTTCTCGGAGTTATGGGGTTTCAATAGCCAATCTAAATATTTTTCTTTACGTATGTTTTTACTGTATAGATTTCTCTATAATTGCAAGATTAAATTACAATAGAATGATAATATTAAAGATACTTTTTCCCTATTTTTGCAAGAAGTCTTCTAAAAATATTTCAATTAGTAGAAATATTAAAATTCTTTAAAACAAGAGGATCTATAAATATAAAAATAAAGAAAAAGGGACTTCAAGCATATTTAATGTCAGAGTTAAGCAAAATGTTATAGACAGTCTCAAAATTAATAAAATTTTATACAATTTAAAATTTATTAAACTTTTAAATTATTATATTATTATTGGAAATTATCATTAATGGAAATCTTTATATTTAAGCTTATTCTCAAATGTAAAATTTCTATAGCAAACCTAATGTTTGAATGATTTAAATTGTGATAATATCTCCATTTTAAGAATGTCTTTCGAATTGTGGGAATCTTCTGTAAGTTTTCTCAAGGAGAGATTGTTTTATTTACGATTTTTTTTTTGATTTATTTCATACAATAGTATATTGTGACTTCTTTTGTGCGCAGCTCATTTCTTCAAGAAGTTTATTTCATTTCAAATCGAATCCTGCACGAAGGCTATGGAAAATAATTTCGACTAATTTTTAAATAAAGTTTAACACTAAATAGGCGTGTCGGATTGCAAATAATTATGACTGCAGGCAATGTAAAAGAATATCGCAGAGATTTAGGAAATTAAACCCAACGAAAGTATAAATACTGACAGCGCCATCTTTATCATGAAAATTGCAAATAAAGGTTAAAGCATTTAAATAAAATCCAATTAAAAATATTTAAGAAAATGGCAGCAATATATATTACTACTACATACGGCTTTAGATGTAACATTCTTACATAAATACTTCCTTTTTGGTAAAAGAAGAAAAGTTCGCTGTTAAAAAGTTCTTGTTTTTTGACACGATAACATTTGGCGTTTTTCTACTTGACATTTACAAAACGAAAAAAAAACAAGAAAAGTGACACCCTACGCCATTAGCAATCAACAGCAGTTTGGTATGTTTGTTTCTAGCACGCAAGAATACATTCTTCTTTATATGGCAGTGTTGGATTCTTTTTTTTTTTTTTTTTTTTTTTTTTTTTTGTTGAAGGCAAACCTCCCAGTTCTTGTTGGTTTAATGCAGTATGAAAAAAAAAATCGTATAAAAGTTAAGGAAAACGTCACCATTTGTCACACAAGTGTAAATGCATACAAGTGGAGGCATAAATGCAGCCAACTATATTCATACGTACATATTAAGCTATGTGAATAACAAAATCTGATTTTGAAAGTGTAATTTCTTATATATAATTTAAAACTTTCAAATGAATGAAAGAAAAGAGGAAACGCACTTTTAACTCACCACAGAGCTTCCACTTATCATATGACTTTTATATTGGGTAAAGGCTGGATTTTCTTATCGGCTTTATGCCATGCCGTACGTCTTTGACAATGTAAAGTATAGGCTCCGGCAAATAGAAACAAAATGAAATACGACAAGAAGCTCTTATTTTATTCGTACCATTTAAGAATATGTCACCATTAATTTAATTACCTTACTTTTTTTTGGCAAGATGATACGTCAATTGAACTATATGGAGTGCTCTTTGGCTCAGTTACTGAGCGCCTCTTCTGGTTCATCAATATTTATTTTAAAACAAATATAAAAATAAAACTTGAGTGAAACCTTAAATCTTATTTTAGTCCAAATTAGGCAGAAACATCCTTTAATGATCAGAAAATATGTTATTATGATCCCAATATTTTTTTTCAACTTTAACGGTTTACAAAAATAAAGTTAGGTAAATGTGCATAGTTACATATAAATAATCTTTTAATTGATTTTCAGTTGCACAACTTTTCATTAGTATGAGTGAATATGTTTTTAATGTCTGATAAATTTATCACAGAACACTAAAAGTTGAATGAGCTAAAACAATTAAGCTAAAAGTATCAACTGGATGCGCTCAGTTGTTTTAGCTAACTAAGCGAGCTTGAACTAAATGAACCAACTATCTCGTTCTAATGAGCTGAAAATAGCGCTCACTTTAAAGACCTGATAAACTCAACTCTAGTGCAAAGAACAGTTTTTTCGCATTTGGAGTAACAAGCACATCCACAACTCCACCATCAAGAATGGCAATTAATAGAAAACGGTGGTCATAAAAATTGTAAGTAGAAAATTGAAACTAATTTAAAATACATTCTCTGCATATTCTGCATAGAAGGATCTTCTGCGCGAAAGTGCTTGTTAAGCGATTTGATATTAAAATTCAAAACTAAAAATAAGAAACTTTCAAAAGTAGAAAAGCAAACTCTTGCAGCATAAACAATTCATGTTTTCATAAATTTGCCTTGCATTGAATGCATACGCGTTATACTTTTAAATGTACTTATATCGTTTGACTGTTGTATACATGTACACATATTTACGTTTCCTACAGTCAAAAGCGTAACTGTGTATGTGCGCATTATATAGACTTTCTTATTTACATATAACAATTGCACAATATGCAAATGCCCTAAACATGCAAGTTGTCGTAAACATGAAATGGGTTCGTATCATATTTAGAATTATTTGACGTCGTCATCAACACAATACAACGCCATCGCCAACATCATTGTAACAAACATTCACATCATTTAAAAGTGTTTTCATATTCTTCCATTTATTTTGAAGTATTACGGCATCCTTGGATTGTTAATATTTTCTAAGGCATACAATAGATTATGGGTTTAAAGCGAATTGTGAGAATCCTTCAAGAAAAGATAAAGGTACTTCAGAACTGTCCTAGCAAATCACTGTACTTGACTTAAACGCTTTAAGTTCATGTTGATAGAAGATGACTTTTTCAGGAGATAGAGGGACAAATTTAAAATGTTTCAGATAATTGCAAATGTTCAAAATATTATTTCCAAACTATTTCATTTTATAACAGATTCACTTGGAAATTTCCAGTGTTTTTTTTTTCAATGGGGGAAAGTTTCAAAGTGTTCTTGTGTTATCTCGCAGCACTACTCAAGTGCAAAGTTCGAGAAATGCATAAGGATTGTCGATATTAATTTTTATAGAAAACTTAATAAATAGAATTATTTTATAATACAGGGTGGCCGCCGGGAAGGTATTCTAATTTGTTTATTTATAATTTTTGATTAAATGAAAGAAGATGGATTAAAATTGAATCAAATGGAATACAATATCAGATAAATGTTCGCCTATTTTGATCACATTTTTCAATACGTTCTCACATATTTGACGCGCTATTTAATTAATCTTGTCACGAATATTTTGTTTGAGTTGCTCAAGTGTCTCTGGCTTGTTTGCATAAACCTTGGTTTTCAGATATCCCCACCAAAAGTATCCCAGAGCAGTCAAGTCAGGCGACCGTGAAGGCAAATCAACATCAATTTATCTTGAAATGATTTGTTGTAGAAAGAGCAACTCCATTGTATTTCTGGCTGTATGCGATGAGGTACCGTCTTGTTGATACCACTTGTTAATCAAGCCCTAAGCATATTGTTGTGGCGTTAAATAGTTTATAATTATATCAACGATATCGCTCCTCATTTACAGTTACCGTTACATCGTTTTCATTTTTAAAGAAGAAAGAACAAATTCAATACCAGACTGTCACTTTGAATGTAAGCTAGAACCGAATATTCTGTTTATTGACACATCCATCCAAATGAAAATGTACGCCATTAAATCGGGGTTGTAACATCCTATTGGCATATGTACGGCGGCATAAATGGTCTTCTGGAAGAAGATCTTGTGTCAACTGAAACTTTAATGGAAACAAATGCAACTTCTTGTGCAAAATTCAGGCCAAAGTTGTTTTTTGAAGACAAAGCTCCTGAGCACAACGTCGAATTAAGGTTGATGGATTATTTTGAACACTTTCTTGAGCAGCAGTAATATTTTCAGCCGATCTTGCAGTTCGTTGTGGTCCATGCTTGGGCCTATCATCTACAAACCCTCTTTCTTCGAAAGCATTCACTACACAATAAAAAGTGCGTTTTGTAAGCACGTTGTTTCTCCTAAAAATTTCACGTAACTTTCTTATTGCCATTGTAATCGATGATTGACTTTTGTAAAATGTTTTAACGATTAAAACACGTTGGTTTATCGAATATTTTTCCATAATAAATATTTTAAATATGAATTTTCTAGACTAATGTTTACCAAAATGGCGGCAAAGCAAAGTAGTATACCTTCCCGGCGGATCAAATGTTGGCTACACAACTGATAGATTTAACATCCCTTAGTATACGAACAGTAAAAGTCGGGCTTTTTTTTAGATAAGAGCGAGTTGTGCAGACTTTCGAAACGTTTTCCTATTAAGCATCATCAGGTTGTAAATTTGCCACCGCTTTGGCAGAACTTTTTGGAATCGTTGGCATTTGTGCTTGGTTGATATTGTTTATCATGTTTTTAAAGAAACACTGGCTAGATTGAATGGATATTTTAGGAAAAGGTCAACTTCTAAAATCAACATTTGCGTTATATTTGACAATTCAATTCGATGAATAAATTTAAAGTTTTTTCGTAATTCATTGGAGAACTGATGAACTTGTTTTCCGCACAGTATTAGAGGACTTGTAAATTATTAATTTAATTTGTGTAGCACGCCATTTATGCCACTCGTGTATTCTGTGTGGTGGTTTCACATATTATAAAAAAATTTTCCAGCTTTATTTTAATTTATTATTGTTTTCTACGACATCTATTAATATCATAAAAACGTGGAATCACTAGACGGTGTGACGTAGCGCTGTTAATGTTACCTCTTGATCCAACAAACCAAACGTAGTTAAAGTTCGGCACTAATACCTGAGTTTTAAATCATATTAATTAAGACTGTCAGTGCCAGCTTTAGATTTGAGTGCGCTGTTTCAATTTATATCAAAGGGTTTAATACAAAGCCTGACATTTAAAGAAACGAAAACGTGTTTATTGCAGGAAATCACTTATTTAGCAAAAATAATTTTCATTTCTAAGAGATGTGGAACTTCAAGCAACAATGCCTCCATAATTATTTTTGTAATCGTGCTACATTCTTTAGGAAAGAGATAGAGGAGAGATAAGACAGGTGGTGAAAGCACTGCCATCGCCGTTAAGTCACTGCCCACCAAATATTGTTATTTAGGCCCACCAAATATTGTTATTTACGCAGTTGTTTTTTAAGCAAATAACACAATCATTAGTTATTAGTGATTTTTGATACCCTTCACCACAAAAAGTGGAAGAAGGGCAAAACTAAGTTTGTCATTCTGTTTGTAATTTCTACAATATGCATCTCCGATCCCATATTTTCCGAGTAGCGGGCCTCTGATATTTTAAAATTTTTTAATATATCAATATGGATATCATTTTGAAGGATTTGAAGATATCTTTAAGGAAATACTAAAATTTTGTAATAATACTTAAGAGCCGATGTCATTTTGATGTAAAATTATTACCAAAACTAGACTACATAGATGGTGAAGGTTATATAAGATTTGTCATAGCCGAATATAACTTTCTTACTTGTTTTTTTTTTTCTTTTCTTTTTTTTTTTTTGATAGCCGCAGGGGTTGAACCCAGGCTAATCAATTTTGTAGTCAACGCGCTTATTTCCTCTCCTATTTGAAAACATTTTTCTTCTTAATGGGGATCTATAAAGCTTTAAAATTTTGTCGTTTTCTAAATGATAATTGTTACGTTATCCTGTATGTACACTGTACATTGTACAGTCTTTCAAAAAAATTCTCTAAACTGCTCTCTTTCCCATCGACTTCGACGGTTGTCTTGAACGCAAGCTAGAAGAACAAAATTTTACCGATAACGGGAAATGTCGGAAGCCAGACCTATTTGTAAATAAAATTTTGAAAAACATATACTTCGATATACTGTAAGTTACCTTCCTTCTAACAAATTACACTAAAGTTTCAATTGGGGATTTTAAAGTAAGATTGCATATTCAATAAACCTTTATATATTCTAGCAACTCCAATTGGGAGTAAACATTCATATATGAACGATTAATCAATAAAATACGACTTTTTATTACTAAGACCGGATTTTTGGTTAAAACACGTGAAATGTTGTGTAATATTTCAGAAAATCTTATACTCGGTCAAAAGTCACCAAAGTATATGTATAGTTTTGGTTTTTCCATTTTTGGATTTCATGGAACAGATTTTCAGATTTCCAGAAAGGATTCGAATGAAAAATCTTTGACAAAGTTTTTAAAAAACCTATTTGATATCACTCTTGCCAGATTAAATTTGTAACTAAGCTTGGTTAAAAACAATTCTTAAATACTTTCAATTGGGGGTTAAAAAATCATTCACCGAACCGAACATTGTTGCTGCAAAAGAGTAGAGATTAGGCTTGATATCAAAAAGTTGTTGTTTTTTGACATTTTCTGGACATTTTAGTTAAACTTTATGAGCAGCATTACATTTTGTTTCATATTTCCTCATATTTTGTAAATTCTTAACATCAACTAAACAAGAGCAGACTGCTAAGACTTCACATTCATGCACAAATTTCCATAAATAAATTTCTTTTCATTCTCAGATTCGCATAAAAGCGTTTTTTTTAATCTTGTACACGCTTTATTATTCTATAATTCAGATAGTTTTGCAGTGATTGTTAGCGTTTAAATTACAATGGTTGGATGACTGGCTGCTCGCTTCGTCGTTTGGCTTGTTGCCTTTGATTCATTTGCCTGCATGATGTGTTTTTAAAAAGAAATCATATTTTATCTCATGTTTTGTTGTTCTGTTTATTTCTTTTTTTTCATTATTATTGTTTCACATGTGGGCGTTCTAGTATTCTATTTCTAGTTTAAATGCTTCTCTTAGTGTTAAGAAATTTGTACATGTTAAGACCAAAAGTGTCAACTTTTGTGTATTTTCGTTGTAGTACTCGCATTTTTTTTTTTTTTTTTTTTGTTACAGCAACAACATGATAAAATTTACTTTGTATGACATGTAAACGCCATTCCATGATGAAATGTCACAATTCACCCAAAAAAAAAAGAAAAATATGTTCACATACTGTTCCAGTATGGGACAACAAAAATCAACGATTGTACTTGTTTGTCTTCTAAATATTACAAAAATTACAGTTTTTGTTTGTATTCGTATTAATTTATATTTTGTTTGGTATTTCTATATTCTGGCTGCATGATGGATGTTACACGTTTGTATATATTTCTAATGAAAATTCTTCTAATGTCAAGTCAGATTTAAAATCTCTTGTTTGGGTCGAGTATTTTGTTTTGTATAAAAGTAATTAAAAACAATTTATCGCCAGAAATTAACATTGTGTTTTCTTGTTGGTTGTTGTGGCATGATGTATTTTGAACATGTCTTAATTATGCGAAAATATTTTAATCTGAAATATTTTTTTCAAATTTATAATGCTGGTGCCTTAGGTTAAAAATCATTTTTTAGTTTTGATTTGATTTTTGCAGACAAAAAGAAAATATTTTTTTCAATTTTATACCAATTTAAACCAGAGGTCGCCATTAAGAGAATTTGCTTAAAATGAGAATGATTTTGCACCGAAAAAATTACTACTTAAATTAACTGACATATTCTTTACATAAAAAGCACAAAAAACATTAAATATTTAGCGAATAACTGAATTATTTTTACAAATGTATGAAAATTTTACAATATGATAGTGTACTTATTTTATTGAAAATACTCTTTTTTGTTGACAGCAACCATGTATTTTGCTTTCTTTTTTGAGCGTTTTTCTGTGGTTGATATATAATAGAAGAGTGAGTGCGGGCTTGTTTGGTAATCATTGCTTAAACCCGACATACAACGGCGTGAAATATAAAACTATGCATTTACTCGGCTTGCCTGACAGACATGACCTGCTTACTTAAGCATGGTGCCTTAAGATCGAATTTTTCTCCAGGCAGTGAATAAATTGCTATTTATTAAATTAATATAAGTGATAAAAAATAATATAAAAATAAAGTTAAAGTCGAGAAACTAAATTTTATTTTTTAATCGAAAACGTAAATGGTTTCTTTTAAGTATGATAACATTTAAGTTAAAAAAAGTAACAGAACAAATTAAATTTTAGTGAAAAAAAGAAAGATCACTACATTGCTTTACAATTCGAAAGTAAAATTTGGAGTACGTCGGTGAACAATGTATACAAACAATAAGGGATAAAGAGAAACAAGAAACAGCTAGAATTAAGTTCGTGACATTATTGGAAGATTATAAGCGGAAAATCAAAATAGATGCAAGAGACTCACTAATATTGAATACCGTGGTTCAAACTGAAAAATACCTCAGAAATAACAAAGATTTAATCATATTGAAATCGGAGTATTATAGACGATATGTGCTCATACAGACGGCTAAAGAGAGATCCTAATTTAAGCCTACAAAATAAGAATAATGCTCTAGTGGAAAAATTGTTTAACTTAAATCTCATAAATCAATTTGAGAAAAATAAACTTACAACAAAGATAGCTGTCCCACCTAGAATATATGGATTACCGAAAATTCATAAAGAGAATATGCCACTACGACCAATCTGCTCATCGGAAAAATCACCTTCATACGGACTAAGCAAATATATCACAAACATATTGTCAAACTTGACAATAATCTCAGCATATAATATAAGTAACGCAAAAGAATTAAGATCTAAAATAGACAATATTCGAATTGAATTGACGTTATCTCATTATTTCCCAGTATCCCGGTTAACTTGGCGTTGAACAAAATTGAAAGCAAATGGGAAATATTACAAAAACATACAAAAATTCCAAAACTTCTATTTACTTCAGATTTAATGAAATATTTTATGAACAGAAGAAGGGTATGCCAATGGGATCTCCAATATCACCAGTTATAGCGGATATAGTTATGGAGGAATTACTGAATACAGTTTTAGGAAAAATGAACACAAAACCGAGAATGATGACAAAATATGTGGACGACCTATTTGGAATTTTAAAAATTGATCAAGTTGACGAAACATTAATGAATTTAAATACATTTAATAAACAAATACAATTTACACTGGAGAAAGAAACTAATAACACACTACCCTACCTTGACGCATTAATAATAAGGGATAAAAACAAGATCGTAATTGACTGGCACCAAAAACCTATGGCATCTGGGAGACTCATAAATTTCTATTCAAAACACCCTAGGAATATAATTATAAACACGGCAACGAATTTTATATAACGGGTATTAGATATTAGTAACTCAAAATTCCACGAAAAAAATAAGAAGATAATTAGAAATATACTGAGTCAAAATAGTTACCCACTTCAGACAATAAATAAATTAATTGATTATGTGACTAAAAATAAAAATAATAACACATCAGTTCAAAATCGAGACCAAGAAAGATCAACGAAAATTTATAAATCAACAGATTATATACCCGGATTATTAGACAGATTAAAACGTTCGGACATTTATGATAAAGAAAAATATACACTAGTGATGAAACCAATAAATACGACCAATAAACTTTTTACCAATACAAAATGTAAATTAGACAAAATGGATAAATCTAATTTAGTATATGAAATAAAATGCAATGGTGACGAAACCGACATATGCAAAAAAGTATATGTTGGTACAACAAAAACTAAATTAAAGACAAGACTATCATCGCACAAATCCGACTTAAAATCTGACAAACAATCGAATCAAAAAACTGCCCTTGCAACCCACTGTGCAATAACTGGACATCAACCAAATTTTAAAGAAGTGAGAATATTAATTGAAGAGAGTAATGCATCAAAGAGATACATGCAGGAGATGCTGCATATAATAAATATTCCAATTGGAAAAAGAATTAACTATAAAACAGATACGGACAATTGCGCTCATGTATATCGATACACAATCAACAAACATAGAAACGAAAAACAAAAAAGACAGTCAGTGACATAAGCTTAAATAATAAACAACAGACGACACTGATATATGTAAACATCTAGGTAATTGTTAATTTGTTTGTTATGTTGTGAAAAATAGTTTTATTATATTTGTATTTATTGTCTTAGTTTAAAATTCCCTGAAGATGACCAACAAAGTTGGTCGAAATATTGGATAATAAATTATTTAATAAAAAAACAAAAAAAGAGTTTTTTGTAATTTATTAAACTTGAGGACCATAAAAAAGCCGAAGCATAATTAAACAGAAAATTTTTAATTTCAATCAGTCGTAGGTTTTGGTTGCCGTAAAGCATGTAGTGCCATCCTCTTGAAACTACATCTCACCCTGAACAATGTCAGTTATATATTCGGTGGCATGTTATAGCGTCTAAGAATATATTGTTTTTAGACATTATGTTGCACAAGAATGTGAGAGTTGGTTATACCATATAATCTTTGCGCCCGGCTAAAGTCCGGAAATTATGACACTTTCATAAGTGCCACTATGCCAATACTAAAAACTATACAATGTCTACTTTTGAGTGCGTTATAAAATCTCGGCCATAATGTCCTTCCATACTATGACATGCCACTATATTTTCAGCAATTGTTGATTATGGTACGGTAATGATCTTCATCGACTTTATTCTTGAAGAAAAAAGGTCCTATAATAGCACTAGCATATAGACCGTAACAAAAAGTGAATTATTCTGCATGAAATGTGGTTTAATGTGGATTAGCTACACTTTATATGCTACGATTTTGTTTATTAACAAATGAGCCTCATTATTGAACAATCTATTGATTAATGATTTTCAAAGTAAATCAGGATAATTTCGTAGCGTTATTCAAGCTTCAATCTGTTCATGTTGATTTACTAGAGAACACTGATCATATGAGTCTAAAAATGGGCCAAGTATTACTGTTCGCTTGAAATCTTAACTTTTCGTAAATTTTTAGGGCTTTAATACAGCCAACAAAATGCAAAGGATAGCTCTTATTTTCTAAGCAAAAACTACATTTTTCTGAACGCTAAATTTAAATCAAAAATTATTTTTATTATTTTTCACTTGATTTTTTTGCTAATATAACATTTTCGAAGAGATTTTCCCATTTTTATTGCCTTCATCTATGCTAAAATGTTTGATGATGGCTACAATTTTGTAGCAAATAAGTGGCGTTACTTTCTATTTAAAAAAAAACAATATATTGCAATGTCAATCATTCCAATCGGAATAGTTTTAATACCGTATTAACCATTCCCATCGGTTTTGCTTTACTTTTTCAGATTCAGATCGATTTTTTTTATTCCTACTTTTTTGTTTAAATATGGCAACATTGTGTACACCAAAGTAAACAACAAAGGCTAATCTTAGTAAGGGCACATAATAAAGGTAAATTAAAAACCGCAAATGTCATAATTTCATTTTGAGAAAAAATTTTAGTCTTCTTTTTCTGAAGAACCAATTAGTGAAATTAAAACCACTTTTGATCGGAACTGAGTTCAGTGACATGCTTGAATAATTTAGTTTTTAATCCGAAAAAAAAAAAATGTTTAATCTCAAGATTTGTAATCAATATTTTGGTAACCGAACTTTACCCCACAGGAACGTTTTTCATCAGATATTGTACTGTTTGACTATTTAAATTGCTAAAAATTATGCTTAGCCATTGTCGAGCATATTTACTTAATTCTGTCGCTAAAACACCAACGTTTATTAAAAGAACTTTTTCGTGGACTACATAACCAGGGTGGTATGAGTTTAATGGTTTAAATTTACTTAAATTTCACACCAAGCAATAAGTATTTCATGAAAATATCTTGAAATATTTATATTTGAAGAAATCAAGCACAATTAAAGTGAATTAATATTTATTTTATTATTTAATTAAATTGATTAATTTTTTCGACAAATTTTTTTTTGCAGACTTGACATAAATAAAATAATTGCCTTAAACTTTGTAGACATTTCAAATAATCTTAACTATAAAGAAGACGATTTCTTAAGAGATAATTTTTATCAAAATACAACAATAAAGAAACTTCAAAATAACTGTCAACAACAAACGATTACATACTCGTAGAAATGAGACACACAGGTCCACACATTGTGAAAAACTTACATACACTTACATCACATAAAAAATTTTTACATATTTTCATATGTAAATGTATGGTAAAATAATTTATAAAATAATATGAATATTTTGGCAAAAGAGCAACAAAAAATTAAAATATAAAAAAATGTGTATAAAATCTTACAAAAGATATACTTTCAGCACGTCTTCTACTCTAAAACAACAATAAGAGTAAAATTTCTTATCTTAATAATATTCGTATAAATTTTGTATACAACAACAAGGACATGTGGCAATGAACAACAGCAACAACAAAAAATAGGCAATTTTCCAAATAACATAAAATGAAAACAAAAAAAAATTGTGATATTAAAAATGAAAGCAGGAGTTATAAAGAAATATGGAAAATTGTTTCAGTATGAAAGTGGATTACATTCATTGGCTTTTACATTTTTTTTTTAATACATGTTCAAATATTTTATGTGCGTATGTGTACGTGTGCCAATTTCAATGTCAAATATGAATAATTCAGCGGAAGTTATTACTAGTAGCAATATGTGTGTGATTGGAGACATGGAGGAATGCTTACGCATTCATAAATATATGCAAGTTTGCTTGATTGCGAGATTATACCCAGCAAACATTTATTTAAGATTAAAGTTTTTTTTTTTTTGCTTATGCAAATAAACAGATGTTTATTCTTTATAATAAAGAGAGTATTTAATTTTTTATTATTTGCCGTCTGACTTGAAAGTTGAGGGTAAAATAAATTATTCCTCGTCTCGCTGATAAAGCTTACTGCTGTATTAATCCACATTTTTGTAATGTCGAAAGGTCTGGCACAACAAATTTTTTATTTTCAATTATTTATGTTTTTTGTCATATTTTAATAGTTGAAATTTTACAAGCGAAGTCGTAAAATTATTAGACAAGTTAAAAACCGAAGGTAACAATAGACTTTAAAAATTGCTTGATGTTGTCTTGAGGCCGGCTATTGGCACATATAATTTTTTTAATAATTTCATTTTTTTTCTCTTCTCTTCAAACCGGTTTGGAAATAAATTTTCTAGTTTGGGTTATGTTTTTGTTTATGTTTTTTAAAATTCTAATATTTTTAATTTTTATAATAGTTTCATAATATTCCGTCATTTTGTGTGTAATAACTACAATATTCACTTTCGACCAAATAAAGAACATATATTGTCATTTCTTATGCATAGCGAAGTCTATTGAGCGATGTCAGCAATAAAGTACTCAATATCATTGTGTAGTGTATGGGTACCTTCACATCCTGAAAAATACACAGTTTTGTGTGATTGTTGTACTGGAAGCCGGAGCTAATATTGCGGTAGATAGGACAGCTCTTAGTACCATCTGATGACCAAAACATCCAACTTATTAAAATTAAAAATTTGACGAAATTTTGATTAAAAAAATTAGCCAGTCAATTCGACTCCAAATTAATACGATTTGATATCTATCTTTTATTTCTGGTTGGACCACGTGAAGTCTGCTTTATGCTGATAAGACAACATGGAAAAAGCAACCTAAATTTGCATTCGCAGAATAGATTAAAAAATAAAATTTTTGAGGTTAAAACCGCCTTTAAATTTTTTGGTGATATTTCGAATCTTAGGTGATTATTGCTCGTGTAATTTTTTATTTTATTTTTTGGTGGCATTTATGATTTGATAGTGAGTTTTAAAAATTACTTAAAACTATTATTCTCTGCGAAATTTTCCATTTCTTGGAAAAAATAAAATGATTAAATGGGATTTTGCGAATAAATCTTCATTTAATTTAACTTAAGTTTTCAAATATATTATCTTCAGTTCAATTATCATGTTTTCTTAATTTCAAGTGTATCTTGAATAATTACTATTTTTACGAAAAATTTTTAATTTTGTTTTGTTCAATTTTTTTAATTATTTCTTTATTTTTTTTTAAAGAGTCGATTAATTTCCTAGTGTGTTTTTAACAATCCATTTTGTAAAAAAAGTTAAACACTGTGAGGTAATATCTATGAACAACATATCTCAATCTTATTACCACTAATTGGGTCAGTTATGCCGGTATCTAAATGATAACTGCCATGAAAGTAAAGAAAAGACATGTATTTAGTAGCTTTCGGTTTCTTTTCCGGTAAAGCGTTGCAGAACTATATTTCTTTCGCGGAAAACGTCTAAAGAAGTCCTAGAAAGCTTTTATGAATTTTTTTCTTATATTTAAGGTAGCTTTAAGCATTTATGTGCGTGTGCTTGCTTTCCTCATGACACAAAAATATTCATAAAATCATTTGTAAAATTACATGTGGTTGAGTCACGTATAATTTATAAATTGTTTATGCGTGTTTTATCACAAAAATATATTCAAATAATTTTAATTTTACTTTCTCTCCTCCACTTTTAGATCTGTATTTTTATTTAACAGATTTTTCATTTAAAAATTTCTAATGTAAATTTTTGATTGTATTTTAAGACCAAAAATATGACAAAATATTTATCTTTGAAAAGAAGCAAAAAATCTCAAAGGATTTAAAAGCCTGCGAGAGAAAATTTTTGAAAAATTGTAAAAAGAAATTTTCTTATGACACTGCAAACAAACATTTCACACATGTTGACAATTTCACTTGTGAAATTTGTTCATCCAATTCACTTTAAATGCTTTTTGCAGTTGTATAACAATATTTCAATTTCATTATCCTGGCACTTTATCATTTTGAGTTTACAAAAAAAAGAAGAAATAATAAATGAAAAAAAAAACCTCAAGAAAAACATGTGTGTGAATTTTTATTATTTTCATTTTATCCCCTGAAAATATTTTAATGCTGGAAAATTTTCGCGAAATTTGTGGTGACATTTTTACGGGATAATTCTTTTTGATATTAATCACCAAAAAAAAAAGAATGAGAAAATGAAAATGTTTTCTTTGCGAATTCAGTTGAAAATAAATGCATTTTCTTATACTTTTCAACAAATAAAAGTGTGTTCGTGCGTATGATTTCACGTTTTTACCGTAAATTTTTGTTAAATAATTTTCCTTTTAGGGTTGAGAAAATAAAAGAAATGCTTTTTCTTTTTCAATAGCAATAAAATACTTTTACAGTGAAGTTTATAGTGACGTTAATTCAAGAAAATGCTTTGAGAAACGAGTTTATAAAATTTAATTACAAATTAAAGATATAAAATCGGATATATGTGGAGATTTTATTTACACGTTTCTTTTTTCAATTATATTGCCTCTACAATGCAGATTTTTTTGTCTTTTGCAAAAAATATGCGTTAGAACAAACAAAAAAAAACAAAAAACCGGCAATAAGTCAAAGTATTGGGAACTAAGTTTGCAGTATTTGTTTAAAGTTAAATTTAAAAATTGCCACTATGAAAAACTTTATTTAAAAGTTGGTCACTAGTGACAAGGCAAGGAGTAACGTTTATTAATGGTATTGCTCTGAAACCATTTAATCATAAATTATTGATAATGATTTTATTTTTTTGCAATTATTAGTAAACCATTTTCGTTGAAAAAAAATCATTAGCATTTTTTATCGTTCAAAATTGGCAACTATGTAGTCCATCTAATTAATTATACCCAAGTATGCCTCTTATATATCACACATTCAAACAACTTTGCTATCTTCTCGTTAAATCCTGTTTCAATAATGCAAACATGTAGTAGCTCTTTGTCTTTTGCCACATTTTTGCTTATCATAAACAATCAGCTGATATTTTTTTTCTTGCTTTTCGCAAGGCTTACGAAATAAATTAAGCATATTTAAATCTTACGTAGTTTTTGGGTCTCTCTTATTAAGCGTTTATAGTTTGAGCTGCATTGCAATTAAAATAAAAAAAGTAAAATAAATATAAGGTCTATTATTATTATTTTTTTGTTGTTGTTAATATTTAGTGTTACAAAATTACTGTTATCCTAAATTTAATCTTTCAAAGTAATAAATATGTTAGATATTAAATCGTATTATAACCCCTGTACCTATAATCTTGATAATTCATATGACTGTTACGATCATCATCATATTGTACTTATTAAAGGTACCCTTTCTCCTTGACCTCCTTTAAAGAAATTTGTTTTTATTTTCTGTTAAAAATGGCTTTCAAATAAAATTACTTTTTCTACAAGTCAGATGAACATTTGTGTTTATTGATGTTGTTCGAAGTAACTACTACTTGCAACAGCAATAACTGCTGTTGTTATTATAACAGATTATTGTTGCTGTTCCTTGTTGCAAGATAACATTTCCTTCAGCAATTATTATTAGTTTTTTTTTTATTATAAGAAAAATATTTTTTTTTTCGAAATTGGATTTATTTTCGTTTATATGAATGTTGTGTTTAAGGAATTGTATGTTGTTTTGTAATGCTAGAAAACAATTGAAATAATGATAGCTCTATTAACTGGGTTCGTTTTTACACACTATGGTAATTACGGTTTAGCAAATGTTGATCTTTTGTTTCAGACGTCGCTTAGCCTTTTTTTTTTTTTTTTGGTAACTCGAAACGAATATTTTACTCTGTTATATACATTTAATTACAAATTAAACCCGTCATATATATGAGAGTCATATCAAACTTTCGTTCAATAAAAAAAGGTTATTTTAGCGGATGAGTCCTCGAAATTCTATTTTCCCTGCATCGATTAGCAATAAATAGTTGCTACGATTGTTGGCCACAACTTGGATTTAAACAACTCCTACCGAAACTTTCATACCAGGATACATTAATTACTGGAAGCAACAGTTGCCAATGAAAAGAGTGAAAAGTCACACACGCCCAAAAAAAACATGATTGTGATATGGTCCCAGTTCTTTGTAACAATGTATAGTTGAGGAGTACAAATAATAGTTTTATTCAATAAAACTTCAGTCACTAAAACATTTTTTTGTTATCATTTAACTATTACGTGGTTACTGTGCATAATAACGCAACATGGTTAGTTTTAACCGTAGTAAACTCGAACCATAACCAAACACGTAAAGAAAAAATATGGTTGAGGTAACCATAATTTAAGAGCAACATAATATGGTTGCATTATATGGTTGCTAACAAAACATAGTATTGTTACATTTGCAACCATATTGTTGTCCAAAGTATAAACAAAATTATGTTCAAATATAAACATTAAATGGTTAAATTAAAATATAATAAATGTCATGTTATATAATTGATTTATAATATATTCTCGCAAGTGCAAATTTTTCCTGATATAAAAAACTGAATATTTTTTTTATTTATAAACGATTTGTCATAAAAATTATTTAAAAATATAAATTCATAAAAAAATCAATTATTTGCTTAAAATAACAAATAAATGATTTCACAATTATGCTTCAAACACAAAAATAAAGATTTATATGCTTACAATACATACATATTTACTTCAACTTTTTTTTAATGTTTTGGTTTCCTTTTTATTTGTTTTAATGTTTTGCATTTTATTTTTAATTATTTATTTTGTACATAAATTTTTATTTTTTTCAATTTCTTTAACAAACAAAAACAATTTCAAATTTTAGCCACCAGAAAAATTACTAAACTGTCAAGTACTAGAACAAAATATTTTTAAGCGTAAACATTATTCTGTTGCTTTTAACCATACTTTGATTAATAATAATATATTATGGTTAAATATTTTATATTATTTTTAAAAAGTTATAAAACTTTAGTTGTGGTTGAAATTTTTTTAAGTTAAAACCAACCATGTTGCATTTTTTGTGCACAGTAACCATATAATCGTTAAAATTTAATAAAAAATTTTTATCGTGACTAAAGTTTTGGTGAAAACAACTATAATTTGTTCTCCGCAACTATACATTGTTACAAAGAACATAATATGGTTATTGTGACCATATAATAACCATGTTTTTTTTCTGCGTGAAGTTTTGGGTAAATGTGGAAGCAGTTCCCAATATAACAGATGGCATTATTAGGGCTTATAAGATATATTTCTTGTATAAATGATTCTTATAGCCTATGCGTCAAAGCGTTTTAATTATTACTCACATATAGCAAACAAATAGATGATTTTTTCGTGAATTTATGTTTTTAAATAATTTTTATGACAAAACATTAATAAATGAAACAATAAACAATAATAAGTATATTTTATCTGGATATGTTTGCATTCAATTATATAACATGACATTTTAACCATATTATGATATTTTAATATAACCACATTATATTTATATTTAAGCATAATTTACCACATTATTGTTAAGCTAGACAACCAAATAGTTGCAAGTCCAGTTACATTATTAAATGCAACAATACTATGTTTTGGTAACAACTATATAATACAAACATGGAGTGTTGCTCATGGATTACGGTTTCTTTGCACTATTCAGAGTGCGACCAGTGTATTTTTTATATTTTTTGGTTTTCAACTTGTTCATATATTAATACACTTCTTCCTGCGACACCCTTATAATGAAAACAAAAAAATATCTTATTATAATATTTTTGCAGTTCGTGTATATTTGCCATCAAGAAAGTACAGTTGGTGGATTATCACATTTTTTTCGTTAAATAGAAAAGTTTAAATCAAAAAATAATCTTAATTTAACGACAAATTATATTACATATATTATGCTTTTCCTAGTAGTAATTATATTTGTTTTGTTTACTTATTACCGGGCGCATAAAAAAATTATATAGTGCCAAGAATATTTTAGTCAACTTGTATATGATCGCAGATATTTATTAAGAAGACGGTCTGCGTTTATGCTGTATTGTGATCAAACATAATATTCATTAGTCTTTTAAATTCTTAGTTCTTAAATCAAATTTGCAATCACATAATGTTAAATGTTCCACAACTTATACCCGCCCCTTAACTTACGAATCCCTTAACACTATTTTGAATATTTCGAGACAGCAAATACAACTGAACGTCATGAAAGATATTTGGGCATGTAAGAATTATTGTAAATTTTTTTAAATTTCAATATTGTCTAATTATTAATTGGTTTTTTAATTGTTTTTACAAAAACAGCAGCAAGTTCCTTTTTTGATTTTTCAATAATATTTTAACAAATATCTGAATAATAGATTATTCTTAAACTTCATTAGCCGTCGTCTAAAAATTTCTAACCTACTTGCACTTTGATAAAGAATCTTAATGCATTTTAAATATTTTTTTTATTTATTTGAAAAATTTAGTAAATTAAACACAACTCCCTGCTTAATGCAGGGTGCATAAAAATCAGCTTTACCATTTATAATGGCACTTATTATTATCACTATTATTAGTTGTAGTTGTTGTTGTTCGAGTTACTTATTTTGGCCTTCCTTCTAAATGCTTTGTGGCAAACAATCATGGCGATCATGATTTTATTTTTTTTTTCGTTCCTTTCGTTCTTAGTTTTGACTTGCAACCATTCAACTAGCCATTGAATCAAAACAACAGAATAACAACAACAATAACATATAATCATAATACAACAACAAAAATAATAATAACAAGTTACATTGCAGGCCTTAAGAAACGTGTACAAAATATAATCAAACTAATAACCAGAGTAGAATAAAGATGAAGTTGAAGTTGCAACAGACAAGAGAAAAAAAAGCTTTAACACACATACAATAACCTAAAGCGAGAGAACTCAGAAATAAAAAACACCAATAGCAATTTTAAGTACAGAAATAAGTAAAATTTTTTTCATTTCATTAGTTTCTGTTCATTTCAGATCGTTTTTGTTTTTTAATGTGAAACTGCCAATTTCATTTATGGTGTTTTGGGTAAGTGGAAATCACATTTTATGCCAACACATCCATCCCTACATCCATCTCTACCATTTGTATCTGTTGGATATATCTTTTGTATTTGTTGTTGCATATTATTTTATTGTTATAATTTCCAGTTTCCTTTTTTTTTAAATTCCTTATAAACGAACATTGAATCAGTATGTTGCTGGTATTGTTATTATTATTTTTGTAGTTCTTACAACATGTTTTCTTTAAAATTTGTTGTTTGTGGATGGTATTCTTTTTCACATGCTGATGTTGATGTTGATGATGATTTTAGTGCCACGCCTCAAATGATTTCAAAATCATTTTTCATCTGAATTGCATTTTAAATTGAAAACATATTTTGTACTCTAATATTTTTGTATTGTTGTTGTTGTGCAACAACCCTTTCATTCCATTTCTTTTCAGTTTATTTCAATTTGTTAATTTGCTGTAGGGCTTAAATGTTGTCATTAAGATCGAATGGATAAAAAAGAATTAAATACCTGAATTCTGAAATTTAAATTAAAGTTTATATTTAAAATCTTAAATGGGAAAACTAATTAAAACTTTCCAAATTTTTTATAATTTTTTAATCTTTAGATATATATATATATTTCAAGCTCAAGATCATTAAATTTAAGTTTTCAAAAATATATTTATATGATTCTTATCTCACTTACAGCCGAGCTTTTACTAAACCTCTAAATAAATCAGCTGTTAATTTTTTTATAATTTGGTTTTTAAAAAAAAATTATACAGCTTACAGATCCTGCTAAATTATTATTTTGATTGTGTTAGATTTTAAAAGAAAACTTACGTCAATGTCAATAAGCTTATGAGTTTCCAGAATATAACAAATTTGAACATGTTTCATAATTATCAAGTATTTTTTAGTTTCTATAAAAAAGAAGATTAAAAGAAATGAAGGAATACATTTTTTATAAAAACGAAGCCATTGTCTTTTTTTTTAAACATAAATCTTTAACATACTTTAACAAAAATATTCTTTTATACGAAATATTAAAATAAGAGCCAATTTACATTACGAAATTTATCTTTAAACTAGAATGAATTTTTTTTGGTTGTGAAGCAAGAGGGGTTAACAAATTTGCATGGCTAGAATTTTGAGGAAATATTATTGTTGCTTATATTTTGTTTAAAATAACTCAAAGCCCTGTAACTTGAGGCTGCTGTAGACTAAGTGGTAAGCAAGTTGTCTACAAACCGGCTGCCCTGGGTTCAACCCTTGCGGCAGTAAAAAAAATGTTTTTTTATGTTTAATTGTATAAATACATAACCAGAATTGACATTAAAATATTCAGCCTCCTTCGTCGGTACTTCTTCATAGCATATTTGCCGGCGAAGTAAAATAATTAACTATATCTCCTTTCACCACCTGTCTTCACTCTCATTACCCTCTTTCCTAAAAGAATATAGCACGGTTACAAACTAAGAAGGTATCAATGTCTGAAGTGATACTTCTCTTAAAAAAAAAATTAAAAATAGAACTGAAAACAAGCAAGAGTGCTAAGTCGGCTATGCCTTCACTATTTATGTAAATCTAGTTTTGTGAAGTAACTCTAATCAAAAAAACCAAATATTGAGGTGACAGAGAATTAAAAAAAAAAAGTTTTGGTACTGCATACTTATTATTTTAGATCAAAATGCCATCGACATCAAATATAGTGTCGCGAGAGGTGCTATTGGAAATCAGTATAATCGCGTCCATGTTCTTCGAGGCAGCACGCAAAAAACCACGCCTACCTCTGTTTTTTTTCATGTCATTTGGAAAAATAAAGTAACTCCAATAAAAAAATAGATATATGGGACGATAGAGAATTAAAAAAGAAGAAAAAAACATCAAGTGACAAAATGGGCGCTCGTCCATATTTCCCGAGTTACGGGGCTCTGATAGCTTAAAATTTTTTTAAATATCGATATGGATATCATTTGAAAGCTTTTAAAGAGATCTTTAAGGAAATACTAAAAATTTTTAAAAATGCTTAACTCATTTTTATGTAAAATTATATATATTATATATGCAGTACCAATTTTTTTATTTTTTTATTCTTTGTTACCCGAGTATTTGCTTTTTTGATTGGAGTTTCTTCACTATGCTAGATTTACATAGATGGTGAAGGGTATATAAGACTCAGCATAGCCGAATATAGCACTCCTAGAAAAGCTTTTAAATGACAGCCCTAGTAATATTTTAAAGCATATGGTGCACAATCGGTTTGTTTCGTTGGGCGAGCTTTAATTTGAGCTATTTTTGGTGTTATTTTTTTATATTATTTAGTTCTCTTTCGCCCCATATATTTTTTGTTTTAATTGGAGTTACTTCATTAAACTAGATTTGCTCTAAATAACATGGAGAAATAAGAGGCAAGTGTGGTGTTTTGCCCACTGTCGCGAAGGACATGACCGATCTTGGTAATTGTCAATAGCAAAATTAGCGATTGGCGTGTTTAAATTGTTTCATCTAGTGCCTCCGCAAGGTTTATTCCAACCCGAACACAGACGGTAGATGGACATCAATCAATAGACTTCGCTATGCATGAGAACTTAGAATATATATACTTTATGGGGTCGGAAATGGATATTGCAGAAATTGCAAAAGAAATGACAAACTTCACCCTTCGCTTATTGGGGTGAAGAGTACAATAAGTTTTATATATTTAACCTTCATAAGGTCTTCGGGTCAAATTTGAC
The DNA here is from genome assembly GCA_916610165.2 of Gymnosoma rotundatum. Taxonomy (NCBI): domain Eukaryota; kingdom Metazoa; phylum Arthropoda; class Insecta; order Diptera; family Tachinidae; genus Gymnosoma; species Gymnosoma rotundatum. The sequence continues at coordinate 45,855,093 of OU744336.1, read as the reverse complement.
CCATTTTGCAAGAAAATGATATTTTTTTCCGAAGGTAGGGGGTTTAGATTTTAGATATTTTATGAATTTTATTTATTTTGGAATACTAATAACTATTTTTGGTTTTTATAAGAAAATATTGTACCAAAAAAAATTTATGCAGTTTTTAGCACTTAAGACCTTCGGGTCAAATTTGACCCAGAACAAAATCTTTATGTTTTTACACAGTTTTGTTAAAATAATTTATTTGTAAAGGAAAATGGCAAATGTTTTTTTCACCAAAATTAAAAGTCAATATATCTGTCTCCTTTATTTTCTCCATTTTTGCTGAACATTACTGGTATGAAAAATGGGTCCCCATGTAAAAAGCAAAGCTTATTTTCTTATGCAAAACTGTTTTCAGTCAAACGTATCAACGTTATAAAGTGTCGAGTCTGCATTTCTTGTCGGAAAATGAATACTAGTGAAATAGAAAATTTGCTAAATGCACTATCGGACGAAGAGGAGATTTGTTCAGAATATGAAGATAACTTAGAATGCGCGGAAACAACTGACAGTTTTAGTGGAAATAAAATTGATGTAGCAACAACTGCAGCAATGACAACAAAAGTAGGTGGAATAAGATATTTCAGACAACCTCTTACAAATAGTCAAGGAAGATTCCGGAGCAAGAACATTATTAGCGTGAAACCACACTTCACCCGCCACTCTTGTTCGATAATCATAAAGGAAATTTCCAGTTTTCAATTGTTTTTCCCGCCACCTGTAATAAACATTATTTTGAAATATACCAATAATAAAATTAAACGTGTTTTTGATATGGATTGGACTGAAGTTGACGACACCTTTATGGGTACACTTTTGTTAGCTGGAGTGTAAAGATCAAATAATGAAAGTACAGAATGTGTATGAGCAATTATGCCATTGAGAAGATTCAAAAGTCTTTCTAGAGTAATAAGATTTGACAATAAGGATTGAGTTGACACCTAAGCTTTTGTCAACTAAAGGAAGACCGGTATTTTTATCATTTTTTTGCTTCACTAAGGACACTACTCTCATTTCATATATTCCAAAGAAAAATAAGTCTGTGAATCTTCTTAGCACTTTGCATCATAGTCCAGAAATAAGCAATCGTGAGGACATAAGCCGCAAATGATACTAGACTGTAATAAATGTAAAGGAGGAGTTGATATTCTGGATAAAGTTTTTCATGTTGCACTTGCAAAAGGAAAACCAATAGATGGCCTCAAGTTGTATTTTGCAACATTTTAGATATATCAGCTTTCAATGCTTTTATATTATTTAGATCGGCTAGTAATGGTTGGAAAGAAACCTGTTTTGCCAAACGTCGTCATTTTTTGGAATATTTAGGATTGTAGTTTGCCACGCCCTATATAAAACAGCGAAATTCCTTGCCAAGAACTCAACTTTCTTTACTTAAAATAAACATATACATATATGAATTCGTAATAAATAAACAAAACGTGCAGCTTTAATATTCAAAACAAAGCTAAAAAAAAAGTACTAACTTTAAAAACAAACTTAATTAAAGAAAACAAGTTTTTTCATATTGAATTTTCTAACTGGGTCAAATTTGACCCAAAGAACGTTAACGTAAGTAAAATTTGAGGACCTTATGAAGGTTAAAATTGTTGTAATTGCTTTTAGAACAACTAGAAGTAAGCATGCATCTCAATAATTAGCTAAAACCGATTCGCTTGCCGCATCACTAATAATAGGGACAATTTTATTACGATTGGACGTTTAAATTTCTAGATAGATAATATACTTGTAAATTTTGTAGCTTGAATTAAATACTTAATGAATAACCCATTGGCCAATAATGTATTAATATCTTGAGAAAATATTGATGGACACATTTTTCAACGCGTTTAATAGTACTTAATTTCGCCTTGTGCTTAAAATTATTTGTTTATTTGTTTAACACACCAATTTTTTTAATATGAATGAGAATTTTTCGCATGTGTTGTGGTAGCAATTTATGTAATCATTTATTACTTAAATAGTAAACCAATTTAAATGAGGTAAAGACCGTACACTTAGACTTGACTATATTTACAAATATGTGAAAGAATAAACAAAACTGGTTGAAAAACAAAGGAAAGAAAGAGGTCTTTACTTAATTATATAAATATAATGGAATCGATACTAATCTCATTTTTAAAAGCGCATTTCGATCGCATGGTAATAACTATTTTAAATTCTTCAAACGTAAATGGAAGGACTTCATACCGGATCCAGTTTTGATTAAAAACTATCCATCTGAACATTTCCACACTATTGGCTTCGATTAAACAAATTCGCTTTAAAAATGTTTCTTTTTTCTTTTTTATTTTGAGATTAATTTAGACAATTCCATATTACTTAAGGACTTAAGGGAATAATTTCGGAGTAAAATGTTATTAGGAAAAGACGTCAATTCTAGATTTTAGTGAATGCATTGCTAAACTCCTTAGAGGTGTTATACTGCTTTAAAAAATTTAACTTAATACTGCATACATGTTATCACAGTTCAATTTGTTAATATTTTATATTTTGCTTATTTATTAATTATTTTTTTGATTGTAATAAAAACACAAAATATTTCTATACAAATTGTAAACGAACTTTCCTTGCAATTCACATTATCTAAATATTGAAATTATTTATTTTTAAAATAAAAACGCAAAAAACTTTTTAATTTCCCAAAAATAAAACAAAACAATTTTTCATTAACACTTTTGAACAATTGAATTGAAATGAAATGAACTGAAGTGTATAGTAAAGGAAATTAGTACCACCTTGACGCATGACTGCTTTAAAATAATGAAGAAAAAATTTACTCCATTTAATGCGTGTTTGGAATACTTATGTTTAAGGAAAACATTACAAGAGACCCATACAACAAAAAACAATACAAATCACACTAATAACATTCATATCGAAAACTTAAGTAAAAACAAAAGGCTGAAAAAGGATTTAACTAATTTGGGGAAAAAAAAATTTATAACAAAGGAAACAAGGGGCAAAACTTTGTTTAAGAAAACTTAACAATGAAGTGAAAAACAAAAACGTCAACAATTTCCTCCTTAAGTAGTTAGTTCCTGTTTAATCACATCACATGTAATGACTTTTAATAGATAATGTTTTTTCGTCACTGATGAGAATTTAATTTGATGGAATTATGTAATTTGGAGAATAAATTAAATACGTGCAACTGATTATTTATTTATGAGTTTTAACTTGTTTGAACAAATATAAAAAATGAAAATTGACTTATTTTCGGCTTATTGGTTCATTTTTAATTTAATTTCTAAACATTTTAAGAAATAAAAATTATTTACAAATGTATACGGACGTTTTTCAAAGAAAACAAGAAAAATTAGACGCTAGCAGAATGAAATGCAGCATATTCTGATTGGAAAAAAATTAAAAATTAAAACAAATATAAAGAAGTTTACGGGATTTCGTTTTTGACCTTAGATCAGAAGGGGAAATATCTATATACATATAATAAAACTGTAACGGAGTCTTGCTAAGGAATACAAAATTCCTATTTTTAGGTTTTTTGTCTGTCTGTCCGTCTCTCTGTCTGTCAGGCTGTGTTAGCATCGCGTTAAAACTCTGGATCGATTTAAATAAAATTTTTTGTGAATGTGTTCTGGAACCCCGGTTTAAATAAAAAAATACTTTTTTTTTATAAATACATGTCATTTCATCGAGAAACTAGAATACAAATATAAAAGCACTCAACTTTACCGGCATAATGGCCTTATAATAATTGCCAGCTCACTTTGGAGGAAATAGTTAAAAACACATTTTTTTATATTTTAATTTTAAGAACTACTACTTGGAAATAACATATTATGCATTCTATTAATGAGACTTTGAACTGGTAATAGTATTTTAGCTGTAAATCTGTCAGAGCATTACATTCAATAATTTTGTTTTATAAAAAAAATATTTTGTATTGGAATTGGAAACAAAGTCTGAGTTTTAGTTTTTTTTAAATTATTTATTTAAAGGTTTCTTCTTGGATGAATTTATTACCAGTTCCTTATAAACCCTATAAAAGATTCTGTTTTCCAGCTTTGTGTAAAAGATAATACGATTTATATCGAACCAAAGGAATTATAAAAAAATTGGCTTAACTTTAATATTTACCCAATAATAAAAAAACCCATTAAATATTTTATCAGGACAATATTTCTATTGAACGCGAAATGCTATTGTATAAAAAAAATGGTTCACCTCATTATGTACATAATTGTTTGAGTAGTAAACAAATTTGTTGAAATGTTTTTTAAAAGCAATAATTTTGTTGTTTAACATAACGCTACTTTCATTATACATATTTCGCATGAATTGATGCACCGTTTATTTTTTAAACGTGCAAACAACAAAAGAAAATTGAAATCGGGTTTTTTGGTCGATTAATGCTTTATGGAGGTAAATAAATTATTTAAAAAAATTAAACACAACTTAAAACAGCGGATAAAAATAGCTTTACCCGGTTGTCGCTGTTTAAAACTGGCACAGTGGAATCAATCAGAAAATCAATTTTGAAATTTTAACTTGTTACGCCCTTTTGCATTTCAATTCACGATATGTCTTTGAAAATTATTTTGTACTCTTTATAAGTTCATTTTTCATAATACTTTTTTCCTAATAAAAGTATAACAGTTTACATGAAGTGATGGTTGGTTAGTTTTAAGACGTGTCAAAATCAAAAATTATTTTTTTTATACTATTTTAATATTGAAAAATAATTATTTTATCTATACTAAAAATTTAGATATATTAATAACTTTCGCGGGATAAGCTATTAGATTTTTAAAATTAATATCAAGGTTATTAGGAAGTTTTCTTTGATTTACTCAAAACTACAGAAATATTGTTTAACACGTTTTAAAAATATACAGTAAAGTAGTAAAATATTTTAAATAAAGATTTCATTAATCCAACTATTTTTGTGGGAATTTAATGCTAATTATGCATTTATATAAATTTTATAACTTTGTCCCGTTTCAGCTAGAATATAAAATAATATGAGAAAAAAAATAACTAAGAAAGGTTTCTTATTGAATGAATTTAAATCGAGAATATATTTAAAAAAGGAGAATATTTAAATGACGAAATCATAAGGTTGTTTAATTCAGTTATTTTATTTTTTTAGTCAAATATTATTTTAAATTTATAAATTGTTAACAAATTATAGTATAGGGTACGTTTTACTGAACTTGCAATTATGTATTTCCAGCATGTATTCGAAATAGTCTATTAAACAGTGATACTTAAATGAGTGTTGTACTTCATCGTTTAGGGTATGACGGAATCTATTTAATTTATTAATAAATTCTAGATTTATAATGTTATTCTAGCAATTTTCGATCTTAATTTATTAACCAAATACAATTATTCTGATTGAAAAGAAAGGGAATCTAATTATTTATTTATTTAAATTAAAAACACGGGAGAATATTAATCAATCAATTAATTTTCAAAAAAAAATTATTATGGTATTTTTGTATTATCCCCATTTAAATTATAAATCAGCAACATTGATTACTGAGGGTGAAAGCACGTCTCGATGGCCATTTCTCTACCGCTTACTTAGCTCTTCAGGAAACTTCTGACAAACATTTTAAATAAACTAAGATTTTTGTCCAAACAATAAAGTAAAGACAAAAATCAAAGTTTAAGCAAAAACAGCAATAATCAAAAATGATTCTTTTTTTCTTTCTCTACTGTATACGGCTAACTTCTTTCGGCTCTTTTATAAAGTTAAAAGATAATAAAAAATAAAATATCAAACAAAACTACGATAATTTATTTTTCACAGGCACTTTGCAAATTATTAAATAAAATTAAAAACACGGAAAAAATAATATTAAATTAATTATTTTCAAAAAATTATTGTTCTGCTTTTTATATTATAAATCACCGATTTAAATTATTTATTACTTTGTATTTTGTTATGAGAGAATTAGATAACAAGGGGTAGAGTTGCACTATTAGTTTTTTCAACTTATATGGATTGTGCACTAAGTCCTTCTTATATAGATATTATTGAGAAAAGTTTGTTTCTGTAATCTTACTAAAATATAACTTTCTTGAGACAAACATCATACTTTGCAGATAATATATTGTTTCTCCTCTTCTCAAGAAAAAGATTGAAAAACTACTTCTTAGAGCACTTAGGCTTATCTAAGCACTATCGTTTAAACACAGTAGTTATTCGTCCTCGAAAAAAAGTTTCAGTGTGTCCAAAAAAATTTTCTAAATTCAGATGTTGAGTGAAATATATTAAATAATTCTAATAAAACTTTACTTTAATTACGTCTGTTTTATTTGCAACAATTTAAATAAAGAGTAAAAGTGTTAAGCTATTAAAATCTTTCAAAATTTAAAGCCATTAAACTTTCACCACAACGCCATCGTTATTTCATCCACCATCAAAACCGTTAGCTACTCGTTTTCTTTTTTTTTTTTAATAAACATACATATATTATCCATTTAAAATGCGACAAATATTAACCAAACCCCAAATAAAATTTGAAAAAAATAACTGAATAAATGCTGCAATAATAATAATAACAACAACAATAACAAAAAACAAAAACCAACATTTGCATTAAAAGCCACAAAAAATTAACGATGGTGGTCAATAACAGCATGAATTCATACTAGAATGCAGGACAGCATCAAATGAATTAACGAATGAATAAAATTTGTGCATTCTGCCATCCTAGTTTGCACTCTTTGCTCTTGTAAATATGCACAAACAACCAACTAAAGTGACAAGTGAAATGTCCAATGTCCGATTATTTGCAATAATTCACAATTTAAAAATAATATTAAAATATATAGAGTTTAGCACACACACACATACACATACACATATACATTATTCACTTATGACCATTGAACAAGGATACAAAGTCAACAACAAAGTATTTTTATTAAATTTGTGGAATTTTTTGTTTGTTTGTTTTTTTTTTGCTGTTGCATTTTTCACATTACAATTGTCAATGCTTGCGGCTACAAGAACACAGTCGTGCAGAAATCTGTTTTTTTTTTTTTATTCTATTTTTGTTGCTGCTGCATTTTGTCGGTGGCGGATGTGCACTTTTACATAAATGGCTGCGTTTCCGTTTGTCATTGATATTATAGATACGTATGATTATTATTCTTATTTGAAATATTTTATAAAATTTATTTATAATATCATTTTAACTACTAATTTTTTTATGTTTTAACTTTTTCGAACTTTTTATTCTTTTATTATTTGCACACGTTTGATTAATTTGATCGGGGGATTGTGGAATAAATAGGTTATCTGCTCACTGGAAAGCTTAGGCAAGCAAAGCATTTAATTGTGCTATCACGGGGTACATCTCAGGGACTACTTTTGCGTAACAAGAATGACTTTAAGCTGATTATGGTATGATTTGTTGGATATTTTAGTCTTAAATAGCATCAGTACATAATATGGATCATGCTTTATATTAATGGATAAATTAGAAGATTTGGATATCCTTGAATGAAAAATTCATTCTTTGTTTTCCGAAGCGGTGCAAGAGATACTTCTCCTCTTCTGATCTTACTACTTATGCCACATTTATCAGACTTTAAATGGAATACAATTCTTGTTTATGGGTTGGTGTTTCAATCATTATTTTAGAGCTTTTCGACTGCGTACAGTACAGATCAAAGAAGCTCAACTGTGACAGAGAGTTATCAAAATTTATTGAAACAATGAAGCATCAAGGCAGTGTTGCATGTGTATCTCTGTTTCATCGTTACTATTACGGAATGCGCTTTAAAAAAATCAGAGAACTTGTTTCTGAAAACTAAAATTTCATGCGTGCAACACATTCTTCATCAAGAGTGAATCCCTCTCTGGTCGATTGGCCAGCGATTAATACCACGCATTACAGAGAAAATGTTTTTTTTAGCCGAACACCTTGTGTGTCGAATAAACTCCATTCAGAGGTCCTCCCTGTCAATTTTACTATGCAAAAATTATAATTTAATGGTTCTGACACAATGCATTGCCTGAGTAGGGGTTATCCTCAATGTGCTGGACCTATTAAAAAAAATGGGGAATGCTTAGGCCAAAATGCGTGATGTGCTTTGGGTTTTTGCAGTGCAAAATTCCTTGAGGATACTTTTCTCTCCCCAGGGAACTTAAATGGGCACTCACTATATAGAAACTTGCACAGTAAACATATAAGTTGTTTTACAATACTTTAGAAATTAAACATAACTTTAAAAAATACTTGCCATATAATGACTTGCTTTGTGATTGCCATTTTTTGTTACTCGCTAAAGTCAAATGGTTATTCTTTAAATACGTATTAATGATGTAAATTCCTGTAACAATTAAATTATAATACATTCTTAGTTATTGGTTTTTTGCTGGGAATATACTCGTATAGTATATGATGTTTATAATGCTGCTGTGTTGTAAGGTGTTTTTTACGTAAACTATTTGTGTTGATAAAAATATGGTCCTTCGAACCTGAAAAAATTGGCTTTTTTTAGCTGCATAGCGATTACCTAGCAATAATCGATAAGCTTTCTTCTACTATTTTCATAAGGTTAATCTTTTTTTAATAGCAATTAATGTTTAAAATAATTAGGGGAATTTTTTTGCACTTTTGATACTCAAAAACATTATAACGAAATCTGTAACAAACTCTGATTTGTCCTCAGTAATTTGTTTTAAGAAATAAAATGCAATATTTATCAGCGTAATTCGTAGTGTAGCAGAATTTCACATCATTTATGAACTTTTATGTACTGCTAATTTAAGCATTTTTATTTAATTACTTACTCCACAATTATTTTATTTTACTAGAAAAATATGAAATTGCATTTCAGCAAATATGTCAACGGATTTTTTTATTTTTATATTTTATTTTTTTTTATTATTGAAATTGAACAAAATAAGTAAAATTATTTTAGTTAATAAAATAGCCAGCATAATAAAATTAATTAAAGAACATCCTAAACTTTACATTGTACAATATAACGCTGCAGAATATAAAATAAATCGAATTTGAAAATATTTAATATTCTTTAATTACTTTAAATGAAAGTATTTTCTGCAAAAACATCTAAGAAGTTTAGATCGCAAATAAAGTATGAAATTACAATTAAGTAAATATTTAACCCCTTTCATAGTTTTGGGAATTATTGTCTACAGCATCTGTGTAAATTCCCATTATACATGGCATTGCACTATTTCAAAAACAAGAATATTCTAAGAATTTGTATGTTTGTCGATGTAAGAAGTAAACATTACAATTTCTTTTTCGTTTTTTTTTTGTTTTTTTGTTTTTGATTAATCTTATAAACGTATCGTATTTATCTTCGTATATATATAGAGAAAACTAATATTATTGACTTTGCGACCAAAGTGATTTATGTCCCCGGAGAGACATGTAATTGTTCCCCAAATACAGTCAAAGGATTATGAACATACAATTAAACGTAAATACGCAATTATATACAACAGCAAAGAAACTTACCGATTACACACACAAACAAACATTGAAGCAAAATTGCAATTAAAATGCGTTGTAAGGCAATAATTCAATAGAAGATATAACAACAACAAGCAAATACTTATTAGAATAACAAAAGGGCGAATGGCAACATAAAGCAGTAGAAAGTATATAAAAAACAAACATATCAGAAAAAAAAACAGCATTACGAAATGGTCATATTCGTAACTGAAATGCAGTTGAAATAAAGTAACTATTGCATTTGTCCACTGCTGCTGTTGGTTTACAGCAAACATCTCCTTATAAAATTAGCTTTCAATACTCAGATTTGTAAAAGAACAAAATCATTAGATTTTCCCCTTTTACAAGTGTTAAGAATACACTGCGTAAAAAAAGTCTTTTTGAAACTTAGTTTAGATGATTTGGTTTTTTGCAGTTAAAATAATTTTGTTTGTTTTAGAAGTTGCATATTTTTGAGTTTTAATTGAAAAGATTTCCATATTTTTATTGTTAATATATCGTTAGTAGTTGCAAAGATTTTAAGTTGTCTTCCTATTTATAAATCTTCTTTGCGAGGACCACCAAGAACTTAAAAACAATACCTTACTCTTATTAAACGCTTGATTAAAATATTAAAAATTTTTCATACTTTTTAAACGAAGAAGTTCCCTTGATCGTAAATAAGGTATTTTTTTTAATTTCTTTATTTTCGTTCCTTACCCCACTATTCTTATTTTACTATTTACAATCGCATCTCATTATAACATTAAGGAGCCTTTATCGATTAATATGCCGTGATTATACTAGTCTTCTAATTAAGCTTTCCATTTACTGTAACAGACGCGCTAACCTGCTCAACCGTGGCTTTCCAAAATATAATAATTATTTCTAATCGCGACTACTTATTTTTTTCATTGGATTCGAATACTCAATATCATTTTTTTTTTCTTTTTCAATTCTAAGCTGTGTTAGGATTTGAACTCAAGGTATACTGTTTAACAAACAAGCAGACATCTGTTTTGTCTTCGGCAAGATACAATCAAACATATTTAATGGGCCGCATTAGTTTTAATCTTTACTTTCAAGTCCTATTTTCATAACGATATTGTTATTGGAAAGGCACCTTTCTATCTCTTTTCTTGAAACAAGATACTTAGGAAGTGAAAAAAACTAGCTTTGTCACTAAGTCAGAGCAACAAAAATTTTAATTTACTTTATAGATAAATTTTACAATTGCAAAGGCTCAAAAATGTTAGAAAACATTAAAAAAACCCAAGCTCATCTTAATTTTAGAAATCATATTTTCAAACAACTGGCAGAACACTGTTTATGGCATCACTGTCTTAATATTTCAAAACCTTCAAGAGAACAGTACATTTATAAACAAAGGCTGAGTACTAGATAAAAGGATTTGCCAATAATTATTAGCAGAAGTCAAAAGGATATCGCCATTAAGAACATTAACAAACACAAAAACAAGGCGGCATCCATCCAGACTGATACAATTATAATAAAAGGGTTGCAAAAGTTCTGTACATATAAAAATCCCTCAGGAAGGGGTGTGATTTTCAAATGATACTTGGTTTCATGTCGCATAACAGGAAACAAATATTTTGTTGTTGAGTACTATTTCAAATTTGTAGTAAAATTTATATTTAAATAATGTTTAACACCCTGCTGTTTTCTTGTTCGAGTATTGAAATTATTAACAGCGTATTTCTTTAATAATCGTAAAGTAATAACAAAATGTTTTGCGAAATGTTGTTGCTTTTGTTTTCTTGGTTTATTTTGGTGGCTTAATGAAAAACAGATGCCTTACATTTTCTTCTATTAAATATTTTATTTAATGTTTATTTTCAATTTAATATTGTTAGTGGTGTGAAATTCTGTTGGTAGATTGAAAGAAACCAGAAAAAGGGTAAAGTGTAACATTATTTTAATTTAGCAAATAACACCTATTGCGCAGCTTGTCTTTTTTTCTGTGTACTTTATGTTTTGCTTAAGAACTTAATCGTTAAAAGGGAATTAAAATTATGTCATGTTACGCTTATTTTCCTTTAACAATTAGATAAAAGCTGTGTAGAAACGCGCAAAAGGATTTTCGTAATGTAACGCAATAATGAAAATTTCTACTGTAAGAAAAAAAAATTGGCTTTTTTTTTTATCAAATTATAGTCAGCACGCTGAAGATGTTTTCTAAAGGAAAAAACCAAGGAACAGGTTTTTTTAAATGTAAGATTTAAATTATAGAACAGTGGTGCAAACAGGATTTAGTAATTAAAATTTTACTTTTGAACTTTGTAACCGTATCAATAATTTTAGTTCGGCTTATGTGTATTTTGATGTCATAATTTATGGTCAAGAAATAAAGAAAGCCTTGGGTTGTGTATGGAATACTTCCAACAAGCTTTATTGTGGTGGATCTGTAGTTGTTCCTTATCTCTTTTTTTTTTTCTTTCTTGTATTGGTTGGTTATATAGATAATGTAAAGAATAATAGTGACAGAAATAGAGCTTCAGAAAATGCTGCATTACATTCTACTTCATTACATTCGACCTGTGGTTTTTAATATTTACCACAAAAACTTGTCGAAATAATTTTTCGTTTTTAATAAAGTATAAAATGTTATTTATACATATGTAAACTGGAGTTGGGCTAATAATTACTCATTTGCTTGTAATACAAAAAAGTTCGGCTACTAAATTATTTCAAAGTTGAAAATATGAAATTTATGGTCTAAATGTTAAAATTGCCTCTCGTAACACCATATATGAAAAATGGGGCCTAAAAGCATTTTTCGATAATAACTCTTTTCCGACGCACTTTCAAGGAAAACCAAATCTATACAAATGTTTTCAAAATAAATGCTTTGCTTATTGCTTTGTTGCAGAAAGAAATACATAGTTAGCAAAAAAAGAGAAAGGATCGCATTTGCTTCGTTTATAATGAAATGTTTTGTAAATGCTGAGACATTTAGTTTTTTTTTTTTTTGCTGAAAAACATGTAAGTAAAGCAAAGATTTGAGTGCTGCTGCTATTTTTAAGCAAGCAATTTAAACACTGGCCTTCACTTCCACATCTGACTCTAACTATTTTCAACTTAAGTTTAATCTCCGTCGCTTTATTGTTGTTAAGGGAAAAGGTGTAGACCGAATATCCTCTATAAAAATTACTACAGCTACATTAACAAGACGCTTACGTTTTCTATCTTGTTGTCACTTTTTTCACTGTACCAGTAATTTAAGCCCTGTATTTCAAAACCAAACTATTTCTTTTAACAGTTGTGTTCTCACAGTTTTTATGTGAGGACAGTAATCGTCGTAAATTTGGATGTTAGTTCGTCTATAGTTTCCTTCAAAATATAAATAAATGTACTCAATCTCGCTCGCATATAAACCTCTTTTTTTAATTTGTTCAGTCGGGGCCGTTTGGACAATTTCTTCATTATTTATTAAATTTATTTATTTATTTTTATTACATTTACGGCCTGGTGAGTAACGAAGTGCAATAGATATTGTAGAAATCGCTTCGAAATAACTAAAATTCTTAATTTTTTAAACTATTTTTAAAATCAATCAAAAAATTCTGTTACTATAATAACTTACTCTTCTGCAATTATATAACTCGTTTTTAGTGTTTGGGTAATTTTTTTGTTTCAGTGTATCGGTTCACGGTCTCTTATCTGATTACTAACCAAAAATAAAGCTTATAGTCAAGTAGTTATTTGCTTTTGAAAATAAAAATTCTTACTTTTTGTGCAGTTTTGATTGTTTTCAAATAAATACGTAAATTCGACTGTTTAATTTGTTAACAATAGTTTCTGCAAAAAATTCTTTATCTTCTATATTAGAATTAAAGATATGCTATTTTGTTTTCCATCAGAAATTTCTTGAATGACGCAGCTTATATATTTTTGATCAGAAAATAATAATCATTATTTCCCCTAATAAATTCTGCAATTGTTTTTACGGATTTTTTAACAAAAAAAATTTTTTTTCTGTCCCACTGTGCACTATTTAAATATAACAATAGACTTATTTTATACTTATTAAATATTTAAATTTTCAATTATTCCTAAAAATGCGGCATAATAAAATTGTTCTATATTAATTAGTTAAAATAACAATTTTAATATGAAAATAACAGACATATTTAGCCCGGCATCCAAGTACTAATGTATGTGCGTTGCTCAGGTTTAAGAATAAAGGGGTCATTAAAATTCTAGTAATTTTCAATTACAAAATACAAAATTACCATTTACACTTTTTAACACTTTCCGACAAAAACCGAATTAAGTAAAATTCATAGTTTTACATAAAATTATAGCTTAAATTAGAAATAATTATATCATATATTAAAAACCAAGGGAATTGAATAAAATAACATTATCTAAGCAAAAGGTTAAGGAAGCTTTTATTTTAATTTGAAAACTCAAATGAACAAACAAACAAAAAACTGAATTGAAAACATTAATTGACATTTTTAAATGATAAAAATTAGTGAGAGAATTTTACGGTTACTTGCAGTTTAGCGTAAGCTGCCTTTTCCCACAAATTTGGGAGGAAAATTAAAAGTTGTTTTATTTGTTAATTTTCTTACATCTCTTGAGGATAAAATGCATGTTTGCATTTTAATCCTTTTTTACATTGTGTCTCGGCAGACACATCAAATGAAATATTTAAAATTTTATTAAGTAATTAGTTGGAAAATAAATAATATTTATTTGCCAATTTGATTGGGTGAAATAATAAAATTTTGGACACTTCTTTTTATACGTATACATTTTTAGATTTTAAAAAAGTGTAAAAAGCTTAAGAAATAATTTAAGTATACATAGCGAGAGAGATGCAAAGGCAAGCTACTATAAGCTAGGTACTTCCAATATTCACATTCGGTATCGGGCATTTTTCTTAAGCCTGATATAACTCAGTTTACTTTGGCAACTCACATTAATACATTGATGCATGAACAAATGCTCAATAATATTTACATTTACTTTAAAAATTAACATCAATTCAATCAACTTATAAACGCAAAATAATGTTTGGTCATGAAGATCATTTTTAAAATATCGGGTTCGCTAGAAAACAAAATCTTAATAATAGATACTTCACACTCAATATACTCTATGAAAATGCGCCGATTGGTGCGGCTTACTCGGTGGTGGCATTACTGGAGCTTGTTTTATAAAAAGTAAACTCGGAGTTCGCGTAGCAGTCAACGGATATTGTTACAGTACAATGGCTTAAGATTCTTTGTCTGAAAATATTAATGAAATGGGTTTTCACGCCCTATCAATTGGTCTACAAGATCGTGCGAGTTGATACCTCTCCATTATTTTATGTGTGGCCATACGAAATCTCTAGATCATGCTGATAAGCCAGCAACAAATTGACGCCTAAAGATTTAATATTATTCGTGCTACTCCTAACATACGGCCAGAAGTGATCCGATATGACTGAAATTTTTCTTATAAATATATTTGGTAATGTTCTAACATATTTACGATTTTCAAAAAATCGGTCAAGTATCGCGCCATACAACAAAATTTAAAAATCGTCATAACTTTGAAATTAATAATCTGATTAAAGATTCAGTTTGCATGTGAAAATTTTTGTAACACGCCCACCTTTCATACAGCTAAAATTTTAAAATTGTCATAACTTTTAAATTAGTAATTACATAATAACACCAATTTACATGTGAATATACTTGGTATTATTGCCACGCTCACTTCCCATAAAACAAGCCAGAAGTTTTTCTACTCGCCTCGTTTTTGTTCTCTCTACACAATCTTCAACATGACGCATAACATCGCAGAGTCTATTTGGCTTAATCTCTAGCCACAGTTGAAAAAAAGTACAAATCCGCTACGAGGTTGACAATTATAATAAAAAGAAATCGGGCAATATCGGGCATATGTTTAAACTACGTACTGGTAGCTATAAAATAAACAAAATAGGAAAAACAGGATAACTGCTATTTCTTTTTTCTTTAAAATTCTCTACCAACGTTCACAGGTTTTAAAATATGTTGACAATGCCTCACTACTATCTTTATTCTAACGGGATCTGCCACATGAACAAAAAGAGTTTTGTTTTTATAGGTCTGTCTGGGTAATTTTCCAGTAGCAAATAGTTAGTAAATTTGTTTGGGAGAGTAAGACCAATTTTACTCTGTCGGCTGAACATATCTTTCAAAAAACTCAGACAAGTATACAGTGATCCAAGAAAACAGCTAATCGGTGTGTAAAAATTGAAATAACAAAGCAAAATATTTTAGCATAAATTAAAAAAACTTGTTTATTGCACTGTTGTTAATTTGGTAAGTTCAATTTCTTCTTAGTTGTTAGTTTTATTTGTCGGATTTTTTATAGAACTTCTTTTGCTTACATTGCCCAACATAGTGCCAGCTTAATAATGGAAAAAAAGAATGAAATGCCCAATACAGTGCCCTCCAATAGCTTAACGACAAAGAAGAATAATTTGGAAGTGAAGTGCTAGCCAGGAACGTTTAAAAGGGTTGAAGATGGTAAGTATAATGAAATTACAAGTTAAGTATATGAATGAGTGCAACGAAATAATATTTTCACTAGCAATGACAGTGAGATGAAGGCTCTAAAAACAATTTGGCTGGATGCATCCACCAAATTGTTTATTAGTTTGGTAAAGGAGATGCGTCCAAAAGTGGGTAAGTCACTGCACCCAACAACAAACGGCAAATGTCGGTGGCCATTGCTGCAAAGCTTTGTGCTAATGGCCACAACTTCAACACCTACCAGGTGGAGGGGAGATATATTATGTTGGAGCGCCCAAATTCTAACATTGACTCTAACTATTTTTGGCCACTCTCGCAGCACAGTGCGGTGGTCATATGATTAAAATCATTTTCATATAATAAAATTGTTCTTTCCATTTTTTTTTTACCAGGGGGCAATTTACGGTATTCGATATCGATCGAAATTTACATTGAAATTCTATTGAAATTTCGATCGATATCGAATGCCGTAATTTGCCCCCAGAATTTTACATGTTTTTTAATTTAAATTTTTGATTTTTTTTTTCTAAAATTTCAAGACAATATTCAATACTTTAAAAAAAATTTTTAATACAAATTAATTTTAAAATTTTATGAGAAACATCTGTAGAATTAACTTAATTTTTTGTTTCTTCACAGTTTTTCGATACATTTTTCCTTCAATGTACTATTTTAATTTTGATCTATGGTTTGAATAAAATTTATTATTAATTTAATTGCTTAATATTATTAAATTTAAATGAAAAAGTAACGCTTAAAAAGCACGATATTTATTTAAACCCCTAACATTTCCTTAAAAAAAAGAAATTAATAATATACTACCAATATTTAAGTGTCAATTTGCCATCATTTGGCAAACAAACAAAAAATGGCTGCTGTGTGCTGACTTTTCTCTGGTTATTGTTTTTTTTTTTGCATAATTTTCTTCATTTTTGCTGAATTATGCATTTACTTGGGTTTTGTAAAATGCTTCAGCTCTTATTTTTATTATTATTTTTTTTTTTGCTTTTAGCAGAATTAAAATATTTTTTGCTTATTTAGCTGATTTTCTCGTTGATATTTTTTTTTCATAAATAAAATAAAAACAAATTTAAATACGTTTATAATTGAAGTTTTTACAGACAGCTGAGGTTTGTCATGCCTGGTTGTAGCCACCACTCTCGTTTATTTTATTTCAATTCTCTTTCTACTGTTTTTAAAATTTTACCATAAAACTAAAAACAAACGCATCACTTATACAAACGGATACAGCCGTACTACGGAAACGGATAAAGCTGGTCAATGCTTATTTATGCAGCAGCAAGCATTGGTTCAAAAAACAGCAGTGTGTCTGTACATGTGTGTGTGTGTGTGTGACATTAAAAAAACAGTGGCTTTTGATCAGTTTTCTCTAGGATGTGTGTGTTTATTATAATGCTTACATACAAATTATATACGACTGTAAACTATGAGTTTGTTTGTTCGTTTCTTATATAAAGTTTGTTGATTATAGTGGACACACAAACGCACATACATATTTAGTGTGGAATGTATTACAGCTTTTTTTTGTCCAATGCCACTCATGAATGTTTCATAGATTCTTGTCCAATTATTTATTATGCACGTTTTAATATAGTATTTATTAAATTTTATTATTATTATTATTGTTGTAGTTGTTCTCGTTTTTGTATTAATAAACAAAAATGTCAAACAATTTGATATTATTGCTGTCGTTGCAATTGCGAGAATTTGTAGATAATGTCACAAGAAATGTTTTTAACTTTATACTAATATTACAGTATGTGAGTTAATGTTGAATATTATTGTTTTATTTTAATGAAGTGAAACTTTTAAATATTCATTAAAATTTGATTGCTTTAATTTAAGTTTTAAGTTTTAAGTTTTTTTCACATAAAGTTTGGTATTATGGAAGAGTGTTAAATATTTCAATTTAATATCATGGCTTTTGAAAGCATTTTTTTATTTGTTGTCTTTTAATAATCCAAAAAAAATTCAGTCTTCAATTAAAATTTACAAAGAAAGAAATCAAAAAATATTTATGGACATATTTCAGAATATTTTTTTTTTATTTTTTTTTTTTTGAGAAAAAATGCAGCAAAATTATCTCAAAGGTTAAGTGCAGACACTAACCATGTGATGTTGCGGTTTCGGAAGAACTTAACTATTGATCCAAGTTGATCTTGTTGTTACATAAATATTTGGATTCAGTATTGACACTAGGGATTTTAGAAGCCTTTAGTTTTGTGACACAGATAAAGAAGATATTCAAGTTCATACTGTAGGAAAAAGATCTTTTACAATTTATAGTTTTCTAAAGAGCAGTAGTATCAGTTTCCACGAGATTTCTATGCTTACTGTCAACAGTTCGACGCATTATTTCTCGCAGGAGCAACCGCCAGCAGCATTCGTAAAACGGCACTGATCTACAAAAATTGGGTTAAAGCTTTTTAAAATAATTGTCATAATTCTTGTCAAGAATCAGCGATCAACGGGATTTATGTCGTTCGAAAGGAGTCAAGCCCTCTGCTTAAGCACAGACTTTTCATAGTAGTAATAAAAACTTCAACGCAAATGATTTTTTAAGAGCCTTAAGATTAACCTCAGACAGAGCATTTTCTGCTAAAAACCTGTGTGATAAAAAGATACCGACAGTATAAAATGTGGTTAGTCATAATTCTAAAAAATCTGGCGTAGTCCCAACATAAAAAGGTTTTTATAGTTAAGTATACTGACAAAAACCTTATAAGGAGCGGCCAAAATCTATTTTAAGGTGTTCTCTACTGAAATAGTTGGAACGGGTGGCTCTTACGAAATAGGGGTGAAACAAGAAAAATTTAAAGAAATAAAAGCCTCTAAATCTGCAGTAGTAAGCTTTGTCGCATGTCTTAATCTAAATAAGAGTATTATAGAAGAACAGATATTTTAAATGATTAACTCTAAATCCTGTATTGCTGGTAGCAATCAGAATTCAATGCTGAAAGCTTCAGCACTTAATATTAAATTTTTATGTCATAGACTTTTTCACAATAGATCATGTCGCTAATATATTTCTTTATTTTTTGTTAAATATGCTTAGCTTTAGTTTCGCGACAGTTTGCGGAAAGTAAATTTCTTGTAGTTTTAATCTCTAAAAAATATAAAAGAATTTATTTTTATTTGTTTTATAGTTACTGCAGAAAACTCTTAATATAAGTCGCGAACGTATTAATTTTCATCTGATGCGGAGCTTTGGCTAGCCAGGAGCTCAGTTTTAAACATTTGATTGCTATAAATCATCACCTCAAAAATGTACGTAATAATATTAGCCGACCTTTTAGAATGAAAACTTAACCAGTAAAGATTTATTACAGTCTATGCTCAACATAACTATTTCTATAAGCAAGGAATTTGTAATTGAAAATTAATTGATTTTCACAAAGGAACGTTTGTGCTTTAAATAAAAGATTTATTTATTTTCAAATTGAAATTTTATTAAACTTTGAACTCTTTCAATTATATATTTAGTTAAAAAAAATCAAGTAAGAGTGACGAATTCATATACTGTTTACCATATATGTAAACTTAGTTTTGTGACGAACCATTAATAAAAAAAAAACAATATTTCGGTTACAGAGAATTACAAAAAAACAAATTAATACTATATATAATTTTACATAAAAATGTCATCGGCTCTTAATGGGTTAAGCAATTTTAGTATTTCCTGAAAGATCTCTTCAAAAGCTTTTAAATGATACCCATATTGATATCTTAAAAAATATGGTACACAATCGTACTTTTCTGTGAAAAGTTCAGAGACCCATTACTCGGATAATTTGGGCGAGCGCCAATTTTCTCACTTATTTTTTTAATTTTTAATTATCTATCGCCCCATATATATGTTTGTTTTTTATTGGAGTTAACTCACTTAAGTAGATTTGTTCCAAATGATACGGAAAAATTAGAGGCAAGATTGGTGCTTTGCCTGCTACTTCGAAAGACATGGACCGATCTTTCTGATTTTAACAACCAAATTTTTAAAACTATGTCTGATCCACTGGGTAATTTAAATTCTTTACCTCATCTAGTGCTTTGGCAAAGTTGATTTCAACCCGAACGCGGACGGACATAGCTTAATCGACTTTGCTATGCAAAAGAAGTCAGCATATATGCTCTTTATGGGATCGGAAATGGACATAGTAGAAATTACAAACTTAGATACACCTTTTTACAACCTTTGGTTATCGGTATAATAAATACTTCATTTTCTATTCAAAAAATTAATTGTATCAATTATAGTATATTTAACTAAAAAAGCAGCAAACAAGTTTCTGATTAAGTCAATTAATAATTTAAAAAAATTTTTATCTAAAACCAAATAAACTTCAAAAGGTGTAAACACATTTGTCACATTTGGCGACATTCAGACATAGCATTGATTGAGCTGTAAACCAGGTGAATTACAACTTCACATACTTTGTTTAAGGCATCTATTTTTTATTCGTACAAAGCCGGCTGGACGAAGGTTGAATGCACGATGTCATAAATTAAAGGGTCTGTTCGTAAATGCATCACTGCACTGCATGTAATGGGCAGTACGTTCGTAAATGCAAAAAGTGGCAGCACTGCAAATGTCATCTGTTCATAAATACATCAGAGTATATTATGCGCAAATAAAAACAAAAAACTTATCATAAAAATACCTGATGCAATGAACGCGTGAGTATAAATTTTGATAAGTTTTTTTTATCTACTTTTTTTGGTTAATTTTTTTATCATGTATTTTATAAATCGAATTTAATATAAATTTTTCTTTTTTCAGAGTATTTCTTCGTTCGTGAATGCAAACTAAAATGAGAAAATCAGCTGATTAACAAATCAGAATATCTGGGGATTTTAATCTGCGTTCGATGTCCCTCGGCATCAATAGTTCCATGGTTTCCAGTGATTGTGAGTAATGCATTTTTCTTTCTCATATTTTAGCTTTAGTGATGTTCTATAATGTTTTCAAGAGAAAATTTTCTGTTTTAAATGGCCAATTCATTCAATTCATTTTATAAACTTTTTATTGGTTAATGTTTTGGTGTGAACAGTTTTGCTTTTTAATCGACTTAAAAAGGTGGAGGTTAGCAAATCGATGGTGCTTTTAAGTATAATTGCTATTTCAGAACTCTGAACAGTTTTAGAAAAATATTTGAAAGTCTATATTTACAGATTTCTCCCGCTTTTAATATATATGCTTTATATTTAAAATATAAAGGGTGTCCTCATATAGCATACGCGATTTATCATATTTTTTTTTAGCTTCAAATAAAAAAATGTCCAAAAAAGCTAAACTAAAAATTAGAGGGTGTCCATATAGGTGGTGTTATTTAACATATATAGACAGACAATTTATACAGAACTACGGGATCGCAGCGTGCTTCGTTACGCATGAATATTAACATTGAATCAAATCCATATACCGATTGAGCTCAAAGGCGCCTACGAGATTGGACAAAATCAAATGTTATAACGAAAAGTCATAACTCATTAACTTTAGATAAACCAAACTTAAGATAATCACGACCATACGAACACACCCTAAAAATTTTCGAATTCGGTTTGACCGATCGTGGGTTATAACGTTACAACGCACTGGCAACAATTTTTTATATATAGTAATATATTTACTCATCAATAACTTTCTTGTAATACACTTTTGCCAGCGTTTTTTCCAATCCTCGAAACACTTCTAAAATGCGCTTTTTGGTATCGCCAGCTGCCCCTGTTTCGATTTTTATTTTATCTTCTGAATGTTAGCAAAACGCTCACCTTTCATCGGTGTCTTCAGTTTTAGGAAGAGGAAAAATTTAGCAGGGGCCAAGTCCGTTGAATACGGTGGTTACGGCATGATAACGGTTTTGTTTATGGCCAAAAACTCACGCACAAGCATCGATGTGTGAGCTGGTGCGTTATCATGGTGCAAAATCCATGATTGATTTTTCCACATAGTCTGTGCGTGTCTGACGAATTGCTTCGCGCAAACGGCGAAAAACTTCAAGGTAGTATTTCCTATCGACCGTACGATCTTGTGGCAAGAATTCAGTCGAAGAAACCAGTGAGCAAAACCTTCACTTGACTAAACTTGACGTTTCGTCATTGACATATTCTCGACCTTCCTTAAACCGGTTATACGTCAATTGAACTTGTGTTCTGCTCATAGTAGACTAGCAGCCAAATGCCACAGTCAATATTTCAAATGTCCTGGCGCATTTAATTCCATTTTTTACACTAAACTTAAACAGTTTCTTTGATCCAAATAGTAAAAAACCGGAGAGCCCACTAAAACACGACTAACCTTTTTACCTTTTTAAAACAAACTAAACTTCCAAAAAGGCTGATATTGCAAACATATATAACACGTAACTCATGAAATTATGAAATAATGGTTATTTTTTGATCAGACCTCGTAAAGAAGATATGTGTTACTATTTATTTATCCGCTTGCTAAAGAATTTGGAATTTAAAGTGTCCCTATAGAAAACAGGAATTTGACGCGTATGGACGCGTATAGAAAATAAGAGAATGGAGACTTTATAAGTTGCAAAATATAGCAAGGTGATGTTAAAACAATGTGATTTTCGTCTCTGCTAATTGAATTCTTTTTTAAGGTTGCGCCCATTAAAATTGAATGATCTTTCCTTGGTATCCTTTTAAGAAAAATATTTCCTTTTACTATTTTCTTTATGATACAGCCATAAAAAATATAAGCGAGTCCTCAAATTAAATAAAATTATTATAAAGTATCAGTAGTACTTATACTGGTTTTCCCACATACATTTTTAAAAAATAAAGCTTCATGGTCTGCTAAACAAAAACACTACCACCCCTCTTACAAACTTTTTCAAAGCACAGCCCATCATAATGACTTTAATTCTCACATATGACACCATTAAAATTACGTTTCATCTTATTTTGAAACATTAAAACGACAAATATGGAGAAAAAATAAATAAAGAAAATGAGAAATTAACAATCAGTTAACAATAACACAAATTACACAGCATATGGTGCCAATGATGATCGTGATGTTAAACCTTTTTCTTCCTTTGCTACGGCTGGGGGGGACCAATGAAAAGAAGTTGGGATGGATAATTGGAACGAGAACAAGTTATTTAAAAATGTGTGAAGAACAGCAGTAAAGTGTATAAAAATTTGTGACATTATAAAACATTTGGTAAATAATATAAAGTTTTCTTTAAATATGTATGTTCACATACGCATACATATGCATTTATTAATGTGAGTGTGTATGTGTATTTGGCTTTAAGTATTTGTGCTGTATAATTTCTCTTTATAACTCAAGCGTTTGTGTTTAAAAATTTCCTTTAAACATTTCGCTTACATGCAGATGTATGTGAAAGTAATTGTAACAATCCTTTACTTTTTCTATGAGGGTTTTTCTACCAAAAAAAGAAACGAAATTGCTATATTTGTTTTTTGTTGTTGTTGTCGTTATTGTTTTGTTAGTGGGTAAATGTAGCTGTCAGTGATTTTAATGCTTTTTATTGGAGTTTTGTTACTTTCCCTTTGGTTTAATGCATGAAAGAGTTGCTCGTTTTTTATATAACAATTTTTAATCTCAGGTGACGCCGCCTGGGAGTCGTAAATCACAAAATTTTTTTCTCTTCTCAATATGTGGTTGCCTTTTTTTTTTATTTTATTATTTTTTCATTTTTGTTTTCAAATATGGAATGGAGTTGTATAATATGGAAAATAAATGGCAAAGAAGAGGGTTTAAGTTTGTAATTGTATTATTGGAAACACATACTCCTCCACACAAACTCTTGTGAATAGATCCATGTGTGTTATGTTGGCAGATAAGATATTGATAGGAAAATGTGAAAGGATTTTTTTTATTTGGTCCTTTATGTTTCAAGTGTTGATATGATTATACCTAGGAAGCCATTATAAAATTCCGGATTATTGCGTTTATATATTTGATGTACAGTCTAAATGAAAGGTGTCCTACAATGTCATTTGGGTGGAAAGATTTTTTCCCTGCAATCAATACAGGAAGATTTATTTGCCATAATTTAAATTTGTTTTTTTTTGTTAGTAGAGGGGGTATGTTTCCAATTCAAAGTGATCAAATTTCAAATAAATAATCCAGCAAGCAAAATTATATTTCGGCTTTTAAAATTACTGGAAGATTATACAAAATTGAGGTATGGTTATTTGAATGCATGAAAATTTATTTTTAACGGTGCAAGTAATTGTAGTAATAAACTGGCGAATGTAGAAATTACCAACAGGAAAAAAAGTAAAGAAAATTCCTATAGTATGTTAAGAAAACACTGGATAATAAGAGGCAAGAAGACAGAAGAAGTGTTTATTAAACTCTGAAAACGATGGGCTAATAATATTTAATTCTTTTTTAAATATGTTTTTTAAGCGTGGTTTGAAGAACGAGCGAGAAGCGAGTTTCAAAGAAAAATAAAAAATGTCAATTTGAGAAAACATAATTATTTTCACATATATCTTTCATAATACAAAGCCTTATTAAAACGCTATTAAAAACGTGCAGGTTTATTTAATTTAATGGACAAAATATCTAAAAAATTTTTAAGCATTCTTAGCAATATCTGCATAAAAACATAATCGGTAGAATCTTGAAAATAACTTGATTTCTTTTTTAAATCCAAACACAAGAATTCTTTGAGAATCTACGATGTCCATTGACCTTATGTCGAAAGTGTTATTATGTCCATGGAGATTATGTCGTTTGAAAAAACATGGACATTGAGTCGTTTTTAGCGTACTTAAGACCATAACGTTCGTACTTAAAACCATAACGGTTTTTTATACTAAAGAACTTCTGCTTAGCCGGCTTTCTGCCGGGCGCTAAAATGTTTTCCTCTATGGTATAACCAACACCGTCTTCTACAAGCCAGTTTCTCAAAACGTTGCCTCTTTCTTATATAGAATACCATGAGATATAAAGCATTAATATCCATCGACGTTATAACTGTATTTTGAGGGACATTATGATGCGTCGTAGTATAACATAATGTCCATGGACATAATGTCACTTTCTGCCCTTGGACGTTATGACATGCCACCTTAATATACTTCGAAAAATAACTTATTTTGATTTTTTCGTCGCTGTAACATAAAGAAAGTGGATAATTAAGACCTTTTTTTTCTTGTCTTAATTAAAATTTTGTCAAAAATCGAATGGTTTCTTTATTATTTGGCTTTTTTTAAATATAAATTGAATAATAAGCTACAAATTTATAAGCAAAAAATTAAAGAAAGTCAAGACAAAAATGCCTTTTTTATTTTAAAAATTTTTCATATTTGCTAGCAAAACTATTAAAGAAAATTACAATCTTAATTAGAAATGTCAAATTTATTAATATAACATGGCTTTTAAAACAAATAATACACTGAATAGATTATTTAGTAAGACTAAAGATAGAATTAATAAATTTGACATTTCTAATGTAGTCTATGAAATACCTTGTAAAGGTAGTGATCAGGAGATTTGCAATAAGGTATATATTGGTACAACAAAAAATAAACTAAAGACTAGAATTGCTGGACATAAGTCGGACTTAAGATATGTTAATTCACAAAAAACAGCATTATCCACTCATTGTTTTGACTTAGGTCACTATCCTAACTTTGAAAATGCTTCAGTTCTTAGTATTGAAAAAAATTATAAGAGACGGTATATTTTGGAAATGTTACACATTGTAAATACTCCATTGACTAAAAGAATTAATTTTAAAGCAGATACAGATAATGTCGCTCATATATACAGACACTTAATTCACAAAATAACATAAATGTTTTTGTGCTTAATATATGTATGTAACACAAAACACTTTTTTATATTTTTGTTTTTTGAAAATTTTTTGAAACATTGTTTTTTAACTTCATTATGACAAAAAATTTTTTCAATTGTTAATTAATTTTGTTATTTTGGTTATATATTAATTTTGTTTCCTGAAGAAGGTACGCAGAAAGTACCGAAATATTGAAATAAAATATTATTAAAAAATATAAGGACCCAAAGCTTAAGAAAATAGAAAATAATTTGAAAAAGATTTAATCATTTAAAAAAAAAAGAAGTAAAATTTTAAATGCATTTTCAAAGTGTTCTCATAATTATAAGCATCTTCATCAACGCTTCTTAAGTTTTGCACTTATAAAGAAATACGCAACCTTATATTTCAATCGATAACAGTTTTACAATATTTTTTAGCACATAAAATTACATGTTTATTGCAACAGTTCCTTTAAGTTGATAGCATTTTCCAGGCTATGTTTTCTGTTACGAATGGAATGTATACATTTTTTAGCAGCTGTCCAACGACAAAAGCTTTTTTAATTTTAAGTTACGATAAATTGGGTACCGTGAAATATCTCCCAAGTAAAATAAGTCGCAACACAAATGAAATAATTTACAATACAAAATATATTTGCATCCATGCACTGTTTATCTATTTTAACCTCCCTTTGATATCATACCATATATCATAGATATATGACCAAAGGCTGGCTACACACACAATATTTTACTAGCGAAGCCGCTTTACTTTATTCTCTATGGTATAACAATATGATATGGTATAACAAACACCGGCTTCGCTAACTAAAAGTTTACTCTGTAGATAAAATAATGGAATAATTCCTAATTTAATAGCTTCCATTAAGTAACTCCAAATAATAGCTCTTTAATTAATTAAAATTAAAAAACTTCTATACCATACCTGAAGGTTAAAGGAGGAAAATATTTCTTAACGAAGCTGGTGTTCGAAATACC
Organism: Gymnosoma rotundatum; assembly: GCA_916610165.2. Classification (NCBI taxonomy): domain Eukaryota; kingdom Metazoa; phylum Arthropoda; class Insecta; order Diptera; family Tachinidae; genus Gymnosoma; species Gymnosoma rotundatum. The sequence goes on along the minus strand of OU744336.1, from coordinate 45,828,277 downwards.
ATAGAGGAGAAAACTGTCAGCGTGGCCGAAGGCCAGCTATACAGACAAAGTGTGTAAGCAAGACAGATGCTCAATATACCATGGAGGAGAAATAAATAAATAAATAAAACAGCTCTTAAAAAATCGAAGATTATATTGAATTAAATAACTTTCAAATGAAAAAACTCCCAATAAAAATGAAATAACTCCTAATTATCAAAATAAAGAAAATACTGCCAACAGAATCTAGTCAGGAGTTATTTCATTAGGGAGTTATTTCATTATGAAATAACTTCTAATTTGTATGGGATTTTTTTTATTATTTTTTTTTTTGTAGTTGTTTCATTTTTTTGACTTTTTTTCAGTTATTTCTTTTGGGAGCTATTTCACGGTACCGATCAATTGTATAGGAAGAGTAAAAGCAAGAATAAAATACAATTTATAAATCAGTTAGAACTAAAAGCGCGCGTCTAGTTACTTTCGACACATTTTTTTGTTAAAACTAATAAAAGAATATTTATCAAATATAAAATATATAATATGATAAATAAAGCCAATACAAGCCAATACAAGCCAAAGATTAGCAAGTTTAGCAAATAGAAAAATATAAATTGCGAATAATGCCTAATAGGACCTGGAAGTGTGTAGAAGTAATGAGTTGTCAACCAATTATTTTAACTCGTAGTGACTTTTGTAGAAAAAAAGTATTTCAAAATAAAATTTGAAAAAGATTTAAATTTCTCTTTATTTCTTCTGTATAGTACAACTACTGCAGAATAAATTTACAATTGATGACTGCTTTATAGATAGATACGAAGAATGCTGACGAAGGTTGTAGCGAAACCTTATAAAGTAATATACAGTTTTTACATTAAAGAACCAAAAAAAAAAAAAATTGAATTTAATTTAATTTAATTTAAGCAACAGAAAAAAAAAATATTTTTTTCATCAGTTTTTGTCACACTATGTACCAAACGTAATATTATTTATAAAAATATACTTAAAAAAAAATAAACTTTAAAATTCATTACTTTTTACAGTCGTTAGGCAACACATGTGGCTGTCATACAAAATTCATTTACATGCAAAGTATCTGGTGTTAATGACAATATTAAACGAAGAAATTTACTGCATTAAAAACTTCATCAAACTACTTACAACTTCCAAAAGGCCAATGTATAAAAGCAACAATAACTAAAGATGATACACACATACATTCATACTTATATACACATACATTAATGACAAATTACTCATTGGACAATTTTACATGTTTTGACACCCTTGCTTAAGCTAAATTATAAAATTCTAAATTTTTTTAAGGAATCTGACAAAATACTGCTGCTTCTAATATATATTAATTTTTTTTTTTTGCATAGAATCAAGTGTGTAACGTAGCGTTGTTTAAATGTTAACCGTTCAGTACGTTTCGCAAACCTAAATTTACTCCTGCGTCGCCATGACATTTGTTTTGATAACAGATTCATACAAAACTTACAAGGACGCTTTTGCATTCACAAGAAGTAACTGTAAATTGTAAACCTTTAGCTATAATTTGACTGTCTTTTGTTTATATGTAAATGTTTACACACAAATACGCAGTTGTATGCCTGAATAATAACTGGCAAAAAAAGTCACATTTTGTAGATTGTAATAAATCAAAATGCAATTACACCAAATTAGGCATGTAGTTTTCATTTCAATGCTGTCGTGTTGTGGTGTTTAAAAGTACAATACTGATATCGTTATTCCTTCTTTCTAACAGTGCTTTTCTTAATGAAAAAAGGGTTAATATTGCAATAGTATGTGTTTACATATTTTTTTTTTTAATTTGTAGTTGCATATGATTTCAGGATGCTGTGTTGGCTTTAGAGGCCTTAGCATTCGAGAGAATGAGAATAAAACATATGTCTGCGTTAAATATAGATATTTTTAATTAGAAATCATTTTTTAGTTTGGAACAGGGTTATTTTTAATGCCCAGGTGTTTAATGGATTCAAACATCTTATTTCTTCAAAGGGGAATTATAAAGAGCGATTTGGTAGGAAATTATCTAAACGAAATTATATTTGTGAAATACTGCTGGCATCGCATTCAAACGGATTTTCTTTAAGAGCACTACAGGCAAAAATACCTATTTAGTTATTTTTGTAACCGTGATACATTTTTTAGGAAAGCGATATATGAGTGATAAGAAAGTGGCGAAAGCTTTTAATTATTTTAGTTCGCCGGCGAATATGCTATGAAGAGTTACCGACGGAGGAGGCTGGGTGCTGTAATGTATAATCTGAATATGTATTTATACCACCAAACAAAAAAAAAAACATTTTTATTTTTTTAATGCCGCAGGGTTCAAGTCTAACGATATTAATAGTCAACGTGATAACCACCATGACTACAGCAGCCCCTAAATTGTTAAGAAATTATTTTATTACAATTATCAGTCGTACTTGGGAGGACGTGCTGCTTTCATAAATTGGTCAAATACTAGGCGCAGGATACGCAGAGATGACCCACCAGTCTAGTGGCTCCTCTACAGATTATGTTAATTTCTAATAATGGTATATTGCATTTATTTAGCCTCCAATCTTTCAGCACAATGTCAGAACATGGCCTTAATAGCTAATAAGCCAAAGACTAAGATATAAAAATAATTATTGGGATATTAAAAGGTTCAAATGCAGTTGCAGTTTCATTTTTCTGTGTTTAATGTCCTAAAGGTGAAATTTTTAAGCTGGAAAGTATTACTTATAACGTCAGAACATATTTTATTTAACATATTTTTCATGAATATTTTAAAACACCTTTATCTAAAATTATAACATCTTCAATGTTAAATTATGTAACATCTATTATCGGATGTTCGTATGCCCGATATAACTTACAAACCATAATGAATAGATTGATACTTAAATAATGCTACGAGTTTTTCAAATTTACTTTGAAAATCAGACATCAAGCAATTGTTCAGCGATAAGGTTAATTTTTGCCTTAACAAGTTGGTGAATTATATTCAAAACAATCTACCGTTTAGTTTGGTTTACACGCTAGTGACATCATTGGAATTTATGTCTTCAAAAATGGAGCCAAAGCTCAACTTACATCCATAGAGATCGTTACCGCACCCTTATTAGTCATTCTTAGTTTAAAAACGTAAACGACATTGATTCGGGTAAGATTTAGTTGCAACAGGATGAAGTTATGTGTCATACAAAGAACTATTGAAATCAAAATTTGGCGATAAATTTACCTGTCTGGTGGCCCCTGAAGTTGTGCGATTTGCTGCTTTCGATTACTGCCAATGTGGTAACTGATTTATACTGATAAACCGGCAACAATTGACGTTTTGCGGCCCAACATCGTTTTTGTGAGCTAGGGCCAACAACGCTCGAAAAAGTGGACTATAATTGGGCAAACTTACGGTAAGTGCTTTTGTTGAAGCGGATTCTGTCATTCTTAAATATTAGCATTCTTAAATATTATTCTTATATATTAGTCTTTCGAAAAATACAACATTATTTATGTTTTTTTACAATAAAAATTCTAGCAGCTTTGAAAAGCGCCCTCAAAGGTTGAACGATCGTACTTGGTTTTAAAAGCCAATGATCAATAAAACCTAATTCCAAGGTATTAAGGGATAACAATATGCTGTCACATTCGCTAAAAGCTTCCTCCTGCGGAGCTGAGACCTTAATTATTTTTATAGTGATCGATATAATTATATTGAATTTTTTTTACAAATCAACTTCAATAATCTTTGATTTGAATAAAATTTGGCCATATATTTACCAAAGGTTTAAATAACGTAAGGGACGCATTATTTTCTTAGAAACAAATATTATGATAAAGCAAAAAATTTAGGAATGTCCGTTAAGACACAGGCACCGAGTATGGGCCCTTGAGCACTTAGAAATACAAAAATAAAAATGAGTGTGTTTTTATAGAAGACCTGATTTTAATTTAACTATAATTGGAAGCAAATTTAATTATCGTATGAATTTTTAAATAATTCTAAATTTAGAATTTCAGAACTCTCTTAAAAGTTTTTAAGTGCTTAAGATTCAAAAGTCCTAAATTCACAAAAAGCAAAGTGTCAAGAAAAATTTGCTCAGCGTATTTTAGCAAGTTCCAGCTGTTGTTTTCAGCTAGGTCTTCCATTGCGTTAGGTGTTTGGAGCCCCAAAGTCACGATAAAGTGAAGACAATAATACACTTGATTCTGAGATAAACACTTCAATCCTCAATTGTAAAACAACAACTCTAAATCAATAGATTTGATTAGTGCTTGCACGGGACTCAAATTCTCAACTGCCACTTTTCTAAGAAACTAGAAAATGCATAAAGAATTTTGAAATAAAAAAATTGTAATCTCCTACAGAAAGAAAAATATTTTTCATACAAACAAAAGAAAAATTATAAGGAAATTTTTAATTATTAAATCTAAATAAATTTTGTTTAAAGGAACTCAACAAGTTTAAGTTAAATATTTTCATAGAAGCTTAAATGTAAATTTTGTTTATTTAAATTAATTTCTTAACACTCTTTCAAGAAACATTTCAACTTCATCAGCGGATTAATTCATTGAAAGGAAAAGGTGAAAAACTTTAAACAACCAGTAAAAACTGCACTCATGTACATTTGCAACAAGCGTTTAATTTGAATAAGCAAACATGCGACATTGCGCTTATAAATACACTCATCACAAATACACAAAACAGTGCAAGAAATTGCTGAGCGGCGCATAAAAATATCCAAAACGTATTGCTGTCCCAAACGTAAGAGATTTTAACAACAACTAGAGGCAGCAGCATTAAGTGTATCATCATATCAAATGGAATATTTCGTAGATTTAGTTAAAGATCTTTTGTTTTCTCTTTGTCTTTCCTGTTGGCAGCATTTAGATAAAACGCGTAGAAATAAAAACAAAAAGAAAAGAAGAAAAATAAAAACAAAATAAAGAAGATGGTGCAGAATAAAGTAGAGTGCGTGATTTGTGGATATTTATCTTATTTTTCGTTATTCGCCAGTTTTATTACAAATCAATTGAAGCATCATTAGCATAATTTATACAAAACGTTGTTTTAATGATTGTTGTCTGTCGGTAAGATTGTATTTATGTCTGTATGTCTGTCTATCTGTTTGTTTGGCTGCGTATGTTTTATATCTTTCATATGGATCGCAGCAAACAACTTGTGGAAAGGTTGTCTTAAATGAGTGAGGCGAAGAGATTGTTTTTACTTTTAGTCAAATCTCGCTTAAATGCACTATTGCTTGCCTTAAGTTGTTGCATGCGTTGTTGACAACATGGCACAATGACGCCAAACGCAATGTTCTACATATATTTAAACTAGAGATGTTTGTTGTGTTCTGTAGTTGTTGTTATTGTTTTTGTGTTAAACAAAAAGCCAAAAACTAAAATAAAACTGCTGGCTGCAATTGTTCAGTTTTTAAGACGTCGGCAACACCAATCGTTTAATAAAGGACGATAATATGAATTTAAAAGTTTGTGCGTTTAGTCAGCCTAAACGTGATATTACGACAAATGTTTACTTTGATATCACCACAGTTTACAATAAAATATAAACACTGAAGTAGGGATTTTCTATGAAATCTGTACCTCATTCTCCATCGCTCGCTGTATTACAAGCCATGTTTAAATCTTATTTTGCAACATGTTGCAGCAATGGGATTGACACTTTGTTTTTACATGCGTTGCTTTTTTATATTTCTTGAGTCTTTTTTTTTTTACCTTTAACTCCTTTATTTAAATGTTTTTACAAAAGTGTGTTTACATTTGCACTGATTGCATACCTTTGGGGATTTCTCACATTTATATCTGTTCGTTTCTGTACGTCAGTTTGTCCAGCCATCTGTCTGTTTAACAACAACATGAATTCACTCTTTCATTTTTATCTACGGGAGTTTAAGAGGCAGGTCTCGTATTACAGTAGAGCTTTTACTCGATTTGTGATCAAATCATATATTTCTTAACGCTTAGAGGCTCTTTTCTGGCTTAAACAAGTAATTAATGTTTGATTTTTGCAATAGTTGCTTTTGTTGTTTTTGTTACCATTGACAATTCGTTCCTTAATTTAGTATACAATCTAAAACATACTGAAAACTATTTACACTACAAATTAATTGAAGACAAAAATGATATTGCCAACAATTAAGCTGGAATACAGCTCTCCAATATGGGCCGGTGCTTCAATGACTATTTTCGAGTTATTTGACCGCTTGCGGGAGCGAGCGAAGAATATCATCAACGATAGTTGGGTATCCAGTTTTTTTGACTAGCTGCAGCATCGAATCAATGCGCGATATGTTTTTATGATTTATTTTTACTACAACCCAATATGGTCTTATGAAGTCAGAAAACTCGTTCCGGAAAGCGTATCTCTTTGTAGTCGATTGGCTAGTAGATCGCACTACGCGTTCTAGAGAATATTCGTCTTTTAGCCGAACAGTTCATATGTGCATAAACTTTCTGCAGAGTTCTGTTCTTTTACTTTCAGTGCGCAAAAAATCAAATCAAATGTTCACAAACAGTAATCCTCCTGTCCTCCTTTCCATAACCTAATTTCCTTGTTCTGGCTCAATTCGTTGCATAAGAAGGGGTTATCAATCCGCTTAGTACTGCTCATATCAAAAAGGATTATAGGACAAGAAATTATGTAAAAATTCTTTCCTGGGGAAGCATAAACAAGTATGAATAATTAAAAATAAAAGTTGCATTTCGTGGCTATACCGAAGGTTAGTACAAAAAGCAACAACAAATGTACAAGACGAGTTACAAAGAGAACGACAAAGAAATACTTTAAATTGTGTGTGGACTTCGTCTCACTAAATTAACATTGAGATTAAGTTGGTTAAATAGATGATGTTTACGACGTACATAACATAAGGAAGATAGATGCGAAGAGTGCTGATGAAGAATGTGGCGGTCCACAAAACGCTGGATTTCATTCTGCTAGCGTCTAATTTTTCTTGTTTTCTTTGGAAAACGTCCGCATACATTTGTAAATAATTTTTCTTTCTCAAAATGTTTAGAAATTAAATTAAAAATGAACCAATAAGCGAAAAAAAGTCAATTTTCATTCATTTATATAATCGATGGTTCAAGTCTGATTGGGAAAAAATTAAAAAATATATTTTTATTCAATTCACAGAAGTTTTTTTTTTTTGTTTGCAAAATCTTTTCCCTACTCAAATCTTTCGCACTACATATTCGTATATAATTTTTCATTCGATGCCCATATTAATAGATGATATTCATGTAGCACATATATGTGTGCATATTTATATATGTATTCTAAATATATAACATGCTAATGAAGTAAAATAATCCAAGCAATCTTCTTAGTCCGTGCAATATAGGTGCATCGTTTTATTCGTAGTCAGTCAGTCAGTCAGTCAGTGAACGTAAGATGTATGTAAGACCATCATTAGTTTGCAGATTAGTTAGAGGAAATGTTCGATTAGTTTTCAAGTAGCCATCATAATCAGGCGAGTCAAAGATTTAATGAGATGGTTATTACTGATTTTATTTACATACATACAAGTGGACATACAAATAAATAACGCAATCATGTGCAAGGATTTGATTAAAACAAAATCTACGAAATGTTTAATGACAGGCTGGATTAGTGTATTTCGACAAAATAATATTAAATACTTTTACTTAAAAGTTTATTTGGTTGCAATGGGCAGGTAATACGTCTTAAAAACATTAAATTAAAATAAGTTAGAGTGCTATCTTCGGTTATACCGAATCTTATCACCCTTCACCGAATAAGTATTTTTTTTTAATAAATTTGAAAATTTCAGAGGCCCTTAACTGGGAAAATATGGGCGAGCACCAATTTTTTCCAACTGATTAAATGAAAAATTAGAGGCAGGCGTTGTGTTTTGGCCGCTGCCCTGAAGAACATGGACTGATCTTGATGATTTGAAATTTCTGAAATTATATATGATCGATTGGCGTATTTCAACTTTCTGTAGCTCATCTACACGCAGAAAAAAACATGGTTATTATATGGTCACAATAACCATATTATGTTCTTTGTAACAATGTATAGTTGCGGAGAAGAAATTATAGTTGTTTTCACCAAAACTTTATTCACGACAAACATTATTTGTTAAATTTTAACGATTATATGGTTACTGTGCACAAAAAATGCAACATGGTTGGTTTAACATAAAAAAATTTCAACCACAACCAAAGTTTTATAACTTTTTAAAAATAAGATAAAATATTTAACCATAATATATTATTATTAATCAAAGTATGGTTAAAAGCAACAGAATAATGTTTACGCTTAAAAATATTTTGTTCTAGCTCTTGACAGTTTAGTAATTTTTCTGGTGGATAAAATTTGAAATTGTTTTTGATTGTTAAAGAAATTGAAAAAATAAAAATTTATGTACAAAATAAATAATTAAAAATAAAATGCAAAATATGAAAACAAATAAAAAGAGAACGAACCAAAACATTTAAAAAAAGTTGAAGTAAATATGTATATTGAAAGCACATAAATCTTTATTTTTGTGTTTGAAGCATAATTGTGAAATCATTTATTTGTTATTTTAAGCAAATAATTGATTTTTTTATGAATTTATGTTTTTAAATAATTTTTATGACAAATCGTTTATAAATAAAAAAAGTAATCAGTTTTTTATATCAGGAAAATTTTGCACTTGCGAGACTATATTATAATTCAATTATATAACACGACATTTTCAGCCATATTATTATATTTTAATTTAACCATTTAATGTTTATATTTGAACATAATTTTGCTTATACTTTGGACAACAATATGGTTGAAATGTAACAATACTATGTTTTGTTAGCAACCATATAATGCAACCATATTATGTTGCTCTTAGATTATGGTTACCTCAACCATATTTTTTCTTTACGTGTAGTGCCTTGGCAAAGTTGATTTCAATCCGAGCACGGACGGACAAACGGACATCACTCAATCGACTTCGCTATGTATAAAAATTTACAATGTATGTACTTTATGGAGTCGGCAATGGATATTATAGATCTCACAAGCGGAATGACAAACTAATATATACCCTTTTTCCACTTTTTGTTGTGAAGGGTATACAAAAAATTATTGAGAACATGTTTACAATTCAAAATTGGTCAAAAGTGGGGAATGAATTTTTTTTTCAAATATACTACCAGTTCTATAGAAGAGAAAATTTGAAATAAAAAGCGTTGATACCATACTATGTTAAGTGCCCGCGTAAAGGATATAAAAAGCACAGGACAATATTCTAATGAAATTGATATCTCGAATTTTTCTGGGTCTTTCTAGGCTCTGATAAAATCTTAAAATGTTTAAAGCATATATCCTGTCCTAAGTTCCATTTCAAATTTAACAAAGATAATTTTAAAAAGTGGGAGTAATTTTTGAGATAAAATATTCCAGATCTCAGAAATAGCGCCACCTCTTGTGTTCAATTTATAAACAAAATTATTGTTTTCATTAAATATCATTTAAAATAAATATATAAAAGAAGAACTCGTTTGTTTAACTCTTGTTTTAGGATATAAAATATTCTGACTTAAACAAAAAATACAAAAAATACGATAAAATTATATTTATAATCGAGGCGAATTAATATCAGGCAGCATCGTTGTGGCTGCTGACTATTTTTTGCTTAATTTTCTCGTGTGTAGAGCGGCTGTCAAAGAAGCATTATTTTATATTGCAAAAGTTTTTGTTTATATTTTTTGAAATAAAGTTGTAATAAGAGTTTTAAACAATCAAAGAAAAGTTTTTTTTAAAGGATTAGAAAAAAGTGAAATAATTAATTTATTTATTTTTATGTTGTACTGTTCTAGCAAGGCTGCCACCTGGTATAAATTCGCCTTGACTATAATAATTGTTCAATTCACAACTCCTTTGTGTAATTGTATTTTTACTATACAATAGTGTAAAATTAATGTTGTTTATTTTCTTTGCAAAAAATCTACAACTTTATTTCAATTGATTTTGGAAGATTGCATTGAAGCCACACCTGGAGTAAATTGCACATATTTAAAAGTTTAACAAGTACAACCAGTTAAATGTACAACAAGCGGTACACGTATTTTGCTCAACTTGTAATTATGTGGAATTGTCTTGTGATTTTACTACATATTTACTGATTTTGCCTAAAAATTATGAAAAAAGTTTATTTTAATAGACGAAACAGAATACAAGAAGATCTTGTGAAGTTAAACCTTTGGATTATTTTAAATAGTATACAATTTTTTATATATTAATCTGACCGCTTAAAAGGGTTATCCGTTTAAACAGAACAATCAATTCTTATTTACACAACAACAAACGAGTAACCGAAACTAAAGAATACATGATTTCAAATTAATACATTTGGGAAAATTCTATATTGAACAGCGCTACCGTTGTAGTACTAAATTGGAATTAATGTTATTTTTTTTTTTATTAAATTTTTTGTAAAAGTTATTGTGTTTTAGGGATTTTTTTTTGCTGTTTGCTACAGACATTACATATCGCACTTGATCAACAAGTATTAACTCAAAATTTTAAAATTTTCAGTAGAATCAAAAAACTGTTTATGGCCACATTTTAACAGAATTTAAAAATTCAAATATACAATAGGAAGCAAATTTCATTTAAAAATATATTTACATCATTTTTCCTAGAAATCTGTGCAAGTATTGCACAAAAAATCAATTTTTTGAGTTAATACCATTTTTCTGAAATTTTTCGATCATAAATGAAACAAAATTTTATCAGCAAGACAGTATCAACTCAAAATAAAACCAAATTGAAAAGACACTTAACTCACAATAATACCTTTTTTATGAAAATTTACGAATCAGTTCTATGTTAACTTTTGTATTAACTCGAAATAATACCTTTTTGTTGAAATAAAAGTAATCACTACATTATCATGAATATGGTCTTAAAAGTGGTTTTCGAGATGAAATAGTAAACGGAATACGTTGAAATTTTTACAGTAGATAGATATTGATGTTGTTAGCTGATTTCTTGAAAAAAGTGATTTTTCAAAAATTTTGAGTTAATACCCTATTGTTGATCAAGTGCGATATGTAAATTCAAAAGTTTTAATCATCTTTTTATTTGTGCCTTTAAGAATTGCTTTTAACTTGGTTCTACGCAATGACCGCTATTTCACTCAACTGATTTGGTAGGGCAGCTATAGAAGCAAATAGCAAATAAATATTAATCATTTAAGGCTACTGAACTTCAGCCTTCATGTTAGATGGCATCTAAAGACAAATTAGAATGGTCTCTTAACTTGCAGGTTGCAACTACTTCCAAACAGCATTTAAAAATTTAATAATAAAAGCTGATTAAGTCACTTTTTTTACACACATGCACACAGTCACATAAAACAGAAGCTTAAAATGCGCCTGATTTTCCAGACAAAGTTAAAGGAACTTTTTGTAATAAGCAACCAAAAAATAAAAAAAAAAATGAAATGCTGGAAAAAACCTCGGTGTGTATGTATGCATGTTGGTATGTATAGGGGACCATGTGTATAAAAATGATAAAAAAAAGTTAGTCTTTGTCAAAAGTATTTAAGCCGACACTCATAACTGCATTTGCAATTTTCATTATTTCTTGTAGCTGTTTTTTCGCCTTTTTTTAGAAAAGTGATAATTGTGCGAGTATGGAAGTTGTTTGTACGAGTTTGTTCTTTAGAGTTCTGGGTGTTTTATTATTATTATTATTTTGCTTATTTTTTTTTTTTTTTTGTTAACAACAAAAAGGTTAAAACTGTTGCTTTAAAAATTGCAGCTATTGTTAAAAGCATTGATGGTGTTGCTGATGAGGCTGTTGTCTATTGGTGTGTGTTAGTTGCTGCTGATGTTATTATTATTGTTGTTGTGTTTATTACTTAGACTTTTGCAATGAAGATGACAATCATTTAATTAGAAAGTTTCCCATAGGCTCTTAATTGTTGCTGATGACATTAAGTCGTCGTTTGTGGTGTTTGCTATTATTTGGCTTTGGCCTCAACATTATTGGTAGTTATAAACACTACTTTACTCAAAACAATTTCTTCACTCCGCCCCGAATCGTTTCATGCTTAAAACTTTTGTTCGTTTTGGCTTTAAGTGCATCTAAAGTTTGTATTTTAATTTCAGTTAATATTTTGCTAGTGTTAATTATGTGTTATGAAAAATTTGCTGTGCCTAGAGGACCAAAAAATGAACGAAAGACAAAGTGTTTTTTTTTTTAATAAGCACAGGTGCTATTTCAATAGTAGTGAATGTGCTTCTGTGTATGTTGCGAAAAAAAAAATCCAAAGAGATTTGTTTTTTTTAGTTTTTCTAAGGTTAATTACAGATGAAATTTCTAGCCTGAGGTTTTCTTATTTATTGTGTCCTACTCGCTAATGACGAAGTCAATGTAACAATTTCTTGTGCTTTTTTGTTTTTTTAACAAATCAACGTTGTCTAGCGTATGGCTTTAATGCTGAAATGTCTTACTCAAATAAGTACAGTAATGCTAATGTATGTTGTTTAAAAAAAACTCACTGAATGGAAATAAAAAATAGAAATAATAAAACTAAAAATAAGAAAATCGTTATTACTTTTCATCAATAGCAGAGAGCAGCAAACATGCTGCAACCAACTTCACTATCTTACGGAATGTCAATGGCTTCCAATGGCTAAGCATTAAAATTATTCCAATAAAACCAATAATTATTAATTTTAATGCTTAAGCAATGACAAGGAATTTACTTTTTTAAAGTCTCATTTTATTAAGGGATTTATTGGACTGCCCTCATATGTAAGCGTTTTCCTCTTGTCTTTATGGCCTGCTTTGCAGCTGAGTTACCCGTTTTCGATTTTAGTGCCAACTATTGCCACAAGTTAAGTTGTCTTTTTAGATGTGGCACTACCAGGTGAGTGATAATTTTTTTCTTTTATTAGCCATTGGTATGTTCTTTTTAGGTTGAAACAATAGACTTCTGTTTGGCCTGTAATTGAGAGAGTTGAGTTTAATTACTTTTTGTTAAAATTTTAGTAATTTTTTTGTGTAATAAATAATTTTGAAGTTTTAATTTTGCTGTTGTTGTTTATGTATGATTATTATTACAAGCACCGTGTTTACTTCAACTTTCTGTCTTTTTGTTGAAAAATAATAATTATTTTTTTTATGCCAACATGATGTTGCATTTTAAACATCATTAATTATGTGTGAGGTGTATAATATATCATATTTAATAGAGTGTGAATTTTTAAGTTCACTTTAAGCTCAGTTCAATTAAGCTTTCTAGGAATTACTCAAATTGTAGATTGTCATCATGCCAGCCTGTTGTTTGCAGTTTATGAAAATTTTCTTAGGGTTTGAAATTGGATGAGAGTTACATTAAAATTACTATTTTTCTTAAACTACAATTTTTTTTAATTTATAATTTTTTCAGCTGATATTTGCCCGAACAATGCATCGAATATTCTTCAAACTGAACTAGATGAAATTTAGTCTTGGTTAAACAAATGGAATATCAAAGTCAATGGCGATAAGTCCACCCATGTCACATTTTCCTTACGACGGGGTAACTGCCCTGAAGTACGTATGGGCAATGATCCTATTCCTCAAAAGGGCTGTGTTAAGTACTTAGGAATGTTCATTGATAGGAGGTTAACACGGAAGGATCATGTAAAAGCAAAAAAGCAACATTTGAATATAAAAACAAGACGCCTATTTTGGCTACTAGGTCCAAAATCTCGAATAAATTTGAGGAACAAGGTTATGATTTATAAAGCAATTTTAAAACCAGTCTGGACCTATGGAATACAACTTTGGGGAACCGCCAGCAACTCAAATATTGAGATACTGCAAAGGTATCAATCAAAAACGCTGAGATCTATTGTCAACGCTCCATGGTTTGATTCAAATTTTTCAATACACAATGATCTATTCATTCCAAAGGTTGCTGACGAAATAAGAAGGCTTAGTGAAAACTATTTACAAAGATTAATTTACCACAACAATCCATTAGCCATTGCTCTTCTTGATGACACCAATGAAGTAAACCGATTAAAAAGATATCACATTTTGGATTTGCCATTCCGAAACTTATTAATTATTTATTTTTATTACTCGTATATATATTTGCCGTTCATGAATTATTTATTTAACTTACTTTGAATTGTAAATATAACAACCTTTATATTACATTATATTATCAGTATACAAATTGTATTAGTATATTGTTGTTCTCAGTGGAGGATAACAAATAATATTATCTTATTATATCAAGTTTACTTATTATCCTTAAATGGATAGATTGTAAATATAAACTGTGAAAAAAAAAATTCTTTATTACAGTTTACAGTTATAAGTTCTTCACGTAAAAAGGACGAAAGATTTTTGTTGCTAACGATCGTTGCATATTTTGTAAAGTTTATTTACCAGAAGTTGTAATACTCTTCTATTTTTAGCAATATTTTGTATAGAACATTTTTTACCTGAAAGTATTGTTACGTTTTTCCCTTTTTATTATAAACGTACGGATGCTTTTGATTGCAAATACCACTGTGGCTCTTTATAAATTCTGTATCTTACTTTGTGGCTTTATCTGGCTATAATTCTTGATTCTACGGTCTTGTTAATCTTATGGCCTCGTATTTACAAAACGTGCGTTATTATTGCAAATGCAGCCATCCACGCCACACTGCTGTGTTACTCCGGCGAGTCATAAACTATTCAATTCCTTGTTTAGTAGTAACCTTAATCATCCACAGATAACTTCACTACGCCTTTTATCCAATCCTTTCACCTCTCTATCTAATCGCCACAACAACCTTCTGCCATACACTGTTGTTATGCTGTTACACTTTCGTGCGCTTACCGCTACCATTCTTAATTTTTATTATAAAAGGAGTCTTGACAATTATCTGTTTCTCTTATATTAAATTAGACTCTCCACTTAATTAGCTGCTATGGCTTCACATAATAATTGTCTTTTGCTTCTCGGGAAGTTTGTATTGCTGCTTCTCAATTTTTAACTGCATTATAACAATTATTATTCTTCGTTGTACGTATGGCCGATGGTGGGCTTGAACTCACGATCTTCTGTTTTACAGCAAGCAATTCTAACAACGCAGCCACTGAAGTTGCTCCGCTTTTATTATCTAATTGTGATATTATTCTATACACACACCATTAGTGGAAGTAACTTATTCACCACACTCACACGGACAACAACAACAGGGGATGCCAGATCTTATTTTTATAACAGTATTAAGCTTCTTTCATTTATACTAAAATTTAGGTGAACTTTAAATACAAAAGTAACAGTTATTCCTTGTAGTTTGAATTCACATCATTTAACTCATTATAATCTTCATATGCAGCCAGATCTATACCAAACAATAAAAGTTTGGGGATGCAGTAATATTTACATTAATTCGTGTGCACTACTTCGGTCTTGAATCGAAATCAATTTTGTTTGTTGGTTTTGTTGTAAAAATAATTATTAAACTAAGAACATCTAATATAACGTTCGACGAATTTTCAATGCAGGACTTCCTTTAAATAGGCGTCAGTATCACGATCAGTGTTGCCGTTGTGGTTACTTTTCCTAATGGGTAGTTGTGTGCTTTTATTTTGTTTTGATTACCTTTTCAAAGAAAATTTCCATACTCACATAGCTTTTTATATTGTAGATGCTACTTGCGCTAATTAACTACTATCGCAATGAATTACGTCATTTTGAATCACTCTTAATATTAGCAAAAACGATTCCTTCTAGTTTATGTTAAACACAGTAGACTAAAAGAGTCTTGGGCTTAAGTTATCTGCAATTTCAGGGCTAGTGGCCTTTATGCACCCTGGGGACCCAACTTCAATTTAACAAAAACAATTTTTAAAACCGTAAGAGTAATTTAAAAGATTATACATTTAGGAATTAAAAAACCACAACACATGAGCATTCCAATCTATCAGTTATGTAGCCATTTTTTTTTTTTTAATTTACAAGCCTTCTTATTAATGAGGCCTTTACTTTCTCCAATTATTGCTTACTTAAGCTGGGTGGTAATACGTCTTTTGGCACTATTACATCTTGTTTTAACCTCAATGTTTAAAATGTTGCATTCCATCAATAAAAATGAATATTTTTGCTCTAGGTCGAACATTGAAAAGGTAAGTTTAAATGATAACAACTATTAATAAGAAACTATAGAAAATAAGAAATAAAACTTTGACACAGTCTCGTAAGGCATGACCCGAAAAAATATCATACAAATTTGATGGTTAGCTAAACTATAAATGTATTTGAAGTTTATTTTCAGCACAACAAATTCCAAAAAATTATAATATTAAAAAAAACAATATTTCCTTCAACTTTCTTTTAAATATCCATTCATGCTAATGACCTTAAAATTCTTTAAAATATAAAAACAAAAAAAAAACATAATATGCTTTCTCAAGATTTATATCAACGCACGCTGACTCATTTATTAAAAACTAAAAACCATTTTACTGACATAATGCACAGTATTTTTTAAACCATTTGGACACTTTGCAATCCCATGACTCAACTTAAGACGTTATTCTCTTTCTGATACTTATGAAGGAAGGCGATCATCATCTTGATGACGATGATGACGAACCATAAAGGTGAAATATATGCAACCATAAAGCGACACTTTATATTCCACATGATAAAGTCATGAAGATAATACCAACAAACAACAAGATACAGCTAAAGCTTTGCATTGGTTGCATTCATCCAAATGAATGAAATTCAACTTAAATAAAGCCGGGAAATAACAACAACATACTAAGACACAAATAGTTGTATGATCGTACAAATTTAGATGTAACTTAAGCTAAACAACAACGAAAAACCGATCATAAACCAATAGAGGCAATAAATATAGAAACATTCAACAGTGAACAACAAATAGCGAACATCAACAAACGAGCGTACAAATAAATAAATAAATAAAATAAACAAAGATGCACAGTTGCATATTACAGGCGGCAGCAGCAGCATATCTCATTTAGATGATCGCATACCATAAATTCAATAAACGACATTTAATGCTTCACTGACAATTTTGGCCAACAAACTACAGCAATCATAAAATTGAAAAGGACGCGCCCACTACTACCGACTACTAATACATACACACACATTTATTGATACTACTGGGAAACACATTCTTTTTAGTTTATTCTGTGTTGCAATTGCAATTCAACTACTCTGAATGCCAATAAATGTGCCACATGTTTCAAGCATTGTGAATCTAAAGCAAATGAGCAACAATAACAGCCACTACAACAGCAGGCTAGATTTTATTTTGTGAATTCATTTCACAAAATAAAAAACAAAAAAGAAAACTTTTGCATGATGTAGCACATTAGCTTACGGTAGCTGATTAAATCACGATCATCAGTCAAATAGAAACATACTGCTGCGCGCGCGTGTGTGAGTGTGCGAGTGTAAATGTAGAATATTAAACAAAACCCAGCAATTTTACTTAACAACACACTTAAGAGACGCAACAACACTTAGCGAAATGGATGGTATATTAGTATATTGTGAAAAAATTATCGGCATTTTATATCTTTTAAACTAATTTTATGTTTTGTTTTTCATTTGAATACAAATTTCAGCACGTTCCGTTTTAACTATTCTCTCTTCGCAATCAAGACTTGTGTACTTACTTTAACAAACTAATGCAGCAATATTTAGCAGCTCCTGCGATACTCAAACTCATTATATGTCGTTTACAACTGCAGCCCTTCAGCCAACTCATCAACAACTGCTATACCCAGTAAAGTTTTTTTCTCTCTAACTAATAAAGAGAACCTTAATCTGTTTATCTACCGTGTCTACACAAAAACTGTTTTCTTATTTGTAATCGGGATTATGGCAGGTCTAAACTGGGGTATTTCATTCAATCACTTATTAAGTAGTTTTTCTCCACCACCACTAAAAATTATTTTTCTTTATATTGGAGTCTTTGTCGGGATATGAACTCATGCTTCTCTCTTTACCCTACCAAAACAGCCAAAATTCTCAAAAGAGTTGTTAATATAAGATTAGCAATTAAAGAAGGAATGAAGCCTAAAAAACTTTAACTCCTTGATCAGAGTGCGAAATAAAATGTAAAATTACACAACAACTGTTTTTCTTGTTTGTAATCGGGATTATGGCAGGTCTAAGTTGGTGTATTTCATTCAATCACTTATTAAAAAATTTTTCTCCACCACCACTAAAAATTACTTTTCTTTATCGGGATAATTAAATAAAAAATAGCACGAAGTTTTTTGTGAAAATTAAATTTTAAAAAAATATTCCCGTGACTTTTCTTTATATTAGAGGCTCTGTTGTGATATGAACTCATGCTTCTCTCTTTACCAGGCATCCCTACCATAACAGCCAAAATTCTCAAAAGTTTTTAAAATAATATTAGCAAATAGAGAAGGAATGAAGCCTAAAAAACTTTTATTCCTTGATCAGAGTGCGACAGAAAATTCAAAGTTAGTGAAACTTAATTGAAAGTCTCGGGAAATACACGGATATTTGGGCTTCTGTTCTGCGACAATCGTAACATATTTATTTATAAACGTGAAAGAAAGTATCTGTTTGGAATTCATATCAGAATAGATTTTTCTTATTGCTGAAATAAAATCGTGAGCTTCCTGCCGACTTAGAATTTTGTCTTTTTTAACCGGATAAAAAATATTTTATAATTTAAAATGTTATGCTTACGGCCTAGTACTATTTGGGAAACATTTTTATAAATTTTAAAATAATGTTTATTTGAGCGTGAGGGGGCATAAATTTAAAATTTTCACAAAGTATGCAACAACAAAACATTATAAAAAAACTAAACTACCTATAAATCAAATGATCTCCCTATAGGTTGCGTTATTTAATGTATAGGAACTTGTTGTATGTGTTACTATTTCCGCAAAGTAAGAAATGTTCAAATAAAGGATATCCCAGACAGATAGATAATTGAAAAGAACATAGAGTATGTATAATAGAGTTCACTGTAACATCAAGGATAGGAACCTAGTTATACTCATAAAGCCTTGAGCAAATCATAAAAGATCACTTCTTGGTGACGACTACGAGCATACAGCACTAAAATATTTTTAGAAAAAAAGCTACTTACACATTGTACTATTAAAAATGAAGATAATAGAGAAATTTAAAGAAATAAAAATTTTGGACACTGCAAACCCTTAGCTGAATTTATTTCATGATCTCGAAAATGGTAACCGCATATTTCGTAGAATATCAGAAATTTACTGCAAAGAATTTTCTTTAAAAATTTGCATCATGGCTTGAGCACTCTTAGCGGTTTCTTGGTAAACGAAAATTTGATGGCTCAATAGTATACAAAAATGAGTTTTCGCTGTAGTCAT
The DNA here is from genome assembly GCA_916610165.2 of Gymnosoma rotundatum. Classification (NCBI taxonomy): domain Eukaryota; kingdom Metazoa; phylum Arthropoda; class Insecta; order Diptera; family Tachinidae; genus Gymnosoma; species Gymnosoma rotundatum. The sequence continues at coordinate 45,808,887 of OU744336.1, read as the reverse complement.
TAAAGAATAGTAGTGATCTTAACAGGAAAATAAGTTTAATTGAGTAAACTCATCAGCTTGAGATAACATAATACACTTGAATCTAAATAGAATCATAATTTTCTTCCTCAAAATTAAGTTTTACAAAGTCTTAAGCAATTCGTTATATAGATATCGTAATAGGTAACACAATGTCCGATTTAATATTAAAGGAGGGATAATATTTTTTTAACAGTGTATTTACTTAATTATGCTTTAGACTAGATTGTCTCTTGGCTTAATTTGCAGCGAATTTTTAAGGAGTAATGGCTCGTCAAATGGACTCTATTTGCCTAGACAAATGTGACATTTTAGCCAAGCATACAAACGACGATTGTCGCCAATGATAATGCCACAGCAAATGACAATTTAAGCAAAGTGAATTTCTAGCAAATAAAGAAAAGAAAATGTAGCCCTTTCTTTATAAAAAAGCAAAATCAAAAGTCATCCATATGCAGGCAATGGATTGACTAGGTGCCAAATAAAAAGCTGATAGAAAAACAATCATATGCGTAATGAATAGTGAGACCTTGATTGGGTTTGGCGTTAATAATAAAATAAAAAAGAATTTAAAGCATTATAAAACTAACACGAGCGGCTACTGTTTATGCCACTCATTCATTATAGACAACATTAGTTTGCAGTATATTTGTTGTTATACCGTAGCGTATCGTTTGCTAGATGTGTCAATATTTAATTGTTTCTAAGACTAATCGCTAGTTTCAAATCAGAATTTTAATTTTATTTCGGCTCAATTATCATGAGCTAGCGATCAATTCAATTCAACCATATAAACCATTAACAATGCAACAAGTCATGCCACAAAAAGCCTAAGGTGTGTTTGAAAATATAAAAATATGTTAGGATTGGCTTTTGCGTACAACTATCGATCAATTTTGGATTTTTTATTTTAGTTTTGGTAACGAGTATATTGGCATGTTAAAGAAATTAATCCACCACACAATTGTTTAGAGAAACTGATGTATGCAACTGCATGCTTTAACATTAAGACCTTAACTAATGCTTTCTTTAAAATATGATGCTGCTTATACAAGATAATTGGTGTGTTGTTGCAACCAAGAAAAAAATGTTTATGGTAATTATTTTTTTTTTAAGTTTTTGGTTAATTTTTTTCCGTTAAATTTTTTAACAAGTACCTGGTGTGAATAAAAACAATATTTTGATTAAAAAAAAGTTTTACAACATGTTTCTATCATTTGGCTTAGAATGGGAATTTCCATAAAATTTTAATATTCGTTGGATTAAAGTTTTAAATACGTGTTACTTTAACGACTTTGAGAAGGTCGTGTATGTTAATAGTGGCGTCTTATGTATATGTTCTGTATACAATATATTTTAAATAAATTTTTTAATCAATACTGCAAGAGGTAATTTTTCTTTTGTGGTAGCAAAAACGTTCATTTATTGAAAAGTACAGAGGCTTTTTATGCAGACTAGCCCTTGAACCATCAAGTTTGAAACGTCCCAGTTAGAAAAATACTATCGTTGCTTGAAACATTTTAGTGAAAATATGGTGTTGGGGTTTGACAATTGCAAGTCATTGTATAGAGTTTAGCATGGTGCGCTTGTATAGATACTTATTTTCTTTGGTGTCAGTAAAAACAGCTCTATCAGCCATTCCATATAACGTATTGCAGTAGAAGGTATTTTCTCAAATAAGACCGCTATAAAATCATGGATGTTGTAAAGTTTCCGCCTTTTTTTCTAACCTATTTTCATCAATTATCTATCAAATATCACACAGATGTCATTGGCGTTCACGCTATGCCACAAAAATTTAATGATAATCGTGAATTCGGGATTGATTTAAACGCTTCTGTAATGCAGTATTGTATGCTTTCATAAGGCCATGTGATGGAACATACTGCTTCATCTGCAGTTAATGTTGGTATAAAAGTTCACTGTGATTATGCTAGAAACAATCAATAGAGTTGGTTTTCTGAAACGCTCTAAGAGACACTTTACACCACCTGATCACCATACCAATAATACCGCCTATGATAGACTGACAGTAGTAGTATGGACCGTTTGCTTCAAAAAATATTTTGGAATAGCTCAATTATGATACTAAACTCCACTGGCCCACTGATGCATCGACTCATGTGCAAATTATTTTTGGCTGATTGTTTCCAACACATTCTACACTGTAGGCCCTTCCGTGAGTAGTTAATATTCCAAGGAAACACACTTAGCATTATAATGAAAACTTGCTTGTCAGTCTAACAATTTTTTGTTAAATAAACTTTTCGCCGAAGTCTTTTCTACTACCTTCAAAGTAATGCATGCCGTGACCTATTTTCCTAATTCCTTTGAGTTCTGACCGAAATAAAAAAAATGTTTAAAATAAATAAAAAACTTAACTCCTCTTTAACAATGTCCAAAGAATTTTTAAGCTAACAAATACCTCATTTTGCTTGTTAAAGCTGTTGCGAACAATAAAGAAAGTGTGCCGTCTTCATTCATTTTACTTATTTTATAAGAATTCCCCCCACCCTCTTTAATAGAGACATCTCAATCAGCTCAATGCTAGAATTTTGGAAACCGCTGCAATTGATCCTGTATGCTTTCTGAGGGCAGAGGGTACAATGATTATGCTTAGTTTGCGCAATCTTTAAATATTATATAACAAACACATATGTTCCCACTACGGGTCTAATGTGCGATCACTGACTCCTTTTGTAGAACAAGGCAATCTGATAGTTGTGTTAAACTTGGTTAGTTTATGGAATAATTACCATATAGATTTATACACACAGTCAGTAGAACTACAAAATGAAAATTCTTATCAAAACAAAATGTACTTTGGAACAATATTCATAATTTACTTGCTTGGATGCCTACCGAGTGGAAACCTAAAGAGAATTATTAATTGATCAGAAAAACGTATTATAATTTTAATTGATCCAAAGTTATTAAATATCTCTTGCAAAGCGTTTATTGTTTTTATGTCTCATAAATCAAAAATCATATTCAAATACGAGGTCTGATCCAAAAATAACCGTTATTTTAAAATTTCGTGAGTTACGTATGTTCGATTTTTGCATTTTTTATGTTTGTACACATGTCCGTTACATATGTTGGCAATATTAACCAATTTGGATTTTCAGTTTGTTTTTGACAGATAAAAGGTAACGTTTTGGTATGCTCTTCGATTTTTAACTATTAGAAAAAATGGATCAAAGAAACTGTATTAAGTTTTGTGTAAAAAATTATATTAAATGCGCCAGGACATTTGAAATATTGGGTGTGGCGTTTGTCGAGTCTACTATGAGCAGAACATAAGTTCAGTGGTAGTATAACCTGTTTAAAGAATGCCGAGAAGATGTCAATGACGACACGTCAAGTTCGCTCAAATGTGAAGGTCTTGCTCACTGTTTTCTTCGACTGCAAAGGCGAGATGCATCTTGAACTCTTGCCACAAGGTCGTACTGTCACTAATGAATATTACCTTGAAGTTATGCGCCGTTTTCGCGCAGCAATTCTTCAGAAACGCACAAAATTGTGAAAAAAAATCATAGATTTTGCATCATATTAAAGTAACGGCTCACATTTCGATGCTTGTGCGTAAGTTTTTTTGTCAAAAAGAAAAGCGTTATCATGCCTTAACCATCGTATTTACCGGACTTGGCTCCCTGTGACTTTATCCTCTTCCCAAAACTGAAGACACCGTTGAAAGAAAGCGTTTTGCTTAGATTGGGAAGACAAAAGAAGAATCAAAACAGGAGCAGTTGGCGAGAATTGGAAAAAATGCTGGCATAAGTGTATTATATTTAAGGGGGATTACTTTGAAGGGAAGAAGATAGTTATTAATGAATAAATGAACACTTTTGGAAAAACTTAAAAATTACTGTTATTTGATCAGACCTCCTATATAAATCAAATTCAACCTACAAATAACATTACGAATGCACTATACTTTTAATAAAAATTAGTCGATTCCATTCAAAGAGAAATAAAATTTTATACTTGCATCTATCGTATTACTAATAATAATCTTAAGTTTTTTGTTATAAAGATTTATACTTTGCCAAGGCGACGAGTGTCACTAGCAAAAATAAACCCACTTCTTGGATTCTACTCATATAATTATACTTGAAAATTTATGTGGCAATTACAAAGTCAAAACAACAATTAATAAATAACAGACTTTATACACTTTCATTTAAAGGATTATTATTTATCAACAAACTCTTCAATTTCGATTAACTGTAATTTTCTTTTAAAAGTTTTACACGTAAAACTAATAGCAAATAAATATACAAACCAATACGAAATTGCATTAAACTTTTTTTCATTCCCCTTGATCTTAATAATATCGTATTAAGTAAGAACGACATAAACTAACTTTTCTCATTTTAACTTTTTTCATACAAAGCTCTAATTAGAAATATACATTAAAACTATAAATGTAAATTTAACATAAGAGAAAAAAAAGAAGAAAAAACGAAATGGAAATGGAAATGTACGAAGACAGACTACAAAAAAAATATACAGAAAAAAATCTAAAACAAGAGTCTGTGACATAAGAAGACAAGTTGAAATTTCCATTAGCGCCTTATCATAATTGCAGCATTAATCTGCGCTTCCAACTTCAGCATTACGTTTCACACACACGCACACATACATCTACAAACACCTTCAAAACTTTTAAAAAATATTGGATGCAAGAGGTGAAATCTACACATATGAGTAGGCATCTAGTATAAATATTCCTACACTTTTTAAAAGCTCATGACGATGTTTCAAACGCTACATTATGCAACAGCATTCCTTTGGCAAACTAATGTCTCATAACTATTTAACACCAAAACATACCAAAACTAAAGGAGGAACACATCGTACATGCAACACACACGTAATGAGACACCGGAGACACGTTTGTGGCAAATTTGTGAACTTGAAATGTGAAAAATATGCAAAAAATATTTAATGCTTATTTCACAGCCGAATCTTCTCTACCTTATAAAAAACCAATCGACTAAGCTACAGACCGTTCCATTAGTCTGCAACTGCTGTTTGGTTAAGCAGAGAAATACATATATATTGTGGTGGAGGTGCATAGCATTAAAAGCTTGGTTTATCTTATAAATATTCTCATACAGTTGGTAGAAATCCAAGCAAGGCCAAACTACTACAACAATTATATTTGGTCTGCACACAATTAAGCGTTGCCACATTCAATTCTTAGTTACCTGATTATCATGACATTTAATGATTATTGAAAAAAAAAACAAATGAAAAACCTTTGGCCACAGAAATAAAAAAAACCAACGACAAGAAATATCTTTAATAGTTACTTTGAGGAATGAGAGTAAAAAATAAATAGAATCACATTAAAATGCAGCTTAATAATACAGCACAATCAATGAAAAACATTAATACACAAACACACAAACTCAGTCAGATACCTATTCTTATGCCCATTTCAATAGACATCCATCCATGTAGACGACAAATATCGTTAAGTAGTTATTGCTTTTAGAGACTGAAATGATTTTCCATAGTTTGCTTTCATTTAAATTGAGTGTGATGTTAATGAGCTTTTGATGAAGTTTTGATGTTATTGCCGATTTTTTTCTGCTGCTCTTGTCTTCTTCGTTTGTATAGGGTATTCCAAAATTCATCTGATATTTTGATTTATGACTATTCCCAGCAAAAAATTAGACATTACCTTAAAAAGTACTTGCCATATAATGACTTACTTTTGTGATTGCCATATTTTGTTACTCGCTTCCAAAACACATTACATTAGTTTCCGAAAAAGGAAGTAGTAATCGAACTAGTTCTTTATGTTAAAAGAAACTACCGTACTAATGGTACTCATTAATTCCTACAATAATTAATGTAATCGATTCTCAGGAATTGATTATAAAAGTCTCATGCCTTGTTAAAATAATTAAGTTGGCAATTTAGTTGGGAAGTACTTCCGCCCAAAATGCTTAATTCCAAACTGGATTACCTTTTCAAAAATTTTTTGCTGGGTTTATGCAGACAAGTTTTAAAAAGTATAATATCTTAGTTTGGTAGTTGTTTGATTGTTTGACAAAAGTATGGAAACTATAAGTGGAAAATGGATGCTGTTTCTACGATCAATTATATCTGTAAAGATTTGACCTTGATGACTTTTTTATAGCAAAAAGTACAGCATTTTATGAAAAGACAACCACAAAATACATTTACATTCATAATTTTTAAGTATTTGTTTTAAAGTTTGAACGTATAGGACCGTCATTGAAGCTTATTTCTTTAAACATGTGGCTGATAGAGCAGCAACTATTACTAGTGTTTGACATCGCTTTATAATAACGAAGTTATGATTTTAACAAGACGTCACAACAATCTATAAATCCTGTAATTCAGTTAAACTTCATAATGAGATATTTCGTTATCGATCTAGTAATCGAAATCAGCTCCTAAGATATTTACATATATCCCAATTTGCTTTGTATTGTAGCAGTCCACAAGCAACCGCGCATTGAAAGCCGTGAAAATTTTTTAAAAATTTTGATATCTAATAATCCACTTAAGTCTAGCTAGTGCTAGACAACAAAGAGTTTACAATAGTTAGTCTAAATAACCCTTAAATTTTATTTCTCTGGAGTTGAATTTTCGCACACTCTCTTTTTTTAGGCGCATCTAGCCTAGCATCTGTTAGTATATTGTGCGCTACGGGATTAGAATATGTTTCAAAAATAATTCTTGTGAAAAAAAAACCTACTTCAAAACAGATTTCATTTGTCTGCCTTTAGCAGCTCATGGCCACGTAAATTAGGTTACATTAACTATTGGGACATACTTATATCTCCAAACTCTATACGTGTTCAACTGTTCAATAGTTTGGCAATTTACATCAAATTGCAGCACCTATAGGGTCACTCTTCAATTTCCAAATTCAAATAATATACTTGCTGTTGTAGTAGATTTAGCAATGAGTTTCTGTGTAAATTTCAACCGTCTGTCTGTAATGGTTCAACAGTTTGCCCATATACATCCGATTATATCAACTATTTAATTTATAATATATGTTACATTTTTATACTTCCTATTATATCAAATAAAGTAGTGGACATTTTGCCTAAAATTAAGATGTTTGTATATAACGGTTAAAAAAATACGTCATATTGAACAAATTACATAACTTTTGGGAACACCATTTAATTTCTTAATTCGTGTTATAGCAGACTTAGCAAAACATGTCCCTTGTAAATTGCAGCTGTCTGTCTACAACCGTTCAAAAGTCCGGCCACATACACCATATTATATCAACTATTGTCACTCCCGTTTATTTCCAAATCCAAACTTTATACTTGTTGTTATAGAGACTTAGTAATATAGGTTCTTTATAAATTTCAATCGTCTGTCTACAACTGTTTAAAAGTATGGCCAAATACCAAATTAAATAAACTATTGGTGCTCCCTTTAATTTAAAATTTCAAATATAATCAGCTGTTGCTATAACGGCCATAGCAATCGCGTCAAATTTACAAGAGTTTGTCTATAACGGTTTAAAAAATAGGCTCATATAAGTAAATCTTCATCAATTAGGGACACCATTTAATTTCTAAATTTAAATTATGAACTCGTTGATATAGCGGACTTAGAAATACAGGTCCCTTTTAAGTTTCAGCGTTCTGTATAAAACGATTAAAAAGTGTGGTCACATACTCAAAATTACATTAACTATTGGAACACCCTTTAACTTCCGAATCCAAATTTTATACTTTTTGTTACAGCGGACTTAGCAATAGAGGTTCGGTGAAAATTTCAAGCGTCTGTCTACAACTGTTCAAAAGTATGGCCACATACATCACATTTCATGAACTATTGGCGCACCCTTTAACTTATAATTTGTAAAATCAATACTTGTTATTATTTCGCCCATAGCATTTGACATTCTGTCCAATTTGCAAGCGTTTGTCTATAACGGTTCAAAAGATGGACCTATATAAGTAAATTTACATCAATTATGGGGGCACCCTTTAATTTTTAGATTTATTTTTGTATAAATTTTTGTTATTGGGGGCTATAGTAAAACGCAGTAATTTTAAATTTTACAGAATCGCCCTTTACAGTTCATAATACACGTAAAAACTGTGTATGTTGTATGGGGACACCCTTTAATTTTTAAGATTATGAACTGTTTTTTTAATGAGACCAATCTGTAAGCATAATCTATCATATTACCAAAAATTTTTAAAATCGGATCAGAAATGACTGAGTTCTGGAGGAACAAATATAAAAAAAGCAATATTCAGCCGAATTATATAACCTACTTCTTTTTTTGAAGTCGGTTAAAAAAGCCAAAATCGGTATTTGTCCAAGGTACTATACCATACACTTCTTTCCCCCAAGTATTTTATAATTTAAAAAAATGCATATTATGCCTGAATTTTGGAACACTCTTTTTCTATTCTATTTTAGTAGAGGGCAAATATCTTATTCTCTTGTGTTCTACATTGATTTGAAATCCATTATTGTGGTCGTTGTTTTTTAATTTAAGATGTGGAAGAAATATGTATCATTGTATTGAATTGCTAATTAAGATCTTTTCTCTATAGTTAAGTTATTCAAAAGCAATTAGTGTTTAATTAATCTAGGCGGTTTCTTAAAAAACTCAATTATTAAAGTAAAGCAGAGGAAATTAACTTTAAATAATATTCTTAAATACCTTAAATTTAAAATATAAATGTGTTTTATTTAATTTACTCTTCTGAAATTTCTTTAACTTATCATAAAATAAAAGAAAATGGTAGAGTTTAAAGTTCAAATTAACAAGGTATTTATTTTACTGCTTAAGTATTGTACACCTATGAAGTGAGAGTTAAATAGATAAAAATCTTTTTATAATAAATTCACAGGAGCTATAACTAAAATCACAAAATCACATTAATGCCTAATGTGTATCGCCGTAAGAGTTGAAAGCCCCATAACGCCATTTAGTTAACACGACATATTGTTATGCATAAGTAAATTTTTAATGCCCGTAAATTGGTTGTGTGTTATGCTGAGAACTATCCATAATTGTTGGCCATTTGGACAACGGATAGGAAATACCTTTTCCATCTCATTTCAGAACAGACTTATCTACATAGTATGGTTAACCCACCAAGAGCACCAATTAAGCCACGTAAGAAGTAGATAAATAAATTTTAAACATCTCAAGAGGATTAAGAGAAAACATTTGTCTGTGATTGATGTCTACGATTGGCTACTCTAGAAACGTCAACTTTTACGGCCCAGAAAAAGGAAATACCATCTTAACAGTATAGCACAATGCGGACAAATAAGCTTTGAAAATAACAGGCAGTTTATTTTTTGACACAATGATAGCGTAGGCCCCTATGGAATTGCGTAGATCAGCAAAGAAGTGTCGGCTTGGCAGTTCTGAGTACTCCGACTTAGTGTAGTCACCGAAGGATACATTCCTGCATTTTAAAGCCTTACTTACCACAATTTCGCTGTAGCCTCTCACTATCCTAAGCCTAGCTTAAAGCACATTTATACTACACTGAAATTTAATAGATTTCTTTTAAAGTGCTTATCAAAATCTAATTCGTTTACACTGTATTTTTTTCGTTTTTTCTTCTGTTGGCGACGAGAAAATGTTTTTATTGACATAAGTTTCGTTAAATTATTATTTTTAAACATAATCGCATTACCGTGTTTCTTTTGTTTTTCTTCCTATTATGACTATTAAACTGAATGCTATTTCTGATGGGTTCGGCGAATCCATCTCTGTCCCTTACTAGATTAGGTAGAACTGATTTTTCTGTGTTTTATTAAATTTAAAAGTTTACGGTCTTTGTTTATAATTGCAAGAATGTCAGTATTTGCTATGTGATCAGCCCGTTGTATTTTTATTCTTCTTCTTAACCAAGATATTTAAATTGGTCGACTCTTTCGATTGGCTGGTTTTGACACTCAAGAATTGTGTTTTGGTATGAACTCTTCCTGCTTATTATCATATATTTTGTTTATTTACATTAATTTTTAATTAAGAATTACTGCAGAAATTTAAAGCATCAACTAAAATTTGAAGGTTTTCTAAAATATAAGCAACAAGTGTTACCTCAGGGTAAGTTGTCTAACGGAAAAAGTAACTTAAATATGATCTGAATTAAATGAAATTGGATGCGGCACTCATTGAATGTGGAATATTAAATATAGATTCCATGTAGAGACTTTAGCTGAAAGACTAACTTAACTTAATGAATGCCAGCGACTTTTTTAAAATACAAGTTACTTATGATTTTTATCTTTGTCTCATGGAAAACTATACTACTCATTTAACAAAATACTCACAATAGCAGCAATAGCATATTATGTTTTATCTTGATATTAAAAGTACAATAAATAAGAATTTCTCTAAAGTTAAAATTTCCTTATTTAAACTAGTGCTGCTATTTAAGTTGCAACAGTATTTCATTAAAACTTAAATGTAATATAAATTAGAACAAAATTATATAAACAAATTCATTTGCTTACCGCTTTACTTAAGTTAAATCAATTCTTAGGTAGCGCAGTATGTAGAATTATTAAAAAAAAAGGGCGATCCAGACATAAACGTAAAAATATAATTTTCCCAGAGAAGGCTGTATGTAGCCCTTAAGCGAAGAAAAAAATTGTGTCATGTATTAGAAAGCCTAGAAGAAAATAATTCTAGGAGATGGAGGGCTTAATTTATTTATACGCTAATGAATATAGATAATAATTTACATAAAACTGATATAATAAATTTCTTTTTACAATTAATTTCTTAATAACGAACTGAAACGTAACTTAATATGTAATTAATTTACAATTAATCTTAAACAAGTAAGAGAACTATATTTGGCTATGCCGAATCTTATATACCCTTCACCATCTATGTAAATCTAGCTTAGTGAAGTAACTCCAATCGAAAAAGCAAATATTGGGGTGACAGAGAGTTAAAAAATAAAAAACAAACTAAGTGCTACAGATAATTTTACATAAAAATGTCATCGGCTCTGAATGAATTGAGCATTTTAAAAACATTTAGTATTTTCTTTAAGATATATTTAAATGCTTTTATATTGATATTTTAAAAAATTATTAAAATTTCAGAGCCCCGTAACCCGGAAATTATGGGCGAGCGCCAATTTTTTCTATTGATTTTTTTTCTTATATTTTAATACTCTATTGCCCCATATATTTGTTTTTATTTATTGAAGTTACTTCATTGTTCCAAATGATATTGAAAAGTTGAAAGCAGGCGTGGTGTGTTGTCCGCTGCCTCAAAGGATAATGACCGATCCTACTGATTTTCATTAGCAACATTTTTGAAACTCTGTCTGATCGACTGGCGTATCTCTAGCAGATCTACTGCCTTGTCAAATTTGATTTCAACACTAACACGGACGGTCAGACGGCCATCGATCAACCGACTTCGCCATGCAAAAGAAATGGATCTTGTAGAAATTACAAACTACGAACTGCAAGCTTAGATATACTTTTTCCACTTTTCGTGGTGCAGGTTATAAAAATAGAAATGTAAATATACAGACATGACACAGAACTCAATTCCGATCAAAAGTGGTTTCAATTCAACAAATTGGTTCTACAGAAAACGAAAAACGAATAAATTTTTCGGAATGAAATCACTTTTGAATTTCAAAGTGGTATTTAGTTTCTTTCAAATTTTGTTATTTGCTGTTTTTAAATTTCATTTCGTTATGTGTCCTTATTTAGATTTGATTTGTTATTTATTTTGTGAGCGAAATTTTACCACATTTAAATAAAAAGGTGAAGATTAGGCATTCTTTTGAAATAAGTAAAATCGATCGGAATCTGAAGAAGGTAAAACAAAATCGATCGGCTTTGTTAATACGCAATTCAAACCATTCCGATCGGAATTTGCCTGATAAAATGTATTTTAATATAAAGATTTTCCCGCTAAACATTTTGAAGCACTATATCGTGTTTAAATGTCTACGTAAGATATCAACAGAAAAAAACAATGAATGTTAGGCAAAAACAACATATTGTTTACATATTAATGTGCAAATTAAATACTGCAAAGGTACTCAAATTAAAAACAAAAACGTTGCCTATTATACGTTTACTTCTTATCTACATCTAATTATTCACATCATTTGAAATTCCTTTACGCACTCGAAACATTAAGCTCATTTAAAAGAAAAAAAAAATCAATTTCTGTTCATATAAAAACGTTTTAAAATAATGTTGGATAACATTTAATTCCATTATCACAAAAATACACAACAAAAAGTAAACTCTTAAAAAAGTAATCCCAACGTCCAAAAATGTAAAAACCATAAATCACTGCAAGTGTCAGAGTATACTAAATAATAAAAAATAAAATAACCAAAGAAATCAAATTAGTAATTGGAAAAAATTTCCATCTCCTTAAGCACCCTTTTCCTATTCAAACTTAACGAACGCATTTTATTCATGCAACAAGCACGTAGCAATGTTTTTAAATCCTTTTTCATATACAGGATACATATCAATTGAAATTATATACAAAATTTTGATTTTCGATGTTTAAAAGGAATAAATGTATAATGAAATTACAACAACAATAATAAGGACTAGAAAAAATCTCCATAATATATGCTTGAACATATCCTGTACACAAATTGCAAAGACACGTCTCCAGCAGTGCAAAAGTATAAAAAGAAGGAGATACGCATAAAGTAGATGGAAAAGGTCCTCAAAAGAAACTTACGAATTTGTTGAGGAAAATAAAAAAATGCCGAGAAAAAACAAGATAAACAAAAAAAATTTATTTTGTATTTTTCTTTTGGAAAATGAAATATTATTGCAAATCTCCATAATATTTGAATCCCCTCTTATGGTAGATTATTAGCGTGGACGTTATCCTTTTGCTTAGAGTAGGCGGTTATTTTTTTTTTTTTTCTTTTCTTATAGTGTAGTGGCAAAGGTATGTATATGTTTGCAACGAATTTAATGTGCTTTATTTTATCATTTTTTAAAAAATAATTTCCTTAAAATTGAAATTGCTTTTAGACCCTAATTTCTTTCCAAACTTTAGATTCCAGATTTTGTAACATAAAAAGTTTTTAATTTTTCAAGGTCATTAATAAATCCAGATTGTTTTAAATGTTAAGAAAAATCTGGGTGAAGTGCTGATAGAAGTCATAAATGTTTCATATTCCGCATCATCACAACGTACAATGTCCACGAGTGTAACATCATTGTTTGCAGAACTACATCCCATAGACCTAAAAAAACGAAAAACGAAAAGAAACGAAATCGACACCCAGATTAAATTAATAGATCGTCGTAATCCCGATTTACTAGAGCGAACAAAAAAATTACAGAAATATGAAAAAAAGCCAGAGACAACGAAGTTTGCAATTTCGCAAATGACAAAATCTTGAAACCAAGAAGACAAGAGACAAGGCTAAAGGGCAGCACGGGAATATGGGTTATTGCTTAATTCAGAATACCTTAGGTCACGGTGGTTTTAACCTTTACTAACCGACTTCAAAAAAAGAAGGAGATTATACAATTCGGCTGAATGTTGCTTTTTTTTAATATTTGTGCCTCCAGAACTCAGTCATTTCTGATCCGATTTTGAAAATTTTTGGTAATATGATAGCTTATGCTTACAGATTGGTCCCGTTTTAAAAACAGTTCATAATCTTAAAAATTAAAGGGTGTCCCCATACAACATACATATTTTTTACGTGTATTATAAACTTTAAAGGGCGATTCTGTAAAATTTAAAATGACTGCGTTTTACTATAGGACCCAATAATAAAAAGTTATACAAAAATAAATCTAAAAATTAAAGGGTGCCCCCATAATTGATGTAAATTTACTTATAAGGGTCTATTTTTGAACCGTTATAGACAAACGCTTGCAAATTGGACAGAATGTCAAATGCTATGGGCGTAATTGTAACAAGTATTAATATTACAAATTATAAATTAAAGGGTGTGCCAATAGTTCATGAAATTTGATGTCTGTGGCCATACTTTTGAACAAGTGTAGACAGACAACGAACCTGTATTGCTAAGTCCGCTATAACAAAAAGTATAAAATATGGATTTGGAAGTTAAAGGGTGTTCCAATAGTTAATGTAATTTTGAGTATGTGGCAATACTTTTGAACCGTTATAGACAGAACGCTGAAACTTAAAAGAGACCTGTGTTGCTTAATCCGCTATATCAACGAGTTTATAATATGAATTTAGAAATTAAACGGTGTCCCATAATTAATGAAGATTTACTTATATGAGCCTATCTTTTAAACTGTTATAGACAAACTCTTGCAAATTGGACAGAATGTCGATTGCTATAGGCGTTATAGTAACAAGCATTAATATTACAAATTTTAAAATAAAGGGTGCGCCAATAGTTCATTAAATTTTATGTATATGGCCATACTTTTGAACAGTTGTAGACAGACGCTTGAAATTTACAACGAACCTGTATTGCTAAGTTCGCTATAACAACATATATAAAATTTGGATTTGGAAGTTAAAGGGTGTTCCAATAGTATATGTAATTTTGTGTATGTGACCAAACTTTTGAGCCGTTACAGACAGAACGCTGAAACTTAAAAGGGACCTGTATTTCTAAGTCCGCTATATCAACGAGTTTATAATTTGTGTCCCAATAGTTGATATAATATGATGTATGTGGCCGGACTTTTGAACCGTTGTAGACAGACAGCTGAAATTTACAAGGGACATGTTTTGCTAAGTCCGCTATAACGCGAGTTAAGTAACTAAAGGGTGTTCCCAAAATTTATGTAATTTGTTCTATATGGCCGTATTTTTTGAACCGTTATCACAAACTCCTTAATTTTTTTGGAATAATAAGAATTATAAAAATGTTATATTATAAATTAAATAGTTGATACAATCTGATGTATATCGGCAAACTGTTGAACCATTACAGACATACGGTTGAAATTTAGACAGAAACTGATTGCTAAATCTACTACAACAGCAAGTATATAATTTGAATTTGGAAATTGAAGAGTGA
Organism: Gymnosoma rotundatum; assembly: GCA_916610165.2. Classification (NCBI taxonomy): domain Eukaryota; kingdom Metazoa; phylum Arthropoda; class Insecta; order Diptera; family Tachinidae; genus Gymnosoma; species Gymnosoma rotundatum. The sequence continues at coordinate 45,793,849 of OU744336.1, read as the reverse complement.
CCCTATAGGTGCTGCAATTTGATGTAACAAATTGAACAGTTGAACACGTATAGAGTTTGGAGATATAAGTGTGTCCCAATAGTTAATGTAACCTAATTTACGTGGCCACACACTTGAGCTGCTAAAGGCAGACAAATGAAATCTGTTTTGAAGTAGGTTTTTTTTCGCAAGAATTATTAATAATTTTAAACTGAAGCAGATAAGCAACTGTTTTTAGTGCAGAGCGCTGGAGAAAAAATAAGTCATGTCATCTTCGAATGAAACACGTCAGTGTAGCAAAGACAAGCTGTCAAAGATAAGTTACGATGTAATACTAGCACCCAACAGTATGGTGAACATGATGATATACTCCGCAAATGAATGAGAGTTGTGTGAGGGATTTATTAATATTTTCGTAAGGTGATAAAAATATGTAGGTAGCAATAAACTGGTAGCAAACAACTGCCCTGATGAAATGCAGAAGTAGTACCGGGGTGACGTAAATGGGGTTATCGTGGGCCAATAGTCGATATCGCGCTATCACTGCGTTAAAAAAAGTATCAAAAATATAGATGTAAAGATAGAGATAGAAATAGATATCGATAAAAAAATTATGTGTTTTTTTTAACAAAACAATTGCTTGTTTCTGTAACTTAAGTGAGAAATTTTTTACACGAAAATATTATAGTCATCTTGTTTTATACAATGTGAGCTAGAGAAAACTTTAATTTTTTCATTAGTTTATACTGTAAAATTCATCATATGCTCTAATTCAACTTGTGTAAAACAAGATGACTTTAATATATTCATGTAAGAAATTTTTCACTTAAGTTACAGAAATGGCGCTTAGGATTGCAGCATTCGTCTTTCAATATTAACTGTCATATTGAATTGTTGCTCCTGCAGCTAACAGTAGGTTCAGCAACAAAAACAAATTTTTTTCCATTATTTTTTTAGTCACTGTAGATGCTATTCCAGTATCGTACTGAGTTTTAGGAATTTTTTGTAACTAAAAATTATTTATTTTCGCGAACTAAAGAAATACTCTCCTTGCATTTTACCATCACTTACCATTTCGACAGGATGTATTACATTTGATTTTGCTTTTCTTTTATTTGTCTCCCTTAAACATTTCGACATGTTATTAAGATCATGTAAATGCGTGTATTCTATGCTGTTTATTTAGCCATTTGTAATTTTTATGCATTTATTAAAGAAATATTACCATAATTTTTTGCCAAAAAAAAAAATAAGTAAGAAAAGGGTTGGTCAGATGGGAGGGCTTTTGTGTTCAAGTGTATTACGTTTTCAAAAAATTTCAGAAAATGAATTTGATATTAGACGATTTTTTGTTAAAAAATAAGTTTACATTCTACAAATATGGACAGCAGGAAAATAAAAACTTTAAAATTTTTTTTAAAGACACTGATGTGTGGAGCCAAATAAAAAATACGAGGGCTGTGAAAGATATTTTAGTGAGTATCTCTAATAAAATCTGATACCGCTACTGGGACTCAATCGCAACTGTAAAACTTACCATATACTTTTCCCCCCTACTAACGTACCCATATACAATTTTACATTGAAGTAAGTGGTTAGACAATCTCTGGAGTGCACACCTAACAAAAAATAAGAAACATGAAGGAAGTTACGCTTGGTTTGCATGCCAAAACTTTTGCATGCTGCTAAATTTTCTACCAAAAGAAATGAACACAAACTTTGTTGAATACCGGATGGAATAAAAATAATAACGGTTTGACGGCGTGTATATTTATTACGAATGATTGAAAAAAATATTTAGTTTCTGATAACCCACTCTTTGAATTGATAACTATGTTGTTCTTAGTACAAAATAAAAAAGTATCCTGCCAAATATCGACACTTGAAAGTAATTTATAGCTTTTCACCCTTTTTATAATTTTTTTTTTTTTCAAACTCTAGCGAAGGAAATGCTGTAAAACTATTGAAACCCACAAATCGCTAAAGACTTCAATGCTGCTATTTCCTCCATCAGTCTTTATGTTAAATTTTCATTTTATTTTTATTTTATTTTTTTTTTCATTGTAAAACTTGTTACTCTTATTTGCATCTTAGTTTAAGTTTCTATTTCAACAAAATAACTTCCGTTTCCGCTTTGATTTTTAGTTAAATTTTTCATCTATTTTAGTTTTTTTTCGTAAGTTTTATTTCCGTTTCAGTTGTTGTAGCAAAAGAATTTTGTTGTTTGTGGCCATAAAGTTTTTCCTCGATATTGAATTTTAGCTGGGAGTACACAATGTCGCTCCTCTTCTTTTTGGCATTTCTAATTTTAACTTTATTTAAATTTTCATTCTGGTGCTGTGTTAAGGTTAAAGGAGTTACTATTTCATGAATTTGTTGCTGGTTTTATTTTATTTTTTTTCTTATTTTTTTTTTTTGCAAAACTTTATGTTTGAATTTAAATTGATTTTTTTGTTTGTTAAATAGCATGAGATTTGATTAAGTTAAAAGTTAATTTAAATTCATTTGAAAGTTGTAGTTTTTAACTGAATTCACAAATGATGGTGAAAAATATTGTTAAAGTTGGTATGGGAAATTATAAAAAATTTTTATGATTTCTAAATAAATAATAAAAAAAATGCTTAACATTAACTTGCACTAGATACAGCTTATAAATATGTTTGGAAGGATAAGCTTGATGAAAGAGTGTTACGTCAGTCCCCAGAATAACGTCAGTCCTCTTCCGCAAACGAATGAACGATTGCGACATCGTGAAACTATTTAACCTTTTTAAATTGAATTAAAAGTTCATAAATTTGAAAATCAGGAACACCTGAATATTTAAAAAAATTTAACTAAGCTTTTACTTAATTATTGTAGTACGTTCGAAAATTTTGACACTTCATCCGAAATAAATGTTTTATTGCCACATTCGCTGCTATGTTACACTTAAGAAATCATAAGAATGTTTTTATTAACCGACTTCAAAAAAAGAAGGAGATTATACAATTCGGCTGAATGTTGCTTTTTTTATATTTCTGCCTCCAGAACTCAGTCATTTCTAACCCGATTTTGAAAATTTTTGGTTATATGATAGATTATATAGTTTCAATAGTAGATGTAATTTTGTGTATGTGTCGAAACTTTTGAACCGTTGTAGACAGAACGCTGAAACTTAAAAGGGACCTGTATTTCTAAGTCCGCTATTTCAACTAGTTTATAATTTGAATTTAGAAATTAAAGGGTGTCCCATAATTACTTTAGATTTACTTATATAGTCCTATTATTTGAACTGTTATAGACAAGCGCTTGTAAGTTTGACGCAATTTCGATTGCTTTCGCCGTTATAGTAACAGCTGATAACATTTAAAATTATAAATTAAAGGGTGCACCAACAGTTTATTTAAATTGGTATATGGCCAAACTTTTAAACAGTTGTAGACAGACGATTGAAATTTACAAAGAACCTGTATTACTAATTTCTCTATAACAACAAGTATAAAGTTTGGATTTGGAGATAAACGGGTGTCTCAATAGTTGATATAATATGGTATATGTAGGCGGACTTTTAAACCGTTATAGACAGACAGCTGAAACTGACAAGGGACATGTTTTGCTAAGTCCGCTATAACAAGAAGCTTATAATTTGAATTGAGAATGTAAAGGGTGTTCCCAAAATTAATGTAATTTGTCTATATGGCCGTATATTTTAAACCATTGTATACAAACACCTTAATTTTAGACAGAATGTCCACTACTTTATTTGATATAATAAGAAGTATAAAAATGTTATATTATAAATTAAATAGTTTATATAATCTGATGTTTATGGGCAAACTGTTGAACCGTTACAGGCAGATGGTTAAAATTTACACGGAACCTGATTGCTAAATCTACTACAACAGCAAGTAACTTGAAAAAGTATAAAGTTTAGAGATATAAGTGTATGCCAATAGTTAGTGCAACCTAATTTATGTGGCCATACACTTGAGCTGTTATAGGCAGACATATGAAATCTGTTTTGGGGTCGGTTTTTTTTCGCATAAATTATTTTTAAAGTCAGAATCATAAGAAATAAAGCGTCTATTTTGTACTAGATTTAAAGAAACGGTCGATTTCAAATATATAATAATACTTTTGCGGACATTTTCTTAGAAATACTTGAACATGGTTTAAAGTAAACGGAGACATCTGCAGTGTTAAAAGCAACATTTTGGAAAAGTTAGTGGAAGCAATTTTTTGAATGGTTAATTATGATCGCCAGAATGGCTTGATTGAGAAACATCGATCTCTGTTGCGCTGTTTCCGTAGCAATATGGTCTCTACACAATAGCGGAAGCGTGCTCGCCCCGCTGCCACGACGAAAGCAGGCAGAGCAAATTGGCAAAAACAAAGTTGGCAACAGAGCAATGTTGGGTATTTTAAAGGAATTCGGGGAATTTATTTAGAAGTCTGCGGGAAATTTTAGGCAGTCTGGCATGAGGTAGGACGGACGCACATCCAGAGCCATTCTGCCCGAAAAGCCGAGCATAGTGTTTTGTGACTACAGTTACTGTCTTTTTCTTTGAGTATTTCATTAGTAATAAATGTAAAATATTTTATTCATTTAGTGTAAGTGCTCATCAATATGTCGAAACGGAAACAGTCGGATATCAACTCTTCTTTAAGAAAAAAGTCAACAGAATGAAGATGAGGAGTGCGGCCTTGAAATGCAAGATGGCGCCGACGATGTTGTTCCATATACAAGTCCTGCGTGTCCTTAGGTGGAGTTTCTACAGGCAGGTAGACACACTGATTTAACCCACTGATTTTAACCTTAAAAACAGCTTTAGTATTCAAACTGTTTTAATTCGTCAAATAGCTTGGTTTTAGTAGCTCAAACTCCAAAATTTTCAAAGTACCCAATGAGCTGCTTTATACTGGAGGAACCCCTTTTGATCCCACTCAGCCCCCTAAATAAAATCCTAGATCTGCCACTACTTCATTGTCATCATTTTAATATTTTGATCAAAATAACAAATTTTTTTTAGAGAAAGCAAATCTTAATGTCTTAAGTTCACATATATTTTAAATTCTAAATTTAAGAAACAAAATTTTAAGGATTTTTTTCAATTATTAACGAAAACAGTATCGCTACAATCGCCATTAGCATTCCTCGCATTTATCTACCTTAGGCCGTGTTCGTTGTGTGGCAGCCTGCTCCTTGAATACTTAACTTTGGAACGCACGATTTCCTTAATTGGCATTGTTTTAAGCTGGAAGAAAATGTAGGATCATATTTAGTAAGCTAAAGCATACTCTGAGCAATTAATATTGCATTCTGAGTCAATAACTCGACAAATTTCAATAAGTTTTTTAATTAGATTGTTATCGTACCACTTCCTACCAATATGCTTCTTGTTGTGCCTCCTTTAAGCCTTAGAATAGAACTATTTGCTAAGCCAAAGGAAAAAAACCAGCCAAAGTGTTAACTCAGATTATTCTCATTAATTATCTATTTTAATTGCACAAAAAAATTTGGCATTCAAGTATTAAACCACTTTTTATTTATGTATATGCGACCTGTTATATAATTAGTAAAATTAAATACACACATTCGTAAATATTTCATCGAAAAAAATTATTTTCTAATACGTAAATATATAAAATAGAATTGAAAATTTGACGGAACTTTTTATAAAACCAATTAAAACATTTATTAAAAAAAAGTCAATTTTAAACAAATGTTTATTAAAATTAATTTCTGTGAGGATCTTGTTTTAAGTCACGACGGTTAATGCGCAAAATTAATATCGCACACATAGTTCAAAAGTGACACGACTCAAAATTTTAACTTTTTAGAAATCGAAAAAAATACTGAATAAAAATGGTTAAAAACAAAAACTTTTAGTAGAAAGCCGATAGCGATTATGATATAAAATATCTACACATTAGATAATGAACAATTTAATTAAATTTCGAGTACAGTCACTTTTGAACTATGTGTGCGATATAATAATACACATTACGTCAGTTTGATTATATGTGCGCGGAAATAAAAGGTAGACATTTATTTAATAAGGGCAAAAACGCAAGAAACCTGCACAAACCTATAAGGCCTGATTTGAAAATATTTTATTTAACACTTAAGCCAACACAAAATTAATTTGAAACGCATTATTTGTTATAGTTAGTCAAGAAAACTATTCATGTACAGCTAAAATAAGCTCATGTAAGAGCAAAAAAAAAATATTTTTCATTTTCATATGCTTCGAATAAAATTCACCTTTTTAGCAAATAGGTTTTGTAACTTTTAAAATTCTTGATATAAATTTAATTAATGTCTCCTGTATAAATGTGAGACACTTCTGCAGCTAAATATATTAAAGTCTTAAATTGCTAGACTTTTAAATATTTTGTGCGTTTGCAAGCATGCAATATTTAACAGTTGGTGAAAACTTAACAAAATATTCAGTTCGACTAAAAAATCTGCTGATTATTCCTATTTGCACGTATCGAATCAGCATCTGCATAATATCACGAAAAAATAACTGACAAACAGATCCCATTCTAATTAATATGTGTAGAAACTAATGAATCTGCGCCAGAAGAAAATAAAGTGCACAAAAAATAAATTTAAATAGAAACAAAAAGAAAAAAAAAAAAAACAAATTATATGAATTAAAATATGGAAACCATACGCATGAAAAGTGAAAATGAGGCAAAAACTTATTCATTAATAAAAATTTCAAGCAACTGTTAATGAATTTCGAAAATAAATGAGACAAATTTTCTCTACTAATTTAACCCTTCGCATCAAAATTTAAGAACGCAAAGAATAAATAAAGAAGAAAAAAAAAACTCAAATGTGACAAAATTTATGAATTAACTAAAGGAAGACAACAACTGCAGCCACACTAAGGCGCAAACTAAGAAAACATAATTTTTAACATGGCGTATTCAACAAGGAACACACGCTTTTTTTACTCCCTTTTACAGTTAACGCCAAAATTGTGACAACACAAAAAAAAAACTAAAAAAAATTAAATTAAGTGAATCCTATATTTGGTTGATTTCAGCTGCCATGTTTTCAAATATTTTGGATGCAAAATCTTAAGAAAAAAAAAAGCAAAATTAAATTTTTCATATAAATTTTACATACGACAACTTGTCTGTCCATTTGTCTGTCGTTATGTCCCATGGCATGATTAGCTCTAAGGCATCCATGAAGTTTCTATACAACATTTTACCACATCGCATGCAGCATGTAGACTTTTTTCAATATGTTTTGGTTTTTAGCTACGTCTGTCTGGTGGGTTCGATGAGTGTATGAATGAATAGTTGGTTGGTTGTTTGCTTGGATGGATGGATGGATACATGCATGCATGTGTAGATTCGTACTGTATACAAAATAAGCATTACTTGTTTCGAAAGATGACATTTCATCTAATTACAGGGTGTGTTGCATTAATGCCTTAAAACAACAATTATATTGCAACAACAACAACAATTACTATTGCCGCGATCGCAATGCATGCATTCACAACAAAAACATCGCCAACAACGCAAAACATCACCTCTTTACATTTTTTAAAATTTTTATATTTACGAGGGCTGCTATATATATTTCTGGCCTGGCAACACTGAGTGCTGCCAAGTGCAATCTGACATTCCCATTGGAAAGTTTGTCATTTTTAAGCGTAATCGTACTCAAAACGTTTTGACGTACGACCATTATTTGTGTTGTTTACAGTGACTTGAAAAAATTAATATAGAAAAAAATGGAATTAACTCGTGAACATTTTCGTGCCATAATTTTTCACAACTTTCGACGTGGATTATCACGACAAGAGTGCATTGATGAACTTAAATCTTTGTATGGCGATGAAGCGCTATCCTATATTACTGAGAAAAATTGGTATAATGAATTTAATCGTTGCCGAAGCTCGCTCAAAGACGAATTCCGTGAAGGTCGTCCAAGAACGGCTGTTCTGCCAGAGAACATTGATGCCGTGCGTGAACTCATAATGCAAGATCGACATGCGACATACCGAGAGATAGAGACATCCTTGGACATTTCTTCCACCAGCTTACATTCGATACTGCATAAACACCTGGCCGTAAAAAAGGTTTGTTCTCGTTGGATCCCGCACAATTTGAAAGTCGCTCAAAACAAGGCTCGTGTCGATTGGTGCAAAGAAATGTTGCAAAAATACGATTGCGGTGCTTCAAAAGACGTTTATAAGATCGTCATAGGTGACGAATCATAGATCTATGCATATGAGCCCAAAACGAAACAACAATCGACCGTGTGGGTCTTCAAAGACGAGCAAAATCCAACGAAAGTTGTTCGTGGAAGAAGCACTTCGAAGCAAATGATCGCCTGTTTCTTCGGCAAAACTGGTCATGTGGCGACTGTTCTGCTTGAGCAACGTAGGACGGTCACTTCTGAGTGGTACACTACAATTTGTTTGCCTGAAGTCATCGGAGAAATTCTAAAAACCAACAAGAGAAGACGAATCATTGTTCACCATGACAATGCGAGCTTTCACACATTGGCTCAAACCAAAGCGTTTTTGACCGGCCAAAACGTCGAATTAATGGGTCATCCGCCGTACAGCCCTGACTTGGTACCTAATGAGTTCTTCTTGTTTCCGCACATCAAGAAAAAAATGCGTGGTCAACGATTTTCGTCGCCAGAAGAAGCTGTTGAAGTGTTCAAAAACTATGTTTTAGAGGTGTCTCTATCGGAGTGGAAAAAGTGCTTCGACAACTGGTTTGAGCGCATGCAAAAGTGTATAAATAATGCTGGAGAATACTTTAAAAACAATAAACCATTTTTGATTATAAATATTCGCATTTTCACTATTAGGCCAGAATTATATAGAGCAGCCCTCGTAAAAGACATTTAATAGATTTCCACAATTTTAAATATTGTGGTTGGTTGTAGTTATTGTTGTTGCTATTATTGTTTCTGTAGATTATACACTTCGCAAACATTCACAGTTCAATGAAGAACGTTGCAGTTGTATGTATAACTGGGTGCGTGATGTGTGTGTGTGTGTGTATATGTGTTCAAGTTAATGCGTGCTGATGTGTTGCAAGTAACAAACAACATTTCGTTGTTAGTAATTAAGAACGCAATGAGGCTCCACACAAATATTTAAAAGCGTGCATTTCGTTCATGTGATGAGAAAAAAAATAAAATGTAATATAAAAAAAAATGAAAATGTTTCACTTTTGGCCAATACAGTAAAAGCTCTTAAGATGGTCGTAATTTTTTTCGAAGATTTCAAATGCAAATTATTGTTTAAAAATAAACGATATCACTATGTTTTACTCGTATATTCAATTTTTAGAAATTTATCAAGGATCTTAAAACTGTTTTAAATGTTCAAGTCGTACAGAAATTTACCTAGCTGATGTCCCCTAACTTGAGATCCTCTAAATCAGCTCCTGAAAGTTCTATGAACTCGGGCTCAGAGAATTACTTGATAAACTCATCTGCTACTAGCTAATGCAATGGTGTTAGAATCTTGTTAACGACTACCTCAATAAACAGGTCTTATATTCAGTTAAAAGCTCCTTAATATAATTTTCTATTTGTGAAATCTAAATAAATCTAATAAATCTAAATAGAATACTTTTTTTTTCGAAAAAATAATAGAGATACCAGTGTGAAAGCAACCAGTCCTATCAGTGTAATGGTACTAAAACAGTTGTCTGCACATTTTATTTTAAAAATGGAAAATGTTTAAGAATGTCTACAGAACACTAGAATAAATATTTAAAATCACTTTTTTATAAATTTGAATTTTAAGGAATTTAGAAATGAAACGCAGACGATGTCGTGGGCACTGTTAGTTATAAATAAACCGCTCAAGTTTCTCCAGCTGATTTCAAAGGACTTCCGTGAAATATTGTTATTTTTATACCTTTTAAAATATTGCAGTTTATATGGCATTATTAAATAAAGTTCCTATTTCTATAAAATAACATTTGTTAGATTTATAAAAGTTTCACTGTAAACATTTCTAACCCCGCCAATATTATCATCACAGGCGGCAGCCACACCAGCATCATTATTATTATCGATATGATGTGTAGTGAGTGTGTACCTCTTCTTTAGCTCCATTAAGATTAATGAGGGATGGATGCTCGACAACGACAACGACAACAACGAGGACCATAAGGAGAATGAAATGATTTAAAGTTAGCAAAGGCTTTTAGTGCGGTAGCAAAACATTTTAACACTGCACAGTAGTTTATTCAAATTAATATTTAATGGAAAATCAAACGGATCAAGAAAATAGTTTCATTGTTGTTTTGCGAACTTAACCGCTTTGAGAATAAACCTAAAGGGAAATAGATATTGAATTTTTTTATTAAACTTAAGCAGTGATACTTTAAATTTGTAGTACTTTTTTTTAATAATTTGCGGAATTTTGTTATTAACAGTGGATTTTTTTTCAAATCAATTTTTTTACCATGCACCATTCAGCTAGGACTTACATACATATTTACATATTTATTTACACACTTGCGCACTGTCGGTAAGTAATCTATGGGTAATGGCTTTGTTAAAATAATTATATTAATAATAACTATTTTGAAAATTGAAGAAGGCATAAACATTTTAAATTATGGCTGACTTCCAAAACGTCAGTTGCTTTGTATTTGAACAATGTTTGGTGTTTTTTAATGCCGTGCTACTGAATGTTTACAATGCATACCATTCCAAAATGTTGCAGACTAGCATTAGAAATGTTGCAGTCGAGCAACTAGCGCATCAGTTTCTAAACTGAATAAACTTTGAATATGTACAAGATCTAATTACCGCAGCAAAATTGTATACAAACTTTGTATTAAACATTTTGGAAGTCAGCCTATCTATATACATACGAGTACTCTATAAATATGGAAACACAAAACTTCGGGATCCTTTTTCTTCTCTGTTTGTAAATCGATTTTGTTTTGATATTTGTAGATATTGTCGAGCTTTAGTGAAACATATTTATCTTATTTAAATCTGTTAAATATTCAAGAAATAATTGACCTTTTAAGTTGCTACCACTACACACATGTAAAAAATACCCATGATTCAAAACATGAGTGTGTACAAAAAATAAACAAAGAAAAAAGTGTTCAGCAAAAACTTGGTCAAATTTTGACTACAAGACAAACTATAGTTTGTACAATTTTGTAACCTTAAATAGAAGTCATACAATAATAGATATTATAACAATGCAATTCCCTGAAAGGTGGAAAGAGTTTGCTACTCCATTTGTCATTTTTTAACATTTAGTTTCGACCGAATAAAAAGTCTTTATTATGGATCCTTCTATGTTGGAGGTCGTTTTAGCGTTTTTGGTCTGTCCGCGCACGAGTTGAAATAAGTTTTTCCAACGTACCAAAAGAGCTAGAGAAAATTAAAGTTCATCAATCACTCAATAATAGTTTCCAAAGAGATGCTATTAAAATTCAGTAGCACCGGTCCTTAAATTGCTGACAGGAGCGTCTCTACTTTCATAAGACTTTGTGTCTTTTTGTGTTATTATTTTATTGTATAAGATACCGAAATTTTTGAAAAAAGAGATCATTAAAAAATCGGATATTTGCATCAAAATTTTATCTTATTACTTAAATGCCTTTTAAGGCCAAAAAATTATCAAAAATTCAAAAGTACGATGTAAAATTCCCGGCTAAAATTTCACCAATATACTAACATTTCCCCAAAATATCACAAAGAATTTTCTTGTGAATTCAAATTTCACTACAAACCAAAATCTCAAAAAAGAAACGTAAGATCATCAGTAAATAACTAAACGATCGAGATTTTACCAAAATAATTATTTTTTACCCTAATTTCACAAAAACATTTAGTTAAAAACAACAAAGTGAATTTTTAATCAAAATCGCAAGTGCACAAATAGAATAAAAAAACTATCAATTCAAAAGTGTCATAAAAACCCCATTTGCACAAAAAAGAAATTAATTTGTTCAGTTGATATTCATTTAAATACGACAAAATTAAATAATAGAAAATGTAAAAACAGGCTGATGGTTTTTTTAAGAGGGAAAAACTTATCTTAAAAGCAGATAAATATAACACTACACTAAAAAAACAAATATTAAGTTGACAGAAATAAAAATAAAAAAACAAGCAAGAGTACTATATTCGGCTATGCCGAATTTTACAATCCCTTCACCATGTACTTGAATCTAGTCTAGTGAAGTAACTAAAACAAAAAAGAAAATATTGGGGTGACAGAGAATTAAAAAATATAATAGTTAGGGTCAATTTCTTTCTCGACAAAGAGGTTGTAAAAATCGTAATCTACGAAGAATTCTAAGAAAATTTTCCAAAAAAAACATTTGCCTAAAATTGAAATCGAGTTTCCGATTTTTAACAAAAAGTTTTGTTATCATATACTTATTTCGTTTTTAATATGTTAAACTTTTATCCAGTCTTTTAAAAAAAATTTATGTTTGGGCTGTTTCGAAAGGAAACTTCATGAACTTTTTAAAGCTGTTTAGACAACTTAACAATTTAGATGTTTAGATTAATTTTAAAAAAGCTTTTAATCATCAAATGGTACACGAATTATTAAAGATCGTTGTGATTTTTAAAAACAATTTAGATGTTTATGAAATTTTTGTGTTTAAAAATTTCTCGTTTTATGTGTAGAAAAAAAAAGTGATTAAAAATCAGAAAAAAGTACCCACTCTAATGAACACAGTGACCTTCTGATATTTAAATATAATAAAAAAAGGACGTTGACTACTTATATCAGATTATCTTCGCAATTCGTATGGTTCCTGTCCAGAGGTTTAAGGTAACACAAAACCTGGGCCTATCGTTAATTCTCGTAGACTTTTGTGATCATGTGTAACTACAATTTCACCATCCAAAAATTTAAAAATTTTATCAACGTTTGTCATGAAAGTTTACGCAGCCAATGTACTGCAATGTAAAATATTACGATTCACTTATACATGGAAGTGCACTCTTATATAAATTTATTTGTTCAATCGCAGTTAAAATTCGAAACGTAACACCTAATATTGATAGCAAGAAAGAACTTAAAATTAAGTAATGTTGAAATAATAAGTGTGATATTTTCAAAACATCGCAAAATTGTTTATTTTAGTGAAGGGGACAGGTAACATAACTTAAAATAAAAGCTTTCCCATTTTGGATCATTAAAAAAATTTGCTTATTATAAATGATACAAATAGTAAGGGAAAATATCTTCTCACATGCCCGCCATTTTTTTTTTATTTTTTAATATAATCTTACTTTGATGAAGGGTATAGTAAATAAAAAATAAACTAAACAGAACTTTGTCATTAAAAATCGGAAGATCCTTTTTGATTTTAAACCCATTATTTCTTGGGTAAACTTTCTTAAAATTTGTCGTAGATTACAATTTTCACAACAGCTTGGTGACTTTTTTCCGATCCATACAAATTGACCCTCTCTAATGTATATAATTTTACATAAAAATGACATTGGTTAAGCACTTTTTAAACATTTTAGTAATTACTTAAAGATCTTTTCAAAAGCTTTCAAATGATAAAGTATTAATATATTTTAAAAAATTTGAAAAAAAAATAAAGGCTTTTAACTCGAAAAATATGGGCGAGCACTATTTTTCACTTAATGTTTTCTGCTTATTTTTTAATTCTCTATTGCCACAAATATTTGTTTTTAATGGAAGTTGCTTCATTGTTCAAAATAATATGCACAAATTAGAGGTTGGCGTGGTGTTTTGACTACTGCCTCGAAGTACATGGGCCGACCATGCTCATTTCCAATAACACCTCTTTCGACACCATGTCTAATCGATTGGCCTTTTAAATTTTTTCTCTAGCTAATCTAGTGCCTCTGCAAATTTGATTTCAACAATAACGAGCTATGTATAAGAAGTCAGAAAATATATGCCTTGTGGGTTCGGTAATTAATATTGTTACGAATAATAAAATCTGGCAACCCCTGTTGTTGTTTCCGTATGAGCGTGGTGAATAAGCTAATTCAACTAATGGTGCGTTTATAGAATAACAAAACCACAAGTTAGCCAACAAAAGCTGAGCAGCCTCAATGACTGCGTTGGTAGAGGTGCGTACTACAAAACAGAGGGTCCTGACTTCGATACCGCATTCGGACATGCGTGCAACGAAAAAAATAATAAATGTTATAAGCAATTAAAATTAATAAACAGCAGTACAAACCTCCCGAAAGGCAAAAGGCAATTATTGTGTGAAGCCATGGCAGACAATTAAGTGGAGAAGTCTTATTTAATATAAGAGTAACAGATAATTGTCAAGACGCCCTTTATAATAAAAATTAAGAACGGTAGCGGTTAGCGCGGGGAAGTGTAACAGCATAACAACAATGTATGGCAGACGTGTGTTGTGGCTACTGGATTAAAGGAGAAGACTGGCTTGGATAAAAGAAGTAGTGGAGATGTCTTTGAATGGTTAAGGTTACTAAACAAGGCATCAAGTAGTTCATGTTACGCCAGAGTAACACAGTAATATAGCGTGAATGGCTGCGTTTGTGGTGATAACGCATGTTTAGTAAATGCGAGACCAAGGGTTCACAAGACCGGTAGGATCGAGAAGTATAGCCAGAGAAAGCCATAAAGTTCGAAGACAGAATTTAGCCACACTGGTATTTGCAATCAAAAGAATCCGTACGTTTGCCTGCTAAAAAGGGTAAAACGTAACAATATTGTAGAAATTGCAAACCCACTGACAACCTAAGTAATAACTTTTTTCTTCTTTTTGTAGTAAAGGGTATAAAAATGGGACGTGATACAGGGATTGCGGATTATAAAATTTTCTTTAGAAGACAACAGACACTTTCAATATAATCTATATGTATAAAAATCATTGCAAGTGCGTTTTGACTTTATAACACACGAACGGTCAAACCGAATTCAATTTAATTTTTAGAGTTTGTTCATATGGTCGTGGAAATGGTTTATCTAAATTTTGCACGTAATCGTTCGAAGCTTTTGTGAGTTATGACTATAACGTTTATATACGGCTGCACAGATCACGAAAATATTTTAAAGAAAGAAAGATATTTATTTATTTGAGGAATATGGAAAAGGAGTGATAAGTGGGGTAGAGGAAAAACGCACCGAATCGATTTTCACAAAAAGCAATTTTAAGAATATTTGAATGATAAGTACGTCCCGATTCAGAAGGAAATCTGTTACAACTTCCATATCAAGCAAATAAAAAACATACTCGAAAGAGTGGTTGTGGTATTCTCATGGGGGTAGCGAAGCGTGCCGGGAATATTTAGTGATAATATATATTTTCAACAAACACGACTTCTAATGCGATACGCAGCTTTTCTAATTGTGGCAGCCATTATTATGGAAAAGTTATTATACAAATTTTTGACCTTTTTAAACACATTGCACTCACTTTGTCCATAATATTATCACTTGCACTTAGTCGAATATATACATATGCCCAAGTAATAAGTACTTTTCAAATCTTGAGATATTTTTTGGTTTTTGTTTTTGCATTTTAACATTTCGAAATGCAAATTTATCATTGACTTGAGATAGTCGGGGCTATTTTGTGGACTAGCGCTGGCGTTAATGAGTTGTCCATGAGCTCGCGTTTTACATGTTTGCATGTTGAATTAAGGCATTTTTGTTGCCGTTCTATATGTCTGTGCGTTTTCAAAACAAACAGCCAAGCAAACAAACGTAGAAGTATAACATAAGTTAAAATTTTGAACATTTGTTTAAAATCATTGTAAAATCTTGTGGAAAAAAAACTTTTAGTTTTAGTTTTTTTTTAATTTTTTTTAATTTTTTTTTTTTTTGGATTTGCTGTTTTGTGCGTGGAGTAACAGAAAAATGAAAAATACTGTACTCAACTTTTATAATGATGCATGCTGCTGGTTCACTTATTATTTGAATGCTGTAGTCTTTGTTGTTGTTGTTGCTTTTAAATATATTCAGTCTAGTTGTTGTTGGCGCGCATGTGTATTTGTCATTGTCAACATCATTTCTCAAATGTTGTTGGTCGCTTTCACGCAGGTGATTAACATAAATGCAAAATGTCATGTTTACTTTTTTGGTTGTTGTTAGTTATTGTTATTGTTGTTGTTTTTTTTTTTTTGTTCGTCTATTCATTTGTTTGGTTGACTATACGTTTGTTGGTGTTGGCTTGCAACAAGCAACAATCGCTAACAATCGCATCCACATTGAAAAACTAAGAATAATGTATTATTGTACAATTCCATATTGCATGTTGTCTACTTTGTATTCTTGAAAACTAAACTAATGCATGTAAATACAAATGTAAATAAATATTTCATTTCATTTTGTTTTTTTTTTTTTTTTTGCTTATTTTTGGCGTTTTCTTAAAACTCCTTTATATCTTTGTGTTTGTGTAAATTTTAAATTGTTTATTTAATGACGTTTTGCATATAAAAATTTCTTTGTTATGGCGTTCCTTATTAAGTGTGTAAAATAATCATAAATTCCAACACTTTACCACCATCATTTTCTACTCGTAGACTGCCACAACAGACACCCACTTGTCTCGTCTTCACCGATTGTACTCGTATAAATTCTGTTGACTTTTTTGATTTTTTTTGCACGTTAAATTCGACTGTCTGGTTGAAATTCGCGCGGGTGTTTCTCCTTTATTTTATGTTACATTTATATGAAAATTATAAATCACTCGACTACTTTTAGTTTATGGTTGTAAAAGGAATTTAAAATGAGCAAAGTGTTTAATTTGATTAAGACATTTTACTTTTCTACTTTTAGTTTGTTTTTATTTATAAATTACAGATTATTGTTTTAAATGATATTTAAAAGAGGCGTTAAGAATTAATAATGGATCTTCGTACAACTGTATCACAGTACATATCCTAAGAACGATCATAATTTAATCTTTCAGAGAGTCTTGCAAACAAAATATATAAAGAAAACCAATAACGATGTTTAATAAAGAATAAACTTATTTGAAACTTTTTAAAATTTAAAATCCAAGCTTTAATTTAAATCTCGAGTGTGAACAATTATTTTTTTAGAATTCTGTATTTTTTGGAAAAACTGCAGATATATTTTGTAGATGCTAAAAAATTTTTTTTGATTATTTATTGTATCATGAAAAGAAATGGATTAACAATAATGGCCGTATGCATAACAAAACTTTAGTGTGAGCTTTGCATAAGTGACGAAATAAGGTAGGGTATCTGCAAGGCTTTCCACAGAATTTTACACTGAAAATAGTGTTATGGGTCACGACAACAACTTATAATGATTTACTCGTAAGGTGCCAGCCTGTACGGCAAAACATTTTGAGACCCTCCTAAATTCCCTTACTAATGACAAACTAAGTTATTATGTCGATCCTTTACTACAAGAGGGTTTTAACTTAAAACCTAAGATTTCTGGGTTTAGTATGTTGATTTTTTTTTTGTGGTAAACCCCTGTTTATCTTCACAGGTGTGAGTTGAAGCACTGTTTTTAATATTAAAAACATTCGTGGCAGCAAAGAATCGATATATTAATCTATCAATCATTTCAGTGCTAAAAAAAATTATATCTTATGTTGGCTGCAACAGCTGATTTTGATGTTTGACCAAATACAAAAAAAAAGAAAATCTTTCTTGGTTTGTTTGGTTTGTGCCTCAGTGTAGTTCCGAGTTTTTCTTTTAGCACCTTTAAGTCTTCTTTAAGTATGAAACAGACACAGTGGATTATAATTTAGATTCTCCATTCTTACAAACACAGGACTTGCAAAATTCAATCTGTGGAATGACTGCTAGTTTGCTTATCAGCCGTATAAAACAATTATAGATACCACCTTGGTGAAATTCAGATTAAGTTGGCTGGGGCATAGTTAGTAAATCATAGTTTTAAAATATAACTTACGAATACTTAAGCAGCAGTAGACAGGCGTTTAAGTTTTGCTTGCATCGATGTAAAATGCAGAATAATGTAATTTTCCTCGAAAGCCTTTTTATTACATTATCTAATCTGGAGTCCAATTGCCGCTTTTGGTATCGAATGAGGAATTTAATAGCAGCTATCGCAAGACCTTATTGCAGCATTTGATGACTATCGAATCAGGTTTTTTAGTAGTTAGAAATGCGTCTAATTTATAAGAATTTAATGTTTATACAAACTGCCGTATTCATAAAATATTAAAATAGATTTGATATGTATTTAAGGACAAATTTGTATGGAAAATTAATCATAAAACAAATTTCAAATTTATTTTATTTTTTATGAATATGGCAGAAAATATCTTAAGAAAAATTAAGTTTTTTATCGCTCTAATTTTGAAATTTACATTATTAAAGAAAAAATATAAATCAACAATTTTGTCTTCGAAATTATCAGATGATAATAGAACGATGAACAATAGGAGAGAAATAAAAGCGAGCCAATATCTTTATTAAAAGTGTTTAGACACAGTGTATCCCAGAGAAGTTTGTACCTGAAATTTTCCTTGTCCAAAATTTGGCAGGAAGTTTTTTTTTACGTTCGGTTGCTCAGAAATAAATTCCGCCATTATTTTTTCATTGTGCTTTTATGTTTCGATATTGTTTTAATAATTTCAAATTAAAAGGCTTTTATCTTGACCACAAAAAAAATTTACACTTTTTACCCTCTTTTGTAGACAACTTATATTTTATTTTTATTTTGTTCACGACAGATGTTGAAAAATCTTTATAAAGTTAACTCTCGATCAATGACTGGCTACTGAAAGCTATCACGTCAATTTCTATTTGTTTTAAAACGATACCAAATCCCCTCTTCCCAAAAAAAGCCCCCAATCCAAATAACTCGATGTTAACAGCTGATGTTGATTGTTGACATTAGACTTCTGTGTTTGTTCGATATTGCTTCTTTGTCTTGTGGAACCAGGTTGAGCCATCGATATACATACTTTATCGCTCAGAATAGGGGTTTTCAAAGAGTGTAGTAATGTTTGATAAAATGCAATAGGTCTGTATAATATTACCTTTGTATGAAAGCTTGCTGCCTTAGAATTATACAAATCAAGTATTCTTACTGTAAAATTAGTAAGTTTAAACTTAGTTTAAACAAATATTAACCCTTAATTTTTGTCCCTTAACAAAATTCAAAACAATATGATTTTACTTTAACACACACACAAATTAATACATACATAGAATAATGTTGCCGCATGTCCTTTGACACTTCTTAACCGTTATATAGTTATTATTTTATGATGACATATAACTTGACCATATAACCCAAATACCAAAATACAATTGTTCTTATGCAAAAAAAAAAAGAACACATCTACATATTAAACTAAAACTCATCTGTATGATCTGTTTCAGGCTGAGAGTGTTGCACAACATCTACATACACAGCCATACTTATTTTCTTGTTCACTGATTTTTATTCGTTGTTTGAGGATACGCAAATGACCCATTTGGGGGTTGTTATAACACCACCACATTCTTGTGTATTTATTATATAAAACAAAAGAATACGAATACGTTTTATTACCGAAGAACATAAATGTGAATGAGTTTGTTAAGTTTATACTTAAAACATGTAGTAAAGATATCTAAGCTTTATGGAATGTATGAATGTAGTGTCATGCAAGCTTTTTTATAAATGTTTATGGATTTTTTTTTTCTTACAAATATTTGTATGTTTTTCTTACAAATATTTGTATGTCATATGCCAATTGAGTACATAAAAAGGAAAAAAAAGTTAATGAAAAATTAAAAATTATTTTTTAATTCAATTGTAAGTAGGAAACGATGGTCAACAATAACAACAACAGTAATACATACAGTCAAAAAGTAATACATAATTAACAAAATTAATTTTTATTAGTGGAGATATTTATATCAATGATGGGAAACGCTGGACCAAAAATAATATAACTTTTTGTCTTATTTAGACTCCGTAGGCTGCCATACTTATCAGTAAATTAAGAAGAACTGAATTATTCTCATTAAAGCATAAAGACTAAAATAATTGTATTGTAAAGTTCAATCGCTAAAATTTTGTGGTAACACTCTACAGAACCAATAAATTTAATAAATCGTAAAAGAATCTTATAAATTCGAAATATGTTAAGTGTTTTCGAAAAAGTAGAGGTTCTTGATGGCTTTTTAATTTAAGAACTTTAAGGGAAATGTTTGACAAATTACTATTTTCATTGATGTATGCAGTTGAAAAAGAGTGCCACGAATTTTTGTAACTGAAATCCCTCTCGGTCTCAAAGACAAAGAAACCCAAACATTATTTTTCGGCCTCTATTTTTTATTTTTTTGTTGTTGTTTTGGAAGACCACCATAAGAGTTTGTTTTCGCACATACAGAAAAAATCAGGTACATGTCATTGTGGTTCTTTTTATATGAAAATTGTATTTAAATGATCGTAAAGGGAATTGTTTTTTATTTCCAGCTTTTATTTAAAATTCAAACACAGCATGATATTTGCCAGAACTATAAGAAAATGCAAAAGGGTTAAAAAAACCAGATTTTGTGTATTCAAATAAAACAATTTTGGTTAATAGTATTACAATAAATGTTAGAAAATCAAAGCTTAACATACAGATGATTTTAATGTTTGTTTTTTAAAAATAGATTTAATAATTTATAAAAACAAAAGCTAAACAATAACATTCTTTCAAAAAATAAAACATTTAATTCCTGTATTATTTTCTCTAAAAAAAAGCATTATGCAAAAAAATTATTTCTTTATCATAATAAAAGCTTAAAACCATATAAGACTGGCTTAAGGGCCACGATAAAAGAAACCTTTCTTTTACTCCCATTTGTTTATTGCTGCTGTAGGACTAAAGGACCCTTTTGGCTTTGTGGAACATTTCAACATTTTATTACAAAGACTGACAAAGCACACTGAAATATAAGAGAAAAGAAAACAAAAGCATTGTAGTCGTTTGTAGTTTTGAAAGCATAAAGCGCTAAAAAGCACCCACAATACCAACAACAACAAACAATCAAACAAAATGCACACACTAACACGCAACAACTTACACACAATAAGGAGTTAAATATCCTGACATAACACTTATCAACAGCAACAACATCAAATGAAAAAAACACATGCGCTACGTAAAGGCAAATACACGCTTCCAAACAATTTTACACACAAACAAAAACCTTAAACGAATAAAATTGAAAAAGGGTTAAATAATAACTGAAATAAAGTACAACAGAGAAAAAAAGGGTTGTAAAGGATACCAATTGCATCAACCATAATTTCTACAGCATTCCCTGCAATTTGATCTCGTTCATCTATACTGACATAAAATTTTCTTTACAATAACAATTCTGTGGCAAAAGCAAAACATTAAATTCTGGTTTTTGTTTCTTCCCCGTACAAAATGGGGTTGAAAGGATGAATGCTTTGCGAAAACCATCGAAAAACACAAACCCACACAAAAAATGCATGTACGTATTTATGCCCTGTAGTGAGAGAAGCTTAATTATTGACACGCGTTTGCAAAGTTACATTGCAGCAAATTTAGTTTGCAAGCATTCAAGTTAAAAAAATCAATTAAAGTTGACAACTTTAAGGAATGTAAATTTAATTAAAGAATTTTTTATTGAGATACGAGAAATGAATGTAAAAAATGCAGCTAAAAATTATTTATATTACGCTTTTTACACAATTAAGAGCGATACATTTGGTTGTTCTGAAAAACGAAATCTTGCTCCTACAATTAAATACGGCTAAGTAATGTAATCTTATGGGGCTTTATATCGTCTGAAGGTTTCGGTGAGTTGGCTGTAATAGAAAATATTATGGACAAATTCGTTTATTAAAATTTACTTACGGAAAGTGTAAAACAAGTGCCGAAAAGTTAAATTTGTAAACATCATTTACATTCTAATAATGACCCCAAACATTCAGGTGATGACGTTCGTATGTGGTAAGCATTCAAAGCTGCACATGTGCTACCGCCTTTTCCATAGTCTCCAGATCCTAGTCCAATTGAGTATTTGGGGGAGGAGCTTGACAGAAGGGTCAAAAAGCGGTCAGTTTCAAATAAAGCTTAATTGCAGCAAGCGTTAAAGGAAGAGTGGTGGAAAATTGGGAAAGAAACCACAAAAAAGTTAGTGCATTCTATGCCAAGGCGTCTAAACGAGGTTATAAAGCAAAAAGGCTTGCCCACTAAGCATTACGAGTAGTAACGTTTATAAAAATGTTAGCTTATTAAGTATAAAAATGTGCTACAAATGATGTGCCAATACTTTTGTGCGATAGAATCGTAATGTTCTTATGTTAAATGCGTTACAAATGGACTAATAAAAAAATGTTGATTAACAATAACTTAAGTGAGTTTTTTTAAAAGATAACTTAACGAAAAATACAATTGTTTTTTTTTTTTCGTAAAAAATATTAAAACCCAATAAAGCAGGTAAAATTTAAAAAATGCTTGCTGTGGCAAGAATTTTGTGAGGGACTGTATGTATATATAAATATATATAATTTTACATAAAAATGTCATCGTATCTTAATGCGTTACGCATTTTTTAAAAATTTTAGTATTTCCCTAAAGATCCCTTCAAAAGCTTTTAAATGATACCCATATTGATATTTAAAAATATTGGAAAATATTTTTTGTATTGGAGTTATTTCCTTGTTTAATTACTATGAAAAAATTAGAGGTAGGCCCGGTGTTTTGCCCGCTGCGTCGAGATGGACCGATCTTGCTGATTTCTAGTAGCATCTCTTTCGACACTATGTCTGATCGATTTGCGTACTTTTATTTTGGTTGAAATCAAGTTTGCCTTCGCAACACTAACATAGACAGATAGACGGACATCGCTCCATCGACTTTGCTTTGCATAAGAACTCAGAATATATATACTTTATAGGGTCAGAAATAGATATTGGAATGAAAAACTTAGTTGTACCCTTTTTCCACTTTTTGTGGTGAAGGGCAGAAAAAACATTCAGTAACAAATCCATCCAAGAAAACAGTTTTGAGTTATGTGCAGACTTCATTCTGCTTGATTAATTTTAAATATTCTACGCATTCTCAGTTACAAAATTAGTAGATTTAAAAGGTGATGTTTACAATGTATACAACTTACGATAGGTAGATACGATGGCTGCTGATGACGCATCAAAAAATGGCTACACGCTAAATGTCAAAGTTTTTCTATTTCCTTAAAAAATTATCACAAAATATTGTTAAAACAATTTTTCTTTCCAAATATATACAGGAAATAAAATATAGTTGAATTTAAGCCGAACTAAAAATTATGGTTTTGCTTGTTATACTAAAATACTACGAATAATAGTTTTAAAAATTGTTTGATTAATTTAAAAATGTTTTCTATTTCGCTTCAAGTTATTAAATATGATACTAGATATTGTTTAATATAAAACAGTTTTATTAATATTTATGGCAGAATTACCTTTTGCAAATTGTAGACTTTCGTTTAGATTTCAATTTTCTTGGTGATATATAGAGTTATAGTTACTTAGTTAGTTAGGAGTGGCAGCCTCTCGCGACGAAGCTCACTTGAGCACAATCGAATTGCCCGTTCTGATACCACAAGGAAGGCGGCGCGACTCCCCTTACCCAGCCGAGAACCATGAGGATTCACGGATGAACTTCTCTATGTCCCCTATAGAGTGAGATGATAGCTCCGTAAGAGTTTTAAAGAAAGGAGAGCCCAGAATTCTTAGTCTTCTTCGAGCCAGGGATGGGCAGTGGAACAGGAGGTGCAGTACGGTCTCTTCCTTCGAGCCACAGCTGCGACAGAAATCATAAAAGGGCAGACCGAGTCTTTCAGCATGCCTGCCGATTAGACAGTGTCCAGTAAGTACCGAGACCGTGATACTTATGGATTTTCTGTCTAGTCTGAGCAGCTGCCTGGTCCGCTTGAGGTCCAGTGTAGTCCACAGTTGTCTGGAGACACAACAGGAACTTTCCTCTACCCATAATTTGCGAGCCAAATTGAGGTAGTGGTTCTTTATGGCCATTTTTACCGTTGCCAGAGGAATTCCAACATCTGGTAGCGAGGAGACGTTAGGAAGCAATGTGCCTTGTTTAGCAAGATCATCGGCCTCACAGTTATCCTAGATATCCCTGTGATCAAGGACCCAAAACAGGTCAATCTGTTATCGCTCCGATAGAGTGTTCAGTAATGAGCGACAATGCAGGACTAGCTTAGATATACTGTATGCACCAGCAAGCGCCCTGATTGCCGCCTGACTGTCCGAAAATATCCGAATAGCAAGGCCAGAAATATCGTCCCTAAGCGGTATTTCGGATGTTTTCAGAATGGCCATTACCTCGGCCTGAAAGACACTGCAATAGTCAGGAAGTCTAAGGGAGAGTCGTAGTCCAAGGCTACTGGAGAAGATTCCGCAACCGACACTGTCGTTCAGTTTCGAGCCATCGGTGTAGATGTCAACAGTACCACCCACAACCACTTCGTTATGGACCCATATCTCCCTACTCGGATGCATTAATGTTTTGGATGAAATTTTCATTTCCCTCACTAATGCGTCTGTTAAATTTTTGGTATGCGCTTAATTCTAAAATTTTATTTCGTGTATACTTTGTTTTAGGTTAATATCGACTTTTAGCGACATTTAAATTTTTCTATATAATTTTGAGTTTTTGGTAAAATATAGATTTTTTTATTATTTAAAATATTTAGAGAACTTTGGATTTTCGTTTTTTCTGCTGAAAATTTGTAGTCCATTAAAGTTCAGAAAAAATGTTGAGTATTACTTAAAAATTAATTCATTTAAAGAAAATTTGATTTTTAGCATTTTTTTTTTAATTATTGCTATCACCAAGGGAACAAGAATGTTGTAAAAAGATTGAAATTGAGAATATAGGGTTAACGGAAAATGATATTGATTTCGAAGATGGCATGTTATCTAATATAAATTATCTAATTAAAATTTTTGTTATCTAATTTTATGAGCTCGACAGTTTGTACCTGATGTGGTGAATATTTAAAATACTCATTCAGTTTTTGTTTTCCTTGATAATAATAAACATGTTTAAAACCTACTAGACTTTGTCCTTAGTATTCGAGAATCGGAGCTAATAAAGAAGGAGCATTTTTTATTCTCTGTAGCAGAAATATTTGTGAAATTCGATTTGTCTTTATGCGCATAGCAATATAAGAACCAGAGAATTAACAATATGCTAAGCAAAATATTTCACTTTAGTATATAAAAACATGGAAACATATTCTAACCAAAGTCGAATTCTTTGCTGACAAATAGTTTAATTTAATTTCTTTCTGCAACAATTTCTAAAAAAGAAATGAAATGGAAATTAGCCCCTTTCCCTTAGCATGCGTTCACTACTTTAATTACTTATTCCATTCAATTTATTTACTATCATTCTTTATTATCCACCAAAAAAAAAAAAAAAAAAAAAAAATCTCCCTTTATAAAATGATATGTAAATTTTATCATTTATTTCAATTGTATTACAGTCATTTTATACCGTAAAATTAGGATCAAACAAACCAATTTACGTAAACCAGACATACACACACATAGACACACAAATACTAGTAAAAACAATTGGCACTATATTGACGATTATGAGGTTTACCCAATTGCTGATGTGATGATGATTCTGTTGGTGATGACTACATGTTATGACCACTTTTATAGTTAATTTAACTGGATAACAAAAGACATCAAAAAACAATGACACTACCACTAATATACAATAAATAAAGGTATAAAAATTTAACTTAAATCCTATTAAATAGCTTAAGGATAAATAAAACAATACTCGTATGCACGACAAGAATGTGTCTGTGTGTGTGTATGTATGAATCGGTAGTAGCAGGAGAAGATCTTCCTTAAAATAATGTTCTGTAATATTTGCTTATCTTAAATGTTTAAATCTTAAGCCTTGTACGCGTTTGGATGGTTTTTGTCTTTTGGAGAGAGCGATAAATACACAAGGGGTGTTATTTTTTGCGTTTTTGTGTTCTCTTAAAATCTGAATAAAATGTTTTTTTTTTTTTTTTTTGTTTTGTAAATTTTAAAAGTATGTTGGCGCTGTTCGTCATTTGTGAAAATATTTTTCCGATTTATTTTGGACTTATAACACTATACGCTTTGGCCAAGAGTCAAGTCAAGTGTTTTCTCGAAATGGCTGGGTAATTCCATTGTAGCGCTATTTCAGCCAGCAAATTCGCGTTAGCTGGACAAAAAAAATGTTACTGAAAACTTGTGGGATGCAAAAAGAGTGGCACGTGTCATAAAAAATGGACGCAAGTGAGTTAAAATTAATTAAAAGAAGGACAGACTTTCTTTAACTGCACGACACTGTGCTAGTTACGACGCTTGAATATACCGATTTATAAAACTAATAACGGAATAGAAAGAACAAGGTTTAGTGGCTAAGAAGAAGATTTATTTTATAAAAGATATTAACAAAAGTTTAGAGATTTCATAATTTAGTACAATACACCTTAGCATGTTTTCTGGGAATACGATCTTTTTTATTTTTAATTTTTATAAAGAGAAGTAGCACTTCAGGCATTAATACCTACTTAGTTTGTAACCGTGCTTCATTCTATAGGAAAAGGATAGATAAAAGAGAAGACAGGTGGTGGAAGGAGATAGATGTAGCCATTTTATTAATTATTTTACTTCGCCGGCGAATATGCTATGAAGAAGTACCGACGAAGGAGGCTGCATGTTTTAATTTTAGATCTGAATATGTACATATATATACCGTTAAACAGAAAAAAACATTTTTATTTTTTTTAACTGCCGCAAGGTTTGAACTCAGGGCAGCTGGTTTGTAGTCAACGTGCTTACTACCTTGACTACAGCTTACTACCTTGGCACTAATTTGACAAAATAACGTCAAATTAATGTGCGTAATGAAGAGCATATAGATAGACGCTGTATATTAACCTTTAACTACTAAGGTGAAATATTTTGACGTAGCTACTGAGGTCGTGGTAAATTTTACCCTATTTTTTTATCAAAAATTTTACCAGTTAACTTTTATTTTCTAATTTTCTTTCTTCAAAAGAATAAATTAACATATAATTAATTAAATAAAATCATAAAATCAAAAAAATTAAACTTTGGAAATAACAAAACAAGAACTTTATTTCATAGTCACTTATCTCAAAGTTAAAAACAATGGGTAATGAGGGTAAAATTTACCACACCTCAGTAGTTAAAGGTTAAATTGTGGAAAAAGATTCAAATTTACTAATTGTTCGTAGGTCCCGGGAATCAAAATCTTAGTTTCGTCATATATATAAGAATTAAACCCACAGCACAAGCATAAGCGTCGTTCTTTCAATGATAAGGCTCTAGAGAAGTTGGAGGCAGAGCCGATATTATATCACAAAATTATGTTTAACAAGGAGGCTCATTTATGGCTAACCAGGCTTGTCAATTGTGGCAGATCGGCTAAAACCTATGTACAATAGACCCTACTGATTTCATTACATCCATAATGGAAAAATGTACCACTAATGTGCATCAGTAGACCTTATTTCTTCTTGGATGGAGCACTACAACCAATGATTTTTTATTTAAAAATATGAATAATATTGATCCGGACTAAATGCAGTTTCCATAGAATGGCGCTATGTGCTATAGGTCGGCCCCAATCATCGAGTTATTGAAATTAAAATTTGGCGATAAGTTGATTTTAAAAAATGGAAGTGTCAATAGCGCTTCAAGTTTATTTGATATTTATAGATTATTTAATGTGGGTATTCTCTGATAAATCAGCAATAATTAATTTCGTGGAAGCCAACATTGTTCGTATTATTCATGAAATGCTATCAGCAGTGCTCGAAAAAGCTACGTTAAATTAGACGTACAGCATGCGCTTCGTCAAGAACATTCTCGGTGGCCATATCTCTGAAATTATTTTTAAATGTTAAATGTACGTACATATATATTAGGTAGGATCAATTTTTTCTCGACAAAGCGGTTGTCAAAATCGTAATCTTAGAAGAATTCTAAGAAAATTTTCCAAAGAAACCATGTGTCTTAAATCAAAATCGAGTTTCCGATTTTTACAAGAAAGTTTTGATTTCATATACTTATTTCGTTCTAAATATGTTAAAATTTAATCAAGTCTTCTAAAAAAAGTAATTATGTATGCCAATTTTGAATTTTAGTGCTTTTGGGTTGACAAGTGTTTACACAAACTAAATTTGCCCAATTGCCGCGATGTTTTAAAATATTTTTGTTCTCAGTGATCGACCTAAAAATGAAATAAAAATTTTATCATATACATCTTTTATTCTACAAGTAGCCGAAAAACTTTTTGAAATTTGAGGCAAGCTGACTAGAGTCTCACGGTCGAACTATTGAAAAAAAATTAGAAACGTAACATCTAAGATCGATAGCAATAAAGACCTTTAAAATAAGTAATGTTGAAATAAAAAGTGTGATATTTTCAAAACAGCGTAAATTTATGTATTTTAATTTTATTGAGGAGATAGGTAACGTAACCTAAAATATCAGGACTTCCTGTTAAATTTTTGTGTTCTCTTTTTTTACTAATTGTAGTGAGAACGTAAGCGATCTGATATTTTTATCAATGGTGAGAACAAGTCAAAAACTTAAACTGCGATTATCTCGAAATGAATTTTTTTGAGTCATGAGGTTCTGAAAGTAAATGAGCGACTTATAACTATTCTATGGGGTACAAAACATAAAAACATGAGATTATTTTCTAGTACATCAACATTTTCTATACCCTGCATTTAAAACTATTGATCTAAGGCACGTTTTTTCCTTGTCCTCAAGTTTTGCAATCTGCAAGGAATTTACTCTTGTCTCTCACTAACATTTCTCTTTCTATGGTAAACAATGCCTTTATTTTACATTCGTATTCGTTTATCTAACGAATTTAATCTGTAAAATTTTGACTGTGCAAAATTGCATAATTTTACAATTTTCTAGAGTGATGCTTTTCTTCCTCAAATTATATTTTTGTGTAATTCTTTCATATTTAATTTGGTTGCTTTCTATTCTATTTCTGGTTGAACATTCATTTAGATTCTTGTCTAATCAACTGTCATTTGTTTGACATTCCCTTAGGAGTTACAATGATGAAAACGACATACAGAAAGATACGATTGTGAGTGAATCAGAATACGAAAAAAATTTTAACAACAGACAAAGGACTAAACATACAATGGTTTCCTTAACAGCAACAATAACGAAATGATGAGTTTAACTCAAAGATGAAAACTGATAATATTTGTATTCTTACGGTGTGTTCTTCTAAAAAATATTTGGGGAGTTTTTTTCTCCTAATTTTCTTGCTCTTAAATGGATATTTGTTACAGCTTTTTTCCCCGGTAACTAAGCTGCTATTGTTATTATTGTTGTTTTATACCTTTTTACTATTGTTGTGTTATTATTGTTGGTCTTGATGTTGCCATTTAAATTAGGTAACTGTTTATAATGTTTGTTGTTCTTACTTTTATTTTATTATTATTACCAGCCGTTATTTTCACACACAAAAGGATAACAACACTAAACTAACAACACTTTAGAACAAACAAGGAAAAAAAACAATGACACCCAACAACGTAATTTTAACTGCACATTCAGTGAATTTGATGACTTTTTTGTGAGTATTTGATGTTTTGATGTGTCATTGTCATTTAGTTAAAAATCTAAAACATTTAAGATGTCAATGGCGAAATGCTTTTAAAAAACTCTCTGGCCCTCTTCTATTATTCTAATCATCTGCATTTATAAACCCACCAAATAATCGCATTCATCTTTATCACAGATTTTAAATGTGACATTAGCAGCAGGGTTACTGTATTTTTTAGTTTCATTTTGATTTTTGTTATGATGTCTGTCACACGGGGGAAACTGTTTACGGACGCGAATTAAGTTTATTTTGATGTCTGTTAAATTGTTTCTAATTAGAGATTGAGGTCATTAAGATATTTTTGGTTATTATGGAAATTTCTTTATGTGAAGATTATAAAATTAAATTTTCAGGGATTATTTAATATTTTGTCAAGGATTATGACTCATAAAATTTAGATTAAGACTATAAAAATTAAACTATAACAGCAAAAGGTGTTGGGAATACTTTGAATATTACGGGGGTTCTTTTGTATTTGTTTAGGCCAATAAAGGAAGAATTTAAATAACAGTTGTACTCAGTTTATGAGATCTACAGCTTATGCTTACAAGTAAAAATTATGAGTAAAAATTATGATGTTACATTGATTTGATATCTAACATCACTTAGACTAGAAAAAGTCAAGCATAAGAAGTAATACTTAAAATTGGTCCACACTTTTATTACTCCTTTTAACATAGTTTACAATAAAATTACAAAAGCTAAGCTAAATAAAACGTAAATAAATTATTAGTTTTTCGTTAGTCTTAAGTTCGATAAATTCAGGGGTACCAGAAGGCTCTGTTCCTTCTTATTTGTATTAATGATCTTTTTTGTCAAGCTTTAAACCCTATTTTCTCATTTGCGGATGACAGCAGCATATGCCATTCGGCAAACGCACAAGCCTTTTAGAGGTTGGAGCCAAGCGATAGAATATATATGCTAAATGTTGTATGCTTACG
Source organism: Gymnosoma rotundatum (assembly GCA_916610165.2). Classification (NCBI taxonomy): domain Eukaryota; kingdom Metazoa; phylum Arthropoda; class Insecta; order Diptera; family Tachinidae; genus Gymnosoma; species Gymnosoma rotundatum. The sequence goes on along the minus strand of OU744336.1, from coordinate 45,763,313 downwards.
TACAGAAGTTCGACCGAAAATGATATTTCACCTGTAAGCTCTTCAATGGACCTAATGCACTTTTTAAGTCTCAAAAGAAGTTTTTTGGAACGGTGTTAAAGGTACGAGGGCTGCTTTATATATTTCTGGCCTGGCAACACTGAGTGCTGCCAAGTGCACTCTGACATTTCCATTGGAAAGTTTGTCATTTTTAAGCATAATCCTACTCAAAACGTTTTGACGTACGACCATTATTTGTGTTGTATACAGTGACTTGAAAAAATTAATATAGAAAAAAATGAATTTAACTCGTGAACATTTTCGTGCCATCATTTTTCACAACTTTCGACGTGGATTATCACGACAAGAGTGCATTGATGAACTTAAATCTTTGTATGGCGATGAAGCACCATCCTATAGCACTGTGAAAAATTGGTATAATGAATTTAATCGAGGCCGAAGCTCGCTCAAAGACGAATTCCCTGAAGGTCGTCCAAAAACGGCTGTTGTGCCAGAGAACATTGATGCCGTGCGTAAACTCATAATGCAAGATCGACATGCGACATACCGAGAGATAGAGACATCCTTGGACATTTCTTCCACCAGCATACATTCGATATTGCATGAACACCTGGCCGTAAAAAAGGTTTGTTCTCGTTGGATCCCGCACAATTTAAAAGTCGCTCAAAAAAAGGCTCGTGTCGCTTGGTGCAAAGAAATGTTGTAAAAATACGATTGCGGTGCTTCAAAAGACGTTTATAAGATCGTCAAAGGTGACGAATCATGGATCTATGCGTATGAGCCTGAAACGAAACAACAATCGACCGTGTGGGTCTTCAAAGACGAGCAAAATCCAACGAAAGTTGTTCGTGGCTTCTTCTTGTTTCCGCACATCAAGAAAAAAATGCGTGGTCAACGATTTTCGTCGCCAGAAGAAGCTGTTGAAGTGTTCAAAAACCATGTTTTAGAGGTGTCTCAATCGGAGTGGAAAAAGTGCTTCGACAAATGGTTTGAGCGCATGCTAAAGTGTATAAATCATGCTGGAGAATACTTTGAAAAACAATAAAACCATTTTTGATTATAGCTATTCGCATTTTCACTATTAGGCCAGAAATATATAGAGCAGCCCTCGTATTTCACTTCATCTGACCTCCTTATTATTTCTACCACATACATCCGGATAAAATTGAATACCACTCTCATTTTTTTGTGTGTTTTGGAGAAACTCGACAGCGTGCGGGAGAGGGCAAAGATGATCATAGGTGACAGTAAGATATCCAACTCTATTTACTCTCTTGAATATCGACGCCATGTGGATTATGTTTCACTGATTTATCAATATAACAGTGGAATATGCTCTAATGAAATGAGGGATCTCGTTCCCGATATTCATTAAGAGCTCATCCATTTTTTGTCGATTGGCAAGTGAATCACAATGCGCTACAGAGGAAATTTTAGCCAAAAATTTCGTGCGAGAGATCATCTGCCTGCAGAAGTCTTTCCTGTCATTTCCAACGTAGGAAAATTCAAATCGAATATCCATTAACACTCCATTTATCCCCCTTCCCTTAACGTAATTTGCTAGTTCCTGCACAAAGCATTGTTTGAGTAGGGGTTATTTCTTGGGTGCTCGTCAGACATAAAAAAATCTGACTGTTATGAAGAGCATAGTAAAATCATGACACTAGTGGAATATAACACATTGTGTGAAATTCTACAGGCTTCTCAGCATTTTTCGAATATATCTGCCAAGATCTGAAGAATTGCTAACTTTCGCCTATTTAAAAATTTTAATTATTTCCTGTTCTTAGTCATCTATTTAAGATCTAGCAGTCTAATAACTATGCACAAATTGTAATTGTGGTATAATCACAAGAATCATAATATGTTCTCTGTAAAAATAAATAGTAGCATTTGCAATAATAAGATTCAAATAACAGAAAAATTGCTGTCATGTATAAAAGTATAATTTGGGTAGAAACACAAAGTTCAATCATGGATATTGCTCTTAGATTATGGTTGCCAAAGGCGTCTCTTTTCCCTACGCGTGGATTTGTAGATTTCTGGATAACAAAATTTTTATTAGGATTTAACTTAATGAATCTCTAACCACATCGCAGCAGAAATATACATTTCGCCAGAAATTATATAAAATTTCACTTTGGAATACCAATAACTTAACTTAAATTTTAAAGAAACGTGTAAAAAAAAGACCAACACAACAATATGTAGTCTGGCTAAAAAATAATACACTTTGTAATTTGTTCTCACAAAACCATTTCGAATCACTGTAATTTCTAATAAAAATAAAAATCATAATTTTTATTTTATTTACCCAACACTTTGTCAACACTAAATTATAATTAATATTTTAGATTAATTTGACACAAAACACATTTAATTAGTTCACCTTTTGTTGATAAAAATCTTGGCATTTTTGTATGTAACAGTGAAAAAAAAAGCCACAAAAAATGTAAGTTTCCTTGAATGAATTATGCGGACTAGCAAACACAAACACACCGACTTATGTATGTGTGTAAGTGTGTTCTTAAACTGTAAAAGAGAAGACAATAAATTCCAATTATGTCACAAGTGAAATATTTTAATAAACATAAGCTGTGACTACTCAAGAAACCCAGATACTCGAGTCGTACAAACACACAAATTATTTTATTATTTTTATTAACAAGACGCAACAAATAAACTCGTAAATATTCAAACAACCGCAACAACAACAAAAATATTATAAGAAATACACTGGCATCATTGGCTGCTAACAGCAACAACTGCAAACTTTTTTTTATCAGCCAAATACAATAAATCATGAGCAGAAAAACGGCAAAATTGCACTGGTACTCTCGCAGAAGGAACTACAACTACAACGTTTTTTTTTTAAACGTTTAAAGAATGAAACAACTATAACAACAATATCAGCTACAACTCTAAGCATATAAGGGTTCAACGTCTTATTGTTAATGTTGTTTATGCTGCTGCTACTATAAAGTAACAACAATAACAACAAGAGCAAAAAAGCACAGAACTACAAACTAAAATCTATAGCACAGTGAGTGGCTCACTGTCAAGTTACTCACTCGCGCAATTAATTACAAGCTCATTAAACAACGAACAGACCAAACAAATTAACAACAATATTCAGACAAAAACAACAGCAACACCAACCAGACATTTAAAGTTTAGATTTATTGCTTTTTTGAAAAAATATTATAGGAAATGTTTAAAAGAATTCAAAAAATTTTTCCTTTTTTTCCTTGTATCGCTAAGAGGATACAAGTGGTACAATTCAAGTTAAGAGACGACCTACATAAATAGTACCTGTCAACAAAATATAAAATTTAATTGGATTTCCTTTAAAGAAGATAATTTTATACAGGTAACTCTTAACGCCCTCCCCTTTCACCACTATTTACGCGCATCTGGTAACCGTAAGTAGGGACTCCAAAGTGTAAAGCCAGTCACACAACTTGAGCTTGATTTGAAATTAGGAGTTACAGCTCACAGTGGCCTAGCGGAGTTGTAGGTGCTTCAAATATCACGATAATATAATCTAACAACCTTTCTGGGTTTAAGACTAAAAATTGACAACGCTGATCATCTGTTGCTTTTAAATTCTGTTTCCTATAATTTTATTGGCCTTTATTAAGTTTTTCAGTGCCTTCTCTTTAATTTTACGCTTTTCATTTGTTTAATGATGAACTGAATTCTCTGTACTTGGACTGGCACGTTCTTCGTTTCCGCTTATATCTGCTGCCTTTTTTTGTAGAAAAACAAATCTTTCGTGCAAAACAGTTTTGAGAGATCACAATAAAGAGAAAGTAAAGTACAAGGCTATATCGTACTTCCAAGTTCCATGTTCGATAAATAATAAGAAGTTGGCTGGTGAACACAACACAAGATGCAAGAAATCATTAAATAATTTTTTTTATTTTATTTTAAATTCCTTCAGGATACAAATTGCAGCTCTGCTTTAGTTTTATTGCGACCAAAAAATTTATTCAGTTTATTTAGATTTTAATAGCATTTACAGCGATGCTTTTTGCAATAAATAGTTCTTTTAAGCAACTGCAAGGAATCAGCCAGCAATCAACCCAATAACCCAACCACAAGTTTTGCTAAGATTTTTTAGCTTTTCACATACACTCATAAATTAAATTTTTGTATGCACGATATACTTCCTCAAATATTTTTTTTCTCTTTTGTTTTCTGTAGCTCTTTGTTTAACTATAATTTTTGTTTAATTTTTTTTTCGCAAGCTGTATGTTTGCACCGCCTTTGCTTCTCTTCGCTCCTTTACGAAGACTTACAAACAAATGCCAGGACAAAAATTCAGCGAAAAAAAACTATAATTATGTCAACTTTGTCGTCATATTGTCCACTTATAGTGGTGGCCTTCCGACAAATGTTGCTGTAAATGTAGCTGCTGCTGTTGTTGTTTTTGACGCCATTGTTGTTGTAAGTTCTTTATAAAAAAAAATGTAGAATTGTATGATATTTTTGACATGCATTTGCTTACGCTAATTAAATCATTTATTAAGTTGTTGTTTAATTTGTTATAAAAATTTGTTTGAACGAGAAATTATTATAAAGTAGGAGAAATGTAGCAACATGTGAAAAGTGATTAGTTACTAGTTAATAGAGTTTTTTTTTAAAGGCCATTACAGCTTTGAAAAAAAAAATCGGTAGCTCGAAGTCAATTATGTAGCCATTTTTAGAAATTACTTGAGCTCAAGATATATTATTTACTTATTTGTTTTTGTTTTCAGATTTTGTTGCAGTATTCACTTGCACCCATAAAAAAGCTAACAACTAAGGGCCCGTTGTAATAATTTACCAATAGTTAAAAAGTTAAGATTTTGTAAGCCATAGGGCCTGTTCGTAAATGCATCACTGCACTGCATACGATGCGCAGTACGTTCGTAAATGCAAAAGTGGCAGCACTGCAAATTTTATCTGTTCGTAAATGCATCACTGAAATATATTAGGCGCAAATAAAAGCAAAAAACTAATCATAAAAATGGCTGATGCGATGAGCGTTTTATTTTTTTTTTTTTTAATAGTTTTTATAGAACAAGATTTTATTTTTTATTCTTTAATCTTTTTTTTAGTATTTTACACAAATTTTTATCATTTTTATACCATCTAGCTCACAAATCGAGTTTATTATTTTTTTTTTTATTTTCACAGTATTTCTTCGTTCGTTAATGCAAACACTAAAATGAGCGAAAGGAAGCATACGCAACAGCTGATTAGCAGTGTCAGTGCAGAATAATCATATTATGCAATGCAGTGATGCATTTACGAATAGGTCCATATAATCAGCCTTTGATGAGACTTGAATATAAAAGATAGCAACAAGCTTTAATACGGGCTGTTACTCATTGGACTTTGGAAAACGATTTTCTGCACTTAAAAATTTCACTTTAATAATTAGTAACTTTTAATAATCGGCCTAAATATTATAAACTATGAAGTTTTTATCTGCCTAGCCAAATCTGCCAGCACTCTGGTGGCAGCGTACTAGATAAGTGTGGATTTTTTCCACTCTTTCAGCGGCGTTAAAGCCCTCAAACGAAGGAGAACATTAAATTATAAAAAGAATAAAATTTATTCGAGGTAAGTTTTTGCTTTGGTCATCCCAGTGATGCCTTATAGAATGTTTACTTCATTAATATTTTCTTTCCAGTGTGCCGTACCAAATGTATTATTGCGGGAAAATTACATCACATTTTTATTCTAAGTAATAAATTTTATAACTCATTGTTTCTATAAAAAATTTTCCGCAGAATCCACTGCTAAACTGTAGCGAAATTACCATATGGATTTTCTTACCTGCAGTAGTTACGTGCCAATTTTAGTTTTTACCCTAGTCTTTATACCCAAGTTTTATAATGTGGACGTATACAAAAGTACAGGTGTGGCCTGTCTTTTCTTTCGTCTTTTGTTATAAGCCAAAAAATTTTTTTGTTAATAAAATTTTGTTCTTTAATATATTAAATAACATGTTGACCATCCAGGGTGGTTAGAATAAGTTTGAGTACATAGTAAGCTAAATACTTGCAATTCATACATTCTTACAAGAGATAATAAAAGGATAATAATAGATGATATCTGTAAACACTTTTATAATTTAGAAGTTATTGAATTTTACAATAAAACAAAAGGAGGAGTGAATGTTATGGTCCAACTACTTACTGAATATACTTGCCAAAGACAGACTATGCGTTGGCCATTATCTCTCTTTTTTAATATGATAGATTTCATGGCATTGTCAGCGTATATCATATATTTGAAAATATTAAAAACATCCCATATACGAGTAGCTGCAAGCGTTTTCTTCGCTAGTTTTCCACGGAGCTATGTGAGCCAGTCATTGAAATCCGTTCAGTCAGTTTTCAGGTAAAGCATAACTTTAACACGAAACTTGGCATAGCGAGCTACATAAACACGAAAAAAGTTGACTTTACACCTTCAAAGCGGCTCAGCCAGGAAAAAAATTCAAGTGTTATATTCACGACGAACACAGAAGACGCACTCGTAACATGTGAATATAAACGGCCAATATGAGTGCAACATTCGAGCAATTTCTTTGTATGCAAAACTTGCAATAATGAAGACAAAAAATAAATAAGATAAGTTTTAATAAATAAAATAAGTAATAATAAATAAAATAAATTTACATTAACATAAAAAAACAAAGTCTTTAAGTGGCCACATCTGTACTTGGGTATACGTTTTTGGGGGTCTCGGCTCCTCAGTGGTTCGACCTAAGATAGTAATTGCGTTGTCAGTTGCCGCAGAAGTCTGCAATTTTCTTCGATATGAAATTTCAATAGAAAAGTGTAAGCTATTTAGGGGTGCATTACTCGAAAGTGTCAGTGGCCACACTTGTACTCGGGTATAAAAATTATAGTTAAATAATGAATTTTTCATAAGAATATAACAAAAAATGCTTGGTTTTAAAGGAATAAAGCAAAATTAATGAAAAATAACTAAAAATTTATTAGAAATCATGCATTTCAAATTGAAATATATTTTAATCATTTTTTATAAATAATAATCTGTAATTTTAGGAATGATAAATAAAATAAATAAAAATAAATTTTATATTTTACATCACTTACATAATGTTTAGAGTTAACAACAATAAAATTATATAATTATCATATTATGCTTATAAAGTATGATAATAAAATTATCATAAACTAACAGTTATGTTTCACAATGTTGTTTTTGCGGTTGATAAAAATATTGTTTAAAGATGACAATATTATTATTATAATTGAAATACAATACCAACCAACTTATCGATCATAACCTCCTAATGATTTTTTAAGGTGGGCGGACTATTTTTTACTAATTTTAATTTTACAACGACAGACATTATATATGTTTTCGTGGCGCTTTGGTACCCCACTGAAAATAATCGTACCACGACCACTCTTCTAAGCATGTTTTTTATTTAATTAATATGAAAGTAATAACAAATTTCCTTCTATCTGTTGGAATTATTGAGTTAGGACTTATTTTTCTTCGAAATATCCTTAAAATTGTTTTTTGTTATAACCCATTGCAAGCCTTTTTCCTCTTCACCACTTATCTGTCCTGTTCCTTTTTTTTAAATCGGTGCAGACGTAAATGCCAGTTTTTGTCATAACTCACGAACGCGTCAATAGAATTCGTGCAATATCTACACGACCATACTAGCAAACCCTTATAATCGATTTTGGATTTTCGAGACTCACGAACGGGAGTTTTAAAGTCATAATACATTTGCAGCAATTTTATATAGTCTATACATATACATATATAGATATAGATATATTACCTTGGACGGAGCTCTTCTATATACATAGGAAAAATAAAAAAATCTTTTTGCGTATTATAAAGAGTGTATAAGGCAATTTCTTTTGGCATACAAGATTAATTTTGTTATAATGATTAAATTTTATACAGACTTGTCCACAAAACTGCCTGATTTCCTTTTTTATGTCTGGTACCAGAACAGTACCAACAAAATGTTAACTTTAAAAATATTTTTTAAATACAAAAAAAATTATTTTTTTAACCGATTTCGTCGCGGCGTAGCATTATCGCCGCGAACTAAAAACTAATAAAATAGCTATATCCTTCTCCTTTCACCACCTGTCTTATCTCTTATCTATCTCTTTCCTAAAGAATGTAGCACGGTTAAAAAAATAACTAAATAGGTTTTATTGCCTGAAGTGCTACCAATGATGCTTTTAGCATTATCATTATCTTCAGCAATGGCAAAGTTTTTTAATGAAAAGTTTTCACTGATAAAATAATTGACTAACGATTAAAGGGTCTTGAAGCGTTACCTTTAATAGATATCATTTCTTGTCTTTGTACATTAAAGTACCTCCTTAAATTCAAGTAGAGGATTATTTTAAAATTAACTAAAATTGATTAGCATTCAATAGAAATTAAAATTTTATCATTGTAATTATTTCAAACAATGCCAATGAATTTTCAATGGTAATGAACATTATCTATCTACGTAGGTGCACTTCAAGACAAGTTTTCTTTTGAAGTCGTCATGTTTTTAAAGAAAATTCGATTATGTAATATTTTTATTACTTTAGCGTTTCCATTAAACAACTTTAAATAAAACTGCATCTTACAAAACAAAATTTTGCCATTAAATGCATTGTGATTATTATTATCCGTACAGATTTCTATTAAAAATACCTGAAAGTTTGTAAGTAAGTTTTGAACAAATTGCATTTTAGTCTTAATGGCTTTTATATACCTTAGGAATTACTCATTTTCCTTTAACGACTTTTATTACCAACAACAGCAGCAAGTATTACAAAAATAAATAAAGGAAAACTCTATTAAGTAAAGTAAGAAAATCTGTTACTTCTTTTGTCTGCGACACAAAAACAACAAAAAAAAAAAAACTAAGACAAAGAAATAGGAACAGAAAAAAAGAAGGAAGAAGAAATAATGGTTAAACAAAATCCTTTATGACTTTATTGCAGTTTCAAAATGATAATAACTGTCTGTGTTTAAATGTCTACAAGAGAGGAAGAATAACAAGCAAAGCCTTTGGGTTAAAGGGGTTGAGTAAATGAATTTTAAGAAGAAGCAAAAAAAACTAAACCAACAAAAGTAAAATCATTGGCAGCAAACGAAGATATAAGCCTAACTACTCCCAAAGGTGACATTCTCAACATTTTGCACAATTTTCCTTCTTAACAAAAACAAAAAAAAAAGCAAAGACCAGCTACAAAAAGGCATAAAAATCTATAGCCTCCACCTCTTTACTGCTTAAACTACTAGCGTTAAGATTTTTATGCACAACATCCCATTAAAATCACCACAATATGCCATTAAAGGTGCTGGTTATTACTTACTTCACTTCTATTTTAAAACACAAACACTCACATCTTAAACCAATAAAGGATTCTTAATGTTGTTTAACATAGCTTTTTTTTTTTTTTGTTCTGCTTTTTCAAGAAAAAATATTGGAACAAAGCAGGATAATATTGTTAATGTCTAGATAATAAAAATTTGATTAGTTTTTCCACAAAACAATGTAAATCAGTAACAAGCGCAAAAAGAATAACAAAAGCTGAAAATTTTATTAAAATTATAATGTTCATCTATTTGTTTAACAATCAGTTTTGTGGAACTTAACAACCTGTTTTATATCTTTTATATGCGTTGCGCAGTAGTACTTACAGGCATGAATGATTTATCGTCATAAGTGTTTTGTTTCTTGTAGAACTCTTAAAATGAACTTTGAATATTTACTGCCATTTTTTTACTCGTTATATTCATAAAAAATAATTTCATTTTGATACAGATTTGTTTTTATATGAAAAAAAATTTATTTTGCGGGTATGGTATTATAAAATAAATTTAAAGTTTTAAATTATTAAAACGAATAAATAAGTTTTAAAAAATCATCTACAAAGCCCAAATTAGACACCAGCACATTGTAATGCAGCATTTTGGGGCTTGCTACATCCGTTATCAGCATTCTTCCCAAATATTTACTTTATATGCCGTTCACACTTATGTGTTTAGGCGAGAAGTTTAACAAACTAAACACTATCATTCACATTGTAATTATAGTGTTTAAGTTTGACAACTGCTCAGCTGTTTAAACTCATTATTAAATTAAAGCATCTAATTTCCAGAAAAGTGATAAAAAAAAGCATCAAATTGGAGATTATATAAATAATGTAGCAATAAATATTGAAGAGTTATTTAAGCAAGCAAAAAAAAGATCTCTAATTGGAAACTTCGTACCTTCAATAAAAATGTAATTTGATTTGAGAATGGAGTAACAACGAATTTTATTGATGTTGGTAGAGCAACCTTATTGTGGAAATTGATAATATCTCATTTTGGGAATTCGATTGCCAAATTCTAAGTGAAGAAGGTATTAAAAACCGTTTTCGGTATTTGCAAAAATTACAAACGCTATTGCGAACGAAAAAACAGTTGGTATCCTCCTTCACAGAGGATCCTAAAGAATACACACAGTATGTGCACGTTTGCTAGAATATTTACATCGTGTTTGATTAAGCAAAAATAAAATATAATTAATAAAAATAATTTTCTAATTGGGAATTAATGTCTTTAAAAATATGTTTTGTATGAATTTGCTTTTTGACAACACGCCTTATTTTTAAATGTCCGACATTAAAAATCTTGTTCAGTGAAACACTAAAATCCAAAAAACAACTGAACACATTTCACGTCTATATCTGGACCCTGAATTTGAAGAGTTTTGCGACGTGTTTAAATCAGAAACACGTCGATTTCGTTTGCAGGTAAGTAAATTTATGGGAAAACATCTTAAAAATAACTTGTTTCGCAGAAAAATACTTAAAACTTGCTTAAACACATAACTGTGAACGCTTCTCTCGTTGTTCTTATTTTATAAATCATTTGCATTTTTATTTTTATAAATAAAACTAATAAGTTGAGTATTATTATTTTTAATTTATTATCTTAAAAAAAGATTTATTTATTCGGCATTGAATACCTGTAGGCTGAAACGAGCAGAAATATAAAAGAGGTAAGTATGAAAACAGAATGTCCAATAGATCGGGTTTTTTTAACATTCAGATCCTATATAGCATCATACATAGCACTTCAACTCTTAGAAATATATATCGGTACATATCGTGATGGGCGCTTTACTTGAAAAAGCTTTATAGATTTAAAAATGAGAGAAATTAATTTAAAGTAGTATAAAAGACTAAATCATAAAAAGAAAGTTTCTCCTTACCCTAGATTGTAACTTTTACTTCTGAAAATGAGTTATAAAATTTAGTTTAGTTTCATACTTAAAAAATAATGCAAAAGCGCCATGAAGGACAACACAAGGAAAACACATCTTAAAAAAATTATTAATAAATTTGCACCAGAAAGTGACATAATATCCATCAACGTAGATGCATAACGTCCATGGTAATTACAGGCATACTTTATGGGTTTCTATGTAAAAAAGATGTAACGTTTTTATAAACAGGCTTACCATAGAGGGAAAATCTTTGCGCCCGACGGAAGGTCGGCTATGCGAAGCGAAGCCGTTGTTGTTTTAAGGTCGGACATTATGACACTTTCATAAGTGACACTATATCCATACTAAAAACGACACAATGTCCACGGACATTATAACGTTTTTCAAAGCAACATAATGTTCATGGATACTACGTCACTTTTGAGTGCGACATCAACTTCGAAAAATAGATTTTATGAACATTTTTTGCTACTTCAAGTAAAATGCTGAGTCGATTAATAATTTGCTAATAAAATTAAGATAAATAAATATAAATATAAATAAATATAAATAATAAACTTTGCATACTTTTAGGTAGTTTTCAAAAATCAAAACTGTAGGGTAAGTATCATTCGTTCTCAACATACTTTCTGCTGCTAAGGTAACGATGTTAGAAGATCTTTTAACAAAACCACCCATTTCGACTTTTTACGCCCCCTTAAAGTGGTACCTTTGCATTACCGTCACCTCAATAACAAATAATAAACCTCCTCCTTGTTTAACTTTTCTTGTACTTTGTTCAACAGAATCCTTATTAAATTATAAAAAAAAGAATTCAGTTTTTTATGTTTCTTGTTCTGTTTTTTTAGAGAACAGCATTATTGTTGTGTTGCACACCTTTTTCCTGTTTTGACATGCTACTACTATTAAACGTGTAATAACGTTTATACTGATTTCTTTTAATTTTTTTCATACCAGTATCCTTCACAATCTTGTAGTAGTGTGTGTTTGTGTATATTTTTCAATTTCTTTGTGTTAAAAGGTAAAGCAGCTCACACTCTCAAAATCACAAAAATTCAATTGATTTCGTGGGGGTTTCTTGAGTAAAAAAAAAAAAAGAAAACAAGCAAGAAAATTATGTTCAAAATTCAATTTCAAAGGCGTATTGATACCATTTTTTTCCAAATAGCCTATTTATTGTTTTACAACCTCAAAATACAAATTTAACAGCATACTTTTTATGAGTTTATTGGTGTTGAGGTTTGTTTTTTATCGTTTGGAAATAAACAGATTTTTATTTTTTTTCAATGATTTTGCATATTTTATGGTTTAGAAATAATTTGATTTTTTCTTTTCTTAAAACAAAGTTGCAGAAAAAAGTTTATGATTGAATTATCACACCACGACAGCAATAGATTGAATTTTAACATTATAATGATTTTTTATTTTCTATACAATAGTAAATTATATAAAAAATAAAATAGTGAATTAATTTTTATTTTTTTCCCAATCAGGACTTGAACCATCGATCTTATAAATGAATGAAAATTTACTTATTTTCGGCTTTTTGGTTCATTTTTCATTTAATTTCCAAAAAATAAATTTCATAAAAAAATAATTATTTAAAGCACTTTATGCCTTTGGTATTGTTATTTCCAAAATTCTAAACCTTTATTAGATCTCAAAACTTTCCCTATTAACTTAAATTTCCTCATATATTAAAATGTAATTATTAGCGCTGGCAGCGCACCACTTTCAATTATGATAAATATTATACTCCTTATGGTTTTCTCAAAATAAAGATTGCATAAACATTAACTATCGCAAAAAGCATTGCATTTACAACCGTAATTATATCCTCAACAGTATGACACATTTTAAGTTAGCCACTTTCGATATTTACGGGTTTAGCTAAAATCCACAGTGACCAATAAATCAGAAATTAATATGAGAACACATTATGGCAGACAAAAGGTGTACAAGTAGACCACAGGGTGAAAAAGCACCTTCCGTGCAAAGTACGACACTCTGTAAATTCTTAAATTGTGTGAAGCCTTAATACGTTTCAATTGTATTATCTTAATTAAGGAGTCATAATTTTGCAGGTTGTTAAATAATAATAAAACAAAATCAAAAAAGAAAAGAACACTTGACAGTACGAAAGGGCTTTAGTAATTTAAAAACTGGCCAATGCCGTTTCGAAGATTTTTGTCACAAACTTTTTCACTCGGTTAATGTGGTTTTCAGACTAAGACATGTCAATAAAGTTCGTCTGTAGAGCATTTATCCACAGTATATTTCTGACTGTGCTTAAGAGTGTGATGCCAGCCTGAGTTTAACATTTCTACATAACACCCGCTTAGCGTAGAGAACGCCCCCCATCCCTCTAATTTTGGAGTACACCCTTCGCTCGATCATTGTTATAGATACTGACGTCTCACTATTAAATTTAATTTTTCTGATGCTTTCGAAACTTTAGGTAAGAATTTGTAACTGGCCATAGTTTAGCTTATTTATTTCTTGACTCTATATATTGGGAAATAAATTTCTGATGGATATGAATCCCTTACCGTAGACAGTTAAACGATTGGGTTAATTTTTAGAAACTTAAATTTTCTACGCCCTTATTCCTTATTAAGAATTTCCAGCCAGAACACTGCATCTACTTGCTATTATAAGAAAGTGTAACTTACTCTTCTGAAAGAATACAATGCTACATGATTCTGCTAACTGCTAAGTACTGACCGTATTATTTTGTTAGTAGCCGAGGTATTTTTAAAACAAACATTTACACATTCGTCTGCGGTCTAAAATCAAGATTGAAAAGTATAAACTCCTTCGTCTTCTATATAACATCTGAAAATAATACTGTGTATGCAGAAAAAAAATTTTGGAGCTGTTAAAGTTTTGCTTGTTTTTATTAAATTTTTAATTGTTTCAATTATTTAGTTAATTCTTTTTTAATGAAATACATAAATTATATAATTAATTATTTAAATAAAAAAAAGTTGTATTTTTGTTTCAACTAAATATATAATTAAGGTAATTAAAAACGAATTGAAATTATTTTGGCGCAAGTTCATTTATTTTAAATTTCTAAAAATCTTTTTTTAAAGAAAATTTATTTTACAAATGTATGCGGACTTTTCCAAAAGAAAACAAGAAAAATTAGACGCTAGCAGAATGTAATGCAAACATAATACATAAAATTTATATCTGAAATTAAATAAAACCTTTAATTGGTGCAAAACTTTATTTTCTGTATAGATTTTCAATAAAGTTTTTACTTGCTTTTTGACATCCGATTTCGTGGCAGGAGTGGTTGCCCTTTTAACTGTTCAGGACGTTTTTTCGAACATAAAAATTAATTAAAAAAATTGCAAAATTTATTTAGTCCCAAATATTTTTAAGTAACTTTGAATGATTTGCCATAATACAAAATATCAAAATTAGTTCTGGAGTTCTCAACCGGAAACAAAAACGGCAATCTCTATTATGAAAACGAAATCTCATAAAATAGTCTTGTAGAGATCGGTACATTTATTTTATGTTAAAATCTGCTAATAAACAAAATAACATTTTTCTTCTCAAATCGAACTTAATCATTATTGCTCGCATGAAATTTTTATTCGAATTCTTTTAATTCTTATAAATGAAACCTTACACACAAACAACTAAATTAAAAAAAAAATACTCGTATATTTTTATGGTTATTTTATAGTTTGAAATCTTTATGCCTTCGCAGTCAGCTCATAATACATCATTCTGGCATGTCAAACTTCACAACAAAGTTTGTTAATTTTTTGTTACCAACGATTTTCAGCAAGCGTTAAAATGAAAGCTTTTGCAACAATTTATGTTTTAGTGCACAAATACATAAAAATATTTATCTCTCATTACCGACTAGCCAATATGTGCTTTTATAATGTTCTAGTCATTTTGTTTTGTTGCGCCTGGCTATTCCTTTCTTGTTGTTTTTTCTCCATTCAGACTCTTAATATTTTCTTAGGGAAAGTATTTAAATGATCTCTGTGTAGTTAAAATGAAACGCATCTGTATCCATAAAATGGGCAACGAGGAACAGCACACAGCATGTTTAATTACAACTTCAAAACTTCAGAAATCTCACACCTATTAAATCTTCTTCATAAGACCCATATGCATCTTTTTAGTTCAACGTTTCTAAGTTTATCCTGCAGTTGTGCCAGCAGTTTTCGTCTTGTATTGCTGTTTTCTACTTTTTTAAGTTCCATAATTTTTATGTTAAAGAAGGCATAAATTTGTTGCTTTAGCGGCTAAATTTTATGACTTAAGTTTCATTCATCCTTTTTTTTCTGTGGATTTCGTTTGACTCCCTCTGGTTTTTAAAGGCAGTTAATTATTTCAAGGGACTCTGTCTCTTTTTTTTTTCTTATTTAGTTGCAGTCATCTTTGTACGAGAACAAAAGTAATTAAAATATCACTGCAGGCTTCGTTGTTTTGTTTTTTTTCTGAATTTTTTAAGCAAAAAAGAATACAATTTAAAAATTTAATTAGTGTTTTTCTTTAGTTTTGTAAAAAAAAGAAAAATAATAAATATTTTATAATAATTTAATTACGTTGTTTTTAGTGGTTGCTTAAGATCAATTCCGAAAGCAATTTAAATAATGTTCGAATTCTGTAAAGAAAAATAAATTTAGTACAACTTTAGTGGCATTTCATAACGTCCAAGGACATATCGTTATACTACAATGCGACATAATGTCCACCGACGTAGAGGCATAACATCCATGGATATTTTAGTTACATTTAAGGGTAATTTATGTAAGAAAGATGCGAAGTTTTATAAACTGGCTTGCAGAAAATCTTTGAAAAGCGAAACTGGTGTAGATTATTACATAAAGGAGGGTATGCAGGAAGTCTTTGGTAAGCAAAGTTGTTGTTTCACGATACTTTCATAAGGGACACTATGTGGAAACTAAACACGACACAATGTCTCTAGATAAATCCATAGATATATAAATGTCCACGGACATCACTTATGCCTTCGCAGTCAGCAGTCTATTTCATAGACATTATGTCCTTGGACACTTTGACACTGCATCGTTTTAATAGTGGAACAACCATCGAATAGTTATGAAGTTTATGCAGCCGATCACAATAGACTCCCTCTTTGTAACTATTGCATCTATTGATAGAATAAATACTACTTTTGCACCAAAACAAAAAACACTTTAACTGGGTTTCGGTATACACCATAATCGACGCTAAAAACAAAAACTGAAATTATTGCAACCTCGCTTCTGACTTGTTTTCGTTCCAGACAGCGCATTGCGGCATAAAACAAAAAATAATGCAAATAGTAAACAAAAGAAAGAAAAGTTATAAGATTTTTTGAATGGAATTGAAGCGTTTAAATAGCAAGACCGAACAATTTAATAATCTTGCCCACTCTGTACAAATATTTACCATTCATACCAGCTTTTGCTTTGAAATAGGTAACAATCTTTACAATCAATTATTGTGCTATTTTTTTAATTATCCCATTTTTATTAACGAATCGCCGATATTGATTATTGAGGGGAAAAGCACGTTTAGATGGCCATTTCGCTGATATCTATATATATATCTATATATATAAAAATGAATGTCTGTCTGTTTGTTTGTGCTTTATAGGAGGCCAAACCCTTGGACCGATCTTCCTGAAATTTTCACAGCATGTTACTGTGACTCTGGAAGGAATAATAGGCTATATGAAGTTTTAATTAGACAAAGGGGCGCGGCCCCGCCGATATAACCCAAAAATTTAAATCGCCATATTTTGGCCATTTTTTGACCTACGTCGACGATATTTGGTACATATGGTATTGGCATAATTAGGAATACGTACCAGGAGTAGTCTTAACTACTGGACCAATCGTCATTAAATTTTTACAATACTTTTAATTTTATTTAATAACGAGGGGGGTAGCGAAGCACACCGGGTTCATAAAGTAAAAACAAACAAACAACTTTGGATGATTCCAATGACTGTAAAAAAATACGAAAGCTTCCATATCATAAAACAAATATGGCTGCTTTTGTTTATTTTTTTCAATACAATATAAAGTAAAACAAACAAAAAATGAAGCATGTAAAGTGACTCTCATTTTCAAAAATAAGATTTATTTCCTTATAGTCACATTGAAATATTTAAAACCATACAGGCAAATTTTAAATTTATCTATATAAACTATTATAATGAATAAATGTACGTTTATATTCTATATAAACGTTTGAAAGCACATGTATGTATGGGACGGACATAGACAAAAATTAAAGCGAAATGGTTTTAATGGCATTTGAAAAGCAAATTAATGAAAAGCAAAAGCAATTAAAATGACGCCCCAAGGATACGTAACAAAACAATACCAAAGACTATTACATGGGTGGGCTAATTGTAAAGTAAACAGGATTAATAATATAAATTTATAGTTTAAATTTATTTGCTCGATTTCTGATCACACTCATCGACAAGCTGTTTGTCACACGGATGCTGTATGCTAATTACACAGGCATGCAAAATAAGACTTTTATATTTCCACCCGAATATTTTTATATATTTTTATATAACTGGGTGTGTAAACCAAAAATACATTTTCAATTTTTTTCTAGCACGTAGGGTTTTTTTTAATACATGATCAAAACTTTGATTAATAATATAAATTTTTTGACCATTGTTAAAATTCAATTCGATGCTACAGCTAAATTAAAAGAGATAACGACCAATTTTTTTAGTTAAAATTATACCTTCAGAATTGCCAACAGTATGCAACTATTTTAATTGGAGTATAAATAACAAAAAAAACTGATCTTTCTGCTGGTAGTATATCGTGATTCCAAGAAAAACGTGATGGAGATTTTCTGAAATTTTTACCGTAACCTAGTGGTCAATACCTATCCAAAATGCTGCATAAAGTTCGGAGGGGAAAACCCTTGCATACCTATTTTATTAATTTACTATATACCCTCATAGCAAAATACAAACAGTTTTTTTTCTGTCACGCACAGATTTGTTGTGACACCCACTTATGATTTTTCCTTCGATGACATGCTTTTAGTATGAAAGAAACTTATAAAAATCCAGTATGATAAATTTTAATTTAAACTATGTGGGGACTTAAAAGTCATTGCTCTGCTTCTCGGATTGCAACTAGTCTTTACAAAGTATTGTTGCTTTTTATGTGAGAGGGAGAGTAAAGATCGAAACAATCACTACCACAAGAAAGGCTGCCTAAAGCACGAGAGCCTCGTTCCTGGGGAAAAATGTTTTACACCCCCTCATGTCGAGCCCACCAGAGTACTTTTACCATCACGACATTTAATAATAAACTAGGTTTGATAAGAAATGTTGTCAAAGCTATGGTTCGCAACGGCTCAGGTTTTACGTACTTGAGAAAAAGTTTCCTAAAGTTAGTGATGCAAAAATAAAGGAAGAAATTTTCTTTGGACAACAAAACAAGGAATTGTTAAAGAATAACGTGTTCCAAGAAAAGTTAAGTTTGTCAGAGAAATCTGCTCGGAACATTTTTAAAAATGTCGCACAAAATTTTTTGGTCAACCACATAGCAAGTAACTACAAAGATCTGATAGGAGAACTAGTTTCGACGTTAACAAGCAATGGTTTGTTCCTTCACGATATTTCAAGCATGGAAAAACGATGCCAGAGCAAATGGATTCTTCGAATGTTGCCAGATTATTGTTGGACACTTACAAGACAAACACTCCAGGACAAACACTCCGGAAAATCATAGCTTTTAGTTAAAAAAAGCATATTATCAAATATGTAAAGTATTAGTACTTTTTATGAAATATAAAGCTCCTGTAAAAAAAAAACTATGGGTGTAAAATTTTTCCTACCTCTGTTTTCCACCTTAGGAAGTCAAAATAAAGTAAAAAAGACCAAAACAGTTCATGTGACAAATTAAAAGTTAGTTTTTATCAATCAGTGTTATTATATAAATTTAATATACTAGCTTAATTTTTATTTACATAATCGGTAACACAAACGTTTGGCAATTTTTATTAGCTGTCTTAAATTGAATAGTCATCCAAGCCATTTTTTTAAGCATCCAGCTTTATCCACCTAAATTACAGCATGGACGTATTTTCAGAATGTATTTCCTCAAATTTCCGTGGTAAACAGTTTTTGTTAAGATGTTTGCTTGGACGAAAGAAGCTTTTGGAAAAGGATTAAATTTTAATATTTCGACATCAATAAAGCCTTAGAAAAGAATGCTGATTTATTTCAAAACTTTATGGTCTACAACTCTTATAGGTATGTTAAGGAAAACTAAGGTGTTGCCAGACTGGCAAACATATTACAGCAAATAAAATCATTTAATTACACCCTTCAGCAAAAAAAAGTGAAAAAAAGGTATATCTTAGTTTCCGTATGACATTTTTACCATATTAATTTCCGACCCCATAAAGTATATATATTCCGAGTTCTTATGTATAGTCGATTGAGCGATACCCATCAGTGTTAATGTTAAAATAAAGTTTGCCAAGGCGCTAGGTGAGCTAGAGAAAATTTGAATTCGCCAATCGATCCGTCACAGTGTAGAAAGAGTTGCTATTAGAAATCAGGCAGCGGGCAAAATACCATTCTTAGTTCTAATTTTTCCATATTATTTGGAACAATGAAGTAACTCCAATCCAAAAACCAAAAATATGGGGCGATAGAGAATTCAAAAATAAGAAAAAATATCAAGGGGAAAAAATGGCGCTTGCCCATATTTTCCGAGTTATAGGCCTCTAAACTTTTACATAGAGATGTATGATTGTGCACCATATCACCCTAAGATTTGCTTTTTTGATTGGAACTTTCACTTGATTTTTATTAATATTCTGTTTATTATACGAACCTACCAATTTATCTACTTTATCCTTTAACAGCACAACGTAAAACTTTTGTTTATTTATAAACTAAATGTTTTTAACACAATTAGAAAAGCGATTCTTACACACTCTCGAAAATATATTCAGTTATTTCCTTTGTTTTATAATTAACAGGATTTTAAAGTATTGTGCTTAAATAATACACCATGTTTCAAAGAGTATTTTTAAGAAAAATATTATAAAACAAAATTAAATAATTAATTAAATCAACTATATACTTCGTTAAAAAAGAAACCCACTGAAGTTCTTCTTAAAAAAGTTTTAATAGATCTCAAGGAGTTTTTCTATGTTCATAAACAAAATTGAATTATAAAACTTTTAACAAAAATATTTTATTGGAAAAAGTGTGCTTTTTTATCTTTAATAAGTTACAAATATTTTAAAAAAAAAATTTTCATCCTTACCCTACTGACACCAATACATGTTTTGTAATTTTAGAAGCCACATAAGAATTATGAAGTAAAAAGAAAACAATTTTAACTCAAACAGTTAGAAACCACTTACTGCTTTTAGTGCTTAGAAAGCTATAACTATTTGCAGTACTTTAATCTTTTTAAAAGGAATATCAAATTCGAAGTTCAAACATTAGCGTTGAACCATTACTAGCGTCCTTAAAAACTTTGAGAAGAGCAACGCGCTCAATAATAAGTCGTGTGGATAAATCATCGTCGGGCAGAAAACCATTTTTTTTTTAGGAAATTTAAATTTGATTTAATCTTTCACCAATTTTTTTCTGTTTTTTTTTTTTTTTGTTAAATATTTTTCACATTACCTTAAATTTGAGTCGCGGTTACATTACGAGAAGCTTGGAGAATTTAGCGAAATGGCGTAAAAACTTTCTTGCCTTCTCAATAATTATCTCAATTCCAGTATATTTAAATTAAATTCCGATTAAATAAATTTATAAGAAACTCAAATAACTCCGATTAAAAAATGTTTCTTGGAGGAAAATTTCAATCACGTTAAACACTTCAGAAGAAGCTGAAAAATAGAATTACTATTGGAGAAAGAAAAATAGAATTACTATTGGTTATTGTTGTTTTTGCTTAAACTTTGATTTTTGTTTTTGCTTTATTGTTTGGACAAAAATCTTGAGTTTATTTAAAATATTTGTCAGAAGTTTCCTAAATAGTTAAGTAAGCGGTAGCGAAATGGGCATCGAGACATGCTTTCACTCTTAATAATCAATTTCGGTGATTTTGTAATTCGATCGGGATATAAAAATAGCATAAAAAATTTATTACATTTTAAAGTGAATAGCACCTATCTCCGTTACGTTATTACTTCGACTTGTTGCCTGGTGTTATTCAACACTAATTAAACACATAACAGTATAAGAGTAATTTACTGCTTGTTTGTCTTACAGGCATTTCTATCAAAGTATGATTCTTTTCATTATATCTAAATACTTGCTTTTTGTGATTTCTATTCATCATTACAGCTCGAACTAAACGTAGAACAAA
Organism: Gymnosoma rotundatum; assembly: GCA_916610165.2. Lineage (NCBI taxonomy): Eukaryota > Metazoa > Arthropoda > Insecta > Diptera > Tachinidae > Gymnosoma > Gymnosoma rotundatum. Next base: position 45,741,674 of record OU744336.1, on the reverse strand, counting down.
AGGAAAAAAATTTAAACAATTATGAAAAAAAAAGAAGAAAAGGATTTTATGTGCCATAAGATATCAGTGGTGGCAACATCATGATTCTCATTATCGCTATCGCATCATCGTTCGTTGGAAACATATTTGCTTTAGTTATTATTTTTATTTTTATTATTGTGTTCAAGTAATTTCTTATTTGTTTTATTTCCTGTGCTTTTGTCTTTTATACTTATGGCCCCCCTTTCATCATTATCCTTTTGCTTTCTCCTTCAGCAATTTTAACATTGATTTCACTTAACAACGACAACGTATTAGTTTCAATATGATTTTTATAGAACACGCGTTTCAAATGTGAATGTGTAATATGTTTGTATGTGCGTGTGTTTGTGTCGTTGTTGTTTTTATATATAAATACCTACTTATTTGTTTTTCTGCTCCTGTTGCGCATTACCAATTGTTTGCGGCATATACCAATGAAAGAACAACAATAGTACCAAACCAACAACAGCAACAGCACAGAAAAAAAAAACAATTATTAAGAGGAAGAATACGAACACAATGCTCATATCAAATGCAGCATTTACTGTTACTGACAGTTTTCGCGTGCACTTCAAATTGAAGTTCTTTTCAATTTTCATTCATACCCTCTTTTAAGAAAACGAGGTTGATAAAGACGACGATGGTGATTATGATGATGATGCCGCTACTGTATTGACTGGCTGCTTGGTTTTTTGGTTTATTTAAGTTAATTTTATTTTTTACAATGATATTTAATTTTTTGTATTTTGAAAAATGTTTTAATTCCGTTCTGAGTTAATAACAAAGGACCTTTTAAAGAGAATCTTTTTTTTTATTTTAAAAGGAAATTATGAATTTGTTTTCAAGGGGAACAAGTATTTTTATATTTAAACAAATAAATATTACGTTGTTGTGTAAGGTTATGGTCTATTTTACGTTGCAGCCTGCTACTCGCAAATTATCATATACAATCTACTGATATATTCTTTACACAAAGATTATGTTCTATTTCTATACCTTTCCTAGGATAAAGGCGGTCCTAAACTATTTCTCCCCTAGTTATTTTTTTGCACTAAGCCGATATAAAATTTATAATTTTAGTGCACAGCAACAGGTTCAATTGCAATCGAAAGGTCTATAAATAACGCTGCTGCACTTGTGGGTACGTTATTTTTACTGATAACTACACTTAAGTGAAAGCTTAGATGCCACAAAGAACAGCAGTAAGAATATCTTTTTTCTTCTGCCTTTGTCGTTTCTCAATAGAATCCTCGCCTGATTAGAAGACCCACCGTCTCCAAACCTACAGTAAAGAGGTAATGTTTAGGGTACCCATTTAGGTGTCAATCAAGTGGCTATTCCCCGTTAAGTTCGACTTCAATGGAAACTACTGACGCAAACCTTGACGGTAACAACAAGACAATGCGCGTTATATTAAAAAAAGTGGAACACAAAAATAATTCCTCAGGAAGAACTACTTCAATCATCGAAACCATGATTACTATAATTTTAAATGAAGCTACAATGCACAGTGGAGGGTTTTGGTAAAAAATGGAAATAAATAGTATTGAGACTTCCGAATTTCTATACTTCGTATCTAAGAGCTACAGGAAATCTTTATATTTATGTCCACTTTTAAATGTTGAATTTATGCAGCAAATCAAAAGTTTACCCAGAAATTATCACAGGATCAAATGATAATATCAAATTGGGAAAAAATGGCCATAGTACTTTTTTGAACATTCTATTGTATATGAGTAAAGTCCTAGTTTTTAGGTTCTAAAAAGTTTCCGCGAAATTCTTCTAAAAATTTCTCAAAAATATGATTGTTCCCTTTTTTAAATTTTTTATAGTAAAACGAGCTAGAGGAAAATTTTTTAATCGCTCGGCATAAAACATGCTTTAAGTCCTCTGAATCCATAGAGAAAAATTAAAAAAATTATTTTTCGAAAAAAAAAATATCTAATTAAGAAGGCTTTGAATCCAAAAGTAACAAAAATAATGAAATGGTCTAACAAAGTAATTAAAAGGAACCGCGCTTCGGTAACATCTATACACTCTTATTTAGCTATTTACAAAATTCCCACCTCTTGATCACAGCGCTGCATAGACTACTACAACCTCTCGTCAACATTTTTTATACAAAATTTTTTTATCAACAATTTAATTCACTTTTGGTACTTTCTTCGCCAACAATATCAGTACTCAGTGTTTAGTTCATTTTTACAGTTTTACAGTTTTGTCTTAATTTTTTCGTGTACTTTGCACAACTGCTCGCGAATTAAGTAACAGCTGGACTTGTTTATCAGTTATAATTATTTTCATTAATTTTTTTGGCAAGATTTCCTCCTCTATGGTGTAACCAAGATTGGCTTCGCTTAGCAAAAATTTTCTGCATAGACGGACTTCAACCGGGCACAAATTTTTCTTCTTTACAAAAACGTTTTATCTTTCTTGCATAGAATACCGTAGAATATACCTTTAAATTCCATATAATTTATGTCACTTTCGAGTGCGACATAATGTCCAAATTATGTCCTTGGACACTACGACATTTCACTTTAATTTGTCCGTGTTTTTTTGCAAAATATTTATGTTTTTATTTATTGTAAAATGAAATTAGAAGCGACAAAATTTCAAAGGTTTATCGTGTTTTGCAAAAAAGCTTTTTTCAGTGAAAACATAATTTTTTTTTCAGGAATTAAAATAGTTGAGAAGATAATATTACAACACTAGATGGCCGTTACATATCATTGTGATAACAAAATTTCTGTATTTATTTTATTTATCCTAAAAAAATATGTTCTTAGCTACAATCTCAAAACTAATAAAAATTTCATAATTTCAACTTTTGTCTCTAAAATTTAGTGCTAATCTTAAATTGTCATTTTTTTTAAACAAAAACTGAAAATCATGTTTAGCAAAATAACATCGTATAAAATTTTTCCACTAAATGTATGTTTCGTTACAAATTCCTTTTTTAATTGAAACTTTCCACAAGTTGTTTCTTTAATATGTAAATCTTAAAATATTCAAAAAGGAAAGAAAAAAAAAATACAAAATCATGACACTTTGCATACATTTATTACGACTCTTAAATAAATGCAATTGTGGTAATTTTGCACTCTTCAAATAACGAGACTAAATGACTTTATTAGCATACACAAGACGGCAGATATAAAAGACAAAAATAAAAAACTTAATTCAATTGAAATTTTCACAGCCTAAGGGTAAAAATCATTTAAGATCCAGTCCAGCATAATATTTGCACAAAACACTTCAATTCACCAGGAGTGGGTGTTAAAAATTGGTTAAAAGAATCTTTTCTGTGGTATAATTTCGTTATAAAAACTGAAACGGATAAAATTCAATTTGCAAATAAATACAAAATTCTCTTTCTCAAACAAACATAAAATTCAATTAAATGAAGTAGTTACGAATCATAAAAAAAAAAATATCCAACAGTCGCACAAAGAAGGTGGGTTGTTGTAAATTGAAATATAAAAAAAAGAGAAAGGAAAAAAACAAAAACTCAAGAATTTCATTAAATCTACATGAATAATAAATTCAATTTTTTAGACAGACATATAACGAATATGTTTGATTCTATTCGTTATTTCGTTTTGGGTGAAAACATGAGTAGGATTTTAAAGATTGTATGCATAAATTTAAATAAATGATTTTTACTGCATTTATGTAAAACTATGATGTATATTTTTTATTAATAAAAAATCATCATCGTCATCATAAATGTTTTCAATACATTGCAGCTGCATAATTTACCACAAAAAATAAATTTCATATATAAATAAAATCTTTAAAACTTTTTTGCCTTAATTTTGATCAAAAAACTTCTAATGCAGATATTGTTAGTGTTGTTTTTTATATAAATTTTAACAAATTCACAACAAATAAATAATTTAAGTAAGAATAAATACAAAAAATTAAAAGACAAATTTTAAATTTGCATGTAATTAAATTTTATATGCAAAATATTTGAGATTAAAAGTTTTTATTCGTATGCAAATTGAATAAATTCTTGTCTTCTCATGTCATTATTTTTTATTTATATAAATTTTTTTTTGTTGGTTATTGGGTTTTATTTTGTGGTCATCATACGAAGGCGGTCCTTGAACTCAAAAAGAAGATTTTACAATATTATTCAATTAAGTTTAAAGTTTTATATGAGCCATAAATAATAAACACTTAAGATATAATTTTACATATGTGGTCACATGTTCCAATCGGTATATTTTTTGCAAAAAAAAACTGACGTCTGTCATCTGTCTATTTTTAACGGTTCAAAAGTTTGATATATTCATCAAATTACATCAACTATTGGGACACCTTCTAATTTATAAATCCCAATTTTATAATTGTTCATATAGCGAAACTAACAAAACAAGTTCTTCGTAAATTTCAAGCGTCTGTCTTCTACTGTTTGAAAGTATATCCATATACATCAACCTAAATGACTTAATGCGGCACCTTTTAATTTATAAAATAAATATTAATATTTGTTAATACGCCGGTAATAGCAGTTTACATTCTGCCCAATTTGCAGGCCTGCGTCTACAATGGTTTAAAAAATACGCACATATAGGTCAATTTAAGTCACTTATGACGATACCCTTTAATTAAAATTTTTTTTCTAATAATTTTTTCCATTGGGAGTTACATTGATACGCAGTTTTCAAATTTTGAAGTGCTGCATTTTAAAGTTCATAACACACTTAAAAAACAAGTATGTTGTATAGGGACAGTCTTTAGTTTTTAAGGTTTCGAACTGTTCTTTCAAATAAAAAAAATTTCTTAATCGATCCACAAATGATGGAGGCACAAATATAAAAAAACAACATGCAGTCGAATAGATAACCACCTTCTCTTTTTGAAGTGGGTTTATAAAAGAGACGCTGTTACTCTATTTTATTTCGCAGAGCACAAAAGTAATCCTTCGAGCATTGGAAAGGTTCGCTAATAGAAAATTTCACTCGTCATTCGTTTATTTTTCAAAAGTGAGGAATAGGCCTACAACAGTATTTTTCGTCGGATTTCGACCCCAAAAATGATTTTTTTTGTGGCAGAATGTAAATGTTTTTTTGCTCTAATTTTATTATCAAAATGTTGAAATAATTTATTTAGAAAATATTTTAACTAAAAAATATATAGAGAAATAATTCAAATTTTTCCTTAAATTGTTCCTGTTTAAAATCAAACACCTCGAAGCAAAAAATTTTTATAATAAAAGGAAGCATTTACCTTGCACCAGTTCATAATTATAATTGTGCAACAGCCCGAAAAAAGTAAGACAGTTTTAGCGACCCCAGGATTACTTCCTTAGTAGATGACTTCGCCAAAGTGAAAAATTGTTGTTGAGGAGCCAAATGGTTTTCACAACAAAAAGGGTTTATGGAGCACAAAACAACACATTCTCTTATTTTGCATCAGCGGAAACTTCGTAATGCATTAAGTTCAACACATATTAAGTTATTTATCTTAGAAAAAGGAATTTTCAAGATTTTGTTTTAAGTTTATGTTTATAATCAAAATACAGAATAAATTTTTTTCATTATAACACAATTTAAATGGGTAATTTTTTTAGCAAAATTATGCGACATCTAATGAAACTTTTTAAAACACAATGGCCTAATTCACAGTCTTGTGCATATCGAATTGAAAATTTATGCAATTGCAAATTTTTCTATCGATTCTGAGCGACCTCTTTTGTTCAGTTTGTTAATTCAAAAATAGAATTATTTTTAAGTCTTCTAAATAAAAATATGTCTAAGAAAAGCTTTAAAAAACAATTAGTTGATTCTTTAATAGACTGGGTTTAGTGACTGTCAGCTGGGCTAATATTTTAGTGCACGGTGGAAGTTCACACACCAGTAATGCAAGGCCAGTAGGCAGCCTGGTATCTAGTAAAATTGCTCTGTATACTTAACGATCTCCACTTTATATTTACTCTTTGCTCAGTACTCGTAAAACGTAGATGGAAAACATTCCTGATATTATAGAAAAATTTAACGGATACACATTACAAAAGACAAGCAAAGATTCATTGTCTGAAGTCGAGAGTTTAATCTCTTGGGTCGCATCGATTAATGATGGTGCTGGGGGAATAGAAGGACGTATCCAATTAGAAAATAGACAAATCAGAGACGAAAGAGTATATGATAAAAGGACTAGTATATGAATGGGCGGAGAAACTTCTTTGGAAATGAGAGTGTCGGTAAAGAAGTTCAAGGGCAATAAACCTGGATGCTCGAATCCAGTGCAGTAAATAAAGGTTAGTGCAGTAGTACATTTACTGTAAAGTCTGACAGCCGGAACACAAAAACAAAAGAGCAAAAGTGCTGGACAAATAGGCAGACACCTCGATTCCACGGCCATATAATGGTTGGACTTGATAAATATGAAAATATGGGAAGACAGGCTCGCATGATGCTCAAGTAACAAATATGTTGCTCCTTAAAGAAGCTAAGAAAGCACAGGATATCGAACGGTCAACAGTGAAAATGAGCCTAAGCATATTGGATATGTATACTATGAGCAATTTAAACATATTCCAAATGCCAGAAATTTCGCGGAACTCTCTAAGTAAAAGTTAGTAGAAAATTGTCTGCCGGCTATTTGAGTGCTGCAGGACTAGGTGATGAGCTGAAAATAGTGCTGGGATTAGTCATAATATAATGAGTAATAGTAAAAATTTTGTATAATATCAGAACTCTTCAGAAATCGTTTTTAAATTTACAAAAAAAAATTCAAAAACACATGCTTAAAGAGTTCAATAGAAATTCACAATAAATTATGGTGCAAGCCAACATTGTTAAATGGATAATGACAAACGAACCATAGAATTATTAGAAAATTTAATACCTGAACTGATTTCAAACATTTATTTGATGATCGATAATTTGAAATAGTCTCAACTTGTAAATTATCAGATGATGTTTGATGCCAAAGGAAAACGTGTCAAGAAAGCTTTGTTTTATAAAAGACTCTATTTCTTACTAAACAAAATTAAGAATTAAAAAACAACATTTTCTTTAAAAATTCCTTTAAAATTGTCTAAGATGCATATTATTGTTCTATGTTTTTTTATATATTTTTTAAATACATTCACACACACACACACTTGTGAATGTTGATATATGATTGTGAATGTTCATGTATGACATTATATCCTTTTTATTTTAATTTATTTTATGAGTCTTTCCGTTTATGCTGCATTGTGAGCAACAAAAATATTGAGAAAAAGTGTAAAGAATATTTTTGCAACCTTAGAAGCAATTTTTTACAGATTTTATGTTTAATTTAAAAACAAAAAACTTTAAATAAATTCAATGAAACTTTTATAAAATGTACTTTACTAAGCACACATACACTCACTCATATGTGCTTGGTTTAAAAGAATTTGTGTGCGTGTGTGTGTGTGTATCCGGGATATAACAACATGTGTTTGTGTCTTAAATTTTGCTGTTGCATTTTCTTTAGATATTAAACAATGACATCAACATCATTATCAACTTCTTTGTTGTCAATGTTTTTTTTTTATTTTCTTTTCATTTTTTACTCTTCCTGTATTCTTTATGAAGAAGATATTTAAAACTTTACTTTTGTTGCTGTTGATATTTTGTGTTATGTTTACAAGTGTGTTTGTATGTGTGTGTGTTTGAGACTATATGTGTAGTGTGTCACATCCTTGTTATTTATACTCGTCCTCGAACTGTATAAATATTTTAAACTAAATGAATGAAGTACATTTTTTACTACAATTCTGAGTACTGCATACGTGTTTGTGAACCCCTCAAGCACACTAAATTTAAGACCCATTCACATGAATGCAGTCATTTTATTGCATTTAACATTTATAAAATTTCAGAATAATGGTAGTTAAAATGAAGCTCCAAGATGTGTTTGTCTTCTTGCCAGTAAGTAGTTGTAGAAATTTTCTTTTTTCTTTTTTCAAATGTCATTTTCTTTTTGAGTACATGTAAAATGATCTGAGTGCCTGAAAGAAAGACTTTATTGTTATCGAGTATAGAAAAGTTTCTTTTTTCACTCATTAATGTGTTTTAGGGTTAAAAAAGTATGTGTTTAATTTTTATAACACAAATAGTTTTTAATGTTTATCGCAAAGTTTTGTGTGTAGTTTTTTCCTAGATTAAATTTATGCTCAAAATGTAAAATATTCATCTTTATATACATATTTTTAACAACACTAAGCTCTAGTTCAATTCTAGTTTATTTATAGTTCTGTTCTTGTGATATTCGACTTTATTTCAAGTTCAGTTGAAACTTAGTTTTAATTTAGTTCTAGATATTTTCGTAACACATCTATTTCAATAAATGCCAGGGAACAGACACTCACTACATATCACGGGAAATTAATTTCCTTATACCCAGGTAGAACTTTATGTGCGTGATAGTCAAGTGGTTTCTAATGCGTCATAATAAAACTCCTATGTGAACGCTCCTTCAAATATAGTTTAAACTTTAGGCCAGAATTCACTATCAGACTCAGTCGTACGATCTGTCAAAAATTGCATGTGTGTTAAAAAAGTATGATAATATAAATTAAAAGAGTGTGTGTTTATGTGTGACAGATGTTTTGACAGATCTGTACGATTTTATAATCTTTAGAAAAAAAAACCCTAAAATAGTTTTCTATATGCGATTAGAGTTGATTTTTTTAAGATGAGGGGAATGATATAACATATGTTTTTTGTATCTTTTTTGTATGGTATTGTGTTACCTACGACGCTATTTTGGAACCATTTTGAAAGTAGGACAGAGTTCTGTCATATTTTCGTGTGATCGTAGGAATGTACATGATAGTGAATCCTACCTTTTAGTGGCTGTAAATCACTTGTCCGCTGCTTATATACAATTAAAACGAGTTGATGTTACAGCACTACAATAAAAGTAAAAATATCAGCCGTTTTTCAGAGCAGGCTGTACTTTTTTAAACTAAAAACAAATAATTTTTGAAAAAAAAAACCGATTGCAAGAAAGGGGCACCCGTTAAATTGTTGGTTTAGCGTTATTAGTACTAGAGGTTCTCTACAAATTGCAAACGTCTGTCTATAACTGTTCAAAAGTACGGCGATATACATCAAACTAAATAAATTATTGGAGCACCCTTTAATTTATATTTTGAAATATTTGCACTTATATTATAACGTTTATTATAGCGGTTGTAGTAATCGACATTCTGTCCAACTTTTAAACGCTTGTCAATTATGTCACCTATGAGAATACCCTTCAATTTTAAGATTTATTTTTTATATCTCGTTTTGCTATTGAGAGATACGCAGTTTTTTAAAGTTTTTAAGTGGGGCCCTTTACGGTTCATAACACACGTAAAAAACATGTATGTTGTACAATTTTAAAACGAGGCCAATTAGTCAGCATAATCCTTCAAATAAAGAAAAAAAATTCAATATCTCTTCAGAAATGTTTGATTTCTGCTGGCACAAACATTAAATAGGTTTAATTTAGATCAACTGATAACCTCCATCTTTTTTTGAACTCGGTTAAAAAGTAGCAACAAGTTTTAACTCATGAGTAAAAATGTGTCTATATAATTTAAGATAATTTGAAAAGAAGTCTCAAAATTGAAAGAGCAAAAATAAACTATCTCCTTAGTAAAGTGGCCTAATGAATGATCTAAAGTAATATAAAAACTAGAAATCTTTTTCTTTTAATATTGTAAAAGTGATGTGGACTAAAGCTGATGATATCAGATATAAATCTTTATATATGTTACACTGTCACAAAAAAAATGTGATATTGTTCATGTCATAACGTCCATGGATATTATAAGTATATTTGATGGTATTCTATGTAAGAAAGTACAACGTTTTTAAAAACTTGCTTGCAGAAAATCTTTAGCAAGCAAAACCGGTAGAGCTGTGTCGTTCGCGAATGAACGGGTTAAATTGACCGAATCAATCAAGTGAACGGAATGATCCGGTCATTTAAATCCGGTCTTTTCGTTCAATAGTGTACGGGTTAAATTGAACGGATGACTTAATTGAACGAAATAAGCCAGATATTTAACCGGCTCCTTTCGTTCAAATTGACCGATTAAACGAATTGAACGAAGGAATCAGTCTTTGATAATTGACTGAAAAAGACGGGTCACTGAAACGAACGACCGGGCACATGTCTAAAAACCGGTGTCGATTATACCATAGGAGAGAAAATCCTAGCGCTCGGCCGAAGGCCAACTATGTAGACAATCTTTGGTAAGTGAAGTCGTTGTTTTCTTAAGTGCGGCATTATGTAATTGGACACTATGAGTCAGAAAACTTGTGCAAAAAGTTTTCTATAACAAACAAATAATTTGTAATTCGGCTTAAGCTCATGTATATTTTACCTTCTATTTTTATTATGAAAGAAAAGTTATCTTCAATTTTTTGTATTAATTTTTAAAGAAAACAGAAAACATTTTTCTTATTGCGGCACCCATCATTAGCATTCTTTGCATCGAACATTTAAGACATCATCACCACCTTTATTCTGAAAAGACTGATGAACTCGCACAAATTTTCTGGGCCAAACTTTTCACGTAAAATAGCTTGCTTAAACCGCTTGTACAGTTTCTAAAGCTAACAGAAATCTGACTTGAAAATACATCCATTCAAGGTTTATTGGTCTCTTCTGGTTAGCATAGCACGATAGACAAAGCAGTTTAAAGAAAAATTGTGCTTAAAGTAAAATAAACATCGTTGTAATATTTCTGTGATGTTCGAAGAAACGCAGAATGATTTCACACGTAAAAGGTAAATACAATAGAAAAGCAAAATAGATTTTTAATTAAAATATTTAAAATTGAATAATATTAAAACAGTTTTAAATATTTATATTACGTCTTAAGTTACTGTCCATTATGATTTAATCGCCCGTATGATTTGAGTGCCTATATCGAGACTGTATTTAAAAAATTTGCTAACAAAAGTTTCAAACATGCTAAAGTATGAATAAAAAATAATTGATATGAGGACGTAATATTTCACTAAAGTAACTCAAATACATTCTATTCAATTTAAATTTACTTAAATATTTAAAAAAAAATATCTGTCGAAATAAATAAATTATATTACAGCTTATCCAATTAAAAATGCTTATCGACAAAAGTGGTTTCTCTCTAATGCGGATATAACATAAATCAATTAAAAAGACGTTGTTTAACATGTCTCATACAAAAGTAGAACAAGAACTTTTTAAAAATCACAGTAAAACAGCAACAATATTGCTGTTGGTGCAAAGAGAAAAAATCTAAAATGACAGTTATTATTTTTCAAAACATATCATGAACTTTGCCACAAAGCCTGAGACACTCTTACATTCGCAACTAAAGCTGCACAGCTACACAGACGAATTGGAAATGCTCACACATGCCATAAATTACGTTAAAAACTGATATTGAGTTCATAACATTTTATTTAAAACATTGTAATGTAAGTTGATTTTCTTTTTTATAGAAAATGGAACCGAAATACAAGGAACCTACATTTTGCTTCAGCTTATCAAGTACTGCTCTTGGCATAGCCTATAATGTAATTTAGTTTTGTACGAGGGTGGATAGTCTACTTAGGCATTCATTTTGAGAATTAAGAATTAAAAAACGTGGTAATAATTTTATAACTGCAAAGAAAAAACTTTTTCCAACTATTAAGATTTTAACTTGGTTTCAAATTGAAACTTTAATGAATTTATAATTCATTTCAGTTTATATTTAATTTAAAAAGATGTACAAAATTTTTTTTAATTAAATGGTTCTTTATATTAATTATACATTTAATTAAAAATGAAGAAAACAATTTCTTAATTAAATAAATATGTAATTGAATCAATTATAATTTTAACTGAACCTTTATCTTAAAGCAAAAAAAAAAACTTTAGTAGGTGCAAAAAGTAGGTAAATGGGGTATAATGGGCTTCAAAATCAAATATGAATCTGCTTCTGGGAGCATATGAACAAATAACTAAACTCCCTACACAAACCTCGTTTGAATTTTTATATATTTTTGTTTTGTTTTTTTTTTGTTTTTTTTTGTTTTGTTTTGCACAGCAATTGCTGTGACTACAAGGTGGCGCTATAAATGGTTCTTTTTTATGGCACCTATTTTTGTTGTACGTGCTTTTGATATCTACAATACGATTGTAACTAATCCCAGTGTATAGTGTGAGTGCATTCATAGCATTCATAGCCTGATGTAAGTTAAATAAGAAGTAGGAGGCATTTCAATGCACTTTACTCGCGCTCTAGTTTGTTTCTACGATATTTGTTGGTTTTTTGATGCTGTTGTTTTTGATGTTTCTGTTATTGGCGGTTACATTGTTGTTGTATGTTTGTTTGTGTGTGTGTTTTTTTTTTTTTTTTTTTTTATTTAAGGCATTGCAATTTTATATGACATTCTAATTGCAGAATGCAGTCAATGCGAAAGTGCAAAATCATGTCAACAACAATTTTCCATTGGCGGCTTAACATTTAGTTTTTTTTACTTTTGGTTACAGCTGGTAAATGGATTGAATGAATTGAAACAGAAACAGAAATAAAAATTCTAAAACATGTTAGTTTTTGTAATGCTTTGTATATGTGTGTGTGGATATATTCATTTTTTCATGTCTATGGTGATAATGCTGTGGCACATCTAGACTTTATTCAGGTGGAAGGACTTAATAAATTGTATTTATATATAAATGTAAATGATTTTGAAACCAATAACTTAAAGAGCTTGTAAGGCTTCACACTATTTTACGAGTAACCAAAGTATCGAATTAATTTATTATATTTTTATTTGAATCATTAAGCTTAAATAAGTAATATTAGTATGAAGAATACAGTTCAAGCCTATAGCAGGTTAGAATATCCATTTCATTCGGCTCGTGTCTGAGTGAAGGTTTTACGACTTAACTATCTGAAAAGAAAAACAATCCATTCGATTTTTTTTAAAGAAAAAACAATATTGGAAAACAGCTTAGTAAAAATTTTAGCTTCAATTTTTAAATTGTAAAAACAAACGGTTTCGATATATTCTCTCAAAACATACGTCACATAGTGAAGGATTTAGCAAAGAAAAAAATAAAATTAATTCTAAATTTTTACACGCCTACAGCAGACAATTTTATGCACTGAGAAATTTTACTTTTATAAAAACATTTATTGCACAAATAAAATAAATAAAAAAAAACATTGGGACTGATTGGTGCAACTCCCACAATTTTCAAAAAAGTTTCAATGAAGTCCAAGTATGAGATATAAAAAATTTTTTTTTTTTTTATTTAACATAAGACAATGACTTTCCAAGAAAAGAAATAAAAATGGCCTACTTGGTACTTTAATTTTTGTCTTTACTTTATTGTTTGGACAATAATCTTTGGTTTGTTTAAAATGTTTGTGAGAAGTTTCCTGAAGAGCTAAGTGAGCGGTAGCGAAATGGCCGTTGATACATGCTTCCACCCTCAATAATCAATATCGGTGACTTAGTGATTTAATCGGGGTAAAAAATTGCACTATAATTATTGGAATATATTAATTTAATAAAAGATAACCGTGATTTAATTTAAGTTATTTCAATTTTATTTTTATCTCATTATTCTTTATTAGAGCATGTCGGCTAATACATTCTATAACAATATCACGAAATTATTTGTTGCTAATAAATAAATATTTTAAGGAAACCGGATACTGTTAACACTGTCAATAATGTTTCATGACATTTCTAGAATCACCACAGTTAGCTCAAGATTTTCTGGATTCTTGCAGTTTAACACATATTAAAAAATAAAACAGAATTTTAAAATTAAATTTCCAAAGTTCTTAACAATAAAATTGATTTTAAGATATTTTTCTTTTATTGTCAAGCAATGTACTCAACTTTATTGCCCCAAATAAGTAATTATTTGTAATATGATACAATCTTTGTTTATTTATTAAATTAAGTTAAATTCTACTGTAAATTAAAAAAGTGTAGACGAAAAAGGCAAATGAGAATAAGTAATTAAATTAGTCGTACATATCCAAGGGGCAAAGTGCATTTTACATAATTGTAATTACATCAAAAAATCTAAAACACCAGTAATACAACTGACAATAATATTGAAACAACAACAACAAACTAACACCATTAAATAAAGGGATCTGTACGCTTTTTGTTAATTTTCATATAACAAAAAATTTACTTTGAAAAGTTACAACAGCGACAAATACAACAAATAATACAACTTTTTTATCAATATAAATTTTCATTTCTAGCAACGTGGCGCTAAAATTCTGCACAACAATCGGTTATCAGTTATCAAGACAAAGTAAATAAATCATTAGTCTAGTTTTTCAGGATTAGCAAGACAATCCGAGACAGGCAGGTCTATTTCGTACAAAAACTCGGCCTATCACAAACACAATAGCTGCACGTACTTCTCGGCTGATATGCTGGGCATCTACCTGACTGTATTGAGAAACTCTTTGCTGCAATTAAACTTAAACCAATTTACATTTAATAAAATACTTTACAACCCAAACCCCAAAAAACCTCTGTTGTTCATTAATCGAACATAATAAAACTCGTATTTGTAAAATATAAGTTAAAATGATATAAATAAAATTGAAAACTCTTGCTTGATACATTTGACAAAGTTTTCAAATTGGAAAAAAATGTTAAATAAAATAGAGACACAAAAAACAAACAAATAAACAAACAATAAGAGGAGTTGAAAAGCCAACGGAAAAGATACTCATGCCTGCAGCTACAACAATGAAAATAACACCAATAAATACAACATTTTAATGTAAATTATTTAAATTAGCATGGAAGACGAAAAACCAGAAAACGAAATAACTGAGCTAGAAATCTAAAAAGCACAAGAACGGCAGACGAAATATTTTTTAACATTAACAAGCATTCAAAACCATTAAAAATACACTGAAAACTTAAATTTTAAATTTTTCTAAGAATTCAATCCAAAACAAAAAATTGCTTAACTTCGTTAGAAAGTGATAGAATGGGAGAGATAGATGGTGAAGAAAAATCTTCATTTCTTCACAACCCTGCAATTACACGTACATATATTTATTTATTTATTTAGTTTTTTAATGTGTTACATCCTCTTGTTTGGATTATCGTTTACACAAGATAACCATAATCCGAATCTAAAAATCTTATAACAATTTTAAAAATTCAACTCCAAACACATAAAGACCTACTTCTTTTTCCCACTGCATATTTTTATTAAAATGCAAAAATGTGAAATAAAAAACTTCAAAACAAAATAAAGAAAAAAAAAATGCTGTTGTGACATATAAAGTGCGGGCGTTGATATCTTTTCTTCATTATTGTCATTGTAGCGTCATTATCGTAATCATGTGGTTACCAGATTCTTTATGGTTGTTTGTATTCCTTAAATACACAAATGACAATAACACCAACAACAACAGCTACAACTACATAAAAAACAGCTATTAATTGCCTTTATTGTCTGTTAGCTGTTGATTTTTTTCTCTCATTTAGAGTATTTCCTTAATACTAGAGGAGGTTTCTTATTTATTTTGTTTAATAAAGCATGTGGCAAACATTCGTTTCCTATCATGCCATGCAACACAGCCGCAGCACTAACATCTTTCAATATTCAAACAAACAATAAGAATGAAATAAAAACCCGCACTTTAGATTCACTTACAAATTTAATTAAGTTCAATCGACAACAAAATTCTTTAAAATGAAAAAAAAAACAACAAAACCCAACTTATTGTCATAGTCATTGTTGTCATCTTCATCGTCGTCATCACAATAGTCGTCATCTTCATTAGGTTCAGCTCATTTAGTTGACAATATAATAACAACGCAGAATACACTTTTCTATTTATTCAGGAACGCCAGAATAGTTTATTTTAAAACTTTTTTTCTCAATTTTAAAAATAATACAAATATTCGTATTTCATTTGTAGCACATCAGTTGCAAGTATTTGATATAAAATCGAATTAATTTGAATTAAAAAAAATGTAAGATTGGATGTGGTATTTACAAGCAAATGTCTTTATAAATGCTTAAATCATTAAAAACTTTTTCAATTGAACTTAGCGTTCACTTCTTAGAACGCTTGAACTATTGTTTGGCAAAGTACATAATTTTTTTTTTTTAACTGAAACACGTCTTTAAAAAAATTAGATAAAAAACACGAATGAAAGCCTGATAAAATTGATTTACCTGCTAGAAAGTATTAAAATCGTTCTATCTTTAAGAAGTATTGCGTCACATGCATTTTGATCCCAAGAGCCACAAAGGCTCTCTTCGCCTTGCTTAACTGACTGGCGAAGAACTTACTAGCGACTTAGAAGGTTGGCATTAAAGAGAGAAATTAGACTGCAAGCGAGTGACACAACTTTTACCTCTTGGATCAAAACTACTCTAAGTTTTGATGGCAGAGTCCAAGTTCAGGCAG
Organism: Gymnosoma rotundatum; assembly: GCA_916610165.2. Taxonomy (NCBI): domain Eukaryota; kingdom Metazoa; phylum Arthropoda; class Insecta; order Diptera; family Tachinidae; genus Gymnosoma; species Gymnosoma rotundatum. Next base: position 45,725,221 of record OU744336.1, on the reverse strand, counting down.
GAGTCGGTGGTGGCATGTACACATTGAACTTTACATAAAAACGTTTTTTGGGCACCCAAATGATTGGAATATACTACCAACAGAAGTATCCGTTTCCACTTTAAAATGCTCACAGCTGACCAGAATATCGAGTAGAGACTTTCGAATATTCGAGTATGTATTGACTGAACAAGTGGACAATATTAAATAGTATAGCGAAAGATCAGTAATCACGTCATTTTTGGCTGCACTTTATGGTACAAACATTATCATATTTTGCGACATTTCTCTATTCACCTTCACAGCAAATATGGAATGGATGGATTATTAGCCTCAGATGGATCCTGTCATGAGGACTGAAGATTTGCAATATATCATAAAAGAATGTCAAAAGCTGTAACGATTGAAAGTAGGAGACGAATTTTATATCTACGGATCCATCGTTAGGGCGCAAAAGCTTCGTTGACTTATTATATAGAAAAGGCTTGCCTGGTAAGAAAAGGAATCATCCCATACAAGGAGAAGTGCTTAATATCTTTAAAAATTTATTTCTGTCAATGCTACACTTCAGTATTCCAATAGTTAGGGGTTGCCTATTTCCTCATTGCTGGATCGTTCCTTTTCAGCCATTTCAACTTAATCTTCCTAATCTCTTGTCTCTTAGACTTTTATGCTCTCCTTCGTTTTTGCTCCACTTCTGTACATTTTTGTAAGTATCACAAAAAGACTGAAATCACTGGCCCTTAGGGGGCTGCTTTTAACCATATCCAAAATGATTTCAAGAGGCGAACTTATAGAACTTCATTCGCTATGGGTATTTGCTCACAGGCCATTTAAAATTATAGTATTGAATATTTTTTAGTAAAATCTGACACAAATCTTCTTAAAGAAGTGGCTAACTTCTAACTGCTTCTACCTTGAAGTATAAGACGAACACTAGCATACAAACCAGTGGCAACTCGTTACTAAAACGATTGATCTAAAATAGGAGAAAATAGTGATAGAACTGTTTAAGCGGTATATACAGCAGAGAAGGTCATCAAAAAAAAAAAAACAATGAAATGGATGACATTAAACTTATGCATCTTCTTTATTATAAACAACAACTTTACTAAAATCAAATTGCAAAGAAACAACAACAAACAATTTTAAAAAGTGTGCTTTAAAAGTCTTTTTCTAATGCTTTAAAAAGTCATTTGATATACTTTAAAAGATCCGTTTAGGTTTTGAATTATTGACCACCATTTAGGAAATGGGTTATCTGGGTCACGTTTCATTTAAGTGAAATTTTTACGTAAAAAGAATCTTCACTACTTGACTTCAATTAAATGCTATTTTTTGTACTATACAACTATCCACAATATAATTTTTAATTACATCTTTAAAACTAATTGTAGGAATCCGTTAAATAGTCGTCGTTGTTAAGAAAATAACAAATTTAAAAACCATCCGTTTGTCATAAGAAATTTTTAAATACTAGAAATGTCAATTTTCTTTACAGTGGCCATCAATTAAAAAATTCTTAAAATTTTATTCCATTTAATTACATTTGTTATAAAAGTTATCTACAAACAGATGGAACGTATGAAAATTTCAATTACGCTGACACATGCTGCATTGAATTGTACAACAATTTAAAACAATACTCGCACTTTGCTGAGACCATTGACAACGCTGTTCTATTGCTACAGCTACAATAATGAATAAGTGTTGAATAATTTAAAAATCTCGTAACTATTGAAGAACGACAAACTTACACGTTGAACAAACACACGCGGTGAATAAATTTAAACACTGAGCTGTAGATATAAAAACACTTGTTCGTTAAACAAATAAATAAACGAATGAATGGATGAATGGCCGGTTGGCTGATCGTATAGTTGGATGGATGGACGGATGGATGGATGAATGTGTAACATATTTAATTTAACAGATTCTATTGTCTGAATAGTAAAGGCAAAACCGAACTGAATTAAAAACACATAAGAGTCACAATGGTTGTAACGACAGTTTAGTCCAGTATGTAATAGTATATCTAAAGAGTATTCCAAAAGCTACTCAAGAATTAATTTAATTCCGTTAAAGGCATAGAGTCCACTTCTAATTATTGGTGTTTCCCTATACGGAAAAGGGCAGAGTATAAAAGATGGGCTGTGAAGAAAAATGATCGATTGATGGAAACCTTTATTTTTCACAATCCTGCAGTTGCACGATTTGTTCTTTATCAGAAAAGTCTTGCAACAATTCTAATGTTCAGAAGACTTATCAAAGATTTGAAGCTGCTATTGTCGCAGCGGATTTAATGCCAAAGAGTAATAATACTATGAAAGGCTATAAAATATACCCTGGGATACCCTGGGCATCCAAACAATACTTGCATAGATATCAACGTGCAAATCATATCAGCTTCATGAAATACTCCACAACTCTTGGAACACTCTTTCCCAGCAACCACTAGACCAACAAAAAAAATCTGTTTGCAAGGCCATAGAGAATTTCATATATTTCAGCGATTACAATACAAACTATTCATTTGAATGACGATGTGAGATAAACACTGACTTTAGCTGTCCATTTTTTATATATTTAAGTTTCAGTTGAACTAAATAAAAGTTGTCAAGATTTTTTAGTGTGAACTCCAGTTTTTCTCTTCCAGCAGTTACTTACCTTGATATTGTCTTTACGAGTTATGGGATGGTTGCCTTACATATTTTTAAGCGAGCGACTCAGTAAATTTTATTGAAGGTTTAAATACTTTCCGTTAACTAAGTTATAGGCAGGCCTGATGCAAGGATACATCAGAAACCTTTGAGGGCAAAACTATGAATCAGCAAAATCTTTCATGTACTCTAAATCCCCCCGGGAGCACTAAGATTCTGGCTGAGCTAACCTTGTTTTAAACGTAGTGCTCTCGGGGTATAGGGGGAACATTAACCGAATCTGTATAGAAAGCAGGGTCCAGTCGAAGGACTCACTAGTGTCGTTAGTTATACTGCCACCACGGGAACCGGTAGCCCATACAGTGGCTGTGGTTAAAAGGTCTGTGTGTGCAGGGATGGTACGGAAAAGATCGAAGTGTGCTGTTGCACTCTCATCAGATGGGGTTGACAAGTATCTAACCTTCAAGCAAGAAGTAGTTCATGGTTCTGCTGGCCATGTCATTAAAATTGCAACTTCGTTGGATACGATAGTGGAGCATGCTAGTCAAAGCATGGTATTTCACTCAGTTTTAAGACCACCGTCAGGTTAGGGCCCAATCGGATAGATACTGACGTTAACCTGTATTACGTAATTTATTCCAAATATCTTCTTACAGAAGTTAAATCACTCTCAATCATGAATAGACATTAATAACTGCTAAAAGAAATTAGGATGAAATTCAAATTAAACAAGTAAGAGTGCTATATTCGGCTATGCCGAATCTTATATACCCTTCACCAAGAAAAAAATTCAGTAGTATATATAATTTTACATAAAAATGTTATCGGCTCTTAATGGATATGCACAATCGTACTTTTCTATGAAAAGTTCAGAGGCCCATAACTCGGAAAATATAAGCGAGCGCCAATGTTTTCGCTGATTTTTTTCTTCTTCTTTTGAAGATTGGATTGGATTGATTAGAGTTACTTCATTGTTCATTGTTGTAATGTTTTGACCACTGCCTAGGATCTCATTAACCGATCTTGCTGAGTTTCAAAAGCAAAATTTTCGAAACTATATCTGATGGATTGGCGTATTTGTACTTTTTCCAGTTCATCTATTGCCACGGATGGACAGACGAATATCGCTCAGTCGAAAATATATAATTTATGGGGTCGGAAATGGATATTTCAGAAAGTACAAACAGAATGACAAACTTGGATATACCCTTTTCCACTTTTTGTGGTGAAGAGTATAAAAATAACTTAAATTAAAAAATAAATTTAATTTAAAAATTTAATAAAATAAAATAAATTATAAAAAAATTATGAGATTTTATTTTAGTTTCTTTTTCTTTTTTTGTTACGGTGTTTTAAACTTTAAGAATCGAAATAATTTCAGCTTTTTAGTTTCTTAGTCATCCAACCTCCAGCTATCACAAAAAATAATGCTTCAGAAATAAATCAAGCTGCCCTTTCACATCAATAAAAAACGAACTGTTTAACTTAATTTTGCTTAAATACAGATGCTAAGACTTGAAAATTTTTTAGCAAGGCGTTAAGGGTATCCAATGGCCTGCAGAATATTTCCCCTATAATACTTAAATAAAAAAATCTATGCCACAGATTAAGCAAAGCCAATTAAGTTGTCTTAAAAATATAAATATTTAGGAAATATAGAGCAATAAAATTAATTAATTTATAAAATTAAACTCAATTAAAGCTACTGGCATTCTTTCCCCTTTTTAGCGTTATTCGTCAAGCCTATCAATTGTTCATTTATTGAGGACGACAGACTTTTGCGAATACCTATTTAAGCTTACACTAATACACACTGTTTCATTTATGAATTTACATAATTGAATTTGTTTTATTGTCACATTTCAAATGTAGATTTTTAAGCTTTTTGAAATTCTAACAGTTCTTGTCGTATTATTTTTAATCAAGTGCTACAACTCGTCGTCGACTCAACATTATCAACTGCGTACTACACAACTGCTGGTTCAGTCTTGCTTAACGTTGATTTTTTTTTTCAAATCAAAAAAAAATCTGATTCGTGTATAAAATTAAATAGAGCAAACAATGTCACATAAATGTTACATATTTTTGTTGCTGCTGCAGCCTGTTGCTTAAAATTATGACTACGTTGATTTAATTATGACGGTGTATACAAATTATTTGTTTTATAGAATACTTCAATAACAATTGATAGTTCCGGTGCGTTTGTCGCTTTTATGTTCGTCGTCAGCATTGTTTTTGTGTCGATATCATCATCAGCATCATCATTATTATCGTCATTATTATATTATTCAGCATTTTTTGTTTTATTTAATTTAACATACAAATAAATATTTTTCCTACAATCACGATAAACTTACTAACTTGACCACTATCCATATTCCGCACCATGACATTGTTTTGTGTGTGACATTCAACCATCCAGTATGAGAGTTTTCTGTCACAAAAGTGTATAAAAGTGAGTGATTATCATAATTTGTTGTGTTGATTTAGTTTTTCAGACATCTATCCATTTCTACATACGATGGCAAATGAGAAAGTCCTACATTGGAATGCAAAAAAATACATTTTGGCATGCAAACTTAAGAATTAAAGAAATAAGCTGTTGTGATGTTAATAGAATTTGAAAAATTTTTGAATCAATGATTGTAAAATGTTAAAAATAAATTTCGTTCGTTCCACATAGCAGAAGGATTTTTGCGCAAATAGACTTTACTTTTAAGCTCCTCTAAGTAGTTTTTTGTTATTTACGCAGATTTTATAAATACAAGTTTAAAATATAAGATTCAAATTAAAAATGGTGTCTCCATAGAGTATTTAGAGTATTATGTAGTATATAGAGCATTATGTCAGGTATTGGGTCTCTTCTTTTAAATTGTGAAAGGCAGCCACTTGATATATACACAAAGTATGTAGTACTATGTACGACATAATAACAAGTGTAAAAATATAAAATTATAATCTTAAGGCTGCTCCATAGAAGACGTGACTTTGACTTTTCTCTTGAACCACAACAGGCAGATCTCTGAAATTTACACGGAGTGTTTAACCACAAGAAAAATAAAATCAAAACTTTAAGGGTGCTTCAATAGAAGACCTGATTTTATCAAATATATTGTAAAAGGAATTTTCAACAACAACAAAATTAAAAAATTAAAGAGTGTTCCATATCTGTTAAGAAACTATTCGTTTTTGAGTCCAACTTGAACTCATTGGAAGTCCTACTTTTATCAAATTTGTCGTGCAAAATGCTTTAAAAAAATTAGCTTGAAATAAGTAAAAAAATAAAATTGTCGACGTTGTACTCTGTTTCATTTCCAAAAGTTGCAAAATATTTCTTGCAGCATGTTTGTTTATCTTCTACAAAAGGTTGCCAGCAATATTTTTTCCAGCTGCGTGAAATATGAGCTACACTTATTTCCTGAGAACTGTTCGCACTTTAACGATTGGAAATATTCTTTCTTCTTTCTTATAGTTTGCTTAATAATTGCTTGGAGTTGCTCTGTGAAGTAATGAAAGTAACTATCTCACACAAGAATCCATTTGTTTGTGTTGTTCTGTTGTACAAATAAATCTCCCAAAAACTGTCGAAAGGCAACCGACTTCCCTCTATTCTCCTTATTTAAAAATGTTATACGTATTGTCATTTTGCTGGTGGATTATGGTGCAAATACCAAACTTTTGAAAATTATTTTCATAGATTTAAAATTATCATGTGATGAGACTTTCTTATTAAAGATTGTCTGTAGTGCAATTTCTTAAATCCTTCCCTTTGTAAACAGATTAAATTAAATTCTTTATAAAGTCCACAATCTAAAAAAATCATGAAATGTATTTATTTGTTCCTTTAAGCTGTCATTTTTCGCCTTCCTAGTCAATCTTTATGGATAAATTTTATATTTTGGCTCCTTTTTGTAATTAAAATGGTTTTGTTTGAGAAAATTATGATGCATAAGATTTACCCTATCAATTCAATTAATTTACCTCCTTTGTTTTTTCATTTCATAGCAACTAACCTCTAAATTAATTTAACTGAAGTTCTCCAATGTTAAAATAACTTTTCGAATGACTTCCGTTTATTTACACACAGTGAAAAACCGGCCAGCAATTGATATAAAAGTTTTAATGATTGTATTCTGTGCTGTTTATGTTAAATTTTTGATTGCAATTGTAAATGTATGGGTTAGTGAATATATTTAGTACCCCATGCCCTGATGCCCCACTGTGCTTGTTTTGCTTTTGTTGCATGCCACAAAAATCACCACAATTTGTCAATAAATTCAAAAAAACTATACAAACTTGCACACACAAAGACTCACATAAACGCTCCCGTATCCCACTATACTACAAGAAAAATATATTGTAGAAAATAAAGGAAACAACAACAACATTACTGCAACAACAAAAATCAGCAACAAACTACAAAACAATTGTACAATAAACATTTTTAGTGTTTTATATTCTTGCCGTTGATGTTGTTGAGGCTGTTTATAAAATTGTTTGTTGTACTAAAATGGTAATTTTGTTGTTATTGTTGTTGTAAGATTTCATCAGATGCCGATTTTTTACTGTCGTAGTTTTTGTTTTTTTTTTTATATTCATACGCTTCTCACTGATATTGTTGCGCTGATGCTGATGATGTTGATGCAATTGCTGATGGTTTGTTAAGTGAAATAAAAGATAGTGCTTCTGCAGTTAGTATTTACATATGTACATATACATATATATACACACACAGACACATTTCCGTGACATAATAACCATCAGCAAGAATTCACTTTTATTTTATTTGTGTCGCTGCTGCTCGTAAAAGTAGTCATGGAGTGGCGGTTACGGTACGAGTAATGTATCATAGAGGTCGTCGAGGCTTTGTATACATACATTTCTGCGTGGGTTGACAGTTATATGACACTTAATGACACATTATTGAGTTGTTACTTTAATAAATGATTTTGATAATATAATTTTCTTATTCGCTATAGTTTTGGTTTGGAATTTTTATCTAAAAGAATTTAAAAGAGAAAGGAAATGTGTTAATGTATTTAATAGACACAATAATATTAGTTTAAAAAAAATTTTTTTTGTTCCTCTTAAATTGATCTTTACATTACGACTTATAATAATTTCGGTTATATTTAAATAATAATTGAAAACAATATAGATCACTGACCTTGAAGCCATCTAAACTTCCTTTATGTTTTTATATGCCAAAGGCTAAGCAAATACCTCGAGTCATATCTGCCATTTAAATGCAGACAAAATATATTCTGGAAAATATATTTACATAATTAAAGCCATAATTTCATGTGGTTATAAATTGCAGATTCGTCTGGAAGTTTTTTTTAATAATAAAATTATCTTCTCCAAATATTTTTTTTAATCTTCTTCAAGAATTAAAACAAAAGTTTATAAATTTTTTTTTTTAAATTTAGAATAAAAATATACGTCGGCTTTAGCCGTATTAAAATTTTTAGTTAGCTTATAATGCTAAACTAGTTCATTATTTAATTTTTAAAATATTAATTATTTCATTTAGCATGTGATTAAAATTTTTCTGTTCCCTTAATAATTTTCACTAAAAGATTTCTTTTACTTTTTTAACCTTTTTTTCCTTAGAAAATACCAAGACTGCAATTGCATTTGATTTATAGTTTTTATTTGGGAATTTATTTTTGTACTCAGCAACAATTTTTTGTTTAAGCAAGTAAATTATTATCCCATTAACCAGCATTTAAATACAAACCAAATAATTAAATGTTTTAACATTAATAATTATTTTTAAAAAACACCTGATGTCAAAGAAAATTGTATTGTTAATACGTCAATACCCGAACCGCCTAATTTAACGGTTTATTTGTTGTGTATTACCAAAAAATTTAATCAAATTATAAAACAATAAAAACCACAATCCTTCTTCAAAAAAAAAAAAAGAAAAAAACTTTAACCATAGACTCGCACTAACACTTATGAGTTTATAATTAACACTAATTTGTGGCATGAGAAAAATCAAACAAACAAACAATTTAGGAAAAAAAAATGATTAAAAAACCATTTGGTCGCCAACACCTCAAGCTAATTAAAATTAATTACACTTCAGCTGAAGAAGCAAAAAATAATAAAAATAAAAACTATGATTGTTTAGCAAGGAAAAAAACATAAATTTTGTTTTTATAACGTCTTACGCTCTACCACAAACTACCCCCTTCAATGTGACCACACTAATAACAAATGTAAGTACATCATGAGGTCTTGAGAATTTTGGTGATCTTTAGCAGCTGTTAATGTGTTGAAAATTGTATTTTAACAGCAACCAATAACATCTTCAACAAAAATTAACAAAATTAAGTTTTGCTGCTCATCTTGACGTACAACCCAATTTTCACACTTCAAATGTCGTATGCAAACATGACCACAACGTATTTATCGAGAAAAAAAAAATAAAATTTAATACTTTTTCTGGAGGGGAACATCTCATCACAAAATAAATTACATATTTATTTATTTCTTAATCATTATTATTATTTTTCTGTTCATACCTGGACATCTTTTTACCCATTTACTCTTTAATCATTTGTTTTACTAACGAATTTTTCTCAGGTTTGTCCTAAAAGCAACACGCAATCCAAGAAGAATGACGAAGCAAGCGAACGATTGAGACACAGAGTTTGACCCCCATCAGTTTTAAATTTTATTTGGAAAGTTGAATGTTGTTGAACAAATAATTCTGTTTTTTTTTTTCCTTTTCAAAAATGATATGAATGAATGCATTTGTGTACAAATATGTGCGTTTTCCATCACATGTTATTGGAAATTATCCTTTCGTGACCTTTTCGTTATTGTGGCTTGAAAATTACATATATTTTTGGGGGGAGGTTTAACAATGCTTACAGTCTTTTGTTATATTGTTTAATTTGGTAAATTGGTAATGGTCATTTGTGAATTGTTTGCACTTTAATTGCTTTAATTTTCTTATTATTCCTCACAAAAGTATCGAACAAAACACAAAGAAACAGAAAAACCCCTACTCGAACACATGTTGTTTTATTAGTACAAATATTCAGTTTAACTGACCACAATTTGTTGCAATTTGAAATGGTTATAAATAAGTAATAGAATAAAAAGTTTTAAATTAAAAATAATATTATTTAAATTACAAATAAATAGATTTCTTTTTAAGCAATATTTTCATTATGAAATTATTGATCAAAAAATATTCTCAAGAACTAATGCAACAAAATGAATATTATTTCATTAAATATAATCCTTTTAATTAAATAATAAGAAATAAAACCACCCATTGCAAGTTTAAAAAACTCTGAAATTTAAAACCCCGCTACTGACAGCTAGGGTTAAGTCAAGTCTCTGCTGGGTGTATACACCTAGTATATCTTTCGAAAATGCTGGCCATTTAAAACCAAATAGAGATACAAATACACAACAGGTTTGAGCACACTTTTTGTATTAAGAACTGCAAAGTCGAATAGAAGTTGCCCTCTGTAATCAGACTCACACCAGATGCCTGATCGAATTTTTAACCAGTTGTATTTTCTTATGTTAATATTTAAAGGATATTATGAATACAATTACCGGTCACTGTAGGTTTGGCAAACACGAGAAGAAGATAAGTGAGACTACCACCAAATGATTAGAGATTCAGAGCTAAATTAAATAATTTTTCTTAAACTGAACACAACTAACCCAGCTTCTCGAAAATACGACTTGTGTCGCGTATCTTTTCTTAAGCCTGATAGAACTCATATAAGCGTTAATTGGCAAGCGAGCTCTCACACTGCGTTCACTTTTTGTGAATGAATAACGCAAAAAAAATTATCCAAATTTACTTTGAAAATCAGAATATAATTTAAACAACTTGTAGACAGAACATTGTGTTTAGCGGTTAGGTTTATATTCCAATTACCGCATATGGATTTCAGCCATCCCCAGCAGACCCTAAGACTCCATTACGTGCAGTAAAATGAATTTTTTAATGCCGTGACATAATTAAGCCGAGGCTTTCATTTCTGTTGATGCAGATTGTAACTGCACCAACATCAATGATTTTTTCTTTGAAAATGTGGATAAAACTGATCCGCTGTGTTGTGATTTCACAAGGATGACGTTATGTGTTATATGGCGACCGAAAATAACGACTTACGGAAATTATAATTTGGCGATATGTTGATGTCGATAAGTAGACCTATCAATGGGCCTCCTTGCTCGTCTAATTCTACATCTCTAAAATATACCCTTTAAAATGACTTAAAATAATCTCCTTCATATCGATAAACCACTACTAGTTGATGTGTTACAGGTCAATATTGTTCATGTTATTCTTAACGTCAAGCCAGGAGTGATCGAAAAACTTGCCAAAAATTTAACGTTAAGAATGCCGGAAATCATTTTAAACCAAAAAAATTAAGATTTTACAACTTTTTTTTTATAATTAAAAGTTCTATTGGTTTTACAAAAAAATATTCTTTATACATTAACACACTGTCGTCTAGACAAACCGTTCTGCATGTGGCATAATAGTCTAAGAAATCTAGATTAAGCAAGACGGCTATTTAAAGTCAAAAGTTTAAAAGACTATTTTCAGCTTAGAGAGAAGATTTAAAAATGTTGGCTATTTTGCTGATCTTATCACTCTTTTTTTCTCTCTATCTTCTATTTGAAGATATAATTATAGCCTGTGATTTAGATCAGCAACAAATGGCTCAAAAAATTTCAATTGAAATAATACACAAAGTTAAGTAGTTAAAAATCATTTTAAAACCGCCGTAACCTAGACCAGTGTCTTAATCTTTAATGACAACTGCAACTCCATACTGGTAGTCAAGAACGTGCCACCTGGTTGCTAAAAATTTCATATACTTTTTATCGTCTTTTATAAACTCAAGTAAAGAACACAAACCAGAAGTCCAGTTCTCCTTGTAAAGATTAAGTAAGCTCATATTTAAAATAAGTAATCACAAAACTAATTATATTAATGTGGTGTTTAACGCTATAACAGACCATATTTATCTCTTGTTTTTTTTTAACAAAACAAAACAAAAAATTATGCAAATAAAAATTACCCTCTAACCTCCCTTAATCCAGCTGCCAGTTTTATATAATGACATCTCATACAAACTGCCCTTAAGGTATTTATTTAATAGTATAACAAACCATAAATGTCCTCTTTAACATCTATTAACAAAAAATTAAAAAAGATTAAAAAAAGCAAAAACAAGAACAAAAACAAACCAGCAACAAACTTTAAATCCATCCAACAATTGTTACCCCGCATGTGTACAGGATGTATTGTATTAAGGAAAGTTAAATAAAACTTTTTTAAACATCACATTTTAAAATGATTCATAAAAAGTTTCTAAGCTGAATATTAAAATGAATATTTAATTTATTTGCTGTAATACCCAGCACACTGTCTATTTTTATCCTCTTCTAGAAAAAAGAAATAAACCCAGATATAAAATATAAAAATTACAAAAGTAACCAACCACCAGCAAAAACGAAGTTATAATACAACAGCTTATGGTTTTTTATTTTATTTTTATGAATTTTATTTAATTTGAAATCAAATTTAATAACGTAGGTATTGGGTCAGAGAAATATTATGTTTTTAAAAATTATCAGAATCGTAGTAATCTTTAGTTACTGTCTTTATTTTGCATTAATAAAAAAACTTTGTGATGAATTAATTTTCAATTTTTTAAAAACATCGTGCTATTTTATTCTTCTTTCCCAACTAAATGATTAAATTATCGATATTAATTATTGAGGATAAGTGCATGTCTCGATGGCCATTTCGCTACCGCTTATTTCAAGAAACTTCTCACGAACATTTTTAAATAACTAAAGATTTTTTCCAGACAATAAAGCAAAGACAAAAGCTAAAGTTTAAGCAAAAAAACAACAATAGCACTGTTCTGCACGAAAAACCTCCTTTAAACCAAAACATGCTTTCTTACTGTTTTCAAATGTGCTGAACGCGAATTTGAAGTCAGATTCTGTCTATCACGCACAGTTTCTTAAGTAATTCTAGTTCTTTTTTATCAAAAAATGTGAGTTTTTTGTAAATTTGACGAATTTTTTTTAGCATCAAAACATGGGGAAAAAATTTCAAAAGCCCGATGATTTTGAGCGCAATGAAGTATATTTGAACAAGAAAAAATTTAATGGGAATATTACAAGTGATTGAAGAAATATGGCTAAAACTTTTTTTTATGGTGGTATCCTTTTAATTCAAATCCCTACCTCCCCCTCTTTCACCCTAAATACCCCAACTCCCCCCTCCCACTCAGCCGCTCTCTTGTCGCTATTTTCTTCTAGGATTTGATCAGTACTCTCGAGGCTTTCGCTCCAAGTTTCTCCTCTTTTCTCTCAAAATCAGAGGGTGATATAATTTTTCTGAGTTCAGATTCGGACTCAGCACACCTGAAAACATGAGAAACAAGCAAAATTGTTCAAGAACAGTGTAATCAACAACGATTTTATTTTGCTTTATCCACTGTATACTGCGGACTTTTTTTCGGCTCTTTTACATAGTTAAAAGATGATGAAAAATAAAACAAAATATCACAAAACACTAGAAGAATTTAGTTTTGTTCTATGCACAGGCGCTTTGAAAATTATTAAATTAAATTAAACCACGGAAATATTTAATTAATTTGTTTATTTATTTTTAATTTTTTTTTTAAATATCGTGCTATTTCTTTTTTATTTAACAAAATCAATGATTTAATTATTTAATCGGGTAAAAAAATAGTACGATCGTTTTAAAAAATAAAAAATTAATTAATTTAAAAATCAGTTTGATTTACACAAATACTGTATTAAATCAGTGATAACATCATGGATCATGGATTCATGCTAATGTATCGTTTTTTGGGTGGATATTTTATAAACTTTCAGATCCGCGAGAATTTTAAATAGTCACTTAGATGATTTCACGACGGTAGCTTTATCCAAAAGCATCCACAATAACAATAAAACAATTTTTAAGATCCATGATCTGCTGAACATTGGGTGCTAAAATTTCAGATGATTTTAAACTGTAATTACATATTTTACATTAAAGACTTCGTGGCTTTCAAATTACTCCATATTAAATTAATATTTCTTCAGGCCGGTAATTGTAACAACCAACACAAAAAATTTAATTTTAAGCAAAAACAATTTTTTATAGAAAAGTTCAATACATCTCAAAGAGCTGTAAGAACAGCAACGGTTCCTTTCAAAGAGACGTCCAATTTAAGGTTACTTTTTCGCGCGTTTCTGGTCGTATATCAAGAATAACGCGAACAATATTTGCCACTAAAGCGTCAGTTGCTGCTCTCTTATCAGAAAATAATTGAGAGGTGTCAAATCACTTATCGTCAATTTTTAAATTCAATAAGTCACCGCATGACACGCTCTGGTCGGTATTATTCACATTTTTAAATAAAAGTCATTGATCATGATATGGTAATCAATTTGAACAACCGCAACAAGACCTCAATTATGTCACCAGCACGTCATCATTGCATACTTCTGGATGTAATGCCAAATGATTTTAAAAGTAAAAAACTAAATTAATTATTAGCGTTGCTCAAGCCTCAATCTATTAACGATGATAGGCCGGAGTATACTGATCATATATGTCGAAAAGATAGTGCAGTTAGACAGCTAGTTTGACAGTCGTTTAACCCTTTCGTAAGCTCTGTCAGGCTTAAAAATTGATATCGATTCTTAAATAAAAATTTATGAAAATAAAGGCATGATTTTTGTTAATATCCTGGGATGATGTTAGCTTTATAGAGTCGAAAGATAGAATCTTTGTTAGAGGAAGCTGATATAGATATTTAATAAGGATGATAATTATGAGCTTTATGAGACAGAGAATATAAAAATTATTATTGTTAAAGCCTTTTAATTATATTATTGAATTTATTTTCTTCTTCTGGTTAAATTTAAATAGTATAAGCAACTAAATATTGATGTTAGCTAATCAAACTAATGTATGTTTAAAAGACTTCAGAAAAGACTTCAAGAAAAGTTCGTTCAAAATATGCTTTTGGCCCTATTTTTAAAAGTTCGATATTTTAATTTCTAAATGCCTTTTGCAACAACCTAATAAAAAAAAACTCCTATAAGTCACATTTGTTCCCGTTTAGCCTTTTTTTTTTGCCAAACTCTCATTAAAAATACACATTCTTTGCCATTTAGAATTATTTTGTTACAATGTCAACATTTTTCATAATTTCATATTCTCATTCCATACAATTGTTGCAATATATTTAAGGGGTGGATGTTCGTCTCTTTCATCATTTTAATCTCCTAGAGATTTTATGCTGCATTTTCTCCCTTTAAAAAAATACCTTATATTTGTTATTGTATTTAAATTTTTTTGTTATAAAAAAAAAAAATAAAGAATACCCCAAAATTCACAAATGCTTTCAACGTTTGCCTAAATGAAAATGGAGCATTATTGAACAAAAAATGCTTAAAATATAATAAACGTTAAATTACAAGTGACTGTCGTTTTTTTTTTTAATGAAATCATTTTACGCGACGAAGTAAATTTTAGTGTTTCGACAACACATGTTCGTAGCATTGTTTTTAGACCTCGACATCACGACATTATAAAGTAACTTCTTTTTGCTTGAAGTTGTTTATACTACAGGTCGTGAAATAATTATTCCGATTGTAAGATATATTTTTTGGTTCTGTAGTCGCTCAAAACGTTGATCAGTATTGTCACCTAAGACCATTGGATGTAGGTCTCTTTTAAAATTCTCTACTATTAATGTCACCACTCTTCAATGCATTCAATTTGCCTACATTTTGGGACACCCTTTATTAAATTAGCATATTTTTCTAAATAGCTTAATACTCACGTATGTGTCTTTGTATGGGAATTTGGTTGTGTATAAGAACGCGAGTGTTTTTTATATTTTAATAATACCGGATTATAAGGTGTCAAAGTTATTATAAAAAAGGCGTGAAAAAGTTTCTGTTAATATTTAAGGTATTAAAAATAGTTTGATATCCTTTAAACTGAGGCGTGAAATAAAAATCAAAAGATAGTGGAAGATAGCTCCACAGGACACTGTGGCACTTTACGCTGGTTAAATGGAAGAAATTTTTAATTTAAAATATTTCAAAATAGGTAATATATCATTTATAGGTTTGGTCATTTACTAAGAAAAGAAATAAAACCTTCAAGTAAACAAAGATTCCAGCTCTTCGGAAAACTCACGACAAAGACTAGTGCCATCTGAAAAGAATATCATAATTTTGTTTTCACTTTCTGTACTTTAATGATTTTAAATTTATCACTCGTTCACCCTTAAATTTAAATTATCTGAAAAAGTCAACGCAATAAAGGAACAACCGAATAACTAACGATAAAATTACATTAAATATTTAAACATTTAATTTAGACAAAAACAAAATAACAGAAGCACAAAACTTTAGTCAAACAAGGAAATGAAAGCAGAATCACTGACAAAAACAACAACATGAACACATATACAAACATTTAAAACAGAATCCTTATTTAAGGGAGGTGATATAGAAATTTAATAATGATGACAAATGCAAGAATACGTAAGCGATACGATACGACTCCATTTGAGTATCAAAAAAATTAATGAAGGCAGGAACTAAAGTCATCGGAGGTGGTAGACTACTGCTTGTGTACAATGAGATTGTACATTAAGGAGCAGCCTGGCTTGGCACAACACAACAACATCACCAGACAATGTCTGGTGATAACAATTCAAGCGTAAGCAACTACAACAACAATTTGGAAAATGAAAAAAACCAAGAGAAATTGTCGTGTGGCATGTGATTAATGATTGTCAAACAAATTTGAAAATTACGAAAAAGAAAAGGGAACTGACACCCAAAAAAAAAAAAGAAAAAAAAAGTATTAATGAAACATTGTGTCTGTATGCGTGTGTGTGTTTTTTACAGGAAAATATGACAAAAGATTTAAAAAATTTAAATAAAAGTTTGCGAAAAGAAAAAAATAAACTTGTTTAACACCTGTACTGACATTTTTTATGCTGCTGATAATTACAAAAAAAGAAAAAAATTTTAAAAGCGACTATCAATTTATGCAATTAATACTTAAGTTGATGCTGTACAATAGCATAACTTAAATTTTTGCTTTTTCAATTGTAATTTTTTTATTCGATCAAATCAAATAAATGTAACGTTTATACTTTCACAATGGGCTCGATTAAAACTCTACAAAATTTTCTGATTTAAAATTAAATTTTAATGGGTCGGTGTCCTAGAACGTATATTGATTTACCTAGCAGTTTTAAATAAAAAAAAAATTAAGAAAAAGTAATTTATGCCAGTATATGACTGGAGTAACAGCATTTTTGTGTGTTAAATTAAAAATTTTCTGTTATTATTTTTATAAAATAATTTAATAATTTAGTTTTAATTAAAAATACAAAATTAAAAATAAATAATAATAATAATAAAAGCAAAGTGGTAATAGTGTTACCATCACTGTCTAATCACTGAAATAAATTATACAATTATCGATAATTGCAATTGAATTTATTTGTTATCGTTTTAAACCAATTTGTAGATGTTAAGATTAACCTCTTAAGTGTGTTTGACGTGTATACACGTCGAACCAAATCTTTATTACGGTGCGTTCGACGTGTATAGACGTCGTGAGTAAAAAATTACCATCGACTATAAAATCTCTAAATTTTAATGAAATCCAATACGAATATTATTTGATTATTATTATTATTATTTTTATTATATTATTATTATTATAATTTATTATATGCTTGCAGTGACTAATACGAAACAATATCAACAAAAATAGTTCGACGTATTCGATCTAAAAGATTTTAATTCCATACACGGTGGAGGTTTTTTAAAACTAAATTCCACGCTTAACTGGTTAAGATTGATTTCCAAACGATAAAGTTAATACTTGTTTTTTTACATTGTTTAAAATTATAAAACTTGTCTTAATGTTATTTCAGAAATTTTAATGTAAAAGTATGGGAAAATAAAATTTAATAAGTATATAAAAAATCTTATACTTTTGGTTCTTAATCTATATTGGTTTCGAAGAGCTTGGGAAGCTTCACCCAACAGTAATAGTTTTAAATAAAAATCATGAGTTCAAAAACTAGAGATGTTAAATCGGAAGGCTATTATTTTTTTTTATGTTACTAAAAATTTTTTTAAAACCATTCCACTGGAAAAATATTTAAACAAAAAATCATTAATCTTGGTGCAAAATTAAAAGTTTTTTCTAGTGTCTATAAAGGATTCTGCAAGAAAAGATAAATTTGTCCACTAAAAAAAATAAAAAGCATAAAATTCGTGCTGTATTTAAGCTTTTGAATGGTCAAATACTTAAGAAAAATAATGGGCTTAAAGCTATTTAAAACTAAGTGACCGAGAAGTTTAAAGGCCAAACTATAATGTGCATAAACTAGCTTATGCCAACTTATACAACTGTGCAAATACATTAAATTATATGTGGTAAACTATAATGTGATTAAGATAACTTTTCGTCAAGTTTCGTTAAATTTCATTTCTTTATGCAAGGTACGAAACTGATCGCACTTTCCGTACGGAAACAGCTGATTGTGCTTTGGTTTATACATTAATAAAGAAATTTTCTAATTAAGACCTAAATTGTTAAATTTTTTAGTTTTAAATTCAATAAAAAATGTAGAAAAAAACAACATATTTCTTTATGGCCAATTTTTTACAATTATAATATATTTGAATTAAATTTGTATTTATACACACATATGTATACCATATAAACGATGAACATCGTTGCATTTTTTAGTACAGTTGGCCACAAACACCAAACAGAAAATAATTTGTAATAATTTATTTTTTTACATTTTCTTAGAACATAAACCAAAATATGTAAATGTGTTTGTGAATGTTATTAAATATATAAAATATTTTCTTTAAAGCCTTTTAGTTTTAAAATTTTGTTGATTTATATAGAAATTATTTTTGGCAAAAGTACGAAATAAACATAAATGTGCAACTGTGGCAAATAAGTAACTAAATTTATATATGTACATTGTAGCCACATAAATTTCTTTGATAAGTTACCTAAGCATTTGACAAGCTTTTCGTTGAATTTTTGACATAAGCTAAAGCTAGCTTATGCACATTATAGTTGGGCCTTAACTCCGAAAAACTAGTTCATTTCACAAGCAAATCACAACACTATAATTTTTTGTGGAATATGCTGAAGGCCTTGGTTTTTTAGGAAAAAGAAAAAACGTCAAATGAAATAATATATGGAATATACGGTAGTATTTTTATCTATTTATGGTGCCTATTATGAGCAACTTTTGATCTTCGATTGTAGTCGAAAGAGCTGATCGAAGGAATTTTCATTTAGAATTTTTAGTATGGCGCACACTCGATAAAAATAGTGCTATAGTGAATTTTACTCAATTGGATTATTTACAATAGTACATGTTTATTAGCTGTCACTCTAAAGAAATATTGTTTTACTAATTTATTAACTAAAAATTAAAATATTTATTAATTAAAATGACTACGACATGTAATTCAAATAATTTATTGCCACCATTTATAAAAAAATAACAAATGTTTACATTTTTAATAAGTTTTACAAACTGACACAAAACATCGAGCGCAAAGTTGTGTTCGATTGAAAATTTGATACACAATGAAATTATCGACAGTACTTCCAACTCATAATACGAATTTTACAATCGATATTCGATTTTCGTGAGCCAGCGAAGATCGAAAATCGAATGCATTTCATAATAAAGGCCTGTGTCTCTTTTGCCTGTTGTTTACAATTTTAAGTTTTTTTTTTTGCGTACTCTGAACAAAATTTCATGGGTAGCATTAACGAAAAAAAAAAAAAATTTAGTGAAACCTCAACGATAAAACTAGATAAAATAATGAGCTGGTTCTTATTTGAATCTATACTCGAGTTATAAAAATTAACTTACTTTCTATAAATTAACAAATATATATATTTTTCTTAATTTAACTAAAAAATAATTAATGAAAGTTCTGTTAAATTAACAAATTTCTAGTTAAAAATAAGTAAACACAAAACTTGGGGATTCTTATCCTTCTCTGTTTGTCAACCGATGGCGATCAATAAATCAATTTTCTTTTGGTTTTCTTAATGGTTTTATTTTACTAAAGATTTCTTTAACTAAATAAAGGTACTTAGATTTAAAATAATGCTTTTAAAATGAAGAAACTTTGTTAAATTCAGCTTATTTCTCCAAAAAATAGTTGCAGGGGACATGTAGTAAAAAGAATTCTTGGTTTTTTTTTTTTTTTTTGATTTTGACAATTTTACACGTTTTAAAATTTTATTGCTTTCAAAGAAGACAAAAATAAATTATTTACAATACTTACTTTTATCCATTAGAAACAGAGTATCATTTAGAAAAAACCTCTTGATAATGACCAAAATTTCACCTTTTTTAATTTTTTTATGAAATTATTATAAATGAATTAAAAAAATTATTTCCACTAAAATAAGGAAGTCAAACAAAATTTTTTCTACACATTATTTCTTATAGCATACGCTTTAAAAAAACTACAGGTGAAAAACTAAAAAATGCCAAGGTAAAACTTTTATATTTTAAATTAAAAAGTCGAATTTCTCTCAAATTATAAAAGATACTAAGCAAATTCAAACACGATTTTCCTTTGTCTATCTATGTACATTACTAAAAATAAATCGGTCAACTTTTGAAAAAGTTATAAGCACTGAAACATTTTTAAAATTCGAGGTTACCTGCTTTGACGCCCTGTGGTACTATCCTGTACTGACAAAGGGTGTATCCAAATGCAAGAGGCGGAAAGCTTATGATCTCCTCTATAAATCACAGTTTGTTTCATGAAAATCAGGCAAGCAGTTTAAAAGTTCTAGACTTTTATTCC
The DNA here is from genome assembly GCA_916610165.2 of Gymnosoma rotundatum. Classification (NCBI taxonomy): domain Eukaryota; kingdom Metazoa; phylum Arthropoda; class Insecta; order Diptera; family Tachinidae; genus Gymnosoma; species Gymnosoma rotundatum. The sequence goes on along the minus strand of OU744336.1, from coordinate 45,704,651 downwards.
ATTTTTTTGTATTTCACGCCACTGTGTGATGCAAGTGAAATACGAGTATAAAGATAATAAATAATTCTCGTTTTTCATAAAAAATAACTACATTTAATAATTCATTCAAATATTTTTTTTAATTCAATTTAACTTAATTTTCGTAATGTTTACAGCCTGTTCAGTAACAAAGCGAGTATAGTCAAACTAATAAAATAGCTTTAATGAAAGTAATTTTGTATAAAACATTTTTGAGTTGTTATAGTCTTTTTGTCTTATTGATTCAATGGAGTTCTCATTTAATCAACTTGGCTTTTGATATAAGACTTTCAGATTTTTTATACAAAATTTGGGTAAAATCCACTGATGAACTATATGAGCAGTAGTGAAATGGCCATATCGATATGCTTTCCCCGCAGTAATACATTTCAGCTTGTAGTTTTAAATCAAAAAATATTTCATAAGAATATCATGAAATATTTATATTTGAAGGAATCAAGCACGTTTAAAGTAAATTAAAGCAAAATTATAATTTTTATGCAAAATATCTTTAGAATTAATAAAAAAAATATTAGTATAATAATCAACCTTTCCTCTATTTTATCACATTAAGGAACATTTTTGGTTCAGTGATATTGATTCTTACTTAAAGCACCTAGGAGTCTTAGATCTTCTGCTCAACATTTGGGTCAGATACTTTTAAAAGGATAATTTTAGTACTTTACTGTCACACATTAGGTCGTGAATGAATTTTAAATCTAATTAGAATAAATATTTTTAGCCTAATTTAGAATTTAATATTGTTGATTAAATAATCAGGTTGGTACCGCCCAGCTCAAAATTATTTAATCGACAATATGCAATTTTTTCTCACTAAAAATGTCTTGCCATCCAATATTCGCTGGTAGATTATAAGTTAAATTAACCAAATTGCGTGACATATCTTTCTCTATTTTTTAGTTTTGTTTGATAAATATGTATATAAAAGAAATGCTAATATTTTTGCTGCGACACTGTAACGCTTAAGCACACCTCTTAAGGGTTCAAATTTTAATGACTCTGACTCTATCGTCTGCAATTTCAACCTTGTGTTAAAATGCCACTTTAGAAAGAATTGAATGTGGCTAAAGAAAATATTATAATAGAATCAAAAACGCATCTGCTTGATATTTTTAATAATATTTTCTTTCATTTTATTATTTTCTCATTATTTTCTTTAATCTTAAATCATTCATGTTTTATTTCTATATTTAATTTATTACAATTTTTTTGAAAACTCTTTTAGTTTTAAGATTGATTTTTATTTTTGAATTTATTTATTACATTCTTAGCAATTATTTTACACATTAAGCAATTAATGACTTATTTTTAAATTTATTTTTGGTAATGAAATTATGATAGATTCTAGTTTTATAATTTTTAATACATATATATTTTTTAATATTTATATATATTAAAAAGAATATTATGTTATGCTACTATAAAATAATTCATATAAATATACACTCACATATAATTAATTTAAAAATATTTTTTTTTTATGTTTTTAGCTGTCTAAAGAGTTTTATTTTTTTAGAATTTATTTTAATAATATTTTTTAGTTCTTAATTTAATTAACCATTAAAACATTGCTAAACTCCCGCACGTTAAATCATTCATTCATCATTTTTTTATATTTAATATTTTTTAAGGTGAATTATTGTACACAATATTTTTTATTTTTTCGTGCTAATAAAAAAATCTTTTTAGTAGTTTAATTTAAATACTAAAGAACAATAATTTATGTGTTTAAATTTGTATATTGCATTTTTTATTAAATGTATAAATGATTTATTATTTACAGTATTTTTATATTTAGTATTTAATATTTTTGCGTATACTGTTTTTCGTTTTCTTTTTTTCATTAAAAAAAAAATCACATTATAAAGGATTATTTTTTGTTGTTGTTAAACTTAACACTCAAATCAAAAACTATTAATTTGTTGCTTTTAAATCTTCATTAGAAAAACCTAAAATTTTTATTTAAATCACATTCATTTATCTTTACTTATTTTCAAGCTTTCATCTTAAATTGGTTCTTTTTTTTAATGAAAAATGATTTAATAAAATTTTGTTGTTTTGTCTTTTAATTTCAAATTAATTCGTATACTTTTTTTATAATGAAATTTTTAAGTTTATTTAAGGCGCCACTGTACATCAAAATCTTATATTTATAATTTAAGCTTATTTTACATTTTAAAATTATTTTAAATTTTTTTGTTTTTATTTTTTTTTTTTTTTTCAAAAAAGTCGTATACTTTCTGTGTTGGTTTTTAATTAAGAGTGATTGTTTTTTACAATGTTGTTTTTCTAAATTATAATGTTTTTTATTTTTATTTTTTTTAAAAAGCTTTTTAGGTACTTTTTATTATTTTTTGAAAAATAATTTCTGTAAATAGTATTTTATGTTAAAATAAATTTTATTCAATTTAGCATTTAAATTTACGTATATCGTTTGGGTTTATTTTGTTAAAAGCAGGTTTATACATCTTTTAGCCCACAGTTTACAAATAAATTCAGTTCTAAGAGCCGCTTTAGTTAAAATATAAAAATTATAATTTTTAAAGCAAAAAAAAGCAAGAAATAAAAAAATTTAGATCCACCTACCTTTTCTCCATTAAAGTCGATATTATTAGTTAAAGCTTAAAGAGCTTTATACGTCATATTGGCATCAAATGAAAGCTTGCGAATTAATTTTTTTTTTTCAAAATTTTCCTGTTTGCTAAATTATGCTCTAATTCGCTGATTGTAAAATTATTCGCAGTAAATTAAAAAAAATCATGCTCTTCTCATACCTTCAGATAAAAACCGCCATCTTTAGCTGCAATAGAGCTATCAAACATGGCTTTATAACGAATTTTTCACATTAAAAGCTCTCATAAACCGTATCCAACAAACTGGCAATGAAGACGGAACAAATCCCATTAACCAATGACCACATTCATTAAAAAAAAAAAAAAATCTGCAAAAAATTTCAAGCCAGCAATTCTTTTAATGTAAGTCAGTGTTGCCCTTTGGTTACATTTTTGACATTTTGTTTGTAACTTTTAAAGGCGTTATATTTGGAAAAATGTTCGTACCTTTTGGTGCAGACACGAAATAAGGGAATATCTTTGACAGCTGTTTCTCTTAACAGATCAATTCTATATTAATAACAAAGGTTACAAACTTGCAAGTGCTATTGAAATCCCACAATTAGCTCAAATATAAAATTTAATTGCTGAAGTTGTACTCTGTTTAATTAGTGAGAAATTACTAAATATTTCTTGCTTCATGTTTAGATACAGCAAGATGTTTCTGGCAACAATTTTTCACAACTGTGAAATTATATGTGATTTTAAATTGAAAGGCAGAAATCAAAATATTAACAACCTGTGACGTAGGAATTAATTCTTATAGGTTTTAGTATTGTATTTTTGTGTGTTTATGTAAAATAGTAAACATGATAATGCATTGACATAGCCACCCTTTCGCGGAAGGAAATACACCCCCTATATTTGCTTCTTATGGGATTTCCATTATATATGACACTAGTTTCATTTTCGTTAAAGGATTTTAAAAAAGTTTTCCAGTTCGCTAAATTTAACGATATTATTTGTAAATAACTTTTCGCAAGCGGACACGACCGTTCGTCAATCGCCATTATTAAACTAAAATTTAAAACCAAGTTATTGATATATCAGCCGTTAGCTGATCCCAATGAAAAGTAAAGTCGTATCAAAAACCAAAATATCGATAGGTAATTCAAGTCTCTTCTACGGGAAATATATAAATAATATGGACAAAATTGTATTATACTCTCTAGGGCTACAGTATGCAATCCAAGCCCGACCGAAGTAATAAAACAAACCAATTTTAATTTGTAAAATTATTTTTTTGAATTTTTATAATGTTATATTATATTAATATTTTCAAATAAAAATGTAATTTATTTGTTGGTTTGGAATAGCAGGTATCTATACGTATTTCGCCGGTTGCTAATGCCAGCTCGTCAGGAATCCTTTATCCAAATTTTTAGAAAAGCCAAAAGCATTTCCTTTAAGTATAAAAACTTCAAAAACAACATGAGAGTGTGTTTTTAAGGCTAATATGGTATTGATTTGGTTTGATAATTTATCGAGGATTAACATATGCCGGAGCAGCGTTTGTAGGTTAAACACTCTGTAAACAATATCTCCACTAACCGTTCCCTGGTTCTAATGCCTTTAAAATTCATGAAGGTATGCATGTTACAGTCAATATTAACTCTAAGAAAAATTTGATGACTAAACTTTTCATTCTTTAACTAGAAAATATTGTTTGACAAATATAAAGTCTTAATTAACAAGAAGAAAAAGAACAATTAAGGTTTGTTGGTGATAAAAAGAAAAATCAATACTCGTTTTTCTCGTATTCATTAGATAGACCTGTATGGGGAGAGCTAAGTTTCTACCAGAAAGAATTTTTAAGCCCTCATAAACCTCCCCCGGTGAACTTAAAATTTATGACCAAGATTTGTTTATTGTTAAAGGCCTATGGCTCCCTTCTTGTTGTGGTCTTACCTTTTTAAAATCATATTTAAACATAATGGCCTTAAAGGTTCTATTATTTAAAATAAAATGTTTTATTTAAACAAAAGTATTCAGATATTATTGCAACGTAGCGAAAAAACACAGAGTTGGTTTTATTGAATTTTTCTTTAATTAAATTCAGACTTGATTCATAACAAACAGACGCACACGAAAAATAGTTTCGCTGCAAAACTCGCATTTTCTTAAAGTAAATTTTTATGGTTTCAAAACTACAGTACAATTACCTAAAAGAACCGAATATTAATTTAAAGAACTGGAAGTCAACAATACACGTTATCTAGACGCAAGAACTCAGCTCTTCCAGGAAAAAAATTTTGCTGAGTAGCTCTATTGAATTAGAAGGTAGCGTATGCATAACAAAAACTTAAAAGATATTTGGCATAGGCGACGGGATAGACCTGAATCTCATTCAGTTTTTTTTTCTTTTTTAACGGCTTAACAATAAAGATCTTTTAAGAGTGAAGTCGTCGCCCGCATCTCTATTTCACAACTATTTTTTAAATGAAATTGTTTTGAGGTGATATTTAAGATGTCTGTAACGTAAACAGCACACAGTAAGCTTATATTTCGCCAGTATTACAGGGACGAGAGTACCAGAAGCAGATGAGTTAATCTTTTTTTCGTCTGGTACGTCAATAAAAATTTACCAAAACATTCATAACTTTCTACAGCTACTACGTATTCTAGAGCGGAACCTTTATATAGAAACAAAATTATATTGGTGTGTATGTATTTACAATTAAAAGAATTCATTGGCAACAAAGCAAAGTTTTAGCAAATTAATTCACTAAATAAAATAACAAATCGAAACAAAACAAAAAACAATTAAATTTTAAAAGCCAAAATAAAAACTAAATTTGATGTAATCAACCAAAAATGAAGAAAAAAAACACAAAAAATCTTTTTTTATATATTTTTTTAAATAATTATTATTTTTTTATATAATTTTTTTCTCTTAAATCATTTCCATTTTTTTCATTCTTTCACAAAATAATCATTCATATTAATAATAATTAAAATTAAATTAATAATAAACATAAGATTAAAATAAAAATACAATTGTTCTTTAATTAATAATTAAATATTTTAATATAATTAAAACTATATGCAGCTGCTTTATATATAATTAATATTTATAAATTTAAAATTAAATGTTTACAACTAAAATAAGAAATAATAAAATTTAAAATTTAACTTGAAATTAATTATTTAAAAAATTGGGGTTTTAATAAAAATCAAAACAATTTAATAATACTCCCTAAATTTGAAGAAAAAATTTAAACAAATAAAACAAAACAATTTTTACGATACTTTTTTTATATTTTAAATAAACGCTTAAGTTACAAAACTTTTAAATGATTCTTTTTTTTTAGTTTTTGAAATTATTTATGGGAAAGTAAATAATAATAAAATACAATAATAAAGCATTTTGTTGGTTGTTGTTTTTTCTTTTTCTTCTTTTTTTTATTATAATTTTAAAATTAAGGAGAAATAACTTAAATGAAATAATTTACACAGAGTTGTAACGAAAGAATCAAGAAAGCTTAGCTAAGTTTGTTAAGTATAGTTTAAATTAAAAACAAAATCTCTACGACAAATAGAGCTTTTTAATGAGAAGATATTTTTCTAAGATGCTACTCTTTTTATTTTTAGTAATAATTTTAATTTGCAGTTGTTCAAAAAAGTTACTTTGCAAATGGAGCTTTTAAGAGGAAAAACACGTACTTCTCTGGGATACTAGTTTTCCAGGAAGTAACTCCAGTAAGCTCCCAGCTAAAGTTTTCAGAAAAGTTAAAAAGAAAAGTAATATTTTTGCTTTCACCGTTTTTAGCCAGATATAAATTGTTAGTAAACCTTTTGCTTAAGTGTACCGAAAATAGTGCTTAGCAAGTTCCGTTGCTTGCGTAGAACATATAGAGAATGGCTGTAGTGCCTGCAAAACAGATTTTTTTGTTGGTGTCGATAAAAGGAAGCATGATAACATAGAGGAAGATTTTATTTCATAAATCTTTAAATTTAAAGTTTTGCTTCTCCCATCATATAAAGCAAATAGCTGCCAAGATAAATTTATTCATAAAATTAATATAATTTTATGAGGTCTCAAGAAATTTCATATATCTATTTGAATATGAAATATGTACCCTGGTATCCTGTAACACACAAAAAGGTTAGCTGTTTTCCAAGTTGAGTTCTGTGTAGTAGATTCCTGCATTTTTGTAAATTGCCAACGGGATGATAAAAGCTTTTAATCTCCAAATATTTGGCTTGAAATTATATTACAATTCTCCTAAAACAAGCTTTACGAGCGTGAAGTCTCTTCCTAGTTATTAGAGGGCATGAAGAATAATTTCGCTTTTGGCTAAAGCGAACTTAATGAGCGATATTTAATAATCAAAAAAGCAATTTCTTCAAGAAAGGTGATCTCTTAAAGATCTTTACCTAATTTACGAGGCTTAAATGGGGCCTCAAAAAGGAAAACAAAATCTGTGTCATCCTATCAGTGGCGGAAACCTGTATTATCTTCAATCGCTACAAGTTCCTGCCCTATCATTAATAAGGCTCGCGAAGCAGTAAGAGTGTTCAATATCTTTGCCAAAAATATGTTCATGGTGCAGTCAGCCGGGTGTAACAATAACTTTGATTTTATCTGAGTTAAACTAAAAATATACAGAAAAACTTCAGAGCACATACCACTTCCATCTAAACTTAATATATGTCCTCACCGGGGGAGGTTTATGAGGGCTTAAAAATTTTTTCTGGTAAAAACTTAGCTCTCCCTATACAGGTCTATCTAATGAATACGAGAAAAACGAGTATTGATTTTTTTTATCAGCAAAAAACCGTAATTGTTCTTTTTCTTCTTGTTAATTAAGACATTATATTTTTCAATATATATATTTATGTATGTGTACGTGGGAAACTTTTTTTAAAGATTAGTCCTAGTAATAAACAATTAGTAATAAACAAAAGAAATAAAAACATTGGAAAAACAAGTAAGAGTGAATCTAGTTTAGTGAAGTTACTCCAATCAAAAAAGCAAATATTTTGGTGACAGAGAATTAAAAACTAAAAAAAATAAAATTAAGCACTACATATACATTATTTTACATAAAAATATCTTAACGGGTTAAGCATTTTTTAAAATTATTCTTATTTCCCTAAAGACTTCACGAAAGCTTTTAAATGATACCCATATTGATATTTTAAAAAATTTGAAAATTTCAGAGGCCCGTAACTCGGAAAATATGGACGGCCGCTAATTTTTACTTTATGTTTTTATCTTATTTTTTTAATTTCCATTTATTTGTTTTTTTTTTTTAGTTGGTGAGTTACTTCATTGTTCTAAATAAAAATTGGAAAAATTAGAGGTAGGCGTGGTGTTTCGCCCGCTGCGTCTAAGGACATGGATCGATTTCGCTGATTTCCAATAGCACCTCCTTCGACACTATTTCTGATTGATTAGCGTATTTAAATGTTTGTTGAAAACAAGTTTGCATTTGCAACGATAACAAGGACAGACAGACGGACAGACGGACATCGCTCAATCGACTGCGCTATGCATAAGAACTCAGAATATATATACTGTAGAAATTACAAATGGAATGACACACTTAGATACACCCTTTTCCCACTTTTTGTGGTGAAGCGTATAAAAATGTTTTATTTCATTCCACTTTTGCTTAAGTAAAAATATTTACTTTAGAAGAACGATACCAAATATCTTACGTTAATATTTTTTTATACTGTAGAAACTACATATTAATTGCATTTTTCTATTTATTATAAATTAAAATACTAAATCCTTAGAACGTTTTAAGAGAATATCAGCTTTTCTGCTTATGATGGGACAAGATAGTGGAAGATGCCAAAAGACTACAAATATTAAAAATAAATTAATGAAATAATTTCTGAAATTAGAAAAAAAAAATACGGCGAAAGCAAGGTTACAAATCAACAATTTTAAATAAAATATAAGTTTTGCATTTTTCTACAGGATTCTCCAATATGGACAAATAAATTTTAAAATCTCCCTTTTCTGCTTGCTGTACTTCAAATGATTAACACAAAGTCGGAGTGTGTAAAATGTCATAACGTCCAGAGACTGTAAAAATCTCTTGGTCGAGCAATTTAAAAATTTATTTGATGGTCATTGCTCATAGACTGCTGGACTGCTAGACATTCGGTGGCCTAATTTGTGTTGCTAACTTAAAAAGAATCAGCTAATGTTAATGGCTTTAAAGGTGTGCAACAAATATTTCACAGGCACGATTTGTGATTTAAATCAGATAGCACGAATAGCCTTAAAGCTATTGCCACAAAGGATATTTTTAATATTTCCAAGTCCTTTTTGGGAAATCTCTTATTAAAACTTTGCTGTAGATTTAAGGTCTTTTCTCTTTAACAAAAATACTTTTTTTTTAATTATATTAATTATTCATGTGTTTTTTTTTTAATTTTTCGTATGATTATAATTAAAAACTTTTTACATTTACAGTTGGTATACATGATTGTATCAATGTGTTTGTGTGTTTATTGGTAAAGAGTGTGTATTTTGGATAGTGTTGGGGTTTTTTTTAAAGATTTTTACTAAAAATGTGTTTTTTTATAATTTGTTTTTTTTAAATATTATTTTATAATTAATTTATTAAATTATGTATACATATGTATGTTTTTGTTAGCCTTACAAAGATAAATATTAATTTAGGTTTTGTTTATGTAAATTTTCTTTCTTTCTTTAACTAAATTCATTTTACGGTGTTTGTTTTTAAGTAGATTTGAATTTAAAATTTATATACGGAATTGGTTTTATTAGTTCTTTTTTGTGTTATTAAATATTTATATATATATTTAGATATATTTTTTTATAATTCCTTTTTTTTTTGCAACATTATCTTAAAAGAATAATATTTTTTCACCTCTGCAATTCAAGTTCAGCTCATGGGGGTCTTAAAAAAGGAGATCATTATTTTTAATATAAATAATTATATATTAGAAATTTAAATTTTATTACAGGGTTGTTATAAAAGCTAACATAAAATTTAAGTTATTTTTCAAAAATTAAATTCGCTGTGTTTAGTTTTTAAATTTTAATAAAACAATTTTTGTTGCTCCTTACAAATGGAAAGGTTTCAGTACATCTATCCGAGGGCTCCTAAATGAGCGCGATTTTTCATGGTTTTGTTGACAAGAAATTTCCATTAAACACTAAGTGGTTGTAGAAGTTCTATAAACAGAAGAAAAAAATAAAACAAATACAAATTATTAAGATTTTACTAAAACAAATATCAAAGGTAAAACATAGGAGCGTGAGTTAAACTCTTTGACGGTCACATAATTTTATGATCTAAAAAAATACACTCTTATGACTTTGTTTCAGCCAAGTCACAGTCACGTTTGTGGAAAAAGGTTTAGCCATTATCGCGAAAATTCGCGCTCACGTAATAAAACTAAAAAACATTAATAAAAAGATATTCATTTCATTTAATTTATTTAATTGAAAACGTGTTTTTACAAATGACTTACAGACAATACATTTAAAAAACTCTGATTGTTTAAAAAATTTTGCGAACTCAGGAACATTTACGATAAAATATGTACGACTTTTAAGGGGATTTTGTTATTCACGTGAATTAAAAAAGGTGCAAGAGATCACGCATAATTGCAGCAAACTCATAATAGAAATTAAAAAACTATTTCATCGATGCCAAGCCTTTTTCTACAAACTCTATATTAATATTTAGATTATGTTGTGTATACAACTAAAACTTTATTTTGCGTACGAACTCATATACTTACCTTTATTTTTTGCAATTTTTTGCTTTCATATTCTCAAATTTTGAAATAAATATTAAATAGTTTTTGGATAAAATTAAAGCTCCTTTGAAACTTTGATATCCTTACGTATATCCGGTATTTTTAAATCTCCATTAAAGTAAAGAATAAATTAACAAAATAATTTTGTAACCCATGTTGAATAGCTGTTGCTGATTTAGTTTATTATTTTAGGACTTATAGATTTTCTCTAAGATTTTGGTTTAGGGTCGGTCTCCTTTGTTTGTTTGTTTTTTTTTCTATGTATAAATACAATTTTTTTGAATCTTTGCCAACTTTATTATTTTTAAATAAGTTATTGTTGGTTATTTGCTGTTTGTTATTGTATTTTTATCGGTTTAATGAGATTTTATTGCAAAAGTTGATTACAAATGTTGTCCATAGTATTCAGCAGCGTGGGGATAATGAGGATATGCTTGATGAAAACCAGGATCACCGGGTGGACGATGCATCATATGAGCTTGACTGTCCATCATATAACCCATGGGATCATGGCCATAGCCGGATGGTCCAGCATGAGGGGTGTAGACTGGAAGAAAAAAGACATAGAAAATTAATAAAAATAAGCATTAATTTAATATTAAAGTTTAATGACATGTTAAGTGAGATTTCATTAAGCTAGACTAATTTTAATATTTGTTTGGTTTTACATATAATTATTTAATATTAAATATTATTTAAGATTTTAAATATTTTTATGTTTATTTAATTTTTTTTTTTTAATTAGAATTTTGGAAAGAAAATTTTTAAAACATCAAATTCCTTTTTAAATGATCTTTTAACATTTTATACAACATATCATTTAATCGAATTTCGAAATTAAATATTAATAATTTAAGCAATTTTAACAATAATTTCGAAGAACATGGACACCTTCCTCGGCATTAAACGGTTTTAATTTATACGTTTTGTGTTTAATTCTATTTTCAAAAAATATTATATTCTTTTCAAATATATTATTTGTTCGATAAAATCGCATAAAACTAATATTTTTTTACAATTTAAGAAAAAGGAAACATTTATTCTTATGCTTCGGGGGTTACCCGTATTTCGTACCATTTTTTTAATAAAGGTTGGATACGAAAATGTTTAATATTTTATAAATTGCAGGTTTTTAACTTATACATTATTTATCAAACATAATTAAAAAAAATCCTTAAAAATGTAAGTTCGAATTTTCGAATTTAATTTCGAAATTCCAAATTTTAAAAAAACAATAGGTTTTTTCTATACTTTTTGCTTCTTAATATTTAGTGTCATATTTTAAGTTAATAAACTTTAAAAGAATTAAAATTTTAAATAAATCTTGCACCATTTTAATAGCACTTAAAACTTATCTTTAAAAGACTGAGATTCGATTCGATTGTGAATATTTACCATTTGTATTTGTAGTTTTAATTAAAACTATAATAATAAATGGTATATAAAAATAAAAAAGTTACAACATTAAAATTAAATTCAATATTTTTGTAACCGATTCGAAGTCTCAAACTTTAATTCCAAGCACTTGCTTATAACACATATTTAATTAATGTTAAACTTTCCATCTTTCTTTTTTATATTTTATTTCTTGATTTAAAACTTAATATTTAATTCATATAATTACCTGCACGATTTGATTGATCAATCATTGGCTGTACGATTCTTCGTCTCGCATTAATGAACCTGTAACGAGTGAAAAAAACGTAATAAAAGTCGTTTTGAAAAAAAAATGAGAACAAAGCAAAACATTTAATAAGAAATTATTGTTGTATATATAAAATCCGTTTTTAACAAATCATAATTAGGCTTATAATCCCATAAATGTTTATTTCATAAATAATTTATAAAATGATTTATAACATCTCTTTTTTCCAATTCGCTTTTTCTAAATATTAATACGGGGTTTGTGGTGCTTTAACTGGGTTCTTAGAGAACCGAATCGCTGAGTAGCTGAGCAACAACAACAACAATCATAAAAAATAATAAGTATATATTTTTTTATTATATTTTTTCTGCAATTTTGATTGTATTTATTTGCTAGTTTTGTTGTTGATTCAATGTGCCACTGCATTAAACCATGATAAAAGTCTAAAATGCCGACAATTGTATATTTTTATTTGCAACAAACAACAACCATGAGAAGAGATGATAATGATGATGAGGATGGTTGACAAAATCATATTGTTGCTAAGAAATATAACATTCAAACATAAAACTACAACAACTACAATAGAAGGAACAAATATCATTATAACAAAATAAAAAAAAAATCAACCTGATTTAACAATTTTTTTTTATTATTTCTTATATGTATTTTTTAAGCATGATTTTGTGGTTGATATATTTTTTTTTTGTTTATTTAAGATGTTTGATACAAAAAATATAAATTTTGTATTTTTTTGTTGATTCTGTAGGTACGTTGTTTTTATTGTTATTATAAGTTTTCTGGGTTGTTATTTATGAAAAAACAGCATAAACTAACAATTTCTTGGCAAACAAACTTTAGTTTTTATTTAAGATTGTTGGTTGATTTTTGGTCTTTATTTCTTGCTGCTGTTGCAAACTTAAAAAAAAAAAAAAATATCGGAAAAAACATTATTATTGTTGGCTACAAATTGAGGTTAATGCTCGAAAATTGTATTTTTTTCTTACTTCTTAACGTTTTTATGTATTAAGAGCAAACGAAATTAATGAAAAAGAACAAACAAAATACATAAAGAAAATTTTGCCAAAAAACAGCAAATAATTTTCAAAAATCATTTTGGCCATTAATGCAAGTTATTCAAAAGCCTTGAACCGTTAAATATATTTGAGGTTTTAAAACATAAGTTTTAAAGTTTCAATCATAAAAATATTAAAAATAACATTTGTCGAGTAAATTAAGAAAATTCATTTTTTTTTTCTGTTTATAATATTTTAGTATAGCAGCGTTGTTTACATTTTATCAGTTCTCTGCTGTTTTTAAGATTTTTGAATATTAAAATTATATGTAGATATATATATTTCGTAGTCTATATGTATAGTGCTCAACTCAATTATTTTTTTAAACTCACTAGATTTTATTTCGCGTTACAGATTTTTGCATTAAAAAATAAATAAATGTTATTTTTGTTAGTTTTGTAATTTTTAAGTTCGCGACCTAAATTTTGAAATGCGACGAATATTGTTTTCAATTTTATTGTATTTAATTTTAATTCTAGAGTTAAAAATTATGCAACAAATTCAAGTTATTTTTTGTTGATTTTAGATTCTGAGTTTTCGAAATTTCGAACATAACCTCAAAAATATGGTTTCTACAATAGAAGTTTTTTTAATATTTTTTCAGATATATAATCTTAATATTAAACTTCAAATAAAATTATAATATTTTAACTTTTATTAATCGCAATTAAATCAAACTTACCAATTGTTTACTTGCAGTATCGTCAGGCCGGTGTCTTGTGCCAATTGTTTTTTCTGATCTTCGGAGGGGTAGGGATGCTAAAAATATTAAAAAAAAATAAATAAAAGTTATTATTATATGGATTTGAATAAATATAGATAAAGTTAATATTATTTAAGCATTATTTCTATTCCATAATTTCCAAAAAAAAAAAAATCTATAAATATCATCAATCAATTTCAGTGCAACAAAGCTTTTAACATAAAATATTTTATTATTTATGACAGGTAGTTTATCTAAACATTTTTTATATCTTTAAATAAAAACATAAATAAAATAAAATAAAAAATAAATACAAAACTCTAACGTCACTAATCTTAGTAATTTAATACCCATAATTATCTCCCATTCATTAGTACACACTTTAAATGTCTATAATTCTTTTTTTTTTCCTCACCGATTTGAAATTTCTAACTGTTAAAGGGAAAAGTGCATATTGCATTGAATGAAAAAACAACGAATTTAAAAAAAAAATAGACGTTTGCTTGGCCCTCCCTCATGAATTTTTAAATCGAAACTATTTGGAATAAAAAAAACTGAAAGAAAATAAAATAAAACTGAAAACATGTCTGCCAAGCCGCCAGAGTGGCGTCAGAATGTAAACAATAATTTGTTAAGTTTGAAAATCATATCAAAAATCACAACAACAATTTCTAAACAAATTCTGTAATACAACAACTATAACTGAACTGAATATCGAAATAATAATCAAAATAACACACTTGAAATGCAATATCTACTAATGCGTATCTCGAATCGTTTCTATTAAAATAATATTTGTAGAAATTTTAGAAGCTTTTTTTGTGTTACGTTAATCTAATCTAATCTTTTTTTTTTTTTTTTTTTTTTTTGGTAATCGCTTGTATAACTTTAACAACAATTATAGTAAATGCAGTTTTAAGGCGCTTTATTTTTAGGCAAATAAATTTCAATGCAACAACTTTTTATCTTAATGAATTAATAGTATCTGGAAAAAATGATTGATAAGGTTTAAATAACAGATACATATAATATGTATATTAATAATTATGTGGGAGATATAATGAAGCACCAGTATAATTGAGGAACCCTTTCTTAAACCACACTCACACTGTATCGATTGGCAGTCGCCGATTCAAGGCATATCAATGAGTTCCATGTAATCAGTATTCAGTAACATGTTGCTTCTATAAAGTTATCGACCTTTTTGTCTCATTAATCTACCCTCACAAATATGTATCTTTAGATTCCTTAAAGTATTTAGTGCGTTTTAGTTTTTTTCAGACACTGTCTATAAATATAATTTTCTTCGTTCGCACAACTAACTGTACACAATGCCTAGTGACTAGTGCGTTCTGTCTACCTTTATTTTTCTCTATCTTTTTGTCCAGTTCTCTATTGACAATCTCTCACAAGTTTCAGTCCCGTGATACTTTTTCAGGTTCATTGAATCTAACCATTGAAAGGAAATCTTTATTAACTGTGTTTCACTAAAGGTGGATTCACCCATTTTGTCCGGACTAAATTTTTGTTGAGACAAAAATTTTTTTACTGAGAGTTTTCTGTAGCACGATGCACCCATTTTGAAAAATTAGCCCAAACAGACAAAGCTGCCATACGAGTACATAAGTAAACAACGTGGCAACACTGCAGCAAATCATTAAAAATAAATTAGTGTTTTCTTGGTGTGAAATTGTATATTTTTTATTATTTTGGCATTTTGCTTTATAAACTTGGATAATAAACGAAACTTGCATCTATTAAGGGGTTTTGAAATACGAACAGCTCTTTTACTTTCAAAATATAGTTTTAAAAAGAAAATGCTAAAGTGAATTGCAGTAAAAGGTATATGAAATTTTTTAGTGGCAACTCAGTTCAATTTTGTCTGAACAAAATCACTTCTCGCACTCTCTGAGAGATGTGTCAAACTATATATAAAATGTTGAGTGAATCCACATTAAGTTGAATAAACAGATGCCACTTCATGTTCAAAGACTTTTCGATTTTTCTAAAAATCACCCCATTTTCTATAACAGTTATCGTAATCGTTATTCTCTGCCTCTTTAAAGGCATCACTATATATTTAAAAGTCTAGCCTTAAATTACTATTTGTATTAATTTTTTTTATTTATTACAAGTTTTAGTCGATTTTAAAATTTTTTAAATACTACATACTTCGCTTTTATAAAACCAAAGACAATTAATTTATTGTCTTTTATCAAATAAAAGGGATTTGTAAACCAAACTTCTCAATTCTAGGCCAGACAACAAACACGTCTCTGTAAATCACGTTTTTATATTGAAAAACGCAAATTGCAAATAAGAAAAAAATTAGGAAACTGCACACACTCTGCCGAAATTTAAAAATATTTTGTATTTTTTTATTTAACGGAAATTTTTTAGTTTTTGAAAAAAAAAAAAACAAAACGGATGTCAGTATTTAATTACTATTGTTAAACCCCTTTTTAGCACATTAAAAAATCCTTTTATTAATTTTAATTTAACAATCGAACCTAAAGTCAGGCACGAGCCATCATTTAGACAGCATCCGGCAGATGTTTAAAGCCTTTTGCTTTATTTCTAGAATTTTTCTTTTTAAATTTCAATTAAAGGATATGGATAGCAGGAGGAATAAAAGAATATTTAAATACAACTGGAAGCATTACTAAAACAGTTATAAAAGTTCTTTTTTTATAATTTTGTGAAAACATGACTTATAATCTAAAAATTAGGAACAACCACAAAAACAACCAATAAATAAATTTTAGAGATTCACAAATTTTTTTTTTTTATTTTTGAACAAAATATTACTTTTATGTACCAAAAAAAGCTTTCCAAATCTAATTTACCCTATAAACCACAACATGAAACACAAGAAGATCAATGACAGTTTATGGGTTTCAGCCAGCAATAAAAGCAATACAAGAAAATTGTGAAATTTTTATGGAAAAAGTCAGACTTTAACTTTTTTAAGTAACAAGGAAATGTTTCAAAGCATCAGGAGAAATAAATAAATAAATGTGGGAGTAATTTTGCTTTTATTTGTGTTGATATATAGAATAACAAACATAAAATGCATTCATATGTACAAATATGCATTTATATGCTCTCGTATATCTAAGAGTTTGTGCTCAAACAGGATAAAAAGCAAATGTTATAGACAGAAAAAGAAGAAATATATACGGCGAATAGGAAATCAGATTAATACATGTACATTTGTGTAACATTTATTTAAAGGGTGATCCAATAATATATTTTGGTGATGTCTTATTATATCGCTAAACAAATTGTTTTAAAAATTAACAAAAAAAATTTTGGCATTATTTTTTTTTTAATAAATTTAAAAAATATATACTTACGTGAACTTAAGCCGGATTAAAATATTATTAATTTTTTTGAAACAAAATAGTTTTATGTTAAGCGTAACTAGAGGATTTTCTGAAGAGAGGCTTAAAAGTTTCACGTAGAGGAAAAAATTGTTTTTTATATCAAAAGTCTCCATAAGAAAAACTGGAAGCAAGAGGGGGTGGGAGAGGAAACAGTAGTTCTGTGATAGCTCAGACCTCTCCAGACTAAATTTTCTTATAGGCATTTTCCAACTAAGCGACCAGTTCTTATCAATCTGTCAAAAATTTCTTAAGAAAGAATTTTAAATCAACAATTTGTAAAACTAAAATACACAACGACAGCTCAAAACGAGTTGTTCCACATGCATTTTATTATTTATCAATTGCCGGCAATAAAATCTCCTTAATGATGCTTCTTCATTGTTCAACGACCTAAATATCTCTTACATCGATAATTTTATTGAATCAAAATTGTTCTCGTTGCTCAAGTTTGGATAAAACTTAAAAGGAACTTGATCCTACACCGAAAAAATGTTTTAAATTTTTTAAGACTTATTTTTTATTAAATTTTTAATTGATTCAATTATTTATTAGAAAATTCTGATCTTATTTTTTTTATTAAATATGTAATTCAAGCAATTAATTATTTAATTGGAAAAAATTTGTGTTTATTTCTAAATTATTTATAATTGATTCAAATAATTACATAATTAAATAACTATAAATTAATTATATAATTGACTCAATTAAAAATTTTATTAAATGTTAATCTAAAAATAAATTAAACTATTTAATATTTAGCTAATATTCTTCCCACATTTTGTAATGGCATATCTTTAGGTCTTAAACAAAATGCTCTACAGATAAGAACGCCACTACATGTTTTCATCGAGGCTCCTACACGAGACTACGGACAAATTATTTTAAAAAATTAAATATTTTAAAGTATGGCATTCAATGTCTTGACGACTCTTTGGCCACACTGTATGAATTTGTACCGTGTATGAATAGTTTTGCATCAATTTCGTGCAAATTTCAATTTCAACATATTTTCAAACTAAAATAAATTGTCTTTTGTGTAAATTCAATATCATTATTGCTGTCTCTGCAATTTCAAATCTACACACACATACAAATACATACACATTTATTAAAATGTATGTACATAAACCTTCATACATGCAATAATGTATATATATTTGTCTTTAAAACAACTAAAGATGTCCTTGTTAGTAAAACATGACTTTGCATAAGAAAACGGTAAATTTCACGCAACAAATGACAATTTCGACAGATACCAAATACTAATAATATTGATAATTTTATTCAGTTGGTATATTTATGTGTGTGTATGTGTGTGTGTGTGTATGTGTGTGATTATAAGTATTAAAAGTCCTGTAGGTGTTGCTTAGTAAATCCTTTCATACAAAAGGTAGTCATTGTTAATATGAAATGTATGTGCTGTTGTTGTTAGTGTTTTTGTTTGTATTGTTATACAAACATTAGTTTGCAAAATAATATTGATTATTTAACAAAATTGCATTTTATTGTCAGTTATTTCTTGTTTTTTGTGCTCCTAAACTAAAGGATATCTTGTGCAATGTTGCTGGCTATGCACTTTTCTTTCCTTGCTTTTTCTCTATATTATTTAGTTTTGTATATGTGTATTTGTATTTATATATATTTTTTGTTTTATGTCAAAGTTTTAAGGCGTGTTTTATTGTATTGTTTTCCAAACAATAAATTCTCTTACAAAAGACGAAAACAACATTTTCTTTAAATAGAAAAGTATGTATTATTTTGGCAGTTTGTTAGACATTTGCTAGGAATAAGTAATTTTTATTATTATATGCATTTATATTTTTCTGTAGGGAGTTGTCTTAACATGAGACTAAAAGACAATAAATTTAATTAAAATGTTGGTTAAGAAATTAGTTTATTATTAACCTTAAGGATATAAATTAATAAACGACAAATTTCACTAAGACCACTCAAGCAATAATTGGAGAAAACATGTATTTTTCCAATCAAAGGAAAACTATAAATTTAAAGAAGAATTCAATATTCTCCTGTATATTGCTCCTGTAAATGTTAAAAATTTAAATAAAAACATTTCTGTTATTTTTCGATGGTCTTTAAAAAGAAATAATCAGTGTATTAAATGCATCGATCCAAGGTAAATTATCGTGCCGGTCCTTTAAACTGAATCAGTAAAACTCGGTCGATTTATGAGTGAATTAAAGTTTTTGTTAATGGAATTTATGTACAGATATTTTGAATGCTTTTTTTGTATTTATTTTGAACGAACCGTGTCAATGAAAAAAATGTCTTAAAAATATTTACCAAAAATCAAGTAAGAGTGCTATATTCGGATATGCCGAATCTTATATACCCTTCATCATCTATGTAAATCTAGTTTAGTGAAGTAAATCAAATCAAAAAAGCAAATATTGGAGTGACGGAGAAATAAAAAATTAAAAAAAATAAGAATATGTATAATTTTATATAAAAATGTCATCGGCTCTTAGTAGGTTAAGCATATGTTTTGTTTTAATTTTAGTATTTCCCTATAGATCACTTCAAAAGCTTTTAAATAATACCCATCTTAATACTTTAAAAATTTTAAAAATTCAGAGACACGTAACTCGGAAAATAAGAAAGAGCGCATTTTTTACTCGATTTTTTTTTAAATTTGTTTTTAATTCTCTATCGCCTCACATATTTGTGTTTTTTTTTTTTTTTTTTTTTGGAGTTACTTAATTGTTCCCAATGATATAGAAAAATTAGACGTAAGAGTGGTGTTTTCCGAGCTGCCTCGAGAGACATGGACCGATCTTGCTGATTTCCAATAGCACCTCTTTTGACTGATTGGTTGGTGTGTTTAAATTTTCTCCAGCAAATCTAGTGCCTTGGAAAACTTTATTTCAACACTAACACGGACGGACAGACAGACATCGCTCAATCGACTTCGCTATGCATAAGAACAAGGAAAGGGATATTGTAGAAATTATAAACGGAATGACTAATTTAGTTATACCCTTTTTCTACTTTGTGTCATGAAGAGGATAAAAAGGATTTGACTTGCTTAATTTAAAATGATTATTTATAGAGAGATTTGACCTTTTTTGAAAATTTTATAATATATCGATTTAAGTCTTAGGTCTTATTATGAAATGTAACTTATTTTACTTTTCATTTCAATATTTTCGCAACTCCATTAAGCAGCAACACAGAAAAAATTTTATACTAAATTTATAAACTTAAATAAAATTAAATAAAAAAATCGTAAAATTAAATCAACAAAACTTATTTTCATGGTGAAGAAATGAAAAATTTAAATAAAAATTTAATAAAATACATTCATAATATGTATTTTACATGTCTCAGGAAACAAAATATTACTGTGACGGTGCTACAAATATTGAAGGGCTTGTGCATCTTTCAATGGTTCTATTTGATTCCTGATTGAAATTCATTTAATGCTTTTTAATTGATTCAAATATTTATTTAATTACAAATCAATAAATTTTTTACAAGAAAATTCTATTAATCAATTATATATCTGAAACTAGTTAAAATTTAATTAAATTTTAATCTGAAACTAAAAAAACTTCAATATATGCATAAAGTTTTTCTGTTTTAACAAGTCACCAAAAAAAAAACTTCAAAATATAAAAATTTTATATTTTAGTTTTAATATAAAATATGAAATTTGTATATTTCATAAATTAGTAAAGTAATGACTTTTTTAATTATTTTTATTTTCAAACTTTAGTTATAATTAAAAAACAAATTTTCTTATTAAGATTTGTAATAATTTAACTGTTTCATTAAAAAAAACAAAATCGAGTAAAAAAATCAGTTATATCTTTTGACTTGGAGAAGGTTTTTTTTTAGTTAAACATTCAACAAAAATTATTTCTTGGTTTTTTTTTTTTGTTTTTACACACTAGATAAGATCTTTTAAAAGTTGTTATAATCACAAACTAGCTACCAGTTTTGTTTTTGTTGTCTGTATGTATATTTAGTTGCATTCAGTATCTGGCTGTTGTTTACGAAATAAATAAAAACTGTATTAAGCAAACAATTTTATTTATTTATTTTAATAAATTTTTATTTTAAAATAAATATCATATAAATGCTTTATTAGCTGGTTGCTGTTTAGTTTAAAAGTGAGTAAATAAATATATAATTGTGTGCGTGTGTGTGTGTATGGTAAAGTAAAAATAGTAGTGGCGTTTTATTGCTGTTTATGGTTGATTTTTTATTAATATTATTATTTTTATGGTAGGAGGTGGAGATTTTTGCTTTGGTGCTTGTTGGCTGGCTGGCTGACTGACTATAGTTTAATATTTAGCCAGCCATATTTGTTATGGCTGCTGTCTGTGTTGTTGGGTTTTTTGTTATGAAAAGATACGCAAAACATTGTTCAGTTTGCTATTGGCTACGACCACCACACATCACTTCACTACTAGCAACTAATCTAGAGAGGTTGCTTTATAGAGATATCAACACTTGAAATTGAAGGCTGGCAGAAAAAATTAAAATAAAAAAGCAAACTTAAAATCTTTTTTACTTGTGTTCCGTAATTGTTTTGCCAAAAAAAAAGGAATTGTTTTGTATTTCAGTTTTAAAAACTGCATATTTTTACACCAAACGCCTTAAATAAATTTTAATTGCATGAAATTTGAAAAGCAATACATCACTGTCAAAGTTTAATGAATAAACAAAAAAAAAATGAAATGACAAGTTAAAACACGCAGCAGCAAAACCCGAAAAAGTAGAAAAAGAAACTTTTCCTTTTCTCTAACCAGAAAGAAGAAAATAAAATTTTATTTTCTTAAGTTGGTTTACCATTAAGATTACCATTACCTTTCAAACTACATTTATGTATGTAACTATCAAATAAAATTCTATGGTCAACAACATCCTTTAATCTCTTTTAATACTTTCAATGTTAATTTGGTGGTCAATTTCAGTTAAATATTTTAAGTTTGTGTTTAAGTGTGTGTATTGGCAATGGGTCGTTTTTACCAAAACAACTATATAAAATTTTATTATAGAAACTCTTAAACAATTTTTTTTTTTTTGGCAATCCTTTCGTTTCTTTTTTCTTCTCTTTAACCAAATATCCTTTTTCGGTTATCTTTGACTATTTAATGGTTTAAGGAAATCATGATTGAACTTCTAAGAAGTTTATTTTAAAAATTTTCTTTCTTAGTTTTGCTTCATAAATGAAGCATAACAAATAGAATTTATTTCCGGTCAGTGATTGTGTAGCATTAAATAAAGTGGTAGTTTTAGAAAAGTAATTTAAATACATCTATGGCATACATAAATAATTAATAGAGGAATTATCATCAAATGTATGCAATTTAAGAATATATTGTATAAACTCAATTTTCCTAAAACGAAATTTAAAATACATGCATAAAATTAAAAAAAAAAATCATGTAAGAGTGCTTTCTCCGGCTATCCCGAATCTTATATATCTCTCACCATCTATGCACATCTAGTTTAGTCAAGTAACTCCAATCAAATAAGCAAATATTGGGGTGACAGAGAAATAAAATTAAAAAAAAATGGCATTGCATATATATAATTTCACATAAAAATCACATCGGCTCGATATCGGTTAAGCATTTTTAAACAATTTTAGTAATTCCTTTAAGCTCTCTTCAAAAGCTTTAAAATGATACCCGTATTAATATTTAAAAAAAATTTGAAAATTTCAGAGCCGCGTAACTCGGAAAATTTAGGCGAGCGCGAGTTATTTCAACTGGTGTTTTTTCTTCTTCTTTATCGCCCCGCGTATTTATTTTTTTGATTGGATTTACTTTCTTGTTCCAAATGACATGAAAAATTGGGCTAGGTGTAGTGTTTTATTTGCTGGCTCAAAGGATATGGACCGATCGTGCTGATTTCCACCATATCACCTCTTTCGACACTATATCTGATTGATTAACATTTTTATTTTTTTGTTAAATTAAGTTTGCTTCAATTATTGCTTTTAATATTAAATCGTTATAATTTTTAAGTTTTTTGAATTAATCTACAGTTACAGATGGGTAAAACGAATGAAGTTATATTAGATTCAAACATTTTTGAAGATTTTTTTTTAAGAAACTTTGTTTTATTGTATTTGGTGTCAGCATATTTAATTATAAAATCACTTTAGTAATTTTATTTGCAAACATTCAGTTTCTCCTTATTCGAAAACGTATTTGCGGAAAACCTAAGAGTAACGTTTTTCTTTTGGTCTTAAAACTCACTCTTAATATTCATTTCAAATCAAAAATATTTTTCTTAATACCGCTTAAAGCTTGTATCTGTTATTCCAAAGTTCTACTGTAAGTCTATCAAGCATCTATCTATCTAAACTTTTAAATATCTTTGCAAGTTTGTGTACATATTTTTTTGTTGTTTTTTTTTCATTTTGAAAACATGGTGTGAAATGCATATGAATGTCATTTTGAGACAAAGTCCATTTCATGTATTAATTTACCATACAACAAATAATTAATTACTGTCACGCCTTAAAAAAAATGACAACAACGAAAATCAACATTTGCACATAAACTATAGAACAATTTCACTTGCATTTATAATACGTATTATATGTTGTAAACGAACAAAAAACAAACAAAAAACTAAGGAAAAAACATGGTAAGAACAATCATCATACACATGTTGCAGCCAGACAAATCCAACTACAAACAACAAAATTAATACATTTTTTACTGGAAGAAATTTTAAAGAATTAAATGTTGCAGAAATGTTAGTTTATTTCGTTTTGGTCGACATTTTTTGTAGGGCCTTTAATTTATAATAATACACGCAGAAAAAAAACATGGTTATTATATGGTCACAATAACCATATTATGTTCTTTGTAACAATGTATAGTTGCGGAGAACAAATTATAATTGTTTTCACCAAAACTTTAGTCACGACAAACATTTTTTGTTAAATTTTAACGATTATATGGTTACTGTGCACAAAAAATGCAACATGGTTGGTTTTAACTTAAAAAAATTTCAACCACAACCAAAGTTTTGTAATTTTTTAAAAATAATATAAAATATTTAACCATAATATATTATTATTAATCAAAGTATGATTAAAAGCAACAGAATAATGTTTACGCTTAAAAATATTTTGTTCTCGTACTTGACAGTTTAGTAATTTTTCTAATATTTGAAATAGTTTTTTATTGTTAAAAAAATTAAAAAAAATAAAAATTTGTGTACAAAATAAATTAAAAATAATATGCAAAATATGAAAACAATTAAAAAAGGAACCAAACCATTAAAAAAATTGAAGTAAATATGTATGTATTGTAAGCATATAAATCTTTATTTTTGTGTTTGAAGCATAATTGTGAAAGCATTTATTTGTTATTTTAAGCAAATAATTGATTTTTTTATGAATTTATGTTTTTAAATAATTTTTATGACAAATCGCTTATAAATAAAAAAAATAATCAGTTTTTTATATCAGGAAAATTGTGCACTTGCGAGACAATATTATAATTCATTTATATAACATGACATTTTCAGCCATATTATTATATTTTAATTTAACCATTTAATGTTTATATTTGAACATAATTTTGTTTATACTTTGGACAATAATATGGTTGCAAATGTAACAATACTATGTTTGGTTAGCAACCATATAATGCAACCATATTATGTTGCTCTTAGATTATGGTTACCTCAACCATATTTTTTCTTTACGTGTAGGTCACTGTTCAATAGGAGAAAAGACTATTGCCCTATTCACAAGCCCCCTTGTAAGTGCTAAGTGCTAACAAAATACAACGGTGCTAGCTGTGTTGTTGGTAATTTTAATGCAAACATGCGATACAACACTTAGTACTTTTTTTCATATGTTTTTCAAACGTTGTATTTGTTTAAATGTTTTATGTTTAAATGAATTATTATTTTTGTGTTCATGTGTGAATTATATTAAATTAAATTGAATTAAAAGATATTTTTATTAGTTTTATTTATTTAATTTATTGATTTGACTGATTTATTAGAAAGTTGAAGTTGAAAGTTGCCAATATAAAAACTTCTCTTTAAGATTTAATATTGCTTTAATGACTCGATTTCTAATATTTTTTATGGTACCGCCATCACCTATACCAAAAAGAGATGCTACCTTACGAATAAAACCACCATTTCCTGAAGATCCCAAGCAGTAAAGTACAATTTTAAGCTGCAAGTCAATGCGTAGTTGGAGTCTTTGCCAATTGTGTGAAAAACATCGTAATTTTTTATAAGGTTGAATATATAGGCAAATTCCTATGGCCGTAGTCGTATCATATGAAGAAATCTGTTTTCATCAAAATATCTTAAAACCCGATTATGCCATAATGATGATTTTGGTAGCCCTAAATGTATAATTCTGCGACTGGAGAGCAGGTACATTAGGTTCATCCTAAAAATGTCTTGAATTTCATACTCACACAAAAAATTTATTAATTTACTTTTTTCTGTTTTCTCCCCCATTTGGCTTATAAATAACAAATAATGAATAGCACTTTTCTTCTTCTTATTTACTTTTTGACGTATGAAGTACAATGTACAATGGCATACTGATACAATGGTTGTTCACAAAGAAGTAAACAAAAGGTAGTATGCAATACTACCTACACCTTAGCAGAGCTTGTGAATACGGCATAGATTATTGAGAATAAGCTGAAAACTATAGCATATTAACGACGGTTTGAAGGCAAAAGGCTTCAGTGAGTTGTCATACGAAATCACGATGGGATGGAAGATATCGCAAGCTGTTCACAGAAAGAAAAAAATTTATTTTTAAGTACATTCTTTTTACTTTATGTCGAATTGTGATAGCTTGAAGTTTAATTTACACTTAAGTAATTTTAAAGAAAGCAAAGCAAAATTGTTTCTTAAAATCAAAACAATAATTTATTTAAAGTTGAAAAATTTTTGGACTTTTGGAAACAGACAAAATTAAAACTAAAATTCAAAAGGTAGTGGCCAATTATGGCAAACGGTATTGCTCGAAATTTACATTCAAAATACATGAAAATATCGTTTAATATCGGCTTTCATATATGCCTCCAGGGCTTAATAAATTCGTTCCTAAATTAAGGGTTGTATTATTGATTTCAGAAAGCTCGTTCCTACCGCTCTTTTGACAGCGCTCCGGATTAATTTGTAATTCAAAGGGAATTACACAAATTTTTTTAATTAAACGAGGAAAAAATAGGCTTTTGAATAAATTGTTGTGAAGAAACTTAACATTTCTTATTAAGTATTAGTTAAGATCTGGTTCATAAAATAAGTTTTGAAGTATCTTAAGTTTTTTAGAACTCGTTCATAAGATTTTTCACTTTTAAATTGCTGTTTTATCACCATCAAATTTACAAACAAATGCAAATAAATAGTTTGCAATTGTGAAGAGCAAAATGTGTATTATTTTCTTTTGGCGAAAAGATGATATTTGTCGTTTGCCTGTCATCAGGGGTGTAAGTTAAAGACATTAGTTAGAATTTTTCCCCCTTCTTCTCCTTCTTATCATACACACATATTTACAACAACAATAAATAAATAAATAGTTTATTTAAACTTAGTGAAAAATATAAAGCAACAATTTTCACTTTTTGTTTTATTTTTTAGATGATTTTTATATTTTAGTTTTCTTGTCTCATTTTTCTTTTTAGTAATACTTTTAAATATAATAAATAAATTGAATGTGGTAAGTATAGTTGTTATTGTTATTGTTGTTGCTGTTTTTGTTATTGTTGTTGGTGGCAATAGTACGAGTTGTAGAAGGTTGTCATGACAAGTTTAACATTTTGCTGGAACGTGTTGTCTGCAATATTTTTATTTTCCATTTTATAACATTGCAATTTTTTATTCTTGTAATTGTTAATGTTTGTTTATTTGTATGTATGTAGTTGCGTGCGTGTGTATATGCAGCCAACAATTGTTAACGTCGCCATGCGCAAATTGTTTTGTAGACATTTTTGTTGTACGTACGTTTTTGCCTTAGTTTTTTTTTTTTTTTTTTTGTTGTATATACATTAAAATTAAAAACAGCTACAACAAAAACAACAAGCTAAATGCATGATGGTGTTAAATAGCGAGCAAAAACAATAATAACAGGCCAACAACAGCAACAAATACAACTACGGCGTCGAAATATGCACATGTTATTTTAAAAATAGGCGGCCTTAAAGGCGTCAGCCATTATGGTTTATATTCAAGACGAATGCGAAAAAAAAAGTTTATTAAAATTATATAGAAGCAAGAAAAATAAGAAAAACTAATAATTACTCAAGAAACTTGCAAACAGAAGGTATTTTAAACTTAACAAAACGAACTTGTAGGGCTTAAGACAATTCGGAGGCTTTGAAAGAAGCTTTAAAAGCTGTCACACTGGTACAAATGATTTGATAGTTTTGCAAATATTGTAAGCAATTAGTTCTTTTAATGTTCTAATTCAAAAGTTCATGTGTATATGAAAAATTAATTTAATTTTTGGAGTTGACGAAAAACAGTTCTCTTGGGACTTTGCATTAAAGAGCCCTAGAATAGATGCAATGCATCAATACCAAAAGCCAATAACTTCAAACTAGTTCCTTCCTTTTATAGCTCACACTTACGTTAGTCGTGGTCAATAAAACATATTCCTTACTCAGCAACATTTTGCAGTTTTCCTACAGTTTTCTAATTAACTTGTTCGTCAATAAGGTATACTGGTTCTTTCCACTGTTTAATCAAAGAGCATCATGTGGTTATCTATGTTTTCATATGATTATGTCTAGTTGAATACCAGCAAAAAAAAGCATTTCACTGTCTTTTTGATATACAGATAAATTTCAACAAAATTAACTCGTTTGGTAGGTTACATTTTTATGTCCAATCAATTTAATTTGTGAGCCACCTGAAAGGACTTTGAAAGACAAGTATATAAATTAGGACGTATCACATCAGTAGAAAAAATCAATGGAATTAAAACTATATTTTCGATAGATGTTAAATTCGGTAATTTGGTCCAGCATTGCTCCCGTATAGAAAAGCTATACTCTTATTTCTGTAAAATTAAAAGGCTTTAACAGAGTTAAAAAGCTTAAAGAAGATTTTGCAAAACCTTAAAAAGCTTTAATAAACTTTTAAGACAAACTTTAAAATTGATATTTTTGGTTGACTAGAAACTTATTCTAAGATATTAAAAAAAAAAAATCATTTTGTTTTTACTTTGAAATGAAATTTTCGTAGAGATTCCCGACTGCTTTGTATCCCTCGTAATTTTCATATTTTTGTTTTAATAGTTTAACCCTTTTTTTCTACACTTAACATTTCTGTTTCATTAGCACTCTTTGAAAAACTTAAAGCCAGGCAAATTGTTTATGCATGTATGTCTGTCGTAATGTGTGCGTCTGTCATTCATTCAGTCAGTCAAACAAACATGCAAAAGATGAGAACAAGTAAGAATACAATAACAAAAAGGGAGACTCCCTACTAACTTTTTTGTTTTCATTTAAGTTTTTCTTGTTGCAAAAATATATAATATTATTATAGGTTTATTGTTACTTTTGTTGTTGTTGCTGATAATATGTTCCATGTGTTGTTGCTTGCGCGAGTAACCATAAACTTATTTTTCAAAGAGTTTCATTTTCACAATGTCGACATTTATACATATAAAACAATAATAACAACAACCACTACAACACCAAAAATAAGACGTAAGTAACATTTAAAACAACACAAGTTTTAAGTCGTGTCTGGCTGCAACATACAATTTTGCTTTATTTTGTTTGGATGTTTTTTTATGTTTCTCTCAATATTGTTGCTTTTTGTTTGCCATTTCTGTTTGTTGCTATTATAATTGTTGTTGTTATATTTGTTGTTACTGTGTGTATTATTACGTTTTCATATAAAATTTTTTGTTTGATGGCTGACTGACTTGACGGTTTCTTATTCTCTTATTTTTTTGCTGGGCTTTTTTTAAATACTAAAATTTGTTTGGTTGGTCGCTTGCTGCTGCTGGCTCCTCTTAGACTTACTTTTTAGTTAGTATGTTGCATTATTATTTTGTTATTGTTTTTATTGTTGCTATATGTCTGTTTGCTCTTGTAAAGCCTGGTCTTTGTTTCAATTTTGTTAATTTTTTTTTTTTTTAATTTTGTTCTTGTATTATTATACGTGTACTGTGCCTGTTTTGATAATTATAGGCTACTAAACGGTTAATTATCGACATTTAATATGGCTGTCGTTTTTATAGTTTATAGACTGTTTTAAGAATTTCTGTGTTTCATATATTTACTTATATGGAAAGGGAAGCCAAAGAAAATGGCGCGCGATTTTTGTTTTTATGTAGATTGGAATAGAAAACTTTTTCCCTTAAATATACAGAAATTGTAAGAGGAAAATACAAATACTTACTGTTAAATGCTGAAACAGCCACGCTCTTAAAATATTTGTTGCTACTTTTGGGAAAATGCCACGTTTCTTTTGGTTCTTTTTGCCATTCGCATCATCATCCTCTTCTCCTGTGCCCTCGCCGCTACCTATACTAGCATTGCTGGCATCACCTGAAAAAAAGATACAGAAAATTACCAAATATTCTTATTTAACCCTGCACCGTCATCCTTCGTCAAAATGACGACGCGAGATTTTATTTTTAAGTTAAAACCTGTTTTTTCTTTTTGTTTTGAAACAATTTTTTTTATAGCGGTAGTCGCTTGCAAGCTGTTGTTGGATAAAGTCGTGCAGCGAACTGCGTTCATTGTAAGTGTTTGTTTTTTCGATTTTATTTTTTTGCCGTAGTCAAAATGACGAAGGATGAAGTTTGTGTAACTTTTAGGTTTTTTGGTGTGTTATTCTTGGACGCTAAATTTTTATGTTTTCCTAAGATGTCTAATCAGCGATCACTAACAGATGAAGAAATTGAACAGTTTCTGTCCTGGACCGACAACAACGTTGACTTAGAAAGCGATCTTAGTGAAATAGGTACTGACACAGAAGTCGATCAAGACGAGTCTGTTGCAAGTACCACCTCTACATACGAAGCAAGTGAAGTGGATGAAGACGACATTCCTCTAAATATTTTAAGAGCAAAATCTAACATTATTACGTGCGATAAAACTATACTTCGAGGAAAAAACGGTCATAAATGGTCATCTGTCAAAGGTACGACACATCATTATGGACTCAACATTGTCCATAAAAGACGGGGACCAACAAATCTATGCAAAAATATAATTGATCCTCTAGATTGCTTTAAACAGTTTATAACAGGGGATATCGTTGCTGAAATTGTAAAGTGGACAAATGTCGAGATAACTCAACACCAATCCGCCTTACTTGTACACACGGATCAGGCACAACGACGAAACACTAATACAAATGAAATATATGCAGTTTTGGGTATATTAGTGTTAACTGCTGTCAAAAAAGATCAGCATTTATCCGTGGAGGAGTTATTTGACAGGTCTTATTGTGGATCTAAATACATAAGCGTACTCACCAAAGCCAGGTTCCAATTTCTCATGTCCTGCTTACGATTCGACGACAAATCTCTACGCCTCCAACTAGTAGGTGATAAATTCGCTCCCATTAGAAAAGTATGGGAAATGTTCGTACAAAAATGCAGGGATAACTACAGTCCTGGTCCTTACCTTACAGTTGATGAGCAGCTTTTGGCCTTCAGAGGAAAGTGTAGTTTCAAGATGTATATCCTAAATAAGCCAGCAAAATACGGCATTAAAATTTTAATGTTATGTGATAGTGGAACCAAATATATGGTTGATGCAATTCCGTATTTGGGAAAAAATTCAAATACCACCACAATGCCTCTTGGAGAGTTCTACGTGAAGGAGCTTACTAAAACAGTACATGGCTCAAACCGGAATGTTACTATGGACAACTGGTTCACGTCGATACCCCTAGCGAAATCGTTAGGACAAAGTCCGTACAATTTGACAATCGTTGGTACTCTACGCTCAAACAAAAGAGAAATTCCAATTGAGCTAAAACAAAGTAAAGGTCGTAAGTGCGGTACGGCTATGTTTTGCTATGACAGTAACTTAACCCTTTTGTCTTATAAGCCAAAGCCAAACAAAATGGTTTACCTTCTGTCATCCTGTAATGAACAGGGTACTGTAAACCCCAAAACAAATAAACCCAGCATGGTGGAGTTTTATAATAGTACTAAAGGAGGAGTTGACACATTCGATCAGATGTGCAGTGTTATGAGCTGTTCAAGGAAAACGAACAGGTGGCCGTTATGCCAATTTTTCGGAATTTTGAACATGACATTTATTAACTCATACATTATTTACTCGCACAACCTGCTTCAAGCTGGCCAAAAGCCTCTAAATCGCGTTAATTTTATGAAAAATCTTTTTTCGGGACTTATAAAAAATCACTTGAATGACAGGCTTGATATGCCAACAATAACCACCAATGTAAGAATTGATATTCAAAATGAGCTGCAAGTCAATAACACCACAGATTCCGAGAATTTGTCTTCACAAACTCGAAATAGAAAAAGGAAGATATGTGGAGTTTGCCCCTCTTCGAAGCGAAGAATGACAAATGTTGTCTGTGCAAAATGCCAAAAAAGATTGTGTGGAGAGCACAAAATTGAAGTTTGTGCCTCGTGCTTTAAATGAAATAATTTATTTCCAAACTAATGTTCCTTTTTTATTTTAATACTTATATTATAAGAAAATGAAAGACTGAATTGAAAAAAATTGCAATAAGTTGTACTTTTTAATTTTTTATTATTAACTGTTAAAGACACCATGCCAATTGAAGGAAGGCTATTAAATGTTAATTTTCCGTTAAGACTGAAAAATAAATAAATGAATTTCTTTAAAAAGAAATTAAAAAATAAATAAATTTAATTAAAAAACTTATTTTGGTACGAACTTTTGCTTATGAGATTTGTTATTGTCGCATAAAGTATGTCGTAGTCAAAGTGACGAAGGATGACGTTAATGTACTAAAAATAAGGATGACGTTCTAGGGTTAAAAAAAATATATATATAAGAATAAAAATTCTAAATTTTATGTGTAGTTACATAAAGGAAAAAAGAATGGATTGCAATTGGAGAATATACAAAATTAATTTCGCCAAACATTTACGCATTCCTTAATATTGTGCAAACGACAATCGTTATTTCATTTCGATGATAAGATTTTTGAAAGATAATATTGCCTATGGAGTCTCTGGTCCTTCTAAATGTGGTCGACATTGTCACGTTAACAGAGCTTTACCTATTTTTTCTGACTAAATGAAAAAGTATTTGAAGCCAAGCTCATATTCAGAGATACTTAAAGAAAAGGAGGGTATAATAGCCAGGATAAAAAAAATTTAACTAGAAAACACAATTTTTAATTATTCTTTTCTCATATACGAGTTTACAAATCAAAATTTAAAATTACAAGTCTTATGACAACAAATAATTTTTTTGCTCGTCTTGTAAGCATAAAATGATTTGAGTTGTTTATTTAATTCTTTCAGTGAGAGAATGAACCAGTAAGAGTTCTATATTCGGCCATGCCGAATTTAATGTACCCTTCATCATGTATGTCAATCAAGTTTAGTGAAGTAACTCCAAACAAAAAGGCAAATATTGGGGTGACAGAGAGTTCAAAAATAAGAAAAATAAATAAAGAACTACATAATCACATAAAAATTCCATCGGCTCCTAATGGGTTAAGCCTTCTTAAAAGATTTTAGTATTTCCTTAAAGATCACTTCAAAAGCTTTTAAATGATACCCATATTCACATTAAAAAAAATTTTAAAAGTTCAGAGACCCATAACTCGGAAAATATGGGCGAGCGCCAATATTTTCACTTCACTTTTTTTTTCTTATATTTTAATTCTCTATCGCCTCATATATTTGTTTTTTTTTTTTTGATTGGAGTTACTTTATAGTTCCAAATGATATGGTGTTTTGCCCGCTGCTTCGAAGAGCATGAACCGATCTTGTGACTTCCGCTAGAACCTCTTTCGATACTATGTCTGATCAATTGGTTAGTTAAAATTTTCTCTAGCAAGTCTAATGCCTTGGCAAACTTGATTTTATCACTAACACGGACGGACAGACAAACATCGCTCAATCGACTTTGTTATGCATAAGGCCTCAGAAAATATGTAATTTATTGGGTAGGAAATCGATTTTGTAGAAATTACAAATGGAATGACAATCGTAGTTATACCTTTTTTTTACTTTTTGTGGAACAATTCATACAAATAGTGTGTTTTAGTTTAGTTCAAAAAGTCGATCCGCGATTCGCCTTCTATTTTTGAGTCTTAAAATTTGAATTTCTTTCGAAAGCTTTATTTTCTTTTTTTAAAACTAGAATTTTTTTTCTTAAGCTTGCGAGTAAAAATCGATACTTTTCCCAACGTCTTAAATAAAACTAAAAATTTGATTCGCTTTGAAACTATTTAATTTGCGGACTCAGGTAATGAATTATTAACACTTAGTAGCAGAAGCGAACTATTTTAGTACAAAAAACTTCTAAAAGTTGTTCGACTCCGTTCAAAGCACCACAAAGATTTTATAACTAGGAGTAGAATTTAACTACCATATTCATAAAAAATAAAGCAACTTTGAAATGTATTTTATGACAAATTTTCTATACAAATTTGTCCTAAAACACAGTTAAAATGTATTTTAACATTTTATGAATACGGCGGTAAATACTTTTTTTGAGTGAATTATGTTAAAGCCCGAATTTTAACAGTTTGCCCTTAACAAAAATAAAAACAAGAGTTCTTAACATCCCAAATTAAGTTTCCCTGTCAACACTCAATTTCGAAACTATGCAATACAATAAAATAGCTTTCCCAAAAACTCTACAAAAATTGCTTTAGTTTATAATACAGCACAACAACAACAACAATTCATATGTTTACCATTAACGTTTTAATTTTCTGAGATCGAAATAAATATTTGTCATTAATACTGGAGTCATTGTTCCATTTGTTGGAAACATCTTTTTTTTAATGTTGTTTTCTCTGCCTTTTGTTGTTTAATGTTTATGTATAATTGCTATTTAATTTATTTTTTTTTCATTTTAAACTATTGTTTAAGCTGTTCAAAATAAAAACTCAGATTTTTATTTATTTTTTATGTTTTTCATTTACTTTTGTAATTGCTTTTGTAATTAGTCAAATATTTTGAGAAGTAAATTTAATTTATTTATGTCTCAAAATATGAAAGAAATTTAAAAAAATATTCATTTAAATTTTGGATGCACAAAACTGTCTGTCTGTCTGATAAAAACTTTTTCTTTTGACATATGAATTAAAATTTAATTTAGATTATTTTGTACACAACTTCGGTGGTGCATTTAAATGAGTAATTTACATTGCATTTCGTTCATACTTCTGATGTTCGGCCGAGTAAAACCTAATCTAACCTTTCTTCTAAGTTGAGGATTAAAGTTCCGAGCTTGGTTAAGTTTCAAGCTTCTCTGAATACAATTCCGAATATTTCCCGACTTTGGCTTCCAACTATTGTAAGATTATACCTATCTTTAATCATTCAAAGAACGGATTGCTTCAAAAGAATTTTAGTTTTAAAACGGAGACCAAAATTGAATCCTATTACAATACTTTGTTTTAGGCTTTAAATCTGGGTTGTCGATTTTTTAAGTTTTACCGCTTAAACCACTCTCCTGTTCTTTTTTTTTTTTTTGCTATTTTATGTTTCCTGTTTTTATATTCTTTGTATCTTCAAACCAACACTTTCAATATTTTTTTTCATTTTACCTTTGTAGGATAAGATGAATCTATTTTTTGATTAAAAATTGCATTAAGACTAGAAACATTACAGTAACCTCACTCTTTGACTTATTTTAAGTTTTCAGTTTAGGGACAAATAGATTTCTAGCACATAACCAAATATTAAAGACTTTATTGCGATAGTATAAGGAGTTTATTCTTAATTTTATATGAACAGTTTTTTATGTTTATGAACAGTTTATTATGTTTATACACAAATTCATAATTGTAGTATTGTTTGTTGTATTTACAGCAGCAATTTTAAACAACAACTTCCTCTTATAAGTTTATTTAAGACACAAATTTCAAGCCTAAATAAATAATGAAAATTTGAATGTTGTTAAAAAAAACAATAATTACACTGTCCAACAAATTAAGACTTTTTGAATGGAACAGAATAGCAACCCCATAATTATGAAAGGGTATGTTAAGTAGATCATTTTTGTAGAACAAATTTATGGTCCAGCACGTCTGAGTTTTTTTTTTTACAGTGGGTCAAAGTTTGCATTTTTTGGTCGAAGGGAGCAGTATACTGTATGAAAAAAATGCTGTAAGTTAATGTCTGAGAGAATTCTTATGGTCTGAGTTATATTGTGGAATTGTATGAGGATTATTTTTGTAAAAGATCTTAATCCTCCAACTGGTCCCTTTATGGGTCAATTTGACCCTTTTTTCGAGAAAATCAAAAAATATCCTTTAAAAAAGGACATTTAAGGATTAAAATATTGTACGAAAATGTTTGCCGGAAAATTTCACCAAAGACACCATTGTTGTAAAAAAAAGCTCTTGACGCTTAATGAGTAAAATTATACACCAACATATACAAAACAGGTAAAAACAGCGTCAAGTTCGGCCGGGCCTTCCTTTCTCTCTTTTCCCTGTTCTGCATCACTGCTGCCTGAACCAAATCTCTCAATGTAGATAGAAATATGGTGTTTTAATTGATTCCCTGTCACTACTCAGGATATTATATGATTTTCATACCCAGCGAAATTTTAGTCATACATTATTTCCGTGTTTAAACAACCCGGCCCCAACTTTCGCTGACATTTTTATTTAGTGGTATAAAAGAAAAAGAAGTTGTTTTAGTGGGACCACACATTATTCAATAAAACACATCATTACTATTTACCTGTGCATATTGGAAAACACTTCGAAAATCAATAAAATTATATAGATTTTAAATATTATTACTTTGTCCCCAAAAAGGATATAGATTTTGTTTCTATAATTTTGTGTTTTATTTTGCTAAAAATTAAAAAACTTCATCAAATTTATTACGCAATTATTAAATTTTTGTTTAAATAATACTGCTCGTATATTTAAATATAATAAATAAAAAAATAATCAGAAATTACATGAAAAATTTTTACAAATAAACTTTATTGCAAAACCGCAGAAAAAATTCATTTTTTTTTGCAAAGAAAACTCGCAGCCGTAAAACAACACATTATGTGGCTTGAATTTAAAACAAACCAATAACAACAAAATTAAAATAACTAAAAACGTTACGGCAACCACAAAGAATTAAAATTGGATTTTTTGTATAACGATTTTTTCACCTACAAATTATTAAACAAAGTTAATGCAATAAAAAAAAAACTAAATGATATTTGTTGTAAATATCACATAAAACCGTAAATTAATCAAGAGCTGCATGTTGAAAAAAAATCAGATGAAAACGCCTGAAAAGCTGCTAAAAAATTAAAGCATGCGTAGTTTTTCATTTTTTTTTGTCGACTTAATTTATTTATTCGATTATAAATATAAAGAAAATTTAATATATTTTCTTGCTTTTGTTGGTCTCATACAACAAGAAATAAAATCGCAAAATTTACTGCAAATTGGAATATATATTTTTTTGGCTGTGTGCAATTTTAATACTTGTTTTTTTTTTGGGTTTTGTAGGGAGAAATATAGAAAGGAAAACAAACCATAACATATCCTTTTTAATATATTAGATTGCTACTTAATAGAGTCATACGTAGTGAAGATGAAAAAAGAGAAATAGTTCGCCGTCATATAACTGAAAAATTTATTTTAGTTATAAAAACTTAAATAAGAATTTAAGTTGATATTTTAAAGCTTAAATATGTTTTATATGTTAAGCAAATTTTCGATATATTTTTCTCTTAATTAATTAATAATTATTAATTAATTAATAAAATTATTTTTTATCCATACGATTTAATTTAAATATTTGTTTAACAACTTGAAAGATTTAACATATATATTTACTTGTTCGGTTTT
Organism: Gymnosoma rotundatum; assembly: GCA_916610165.2. Lineage (NCBI taxonomy): Eukaryota > Metazoa > Arthropoda > Insecta > Diptera > Tachinidae > Gymnosoma > Gymnosoma rotundatum. The sequence goes on along the minus strand of OU744336.1, from coordinate 45,667,446 downwards.
TTTAATTGCCAAATAAAATTTATAACTTATTGTAATTTTTCTTTTTTTCTTTTGTGTCGCTTTAATTACTCAGCTCTGTCTAACCTTGTTTACAATACAGTTAAACAACTATGCACATGCAATTTTTCTGATCGACGTTTTCAATAATAGTGCCATATTGCCCGCAAATGTAAATTTTAATTTTAGGCGACTTAAAACGTCTGGGTTTTTGTACTGTAAAAAAATCTGGCAGCTCTTGCATATTTTTTCTTGAAACAAATGGAGCGTTGGTGTCAAAAATATATAGACCTTTAGCGACCATTTCTTCAGACTAATCTAAGTAATGAGAATCTGTGTGCAGGTGAACTTTATCTCTTCTCTATAGGAAAGACCAAAAACGCTACCTCTTTTAAAGGAAATTTATACAGGGTTCCAGTAAATTATGCACATACAAGCATATGGCTTTAAGAGATGAAGCAGCAGAATTTCTGCTATGACTTTTGGAGATATCGTTTAGACAATCAGAAAACTGGAAGAGCCATTGTTCTAATGTTAAATCGGAGGTGAACAAAAACTTGTCCCAGCAATTCCAAATATCACATTAAGAATTTAAGATGATAATACTCAGTGAGAAGAAAATTGGCCTTGAACTAACAGTTGACAAGTTAATATAAATCAAGGCCAAAATAAAAATTATTAAAATTGTAAATCTCTCTTATGAACAGGGAGGTGACAAGTAATTGATCGATGATTTAAATGTAATCAGGATTAAAAAAGGAATTGAATATGTATTCTTGCCTCCATAACCTTACAAATAAATTCATTTGAGACTTTAGTTAAGAAGGTATTTTTTACAACATCTAGGTATCCAAAGGTCAGAATGAATAACTTTAAAACAGAAATAGAAACGCATGTATACGAGTACGTACATATATATGTATGTACAGGTTTTGCCTACTTCTGGCTGAAGGCCTCTAAAAATTAATTTGTTTTAAATTTGTTTCTTTCAATGATGTTATAAAATAAAAAAATATACATATTAAAATATTGCTTAATCTTTAATCCCTTAAGTACCAAAAACCACTCGAATTTAACTTTATGGTATTTTAATAATCTTCAAATTGCTTCAATCAAATTTTCATAAACTTTCAATTCAATTCATATTCATGTGCATCGAAAATAAAAAAATAAAAATAAAATTACATGATGATCATGATCATGTTGGCCGATGATACAAGTGGCTTTTGCACATCGTTATTATAACAATAAGCAACACGCCTAAGAGATTAATTTTGCTCTTAAGAAAATTTTCATTCGTCTTCTTATTTTCTTTATATTAAACTAAATCGATTGTTACTTAAACCTAGAGGGGAGGATGATATGGTGTTTTATTTTTTATTTTTTGTATATTTGATAATCTTTTTATGGTTTCAAGAACTTAAGACATTGTTGTTGCTGTTGTATTTACCACTAAAGCAAAAATATTTTTTTTTTTAGTTTCAAACTTTAAGTGCTGCTAAAGTGCAGTCTTAAAACCACTTGATAGATAGTGAATAAAGACGATTATTTTATATACGAAATATCCATTAATCATGGTTTTTGAAAATGGTTTTGTTTATAAAGTGTTTATGCTCTAATATCAAGTGGTGTTTGGAATTTTTATATTTTGTAATAGAGACATATTTATTGTGCCTTTAAATTTTAATCAAAAGAAAAACACAAAAGTGTTGTAATTTTATTATGAAAGCGTAGGACCATCACGTGGAGAATATAAAAATGGTTTTCCAGTTAAAAGTTTAAGATTCGATATGGCTAGACTTCCCTGTATTTAGAACATAAACAATAATAGCATGTGTATTCTGTATTTCTTTATATCCTAGTGATCATGCAACCATGTCAGCCACTACTGCTGATATAATTTTACTTTCGTCCCTAACGAAGCCTCTTTACAGGATCTCTGCTGCTTTGCTCTTCTAAATTAGAGCCGTCTACATCGCAGCTACCCATAATATTTTTGTAACCGATATTCCGGGAGATTTAAAGTACTCTTATTTTACCATTCTGAAAAATATTCAAGGCATTGAATACAGCACTTAAACTTTATTAGCGATGAACTGTGCCGAATTGTAGTCGAGTTTTAGTGCCAAGCAAAATCTACAGCTAGATTGCTTTAGAGTTCGCTTTCAAAAGCTAAAAAGAAGTATTTAACAAACGTCCGAAAAACTATAAAGTTTAAAACACAAAAAACTACTGAATGAATCAATGAATGATAGAACTTGAAATTATAAAAAAAACACCAAAAATTAAATTTGATGGAAAATTTTTTCTTATTATTATCAGTAAACTCTGGCAAATCATTATGAATGGATTCGTTCTGCGTCGTTTCTTTCGCCGATTGGTCTTGAGCCCAGTCACTAACTGACCGTTTGTTTTATTTATATTTTTGTAAGTTACACGCTGGTGGCATCATGGGACTTTATTTCTTAAAAATGTGGCCGAATCCCACGTTACGGTCAATGGAGATCGCTACCGCACCATTATTAATGATTTTTTGTTTGAAGATATGGATGACATTGATCTGGACGAAAGGTGGTTTTAACAAAATGCCGCTACATGACATACGTTGACCGCATTCATCGACATATTAAAATCGAAATTTCGCGATAAGTTTATTTCGAGAAATGGATCTGTCAATTGGCCTCCAAGGTCGTGCGACTTGACATCTCTCGATTATTTTCTTCGGGGCCACATGAAGCCACGGGCTTATGCTGATAAACCAGCAACAATTGACGCTTTGGAGGCCAACATTGTTTAGGTTATTCGTAACAGACGATCAGCAGAACTTGCAAAAGTGACCCAAAATGTAACGTTTGTTCACCGAAAAATGATACATATAATAAAGTAAATGGAAATAATTTAATTATTTAGAAATTCTTATTAATACACAAAATTTATTAAATTAAAAATTTGATTCTTTATGTTACGGCAGACAAAATTAATTGTTTTATTTTGCTTTTTATTTGATTTTACTTTTTTCAATTTATTTCAATAAATATTTCTAATAAAAATTAACGAGCTCTATTACTCATTTGTTAAACTTTGTTGCAGTTTATTTTCGCAAGCCTTTTTTATTCAATAATCATTTTTTAAAAATAATTTTTTAACTTTACTTCAGACCGAACAAATATTTGATGAAATAAACATGACCAGTAAATGATGTGTTTATTTTTTGTTTAGCTTCAAGAAAACATTCCTGCACCAATGCTTATTTCACAAACTGCTTACCCCACCTGACCTTTAGACACATAAAGTTGCAACTTATTTTATTTTTTTTAATCTAAAGAAACTTAATTCAAATCTGTAGTTGTTTTAAATAAAAACCAGTTATACAATTATGGTAATAAATTTTCACCTTTAGCCAATAATTTTAATTCATTAAACACATTGTCTTTAACTGTCCTCCTTTATTAGCTGCCGTATTATGATAAATGATAAATCAATAAAAGGTCATTAAAATTTTATTAAAAAAATATTATTATTATCATTATAAATTACCAAAAACAACAACAAAACTGAAATAATAAAATAATAAAACAACATATTAAGCAGTTTGTTTTAAAGAGACTTTGTTTTGTTTTTTTTTTTTTTTTGGTTTTGCTTTTGAAAGCGCTAAAAGGCTGGCTGGCAGGCTGACTGGTAGGCAGTGTGTGGTCTAAACGTGCTATGGCACAAAAGTTCACAAGACGACAGATAACCAAAACGTTGGAGGCTTGTTTAAGGTGAAAAGAAGTTGGAGTGGAACAAAAATAAATAAAGAAAAATTAAATTATGAATTTAGAAGAGTCATTGTTTTTTTTGTCATTTAAGCGTGTTGTACGTGTCGTCTGTAAACACTTGAAATAACAAGCCTTAGCACCCATGTGTATAAAAGACAGTGGCTAACAAAACACTTTAAATTAAATTTACTTTACTCTTATAATAATTTCATTCATTCATAATTCACTGTTTAAATATTCGTATGTTAAACTGGCTTGAATTGTTTATGCAACATTCATGTTTATTATTTACAACAATTTAAAGAATTGTGCAAAAAATTTGCTTCGTTTAGCATGTAGCAGCTTTAAGCCACACACCATATTTAAATGAAATTCTCTTTCTTCAACCGTCCAACTGAAAATTATTGTTCTTTTTCGAAAATAAAAAAAAAAGAAAAGAAGAAACATTTTCTTAACACTTTAACTTTAGAAAAGTAAATATATTTATGTTGCGATTGGAATGGTTATTTTCAAAATGGAAATTGTGTTAAATGATAAATTCATTTTACACAAATCAAGTCTTGCATATATTTTTACACTTGAGTCTAACAGTTGTGTAAGAAATCAATTATTTTGTTTATTTTAATTGGGAAAAATACAAGCAGTGTAAAATGAAAACTACTCAATAACATGCATTATAAATAAACACTAATTAAACATATAAACTTGTATGTAAATTTAAATAAACACATTTTCATTACTCATATTGGAACAATGACCGAAATGGCCAAAGTAAAAAATCAGTTTATCTTCAAATGAAGAAAGGAAAACAACAAAAAAAAAATCACTTTGACTTTAAACAGATTTCCGGTCGTATACTGTTACTGGTAGTTGTAGTTGTTGCTTTTTCTTTGCCATAGACCATTAAGAATTCTATATTTTCTTAGCATTTTCTATTGTATTTGATTGGTTGTTGGCTTGATTGACAGCCGATTGGCATGATTTTGTATGGTCATACATTTATAAAAACTCTTATATTTTTGCCAAGCCGTAGAATGATTTGTTTTATCAATGGAATATAAAAGTTTATTTTAAATAATCAACAACAATTGAATGTTTTGCGATTTGTTTTCTTGTACATGAAAATAAAAATTAATGCAAAGTTAATTGAATTTAAAAAAAATTCAAAAATTTTAAACAAAAATATTACATACTATTTTAAAACCTTACTACTAATAACCTTAAAAAATTAAAACAATTTTAGCAGCAGCCTATGTTCTTCTATTCATTTTACATCAACTATTTGGACAACCTTTAATTTACAATTTTAACTATTTATACTTTTTGTTGTGCCCAACAAATTAGTGGACGTTCTGTCTAATTTTTAAGTGTTGGTATAATGCGGTTATACAAGTTAAATTACATCAGCTATTGAAACACCCTTTAATTTCTAAATTTAAATTGTAAGCTTGTTTTTATAGCGGACTTGGCAATACACGTTCTTGAAGATTTCAGTTGTCTGTGTATAACGTTTCAAAAGTTTGGTCATATACATCAAATTACATCAACTATTGAGGAATCCTTTAATTTTCAAGTTAATTTTTTTTACTTTCTCTTATAGCGGACGTTCTTTGAGAATTTCATTTCATAAATTTTCTACAACTGTTAAAACATCAAACTAAACAAACTCATGGACATCCTGTCCAATTTTAAGCGTTTATCCATAACGATTCAAAGGATAGGACCATATAGGTCATATTACGTCTGCTATCGGGACAACCCTTAATTTTTAGATTTATTTTTGTATTACTTCGTGCTAATAGGATCTATAGTGATACGCAGTTTTTTTTATTTTTTAGTGATGCAAAACACACGTAAGAACCATGTATGTTGTATGGGGACACTCTATAACTTTAAAAATTTTAAAAATCGGTTCATAAAATACTGAGTTCTTGAGGCACAAACATTAAAAGCTACATTCAGACGAATTGATAATCTGCTTCTTTTTTCAAGTCGGTTAAAAAGATAAAATGATGTAATTAACAACCAGTTTTTAATATTTGTTAGAAAGAAAAAATATTGTGAAGAAATTAATGAAGAAAAGGAATAAATTTTTATTAACAAAATTGCTATTGCACAGTGTTTTAGTGCTACTTGTTTTTTGCACTAATTTCAAGCTGGCATAGCGGGATTGGCATTAATTATAAAAATATTAAAAAAGTATATTGAATATATTGAAACAATTGAAAAAATGACTGCCTGTAAAAATTTATAACAACATTAAATTAAAAGTTTAAAGTGTCTTTAACAACACATAGTGTAGTTGTTGTTGCAAAATTTTTTTAGTGACTCATATCTACACATAGAAACAAAAGAGAAACAACTGAAACAGGCCAGTACTTTCCATAATAGAAGATTGTAGACGATTTAACTCGCCTATTGCAATTAATCGCAGCTCTGAGTGTTATAACAGTAATAAAATTAATGCCAAGCAGAACAGTTACGTATAGTATGTGTGGGTTAACAGTGTTTCTCAACAAAAAAAAATTATACTAAGTAAGAAATATTGATTTAAAAATAAATTTAAAAGAACCTAAAAATTAAATAAAATGTAAAAATATTTTAACGGTAAACACTTATTCATAAAAAACAAACACCATATTCATAAAAAATAAATTAGATTTGAAATCTATTTTAATTTTTTATGAATACGGCAATTAAATTTTAAGTTAGATAAAAAATCTTTCTTTTTTCATACATGTAAAAACGGCACAAGTTTTGAAAGAATAACAGTTGCCACAAAAATAAATTTATTCGCCTTTTATTAAAATTCTAATAACAAGGTTTATTATAAATTTACCTTTTTATTGATGTTTATCTAAAACATTTACCTAGAGTGAAAAAGTGAAACTTTGTAAGCAGCAAAAACTGAAATGATTAAATGATGAAAAAACAAAATTTTTTTTAACACAAAAATAAAAAGCAAAACTGAAAGACTTTAAAAATCTTAATAATAAGTTAAAATTCTAACCCTAAGTAATGTGTGATAAAAAGCAAAAATCGATCATAACTCTGATACTTACTTTATATTACGATAAAAAGATTTCCATAGCAGGCTATTAACTTTATTCACTTTAGATTTTTGATCTCAAGCCAAAAACAAAGAAAACAATATTTAAGAATAATTTTAAAAAGCTTTAAAATTTCTGCTAATGATGCTTTAAAAAATATATATTTTATACTTTCATTCGTACAAACATAAAACTTTCCTTTATCCATCAGATGTTGGAGTTTAACATCTTTAAATCTCTTTAAACCTCGAAAGTAAGCGGAAATGGTTTAAATCAAAAACGATATTTCACAAACCGAAAACATCACAATTTTTTTTTAAACATAAAACCTTAAACAATGTTATTCCTAATTGCATTTAAAACAAAATTTCGGTTCTTTGACCAAAATAAAAAAAAAAACCAATGTATAAATGGGAAACTCAGTTTTTGCAACAAACATTAACAACTGAATTAAAAAAAAAAAAAACCCCAAAAAACAGCCAAACTGCAATGGATCATACAAATCCGCCATAAAAATCCACATAAGCCTCGAACAAAAAAATAATAATAAAAAACAAAGTAAATGAACGTACAGCAGCCCTGGCTGCCAACGCCACCATCAAAAGATAGTTGCAACAATAAAAAAAAATTATTAGCAAAAAAAGGTTAATGCCATCATTTAAACAGCTAAAATATATTTAAAAAAAGAAATTATTATTGACTTTGTATGTTCTTTTCATGATGTGGCTATTGAATAATAACCAGGCTGTGGCTGTATGTATGATAGCGAGACTATGTGAATCTGATGTTGCAAATGCAGGTTGCCTTTTTTTTAATGCTTTATATACATATTTTTTAGTACTATAAAACCTTTTTTTAATTTTAAGCAATATATTATTATTTTGTTGCAAGAAAGCTACACAAGAGAAAAAAATTCATTTTGTGATGGTGTTGCTTGATTGGTGATCCATCATAATTTTTTTTCACAAATAAAAGTTTTTGTACACTTTTTGAGCTGGTTAGCTTAATAAAGGTGGTCGATTTATGCTAAAAAAAAAAACTTATGTATTAATTTTTATTGAAACAGGATTAAAAGTTTAAGCAGCTAACAGCTTCTAAAGCAGACCAGAAAATCATTACAACAATTTGCCATTAAAAAATAAATAAATGAAATCAACTAAATGAAATTGCTTTCGAGAAGGTAATATTTGATATAATTATTTTTCTTAATTCCAGCACAATTCCTGCAGCCCCTTAACTTTTCTCATACTTTATCACACAATTAGTGTTATTTACTTCATCCTGCTTAAATTGTGCGCAAATGTTTCCACAAAAAACAAAATATGGTCTTCAACGAAAAACAGCAAAAAAATAATCTACGAGGCATAATCCGCATATAAATAAAGTACTCAAATAAACGATGTATTTGCTGCATATACCCGCATGAACTTCTTATAAAATGTTCTGAATAATAAATATTTTAATAAAAATTTTGTAGAAAAAAAAAATTTTTTTTTGGAGTTTCGTGTTGAAAGATTTTCTCATGATGTGAAATATGGAATATCGCATGTTCATAATTTGACTTATGCGTTAAATTAAAATAATATGCAATTTTATTTTGCAAAAAAAAATGAACAAATATTTTTAGAGGAAGTTAGTGTTCCACAAAAAAAATGAAATAAAATAAAAAAAATTAATAAATAAGAAAATAATTATATTTTTGTATATGGTCTGTAATGAGAAACATGTATTTATGTTTTTTACCAGCTTTTTCCCCCATACCATATGCAAGCAATTATGGAATCAAGCCAGCCTCAGGATATGTGGCTGTATATATTTTAGATTATAAATTTGCCAAAATTTTTAGAAGTTTTAGTTTTTTGCGAAATACAAATTATCAAACAAAAAATTCATCTGCTCCCAATGAATTTAAATAAAAAAAATCCCGCACATAAACGCTTCACGCAAAAAAAACATGGTTGAGGTAACCATAATCTAAGAGCAACATATTTTCGTTGTATTATATGGTTGTTAACAAAACATAGTATTATTACATTTAATAATAATAAAGCTGGGGTTTCAAACATATCAAAGTCTAGCATAACAATAAAATAATAATAATAATAATAATAATAATAAATGGTAAAATCTAAAAATAATTATGTTAAAATATAAACATTAAATGGTTGAATGAAAACATCATAGTATGGTTGATAATGCCATGTTATATAAGTAAATTATTATTATTATTGATTTTACATAAATTCACAAAAAAAAAAAACAATTCTTTCCTAATTATATATAATAATTTGTTTTATTTGTTTTCATATTCTGTATATTATTTTTAATTGTTTATTTTATACACGAATTTGTATTTTTTTCATTTTCAATAAACAATAAAAACAATTTCAACTTTAAGCTAACAAAAAATTACTAAAGTGATAGAAAAGCATTCTGTCAAGACTTAAGGTGCTTTTAGACTGTGCTAATATTTGTGCAAAATCATAAAAATTTTGTTTGTCCTAGTGTAAACACTCGAATTTGTTAGCCACCAAATATTTTTCGACTGTTTGTTGGCTAAAAAAACCTTTGTTTGTGAATAAAGCTTTGCATAATGTAAACACTTTGTCAGCACGTCGGTACAAATATTTGGCTCGATATTTTGTTTGTTCTCGCAATATTTTTGGCGAAACAAATAGCGACAAATAATTGTAGAAACGTGGGCTGCAACAGTTATTTTTGAGAGAGCTTAACATATAAAAATGAAATAAATTGCAATGGCAATATTGGTCAAATCGTTTGACAGATTAGTAACTAAAAAGCGCATTTTTGTAATTCTTTATGATAAAGCATATTTTTCTGAAAGAAAATGGACAACATCAATTATTGAATCGCCACCATCTGCCAAAAAAATCAAAAGGAAGAGGACGACGCACGATTGGATTGAAGAAAATATATTTAAATTGATCGGCGAAGGGAATTCCATCCTTGCATTTGGAATGCATCAAGTGCTGACTACCATTAAAAACCCATGCGGGATAGCGCATGGACTGAAATTGGCGATATGCTTAATGTTACAGCGGAGGAAGTTTTCACAAAATGGTCGAATTTGAAGATTCAGTACCGGGGCTACATCAACAAAAAAAAAAAAAAAAACAAATCTGGACAAGGTGCAAACAATGCATCAAAGTGTAAATATTTCGACTCCATTGCTTTTGTTGGATGCGTGGAGGTTAGCCAGCAGCAACCAATAACAACAAATTTAGATATTTTATCTGAAAGCGAAGGTATCCAGTAATAGAAGTCATTTATGCAGCGAAGGTTCTTCAAAACTTAGTTCCTTCAGAAGTTTTTTGCAACATCCTTCCATTTTACGACGCTGCACCCACGCTCGAACCCACATTCTTCTGGATCTTTTTTTTTCTTTTTGCTGGGTTTTTGAAAGTGCCATAGCTCCAGCAGTTATTAATAATAAATCTTCAATATCACTGTCACTAAACATTTTAATTTTTCACGTTGCTTCACAAACACAATTTGATACTATTTAGCAGATGGATTTCATAAACATAACAACAACATTATTTAACAGATGTTTGTTCATACACACCAGACAAATAAAATTATTTGTGCAGTGTAAAAGGGTATACAAATATTTGTACCAAACATGGCTGACACAAAATCTTCTGTTGTTTGTGCAAATAAAATTCAAACAAATATTAGTGCAATCTAAACGCATGCCCAAATATTAGTCACAATACCTACTATTAGCCCAAACCATTATTTGTTGTGTTTGGACAAATATTAGCATAGTCTAAACGTACCTTTAGAATAAAATATTTGTAAGCGCAAACATTATTTTGTTTGCTCTTAATCATACTCTGTTTAATAAAACTATATAATGGTTAAATATATTTTATTATTTTTAATAAGTTATAAAAATTTGGTCGAAGTAAAAATTTTTTTTACGTTAAACCAACCATGTTGAATTTTTTTTTTGCACAGTAACCATATAATGGTTAAATATCAACAAAAATGTGTTTATCGTGACTGAAGTATTGCTGAAAACAACTAAAATTTGTTATCTGCAACTTTACAATGTTATAAAGAATATATTATGGTTATTGTGATCATATCACAACCATGTTTTTTCTTTGCGTGTTCTTGAAGATTGTAAGGTTGGAGGAAACATCATATTGAGCTTTAATACGAGTGAACTCGAACAAAAATCATCTTATATTCCCAAAATACAAAAGCTTTGCTTTAAAACTTTGAAGAAACATTTTGTTTGCTAAATATTGCAGGAATATTAACTGTAATCTAAATATGGTTTAAATATGAATAACTTTTCATATTTACTTTTTTGTTATTTTGTTTTACATTTTTGAAAACTCAATTTTAGGAAAGAGCTTTTAATTTTTTTTTTTAATACAATACTTTATTACACAAAGCCTTCATCTTAATAAATTTTCGTTCTAAAAAGATTTTTAGGAATTAAAAATAAATGAACTTAAGCCAAAATAATTTCAATTCATTTATAATATTTGTTTTTTAATTCATGTTAATTGTAACAGAATAAAGAAATAGCAGTATGCGTTTTGTGGATCGCTACATCCCTCGTCAGTATTCTTTGTATCTGCGATGTTTCTTAACCTATCAATTCAAGCAAAAAGTTCTTATTATTAATCACGATAGATAGATAATATTTATTTTAACGAAAGCTTTTTCTTCTACCTTCTTCATGTGCACATGAACTTAAGCTGGGATAAAGCGAATACATAAAATTATAAAGAAGTTATAAAGAATTTAAGAAATGTTTTAGTTTTAAATATCAAAGTTTTAGGCAGCCTCTTATAAAGCTTTTACGTTTTAATTTTAAAACTTTTCTGATAAACTTTCTCAAAGTTTTATTTTTTGATTTGTGTATTTACTTTCTGATTTTAAACAATTTTTCGTATAACTGCAGCTGCATTTGTTTTAATAATTAAACACCAAGTGGTTGCTCATTAAAAACAAAGTATTAAATGTATAAAATATTTATACTTTCTTTTTAAAAGTAATGAATTTGTGGCATGCAGCTCTTTAAAAATTAAAATATCCAACTGCGTACACACTTTACATTGATACCAAGACCTTGTCTCGTTCATCATCAGCACCAGGACCAGCACCATATTCATCAAGCAGTACGATAACGTCGTAACAAACATACTACATGCCACCATACATGCAACATACAACAATAGCAATGAAAATGATGATGATGATACTTAAAAGATGTTTAAAATGATGTGATATTCAATGAATTGCATTTAGATATGCATGCATGAACGGTATACGTTTATATGGCTGACTGGTTGGATGGATGATTGCTGGCTGGCTGTTCGGGAGAGTAGATTTTTGCATGGTTCTTTTGGAACAATATACATACAAAACAAAAACACAAAAACTGTTGTAAACTTGTCTCCTAATAAAGAACTCAAATTGGCGCGTTCAACAAAACGACATCAGCGGCGATGATGACGACTGTGTATGTTTTGTGTAAAAATGACTACGAAACCAGCAAGAGTTCTATAAATTGTATAGGTGTGTGAATATATAATACGAAATGTCAAACGGATACAATTTTTGCCAGCCAAAAACCTTAAGCACACACAGCAACGCCAATAACACCGAGTGAAAAAAAAAACGAAAAAACAAAACATCATGTAATATACAAAATAAACTTCAACCTCCTGTGGTGTAAAGTTGACGTACGATCATATGGCGGGCATATAAAATAACTATAGATAAAAATAACTTAAAAATTCAGACGCAGGCAGAAAAGGAAAGAATAATATTTTATTTAAAACTTTATATAAAATACTTGTAACAGAATGAATATTTAATTTTCAACTATAAATTTTAATTTCCTTTAAAGTCTTTAACAAGTATTTGCCATTCAATGACAATTTGTATGGTTATTAATTGAATGGTTTTTTTTTGCAAATATCAGAATTATACAAATTCTTTTTTATGCCACAAGTAAAAAAAAAAAGAATTAATGTCACTTGTTTAATACACATGCAAGTGAGTTCATTTCTTGCTTTGCTTCCTGATACAACAAAAAAAAACAGCAAAAATTGTGGGGCTTCAAGATTTGCATATTTGTTGTCTTCATTTTTATTATTTTGATTCTTTGTTGCATTTGCTGACTTGATCTCAATTTCTTGTCGTATATTCATGGATAAAAATATTTTTTTGTTTTGTTGGTTTTGTTCTCTTTCTTAGTCTTCTTCTTATGCCTGGTCCACACCATTTGTGGTGGTGGTCATAAATTTGGCAAATTTGACAATTATGAACTTTAATAATAAATAAAATTGACAATCAATATGATGATTTTTTCTTATTTATTTTCTATATATAAAAAAGTATTGTAAATAAATTTACATACACACACACACACACACTTGCATATAGACAGCCATTCAGACAGCCGGTTTGTCAAACATTTTTAAGGTGGGAAAACATGTATTCCAATAAAGTGTTTGAGAGTATTATTATTATTTATTAAGCAAATAAACTTATAAAAGAAAATATTTAATAAATAATATTTTAAAATGTTTATTGTTGTTTGTGTTTTGGTTCACGAATTAAGGTGGATTAAAAAAAATAGATTTTAATTGAATTTTTTGCATTTTGCATAATTAAATACTTGGCGATAATCTTAAATTAATTATCACGGCTTTTTATAAAGTCTTTAAAACATCATATGGAAGTCTTTAAAATTTATTATTTTACTTGATAATAATTATTGGGCTTTAATCAAATAAATAATTTTTAGTAGGTTTTAAGTTCAAGTCAGACACTAGTACAATGTAAAGGATTTTCGCATTCGTTATAAATTAGTTCAGTGTTCGTCTTTTCTTAGGTTTCGTCACAATCAATTGGTTACAATGAAGCACATACAACACGTAAAGCGTTTTGGCTGCTTTACTTGTTTGCTTGATTATATAATTAGCAACAAATGCAATTTTATTTTAACCGACTTCAAAACGAGGAGGTTATCAATTGGACTTAATGTTGTTTTTTTTTTTGTGTTTGAACTTGCAGAACTCAGCCATTTCGAAACTGATTTTGAAAACTTTTTGTAATTTGATAGATTATGCTTACAGATTGGTCCCGTTGTAAAAACAGTTCATAATCTTAAAAATTAAAGGGTGTCCCTATAAAACATAAATGGTTTTTGAGTGTGTTATGAACTGTAAAGGGCACTTCTTTAAAATTTAAAAATGACTGTGTATTACTACAGCTCCCAATAGCAAAAGTAATACAAAACTAAATCTATAAGTTTAAGGGTGCCCCCAAAGGTGACGTAAATTTACTTATATAGGCCTATCTTTTGAACCGTAATAGACGGACAAGCGCTTGCAAATTGGACAGAATGTCGAATGCTATGACCGTTATAGTCACAAGTATTAATATTTGAAATTATAAATTAAAAGCTGCCCCAATAGTTTATTGAATTTGATGTATTTGCCCATACTTTTGAACAGTTGTAGACAGACAATTGAAATTTATAAAGAGCCGGTATTACTACCTCCGCTATAATAACAAGTATAAACTTTGGATTTGGAAATAAACGGGTGTCATAATAGTTGATGTAATTTGGTGTATGTGTCCGAACTTTTTAACTATTATAGACAGACAGACAGCTGAAACTCTTTCAAGGGACTTGTGCTTCTAAGTCCGCTATAACAAGAAGCTAATAATTTGAACATAGCCATTAAAGGGTGTTCCCATAGTTAATGTAATTTAACCAAATGGTATAAAAATTTTAAATTAAAAATTAAAGGGTTTTACAATAGTTTATATAATCTAAGGTATATGGCCAAAATCGTTATAACAGACGGTTGATATTTACAAAGAACCTGCTTGCTAAATCTACTACAACAGCAGTTATATATAAATTGAATTTGGAAATAAAAGGGTGTTCCTATAGTTGCTGAAATTTGATGTATATTGTCAAACTATTATACAAATGAACAAGTTTAAAGTTTGGAGATAGAATATAAAGGTGTCCCAATAGTTAATGTAATCTAACGTATGTGGCCATACTATCGAATCGTTATAGGCAGACAGATGAAATCTGTTTTCAAGTCGGTTGTTTTTTTTTTTTGCAAGAACTATTTGTTACTGTTTTCTCTAGTCTTGTTATAGTGTCATATTGATTGCAATTATTTAATATTAAATATAAGCTGATGATGAATAAGAAAAATATTTAGAGATGCATCAGAGTGTTGGCATAAGATCTTAAAAACTTAAGGAAGAAAAACTGTGCGCTTCTTAATTGATGACAAAGCAATAGAAAATAATAATAAAAAGCTTTCCAAGTTTAGAAAATCAGAAAATTAACTTATTGGACAAAATGCGATATTTATTCACAATTTTTTTTTTTAATATCAATAAAATTATTTTTAACTCAAATCAGGATTTTTTAAACAAATGCCCATTCAGTTCAATAAGCTGCTGAATTATGGAGTTAAATCATTTCTTGTTTTTTAATCAACACAATATTCATTTGTCATTTTTAATCACCAAAAAAAAAGCCTAAAAGACTGTTGTGAAGTCTTAAAAAATTTAAAATATTTTTTTTTTTAATTCGAAATATTTTTCTTGTTTGATTTTACTCAAAACAAACAAAGGTCAATATTTTTATCTCCTACGGCCTTTTTTCTTAAATATTTTAAAACAATACAAAAAATAAATAAAATCATATAATAAGTATTTCACAGGAAATCTTTATTTTGGCATTTTTTTCCTTTTTTTTTTTTTTTTTTTTTTGATTTTTTGTTGAGAATATTACTAACCATCACAAAAAGTATTAAGAAACACCCGCAATCTGAACATAAGTATTATACATATGCAGAACGTTTTTAAGTTTTTTTCTGCGTTTATTTTTTCCGTTTTTATTAATTCTTGTTTCATCTTCAGATGGCATAACTTTGTATACAAAACAAAAGAAAAAAAAAACTTAAGCTTTCGAGTATTTCTTCATTTTGAAAAAAGGCGCAAATCAAAAATCCCAACCAAACATATTTTTAAACTTAAGAGTATGTGTGCATGTGTGTTTTAGGCCGTGGCTTTAATAATGATAAGCTGGTTTTTAATCAGAAAATTTATAACATTTAAAAGAAAAAGAAAAAAACATTTACAATGTGTGATAGGAGCGATATGATGAGGTTTAGTTTAGAGTTGACCATTTTTTTTTTTTTTGTTACTTTGACCATGTTGAAGAGTTTTTATTTTATTAATTTTTTTTCTTTTTTTTTTTGTTTTTTGTGTTACGTTCTTTTGTTGATAATAGGTTACGTTTGATCATATAATTATATAGCATGTCAAAGTATTTCTTTTGTTTCATATAAAAAGTAAGAATAAGTTAAATGATGATCTATAGGTAACTGAAAACTATTTCAAAATGTTTGTTTAAAGAAGTAAAATAATAAAACTTACCACTTGCACTTGTGCCATAATTGTCTGTAAATAAAAAAGAAACGTAATTTAGTTGAAAGTTGGAAGAATAATCCTTAATATATTATTTTTATTATTAAAAAAATGTATGCAAAATTTAAATAAAAACCAAATTAATTCTTTTAAGTACAGAAACTTAATTAACAACATGAGAATTATTTTAAAAACCCTTATTTTATTAACTTGGACAAAACCATTATAACAGATACTAGCTACTTTACGACATTTTATGAAACTCCCTAAAATATGCTTCAATTTAGAGTAAAGCTTTTGCATTTTATTAAATTTTTAAGCAAAAGGTTTATTATTTTTATATATATTTTCGATATTTTGATAATCCGTTGTACACATTAGAAAAACAGAGAAAAACAACTTTATTAAAGTAACACTTTTGCCTTAAAGCAATCAATGTGAAGTTTTGGTTTCACAAATCCTTAAAGTATGCTTTAGTTTTAATATTTTTACGACATTTTGACGAAATTTCATTGCCAAAAAATAATAAATTTTAAAAAGAATTATCAAAGATTCAAGCTTAAAAAGCAATTAAATGTTGTTGTTTTTAATTCCTTAAATATATTTTTTCAATATTTTTTTATTTGTGATACTTTTTGGCAGGTGCTTAAAATTTTTTCAAACAACTTAATGCCCTATAATTATATTTTTCCAGCCATTTATCATTAAAGGAATTTCTAAGGCATTCTTAATTTTTTTTTTTCTAATTGCTTTAGGACTTCCAAACACGAACATCAATTTCTAAGCCATAATTCAAAATATAACTTGATTTAAGCTTTCAAATGATTGCTTTCGTTTTTTAGTAAAACGTTTTGAAGTTTAATGTTGCTGAAGCAACAAAAAAAGCCATCCATCAAATTATGTTTTGACACCAAAACAAAAAACAAAATACGACGCTTGAAAAAGAAATTCCCACCAAAAGCAAGTTTTAAAAAAGGATGTTTCTTTCAAAATATGTGACTCATAAAATTACAAGAATTAAATTTCTTCAAACTCTATTTAAATGCCCACCCTTTTTCAAGGCTGTTTTTGTTTTTTCTTCTAGCATGACTTTCTTAGTTGAAAATATGTTTTAAATTTTAAGACATAAAGAAACTACAAATAATGCATTAAATATGACCTTCTACGTGTTAAATATATTAAATTGTTTGCATATTAACTTGTGCATGTGTATGTGTGCTGATATTTGTTTTTATTTCAACAGCCCAGTCAAGTAGCCAACACAACTTAAGAGCCAAAAACAGTGTTGTCAACTTTCTTGTTTGTTTATGTCATGTCTGTTTAACCAAATTTGCATACTAAAATAAACAAATGCCAAATAGGCGCGATGCACAATGCATTTTAAATTACTTTTATAACAATAAACGTATTCCAACCAATAAAAGCTGATGATTATGATGATGGTTTTTTAAATGGTGTCTAAATATGCATCTTTTTTGTAATTTTTTTTTTTTTTTTTTTTTTTGAACCAGGGTTTCTTGGACTGAAATGACAAAAATCAATTAGGAATACAATAAACGTAATAACAAACTTTTTTCGCTTTGGCCTTTTGTTGTGAAGTGTATAAATATTTTTTAACAAGCAACACGTATTTTTCACTTAAAGCATCTTAGAATATTAAAATGGGATCAACGAAAATAAGTTTGAAATGCAACTGAAATAAATGTCTGCCTAAAATGGCTATAATTTTTGTTTTTTTTTTTATATAATTTGCTTCTTGTTATTAAGTTGCGCGATTTAATATGCTAAAAATGCTTTTAAACAAAGAAGTAAACAAATTCCTGGGAGTTTTAAATTAAAACAAAAAAATGGTTTTTAATCTTTTTTTTTTTTTTTTTGCTTTAGTGCTGATTTATATGTAAACGTTTTGTTAACCATGTTGAAATATTTTAAGAAGCATAGTTGCTGACTTTTTTGAAAGTATTTAAAATCCTTAGTTAAAGTACTTTAAGGGATTTGCAAAACAAAAAAAAAAACTGAAATCCAGGAAATTCCTGTAAGCACTTTTCCATTTTTTTCTTAACACTAGATGCCTTAAATAAGGCGAAAATTAAAACTTAAGCTTAATCTTGCTGAGGCTTAAAATTTAGTCAATAAAAACCTAAATATATATGAAAAAGAGAAAAACTTGAAATTTTTACATTTAAGAGGATTATTTATGAACTGCGAGCCAAATGTCATGTGATGCTTACTTAAGCGCAAGCTTGTTGCTGTTTGTAGCCTTTATCCAACCACCACCAGTACCAACATCTTCCTTTCCTACTCCACCATGATTATTGCAAAGATGATGTGGTTGCAGCTCTAAACTTTGTCTTATAACCATCAAAGCTTTTGGCTTTAAGTTTGGCTTTTTCATCATCATCCTCATTATTGTTATTGCTATAATGCTGTATATATGTATGTCCGTCTGTGTGTGCATTTTATACTTTAAATACGGGTATAAATGTTTTTTATATGTTAACAAACGTGTATCAATGCATGTTCAATAACTTAAATGACAAAGAAATCAAAATGAATGAAAGTCTTATGAAGTTTATTTTTAATTTTCTTAAACAAAAAAAATCTTCATCCCGCCAGACTTTATTTAACTTTGAAGCCGTTTAAAAAAAAATTTTTTGGTTAAAATTGTTGTATTTTTGTGGCTGTGTTTGTTATTTTGAAGCTTCATATTGTGAAGTGATATCCCCAAGTGATTTTAAGGTGTGTTTCAGGAATTCACTTTTTAGTCATTTTATCATTTCAAGCAGCAGTGTTCTTTTTTGCTTTTTTTTAATTTCAATATATTTTCTGTTAAAGACTTAATGTCTTTAAAGAAAAAAAAAAAACTAAATATATTTAAGCTTAAAAAACCCACCAACTTCATCATCATTTTCAATGTACGATTTAAGGTTATTTCACATTTTGGATTTTATTTATATATTTTTTTTTTTTTTTTTAATTTTTCTGAACGTTTCATCACAAGTTTTAAGCCATACATCTATGACTTTAATATTAATGTTGGCCACAGCCACCAAAAAAAAAAAAAAATAATAATCTAAAAAGAGATTCGTGTTGATCATCTTTAACATCATCAACTCAAACGTATCGCATTTCATTGAAGCGCGAAATTATTATGCCTAGTTGGGGATTTTGTTAACAGTGTTTCAGTTTACTTTTTTTTCAAAGTTACAAACAGCTACAAAAAATTGTTTTTAAGATTTTCAATGATTTCTTAAACAAAACAAAAAAAAAACAGCCAATACAACCAGCCAGCATTTAAACCCGCCAAAAAAAAAGGAGACCGATTTGAAACCTCTAGATGTATTTTTATAGCGTAAATAAGAATTTATGGGACAACCTTAAAACGAACCAAAAAATATAAGGACAACTTTTAAGCTCACCGACAAAAATCATCTTTAATTCAAAAGCAAAATAAATGAAATATTTATACAATTCGTAACAAACTAAATAAAATTACTAAAAAAAATAAAAATTACATAATATTTAAGTAAAAGAAGAACTTTTAAAGCATAAACTAACTATTATCTAAAAACAAGTAAGAGTGCTATATTCGGCTTTGCCGAAAAAGGCAAATATTGGGGTGACAGAGAATTAAAAAATAAAAAAAGTACTGCATATATAAAATTTTACATAAAAATGCCATTGGCTCTTAATGGGTTAAGCATTTAAAAAAAAAATTGTATTTCCTAAAAGATCTCTTTAAAAGCTTCAAAACGATGCTTGTATTGATATTTTAAAAAATTTGGAAATTTCAAAGTACTGTAACTCGGAAAATATAGGTGATCGCCAGATTTTCACTTGCTGTTTTTTTTTTTGCTTAGTTTTTAATTCTCTATCGACTCTTATATTTATTTATTGATTGGAGTTACTTTATTGTTCCACATGGCGCAAAAGTTAGAGGTAGGCGTAGTGTTTTTCCTGCTGCCTCGAAGGACATGGACCGATCATGCTGATTTCCAATAGCAACTCTTTCGACACTATATCTGATCGATTGACATATTTATTTATTATTTTTTTTTTTTTTTTTGTGAAATTAAGTTTGCCTCGGAAAACTTGATTTCTACACTAACACGGACGGACAGAAGGACATCGTTTAATAGACTTCGCTATGCATAAGAACTTAGAATATATATATTCTTTATGGGGTTGGAAATGGATATTTTAGAAATTACACACGAAATGACAAACTTATCTATACTCTTTTTCCACTTTTTGTAGTGAAGGGTATAAAAATTCTGAAAAAACTCTTTAAACGCAAGTTTAATTGTGTTCAATACGTTTGTTAACACAAATAGAATATAAAGCAAAGGAAAATTAATATTTAATTAAAACTTAAAATAAATTTTAATAATAAAATTAACAATTAATAAGATTTAAAAACACACTTTGAATTCTTCCATTAACATTGAAATTGATTGGCATGGTTTGAAATACTGACAATGAAAACAATTTAATTAACTAATTAATGCTAGTAGTTTTATTTTAATTATATTTGGTTTTACTAACGAAATTTTTATGAAACTGTTTTATTACTTATTACTATTGAAAGAAAGATAATAAGATAATTGTTTTCATGAAATATAAATTTATGATGCAGAACCTTTAAAAAGTATTATTCATAAAACAAATAAACCTTCACTCATTTGTAGATGCATCTAAATTTTTAAAGTTTAATGAAATATTGATTTAAGTAAAATAGGTGTAAAATTTGATGTCTGAAATCTTCACACCCTAGCTAGCAGATCTTATTGCTAACACAAAAACATAAAATTTTTTCCTATAGTGTTTACAAACCACTAAATTGTTGTGATAAAAATTCCATTTTAAAATAATGCTTTATTATACTTTATAGTGTGTGCAAAGACAAGAAGAGACGCTTATTAATAGTAATGCTCAATGATAATAACTTTTTTTCCTAACTAGTTATCAATGAAACCTTTTCATTGAAGAGAATTACCATTACTGAAAATAATAGTGATGCTAGAAAATCATCAGCATTATTTATCATTCACATCTAATGAAATTTTGCCAATTAAATCATCTATCTAATTAATTACTCTCATGTATGTGAAAATTAATAAAATCTTACAGCATTTGAAGTTATGAATAAAAAGATTCATTAAACGTAAAAAATGGAAGCATATTCAAAAGTATTTTGAGAAATGTGAAATAATAATAATAATAATACATTCACCGTCTAGCTATTCATATTTGCTACTCTTGCATTAAACGGTCAAAGTTTACATGTGAGAACGGTTTGATAAAAGAGAGTTTAAATATCAAAAACATTTTAAATTTATGCAGCGCCGTTGACAAACAAGAGGTATGATGGTATATCAAGTTTGAACGTCTAAAAGCCGACCTAAGCGACAACTCAATTCTAATACATAGTTAAAGAATCTGTAAATTTCTTAGGAGGCTTGAAAATAAGCAATGATCACGTAAGTGGCAGCAAGGTAGGCCGTAGTCTAAGTGGTAAATACGTTGACTACAAACCAGCTGCCCTGGGTTCAATCCTTGACGTAGTCAAAAAATAAAATTGTTTTTTTCTGTTTAATGGTATATATACATATTCAGATCTAAAATTAAAACATGCAGCCTCCCTCGTCGGTACTTCTCTATAGCATATTCGCCGACGAAGTAAAATAATTAATAAAATGGCTATATCTATCTCCTTTCACCACCTTTCTTCTCTCTCATCTATCCCTTTCCTCAAGAATGTAGCACGGATGCGAACTACGTAGGTATTGATGCCTGAAGTGCTACTTCTCTTTAAAAAAAAAAAAAAAAAAAAAGGTCTATTGTGTTCGATCACTCCAAGTGAAACTATTAAAACATCACCGCAAAAAAAAGTCTACAACTTAACACTTAATAAATGTAAGAACTTTCATAAGATATACAACCAATAAAGTATGAAGTATTAATTCATTCTCCACATATGAAGAAGCTCCCATAAAAATCTCAATATTATATATTCTTCATAAGTAAAGCCTGTGCAATACGCTTGATAACTAAACGAGGTAAATAAAGGCTTAATATAATCATCTCAATGTAAAATAAATTTTCCCATTTAGTCAAATAATATGATTACCAAAATCAGGGATGGAATCGCTACATCCGTGAACGTACAACACGTATCGTAAAAATACGTTTTTCGGATTATCGCATACGTTAGCGATACTTCACAGTAACGCAGATTATAACATACGTTATCGTATAAATGAACGTACGTTTTTTACGAACTCGTCATACGTTAACAAAACTTAGTTCGAATAAGATGAAAAATTCAACAAATTCGCTAAAAAAAAGTGCGAATTAAACAAATTTAATTCTAGTTTATGGTAAAGTTATTATAACAATAAGCTAAGTCTAAGATTCATCAATAAAACCAAAAATTTGGCAAAAATCATGCTTCCTAATTGAGCATATTAAAATCTACCGCTAATAGACTATGGGATGAACTTTCTAGGTGTATGAACGCACTAGTACCACCAGCTAATGATGTAAAGATTTTAAAAAAGATTGTTCGCAATTTATATTTTTGCAAGCTGATCAAAATAGGTACAGAGCGAAGAAAAATCTTGGTTTTTTAAATTGAAAAACCAGAATGAGGGAGGCCTTTATGAATAAAAGCTGGTGGTGCCAACAGAAGAAGTGTTAATTGAAAAAGCGGTCCTTGAATCAACGGGTATACGCAAAAAATCGGTTATTGACTTTTGGAAACAACAAAATTTGAAAAATTACCAGTCTAAATACTCTTTCTTTAGCTCTAGAATTTTTTAATTTGAAAACTATTGTGAATCATTCAAAAGATTACGATCCGTTTACAATAGTATGTCATAATGCCATTTAGTTCATACGATTAACGCATCACGTAATTTTTTCTCGTACCATTGTCGATACAAACACGGATGTAACGATGCCATCCCAGGTTTATGGATAATTATGACTCTACTTATAACTTAATGTATTCGAAAAAGTCAACACGAAACTTTTAATTGAAATTGAAATGAAAATTAAGGACCTTAATAATCCAAAGGTCATCGAATAGTCTTAGAGAGGTAAATGCAAGATATTACTCAAACATTCAACTGACAACACCTGACAACATAAAGAATATAAATTTGTTTCTTAGCATCAATTAAATGAAAGTTTCACAAGAACACAATGAAATATGTTTTTATAATATGAACAAAATAAACAATAATGGCCATAATACAGAATCTAGAGGTAGCCCGCTAGTAAACATCTTCAATTCAATTAAAAAAAACATAATATGGTAAATTTATTTTTTGCAATCAAAGTACAATTTAAATCAACTCCTTAAGTTACAGGCAGTCTATAAGCTATCGGTTCTTTTACAAACGATTATTCATTTCACTATTTTGAAAGTCAACTGTTAATAATTTTTTTTTAATGTTTTATTTTATTCAAATTTATTTCCATTTTAACGTATAATAAATAAAAATATTAGCACTTATGTGTTGTTTCTATATTGCAGGCGATCAACTCGACTGAAAAATTTATATGGAAATAACTCAAGAAACTGAGTGCTTTTCATAAATTTTAGACGAATTGATCGCCAGTAATGCAGAAACAGCACATTAAGTTAAAAAACTTGATTATGATAATGATAATTAGCCTCAATCACATAATAATCACATTTATTTTCAATCACATTTTGGTTCCAATGCGTCATAATAAAATTAACAAACCAACATTATGAAAATAAGATGCTATATTTTTGCATTTGATAAAAATATGATCATTATTTAGAAAGGCCGCCATATAATTTGCTTAATCACGTTTTGTCGTTGTGCATTATTATTATTATATATTTTTTTTAATTTAATCCATTTATTATTATTTTTTTAATTTATAAACAATAAATTAAATTTACGAAGCAAAATATAAAATCAGCACTTAAGTTATCAAAATGAGATTTGGAATAACATTATGATCATCTAGCATAAACATATGATTAATTAATGATTAGTTTTAACTTAAACATTAAAATTTTAGACCACATTGTGGTTATAAGTCATTATAATATTATTACAAATCAAACATTATTAAAATTATATATAAATATTTTGCATTTGGCAATAATATGTTTCGAAAAACGACCATAATTTTTTTATGAAAAACGTATGGTCTCCTCAATCAAGTTTCTTCTTCGCCTCCAAGGCATTGAAGACTACGTGCAAGGGAATAAACTTGTTAAGCATTTCGACTGCTGAGATTTATTTTAATTTAAACTTAAGTCATTAAATAGCCTAAAAAATAAAAACACTACTTTAGCGTTTATTTTTATTACTTAAAAAAAATAAGAAGAAAAAATATTTTTTATGTTAATTAATTTGAATTTCTTGAGAGAATAAACATCTCCAAATATGACGCATACCTTCTGCGGAAAGCTACAACATTTTTAAAAGACCAGCAAAAACAAATTTAATTATAAAAAAATTTGATGGACCATGGTGCAGGACTTATAAGGACACAGCAGAGACATTTGCCCTGCACTTTAGAAATAAGTTCAGACCATACTCTTGCAACGCAGAAGCACAACGACAAGAAATACATACATAAATGAATATTAAAACAGTGCTTTACAATTGGATTTATCTATAAAATATTTTAAAGGAAGTGCCTTGGATAAGAATTAATTAATGCGGATGTTGCCAGTAAATTACCTCACAAATGCGTTGTATTTTTAACTCTAGTTTACAATTCAATTAGAAGACTTAATCACGTTCCATTTCAGTGGAAATGTGCGGATATTACAGTGATTCAGAAACCAAATAAACCACAGCATTTTGTAGCTTCATTCAGGCCAATAGTCTCCTAGTAACTTTATCTAAAATATTTTACCAATTTTCGAAATTAGAAATGTCATTCCAGAGCATCAATTTGGATTCAGACATAAGCATGGAACCCAGAACAGATTCATTGCATTTTCAATGTTGTGACTTGAAGAAAAAAGATATTGTTCTGCTGCTTTTCTCGACACTTAGCAGTCTTTTGATGGAGTCTGGAACTTGGGGCTATTTTACAAGACAAAAAAGACTTTTCCCGCACCTTACTATATATTGTGGAAAATTAATTTATGTAATAGACGTTTCTACGTTGAAGTCAATAAAAATAGATCAGAATTGTATAAAATTAATGCTGGAATTCCACAAAGCAGTGCTTTAGGCTCCGTTTTATAACAATTTACCCATCGAATATGCCTGCAAGGGAAAATGTATTGGTTGCAAAATATGAATCCGCTGCTGAAGTGTCTTTAGTTGTACTTGAACTCGAGGTTCTTGACCATTGGCTTAGGAAATGGAACATTAAGGCAATTTTCGAAAAATCCATTCATACAACTTTTGCTTTTAAAACTGGAGATTTTTTCGATGTAAGTATAAATGGTACCCTAATGGTATCCCTAAACGAGAAACGGTCAAATACTAGGAATGGTTCTTGATACGCGACTTACTTAGAAGGCTGACATCAAGAGTAAATAGGAACAGCTAACAATTAAAACAAAACGGCTTTACAGGCTTATACGACCAAACCGAAGTTAAATTTAAATTTCAATAAAAAAAAAAAACTTTTTTCTTTGCTTGATACCTATTTTTGATCAGCCTTAAGCACAAAATTATAAATATAAATTATTTTCTTGCAAAAATATAAATTGCGAATTTCCTATTTTAAAATTTTAACATCATTAACTGGTGGTACTAGTGCGTTCATACACTTGGAAAGCTCATCCCATAGTCCGTTAGCAGTAGATTTTAATATGCTCAATTAGGAAGCATGATTTTTTGCCAAATTTTTGTGTTCTTTCATGAATCTTAGATTTAAATTATTGTAATAATAACTCTATAATAAACTAAAATTAAATTTGTTTAATTCGCACTATTTTAGCGAATTTCTTGCATTTTTCATCTTATTCGAACTAAGTTTTGTTAACGTATGACAGTTCTTAAAAAATGTACGTTCATGTATACGATAACGTATGTTATAATCTGCGTTATTGTTAATTACCATCCGTTAACGTATGTCATAATCCCAAAAACGTATTTTAACGATACGTGTTGTACGTTCACGGATGTAACGATTCCACCCCTGTTTGGTTTTATGGTATCCAACTATGAGGTTCCGCAAGCAACTCAAATATCCATATTTTGGAAAGATACCAATCGAAAATCCTTGATACACCGTGATACGTGAAAAATGTTGTTATTAAACCATATGAAGCTGGAATTATTACCAAAAAGTATTTGCAGAGGCTAAGTAACCATATAAATCCATTGGCAATATCTTTACTGACCAGTACAAATGAGATCAGAAGACTTAAACGATATCATATATTGGATATCTCTTTTCGTAGTTAATATCAATTTTAATTTCTATATTTTATTTTAGAATGTAACTTATCTACGATTTTATATTATTATATTATTGATGTGTTTTGTATCTCACTGAAGTTAAATAATCACTGTGAGGTATTAAATTTACCAATTTTGCTTATTGTCTCGGGATAGATTATAAATAAATAATATATTTAATAAAAAATATTAAAAAATATGCAAAATAAATTTGAATATATTTAAATTTTTGTATTTCATTAGCAACTATTGCAAGCCTTCTAAAATTAAGTTTAAAATTTGTTTAAAAAAATTAAAATATATAAAAATAAAATTTTATATAAGAATTTGTACAAATTGTGCCGTAAGCTGCTTCTAAGAAAAAATATTATACAAAAAAAAAAAAAAAAAAAAAAAACAAAGAAAGCGAAAAAACGTGGTGTAATAATATTAAATTGTTGCTTATTATCCTTTTGGCGGTATTTACTTATTTTTTATGTTTATTTCCTTTCAAGTCACTCAAATAGTCAGTCAATATCCAGCATCTAGCAAAAAACCTCTTTTGCATATTGTTTTACGGCCTTAAACATTTTGTAGTTTAACTCAAATTTTTTTTATGTTGGCTTTTATTTGAATTCTAAACAATATTGCTGTCTTGGCTGAATGTTTTTTAACGGCGTCTATTTGTAGTTGAAATTTTTTGTTTTTTTTTTTTTTTTGTTCTTTAAGCTAACTTAAGTAAGGCTAAAGAATGTTGTCTAGAATAATGCAGCCATTTGTTAGTTGCTGTTTAACAAAAATGGCGTTACACTGGCTGCACATGCAACGAAAGCTGCGAATTTCAAATAGTATGAAAAAGCTACAAAGAAACAAAAAACTAAAGGCAACACATGCCGCCACCGACGCTTTGCTTTACTCAGCAAAACATTGATTTTTGCAGTGTTTCCTTTTTGTATGAATTGTTTGTGTTTTTTGAAATAAAAGCCTAAATGCAACTCTATTTAAGAAATAATGTTGTTGCTGTTGCTGTGGCTGCGGCTGCCATTAAGTGTTGTTTAAACTCTTGGCAATTCTTTTGTAAAAGAAATCAAGCAAAAATTTCAAACAATTTTTACCGCATTTTAAAGTTGTTTTTCTTTGTTTCTTTGTGTAATTTTTTTTTCTGAGTATGATAAACATTATCGTACTGATGATGATGAGAAGGATGACGTGCCTCTTGTAACAAATGTATAACTAAAATTCTTTTTTTTTCTGTTTGTTTTGCTGTTTTCTTTATATTTGAATAGAAAGATCATGAAATCTATGCTTAAATCTTCTTATTGCATCTGCAAAATGCAAGCAAACATCAAGTGCAGCCTCCAAAAGCTTCATTTATTCAAATTTTTCATTGCCGTTTTATTTTGCTAGACATTTTGTCTGCAAATTTTTTTACTTTCTGTTGTATTCAGCTTAACATACTTGTCGAAATGTTTATGCTTCACTGAAAATTATTGTTGATTTTCATCTTTAAGACTTTTGATTTTTTGTCTAAAATATTGTTTTGATCGAATTTAATTAATTTCTTTGGTTGTTGTTGGTTTTAATGATGGACTAGTTTAATGCTGGTAAACTAATACAGGATATCAAGAAGCGCTGAAATTTTGTTTGGCCAAGAGTTGTGAACTTAGGGCGGTAACAATTAGACATTTGTCATGATATCGAAGTTTAACAATATTTTAAAAATAATAAAAGGATAGAAAATCCTTAAAAGTTTTAAACCTGATGGATAATAAATGAATTTAAGAGAAAAAAATTTTAAAGGATTTTTTTTTCAACATGTGTTATGAGAGCAGAATTCCATCTACATTAATTTGACAGTAGCGTTGTAAAAGCGATCATAATTTACCTTCGTTTAACTAGAATTGTTTTTGTAAATTATTACCATTAGATCTTAATGGCATTAGTAAAATCAAAAGGTTTTTATTACAGCTCTATATTCACACGGTTAATTGAATAATTTAATTTTCATTTTGGCAGAAGCTTACGACTTTGCTAACTTTTGGGTGACTTTCTCTCATAAATTGGTAAAGTTTAAACTGTGCTTGAATTTTGGTTTTCGATAGAAAATTTTGTTTACATAGAAAAATTATTTTGTGACATTTTTGTTTAATAACTTCTAATTAATATTAATCATACGTCAATACTAACCAATTGAACATGAATTAAGAAAACAAGATTGCGCATTGCGCAGGTCCGTTAGTTTGTAGTCTCTTTTGTGTGACGTAGAAATAGACTATTTGTATGGAAAGTGTAACAGAATTAAAGTAAGAGACCCAAAAATCTCTTATATTTTTACAACAAACACACGTTATAATTCTATTGTGACGTAGATGCGCAGTAGAAATATTTTTTGAACGGCTGAATGCGCAATCTTGTTTTCTTGATTCATGCCAATTGAAAATTAACTGCTGCATTCATAAAATCATAAAATAGATTTGAAATGTATTTTAGGAAAAATTTTATGGAAAATTTGTAATTAAACACATTTCAAAGTTATTTTATTTTTCATAATATGACAGTAATAATTTTAAAAATCTACAATTAAAATTTAGTTAAATAAAATAAAACTTACCGGGACTACCCAGGAAGACTGAGGAATATAATCGTCTTGAGGCATCGGCATTTCTAGTATCGGCAGGTGATGACCATTCTCTTCGACACCATCGACCTAAAACAAAATAGAAAAAATTGGTGTTAGAGATTTGTTAAAAAATAAAAATATCTAAAAGTAAACAAAAGAAAATCATAAATTACTTAGAAAAAAAAACTAAAATTAAAACAAAGAATAAAACGAAAGTCATAACCTCAAGCAAAGTTAAGTTTTTGTTCAAATAATTATTTGTAACACTTGTCATGTTTATATTAACGGCTTAACGTACTCGTATCATTGAAAACAATTTTTTTAACAAATTTTTTTGTCCAAAAAAATATTTAAAAAAATACTTAAATAGGAATTACAGATAAAATTGACAGTTCCTTATCTAAAATATATAAAAATAGTATAAATGTAAAAAAAAATAATGAAAAAATTAACAAAACTATAAAAATGTAGGTTGTATGGCTCACAAGTTAAACTTAAGCCACACTTTAGTTTTTTTATGGGTTTTAGAAATTTTGTGCCGACATAATGTCTGGCTTTAAGAAAAAATATGCATTTGTTCTGTTAACAAAAGCACATACCATTCTGTTTAAGAATTAAGTTTTTAAATAAAGTTGAAAAAAAAAATATCGTAATGCTGTTGTAATTTCAAATGACGTTAATAATAATTTATTTTACAACCTTAAATGGCACATAAAAACAATGTTAATAAGAAGTGCCATATAATTTTTATAACAAGAAGGAAGGTTTATTTTTTCCAAACAATACTCCAACCACCAAATATCTTACTTAAGAACTCTGCATACCCTTAGGCATTTTGTCTGTTGTTTGTATTCAAAGCAACAATATAAAATTTAAATTGAAACTTCCTTGCAACCTATTCCTTATTATTGAAGTACGAGTACACACCTTTATTTAAATTCTGGCGTTATTTTTTTTTTTAAAGAAGTAACGTAGCAAAAAAATTACTTTTGTAAAATCTTAATGGCCAATTTTCTTTTGGGTGTAATGTGCGTATTAAATTTAATGTTTTTGTGGGGTGTTTATGCGTATATAGTTGAAATAAAATTATACTTTTTGTGTGTTAAGGCAACAAAAGTCTATAATGAAAACAACGTAAGTGGCATAGTTTTCTTCGTAACTGTAATTTAAGTGAATGACCCTGTTAATTTTAAAGTTAATGTGATTGTAGAAAAACATTTTTTTAACAGATGTGTTTTTTAATAATTTTTTTTTTTTTTTTAATAACAAGTGACTTGGGTAATAAGAATGTTTTTAACAAGAATTTTTCGTTTCGCTTTAAAAAATGCTTCCATTTCTTATATTGTAAATATATATTAAATTATAAAAATTATAAAACAATTTCGTGGCCCGAAAATGACCATTTTACGTGACGTACGAAACGAGAGTAACTTAACGTGACGTAATATTACACATAACGTTTTTAAAACATTTCCAACAAAATATTGTATGAATTAATAGAACAAAGCAATACAGATATAAAGTAAATTTTTATCATAGATTTACGTTTTGTTGCACACAAAGTCTAAAAAACATATTTCTATAGCGAAAGACGTGCTTTGCGTCAAGAATGTAGGACTGAGGCTACACCGTTATATTAAACCAACTCATGGTATAGAAAAACTTAGTAAATTTCAAATATATATTCAGCCTAATCATGAATATTCTCACGAAATCTCTTTCTCGCGAAAAGATTCCTCCAATTACGAATTCCGTGGGAAAAAATAATAAAAGAGTGGCATCCTTGTAATTTGAAGGGAATATTTATGTTTATTTACATATAATTTTTCTTTTGTAATTCACAATGCTTACTTTTTCCCCAGAATTTTTTTCAATTTCCGCAGTCAATCAAAAGGGGAAAAAATTTATTAAGGAAAAAAGTGAAAAAACTCTCACGGAATTTTTGTTTGTAGTTGGGCTTATCCTATTTAATATGTGAAAGAATAATAAAACACCTCATTATATTGATGTATCTCACAGTATCGAAGAACAATATGCAGAAACAATTATTCCATAGTCAATTACAATCAAATCTTTAGGAATGGATTTTTACGTTTCATAAGGTTTAAAACATCTCTAATAATGAATTTAGTTTCTTGTGCTTAACAATTTATTTCTTTTGTGTACTAAATTATGAATTTTCTATCTTTAATCAATACTTATTCAGAACCTAATCTATTTAAATTTCGAAACAACGCACGTATTTATTCAAATCTTAACATTGTCTAAGGGAAGAGCTTATACTTTAAGCTTAAATACGAAATACTTTTATTTCAAACCAGTTTTTTATTTCTAAAAACAATTTAAATAGGATCTGTCTTTATTCTTTAATATGGTAAAAACAACACTGCTAATTATTTTTACCTTTTCGTTATTAAACTCTTCCACAATCCATCTAATTATCATAAATAACAATCAGTTACTTTTATATTCCTTTAATTTTTTAAAATTTTAATTTTAATACTTTTATTTTAACGTCATCAAAATAAAATTTTTATTAATCTTTTCTTTTTTTTCTTTTGCTTTTTATAACATACTGCAGACAGTATATAGACCATGTGGAGTAGAACATACAATTTTATTTAATAGACTCACGGTCACGACCCCCAAAGAAAATATTTTCGCACATAAATCTTCATAATTTTTATTTCGTGTGTATGATTTTTAAGCTCATCGTTTATTTGCGCGCAAAAACAAACCAAAAAATATGAAATTATAATAAAGAATATAAAACAGCAAAGTTGCCACACAGTCTGTGAGAATATAAGAAGTTCTTCATCTAAAATGCAAAGAGAATTTAAAAGAGGTAGTAAAGCATAAATTTGAGTGCATTTCTACAATAAACTCAAAGCGAATTAATATTTTTTTATTTGTGTTATGAAATCTTTTGGAGGAGAGTGAGAGAGCAAGAGAATAAAATGAGTTATTTCCCCTATTTTTAATAGCAACAAAAAAATATTTGGTTATAATGAGTAAATAAATAGGGGAATGTAAGTTTAATAAAAATTAAAGAGAGTAGGGAGAGCCTTATAAAAAAAGCTAAATAGCTTCTGGAGGAAATATATTCTTTAGTGACTTTGTAACTCAAAATTGTTTATTATTGTTTAATAGTAATTTAACAATCTAAAACTCAAAATTTATTATTTTAAAATTGAATAAAGTAAAATTATTCGCTTGTGGCCAAAATTTCTTAAATGTTTATTCTCATCAATATACAATTTTGTGTTATATTTCTTTTCGCTCTTTTTTATATAATCATTCAGCCATTTTTCCATTTTGTATTTGCAGTTTTTCACTTGGCTGCTTTTTGTCTTTTTGTTTTTGGATCTTGTGTTATTTTTAATGCTTTTTCTTTGGGTTAATGTTTTTTTTTTTTTTATTAAGTCTATGTAAGTTTTTACATATGTCTGTCATGTGGTGGCTTTAAAAATGGGTGGAGTGTCATTTTGTTTTTTTTCCATAATTTTTCTATTCTGGTATTTTCATTTTTCTTTATTTTTACTTACTTTAAACTTAATATTTTGCTCATTTCTTAATTGAGTAATAGTATTTATTTTGCATTGCCGTCGCTTGAACATAAAATTTAACCAAAATATATATTTTTGAATATTTTTTGTCATTTTTTTAAATTTCATTAAAGAAAATCTTTTTCTTGTTTCTTATTAAATATTTTATATCTATTGTTGTTGCTGTTCTTAATTTTTTTATATTGTTTCAAGATAAAATTGTGTTTCAAAAGTGACAGTTAAAATGATTTATCACTTCATTTCACTGCTGTAGTACTTTAATTTGTGTTGTATGTCTGCATGTTTTGCCTTTAAAACAATAGATTTTTGTTGTTGCAAACGTTTCAAAAATTTTTTATATTTTTTATTTGCTTCCAAAAGCGACCCTCTCTGAAATTAACTAAAACTAAAATTTTTCCGTTTTTTTTTTCATAATGACGCTGTGACATCAAATACTTAGTTGACGGTCGAAATTGTTTAAACCATATAATATGTATGTATATAAGTATAATTCAAAAATTATGGGAAATTTTTAAATCATATTTTTGCCTTAATCTTTAACTCTAGTTATAACTTAATTTTTGTGGATTTTTATTGGGTTTTCAAAAGAAGTAAATTTGTGTTTAAGGTTTATAATATCGCTTTAGGCTTAAACCAAATTTAAAATAAAATTTCTATATTTACTTGTCTTAGCTTGAATAGAATAAAGAAATGAATACCTTATTTAAAAGAATAAATATAAATAAATAAATTGGGGTACTACATTTTCTTAATTTAAATAAGAGCCGTCGGCTAAGAACTCATCACAATAATTCAATTCAGTAATTATATATTTTTGTCTTACAAAAAACAATTATGGACAATTAAAAATAATTTGCAAGGTAAAAAATAAACTTTAAAACACGTAACAGAAAAATTTTTTGTTTTGCGAAGGAAGAACAACAGTTTCTTTTGATTTACATCGGCGGCAACAAGATAGTAAATATCAAATGACAACAACAATTTACAGATGCAGGTTTAAAAATGTATTACAGTTAGTTAGTTTTTATGTAAATTAAGTTTTTATTTGTAATCAATGAAATAGTCAAACCGTAATTCCTAAAAGCAGGCCTGAGTGCTCTTAAAATAGTGACATTTATGCGTGACTTCAAAAGTGGGTAGATTGAAAGTCGATGTTTATTTGGCAGTCTAAGCAAGATGCTTTCTTTTTCTACCATCAAGTTACAACAGACTTTGGATCTGTTGTCCAAAGTTGATTTTAGTACCGTTTAAGCCCATTTTACACTATAATACTGAGTATTAAAACTTGTCAAATACCTAATTATTATGAAAAAGTGTGATAGTGTGAAAGCAAATATAATGTAAATGTCAAATAATACGGAAAGGAATTTGAAATCCCATAATACATATTTATTTTTAGAAATTTTTCTGATTTTTCAAATTAAATTAAAAACACGGAAAACAATAATTTAATTAATTAATTAAAAAAACATATGTTGTGCTATTTTTTTTAATATATTATCCCTATTTAAATTATGAATCACCGATATGGATTATTGAGCGTGAAAGCACGTCTCGATGGCCATTTTGCTACCGCTTACTTATGTGCTGTTTCTTTATTACAGGCGATCAACTCGTCTGAAAAATTTATATGGAAATAACTCAAAAAACTGATTGCTTTTCATATAATTTTTTTAGACGAGTTGATCGCCTGTAATCACAAAAATTTAAATAAACTAAAGATTTTTGTCGAAACAATAATGTCACGACAAAAATAAAAGTTTGATCAAAAACAATAACCCACAATGATTCCATTTTTCTTTTTCCACTGTATACGGCTGACTTTTTTTTGGCTCTTTTATAAAGTTAAAAGATAATGAAAAATAAAATATCACAATACACCACGATAATTTATTTTTATGAACGGGCAAATTATTAAATTAAATTAAAAACACAAGCAACAACTATTTCCCATTGAATTTTGACTTTACGTTATTGTTTGGACAAAAGTCATTAGTTTATTTTTAAAATTTTTGTGAAAAGTTTCCTAACGAACTAAGTAAGCGATAGCTAAATGGCCATCGAGACGTACTCCGATTTTTAATTTGAACAGGCTTTTTTGCTACTCATAAACCCAGCTAGTGAGTTTTTTCTGAAACTGCCTAAATATTGCTCACGTCATGACTATTATAGGGCAATCAAATATATTTACCTTCGGAGCTATAAATATAAGAATTGCGAGACAAAAAAGCTATCAAAATAGAGTAATTTCTGAAATAAATTAAGAGGTTTTTAAGCGCAATCAGTTTAGTAGAAAAAAGCCCTCACTACTAGAGGTTTTCGGATGGCATATAATTGTTTTTGTACTATTTATGAGGGTTTCAGCTCCAAGAAATAAGATAGTAAAGTTGGCTTTCTGATTCAAATGCTTTGCTGGAAATTTTCATTATATTTGAAGTGTGAGAGTGTAGAAACAAAATGTAATGTTACGTTGGTTTTTGTTTTTAATCATAAAAATTATTTAGAATCATAAATAATTTATTGTTTTTATTTATCTTCTTTTTAGAATAATCTGGAAACTTTTATTATGTTTTTTTTGTTTATATATTTTCTACAGCTATTTTTGTTAAAATTTAATTGATTTAATAAAATTAGATTTTTAAAATAAAATAAAACATAAAATAGCTAATGTTTAAATATCAGACAAATTAAAACATAACATGGCCATTAAATTGCTAAAATTGCGTTAAGATAGTCTTTTTAGTGATAAAATCATTTCTTAGAAGGCGCTTATAGAAATGATTTAGACTGGTTTCTGAGATTAATTTATTTTTTTAATATTAGATCTGTGTTCTGAATATTTGAACGGGGCTCACTTAAAGTTGCCAATTTAGCCACTTTTCGGCTAGATCCAGTGACATATTTATCCAAAATATTTAACCGTTTTTTGATCCATTACAATTGCCAAAAAAAAACTTTGTATATTTTCTTTTAAACTTTATATTTTTTGAAACTCAATAATGTTTGTAATAATATGGATTAAATAAAAATAGATTCTTATTAAAGAAACTGTAAATATTTTGAAAAAAGAATATAAGGTACCAACAGGAAATAAACCATTGAGTATTCAATTGAATTTTATCTTAACTTTTCAGCCAAATGAGTTTAATTAATTGATTTGATAATAAAACAAAAATCTAAAAATAAAATTAAAGAAGTAAACATTTAGTTACGGGTGCAAAACTCAAAGCCCGATATATTTAAGACAATGTCTGGTGCTTCATATGAAAGCGGGAGCCAAGACGGTAAATGTTAAAATTTCAAGCAGATCTCTTCCACATATATTTATGTTCGACATTTTTTCGATTTTATGGAATTGAGCTTTAGTTCAATTGTGTGTTTTTTTCATCGATATATATTTGAAAACGAGGTTAACATACCCAATCAGCTTTATGTAAAAAACACCTTAATTTAACGCACTAAGTATTCAAAATTTTATAGGTCTAGTGATCTAAACAGTTTTATTTATTTATTTAGACCCTTATCTAGCCATTTTGTCAAATGAAAAGTTGTAAAACTTGGTCTCACTAAAGATTTCTGTTTCTATATCTCTACAACAGCCGTTAAATAAGTCTCATTAATAGGTTTCTTAGTATATTTTTAAAGTACGTATGTATGCGTGTATGTATGTATGTAAATACATGTATATACACCCCTACATTCATTATTAAAATTTTTTCCTATTCGCTGTCGTCAAAGTTTTTAGCGCAAGTGTTTTTGTTACTAGAATATATTTATTTTTTTTAAATTTTTTTTTCTAACATCAAAATGAATAAATGGACAAAAATGTCTATACAAAAATTATATGCATATACATACAAACAAACATATACACAAACATATATAAATATATATTTTTTGAAATGCTTAAAGCAAATTGTGTTTCTAAGGCTTACACTTTATATCCCAACTATTTAATATAGAGATACTGATTCCAATACAAATATTTTTAATATAAATGTTTTTTGTATGACTGAATATACGAGTATAAGCTTTTTTCCATTTAATTTTTTCTATTTGTTCCAAAGTAAAATAAAGTTACAACAGCAAAATAAAAAATAAAAGAAAAACATAAATTACTTTTTTCCGCACAATGTCATTTAGATTCTTTTTGTATTTTAGGAATTTGTGTTTTTTTTTTTTCTTTCATTCTATTTTTTTTTTTTTTTTTGTTATTTTTCATCTCTAAATGTGTAGGTTTGTTTGAAATTGTTTCTTACATATTTGTTTGTTCATATTGTACATATAAAATTTCTAATTTAAAAAAATATACATACATATATATATTTTGTTATTGTTGTTGTTGTTGTAGTTGTTTTAAGTTTTGCATGAATTGCGGCAAAATGATTTATGTGCCGTAAAAATATGTGTACGAGTGTACAAATGTTATGCGTTTAATTTGCAAAAACACAAAATGAGTAAAAGAATAAAACAATGAAAAACAAAAAAAAAAAAATAAATAGCAATAATAATAATAAGTTTTATTATTAAGGAAATTTTAAACAAAATATAAATTTAATTAAAAGAAATTTGAAAGCCGTTGAATATTAAAAAGTTTTAAATTAGTGGAAGACTTTCATATGTTAAGAAATCTTAAATACGATTATAAAATAAAGAAGCCGTCGGTTGCTACTTATGCAATGACAACTTTAGCACAATAATTAAAAAAATTTAAAAGCAATTCTGCTTTAGAAATAAATCTATTTTGATGGACATTTAAAGATTTAAAAGATCGTCATTATACGTTTTTGTGCGTTAAAGATCCCCCAGAAAAAAAGGCATTTGTGATTGTTGTTTATATTTATGATGAGGGTTAAAGTAAATCTGTTTATCATATGATGAAGAAACAGTGAAATATATTAGCTGCATTAAATATAAAATAAATTTTACAGAATATAAAACTTTCACTACTGTTTTTATTGGTTTAATGATAATAAATGATTTGTATGACTCAATGTAGCTAAATTTTTACTGTAATATCGTTACTATTTACAAATTCCTTCTTCTTGTAAACTCCTTAAACTTATTTTAAACTCCAACTAAATGCACTTTACGCGCTTATCGGTGACACTACGCTATAAATTGTTTTCGCCGCGATATAAAACTTCTCTCTTTATTGCTACGCACAATTTTCATTAAGGGTCCATTGTGGGTCGCTCAGTACGTAGTAAAATATTGAAATCATTATCAACTGCAGAAATGTTTTTACACGGTTCGACTGTTTATTAGTCCTACTGCTTCTTAAATTTAACTTTTGTTTTCCTCATTTTAAAGTGCTTATCGGTGGCGAATTGGTATCTTAAGAACGAAGGCAGATTGTGATATATTTTTCTACAGTAAAACTAGAAAACTTGTTCCGGATTCTCGAACATAAATTGATACCACTGCACAAAATAAAATTTTTACTTTCCATAATGCCTCTGTTAGCCTCACATATGCGAGCTCTTTTAAGCTTTTCATTACATTTTCACACATTTCACGCGGTATTTCATTAATTTCATCACGAATTTTTCGTTTGCCTAAGCCTTGCTTTTCAAATATCCCAACTAAAAAAAAGTCCGAGCAGTCAAATCAGGCGATCGTTGAGGCCAATTAACATCACCATTTCTTGAAATAACTTCTTGTAGAAAGAGGTCTAGCATCAATTCTATTGTATTCCTGGCTGTATGCGATATTTCACCGCCTTATTGATACCACATGTTAATCGTGCCCAAAACATGCAGTTGTAACTGTACAAAGTTTTTAATCATAACACGATATCGTTCCTCAATCACAGATACCGTTACGACGTTTTAATTTAAAAGATATAGGGGCCAATGATTTCTAATTTAAATGGATGCAAAGGTAATTGCTAAATAACTCAAGGGTTTTACATCTGCTTATTCGCATATCCATTCAAATAAAAATGTGCAACTTGCTATTGGCATATGTACGGCGGCGTAAATGGTCTTGTGGCAAACGCTCTTTTGTCAACTGAATCTTAAATATAAACAAATGCAAATCCTTGTACGAAATTGTGGCCAAAGTTGTTTTTTGAAGATAAAGCTTCTGAGCACGGCGGTTAATTGAGGTTGATGTATTGTTTTCAACACCTTCTTGAACAGCAGTAATGTTTTTAGCTGATCTTGCAATACGTAACTTTCTCATCGTCACAGTAATAAATAATTGATTACGATAAAATGTTTAAACGATTAAAACACATTGGTTTATCGAATGTTTCTTTATAATCAGTTTACCACATGTCTACTTCACGACACTACCAAATATGAACTATCAAGACTAATGTTTACAAAAATGGCGGCAAACAAAGTAATATACTTTCCCGGCGGACACCCTGTAAGAGTATGATGAATTGGAATAACACAATATGAAATTAATTTTAACTTTTAAACAAATGGCAAAAGTTGAAGCCATAAGACTTCTTAAGTTCGCTAGACGAATCAATATGCTGCCACACACATTTTGTTTCAACTGCAAGCATCAGCAAATCTTTTCTTCGTTAGAATATTTGATCTTTAAAACCTTATGTGGAAAACTGCCAAAATCAGAATGACAGAATTATTAAATTTGGATTAGTCGTTTAAATGTTTTTAATTTAAGAACAAATGGAATTAATTAAAAAATATTTTAGAAGAAAACTGATTCTTATTGTACGGAAGGGCGATATTACAAAAATAGAGAAAATTATTTTGTGCCTCAATCATATTTCATCGAAATCTCGTTTATTTCTTTAATGCAATTTCCGTTGCCTTTATTTTTTTCTACAATGTGGAGAGCACCTGTTAAATTTGATGTGGCCACCATAACTTTAAGTGTTTAAAATATTTAAAATTTTTAGTCCAAAAATATTATACTACCTCAAATGAGAATATCTCATTTTACAAAAATTATATTTTTAACCAATCAAGGGATGAGTGAGTGATGAGTGCTTTTGGAAAGTTTTATTTTACTTGCAAAATATTTTTTCAACCCCATTTTTATACACATTTTTGCATATAAAATCTACCATTTTGCTGAACGCATAAATGCGTTTTTTTTATTGTAATGAAGTTTTGTTTTCTATATCAATTTTTTTTAATTAATCTTTGTTCATAACATTGCGTGTACTTTTACATTAAAATAAGTTGAGCTTCAAAATAACAATAATTACAAAAACAAAAAAAAACAAACAAAAAAAAACAAAATATTGAAGATATCCACTTTTACATACAGTTTGAATTTTTTTTAACCTTTTTTTATCAGTTTATGGCCATGTTTGCCTTTTTATAACATATATAATTAGGAAGTTAATCTGTCAGATTTTATGAGGCAAATAAATAGCAGCAGTAGCTTACACCTCTCGTTTTTGTGTAAGTATTTTTAGCACACTGCTACTGTTCATCATCACCATTAAAATCAACGTTATTGTCATGCCACAACTCTCTACAAAACAAACAAATCGGACAAATAAGGGCCAGCAATATTTAAGAGCAACATATACGAGTAGTTACGTTTACAAGTCACTAGTTGTAGTTTTTTTTTATTTAATACCACCGTACCTCTCGCAACAGCAATTTTAATTTATAAGCGATTAAAAAAACAATAGATCCCTGTACTTTAAAAAGATCTGGCATCTTGTTTTGGATGTTTATTTTATAAAAGCATTCATGGACGCCTGGGTATCATCAAATGAAAGGAAGGATGAAACATCGACCAAAGGAGCCCCATATCGGTTTTTATTTTTTACGTCTTCAACTTTCGTAACAATATGATTTATTTTGAAATAGTCGCAGCTATATTTCAAGCATTTTATATTTCAAAATTCGATATAAATAATTACATAAAAATTTTGCTGGGTAATTTGTATTTTAATAACATTTTCATATAGTTTTGTTTTTATTTACAATTTCATGCCTGCATTCTTTCTACTTTTATGATTTTATGTCACATTTTTTTCTTTTATTACATAAATGAAATACTGTTTGTTTTGTTCGAGCAAAAAAATGAGAAAAAAGAGAAATTCAACCAATTGGAAAATTTACACGTGAAAATTGTGAAAAATTGTTGTGGTCTTAATTTGGTTTATTGATGTGTTGCCATTTGGCTAAAAAAATATCAAAAGTCTGGTTGCTGTTTGCAAAAATTTTTATGTTTAATTTTATATTCATGAGTTAAATATAAAATATAACGAAAATTTCATAAAATTTAAGGTTAAAGGATAAATGAGATTTTTGAAGACTAAAAATACAGAGAGAATTTATAACGTACATATAAGCGAAAGGTTTTGTTTCCTTTATTTTAGAACCATCAGATATAAAAGATTTTGCTGACAATCAAAAGCTTTTCTGATTAAATATATTTTTTTTTAATTATGCGCTTTTGCGAAATTCTATTAAACATGCTACAAAAAAACTCCCAGATATTTTTATATTAGTACAATTTAAGCGTTTTAAATCGCATATATTAAAATAGATGCGAGCAATATGTCAGTATTAAGCAAAACGTTGAATAGAAGAGTTTCTTGCGCATAGCAGTGAAGTGTGTGTTGTTACCATGGAGTTACGAAAATAATTTGTTTTATTTTGCACTACGTTTAAAAAAATTTTGTTCAACACATTGATACAAATGTTGTTTGCTGTGAAAGCTGTGGATCCTTTTTTTTCTTAATACAGTATTCAGTAAATGAAAAGGGTCATACTTTTTTCGCGAACTAATCATGTACGTGCCAAGTTTTTCACTCATAATAGAATTTTTTTAATTGTTTTGCCTATAATTCTTGCAAAAATCCGACTTCAAAGAGTTCAAGAGTATGGCCACTAACATTAGATTACCTTAACTATTGGGATACCCTTATATCTCCAAACTTTATACTTGCTTAACTGTTGAATAGTTTGCAAATATACATCAAATTACAGCAACTATAGGGGCAACCTTTAATTTCCAAATTCAAATTATATACTTGCTGTCGTAGTAGATTTAGCAATCGGGTTCTTTGTAAATTTTAACCGTCTATCTATAAAGTAGTGGACATTCTATCAGGTATTTGTATACAACGATTCAACAAATACGGCCATATAAGTTAAATTACATTAATTTCGGGAACACCCTTTAATTTATAAATTCAAATTATAAGCTTCTTGTTTCAGCAGTCTGTCTATAATGGTTCAAAAGTTCGGCCATACATACACAATTACATTAAGTACTGGGACACCCGTTTATTCTAAATCCAAATTTTCTATTTATTGTTATAGCGGAGTAAGTAATACAGGCTCTTTGTAAATTTCAATCGTCTGTCTACAACTGTTCAAAAGTATGGCCAAATACATCAAATTAAATAAACTATTGGGACAGCCTTTAATTTATAATTTCAAATGTTTATACTCGTAACTATAACGGTGCCCATATGAGGGCACATATGGGGGCACCCTTAAATTTTAGATTAATTTTTTTTATTACTTTTTGCTATTGGGAGCGATAGTAATACACAGTCATTGTAAATTTTAAAGAAGTGACCTTTACAGTTCATAATACACTTAAAAAACATGTATGTTGTATGGGGACACCCTTTAATATTTAAGGATATGAACTGTTTTCAAAACGGGACAAATCTGTAAGCATAATCCATCAAACCATAACAATATTTCAAAATCATATTAGAAATGACTGCGGTCTGCAAGTGCAAAGATGAAAAGCAACATTCAGTCGAATTTGCAACCTAATTCTTTGTTTGAAGTCAGTTACAAATAGCAAATACCAAAATTTAATATTTAAAATTGGAAGGGTTTTATCGGTTGTTAAGATACCCCGGTTGGCAATGTTCTGCTATTCCCCTTAAAACTATTGAGTCAAAATTCAAAGCAAATTTTCTTCAAATTATAATCGGAGGTTTTGATTAAAGGCTTTAAAGAAATATTCATATATTTTACTTAATTACCCATTCGTCA
This sequence comes from Gymnosoma rotundatum, assembly GCA_916610165.2. NCBI lineage: Eukaryota > Metazoa > Arthropoda > Insecta > Diptera > Tachinidae > Gymnosoma > Gymnosoma rotundatum. The sequence continues at coordinate 45,624,643 of OU744336.1, read as the reverse complement.
ATGACAAATAGTCCATTTTACAATTATTCATACTCTTTATGAAGGGTAATACTACGAGGGCTGCTCTATATATTTCTGGCCTAATAGTGAAAATGCGAATATTTATAATCAAAAATGGTTTTATTGTTTTTTAAAGTATTCTCCAGAATGATTTATACACTTTTGCATGCGCTCAAACCAGTTGTCGAAGCACTTTTTCCACTCCGATTGAGACACCTCTAAAACATGGTTTTTGAACACTTCAACAGCTTCTTCTGGCGACGAAAATCGCTGACCACGCATTTTTTTCTTGATGTGCGGAAACAAGAAGAAGTCATTAGGTGCCAAGTCAGGGCTGTACGGCGAATGACCCATTAATTCGACGTTTTGGCCGGTCAAAAACGCTCTGGTTTGAGCCGATGTGTGAGAGCTCGCATTTCATGGTGAACAATGATTCGTCTTCTCTTGTTATTTTTCGAATTTCTCCGATGACTTCAGGCAAACAAATTGTAGTGTACCACTCAGAAGTGACCGTCTTACGTTGCTCAAGCGGAACAGTCGCCACATGACCAGTTTTGCCGAAGAAACAGGCGACCATTTGCTTCGAAGTGCTTCTTCCACGAACAACTTTCGTTGGATTTTGCTCGTCTTTGAAGACCCACACGGTCGATTGTTGTTTCGTTTCGGGCTCACACGAATAGATCCATGATTCGTTACCTGTGACGATCTTATAAACGTCTTTTGAAGCACCGCAATCGTATTTTTGCAACATTTCTTTGCACCAATCTACATGAGCCTTTTTTTGAGCGACTTTCAAATTGTGCGGAATCCAACGAGAACAAACCTTTTTTACGGCCAGGTGTTCATGCAGTATCGAATGTATGCTGGTGGAAGAAATATCCAAGGATGTCTCTATCTCTCGGTATGTCGCATGTCGATCTCGCATTATGAGTTCACGCACGGCATCAATGTTCTCTGGCACAACAGCCGTTTTTGGACGACCTTCACGGAATTCGTCTTTGAGCGAGCTTCGGCCACGATTATATTCATTATACGAGTTTTTCAAAGTGCTATAGGATGGTGCTTCATCGCCATACAAAGATTTAAGTTCATCAATGCACTCTTGTCGTGATAATGATAGCACGAAAATGTTCACGAGTTAATTCCATTTTTTTCTATATTAATTTTTGCAAGTCACTGTAAACAACACAAATAATGGTCGTACGTCAAAACGTTTTGAGTACGATTATGCTTAAAAATGACAAACTTTCCAATGCAAATGTCAGATTACACTTGGCAGCACTCAGTGTTGCCAGGCCAGAAATATATATAGCAGCCCTCGTATTAAAAACATTCAATATTTCTTTATTGCTCGTATAAGCAACACAAAAAAATTCATTTTAACAAATAACGGGAAGAAGCTGGAGTTCACAATATCAGAAAGTTGAGAGGTTTCCATATTTCCTTTGAACTCGAATGTTGTTTATAATAAAAATAATCCGTATAAAGCAGAATAAATTTAAGCACAGAAAATTTGGCAGCGTCAAACTGTTTTACAATTTTTCAGAATATAAAAATAAAAATGATTATGCATCCAACTTCGCTACAATTTTCCATCCCTGGTTGTAGCTACGCTATAACATGTTAATAAAAATGCTTTTTACCAACATTTGAATAAAAATATATTTAAGATTGTTAAAAGAAATTAATTTAATACTCTTACATTTAAGCGGATTTTCATAGATAACGTACCACCTAAATGTAGCCTACATTTATTATTATTATTTTTTTACTAAAGTCTACTTTTAGTTGGTTAAAATAAATTCAATTGACATTTATGCAGTAACAAAAAAAAACAACTTTCTTTAAATTGATTTAAATTTTTATTTAACAAAGTAAAAGTACGCTTAACTTCCATTTAAATAAAACCAACCATTAACCAATAGACACGTCTGTCACGACCTCCAATTTTGACTGTTAAACTACTAAACACACCACACATTCAAAATACGTTCAGTCATACAACACACGAGTGCATACACCTTACCTCCAGGTCTATTCAACCAAACAAAACAAACATCCAACATGGGTGGTTTGAATTGAATATCCCTGTTTTTTTTTTTTTTTTTTTTGTTTTTGTTTGGAAAAAAGGCTTTTGTTTGATTTTCGTTTTGGATTTTTTTTTAAGCTTAGAATTGATTTTGTTGTTTTTTTATATTTGAATGGAAAAAAGTAAAAAAGTCTATTAAGTGTGACATAGGCAAAGTGTGACTCCAAACAGTCTCACCTAGCGAAAACAAAAATAAAATTCAATACTAAAACACCACTGTCATCCCAACAAATATTCTACTGCAACAACAAAAACTAAAAGTCCTAAAAAAATAAAACTGATATAAAACAAACGTATAGTTGTCGGTTTATTTAAGCTTCATTGAATTCTTATGAACCTAATAAATGAATGAGCCAACAAAATGAAAATAGTAAAAAACAACAAACTATGAAATTTAAACTTTAGTTTGTACTCGTATCAGGAAAATTGTTTTTCAGTTGGATACTTTTTTGAGTTAAAATAAAAAATAAAAAAAAAAAAACATTTAAACAAAATTAACACTGCAGGAGTAAAGAAATTTGGTTGCACTTTATAATGCACACATATAATGATATATGATCTCGTTGAGCAAACAAACCCTTAGCACGTGTCTGATGTTTGAAAATGATTTCTCTTTCCCTTCTCAGATTGCCAAAAAAAAAAAAGTTAAAATGTTTAAAGTAATTTATCTGGCATATAACAAAAATAATGATTATAATGATGAGGATCGTTGCATTATTATAGAGGGAGTATGTGCAAGAGCAGGTTTTGTGCATAAATATAAATTACACCCTGTTTTTTGTATGATGATGTTTTAACTTTCTTATGGATTTGGAGTTTTGCGAGATCCGAAAAATGTATCAATTTACATTAAGAGCAAACAAGCTGCTATAGATTCACACAGACCCTTAATTTGGCTGTTGTATCTTGCGATTTTCCTGTTAAATGGACATGCATTTACATGTAATATATATCCTGTTCCCACACGTTTAAACACCTTCAAAATAATTTTCTTTTATCTTCTTGTTGTTGAAACTCAAAAGTGCACTAACCGATGCGTAATATTATTTGCATGATGCATATTCCTTTTGTTTTTTTTTGTGTTCTTAAAATTATATTCACATTTCCAAAGTATCTTTTTTATATTTTTTGCTTTTGGTCTGTTGTTGTTTTATGAACAACAAGAACACAAAACATTCTTTGTTGCTTTGTTGTGGGAGAAAAAAAAATAAAGAAAAAATGAATGCAAGTCTTGGACAATGATGTTATGATGAGGTTGATGTATTGCGTCTTACTCAAATGCATGTCGATGAGCTACATATTTTGGGAACATAAATTTAAAATAGCTGCAGCGTTTGTCAAATAATAGTTGAAAAAATGAGCAGTTTTAAATGAAAAAATTTTTATATAAATGAGAATGGAGTTGCTGAAATAAATGATTTTTTAAAGTTTTTTTTAAATGTTGCATATATTTAGGCGTGAAAAAATATTTTCAGCCATGTCAGATATTAATATAAGGAAGAGATCCATGTTTTGTAAACTTCTATATAAACGAGATAGTTTCTGCAATAATTTTTAAAAACCTTGCATATTTTTAGGCGTACGAAAAATATGTTTTGTAAATTTACCTGTCGTATTGATAAATATTTGAATAGATTTGAAATTAACGTTACGACTAATTTTTATAGAAAATTTGTCATAACGTTTTATGAATATGGCAGTTCATCTTTGTACACAAATAGAAAGCAAAGAAAGAAATTACAAACCGCAGTAAGTGAAAAAAATCCCCTTAATTTTGTAAGTTATTAACGGTTGTTATACAATATGCTTCAATCGTTTCTTTAGATTTGAGTCGGTGTGAAAAAAAGAAGACAAAGAAATACATTTAAGAACGCTGTAGAAACCTTCGTTAAGTGCTTAAACATATTCCGTAATTGCGTAAAGAAAAGAAAAAAAAAACAACAGTATACAAAAATTTGTTAAATAAGTTGTACTTTAAGGTTTTTTTTATTTTTATTTTCGTATAATGTAACATTAGATACAAGAGAACAAAAACAGAAAAAATATTAAATAAATTTTATGATTTCTGTACAAAAGAGAAAAAAAAAACAAATACTTCACAAAATACTGACTAGTCGCTATACCGGACTTTAACTGTAACTCGAAATGTATACAAAATTAATATTGCCAAAAAGATTAAAATATTATTATACTGCAGTCTATTTTTTGGGTTCACAAAAGAGCGTTTATAAATACATAACCTAAGGCGTAAAAAATAGTTCTAAAATTTAAAAAAATTCTTTAAGTTGATTTAGTTGGATTTAGGACAACAATAATGCAAAAAAGCAAACCCAGTCATTGAAAATGAGATAGTAAACAAGCTATAGATTTTCCTTAAAACAGAAATACCTTTACATATTTCAAAAAAGCAAGCCTATTTCCAGGCTGATATTTTTTTCTGATTTTTACTAATTTATTGCCTACTTTTAGTAACTGACGCAAAAAGTGAAGTTTTAATTTGTTTTAAATTTACAACACATTTTTTTAAGTCATTTTGGCTTCTTAAGTCTTAAGTTAACTTAAATGTTATTTTTACAACTTGGGGCGCTGTTAAACATTACTCAAGTGTATAACATAAAGAACATCTACATAAACGCTGGTGTTTTATAGTTTATTGTACATTCACACATCTCCTCTTACTAGCTGGGTGATGGTTAAATATTTTCTTTGTCTTTTATAATACTTATTTAATCATAAGAAAATATATGTGTGATCATACAAATATTACGAAGTTTTTGTTTTTGTCATCATGATATACCCCTTCTGGTTCTTCAACTGATGGTTGCTAAATATTTTTTTTGTGTTTTTTTTCGGTTGTATTTTAATATACAACAAGTAAGAAATACTAAAAAAAGAGTGTGACTAATATAAACGTACAAAAAGCAAAGTTATAAGCTAAAATGACAGTTGCGACATGTTTGCGTAGGCGTCATCATCAACAGCATCACTGCGGCTCATATTATTTTTATTATTGTAGCTGTTGTTGCTGTTTCTCTATTATTGTTAGTGTGATGTTGTCTGCTTCAAGAAGTTTATTTTTATATTCTTTATATGCTGGTTGGTATTTTAATATCGTTTTGCATATTGTACTCGTATCTACCAAAACGTGTAATGTATATTCTCCATGATTTTTTTTTTTTTTTGTTTGTGGAACATTTATTTTTAAAGTTGTCATATTTGAATTTGTTGGTTTAAGGTGACAATTTATGCTGCAATTGTATTAAATAAAAAAACCACCCAATTGTCAGCATATATTTTAAAAAAGGTGTTTTTTTTTTTTAAACACAAAAGTATTAATAAACAATTTCGGTGTTTAACAAGTTAGATCATATAATTGTTATGACAAAATTATACCACGTGAAATAAAGATGAAGTTTGGTTTAAAATAAATTATTTCATATTAAAATATGTTTGTACTATTTTATCTGACATTATTTAAATGGTCACATTATGTAAAATTAATTTTTTTTAAATTAAATATTTATTTGCCTCACAGGCTAAAAAATCAAACCTGTCGTAAAACAAAAGTCTACTCTGGTATCAGATGGAGAGCTTCAAACAGCTGTAAGTAATTCATAGTAATCGCAAAATGACCAACAAAAAATATCTTTACATGGGGAAAGTGTTCTTAAGCTTCGTACAGTGATGAAAACAATTTGCAGCAAGTTGAGAATAACTTTGCTGCAAATGTTTGCACAACTGTTCAGACCAATGCAAATATTGCATGAAAATTTCTTTCTTCAATCAGTTTTCCATTTGCATGAAAACTTTTGCATGATTGTTGCGTGCAATATATTGCTTGGAGTTCACATTTGTTTTCAATTTCTTTGGGCAAGACAATCAATAAAGACGTGCTTAAATTATGTCGGCTCAAAAATCACGAATTGCTGCAATTGCTGTATTAGCACTTGTAATTAAACGTAAAAAACAAAGAAGTTTGGAGTCGGTAAAAAAACGAAAGTACTGGGCGTGAGAGTGGATTTCGAAAACAATTGAAAAAGGCGTCATGCTAACCTTTTAAAAGAACTAGAAAATGAGGATGAATCAAGCTATTTCAATTTTTTCCGGATGTCCGTCAATGATTTTAACTTTAAATTTTATAACTAAAAATGTTACTGTAATGCGCCTTGCGATTCCACCAAATGAGCGATTAGCCCCGACAGTACGTTTTTTAACTACTGGTATGTATATAAAATAATAAACACTTAAATTTTGAAATTTATAATTTGTTTCTTTATCATTATTAATTAAGTTTAACGCATTAAAAAACTCCCATTTGCTGGTAAAGGCTTCCGAGGTACCTTGGCCACTCTTTTTTTATTTTACTCGGCGGAGCTCTTGCATATACTGGGTGCGCAAATTATGAATTTTCATTTTGATTTCTTCTTCACTTGAATTTAATATTTTAGCAATTTCAATATACGCACTTTTTTTTTTATATTTGTTTTTATAGTCCCACAGGACGGCGTAATTCCCATACTCATCTATTATTTTTTCGTCAAATAACGATCACACATATTAATGATGTTTTCTTGTTTACAGCAATAATACAACTGCTTGCAAACAGCGCATGCAAACAAGCAATTAAATGCCGCAATCAAAAGTTCGGGACAGTACCGTATTCAGACGACGAGCAACAAATATTGCGGCAAACAGTTATTGCAAACTTTATTTTTGCAGCAAAATGTTTTTCTGATTGTTCATATACGTAAATTTGTTTGATTCAATCAACTTGCTTCAAATTGTTTGCATCGTCTGCACGAAGCTTTAGAAAAACGCAAACTTTAAACGACAAAAACACTGCCCTAGTATGGCAGCAACAAAATGAAAAAATTACTAAAAAATGTAAAGTATACTTCTAGACATGCTTTATATTTTTATGCTCTATTTCTTATTAATATTATCTTGAAGTTTTTCTTCATTAAACTGAAGAATTACAAATGAATTAATTTTGTAATATATTTTTTAATTCAACTTTTTGCAACATGGATGTTTATTAAACCGAAATAAAGATTTATAAAGACACGTTGCAATACAAAACTATATACTATATCAAGGCGATTTTAAAAAGAACTTCTATTTAAAATTGAAGGCTTACATAATGACTTACATAATAGAAGTGGAAAGGGTATCAGGATAATTGACTGTAGGGTTTTAATAAAAAATGAATACTTATATTCCAAAATTATATATGAGTGCTAAATTTTGTGGTTGGGCTAGCGGAGATTCTGCGTCTTTACAGATGCCAGCGTAATGTTTAGTTTTTTTTTTAGCATATGACCGTTAGTAAATAAAGTTTATGTGCTGACACTGTTAAGCGACTTTCCGAACAAATCAAGTAAAACATTTTAATTGTAAATAATATTACAAGAAATAAAAAAAATATCTAAAACAAAAAAAAAATAACTTTAATTAAATAAAATTTAGTTTAATATTTCCAAAACTAGAAATCCATAAAAAATGTATTTCCCTAATAAAGAGTTTTCTAACATCCTTTAAAATATTTGTTGGATTTTTCTTCGATATTTTAAAATTCTACTCTCGTTTTTAATTTCCTTTTTTCTCTTTGTAGCTTTTTTATTTGATGATATTTCTAATGCGAATATACATTTTGAAATTATTAGACCAAAGGAAAGTACAATTTTTCCGGTTTGGAAATTAGTTTGTTTTCCATTTTCCTTAATGCAAGATTGTTACAGTTGTTATAGTATTTCGTATCGAAAGTCAGTCAGTCAAACGTTGATTCTTGTTAAATCTGCCCATTAAAGATAGTGTGTGTATTTGTATGTGTGTTTGCGTGTGCAAGTGTGTGCTTGCACATACACACATTTCACGTAACATTAATTCTGTGATTTATTAGGGTCACGTGACCGTCAAACGGACGAATAAGTTAAGCATACGTACATACATACATACTAGATTGAACAGAAATTTAATTGAAGTAAGGATTTAGAGAGAGAAGAAAATAGCCATTGACTGGCCAACACTTAAGTACAGCAGACACCATGACGATAATGATGATGATCATTTGCTTGATAAAAATTCTTCCAAAAGGCATACTTTGTTTAGGATATACGAAGTTAAGTATAAAATCCTTTTTTTTTTGTTTGTTGTGTGCTTAAGCTTAAACGAAATCAACCGCAAAGTTTTGCAGTAATCACCAGTAAAAAGCCATTATGGGAAACTTTAATTTCCAGTTACTTAAAAAAGTGTTATTTGTTAAGTTAGAAGAGTATATTTTTATTATTGAGTTTTTTTTATTTTATTGAAGTTAAATGTTTCGGGAATTATTAAGTTTCTTTTTCTACATTTTAATGGGTTTGTCTTGTGTGTTCGAGTTTCACCAGCAAAGAGTTGTGTTATAAATTAATATCCGTTCTCTTATTTTAATGTAGTTGTTTGTTTTTCATTTTTTATTATTTTGTTTATGTGATTAGAAAATCAATAGGAATAAAAGTAGTTATTATATGCTTGGTATAATTTTTCTTAGTTTTAGTTAAAGACATGCAGTTGAAGTTAGATACGTGGCAAAAGATAAGGCTGAAAAATCTTAAGATAACGTAGTACTATTCGCAATCACAAATGCATAAAGTATAAAACTAAGATCACAGATAGATTTTCACTCAGAAATTAGTATGGACTCTAATTTTGGTTAGAAATTTTGACTAGAAACTAGAAAATATGAAAATATGCTATAAAATTCGAAGTTGCTTTTAGGCGTCAGAAATAAATATATTTTTAAATAAATAACTAACAAAAGTTATTAAATAAATTATCAATAGGCAGCAAAATTATATTTATTATAATTAAAAATCAATGTTTAACTTACAACTTTTCGTATTTAACAATTTGTAATAAATACCGTGTATTAGGTAACAAATTAAAAAACAAATACCTATCATTTGTATTTTGTATATGTTATAATGAAGCTTAAAAGGATTTATTTGAATTCCATTAATTCCGACATTGGAATTTTTTAATTACGAGGAACATCAATATCAACAATGCTTTAAGCATTATAGCTTTCCAGAAAATGCACTAATTTCTACTCAACTCAAAAGTAAGTTTCTTCAATATAAACCATCTAACTTTTTTTTTTTTTTTTGTATTTGACATTTATTGAGACTCCATTTCTTTCATAATACAGGATTACCCAACGTAACCATCTAAGTTAAGTTCTTTAAATTAAAGAAAATTAAAAAAAACGTTGCCTACTTTTAGTACCTTAACCAACATTTTCCAGTCCAACATTAATCTGCTTAATTTTACAAACTCTTCCTTGAAAGCATAATAAAACATTTTTTAAACTATCGTAGCCTACATTTAGGCTTTAAATTACTTACTCTTGAAATTATTGATTTATTAGAACAAATAATTAAGTATAAATGCGTATATTCATTTGCTTTAATGCCTTCTACCAAAAAACGAAACGAAAACTCAACATTAGCAACAATAACATAAACCAGACACACACTATCAAAAACCATGACTTTTACTTATACATATGTATGTAAACTAGTAGATACAATTTTATGTATTACTAAAAATAATGTTAAAAAAAAAATAATAATACAGCAACAACAACGACCGGCAAACACATGCGCTGTTATGACTTTGAATTTTGTGTTTGTGCTGTTTTTTCTCTTCCTTTAGTACCCTTCATTGTGCAATTTTAGGAATTATGAAAAAAAATTCAAATTACAAACTTTATTTATTTTCGTTGTATTGTTCATTTTTAATAATAACAACAACCCTTTAATATTAGTTTGCTGTTTGTGTGTATGAGTGTTTTAATAGCGATTTATCTGTTTAATTTAAACAGACTTCTTTCGTTTTGTTTTCACTTGTTTTCTTTTTATTTTCTCTTTTTTTTTTTAAAACATATTGAGGTATAAAGTCTACATTAAGGCTTTAATGCTTAAGGCCAAAACCAATTCTGTGTATATGTATGTATGTAAGTACTGGCTGGTCATGTCTACAATGCATTTTGTTAGTGTGTTACGTTTTTGGTTTCATAAACTATGGAAGTTGTAGGCCATGAACAAAATATTCTTATGCATGTATAATGAATATAATTGTTTTTTTTTTTTTGTTGGTTTTTTAATATAAAAAGGCATTTGCTTTTTCATTTATGGCTTTTATATATTTATTTAGAGTTATACAGTTTTTGCCAGCTTAAGATACAGACACAACAAGAAAACAACTACAACATATAACTGCGTTGCTGGTATTGTAATATTTTTAATTATGGAATAAGGACACCTAGTCTGGCTGCAGTTTCCCAAACAAAAGTAGAATATTTTCTCTATCAAAATGTAATTGCTTTTATGGAAATAACATCGTCTGGCTTTTTGCCTGAAAAATAAAATACATATTTTAAGAAAATATGCTGCAGCCTAAAAGTATGTTAAATTAATTAAAATTTTTTTCTTAAATGTTTACTACATGCAAGGCCTACTTTTCGAGTAGACATAAGAAAATAATAAAAACAATTTTAACTTTTAATACAAATTCAAATGTTTGGTACAAAAGTTATGTAACATAAAACTTCAGGCTTATTTTTATTGTACCACAACATCATTAACGAGCTATAAAAACTATAAAAATCAAATATGTAGAACTCTTTATCCTAAATGTCTGACTTCGAAAGCACAGAAAAAAGTATTAAAACCGTAAAAAAGTCGTATAAACACACTCTCATACTTAAAAAGTATAGTAAATTTACACTTTTTAATTCAGGCAGGAACAATCACAGAATAGATAGTTAAACATTACACACACATTTGCAATATATGCTTAAATAAGATACGCAGTCTGTTAAAACACTTTCATATACGAATATGTATAGTTATAGTCCCCATATATACAAGTAGTTATACATTTTATTTGTTCACTTGCACACATACTCATACATAGTCAAACAAGTGAAGTAAGTTAACGTGTAATGGTGGAAAAACCAGTGTCAAGGTTAACGACCAATGAATTTATTTTGCTTGAATAAATTTTACGATAATGAGGAAATTGTCGTTGTAAGTATGACTACTACACACAAACTCACATTTGTATTCACACTGAAATACACACACACACACATACATACATACATACAATAAAAGTAAAGTGTCATTGTCATGTACATGTACAAAGGACCAGTCTCCACACAGCACAAAAAACTGTAAAGTTTTTGTTTTAAAAGGAAGTAAAAATTAAAATATGGCTCTTAAAAGTAGGCTTTAATTTTTTTATGTTAAAAAAAAGAACAGTATATTGCTTCAGGCTTAAATTAGTTTACTAAATTGTTTGTAATTAATTCTTTAGCTTTGAAGAAGACTTAAAACAATTTCCCTTTTATTGTATGTGTGTATATTTGTGTGAACGCTGATTTTTCTGCCTACTTTTTATAAATATTTGCCAGTAATTGTGTTACTGGTTTTGTCTGTGTATATTGTCTGGAACTTGTGCTGGTTATTTATGGCCATCTTGACGGTTTTTGTTGGCTTATAACTTTTTCCCATAAATTTAAGGTAAAAATTTGTAACAATAAAATACACTTGTTGCTTTAGAAAGTATGTTTTTAAGAAAACTTAAAATTTTTGTAATAAATTTTAAAAGTTAAATCTCAATAATTTACGCTTTAACGATAGGAATTTCAATGAATTTTGTTTCTTTTCAGCGCGTTTTCTTGACCACAAAGGATGGATAATTGAAAAAATTACTCATTGTATATTAAGTAAATTAAGTAGAATCAATTGTTTTAAAGACCAAAAGTATGTTTCTTAAATTTAAAAAAATGCTAAATTTATTTTTAAACTTTCATAAACTAAACAAAGCATACTTTTAGTTGCTGTTATTTTTGCTATATATTCTTTGTCATATCTTCTTAAAATTCTTCTTTACATCTTTGAGTCAAGTTTCCAACAAAACTCAATATATCGGTGCAAAAAAAATAAGAAGAAATACAACAGAAAAATCTTATAATATATATATTTTCTTCTTAGAATGATTCGATGATTTTTAAGCGCCTGCGTTAAACTGAAAACCAATCGCATCAAAGCACCCCATTAAATAACGTCATCTACCAACATCATCATCATTATTATTAACATCCTTTAGAAAAAATATCATATATAAGTATTAACACATACATATACATTGTTTTTCATGCTCTCTATCGTAGAATTTTGTTAGAATATTTTTTTTTTTATTTAAACAACCAACAGCTGTGAATTTAAAATGGAGAAAAAAAATATTAAGAAATAATTTAAATGCAATTTATATGATTGGTAAAAGAAAAGTTTAAATCTTTAAAACTAATTTGATGTTACAGAATTTAAAGCACACTATCAGGAGGCATAAAATACACATACTTTATGGCACCTTTAAATAAAAGATTTTTTAAGTATTTCTAATTAAGGCTGTTTTTCTAAATGCTTTAAAACGTTATTAAGTATAACGATAATATTTAGACAGACTATAACGGTTAGATATTAAATGTTTTAATAATTTTATTTTTTTAATTTTTTTCTTTGTTGGTTTTCAGTAAAAAAAAAAAAAAAAATCCAATCACATAACGGATGGGAAACCATATGTAGTGGAGTTGTTAAATTAAAAGTGACTTCGGCATGACTGAAAGATATAAAAATAACAGAAATTTTATATAACAACCTGGCGTTTAGTCTGGGAATTTCTATGGCACCGTACGTGACATTTAAAGTGAAAAAAATTTATTAAATATAGAAATAACCGAGGAGGATAATTTATTTAAAAAGAAATTAAGAAGAAGAAGAGGATGACGACCGACTGTTACTAGTCGACAGTCTGAAATTGCTGAGATCAAGAGTAAAGGCTGTTAATAAAACGTGACTCAATGAGGGTAGGGTTACCGAAAATTACGAATCGGTTACTTACAATCATTTAAGAAGCAAAGGAATCAAAATCCCCCTACATTAACAAGCTGCGGTCAAAAATATCGAGCAAAACATGGACATGAAACGGAAACGATTTAGAGGTATAATAAAAGATATGTGGAATCTGCAAATTTTTTTTCATTCTTGTACTAAGCCAAATAATAATTAATATGTTGTTTTTTCTAATAGTTTTAATTTTATAGTTTTTGAATGATTTCATGAAAAATAAAATAAAAAATAAAATTTATTAAACTAAAATTTAATGTCGTGCGTCACATAGCGTTCACTACAAACATTTTTCTCTTAGAACATGCGACTAAATTGTGTGTGATATTAGTTTAACATCAAATAAGATAGACCTAGTTCCTTGCTGTTATAATGTGCACTTAAAGTAAAGATCATCACAAACTATTATTTCTGCTCCTTAATATTGTAAATACTTCCACATATGATACTTTTTTTCTCTTTAATTAACTTGGAAGAGTTAAAATAATTTTTAAGGGTTTAGCACATGCACTAATTTGCCCACATACTCGTCTTTAATTAAAATAAAATATAAAATAAAAATATTTTCTAAAATGTAGTTTTAATTTATAAATTAAAATCTGGTACAATATTTTGTTTGATGAAAACAATTTATAGTTTTTTTTTTTGGGTTTTTTTCGAAAATGAAATTACTTTATATAAAATATTGGTGGTATATATCTGTTACATCAGCAACAGTTCGTACTGTGAAGTTTAAATTAAACTTCTTTATGAACATTTCATTGAAAATGCTTTTTTGTAGTATTTTTGTATATTTGTTTGAAAGGAATGTTTCTAAAATATAAAAAACAAAAGAAACTTTTTGTTTCACGAATGCTACGATATGGTGGGGCGTAAGCAATGTATTAAACAAAATTATAACAACATGGTTGCAAGCAGTGTAAGAAAGGGGGAAAAATACATTAACAACATAAAACCAGAAGCTTAGTTGCAAAAATAGTATTCGTATAGTGCAATGTAAAAATTCCAGTTTTTTATTTGTTTAAAGCCTGTGCTTAAAAATACTTTCATTTCCTTTTTGGCTGTTTTGCACAGTGAAGCATATTTTTCTTTTTTATCTTAAAGTAAATATTAAACCTTTGAATGAGAAAAATATATAAATCTTAAAGCCGATATTTCCTTAACAGAACTGTTGAAGTTTAAGTTCGATATATTCGAATTTATGCCAGTTTTATTTAATTAAAATAAAATATTTCTTAAAGTTCTTATTGACATGTTTAAGCTTAAAAAAAATTGTTGAAATATAAAAAAGCTTTTAGTAGAAATAAAGCTTTTAATTCTCTCAAATTTGTTTTTTAAAAGCTTTTTTGTTATTAGAATATTAAAAGTCCCGTGTATATATATTTTTTTAACATGGATATCGCAGTGGCCAAAAGCTTTTTTGTACTTATTTTACGACATGTCACCAGGTTTAATTTATTAAAGCCCTGAAACTAGTAACCAAAAAAATCACAAGGAAGTTTATAATAAATATTTCTTTAGCATTTCAAAAATAGCAATTTATTTACTAAAAGTTAAGTGTGATTTTGAAAAAAAATTGTAATAAAAGCTCTTCTTCACTTATTACTCAAATGGGTTAATATTTTCTTCACATTTTTATCACACTCTGATACTTTCCTTCTGATCGTTAAAGTTGCCTTTGCTAAAGCAATTAATTTTTTTCTTCTTTTAAAAATGAAAAAAAAAACAAAGATATTAAAAGCTTTAATGGGCGATGATAAAAAAAAAAACAAAAATAATAGAAAAGCAACTGCATGAAATAAATGTAATAAAGCAAATGGTATTATTAGCTTTTTTCTATGTTATTTTCTTAACTAAAAATATCTAAAGAAGGGTTGCAAACAATTTTTAAATTTATTTATTTTTTTTAGTGTTTTTTTTTCCTGCTGAACTTTGTTTTTGCTTTAGTTACCAACGTTTCAGTTTTTGCAATATCATTTCATTTTAAAAAGCAACAGCAGAAGCATAGAATTCCTTAAAATCCTTAACTGTCACAATATATTTTTTGTGCCTGACTTAATTTTCTTGCTTGCATTTCTTTTCATCAAAAATAAGAAAAAAGTTCTTCTCTTTAAATTTTTGTTCATTTTATATGTAATACATATAATAATTTCCTTTGCAACATACAAAAAATATATTTTACAGTTTTGTTGTTATTTGAAGCATTCATTCGTGCAACGCTTATACTTGGATGGATACAGACGGAAAAGTTGTTTGAATTTCTATGTATAAAAGTGCCCGTGTATGTTTGTGCTATGCCACTTCTAAGCCACACACCATTTTCATCTAGCAAACAGCCAGTCAAAGTCTTGGACGAGGGTAGAATTTCTCTGCACATATACTTTTCAAAACTTTTCACTTCTCACACGTTTGTAACACACACACACACACACACACAGAAAAATAAAATATTTTTTATATTCTTTATTGTATGCAGAGACTAATACTAGAAGGTTTCCAATTACTCTTGCTAGAAAGTTTTTCTTACTGTTAGTGTTGTTGTTTCGAGTAAAGGAAATAATTTAAAAAAAAATCTAATATGGCAACTATGGTCACAACAGCATTGCAACCATTATTTACGAAGCATTTTTCGGCATAAGAAAAAATAAATTGCTAATAATATGTATTGAACTGAAGGAAAAATTTACAAGAAATAAAATGCAATACTCTGAAAAATATTTTAGAAAAAACAAGAATAATAGTTTGAGATAATAGATGTGTTTTACTTGGCAAGACCAAGTCTGGACAGTTTTCTATGGTTTCAACGTATCATTGGTTTCAAATTTAGGCATAAGCTATGCTACTACTTTTAAAGCTCCTTATATGATCATCTCCAATACTTTGACTTAACGCCTTAAACTAGGCCGCACTTTTTAAAATTGTAATTAAATTGATAGCAACTGTTTTAACGTTCACCAAATTGTTTCGTTTAAATTTAAAAAAATAATTTCTAAATAAAAACTATAAATTCTATTTTTAAAACATTGATTTAACCCTCTAAACTTTAAATATTTGTTAAATAAAAAATATTGTCTGCTTTAGGACTAGTAACCTAATAAAATAAACATATTTGTTTAACTTTATTAACTGCGAATGACATGTGTTTAAATTATTGTTAGAGGGGGATGAACAAAAAAAAACATGCTTAGCTGTCAAAAAGCTGTCAAAAAAAGAAATATGCATAGAGAATGACCTCTAAAGTAAAATACAGGCTGTTGTTTGTTATTTTATTATCATACTCTGTGCCACAAAACAATTTGTCTGCTGGATTTTTTTTTTTTTATTATTATATTATTTAGCGTTTTTGCTCGTAATCCAAGTGAAGAAAAGAGTTCGTGCGTCTCAGTTGTTTTAAACTGCAAACTTGTATACTGTAGTGTATTTGACATAATGTGGCACTTTCAATTTTTTGTTTTATTGAAATAAATTGAAAGTTGGAAAAAAAGCCTTTAAATAAAAATTAAACACATTTTATTATACGCGAGACTTGCAAATCAGCAGACTGACGCCTAATTGATGATGATCAACAACGTTGTTGCCATCTTCATTGTAGTTTGTAGTGATAATAATGATGACAATAATTGTTTGATTGTATGCTAAAAGCTGTTAAGTTAGTTTATTAAGTGTCATTATTGACACATAGTGACAATTAGAATGACAGCAAAAGTCTACAAACATATTGAAAATATAATTTATAATTGAAATAGTCAGCAATTCTTCTTTCTGCACGTTGTCATTAATTTTTACTTTTCTAATTAATAAATAAATTTAGTAGCAAAAAACTTAAAAGTGAGTGAACTCAAGAGCAATATTAAATTGGAAGGAAAGGAACTTTAATCTTTAATATTTTAAACTTCTTGGCAAAAGTCATTATCTGTTCTCTTAAAGGGAATATGATTTTCTCGGTAGATTACTCATTAAAAGAAATCTTAGTAAAATACAAGAGGTGGCTTTAGTGTGGAACAGTTATTGAAATATATATGTGCCCATAATTATGAAAGTGGTCTAAGTCATATATTTCTTGTTTAAAGATATTTATTGAATTGGATTTAAATGAATTAAAAAATATTTTTACATTATGCGATAGCCACTATCTAATGCTTCATTTTTGACAATTTCGTAAAAATTACATAAAATAAATTTAGTTTAAAATAATGCGGTATGAAAATAACTGGTAAATTCATTTTTTTAAATTTTGACTTAGACCAGTTTTTTAATTATGGGCACATATTTAAAATGATATGAATTTCAAAATTTATGTAAGTGAATAGAAAAGAATTTTTGAATAATATTTTCATTTGTTTATATATATTGTTTTTTTGTCTTTAAGCTTCTGCAAAAATTTCTCCTAAAGCTGCAACTAGAAAGAAATTTCTAAGCTAGTTAAAAGTCTAAGTAACAACGGATATTACAAAACTTTTTATTTTTATTCAAAAACTTTGACTAGTCTTTTCTATAGAACTTTTATAACATTCTAAACCATTATTCACTATTGTTTCGTGTCGTTTGATTTTTTGTGTTAAAAGCTTTTTTTAGTTTTACTTAGAAAATGAGAGCTTTTACAAACAAATATTACTAAATTAGTTTTTATAGGCGTTAAAAATTAAAAAGCTTTTAAAAAAATATTTTTATTTAAATTCCTGCTTCAATTTCTTTTTAACAAACTTTTTAGATCTTTATTTTTTATTTATTATTTTAAAGAAATCTTTTTTCATAAATAACTTTCGCGAAAAAGCTTTTACAAAAACTAGTATTTAAAAGCTTTTTACTAGCTTTTTTCGAAAGGTTTTAGTTACTATTAAAAATTTTCGTTAAATTATAATTTCTATGTATTTCCTTTCCTAAGTATATTAACTTTTACTGAAAGTTGTCACTTCATTTTAAAAACGCCTTCCAAAAATCATTATAAATTCAAGTTTTTGTTTTTTTATTAAACTATTTCTTTAAAAATGTTTTCTTATTAAAGTACAGTGTTTAAGAAAAGCTTTTTGAAAATAATTTTAAGGCTTTCTTTAATACTTCAAAAATAAAATATATACTGAAATTTCTATTTAAGACTTTTCCAGTTCTTTGACCTCTAAATTAACCAAAAAAGCTTAATAAGTAAAAGCATTAAACTCTAAAGTCCCCATAAATTGTCATAAATTATAAATTACGTTATCGTGTAAGAGCCGTCGTAGCATCAACAACAATATTGCACATTTACAGAAAGAAAAAAACGATATTGGCGACCTTGAAAATCTGCTGGTGAAATTTATAACAAATTAAATACCATAATTTTTCATCTTGACTTAAAAGCACACTATGAGTGTATAATTTTCGCATGTATGTATTTGTGTGTTGTAGTAGTTGGTTGGTAGCATAAGAGTAGATAGAGTTCAAAGCTCCCACATTAATATATCACTTTTATTTTTCAAATTGTTATTGTTGTTGTTTTAAAAGGGAAATCCCCGTAAATACTATGATTTTACTACAAGACATAATGGTTTTGCTGTTGTTGTTTTTCGGTTTATTGTCTGTATTATAGGCCATCTCGTTCTAGCCTATTTTAAATTTTTGGCCCATAAATTGTATGAATGAATATTTGTTATTGTTGTCTGCATATTCACCATACACAAATGTAAGTAAAAAAGCTCACGAAAATATAATAAATTTTAGCAAAAAAAAAAAAAAAAAAACAAGAATAAAACAATAATTCAACTTGGCGGCAGCAAAAATTGGAGAAGGAATATAACAAGAACAAAATTTTGCATTGCATACTTTTGTTAACCACTGAATCCATACAGAACTGAATTAATAACAGACAATACAGTAACAGTGAAAAAGCCATTGAACCGTAAACATTCTTTGAATAATTGAAAAAAAAAACGATTTAAATGCAACAAAAGAATTTAAGAAAATTTTTACTTGAACTCGAACCAAAAATATGAAAATATGTTTAAGTATTTTTTCAAATCATAATTGTAAAAAAACAATTGTTGCTGCGAGTCGATCGTTGTTGCTGGTTTATTTTAGTTTTATTTCTACAAACTTGATGGTGGTGCCCATTAATTTTATTATTTGCCGACTTGTTTGACAGTTCTGACAGACAATTATTTAAAACTTGTGTTTTTGTTCTAAGTTGTTATTGTGTGTCGAGTTATTAGTAAACGCTCGCTAGTATGGTAGTTGTAGCCTTTAGAAGTGCTTTAGTAGTGTTAGTTGTTGTAGTCTAGAACATAAATATAAGCTTCACTTTTTTTAGAGGTCACCGTACTGCACAACTAAACGAAAAAACAAAAAATAAATATCGTCATCATTTAAAGGAGCTTTAAAAGAAATGATAGTAACAAATAAATGTTAACACCATTTATTATAATTTTTTGTCAGTTCACTTGCACTTTCTTTTGTTTGTGTGTGTAAGTATTTTTGTTTTTGGCTGAGTCTTGTTGGGTAGAAGTTCTTTAAATGTTTGTTTTAAAATTAATGGATTTTAATATGGGTTAGTGGAAAAATACAAACTGAAGTTGTTATATTTACGTAAATTATACAGTCTACTTTAATACTTTAAAATTAATTAAAAAGTGAAGAATATTTTAAGGGATACTTTAATTTTCTTTATTTTTTCTGAGCTGAAAACTGCTTCTTTCTAAAAATAAACTTTACAGTTCATTACTCCTTTTTCCTAATTATTCAGAGAACACCAAAAAATTTAAAAACATATAACGTTGTTAATTACTGAAATAATGTTTTACACTGTATAGGATTTTTTTATTGTTTTCATTTATGTATTTTTTTTTTACTCCTATTTTACAAACATTAAAGTCAATATACATGTCTAAGAATTATGAAAAATGAAGTGTAAAATCTGTTAGTGTTGATCATAAAACTGATTTTTATAGTTATTAAAAACGTACCAACAACTCTTAAATTTTTGCATATTATATTTTTAATAAATACTTTTTTCTTTCCCTACAACAGAAAACGAACAAAAAAAAAGTGATCGTAAAAACATGAAACAACTCTTTAAAAGATTTAATGGCCATAGAAGTCATAAAAAATGTTAAGTTTTTTGTTTTTTTTTATTATTTTTATTTTCATTTTTATTAAACTCTTTGGTTTAAAACACTTTTCGTATTGGTAGTTGGTTACGTTTCGTTGTTTTTTTATAGGCAGAACTAATTTTTAGAGTAAACGTTTTATAACTTGCTTTTATTAGGATTGTAGATTAAAAGAATTAGTGGCGGTAAGAATAGTAGCAAGTCACTGATGTTATGACTCTATGTAAAATAGCAGTAGCCGTATAGAGTTCAAGGTGTAGCGAAAGGAGAAACAATAGCAAGGTAACTAAGTTGGCTTAAGGGGTTTTAGAGATTTGGCATTAATTGCATACTCGTTTTCTTAACAATTTTTCTGAGAGCTAACTATTGTGCTTTAAAAATGGATATTTTATTTTAAAGTTTTAAATTATTTTATATTTAAAATTTTTTTTTTATAAGTTGTATACTAAATAACATAAAGAGTTAATTATCAAGTATAAGTAAATTTTGTTTTAAATTACATTTCAGGTCAGTTATATTTATTTTTGATTATGGCCATTAAATAACTTAACTTTTTATATTAGAAAAATGTTTTATCTTTATTAAACCTTTATATAAGCTTAAATTTTTTTATGAATTTTACACTATAATGCCTGAAGAAATTTTTATGAAAATTAAGTTTTAAACTATTTTTTATTAAAAGTCTTGAAATCGCCTATGCTATAAAGCTAATGTCTAATGACATTATGAATAACATTGATTCAAAAAAGCTTTTATTTAAAAAAAAAATAGCAATTAATTTTTAATTATCAATTAATATAAGCTTTTGATCTTTGGAGGATAATATTTTATCATGATATTTCGCTACTCAAAATTAAATAAAATATATAATTTTTTTTAGAATAATAAAGCTTTCGGTCGTCTTAAAAAAAAAAATAAAAAATATTTCTTTTTTAAATTTTGTGAAGCGAAATATTAAAATAAAATATTTTTATTCAAAAAAATACCAAAAGCTTTTATTAATTGATAATGAAAAATTATTTGCTATTTTTTATAAAATTAAAAACTTTTTTGAAACAATTTTTTTCATAGCTTAGACATAAGCTTTACAGATAAAAAATTAATAATAACGACCAAGAAACTTTTATATTTTTAAACTAACTTCAAGAAGCTTCTAATATTTTAAAGCTTCTATAAATTTGTATTGTACAAAAAAAAAAAACAACAAAAAATATTAAAAATTGTATTATGATATCGATACAAACAATATGCGGCCACTATTATAATTTTGCCAGGATCTCAGTGATGTCAAGTTACTATGACAACGGGGTCATTTCTGTACATGAAATATTTTTTAAAATTTTGGTGTTGGTCTAGAGTTTTCGTCTTTCTGTCTGTGTGTTTGTCATATTTGTCTGTCTGTGTTCGCATCACGTTAAAACTGCTGGATGGACCCTAAGAACCGTGGTTCAAACATACGAGGGCTGCTATATATATTTCTGGCCTGGCAACACTGAGTGCTGCCAAGTGCAATCTGACATTTCCATTGGAAAGTTTGTCAGTTTTAAGCATAATCGTACTCAAAACGTTTTGACGTACGACCATTATTTGTGTTGTTTACAGTGACTTGAAAAAATTAATATAGAAAAAAAATGGAATTAACTCGTGAACATTTTCGTGCCATCATTTTTCACAACTTTCGTCGTGGATTATCACGACAAGAGTGCATTGATGAACTTAAATCTTTGTATGGCGATGAAGCACCATCCTATAGCACTATGAAAAATTGGTATAATGAATTTAATCGTGGCCGAAGCTCGCTCAAAGATGAATTCCGTGAAGGTCGTCCAAAAACGGCTGTTGTGCCAGAGAACATTGATGTCATAATGCAAGATCGACATGCGACATACCGAGAGATAGAGACATCCTTGGACATTTCTTTCACCAGCATACATTCGATACTGCATGAACACCTGGCCGTAAAAAAGGTTTGTTCTCGTTGGATCCCGCACAATTTGAAAGTCGCCAAAAAAAAAAGGCTCGTGTTGATTGGTGCAAAGAAATGTTGCAAAAATACGATTCGGTGCTTCAAAAGACGTTTATAAGATCGTCACAAGTGATGAATCATGGATCTATGCGTACGAGCCCGAAACGAAACAACAATCGACCGTGTGGGTCTTCAAAGACGAGCAAAATCCAACGAAAGTTGTTCGTGGAAGAAGCACTTCAAAGCAAATGGTCGCCTGTTTCTTCGGCAAAACTGGTCATGTGGCGACTGTTCCGCTTGAGCAACGTAGGTCGGCCACTTCTGAGTGGTACACTACAATTTGTTTGCCTGAAGTCATCAGAGAAATTCGAAAAACCAACAAGAGAAGACGAATCGTTGTTCACCATGACAATGCGAGCTCTCACACATCAGCCAGAGAGTTTTGACCGGCCAAAACGTCGCATTAATGGGTCATCCGCCGTACAGCCCTGACTTGGCACCTAATGACTTCTTCTTGTTTGTGTGAGCGCATGCAAAAGTGTATAAATCATGCTGGAGAATAATTTAAAAAGCAACAAAACTATTTTTGATTATAAATATTCGCATTTTCACTATTAGGCCAGAAATATATAGAGCAGCCCTCGTAGCATACTTTCTTTTGTAAAAATAAGTCAAATTTGTAGAAAATAGAGATACAAATTAGAATGGTAATTTTTAAGACTGTTTCCAGAACAAGCAAGCTTTGAATGTGAAAAATTTTATTTGGTGTAGAATTGTGGCCATTGTCATCACTAGTCCCTAGTGTTTAGCATACAAATTTGTTCTAAAATACATTTCAAGTCTATTATAATATTTTGTTACTCTTTCCTTCCATATCTATGACGTGTGGTACTTATTAGTATAACGTGTTGTTGGACGAGCTTTTTTTTCATCGCCAAACCTAGTGTCACCTTAGTCCTCGATCTTTATATATAATAGAGTACCTAGACTCTATCTTCTCACCACTTGTACTTGGCGCATAACTTCTTTCTTAAGAGTTGGAGTTCAAACCGCTTTAGTGTTGGCGAATTAACCACAGCTACCACGATTCTTTTTGAATATTGACCGTTCTAGATAAATTTCGTTTTTTATAAATTTTAAATAAAAATATTTTTTTTTTTTTGTTTTTATTTATTCCATATTTCGCCAAAACGTTGGGTGGCATCTTAAGCAAACAAGAAACAAAAAAATCTAATTATTGATATTTTTTGTTTCCTGTTTCCTGAAGATGCCACCCAACGGTGTGGCGAAGTAAGGAATAAATAAAAAATAATAAAAATATTTTTATTTATTAGAAAAGAAAATTAAATAAAAATAATAAAACATTTAGATAATTTAGATTGATTGTTCAAGCATAAAATTGTTGTAAATCAAACATTAATTTTAAAAATCACCAAATAATAGATCTTAAACACATTTTGATGACTACTTGCCCATCCATAAAAAATTTTAATTTTTTATAATCCTCTAGATGATTCAAATTGAAATTAAAAAAAAAAAATAAATAAAATATTTCATTTTGTTTTATAAGAAAAATATAAAAACCACTTAATAGAAACATTTTGTAGATTATATTTATTTGTCTTTTATTATTCTGAGTGCAAGGTAAGATGAGAAATATTTGATATTTTAAGATGCTGGTCACATACTGGTGGATGTTGCAAAATTGTGAAAACATCTTAAGAGATATAAAATTTATGAGGGGTTGCTTACGTTTTGTGTAAATTTTTTTTTTACTGTTTTATGGAGTATCAACAGGATACTTAAGGATAAAAGTTTTATTTTCGTTTTAGTGTTTTTTTTCTTTTGGCTTTGGCTAAAAACAATTTGTTTCATAAATAATTCATAAAAAGAAATTGATTTTTTTTATTGTGTTGCTCATGGAATAATCACTTAAAATGTGTAACAAATAGAAATGGTAATTTTGTCTTCTTTTTGCAAAAAAGATTTTGGTAAAAAAAAAATATATTTAGTTTAAATATTTACAGCTTTTGATTCCTGTAGACTTCAAAATATTAATCAATCACTTGACCTGCTGACCAGCTTGCGTTAATCTTTTTTTATAGATATTTGGTGAAGAAAATTTGCAACACTTTTATTTTTATAACTCTTTTCTTAAATATATGTACATAAATTCATTGACCAAAAGAATAGGGTGTTGACCAAGCACGTTCTTTAACAACTATACTTTTACAGTAGCTTTGAACCAACGAAAACTGTAAAGGATGAACAAATTATAATCAAAATTAAAGTTTACTACTTGATGTTTCATCAAAGGGACCCATCAATGAATGAATAAATATTTCCGTCATTTAAAACTAAAGAGACTGCTGCTTGCTCTTCTTTTAAAACTCATTATAGGTGATCTTTTAATATATTTATAATAAGTTTCATTCAGATATTAAGTTTAAGGCCAATTGGGCGTTGTTTATTACAGCCCTTTGAAACGTGATCGATCATTTAACGTGCGGGAGCTGTCCATCAGTCTTCACTTCTTCTATTCATCTTGTGTACAAAACAAAAGCAAAGAATATAAACTTAAAAAAAAAAACGTCATCACTTTTAAAGCACAAGGTGTAGTTTAAACGCAAAACAAAATTTTTTTCTTTGATTTTTTCTTTCATAAAAAATATTTTTAATTAAAATTTAAAAGTTTGTAATGAATTTTTATCAGCTGCATGCCTTTTTTGCCTGATAAAAATTCCTGTTGTTTTTAAGAAAAAAATATCTATATACATATATATTTTCTTTCGTAATTCTGATGATGATTTTATGTCATATTTTTCTTGATTATTTTGTATCTGCTTTATTTAAGTCTAAACTGATTTTTAATGTGTTACTTGTTCTTTCTTTGTTTTAATATTGATTAATGCTTTTGTTTTAAAAGCTTTTAATTAATTTATATATTCTCTGAAAAAGCTACTGTTTATTCTTTATATCAATATGATTTATAGATTTCAAAAACTTAACTTTGCTCTTTTTTAAGCCATGCCAGATATTAAGAGTTAAATAACCAAACAAAACAGAGATCATTTTTTTAAAATATAAAGTGTTAATAATGAGTCGATGAAATGTGACTTACCATCATATGTTAGTTCTGTAGGATTTAGTGATGATAAGAACTTACCATCTGAAAAGAGAAATAGAAAAATAGTTTTTTTTTATTATAAAGAACATTAACAAAAAAATTTATTAAAACTAAAATTTTTAAAGTAGTCCTTATTTAAATGAAAAACAATTTTCATAAATTAATATCTGATATAAGACAACTCTTTATGCCTTACTGTTGACAACAAGCTATTGTTTTTCATATAATAGCGGCTTCTGCCACTTTGCAGTAAGTCAAGCCAAGATATATAAATAAAAACAAAACACCAATAAGGCTGTGCGAACAGGCTCGTAGGACCATAAAGAAAAGGTACGACCTTACAGGCTAATTCTTGACAAAAATATTTATTGATTGAGAGAGAAATTAGATTCTAGCAGATTTTCTTTCTGTTTATTGCATCGATGCTTCGATACCTACTTGGAAATTAGTCGGCTACTTGCAAGAAAGACAAAAGCTCCCGATCGTTGACAGAAGATAGCTTATATATGTGCTTTACTTTCGATAGTGTTACTCAACGTATCATTCTTGAAAAATTATTGAAATAATTGCATCATAAAGCAATTAATAAAAGAAGTTGTTTTCAGATTGAAATTTAATTAAATTTTAAATTGATTCAATTACATATTTCATTAAAAATTAAATTTAAAATTTTGCTATTAAGTAAATAATTGCATCAATTATATATTTAGTTAAAAAATAAGACAATAATTTTGTAACGACCATATTCATAAAAACTTAAAACAGGTTAACAAACCTATAATAGACAAATATTGATAAAATTACATTCATAAACGATAATATACTAAAAAACCTTTAATAAAAAAATTTTAAAATCAAAAATTTAATTGTTAGATATACCCTTCTTTAAACCAAAAATAAAAAAAAATTTATTATATAAATACTTCTACTAAAACAAAAGTTTGTCAACAGGGAAGAAAAAGTAATTTTAAAAGGAAAATGTTAAATGACAAAATTGTCGGTAACTCATATTTTCAAAGTTACGTATCGCTAAAGTGGTAATAAATATTTTTTGATATCTTTAACACTTTGATGCAGAATGGGACATTACGTATATCGTAGAAGATCTTATCTAAATTTGTATCAAGCGCCATACGTATCGCAAAAAAATTGTTAACTAATTATGAACCAATAAGATTCTGAAGCATTAAAAATGTAAAACTTGTACTCAAGAGTAGTTTTAGCAAGTACGCCGGAACCACGTACATACCCTTGTACATAAAACATCATATTTTTACTGCAAAAAATGCAAATTTGGTTTAAAAATGTGAAAATATTCGCAAAATTAATAATAAAAGTTCAACAACAATTAACCTGTTTCTAATAGGCTATTTATATATTTTTCACACATAATTACATATGTAAGGATCCTGATAATTTTTTTAAAGCTTTCTTATGTTATTATAATATAAGCCCATTGTGTCTTTTTGAAGTGTTGCATATTTTTTATAAAAACTTTAGGGTTCCGTAACTCTTAAAACATGAGGTTTCACATAACATTTTATCGTAAAAATTAACTCTTCTGAACCCCGGACAACTTTTTATTTCATTAGGAGCTACAGGAATTATTCCATTAAATAAAAATAAATTAAAACAAATTTATTTGAACAGTGATGTACTTAAAATGTAAACAACTCCTTATATATGACTCATTATTAAAGTACTTTTTATTTTATGACCAAAATAAATAAAACCTATTTATTTACAAATCTTTTTTTTTATTACATTTATTGTTCGTGTATTTTGCAGTAACTAACAATTGTTCTTTGCGAAAAAAAAGTCCGTTTTTTGAGTAAAGTAAGTATAAAGAGAAACCATATTCGGTTTTCGGGTTCTTTGAAAATTCGTTTTTAAAAGCACTAAGTATTAAATGATATTAGGAGTTGCCAGGTAAAAACGTTTAATTGCTTAAAGTGTAGACTGGCTTTTAAACTGTTAATGTATACTGTGTTTTTGAATAAAAACTTTTTTAAAAATTGTGTATTGAACGAAAAGTGTTTAATAAATATTGTAAACCTTAAATGTAAAACATGAATTTTTCATGAATAATATTGTAATTATTTAAGTAATTGAAGTAGAAGTTTAATAAAGTTTCGATCTGAAAGAAAGTAAAACCTTTAATATGTGCAGAAAAATTCTGTATGTGTTGAAAGCAATTATTTCAAAGTGTATCTTTGCTTAAAAATAATATGAAAGGGTTGTTTTTACTGTACTGTAAATTAAAATATATAAAAAAATAGAATAAACTACTTAATGCAATCAAACTGAATAATAAGGGCTGCTGTTCTGTATATTGTTGTACAAAATAACTGATATATTAGGCCTATGATTTAAAAAAACACCGCAATACGATGGAAAGCAAATCATGTGTGTCATGTAATAAAAATTTCAATGTTTAACTGATTAGTAGCGCCGGTTTAATGAAGAAGCAAAAGTTTTCTATTTTGCTTTGAAAGCAGACATGTTTTTCAACGTAAGGTTCATTGGTTACCAATAAGAGAAAAGAAACCAGGGGCCGACTAAGGGAAATAATAGTTTATGAAATTTATATATGATTATAGTTTAGTACAAACTCAAAAATTTTGTTTAAACTGCAATTGAAAGTGGTGAAAATGTATGTTTTTTTAATGGTAAGATCTCAGATAAATCATTGTTTTAGTATAAACACAACTGGGACGAACGACGAATTTCGCACAGCACCACGAATTCGTCATTCAACCATCTTTGCGTAAATTCGTCGAAACAAATTCAATTAGGACGACAAATACACACATACATATGGATATTTGTAAATTAATTTGAAAATATGCATATTTTTGTTTACATATGCCACTTGCTAGAGTGACCATGTGTTTAAAAAAATAAATATTAATTTTTATAAAGTTTTTATTTTAAATATTTTTTTATAGAATTATTAGTTTTTTAGTTTTGTATAGTGAGAAGAAAAATGTAAAATTATGATAGTAGAGAAGAGTTCTTGCTAGTGTAGGTAAATAATTCGCTGTCAATCAATTCGTACAATAAATAACCACACATATTTAATATCATTTAAAAAGTAGTTACAACTGATAACTACCTTAAAGATATATACGAATAATATTGACAAAGGTTGTTGCGAATTAGAAAGTGCATTTAATTCTGCAGGTATCTAAGTTTTACTGTTGTCTTCTAAATTTATCACAATTAATAACGAACTTAAGCCAAACTGAAAAACAGGATTTTTTTTAAAATTGAACAATAAAAATAAAAGAGTAGTTAAAATTAAACACATTATCAAAACTATTAATAGAAAGAAAATAAACTTTTTATGAATAATTAATAAAATTCTTTAAAAAATAAATAGAAAAACGGTCCCTCTAAACAAAAATATTCGTCGTTCCCCGACATAAAAAATAGAAATAAATCTATTGCACCTATTGCAATTGATTATACTCATATTCATATACACAAATATATTTTGTATTTTTCGACGAACAATCGCAACGAAAAATTCGTCGTTCGTCCCAAATGTGTTTTCAGCATTATTGTAAATTATTTTTAAATATAGAAAATTTTAAATTCTCTATTTAATTTTTACAAACATCAACTACATTATAACTTATTTCTCCTTCTGATTGAAAAAAAGTAAAGTTCATAAATTTTAATTTCCGTTTTAACAACTTGTTGGCCACATTTTATTTTGTCTGATATGATTTCTTAATAAATCATTATAATTAACCAATTTTAAAGACAACTACGACAAAGTTTTGGCTTTTTATATGTGAATTTATTCATTTCGTTTAGCAACTGTTAAACATAATTTTAATGTCAGCAACTCTACAGCAACACTTAAACCTTTTTCTTTATAACTAACAAACAATTAACATTTTTAACAACAACATTTTTTTTTAACGCATACACTATTTGCAACAGTACATAAATACAGACATACAGACATACATACATGCAGGCAGTCACATACAAAAGTCTTGGCAAAAAAGAGCGATTGAAACTCCACCTTAATGTGCGCTTAAATCCCTACAATAAATGTCAACTCTTTTAAAGACAAGTTGTCAAATAAGCACAAATCACTGGATAGCTGGCTGGCTGGCTGGGCTGACTCTCTCTTACAAATAATGATTATTTTTCAGTAATGTCATTACAATGATCGTAGATTGTGATCGTTGTTACTATCATGAGTGTACAACAGCGAGCGACCATAATAATTTTTGTTTTTGTAAAACACATAAAATGTATAAATAAATAAAAATACCAATTCGCACTTGCAATGAAAATTGATAGCAGGCAACACCTTCAACATTCAACCACTACCGTCACCGCCACCGCACTACAATCATTTACTGTTGCTGCTGCTTTAACTTAAAATCAAAAATAACAACAAATTATGCCATTTTAGTCACAATATGTGTTTAAACCGAGCTCAAGC
Source organism: Gymnosoma rotundatum (assembly GCA_916610165.2). NCBI lineage: Eukaryota > Metazoa > Arthropoda > Insecta > Diptera > Tachinidae > Gymnosoma > Gymnosoma rotundatum. The sequence goes on along the minus strand of OU744336.1, from coordinate 45,594,965 downwards.
GACATCAACACATCATCACATTATTTTTATATAAAACTCATCAACGCCAACCACCATGAAGAAAAATTGAAGGATATTCTTACGTTTTTCGTTATATTTTATTTGATTTGAGTTTATTTCATTTCTTTTAGTTTATTCAAGTGCATTTCATTACAATTTCACAATTAAATTGACAAAAAAAAAATAAAAATACAAAATATTAAAAACGAAAAAACAGCAGCTCTAAAATGTGAACATTCGTGAGCATTGTCGTGTATGAACACAATATTAACAGAAGAAACAATAAGAGATTGACTGTATAGTTTTTGTATTTCAACGCCCATATAAGGCTTATTTCGATTTATTTATCACCTGTCGTCCGAAATTGCAAATTTTCTTAAACAACAACAACAACAACAGCAACAACTAAAACTACAACAGTAGAACTCTTATCGTCTTTTTTGTTGGATTTTTATATGAAAACAGAAAATTATATTAAATGACCATTATATATGCCTTGCGCGATTTGTTTCTGTTTTTTTGGTTGTTCTTGTTCTTCTTCATTTTTTGGCTACAACTACTGCACATTGTTGTTGGCTGCTTTCTGCTGTTGTTGCTGCTGTTACTGTTCACAAAAGGCATTGTCATTTCAAGCACAAGCAATTAACAAAATGTTGCTTAAGGTTTTAAGTTGTTGGGACCTTTTGTAGCCGTAAGGTGCCACAATATAAATATATATATTTTGTAATTGGTTTTTAACATTTTTTCTTCTCTCATTTATATTCGTACATAATATATGTAAGTATGTATTCGTGTGTGTGTATGTTCAAAGAGCCGTAGGAATAGTTACGTTACCCCAAATGAATATCAAGTAGTAGAACATTGAAAATTTTCTTAACAAAATACAAAAGAAATTAGCGCAGGGTCTCCATCATTGAACTTGATTGTAAATGGAAATATTAATCGATTTTGACAGGTCCTTAGAGGAAATAAGCAAAAAAAATAATTAAATTCTTAAGCAGGGGTTCTCACATAAGTATTGTCTTTGTCTTACAGTGCCCCTAAAATCTAAAAATTAAAGCACGACCCATCACAATCTTATGTACTAAGCAGAAAACATGCCAACTGTTGTGGAAACAAATAATTTAGAAATAAATTTAAAAAAGTTTTTAAGACGAAAACAATCGGGTCAAAAATCATTTTCTAAAACTTTTCTATATTTTAATTTACTTTAATTGTGCTTGATTTGTTCAAATATAAATATTTAATGATATTCTCACGAAATATTTACTGACATATTCATAGAAAAATAAAATAATCTTAAACTGTGATTTATGACAAATTTTCAATACAAATTTTTCCTAAAATACATATCAAATTTTTTTTAATATTTTATGAGACGACAGTAATTATTTAAAATTAAAATAATTAAAGGTTTTACTGCGGGGAAAGCATGTTCATATAGTCATTTCGCTACTGCTCATATAGCTCATCAGTGGAGTCTAGCCGTATTTTGTATAAAAAATCTAAGAGTCTTAAGTGAGACTTAGATTGAAACAACAAAGCAAAAAGACAATAAAAAACTCAAAAAAAACAGTTACCATTGAGAAACAGTTTTTATATTTTCTTTCATTTTTCTACAAAGGGATTGCTATTGAAACCCTTTATATATCGCACACATAGTTCAAAAGTGACTGAACTCAAAATTGTATTAAATTGTTCATTATCTAGTGTATAAATAATAAACAAATAAAAAGAACTTTTCATATCATAATCGGTATGGATTTTCTACTAAATAGTCAAAAGTTTTTGTTTTTAAGGATTTTTATTCAGGTAAAAATAGTTTTTCTTTTGATATCTGAAAAGTTAAAATTTTGAGTTGAGTTACTTTTGAACTGGGTGTGCGATAGATTTGATAGATTTAATGAAAATAAAAAAATAAAAATTGCTAACAATTTTAATAGATAAGCAACGTACACATGCAAATAAGTCAATAAGGAAATTTAGTATTTGGAATCCTTTTTATGTTAATTTATTTTAATTGTGCTTGATTCCTTCAAATATATATAAATATTTCATGATTCAATGAAGTTCTAATTTAATCAATTTGGTTTGCAAAAATATTTTCATATCAACAATAGATTGTAAATCTGAAAAAAGCGAATGAATGAGTTAAGATTGAAAATCCCGAGCTCATAAGGGCGAAATTTTAGGTTTTTGCCACACGAAAGTTCGATTTTACTATGAGAATTTTAAAAATATAGAAAAAGTGAACAAATTTTGTTAAATATTATTAAAAGCAACAATTTGAGAAAATGTAATTTTCATTATATTATTCAAACCAAAAATGGAATAATAAAAATAACAGTATAGATTCAAACTGAATTTGATGTTTGTTTAGTTTTTTTATTTTTGTTACAAACAAATAATATCCAATTAGTTACGCAATGGCTTTTGCAGTATCCGCTGTTTGATTAAGAGCACCAGCCTTTTCAAAATACAAGCACAAGTTCAAAATCTAAAGCAGGCAATTTCATAAGTGTGGAGTTGTCTACTTTTATACCCTGTTCAGACATGTTTTCGTAATTGAGAAAATTTAAGTTTAATTGCTCAATTAAGCTTATTCAATTAGCACAAGGCATATTTTCTTTACGGGTAGTGTCGTGCGCCCAGCTGATTGCTCTTTTTATTGCATAAGCAACATGGCTTTTTGATGCTGCCTTGAAATTGAAGGTGTCAAACGCCATTTTCGTGTGACCCGCCATTTTCTTTTTAGCTGTTTGTTGATATTTTTTTGCGGCTTATCAATTTTATGCATTTTTTCTTTTCACTGAACATAGTTTCCAGAGTAAACATACTTGTTGGCAAGGGTTGTATTTCGCATCTTATTCAATTGTGATGCAATTAAGTACTAATTGTTCAATTTATTAATTGACTTCTTATATGGTAAATTGAGCGCAATTAAGACCTTAATTGCTAAATTAAAGCGTATTTCTGAACTGGGTATTACGCTTCTGCTCACTAGGCGATTCATTTTCAGAAAGGCATTAAGCTAGCATTTTGTATTTTTCTTTTTTCTTGCTTTAGCGTTACGTTAACATAAGAATACTTGTTACAAAGACCAGTTTAAAAAATATTTTATATCTTAAGAGATAGAAGCTAGTTGCCAACTCAAACAAATTGGCTTTCCGCAGAAATAACTATTGAAATGAGTGTAGCGTACACAAAAAATATTTTTGTTTTTATTAAAAGTTTTATTTATCAGCTCAACATTTAATTAAATTTTTAATTTAAAATTTTAATTAATTCATTAAAAAAATCATATATTTCTTTAAAAAAGAGGAAAAACATTTTCTAGTTAAATAAATAATTGTACCTCCAAAACCTTAGTTAATTTTAAATCTTAAAAAAAAAACAAATAAAAACAACAAATAAATATTTTTTGGTGTAATGCGCGTTCTAGTGGTTTTAGAAATAATTGATTGCGCGCTTTGAGATTCAACCGAGTTGTCGAAAATTACAGAACATGTTACGATTAATAAAGAAACAATATAAAGCTTTCATTTGTTTTAGTACTTCCTGTAACCAATTTGAAAGTTATTGATTATGAGTATTCTAATTTCATAAATAAGCTATTTATAGATAATAAATACAACTTACAGAACATAAGTCATATAAATATGAGAAATGTTGAGCACTGATGTAGTGATCTAGAAAATGTCGCATTACATTCAGCTATAGTCGATTTTTTTTTGTTTTCTTTAAAAACTAACACAAAACTTTTTAAATAATATTTCTTTTTTATTAAATTTAGAAATCTTAATATACGTGAACTTAAGCCGTATTAAAACTATTTATTTGATGAATATAATAAAATAGCTCTCTCTAAAATTACAAAATTTAAAAATATTAATTTTTAAATTATTAATATCTTTTTAAGTCTTAGCAGTACATATTTATAAAAAAAAATTGCGTTAGCACCGGTGGTTATTTGAAAAATAAAATAAATATTTATTTTATTTTGTTTTTTTTGTTTTTTTTAGTTAATGCCTTTGCTGCAGTTTTAATTTGTGTTTAAGGTTCTTACTTTTTTATTTAACTGATTGCTTGATTCATGTTGATGCATGCATTTTTTTAAGTGCAGCGCTATGTTTTTTATATACATTTTTTTTTGCTCATTGTCTTATCAATATTGTGAATGAAGAAAAAATATAAAGAAGAATCGTTAAGTAAAACAAAAAATAAAATAAAAATAAACCGGCCCATTTCATAAGTAAATTTACATGTTTCTTTTGAGATAAAGTTTTGCTGGTTGAATAAATGCACAAATTGTAGGATTAAAAAGGAAAAAACACTCTCAAGCTTAAACTCACAAATATTGAATTGAAATTGGTTGAAATGCTTAAACAGGAAAGCATAATTTATTGATAAATAAATTTTTGCAAAAAATTATCAGCCTTTTTTTAATACTTGAGAGTTTTTTATTTTTTTTTTTTTATTTTAAAAATTTTCCTTAAATTACCAAACATTTTAATATAAAATCTTTTTTTTTTTGTGGCATTCTGACATATTCACACAGATACAAAAACAACAACAATAAGAAACTTTAAATAACTTTGCTGTATTTGTTAATCATTTAAAGCCATTATTGAACCATTCTATGTATGTTAATATTTAGATTCCATCATCATCTTCTAGAGTTTAAATTTAGTTTTTTTCCTGTTTTAATATAGAAAACAAGTATAGAGTCTTATATTTAAGAAAAAAAAAAAAAACACCAACAACATCAACATTACTAAAAATGAACAAAATAAAATGAATACCTTAACATCATTATCATCAGCATTAGGTTTGTTTGTTTGGCTGACTGCCTGGCTGGATGGACGGATAGCCAAAGCATCTAACTGATTTGAAGCTAGTTGATCCGGCTATTTTTTAGCCTGGTGGTGGCTTTGACTTCTAAAGCCTTATCGGCTTTATATGTTTTAAGTAAGTTTGAAATGAGCAATAACAGCAACAAAACAAAAATGAAAAAATAAATAAACATTCACGGTATCGTTGAAATGAATTAAAAACAAGTTCTTAACGTTTCAAACTCATTTTCTTAACTTGATTAAAAAAAAAAAAAATAAAACATTTTTATAAATAAAATTTTTTGTTTTTTCTGTTAAGTATTTCTAGCTGTTGTATTTGTTATAAAACTAAAGCTCAAATTCTTAAGATGAGTAACAGTTAAACGAAGTGACATTTAAAATTTTAGAAACTAAAATAAAAAATATATATAGCGTTACACATCGTCGGCTGCTATTTTTTCTTGTCACCCTTCAAACAGTATTTAAATTACGCTAAAGAATAATTAGTCATTCTTTAAAGCGATCGACTCATGTATAAATTTGAATTTTAAAAGTAATGTACAGTCAGATCCGTAATTTTAAAATGAAAAAAGGACTTCCTAGATCAACTTTATTCTCAAAGTGTTGTAGGATGTGCTGTCAAGACCGACATTAACATGGCGCCGTTAGTGATATTTGTACGCCTATAAAGTGAATTAAATTGTTCAAATATAAAAGTACCCGAAAAGTAGTGAGAACATTATGTTCCATTTCGACGGAAATTTATTTTAAAGAAAATAAAGCAGAATTGATTCTTTGGTATTCAAGATATCGAATACTTCATACGTGACACCAAACGGAAGTGATTTTGAGGTACAACTAAAGTAATGCGAATCTTCCCGAATTTAGGAAGATTTGATTTGTCCTTTAAATTATATTCTTGTACAAAGCCAAACAAAATCTTTGGATGATTTTATAATGAATAAAATTTTACATCGTGCGTGACATTAACGTTCACTACAAACATGTTTCTCCTTTAATATAAATTGTTCCGAACATTAATTTGGAAACAAAAGGAAAATAAAAAAATATTGTTTCACGTCTTTACGACATTATAGCAACATCTTTTACAGATAAGAAAAATATCACTAGTTGAACTCAATATTTTCCCTTTCCCAATAAATTCCTAATATGAAAAACGCCTGATTTTAAACTTTTATCTTTAATATTGCAAAATAGATATAAACACTTGCACATATTATGTTTAGCAGGACTTAAATATTCTTAGCCAACAAGCAACTAGTTGGGACAATCTGGCTCAAAGCATATCGCTCCTTTATTGCAACATATTCATATCTCAAAAAAACTTGAACTTGGCAAAATGCGATTTAAGTTTTCAAGACGCAATTGCAATTGCTAAAACTTCGGTGCAGCTTGGGATATAAAACTGATTTTTTTTCAACATATACAGAAGGTCTAAAAGAGCAGTTTTGCTTAAGTAACTACAAATTTTTGATTTTTTGAGATATGACTATGTTGCAATAAAGGAGCGATATGTTAGAACGAAGTAAATCCGGGGTACATTGAAAGTAGTGTATTTTGTAGACGAGCGAAAAACCTGAGATTGCCACTGAAATACTCTTTCATAGTTTTTCATAGTAGAGAGAAGAAATAGATTTTTTGCAATGCCTCTTGTTATTATGGAGGTCTTTTACTCACATTGATTAGAAAGTCGCTATCTTGAAAGTTGCTCAGACTATTCGCACCTGGACTAGACGTATTAAAAATATTCTTAAGAAGTATAAATTGATCTTTGTCAATAATTCGAAAATTACCTACAAATTTATAGATAATTTGGAAAACTTTAGTTTAAGCTATCAGAAAAGAAAGTTCTGAAACCGGTTATATCAAAATTTTCACAGAAATTCTTTACCAATTCCTGTAGAAGATGAAAATGGTTTTATTTTTTGTATTTTTGATTTGCCTTTCTAAAGTTTAAGAAATTAACTTGTATAACTTCTATGGCGTTACACTGTGCCAAGCGGTATACTGTGTATAGGGAGAGCTTTTTTGTTTTTTAATTATTTTAGCCTTTTTGATTAGGTGATCATCGTAACGCATCACATGCCATGTTCTTAAGTCAGTGTTGTTCTGATCGTCATCGTCATCGTCTTCATCATCATCTACATACAGCTCTAAATTGTAAAAGACTTGAAACACATACTTTCTTATATCTATACACAAACGCACACTCACATATATATAAATATGTATTTATACATTAAAGCATACTTATGTTGAGAGTATGTGAAATGTATAATGTGGCTGGTCAGCGTATTGTGGTATGGTATGGTCAGTCAGTCATTGGCTTCTCTTGCTATATTGATGTTTAATTTTATTTGTTGTTGTATTATTTAAATATGCAAAATAGTTTTCGGTAAAATGCACACACATGTTTATTTCTACTCGCTAAGATATTTTCATTCACTTTTTTTCATTAGTTTCATCTTTAAGACATGATCTGGCGAGGAGTCTTCTACTTGTCTTAGCTGATCTGTTTGTAGTTATGTGTGTTTTCATTTCAATAATATAGTTCATGTTGAGAAGTTTTTGTTTTTGTTTTTTTTTGTTATAGTTTCTGCTGCTTCTTTTGATGAACTCAATGTCGTCGTACTCCATTATACCTCATTATCGCCTTGAGCGTATAAATTATGTTGATGGGATTTTTTTCGTTCTCTTTTATTTTAGTTACAAACAAAAAAGTATTTTACTTAAAAATATTATAAAAAAAGAGGTTTAAAATGGTTTTCGGTTTTAAATTAGCTTGAAGGTGGTGTTTAATTTAAAAACAGATATTTTTTTTATTTTAAATAAAAAAAAAATGAAAATATAATAGTGTGTGAATTAACATAAAGTAACTTCTACTAACTGGGCATATCTGATTGGGTTTCAGTTGAAAACTAAGATATTTAAAAATATACTTGAAGCTTTATTTTTATTGAAATAAATTTAAAAAGAGCCTGCCTGAGCAACGGCTCATCGTATATGTAAAAATTACTGTGAAGGTTTAGAAAATGCATCTGGTTTTAGATTTGGACATGTTTTGGTGCACTTGCCAACTGTTTGCTATCGACACAAGTGAAAAAAGAAATCTGTATTAAATTTTGTACGAAAAATATAATTAAGAATGCTGGCGCACTTAAAATATTAACAGTGACGTCTAGCAAGAATTCCTCTCACTAGTGAATATTACTAGTGGGCGCAAGTTTCTTTAAACAAATCTTTCTATATAATACACACTCAAAACAAAAGAATCGAATTTTACTGAATCTGAGCTATCAGCACATTAAAAATTTAATTTTTTCTAAAACTTTTAAATAGTGAAAAGTAGTGGTACTTTTTTTAAATCATGCTTTTATGTTTCATTTCTAAATTTTAAGAAAATTATCATGATTATAAAAAATGTACGTATTATGTGTATAAATCTGTGTATGTGTGTATGTATGTATGTATGTATGTATATATATATATGTATGCATGCATGTATGTATGTATGCATGTATGTATGTATGTATTTAATTATATTAAATACTTTTTGCTATCTTGTATGTTTAAATCAATTTTTTTTATTTTTTTATTATTCAACTTTATTTTTAATTGCATTATAGATAGATTTTCAGTCATAAAATACAATAAATGTTTTAATTTTAAGCAAAAGCTTAATACCACTCATTGATAACATAAGTTCATTAAAAACAACACGCATACACTCACCAGCCGTAAATTGACAAATTATAATAATACAATAATTTTTTAACGTTAAACTACAAATAATGAAAAAATACAATTTTAATTAAATTATGAAAACAATATAAAGCATTATTTAATAACCACAATTCTTAATTAATTTTTTTTTTATTTTTTTTTTTTATTTAAAAACCCCAACTGAATGAAAAAATTGTGAAAATTGCAACCTGCAACCGGCAACATTTATTTAAACATTTTACGAGCATTCAAAACTTATCTTTTACACAGTGAGAAAGAAACTAAAGTCTGAATTGTATAATTTTTTCTAGATAATTTATTTGAATAATAACTGTCATTTTAACACATTTTACGGGTTAACAAAGAGATAATGAATAAAGTGTAAAGGAATTTAAAAAGGGTAAAAAGTGCAAAATTTGTTTAAGAAATTTAATTACGAGAGGGTTCTGTCAGAATCTTTATATTGGGGTGAATTATGTATGGGGAAATTAAAAAAGAATTTTACGTTTAAATATATTTAAAAATATATTAAAAAAAAATTATGACATCAAACTATAGAAAATAGAAAAGTTGTTAGTAATAATAATTTTTCAAAAAAAAAAAAAAAAAAAAAAAAAAAAAAATTATTGACCCGTAATCTGTTGTTTATAGTTAGTTAGTTAGGAGTGGCAGCCTCTCGCGACGAAGCTCACTTGAGCACAATCGAATGGCCCGTTGTGATACCACAAGGAAGGCGGCGCGACTCCTATTACCCAGCCGAGAACCATGAGGATTCACGGATGAACTTCGCTATGTCTCCTATAAAGTGAGATGATAGCTCCGTAAAAGTTCCATAGAAAGGAGAGACCAGAATTCTTAGTCTTCTTCAAGCCAGGGATGGGCAGTGGTACAGGAGGTGCAGTACGGTCTCTTCCTCATCCTCCGAGCCACAGCTGCGACAGAAATCATTAAAGGGCAGACCTGTTTATAAGAACGATTTAAATAAGAATGTTTTTTCTCATTTGGTTAGAGACAACATAGTCAGTAAACACAGCTATCGCATCGATCAAATCTGTACATTAAATAAAACCTGCAGCAAAACCTTGTCTGAAAATTTTATTGGTATTGCAAATAAACATCAGATTTAGTACACAAAGCATCAATTTGCGTATGTTTGTTCTCCCATCATGCAAAAATAACTAGATGAATTTGATTAAATTTTCACTGACAGCTACATTATTATTGGGTCCAATATATTGGAGACTTTTTTTATTTCCAAGAAAGAATGCATAAAAAGTAAAAGTACGTAACGTGAATGATGCTGTAGACTTGTCGTCACTTTTAACTTTTTTAGAGATAAATTTAAGATTATATAAATCGAAGTCGCAGACAGAAGCTATTGGACTAGACTATACATTTAGGTAATTGATACCAATTACTTTTGAAAGTACCTGTAACTATCGTCATTTTTCTAGAAGAGAAAACTGAAGTAGTGCTACGGTATCCTTTCAACCCTGGTAATGGTATATTTTTCTTAAAAAAGCAAGTTATACTTTAAAGATTTTAAATAGAGTTAATTATTTATTTATTTTTACTTTATTACTTTTTTTTGTAGGGCTCAAAAATTACAGGTGATTAAGTAGAGGTAAAGAAAATCCAATATTTTTAAAAACTCTGTGAAACACTAAGTCGTACAGCATAATCGGCGAAGGAGGGTATTGTAGTTGTATAATACAAACATAAAAGTAAAAAGAAATCAATGAAAAATTGACTTATTTTTAGCTTTGGTAAATTTTTTTAATTTAACTTCTAAATATTTTTTTTGAGCCTATACCGAAGGTTAGTACGAAGCAAAAACAAAAGTACAAAACGAGTTACAGGGAGAACGACAAAGAAATGCTTTAAGTGGTGTGTGAACTTTGTCTAAACAAATTAATATTAAGACTAGTTGCTTAAATAGATCATATTAACAACTTACACAACCCAAGGTGAGTAGATGCGAAAAATGTTGAAGAAGAATGTGGCGGTCCAGAAAATCCTCCATATTATTCTTGTTATGGAAAATGTCCGCATACATTTATAAATAATTTTTCTTTCTAAAAATGTTTAGAAATTAAATTAAAAACTTAACCAAAACCGAAAATAAGCTAATTTTAATTCATTTATAAGACCCACGGTTCAAATCCTGATTGGTAAAAGAATTAAAAAATGAAAATCAATATATTTAAGAAATAATTTATTTTGGATCATTTGGCAGCAATTGTGTTTTACAAGATTCAACTTCTGAGTTTTAACTTTTTCAGAAAGGCTGAGCCAGATTCCATTTTATTTTCCAAGTAACTGTTGTGATCGCCCTCGTCATACATATTAACAGCTCATAGTTCCATAAACTTGATTTAATTGTTTACAACCCGTTCGTAGTGAAGGTTCATAAAAAATCTGTATAAATTCTCTAAAAAATTTTAATTTTTAATTGTAGTAAAATTATGTTGTATTTTTTTTTTTTTGTAAATTATTAACTTTTTAACTTTTCAAATCCAAGTCATGCTAGTATTTTGTTTTTATTTTTTGTAAGCAATTTTGTTTAATACAAAGTCGTGCTAAAACAATTCTGTTTAGAAAAAAAAATATATTCATAATAAAAAGTATTGCATGCAACCATTCAATCATTTAATCTTGTTTGAATTGTTGTATGTACTTTATTTACTTTAGACTTTGTTCACAACAAAGCTGGTGCTGCTGCTTAACTCATTCTTAAGTTTGTTTTAGCCATGATCTAGTAGGAAAAATTTTATGCTTGTGTAAACCATTTGTCGACAATTTTGTTCAAAACATGTCCGCTATTTTTTCTTGGTGTTTTTTTTTTTTGGTTTTTCTTCTTTCTTTTACGAAAAAGACTGTCTGGGCCATCAGTAACCAATTTTCTTGTTTAAACTAAAATCATGTACAAATTAAAATGTGGAAAAAATGCAACTCTTAACAATTTCTTAACTTTATAGACTTTTGTACACATGTATTAATTCAGTGTTTCAGGTTGTATTTTTGTTACTTTTTTCTTACTTTAAAAATGATTGCAAATAGAAAACAAAATACTGTGACTTAAAACTGCAATCAATAGATATGAGGCATGATTTTTAGATTTGCACAGGTCTTTTTCTATTTTATTTGCTGTTAAAGTTAAAACGAACTTCAAATGCTCTATATTTAATAATTAATTGAATTTTTTAAAGCATTTGAACTGGTTAAAATTTGCTCTCCATGAAAGCAAAAAGATACGAGTATAAGCAAAATATGAAAACAGAAATACAGTTTCCTAGGTTTCTAGTCTAGAGATTTTTTGTGCAGATCTTTATTATAACTTCATTTTCTGAGAGCAGTTGCCATTAAATTAAATATCGAAATTAAAGGTTAAGATGTATATCACCAAAAGCGATTTGTTTAAACGAAAACTTAATTAAAAGACTCGGGGTCATTTTACGGATAATGGCATCTGGCTATGAAATTAGTGCAGAATAATTTTGATCGTATGCCCTTGACACAGCGGAAATACATCCATTATATTGTATGCCTTCTTGTATCCATAAGATATTGATCCACGGTGCAGACATTATTCAAAATGTTGCTCTGCCTTCAGGAGTGTTATAAAAACAAAAGATATTGTTATGTTTTTCCCCTTTTTAGAACAAACGTACGGATTGTTTTGATTGCAAATACTACTGTGGCTCATTATAAATTATCCTATGGTCTCGTATTTACTAAACATGCGTTATTATTACAAACGCAGCCATCACACTACACTACTTTGTTACTACTTAGTTACTCCGGCGAGACATGAACTACTCGATGCCTTGTTTAGTAACCTTAACCGTTCACAGACATCTCTACTACTCCTTTTTATCCAAGCCAGTCATCCCGTTTTATTCCAATAGCCACAACACACGACTGCCATACACTGTTTTATGCTGTTTCACTTCCCCGCGCTAACCGCTACCGTTTTACTTTTTTATTAAAAAGGGCTTTTTTAAAAATTATTAAGAATTTAATTAGGCGTCTCCAATAAAGTACCTGCCATGGCTTCGCGCAATAATTGTCTTTTGCTTTCTGGGAGGTTTCTACTGCTGCTTTTTAATTTTTATAATTGCACTATAACAATTATTATTTTTCGTTGTACGCATGTCCGAATGTGGGCTCGAACTCACTATCTTCTGTTTTACAGCACGCACCTCTACCTGCTCAGCTTTTGTTAGCTAATTGTGGTATTATTCTATACACACACCATTAGTGGAAGTAACTTATTCACCACGCTCATACGGAAACAATAACAGGGGTTGCCAGATTTTATTATTCGTAACAATATGTTAGAAAACATCACGCTCGAAAAATGTGGCGGGAAAGTAATAATACATGATATATTTAAATACTTGTTTTTTCATCAGAACCTTATATATCCTCACTTTCAATAAAACCGTTGAATTAAAAGTCATGACCCTTGTATCAAGAATTAATGGCTTGGATTTCTAATAATTGTACCAGAGTCTTGCCAAATGATTCAGAAGACGAAACGGATGCAAAAACACGCCAAAATAAATAATTATTTTTCAATAAAATATCAGAGTCTGTGTGTAGAATTTTTAAAGAATACTCAAATAAAAATAAGAATTCATACCTCTAAAAAAACAACAAAATCAATCATTGTAATCGTTGTAATTATTAACTTACATAGAAATTGCCACACCCATGTGTTCGAGTCCGCCTATTTTTGGTGTAAGATCATGTTCTGTCATGTAGTTAATTTTTACAAATGTTTATGCTTTAAGCTTCTTTAAAAAAAAAAGAGTTAAGAAGGAGTTATGACTTTTCGTGCTAAATTTGACTTTGAGACCATTGTGCGACGCCAAATTCTTTACACAATGAGAATAGTCTTATTATAACTCCTGAAATCCGCGTAATAGCAGCGTTCGTGCTATCTGTTTTAGACAACTCATCAAAATAATGCATATATATAGAATAAGACCACTGGCAAGCTCAGAGACAATTTTATGGACCCCGATTGAAAAGAAAATTATACAACTGTGCATTGTTTATTTATCGCCTATCACAGCGTGGCAATATACGTCAGGTAATATTGAAGTATTGGATGTGATGATCAGACACTAATATATGCATATGAATTTCGGCTTAAGCTCCCCGTTTTACTTATTGGCTGATGTACTACTTACTAGATAGATTTAAATTTGCAGTTTTTCAATTAGATTTTTATACTGTCTTTAATAAATTGTTAATCAACATTTATGCTTTTATTTCAATGCGGAGATTTAATTTTTTTCTACTCGGTCTCTCATTTCGCACTGTTAAAGCGTTTTTTTCATCCTCATGCAATTAACGATAAATATTTAAAAAGTGTCACCATTAATTAAGATACAAAATAGAAATAATTAGATATTATAAATTAGCTAGCAGCAGCAACAACACTAAAGTTTGCATTAGCAGACTGCAGACTATAGTCAAGCAATTGAATATCATTGGGAATGGAATCAAGTTAAAAACTGCATTTGATTAAAATATTAAAATAAAGATTTTCTCTTGAATTTATTGAAACTTTTGAAATTTAAAAACTAACAACCAAAAAAAAAAAACTGAAATACTGTTGAAAGATTAAATTGTTAAGTTCAATTTTATAGTAAAATTTTAAGCAGACTTAAACATTTAGATGTATTTTTTTTACATTGTCATGTTCTGCAAACAAATGCATAAATTATTTTACCTGTTTTGTATGTTTTTCAGTAGTGGATTTATAACAATTGCAAGAAAAAACTGAATACATAATATAATTTATATTAATTTATTTTATGATACAATATATAATATTTTTTTTTGTTAATAATTTTTTTTTTTTGTCATCTGTTAGAGTCCTATTTTATTTAAATAAATTCCATTTGTATATAAAAGCTTTAAAAAGATAAGCTGATTCTGATGCTGCTTTATATTTTGTTTTTTATTTAAATTTATTATATAAAATTTTTACCGTATAAGAAAGAAAAAAATATTAACAAACAAAAAAAAAATGTATTTGCATTTGCATAATTTTTGCATTAATAATGGGATTCAATATATTCACAATAAACATTTTTTTATACATTTTGTTAATTTTTTTATACATTTTTATTTTTGTATATACGAGATAGCTTTGCGGGTATTAATTTGAATTATATTTTATTTTGTTCTTGTTGTTGTTGTTGTTGTTGTTGCTGTTTATTTTTTGTGTTAAGAATTCGAGATTAAATTAATGAAAAAACCACCAATAATATAATTATTTTAAATATGCCATGACACATAATAATGAAACAGGATTTAATTATTTATAAAAATTAAATTAAAATAATGTGCATTTTATTTTTTATGTGTAGCAAGCAAAAACTAACCAATCAGAATTAACCAGGAATATTTAGTTAATTAAAAAAAGTTTTAACCAATAAAAATTAATTTTGAATAAAAGAAGACTGAGTTGGTAGTTTCCTTTTTTTTAATATGTCTCTTCATAAGTTAAACTTTAAATTTATTTAAAAAATTTTCGTTTTGAAGCAAAAGCATTGTAAACTAATTCTGTCTCTAGATTTTTCACTTATTTTTAATATTGTTTTATTTCTTAAACTCTTTATACAGATGAAAATTTGACTATTTCGTTTTCCAATCGGGAAGATATTTTGTTTCTATTTATTTCGATTTTAGAAAAAGAAGTTTCATGAGCTAACCAGTCTTTTATTGAAAATTAGTTAAAAAACAAGATCACTACCAGTGAAATGGTTTTAAATCATGAAATGAGACTCTATTAGAAAAATATTTTTGTTTTTGCGTTAGGAATTAAGATCTGCTAGCGCAAGTTACTGTTGACTTTAGTCGTCAGAAATTAAGTTTTATACGTGTCTCACTTTAAATTGATAAATTATTAAAATATTCAAATATAGATCAATCTACAAAAGAGTGAAGGTTTAATTAATTAATATTATTATTTCTTTTTAAGGGTTCCGCTAACATAACTTTATTTATCACAAAAACAATTATTTTTTCCAGTTTTAATTAGTAATGTAACAGTTTTATTGGAATTGTATTTCCATTAGTGAAAACAATTATAATTAAAATAAATAATTAATTAATCGGGATAAAAGAAAATAGCACGATTTTTTTTTGAAAATTAAGTAATATAGTTAAAATAATTGTCATTATTTCAAACAATGCCAATGAAACTTCAATGGTAATAAAAAAGTCCCAAGTATGTAAAAAAGTACAAATTCTACTTTTAAGTATTTCGTTCGGAAAATTGATTTTCGTATTTTAAATGATTTTCATATTTTCCATGATAGCACCTGCATGATTTTGTATTTATACTAAATTTTTTGTAATTTTATATAATATTATCTTCTTAGTGTTTCCATATTTTCTAAAATTATTATAAAATTTTTTTCTTTTCTTAACTTTCCTTCCAACATTATTGAAACATTAAATTTGTATATTTATATATTAAATTTGTATGTCATGTCTAATGTGTATTTAATATTAAGTTTATTTTCACTATCACCAGCCAACAGGAGTACACTTTTCAAATAAACACTAAAGCTGCAAATTAGACATTCCTTTTGGGATTAATATTAAAATAACATTCACTTGATACAAACAAAACAAACAAAAAAAAAAAGGTGAAATGGAAAAATAAATATAAAAATACTTTCTAACTCCCTTTTAATAAGAAGTAAAGTAGAAAAAATTACCAACGACTAACATTTATTTTTATTATACACCTTTTTGGTTAAACAACCATTTTTTTTTTCCAGTCTCTTGATGTCTTCTGATACACCCCCTTAATATTTGATAACCTAGTTGAACATTTTGTGGTTACTTGAATTGTCTTTTCAATGAGCATAAATGTTGCTTGGCATTACTTACATTTAAATGTATAACATTACTTTTTCTTATTTTTTATTTCTCTCTTTTTTTTTTTTTTTTTTTTGTTAGGTTTTTGGCAATTTCAAATTAGTTTCTCCATTTTCTAAGCTAAATTGTTTATAAAGTTGTAATTTTCTTTTACATAAATGAACGTTAAAGAAAAAATTGTGTTGCCTACTTCTAGGTCTAAAACCTCTTCATTAAAAGAAATGATTGTTTACGTTTGTTTCTCTCAACTTGTTTCCATTATTCCATTATATTTGTATGTAGGCATAAGTAAAAGGCCATAAATTAGTCAACGTAAATTAGAAAATATGTTTGCAATGAAAATGGATTTTTTTTCCTTTTTACATTCATTTGACTGCCCCCGTTAAGTTTTTTCTTTTTGGCAAAAGGCAAAAAAAATATATAAATACATGCATTTAGTCTTTGAATTTCTTATAAATTAGTTGTTAAAATATTAACGAAGGTTTTCTTTTTTTCTATCTTATCTAATGGTTTTTGTTACTTTTAACATAATTTATGGTTTATTTTTCAAAAATTTTCCTAAAAATCAACAACAACAAATATTACTTTACATATTTGAAGTTATTTTTTTTTTCTTTCTCTTTACTAAGTTTAACCAAGTATTATTAAAATATAAATTTGTTTTAGTTAACACGTAGATAGTAAACAAACAAAACCTTAAAAGCATAATCAAGTTTCATCAAAATACTCATTAAGTAAATTTTAAGGGAAAAAGTCTTCAACCAAAATAGGGCGGGTTCGAAAGCTGGAATGTTACAAAATTAATGATAAAAATTGTTTTAATTAAAGCAACTAAGTTTAAAAAACAAAATTATAAAAAAACTATAGCTTTAAAAAATTATGTGTGAATAAAATTTAGAGATTTTTTCTAATTTCAATTCGAATTAAGTTTAACTAAACTAAGTTTAGGAAATGCAGTTCGAAAATTTTTATTAAATAAAATTTTTGAGGTTTAAGGCATTAAGTAAACTTTAGTAAACTATAAAACTTTTCCATGAAACTAAAACTAAACTTCCTATGAGTAAAAAAGGAAAAAAATGGAGAATTTTGTCGAATTGAAGTTTAAACCCGCTGAGTGTTGCTAAATTTTGTAAAATATAAAATTGCTTTCTGGATTTTTTTTTTTTCTAAACAAATCTAAGATCATCTTAAACTATTAATATTATTTAAAATATTTAACTAATAGATTTATTTATCATTACTGATTAAGAGAATTTTAATAAATTGAATAAATGGTTTATAGTTTGCCTAAAATAAAAGCGCTTATTAATCTTTCTTTCTCGACCTAAATTAAACTAGGTTAGTTGTGGTTTAACTAAACTTCCAAGCTTTTTTGGGCACATATTTAGTTTTTTCTTTGAATTGCATTTCCAGTTTTATTTAATCTAACTTTAACGAAAGCTTTTAACTATTTTAAATTGGGCATATTATTGCTACTCGTATTAATATTCAATAATTTATCTAATTTAAAATGTTTTATATTAAAAGAAAATAACAATTTTATATTTTTGCCTTTCATATGCTTAAACAAGGTCTTTTAAGCTCAATAAAATACTATTTAGTTGTTGCACATATTTTAAATAAGCTTTAGCATCCGCATTTCAAAGCTTAGATTTATTTAAACTTTTTCGTTTATTTTTTTATAAACTGAATTTGTTATAGTATAAGTTCCCTTATTTAGTTTTATTTAATATAACTTCTGTTGATTTCTTTTAATTTCCTTAGCTAAACTTACGAAATCTCCGTTTAACTAAACTCGCTTTGTTGAAGTTTAACTAAAAAATTTTTAATAAATGAAAGTAACTTTTCTTATGCAATTAACCGACCCTATTTTTTAACTTAAACCGAATTCCTTGGAACTCTTACTTGATTACACAGGTAATTAGCATGACACTTCTCTTGAAATAAAAACAAAATAATTTTCCTGTCTATGTGTCTTCTGCTATTTGCATTGTATCTTTGTCGCCAAAGTCCTTAATAATATTATTACATATTTTTGTTGTTGTGGCAATTTTTTTTTTTTTTTGTTTGTCGTAATGACAATTGTAACAATTAGTAAAAGTTTCGTTTATTTCAGTTACAATATTTAAGTGCGTGTTGTTTTTTGTTGTTTATTTTCTTTGTGGTGTTTTTGTGGAGTCTTGTTCTGCTTGGTTGCATGCCAGTGCTGAAATTTCTAATAATTAAATGACTTATATGAATTTAATGACAATGACGACAACTGCAACACACGGCAATAATTGCTTTTAATACGATTTTGAGTCACAAAATACAAAAACTAAAAATGCACTCATCAGCAAAAACAAAACAACAAAATGTTTATTAACACAGTATTTATAATCTACATAACGACACTTATAATGTTATCAAAATGTAAAAATCTTTTGTGTTAAAAGCAAACGTTAAACAAAAAATTTAGTAAAGTTTTCATTTTAATTTCAATTTCAACGAATTTGTTAACAGTCTGAGAAATATTATTAATTTCATTTTAAAAATTTTTGATTTTAGAGTCAAGATTATAAAATGAAACATTTTAATTTAATTAAAATTACATTATGAATTGAAAAAGATTTCAATTTATTTTCGTGCTAAAACTAACGTTTGTTGTTTCTACCACAAAATGAACTGAGGCTGTAATACTTAAGCTATACAAAATAGTCAATAAAATCTAAATGTATTATGCTCACACATTTTCATTAACATATGAAACACACAAAAAAGGACTTCATGTATGATACCATGTATGGGTCCGTATAGATCCTATTGCTGGTTGTGTTCATGGTTGTGGCGCATAATTTCAATGTCATTATGTTCTAATTGAGGTTTTGTTGAAAACTGTTTGGCTACAAAGCAACTAGTTACACCAACAATTAAACTAAAACTTAAATTTTATCAAAAATTTAAAAACATTGATTTATATTATAATACAATAACGTATTAAATGTGTGTTGATTTAATGATTTTATTAAAATTATTATTGACAAACGATCTTATGACCACCATGGTCATAATAAAAATACAAAATAAATTTTATATATTTTTATCATTATGAATATCAGAATTATACAAATTTCTAATAAAACAATGTAAAGACACTATTAATAAAATACCTATCGTCAATATACATACATTAGTCGTAAATAATGGCCTTGGGTGTAGTAGAAAATAGAGAAAATTATTATAGAACCCTTTCTAGCAAAATTGCTATCACCAGACAAAACTTATAAAGTAATTGCGTTTAAATGCATTTATTTTATTATCATTAATATACACGTACTCTCTTATGAATTATATTTTTAGTCTTGTAGTACAAACATACATACAGACAAAAAACAAATTAAGAACGTTCTACCACAAGCCACTCAATTATGACACATACCTAAATACTCTTACATTAACGCTTTAATGTAATAATTTTGTCTACCGTTTCATGTACGAATATAAGTTGTAGTGGTTGAAGACCTTCCTTTGATGACATTTATAACGAATACTTATAGATACAATGAATGGTCAGTTGCTGTTGTTGGTAATATAGTAATTTCTTTTTACAAAACTTAATGTAACTTTTGTAGAAGTAGAAAAGTTTGTTTTGTTGCGAGTAAAGTTTTTGGGGTAAATAAAAACAATTACAAATTAAGGTTTCATAAGACTATTAATTCATTAATTAAATGATGATTATTAGATAACAAAAACATTTTATAAATGAAAATTGCTGGAGCTATGTACACATATCGCAGAATGAAATGTTATTTGGAAAGTTATAGATAATTTTCAATAATTCTAGTGCATGGAAATGTAGAAATGTAAGCTAAAGTGCGAAACCAATTTAATTAAAAAATTATCAAATTAAACTTTAACTTAATTTTAAACTTTAAAAATTTTTTTAGGCTTTTATGTTTGTAGTTTTATTTCAATGGATATAATTTATATTTACGTGATATTTTGGAGTCTTGGTATTTTTAAAAAGAATGGTTTAGCTTAGCGTTTTTATTTTGCATTGGTTTTAATACCATAAATTAAAATAAACCTGGGTTAATCTGGAATATTTAACATATTTTGTGAACGGCTATGGACTCCTGTTTAATTCTAAGAATTTTCTAAAAATTTGTTTATAAGCCAAATTTTACATTATTTTTTTTTTAACATTAAGATTTTAAATTTTTTGAAATAAGGTTTTAATTCTTCGTTTTAATGCTCTATGGATAGTTTATTTTTATATCTTAAACTTTCACAAACCTAGTTTAGCTAAACCCGCTTAAGCGAAGTTTAATAAAATTTGTTTAACATTATTAAAAACTTAATTCTTAATCTATATATAATTTGATTAATATTTACAATTTTAGAATAAAAAATAAAAAGAATTTAATTTACAAATATTTTATTTTGTAAGTCCGCAACAAAGGGAGGAAATTAAGAACAAGGAAAACCCTATAATTAAATCTAAAAGCATTTTTAAATAACACAATATAATTAAGTAAAAAAAAAAACAAAAAAAATGTGAAAAAACCCCAAACTAAACATTTAATTTAAAAGGCGTTACTTAAGGCACAAAATCATACGATACGCTCAGGTATTTATTTACCACCAGTAATTATAAAGAAATTAGTCTTTTTTTATTTTTTTGGTGTATCATGAAATATTTGTCTTCAATAATTTGAAACCATAAGCAGAATATTACTATAATTCTGACCTTTTTTTGTTTTGTTAAAAAAAAATCAAAATAAAGTGAAAGAAAAAATTAGAAAAAATCTCATATAAATTGCAAAAAACTGTCTGAATTGACTGTTACAGGTCGTTAAAGGTCGTCACCATTTAATACAACAATAATAATTACTGATTAAAAGCTATAAATATTATTTTTTTTTTAAGATTTATACATCGAAAAGTACAAATCGTATACATACTTTGAAGAATTAAATAAAAACAAAAACAAAAAATTATAAAAAATTAGCAGAGAGAAATGCTTGTTATTTCTTATTTAATAACAACAGACAGACATTCACATTTAGAGTGAAATAGAAAAAGATGAATTCTAACGTGAAACAGCAACGACTTTGAATTAAATGAACGAACGAACGATTGAACAGACAAAATGGACAGTTGAGACAGTTGAAATCAAGCACAATACTTCAAAATGTCGATCATGATAATTGTTGAAATTATTACTAGTTTTTTGTTGTTGCTGTTGCCAGCCATAACGATAATAATGATATTGTTGATGGTGTTGTATGGCTGTTGCTGATCATGTTTGTATGAATTATGAATTTTTGTCTTGTGAATTTTGTGCTGCCGTTGTATTTGGGTGTTCTGTACTTTGTTGCTTTGCGTTGCAATGAATAATGTTTGCTGTTTTTGTATAAATGTGCTAAATGAAAAGATCAAAGTTTTAAGCGTCGCTTTGATAGACAATTAGACATGTCATTTTTTAATAGTAAAACTGTTTTTTTTTTCATTTTAAGAGAACAGTACTTAAAATAAACTTAATCAGAGTTTGTACATTGTGCAGGTTTCACTGTTTCTCATATATTCGTATTGTATATTAAAATAAATTATTTAAATTGTAAAGCAAACTCAAGAAAAATGATGTGATAACTATGACAGCTGATGTTTACATAACATCTAGCGAAACAGAGTGGTCAGTTTACACAGAAAATTAAAAAGACGACTGAAATAAACTAAAAGCTATTAAAACTCGCTTATAGCTTTTAAAATCTTAAAACAAAAACTTTACAGCACATTTGTTTGCAAGTGAACTATTCTAGCGCTTTTATTTGAAGAGATGTTTACAAGCGCTACAACAAAAAATCCCTTGATCCCATTTTAACAACTTCCAATAAAAATAAAATTTTCTTTATAATTTAATGACATAAACATTTTTTTTACGACACAGACCTTAACCAAACAATCGTCCACGACTACTTGGTCATCAAAGAGTTGAAATGCGGGACACCACCTAATACAGCAACAATGAAATATGTTTCATGGATCCCAACAACAAATATCTCATCATCATTAACATGGGCAGCAACAAAAATCCGTAAAAATATTCAAATCAAAACAAAAACAAAATTTAAAACAAATCAATTTTACGATTTGGTAAAATAATAACAAACGCCAATCTACCTACAAAAGTAAAAAAATAATAAAAAAAAAACCAGCAACAAGTTACACATCAGAAAAGAGATTTAAGACGAGTCATTAAAATTACACACATGCAATCAAACTTCGAATACACGTTTAAAGCTCAAACGAACAACAACAGCAACAACAAAAAAAAAAACAAATTCAAACATCTCTGAAAATCTATTCGTTTTGCTTTAAATTGAACAGCTGAACACAAATAAGAAAAAAAAATGTGAGAAACTATTAAAAAGCTATAAAATTTATAGTCAAAAGTATTGAGGAAATAAAAAGAAACCTCAACAACTAAAACACTTATTACGTAGACAACATGTAAGGAAAAAAATTCAAGATATAACGGGTACATTTGTATTTGCTAATATTAAGCTGGCAAGACTTGATACAATTTTTCTGTATTTTAGTCATAAAATTAAGTAAAACATTCATAAAAAAGGAATTCAGTATTTTGTGTTTTTATAGCTTGAGCTATAAAAAAAATTTATTTTGATAGGAATTCAAAGTTTTATTAATTTCTAAAACTAAAGAACTTTCAATTTCTTTTTCAAGCTCAACAACTCTGTTATGATTAATGGTCGTAAACTTATATTAAAAAAAAAAAAAACTTTAAAGGTGTTTTTAAAGGAAGTTATAAAATAAAAATAAAAACGAATTAATATTCGTATAATAAAAATGATTTTAAATATAATTTAAGAACATTAGTTTTTGATCAATAACAAGTTTTATGTATACTGATCGCTTTTTATTTACGGCACATAAACTTCAGTAAATAATCTGTTGTTAAAATCTTTATTTCTGTGAGTAGACTACAGATTATAAATAATTTTTAGTTAAACTTTAATTAGGCGAGATTAGTTAAACTAGGTTTTTGAAAGTTTAAGACAAGAAAAATTGTAATTTAACGCAACAAGAAGAGACAACAAAAAAAATATTAAACTACAATTCGAAAAACAAACAAAAAGTTAAATCTTATATATTTAAAATAAAATAAGGCTAAGTTGAAATTAAATTAACCGCTTTCTGTTAAAGGAACAAGACAACGGTGCATTGTTAGGAATCCAAAGTAAATTTAACGAGGCTTTTAGTTTAATTACTTTAAAACAATTAAGAGCACTATATTCGGCTATACCGAATGTTATATGCCCTTCACTATATGTGCTTCTCTAGTTTCGTAAAGTAACTTTAATAAAAAAATAAAAAAATATTGGGCTGACGGAGAATTAAAAAATAAAAAAAAAAAAATAAGTACTAAATATATATAATTTTACAAAAAAATATAACCGGTTCTTAATGGGTTAAACATTTTAAAAAAAATTTAGTACTTCCTTAAACATCTCTTCAAAAGCTTTAAAATAATATCCATATTGATCTTTTAAAAAATTTGAAAATTTCAGAGGCCGGAAGTTCGGAAAATATGGGCGAACGCTAATTTTTTCACTTGATGTTTTTTTTATGTTTTAATTCTCTATAGTTAGACGTGGTGGTTTGCGCGCTGCCTCGAAGGACATGGGTCGATCTAGCTGATTTCCAAGAGCACCTCATTCGACACTATTTCTAATCGATTGGCGTATTTAAAATTCCTTTCGCTTGTCTAGTACCTCGGAAAACTTGATTGTAACAGTAACACGAGCGGACAGACGGACATCGCTGAATCGTCTTCGCTATGCACAAGACTCAATACATATATATATATATACTTTGTGGGTTCGAAAATGGATATTGTAGAAAATTCAAACGGAAGGACAAACTTAGACAAAATTTTTCCACTTTTTCCACTTATGGGTAGTGAAGGGTAGAAAAGTTATATTTGCGGAAAGGAAAAGCTAATAAAAAAGGCGAATTATGAAATACAAAATTATGTTAAAGTTTTTTAAACCAACGATAGTTAAACCGCTTTTTTGAAGGTTAACCTTAACAACTTGGTTTAAATTTTTTAAGTTTTAAAATTTGTAATATTTTTATAAAATCATTTACTTTAACTTAAGAATAAGAAGTAGTTCACGTTAAACTTTAAATACGTAAGCTTTAAGTCTGGTATAATTAAACATTTTTTATATTAAGTTACCCTTAACAACAATTATGTATTAAACCAAAAAATTCTCGTCCTATTTCTAAGTTATGGAATTCCATCTGATACTTTTTAAACACTTGTATCTGTGAGATACAAAACTAAATTATTTTTTTGTTTCTACTTTAACAAATTTTTGTTTTGTTCATTCGTTCGTTCGTTCATCTCTCTACTGTCACAATTGATAAAAATCACATTTTCCATTTGAATAGAATTTTATGAATTCGTGCATAAAATTACACTCCTCTCTTCGTTGGTTTTGAATGAAGTAACTTTTTGTTCCAGAAAACTGCAATAGAATTTTTTAGTGTTGTTCTTTATTTTTCCCGTGTTTACAGTGGAGGAAAAACAAAATTAAGAATTATAAAAATTTAGTTCAGTTTTACAATGTTGTAAGAATATTTCATTTTAAATATCGTGACAGATAGACGGAAGGAGAGACTTTACCGATAATTTCACATTGAAGTAGATGATTTTTGTGGTTGATGTTAAACATTAAATTATTGAGGTGTTAATAATTTTTATTTGATAAAGCAGCAACAAAAAAAAAACAATTTTGTAATACTGTTGCATTATGATGAGAATGATGATTGTGATGAACGTTAATTTTATTTTTTCATTTGTTTAAGTGGAGTAAATAAATGAAGCGTAGATCTGTAACAATAGATAATTTTATTTGAAAACTAACAAAAGGCTCGTGTTTATAGCTTAAGAGACGCAAGGAAAATGTGTCAATATAATTAAAAGGAAAATAAAATTTTCTCATTATATTTAAAAAAAAATAACCATTTTTTTTTTGAAGGTTTTAAAATGTTGCAAATCATGTTATATGTTTTTTTTTTTAAGTTGGCACTAAGAAAAGCAATGTTATTGCTAAGTGTTGGTACTTTTTTACGCAATTTACATCACTTTATTTTCTTTAACCAGCTTAATCTTTATAAAGTATTGGCAAAGAAAGATCAATCAAAATTGGAGAAACTTAATGACCCAAACTTAAAAGGAAAACAATAAAACAATCTTTAAGGCTTCAAATATATTTACCAAGGAATTAAAAAGAAATAATATATGCTGATCGATTTTTATATGAAGCTCTTAAAATTATGTAAAAATTAAAGTGCTACTTCTGTAAGTGAACGAGAACTTAACTTAATTACAATTTTAAGTTAAACTTTCCTTATGTGAGTTTAGTTAAACGTGGTTTTTGAATGTTTAAGCGAAGAAAAGTTGCAATTTTCCTTACATAAGCAAAGAAAAAGAAAATTAATACTAATTTTATCCTACTATTTAAGCGAAATTTTTATTTTATGATTTTAAATAAAACAAGTAAGAGTGCTATATTCGGCTATGTCGAATCTTATATGCCCTTCACCATATATGTGAATCTAATTTAGCGAAATAACTCGGTTCAAAGAAACAAATATTGGTGTGACAAAGAATTAAAAAATTGTAAAAAAATAATACTATATATAATAAAACATAAAAATGTCCTCGGCTCTTAATGGGTTAAGCATTTTTTTTAAATTTTGTAAAAAGATCTCTTCAAAAGCTTTTTAAATTTCACACGCCCCATATATTTATTTTTTAGATTGGAGTTACTTTATTATTCCTAATAATGTGGGCAATTAAGAGGCAGGCGTGGTATTTTGCACGCTGCTTTAAAGGACAGGGGCTTGCTGTTTTTCCGTAGTATCACTTTCGAAACTATGTCTGATCGATTGGCGTATGTAGTGAATATAATATATGTCGGAAATGGATACTGTAGAAATAACACGCGGAATGATAAACTTATTAATACCCTTTTTCCACTTTTTGTGGTGAAGGGTACAATAAGCTTTTAAAGAAACATTGATACATTTTCTGGCTGATCAGCGCCTCTAATTCTGTGGCAATTGAACAGAGAAATTAGAACACTATAAAACATGAAAAAATCCTGCAAGAAGAATTATTTTGAGCTCGTTATAATCTATATATCGCTGGTCTCATGTCAAAAGGCCCTAACTCGAATTTTTACGAAATTGAAATTTTTCGTGATTCCAATACATTTCACACAGATACATCTTGTCACAAAATTTAAAAGCAATAGTATCAAAAATTTTCTTAGCATTTGCATTTTTAATATTACATTGTGATAAATACAGTTTCTGTTATGTTTTTACTTTCTCCTGTAAAGTTACATATACACGAGTTAGGGCCTTTCTACATGAGACCAGCGATATGTATTTAAATGCTGCAACTGTGTTGTGACTTTATAACTCGAGAAACCGAATTTGAATAAATTTTAAGGTTTGTTCGTACAGTTGTATAAATGCTTTATCTTAAGTTTGCAAGCAATCGGTCGACACGTTCGTGAGTTGTGACTTTTCATGAAAACCTGTGATTTCTCTCTATAAAAAAAAAACAAAAAGACTTGAATTTTTGTACTAGAAAATTATTCTTCTTAATAAGCATTGTTTAGAGAAATTCTGTAGCGATTGGGAGAGTGGGCAGGGTACCACCCACACAAAGTGAAGAGTTTTGTCGTTAACCTGGAGAACTGTGAGGGAAAGGCTTTTCATATTTCGTACAAGTAACATTTAGACTAGCGTGCATAATTAAATAAAAAACTGGCTGGATTGGGACAGCAAAGCCCACCCAATATAGGTAGCCTAACGTTGAGTATGACCGATTTAATATTTCTAGTATATATCTTGAGATCTAAAATATTGGACTCTTTAAATTTTATATTAGATTCTTTAACATGAACTTCATCAGTGGAGGCAGGCGGAGGGCCAATTCATGCAGAAAATAGAGGAAAGGGTAAAATGTAAAGTACCAGTGTATTAGAGATCAGAAATAAAAATATACAATAAATTTTAAACCACTACATGTATTTTCCTATATGATCGCATGAACGATGCCAGAGTGAAAACGACCCAAACAGCTAGTAACTACGCATGTGAATCTTTTTAACACGCAATCCTACGTCAGCCTGAAAGATTTGAATATCACCTAACCTGAATAAATAAACTGATTGTTTCTTTTAGTTTTACATAAAAATTAACCGAGGACTTAGAAAATTGACTAATTACTGTTAAACTTGTATTAGGTAAGTTTAATTAAACTTGGTTTTAACAAGATTAACTTTTTGAACTAATAAATTTACATCCTTAAGCTCTAAACATTTAGACGACAGCAGACTTCACAACTTCACGGCTTCAAATGCTGCTCTGAAGTCAGCTTTATAATTATTTTAAAGACAGCAACAACAGCTGTGCATTTTATCAATACAAATTTAAAGGATACCGCATACATATATTTTATAATGAACAAAATTAAAGTTATTGATAAAAAATGTAATAATAATATCACGAAAAACTAGAAAAACACATAAATTTATTTCCTTACTGTATTTTTATAATGTTCTTTTTGTTTAATATTAAAAAAAATTTTTGTTTTTATTTTTCCAATTTAAAAGTATAATGGCAACACTATATTTGTTTATTGTTGCCCGTCAAAATAGAAAATAGTCTAAGTTGGCAGCAGCAGCAAATGCTTGCTGCTGCGATTGTGATGTCGTCAAAATAATCGTTTTCATTTAAACACATGTATTTGATTTTTGACAGTTTGCTGTCTGCTGTCTGCTACCTGCTGTCGTCTAAGTGTTTAGTGCTTTAGACCCAAATTGTAAATAGATTATACACAAATAAAAATAAAAACCCATAAATATAGCTTAAAAGAGTCTATCCAAATTTTTCAAGAACTCTCCTTTTTTAATTAACTTTTAAATTATGTAATTTCCAAGACTCTCTAATTTCATCACATTTAACATTTTAATAACATAATGATTATGTAAAAATAATAGTAAAGGCAATGCAATTACTTAAAAAAACTGGAACCTATAATTACAGCTCCAAGACAAACCCTCATCATCATTATACAAGAGTGTAATAAAATAAAATTTGGTAAAAAGGAAACTCAACCCCATAAAACTGTTTAATTTTATCTTATTTAAGCGTAAATAATTTCAATTTAATTTTAATTTAATAATTATAGTTTAAACGATATTAAGTTTTTAAACTGCGCTGCCCAATAATGTTGATAAACGCAAATGCTCGTAAAATACGGCAACAAGTGGTTTTCAAATTGACACTTTAAAATAAAATATTAAACGTGAATATTAGAATGGAATATGTTAATGCATGTGTTTTAAAAAGCATTTTTAACTAATTAAAAAGTTAGTCGAACTATTTTAATTAAAATTTTATTATTGTTAATAAATTTTATATATTCCTTATGAGCTCTTAATAGAATAAAAAAAGGTTTTGAAATTTTCATATGCATAGTTTGTTAGAGAATACAAGTTGGTCTTTTCAATTTCTGATTGAGGGTTAATTTTCAATCAATGTCAATTTAACGGAAATCTTAATGTGTTTGTGTGTGTTTTGTTAAATGCAACTTTTTCACCACAAACCCCTTTTGTTGTTATGCGTTTTGTTTAAAACCTAAAATCCTTAAAATTGTTATCTTTAACTTTAAACAAAATCATAAAAATGTAACTGTTACTGTAACATTTATTTTTGTTAAGGGTGTTAAATTTTGATTATTTTGCTTTTTTTTGTCATCCCTTGGTTGCTGCTTTGACTTTTGTTTAATTTTTGGTTTTTTTCTTGTCACTGATTTATTTTTTTAATTCATTTTAATGCGCTTAAAATGGTGCTTGTTGATGTTTATACTGGTCTCAAGCTGTTTTTATTTGGTTGTATTTAATGTGTGTTTTTTTTAATTTGTTTTTCTAATGCTTAATTTAACAATTTTTATTGATCTTAAGAAAAAGTTATGAAAATAAACAGGTAGTATTCTTGTGCTTATTTGTTTAAAATTATTTAAATTACTAACAATCATTACCGTTTATAATATAACGGTTAGGATGAAGTTGAACTTAATTTTTATTCCTAGGAAAGATAATAGTTCTCGAAGTGGTATGGATCAATAAAGCCGTCTTTCAAAACTCCACACCAGCAGCTAGCTTTTATAAATGAGTTACCATCTGGTGAACCCTGCATTCAAAATTTTACCCAAAAATTTGTTCTCTAAGGCTGCGATAGAGAAGAACTGGTCTTATTACCTTCTCCAATAACGAGATACGATATTTGTTTGAATACATATAAATTAAAACGGGTAAAGTTATAGAAAACTAATTTTAGAATAATAATAGTGACATTTTCCATAGAGTTTTGCTCTTAACTTATGAAATGTTAAATCTATATGGATATAAATAAAGTTGTTGTTATGGCTTTTTACCTCATAAACGGTCAAACCGAGTTCGATTAAATTTTAAGGGTTTGCTCGTGTTGTTGTGGACGGACGCTTTCGTGAGTTCTAACTTTTCATTAAAACATGTGATTTTCTCCATAAAAAAAAACAAAAACAAATATGTAGGCGCCTAGCGTGTACGGTTTGCATACTGTGTGCTGACTTCATACAGACGGTAAAAATACGATGTAGCGCAAACACGCATTGACAGCTGTCAGTGAGTAATCATTTTAAGTTTCTTTTTCATCGAACTTGTGTTGGGAACAAACGTAATCGGTTAAAGTCGCATTTATTTATTTTTTTCATATTTTCAGCCAAACATCATCAACCAATTTATTTACTCTTCTTTAATCTTTTGAAATTTTTAATTCCAAAATTATATTTTCAATCACAAAATACAATAAACAAGGAAATAATGTATTTTTTAGTGCCTAGAATTGCTCTAAAATTGGAACTAGGCAATGCTGGTTACAAAAAACTTGTAATTTATAAAATATTTTTTATTTTTTATAATTTCGAAAATAGAACGTTGTCCCACAGATAAAATTATTAAATTATAATTTACCTAAAAATAGCCGAAATACATCATTCGCAGCAGCTGCAAGTAATTTTTTGTCACCTTAAATGTTTTTATCCTTTCAAATTAAGATTTGATTTTTTTTCATCTTTATATCCAATATATACATACATACATACATATGTACATATGTTTATTTTTTAAAATCCATGACAATAATTTCAAGGACAAATATAGAACAATAAATACTGAAGCTGGTTTTAGTCCGTTTTTGAGTGGCTGTTGTCCTCAGTCTAAAATAGTATATTCCTCGTATTTCGATAAAATGATATATGTAGTGCATGTGCACTGCCCCGCAGCACAATTTTGTCCAATCACATCTGTACCCCAACGCAATTTTTTTGCAGTAAAAATTCTATTGTTAATAAGCAAAATTAAAGAAAATCACAATAAAAATATTCTTCGTTGAATATCAAATAAAACTCTCGATTACGATCGAACGATCATCAATATTAATAGGCGCCGTATTCAGAAAAATGTCAAAGTACAGTCAGATTTGACAAAAAAAAAAACATGACCACTATTTTTATAAATGTTTGTTTAATCCTTCCTGACGTTTATTATTAAAAATGACGATTTATAATACAATAAACATAAAATCGTACTTCTTAAATGGAGATTGATCCTATATTTTTGTATTTGAAAAATACAAAAATATTATTTTTATAATTTAGTGGTTACGTATTTTTGGCCAAATATTTGACTAATCTGACCGTAGCTTTAGTTTTTTTTAATACCCAAATGCACTTGGCTCATCTTTTTAATAGCCTTCGAGAGATTTCGTCGTGTTTTAAAACAATTCCTTAGCTTCCCGTTTTAAATCTTGCAGCAGTAAATTAAAAAACCCTTTTGCTTTCATTGCTTAGGACAGCGACATATACCCAAATCGTTTGCAAGTGATATATAGAATGTTAATACTTCAAATAATATTTTGGAATATTCTTGTTTTTAGTTTTTGTTTTCTTAATCTTGCTTTAATAATTGGTCTCATTTGCCGATATAAAATTTTCAAAAACCTCTAATAATATTCTATGTTTTTTTCTTACCCTAGAAAAACGAAATAAAAATAATTTCAATTTGCTCATTTCTTGAATTTTAATCCTACAGCTTATAAATATTGTATTAAAAAAAACACAACCATAACAAAAACAAAAAAAGAAAACTGAATTGTTCGTTTAACGGGATACAGCTGGGATTCTTAGTTTTATTTTTACCCTAAAAATACCAACAAACACATACATTTAAAAGTATGTTGATATACATCTGTGAGTATATATATGTATGTGTATGAGTTTAAAAACAGTACGATAACGTCAAAACAGACAGAAAGCAATTCATCTTCATCCCTTGGAGTTAGACGACGGCGACCACCGTAACAAATATGAAATAAACGCAGATTATCATATTTCTACACTTAAACAATAGACAACAACAAAATAGTATAGAATATAATATAAAAAGCCAAATAGGGTGTGTTCAAAAATTGTCTAAGCATCATCAAATTTCCACCTTTTCTAAAAAAAAATAAATTAAACCAGCTACAGCCAGGGAAAAACATGTATTTGAAATAACAAAACAAAAAAAAAACAAGACTGGTACTAGAAAAAACCATTATCAAATCACATACAGCTTTTTTGAAAAACGCATACAAGACTGTATGCATACATAAACACAGACAAACACACACACACACACACACACACACACACACACATACTTACAGATGACGCCTTTAAAATGTTGATGAATATTACTTGAAATTCAATAGAACTACTAGCAGCATGTGGAACTGATTAGGAGATGCTACAGTCAAAAAAAACTATATTTATACATGAGAATTTAGCAATAGGGAATTTTCAAGTTTTAGGGATTTTGTAAGTATTTGTAGTATCATTTCAACAAAAAATATGTTGTAATACCAGTTATTAGTATTGTAACAACAAACAACCAAAAAAAAAAAATAAATAATTTAACAATATTCGACCTTTAAACTGAACAAAATCAATTTCAATGGTAGGGTTTTGTTAACTAGAGTTGTTGTTCAAAGCTTTAAATTAACATAAGTTATTAGATAAAAGCCTTAAGAAATTAATATAAATCTTAAAACTCGTTTAAGATAAATTTAATTCAAATTTGTTTTATCAAGTTAAAGACAAAAGACAAAGCTAAATAATCTTAACGCTGTAATAATAATAACGAAATTTTGAAAAAAAAAATTAGTTAAAAGTATTTTTAAACGAATGATATATAATTAAAAGAAGTCTTTTCTGAAGCGGTTCTGATTTATTTTTTAATTTAAGGGTGACGCTACACCCATATAAAATTTTTATAAATTTTTGCATCATTACAGCTTCCCATAACAAAATTTAAAAAATAAGGCCGACCAAACAAAATATAATCATGATAATTTTTTGGTATTATGAATTAATAAATTATATTACATCTTAAAGGTTGGTCGCAACAACAGTTAACCAAATTTAGCTGCCCACTTTGTGTCTTTATTAAAATCTATTCTGATTATTTCAACTAAACTTATTCAGCACTTTAGTACCGAAACCCTAATATTGGTGATAAAAATCACAAATATCGAATGAGTTTTTTGACATAATAGCCCAATTTACAATCTTGTGCAAATGGTCTTGGATCATAGCATTTGCAAAATTGTGTAGCATACTTTTAGTCTACACCAACAAAACATATAGTAATGAGTAATATATGCTACACAATTTTGCAAATGCTATAATGCAAGACCATTTGCACAAGATTGTGAATTGGGCTAATGTAAATAAAATTTATATACAAAATATTGTAATTTGAAAAAATTTAAAAAAAAAATTTTTTTTCAAGTTGCAAAAATTTCTCCAATAATGTTAAAAGGTGAGTAAAAGACATGTGTAATTAAAAATGATTTTCAAAAGTTTTATTTACTTCACAGCGGAAAAGCGTGCAGTATGGAATGTCAAACGGGAGACAGTGGAATCTAAAGTATAAAATATGAAAGCGTGATGAAATGGAAATGCTTAAGCCTGCGGCAAAAGTTAATGTTGTATTCATGAAATGTATTATTTGTTTTATTTTTCTTTTTATCTTAAATAAATAAAAATATGAAAATGTCAATAGTATTTTTTGTCGACTATCGAATCAATTTTTAAAATAGTTGGAAACACCGTATTTATTCAGTCCTTTTAACCGAATTTCAGATAATAACCACAACCGAACAAATTCGATTGGCAACAAATTTGGTTCTCATGACAAATCTATTTTCTCTGTGTATATTAACTTTTAAGCCCGATTTACGATTTATCTATCTTGTAATTTTAACCGATATTTCCAAAGGAGTAACAAAATTTTTTATAAATAGAAAAACAAAAAAAAATTAAAGTAACTTAAAACCATAAACAGTTAAACTTGGATTATACAATGTGGAATTATAAATCACAAATTATAATTCATTTATAATTAAAAAAAATCCATAAATACCACGATAAAATTACAAGATATGTGCATCCGCAAATAAAGGTAAAATATCGCCAAGTACCAAACGTCAAAAAAAAAATCTGCTTTATCTATAAGTATATCGAGGCTAATACCTTTTTTTATATTAAAAATGTTTATTTAATCTATGTTATCTCTAATTTAACTTGTTTATTTTGTCAATCTGTATAAAATTATGATTAATTGGATTTTTATTAAAATATGACAGAAATCTTCGCTAAATTAAAACTTATCTATCCAAACAAATAGTTTATCAAAGTTTATTTCTTATAGCTCTTTTTTAATGGTTAAAAGTTTATCTCTATTTAAAAACTAAAGAAATAAAGTAAAACAATAATAACAACACACATACCGTTTTTAACAAATTACTTTAAAATAATTTAATAGCCACCAAATGGCGACAAAATAATAAAAAAACCAAAAAAGAAATTAAACATAAAAGTCATTCATAACATTTCACTATCACATACATACATATATACATACATACATATAAATGTACATGCCATATAAGCGTTTGTATGTATGTACATACATAAGTATAAAATATTCTAGGGATGTATTGGTGTACATATTTGTTTATTGTTTAAAATACAGTGAATGTATCATTTTTATATGAATTTTGTTTGTTGTGTTTAATTTTTATTTTTTGTAGATAATTTTTTTTTGCCACCGACAATAAAATTGTCTGAAAATAAATGTGAAAATAATGAATAATAAAAGTCAAAGAATACATGATTTTTTTCCAGTTCAGTTTTATGACGCACAAATAAAATACTCGACGTTTACATAAAATTTCGAAACCAACAAAATAAATAAAATACTAGACGGTATTATTGTCTTTTATATCGAATTTATAATGAACAAATTATATATAGACCTCTCATCTGTGTATGTAGGTGTTTTTATTTTTTTATTTTTTTTTTAATTATAGTATTTAAATATAAATGAAATGCTGTATGCTTCAAAGAAGCAATAGAAAAGAAGACAAATACAATATTGTAAATGTTTGAATAATTTATATTCTTAAGATTAAATGCTCATTAAATTTATTGTTTAAATTTATAATTTGTTACAAATTTGTATGACAGTGTTGGAATAAAATCAGTAGAAAAAAAAAATATTTAAATGTTTTTCTATATTTTTAAGTGGGGGAAGCATTAAAAAACAAGCAGTTTGCTGTCAACTATCGCATTAGTTCGGAAAATATTAATAGAAAGCTTTAATAGGGCCAGCGATCATTTAAGTTTAAAAAATTTACTTTAAAATTGTCATCACTGTACAGGAATGGAAATTTTGAATTTTTAAATGGTTCTACTCGCCAACATAAACGTAATTTTTCCTAATTTAAAATAGAAAATTTGAATGATTTTATTCTTCTTTTCTCTATTATGCATAAAAACACGACAGACACATGATTATAATTAAATAACAATAAAGTTTGTATTAATCTTTTTTAGTTTCCTTGCAAAGGGTCTTTATCAATTGCAAAAAATATATTAATTAAGCCATAAAATATAAAAAGAAAACCTAATTTTGATTATATTTTAATTTTCAACTATTCTTCTTAACGTGCATAAGTTTCCGTTTCCTTCAGAAAGAAATTTGCTTAAAATAATAGAAAAAGCATTCATGCAATTTTGAATTTATCTTCTATAACACAAATTTAGCTTATTTTCATAATTGTTCGATAATATACTAAAAACATGCTGGTTTCTCTAATTGGTTAACAGACTTATGTAGCATTTTTTTAATACTAACTTTTACTTACGACTTCGTTCTATTATGATTTGAAAAATATATCTAAATAAAGTTCCAAGACATTAACTTTTACACATTTATTTAATGTTTTTCTGTATATTTTATATTTAGTGCTGTGGTTCCTACAAGGCCTTCTATATGTATAAAATAATCAATATGAAAATTTATTATTCTGATTTTTTACGTCTTTTTACTTTAGTCGTGCTTGATTCCTTCAAATATAAATATTTCATGATATTTTCATAAAATTACGTATTACTTCGGGGAAAGCCATTTGACCATTTCGCTACTGCTCATATAGCTCATCAGTTAATTTTACCCAAATTTTGTATAGAAAACTCAAGATTAAAAGCCAAATTTATTAAATGAGAACTACATTGAATCAATAAAGCAAAACGACAATAAAACCTAAAAAAATGTTTTATAAAAAAACAAATATCCGGTAAATATTTTTATATTTTCTTCCATTCTTCTACATAAGGGCTCTTTCATTTTGTAGTTTTAAATAATATAGATATTCTCATGAAATATTTATAGTTACTATATATTAAATAATTTTATTTCTTTTGCCTGAAAAAATATTTTGTTTTCGATTTTATCTATTCTAGCTTTCTTCTGGTCCAATATAATAAAAATTAAACCTTAAAACTTAATTCGTTTAAAGATCTATCAGTGATTTAAATTTCTAAAATTCGGCATATTTCATTTTATCTTGAATTTCATCAAATACGGTTTGAGCATTTGCTTTGATTAAGCAACAAATGTCTCAATATCAGTCATATATAATTCATGTTAAAGAATATAAAAATATATAAATAAATCCACTTACCAGGGTCTGATGTATCTAGGACAGGTGGTTGTTGAGATAAAGGGCCAGGTGTACTACCAGCGCCCGGCGATCTAGCATCATCGTTCATTGCTCCTCCATACGATAATGATGAACTAGGTGGCCGCTGAAAAAAATAGAACAAAACAAATTATAATTAAAATTAAGGACACAGGAATATTTAACTGAATTAATTTAGAAATTATTCTACTATTTTCCCGAAGGTTTTTGTCCTTACTTTATTGTGTGGACAAAAATCTGTAGTTCATTTGGCCATCGAGACGTGCTTTCACCCTCAATAATCAATATCAGTGAATTAAATAATTTGTTCAGAAAACTAGCACGATAATTTTTAAAGTTTCAAAACAATTTTTTTTTTTCATTCAACAAAGGAAAATTATGAACTAATTAATATTTAGATTATAGAAAAAACTACTGAAAATTCTTCGCCAGGACTTTAGAAACTTGCTTTTCGATATAAATGATCTTCAGCTTTTAGAATTAACTGCTAAGATGAATTATATGCTACAGGGTGATTTTTTTCAGTTTGATTATTTCAGAGCAGAGTTGTTAGCAGAATGAAAAATTACAAATGAATTTTTGTTTTAATCCAAATGCTGTCTCTAAGAGAAATATTTAAAATCTAAGCAATATGGAAGTTGCAAGTATATTCAGCAAAATGAATCTGTTTTTTTTAGGATAATATGTTTAAAGTGACACACAATAACAATACGTTCCTTTTTTTAAGGAATGATTTCGTCGGAGATTTGAATATTTTATTTAGTGGGAATTTTTTGCTGAAAATCAAATATTGTAAACCTCACTTCTAGTTAGTGGCATACCAGTCTGCTTAAAGGTTAAGTGGTTTAAAGCTTTACACTTTCAAGATGTCGGCCTTTGAGAAGCTACAGCGTCACTCTTAAGAAATGAGCGCTGTTCCGCTTCAAAACTAAAACTTGTCTATTATTCCCATTTTTTGTACCAATGTACTGTATATCAAAATATAAAAAAAACTTGCAGAAACTTTGAAAATGACTTGTTATATATTGCAGTCCTGGTAAAGTAGATTGCTATAAACTTATTAAAATACACCTTTAAACTGTAAAATCAGTCTAACTGCTAAATAGTTTTTACTTTGAAAAATTATAAAAAACTCTATTTAATGAGTTTATTTATTCGATCTCGAATTAATTCCCATTTGGAACTTAAATATTATTTACTTTACATTTAAAGATGTGTTTAATAATTTTACATTTATTAAAAATGATAAATCAAAGAAAATTAAATGTTTTTAATATAGTTATAACGATTTCAAGAAGATTTCTTGTATATCTTATCTATC
The DNA here is from genome assembly GCA_916610165.2 of Gymnosoma rotundatum. Taxonomy (NCBI): domain Eukaryota; kingdom Metazoa; phylum Arthropoda; class Insecta; order Diptera; family Tachinidae; genus Gymnosoma; species Gymnosoma rotundatum. The sequence continues at coordinate 45,556,943 of OU744336.1, read as the reverse complement.
TATATTTTAAACTTTGTTATTGCTACACTCACTGTTGCCAGGGAAAGACAAGAAAAAGTAAGGCTTTTCATTCAAAAAATTTACAATTTTTTCATTAAAATTTACATTTTGAAACTTTCCTTAAACAAATAGTAATTTAATAAAGTTTATACAAAATATAGTAAAGTTTTATTCCATATTTCAGGGAAAATAACAAGGAAGCAATTTTATTTACTGAACAAAAGCAAAACGATAATACAACAAGTAATAGTGTTATATTTGGCTGAATATAGTTTGGTGAAGTAACTCTACTTAAAAAAGCAAGTATTTGGGAAGACAGAGGATTTAAAAAAATTAATTCGGAAAATATATAATTTACACAAAAATGATATCGGCTCTTAATGGGTTAAGCAATTTTACAAAATTTTAGTATTTCCTTAAGGATCTCTTTAAAAGCTTTAAAATGATACCCATATTGGAAAAATTATCATAGCCATATAACTCGGAAAATGGGCGAGAGCCAATTTTTTCACGTGATGTTGTTTTCTTATTTTTTAATTCTCTATCGCACCATATATTTATTCTTTTTATTGGAGTTAATTTATTGTTCTAAGCGAGATGAAAAAATAAGGGCTAGGCATGGTGTTTTACCTGCTGCCCCGAAGAACATGGAGACACTATCGACACTATATCTGATCGATTGACGTATTTTTTTTTTTTTTTTTTTTTGTGAAATCAAGTTTGCCACTGACATGGATGAACACACGGACATCGCTTAAGAAGTTAGAATATAATACTTTATGGATATTGTAGACATGACACACGGAATGAAACAGTTAGATATACCCTTTTTCCACTTTTTGTGGTGAATGGTATAAAAAAAGAAAAACGTATGAAGAAAACTTTCATACCGACGATACTCATGAGGATTAAATTACGAACGGGATGAAAAAGTGCATGATCCCTATATTCAATAAAATAAAATGGATTTTTAATAATTCCGTTTTACCTTTTTCTTTGAAAGATTAAGCTTCGATATTATTTACTACACTAATTATTTTAGCAATACCGTTAATAAATACAAATTTCACCCTCATTTGCTTAAAACTTCAACATTAAATTACTGACAATTTTTCTGTAATATAATTTGGCACTTCCTGAAGGAAATTAAAAGACAACTTTCTTGTAAATCAAAGTTTTGCTACGACTGTCAAAATTTTCAAGCGAAATAACTGAATTTGCTAACAATTTCCGCAGGTTTGAACAGAATGCTTAGTTTCCCGCACGAAGTGCAGCTATACCTGTTATTTAACAGTTGGAAAGAATTGTTGCCAGAAACATGTTGCTGTTTCTAAACATGAAGCACGAAACATTTCGTGTTTTCTCACGAATTGGACAGAGCATAACTTCTGCAGTGTTTTTTTTTTTTTTTTTTGTTTTATTTATTTTAAACAACATTTTCAAATGGGATTTTGATATGTTAAGAGAGACTCTTACCTCAAATAATGAAATAAGTAATTATTCAGTTATATTATTTTATTAGGAAAATTTGGCCATATATAACAAAATAATACTTATTACGTGGAGCTTCAAAAGTTACAAAACATGTAACCAAACGGCAACACTGGCTACCCTAAGTCATATATTCCATTAAACTCAAAATCCATAAAAATGAAAAAAATACAAACTTTATTCTACAGAGATGGGACACAAATAATTAAGTGATGATTAGTAATTCCACCTTATTATTAACAGAAATGTTCAGAATTAGAATCTTATTTAAAAACAATAAAAATTCTTTTCGACAAATTAACAATAAAATTCAAACGTTTTGTTCGTGTGTGATCATTACGTTTAATTAAAAATAAATAAAAAAAAATTATTAATAATAAATTTAATTTATGACTTTTGTACACTTATTAATATTTCTAGTTTTAAACTTCATAAATTTTGGTGCAAAAAAAACAAACAAAAAATAAAATAACAGCTCCACCCCTCCAAAAACAAATTTAAATTTGTTAACGAAATTTCAATTTAAAAGCCATTAAATATAAAATATTTTATTGCACGTCTTTTTTTACAAATTCTTATTTAACGATTTTAATGTTTTACTTTTTTATAAATCCGAAAGCTAAAGTATGATTTGTTTGTGATAATCATGGGTCTGACTGTTTGGTTTTCGGTTGGTCACCGTATGCAAATGAAAGCACGTTTTGAATAGAGGTGTAATTAATATAATTAAAAAAACATTATACAAAAATAAAAATAATATAAAGAAGTAAATAAATAAAAAGAAATGACTTTTTAATAAAACACGGTAAAAACACAACACAGCTTTTATGAATTTCAATTATTTTTAATTTTAATTCTTTTACACATTTGTTGTTGTGCTTATAAGTTTTAAGCAGCGTGTGAGAGTGCCTTTGCAAGTATGTAAGTAAGTATTCTTTTGGCTTTATGCAAAAAGCCGCTTAAATGTCAAAATGTCATTTTATTTTATGCTTAGACATACAACTTTTTTTTTTAAATAAATTTTTCCAAATGCTGATTATGAAAAACATTGGTTATTCTTAGAGTCTAGACTTTTTGTCTAAAAATGGCATTTTAAGCTAAAAGAGTAAAAAAGAAAAATTTAGAAAAAAAAAATTAACGCAGCAAATTAATAATGTGTGTGCTGATGGTCTACGCTTTAAAACTTCTAAATCCTAACCAATGACAGCAACTAAAACAACAACCATAACTAAAATATAATGTGGCCTGGTAGGCATACTAATTTAGTTAAGAAGACTTTGTTGTTAACAATATAAAAATGCCAGTTTTAAACACCAAACAACAAATATGAATTATTAAAAAAGGATGTTTTTAAGTGATGTGCATGTGTATATGTGTATGTGTAATTGCGCTAAGAAAATAATTTTTTGCTTAAATTGTAAATTCTGTAATTTAGCTGTCGAGCTGTTAGTGGCAGTATGAAACCCTGTGGAGTTCTTCTTCTTCTTCTCGTGCTTTTTAGCTTCCCTTTTCTTAAAACAAAGAACTACTAAATAATTTACGCGATTGCTAATGTCTGTGGGAGTTATTTTTAAATACAATTTTTATAAAAAATAAATATTGTATTTCAAGTGCAATTGCAAATGTTGTTTAAGTTGAGCGTAATATTATAAGAATATTTTTATACTAATTTAACATGGTAGAGAGGGTGATTTCTCAAGGTTTAATTTTAACAATTGAGTCGTGAAGACTTTGCTTTTTTTTAGACATTTAAGTTGCAGACATTTATGCTCTGCTTCCCATGACTTATAAAGTGAAATATTTTTAAATCGTGACAGCTGAAAGGTAAGCACGTCACTTCAGTGATGAAAAAATATTTAAAAATAAATTTATTATCTCCAGAAACTAATGCCTTAGTGTCCGATCGAAGATTTTAAATTTGGCATATAAGATTTGTTAAAAAAGAAATTATAAAGTATTTATTTTATTCGAACACTTGTAGCAATTGTTCCGTTTTTTTCTTACCTAGTTTTGATTTCAAGTTTCAACACGCCAATTTCTTTTTTTCAGCTCTTTATTTACTATATTTCTTACTCTGTGGCACATCTGTTGCAGTTCACACTACACTGATGCTCTGGCAAAGACTCGAAACAACGATCTTCTGTTTACCACCAGACCCTGTTATTACTGTCAACCAGACGCCTTAACCATCTTTGCTGCTGTTTAAGGCACCTTAACCATTTCTTCTGTTGCTCTTATATACAGGCACCTTAACCAATTTTATCTCTCGCGAGTATACAGCAGTCGCGTTTCCCCTTTCTAATATAGTGTCTCCGAGGGACTTGAACCTTTTTATTTATTAGTTATTTTTTTTAAGTAACTTATCCATCTCGGCTACCCAACAAAAATTTTGTTTTATATAATTATGAAGCTAATGGGAGCTGAACTCTTGACTAGTGAATTTTGCAAGAGGTTATGCTTAGTCTAACGTGTTGCATCGAGATAAATATATAAAAAAAATTAAACGGATATTGACTGCACCAGAAAATTCCTCTGGCGACACAAATTTAGCGTTGGAAAATATTTAATTTTTTTTAATTATTTATATAAATAAAATTCCCAAATTCTTGCAGTTTCCAAACCTTTATTACCTGCGGTTGCAATTTGTCCTTAAGCTTACATGAAAAAGTTTATGATTTCAGTTTGCCTTAAATATTGTATATTTGATGTCCCTAAGTCTTAAACGAATCAGTATCTTTAACAAAACATATCTTAAAGATCTGGTTTTATAGAGCAGAATCGACGTCTAGCTTAAGAGAACCAATCACAAAAAATATACCCTTTGTGAACAAAACTTGCGAGTTTTTTTTTTCCTCAAGTGCGTGCTGTGAATTTTATTAAACTCTTTTTTTCTATTTTTCTAAATTAATTTATACAGCAGAAGTATTGCTAAAACGTAACGTAAAAATTCAGTTGACATTTTCCCAAAGCCTTGAATTTTAATGTAGATTTTATTTAAAATAACTAATTTATTTTTATTTATTTAATTTTTTAAAAAGCACAACACAACATTATGAATTATTATTATTATTTTTTGTTTTTTATTTTTTTTATTAGCTCTTATCATTTTTCTATTTTCTTAAGAAAAAATTAGTTAAGAGTCTTAGCTTCCCCTCATATAAAAGAGTCGAATTCATTCGATCTTAAGTGACCTTTAGAATAAAGTTAAAAATAATGAACAAATGTATGCAATTAAAAATCTATATAATCTTTTTTATGAGGTATAAAATGATCAATTAGGTTTTTAAAAATTATGTTATTGAAATAAGTCAAAGAGTTGAAGCAGAACATTTTTAAAAATATTAAGCTCGTAAAAGTTGTTATGAAAAAGCAATATTGATAATTGAAAACAATTTAAAAATCTATAAAAAAATATTTAAATAAATTATTTCGTAACTCTTAAGCCCTGGAATCAAAAATTTATAAAATGTTGGCAGCATTAAAATATGTTTTATTTATATTACAAGCAAAAGGTATTTATCTTTTATTTGTATATTTTGAATATTTCGCTACTCCTTTGTGTAGCATCATTAGAAAAAAAGCAAATATTTATTCATTTCATTTTTAAATAAATAATTAAAATATAAATAAAATAATAATAATTTACTTTATTCGTGCTTGAATAAAGTAAATTAAATTTGAAAAGATTCCGAATAATAAATTTTAATATTAAAATAATAATAATATAAATAAAAGAAAAAGACATTTTTCTTGTAAAATATATAAAATATAAATAATTAACAGGACAAATAAAAACTATATAAATATGTTTTATAATAAACAAAAGGTTACAGTTATTTTACTTGATATTTGTTAGACCGATTTCTCTTTAATTTTTTAATTTCCATATTCTAAGAACTTTTGTTTTTTCTGATTCCAAAAATTCTCCTTAAAAAATATTTTGGTTTCAAATTTTTATTAAAAAATTTAGACCTTCAAACAAATTTTATAATTCCCGTGAGTAAATACTTTACACACACATTAATTTATTAAAGTCCCCTGGCAAGCTATTAGTATTAATTCAGAGAGAGTTTTAATATCCAACAAATAGCGGTGTTCTAAACACCACATTGTTAATTAAAATCAATTCGAAAATATTTTTTTCTTGGCATTATACAGATGTTTCATCGTTTGAAAGTATGAAAAAAATGAAAATTTTTTAGATAAACCACTGTTCATAAAATATTTTTTTTTAGCTAAAACAAAGGGATCTATTTTGGACATTAGCATAATATTTCCTACTATTCTATGCCTACATTTTTAACGTAAGCGTTCTTTTGATTATAAACACAAGCACGTAAATTTTTATTTTTTTTTACCCTCTATTTGTTGTCTTTTGTATTCTGCTTTGCGACTCGAACTCTTAATTACTAAACATGCAGTTTTAATAAACTGCCAGAAACGACTATTTTGTTATTTTCTTCGCTAACGAAGGCTCCACCGAACCTTCGTCTGTCAACCCCTTGTTTAACTGTTCAGACACCTTGACAATTTCCATGTTTATTTTTTCATGCAGAGACCTTCACTAGTTCACCTTGTGGAGTTATACAACAGTTGTTTTCCTTTTTTGAGATTTTTGTGCTTTACTATAAAGGCTCCTTAAAAACAAGCTCAGTTATTATTCTAATATATAGGCGACTACCATTTTCATTTATGTCTTTTTAAACAACTAATCCTTCATCGCTACTCAGCAGCAATTACTTTTCTTTACAGTAATGATGCTGATGGGAGCTGAACTCAAGACTACTACTACTATGTAACTACTGTTGTTGCCTTCAATGTATAATTATTATTCTTATCATACATACTGTTGGACACAATCCAACATTCTTATGGGGCAACATTAGCTTTTAGCTAAATTCAATTGAAAATCATTCTAGATCTTAAAATATTAGACATAAATTCACTCTTTTAATTATATTTTTCAGCTGTCGATCGTCATTTTGTTGTGAGTTGAGCACCTTGTGTCACTAAATATTGTTTAAAATCACTTTAATATAATAATTTATTGTATTTTGTGCCTACAAATATTAAGCAGACATATGTGGTTCCTTTTTTCATTTAAATTAATTTAGGCCTTTACTAGAAAAGATTAATTCAAATTTATTTTTTACCACTTAAAACCAGTAATCGAATAAATTTGAAGCTTAATTTGAAAATGCAGAAATTTTTTTTTCTTATTAGAATTATTAAAATCTATTATTTGTTTAAAATAAACAAACTGTGAAAATAATTTACATATGACTTTTCATTATAACATCATTAAAAACTTTAAATAAAACAAATACTGTTAAACCCATGTCGTAAAATTTATGCTTTTACCCAGCCTTCTTAGTTTGTAAATAAAAAAAAATCATTGACAAAACTCCTCCCCTTAACTAAAACAAAAAACAAACATTAAACTTTTAACAACTTTATTACGTTGTAGATGGACACAAACATTATTGAATAACCATTTTGTAGCTATTAAAACCAACAAAAGAAGTAATTTATTTTCCAACATAAATCTAAAAATAAAAAAAATAAAACTTTTTCTAAAAGTTTTCTTTAAGATTTATAATAATAGTCTTGTCTTAATAAAAAAAAAGTTGTGTTAAGAAAATACAAACATTTAATTACATTTCCAATAATAAAAAAAAACACAACAACAAAAAATTACAGTCTTAAACTTTACACTCAATTACACTTTCATATTTAACACCTAAAACAATAAAGACTTATTTATGTTCGCCGAGCACCAACATTCCTGCTATTGACCATTTAGATTGCAAACAATTTTTCCAAACATTTGAATAAATCCGGATTTAATGACCACTTTCTTTAACAGGGCTTTTATAGAAATAAACCCAAAATTATTTTTTCCCAGATATTCTAGAGTTAATTTTACATATACATACAAACACATACAGACACAAGCACGTTTAGTAGACAAGACACACTTTACTTGGAAAATGATTATAGTGTCTGTTCTTATTCAATAATAATTGTATGTACCAGAAAATATTTAATGACCACCCTGTTTAACATTAATAATTTACTTACGCTGCTCACACTCTCATCATTTGACGTACACTTGATTGTAGCTAAACAATCAAATTAACGGTAAAAATATTTTTTGTGTCTACTTTTACACCCTTCTTATGAAAACCCAAAATTAAACACGAGAAAGAAAAAAAAACTATTCCAAATCCCTTGTAAGTGTTTTCTAATGTTATTGTTGTGTGGGAAGATGAAAACGTAGCAAAAACAAATTAAAAAAAAAATATATATATAAAAATTCCAAATAATTTCTATATTTGATTTTTTGATGTCACTTACACATCACACTCAACTTAATATTGTCCGTCCCCGGTGTCCCGGACGTCTGTCATTTAGTGTAACGTCTAATTTTTCAGGTTGGTGTACGTATGCTCTTAAGCTTAAATCCCTGTGGGTATTTGCGCACAATACCCCCAACTCTGCACAATCCAATACACACGTCCTTTGGCACTCGTAAGAGTACTTGAAATTCGTATGTTAAATCACCCTCTGGTTTATTAACGGAAAAGGAAAGTAAGTTTGGCTGGTTGAATGTTTGACTGACTGACGAACTGAATGATTTTCGTAGGACTTGTTAATTTGTTTGCATTTCTGGTTGTTGCTGCTGTTGTTGTTTGGTAATTGTTGGAGTAGCGCTTTGTGGTTCTTATTGTTGTTGATTTCAAGTATGTTGTTATTTCTATTATATGTATTTTTTTTATTTTCGTTGAGTTAACACCCAGACATTCGTCAAAATAACAAAAGGAAGAAAATTGCAGCAGGGAATTTATTTGTTGTAAGTCAGAATGAGCGTAAACAAAGAAACTTTTATTTAACAATTTCACTCTCTCTCTCTCTCTCTCTCTCCCTTTCAAAGTATGGTGTATAGGTTTTATAATTGCCTGGTGTTATTAGCTGTATTTTTTAAAGGCAAGTGGGTGGCTGGTAGAGAGTTATAAAGATCATCAGATTTGTTAATATGTGAGAGAATTGTAGGAGGGAATGTTGTGATTGCAGGGAAGTTGGTTAATAAGCTGGTATGATATATTTTTCGTTTTAATTAAAAAGTAAATATTTTAAGTTATGATTGTTGAATACTGTAAAATAATTAAATCAATTAAGTTTGATTCATTGTATTTGCTTTAGAGTGTTAAAAATTATCCCATAAAATATAATTTTTAATAAAACATTAAAAAAACAAGAACTTTTATAGACCTGCCAGAAGTGGTGTTAATTCTTCGAGTTTACTTGTGTAGAAAGAGTTTTGATGCAATGAACTCAATTGAGGAAAAAACGAGGACAATGTAACTTAATACGAAACGCAACAAGTATCTCCAGAAATAGTGAAGAAGATGGGACCTTGTTTGACTTAATCTTAATCAAGGCGGTAAAATATTTTTGCAAATAAACAAAATTAAAGTAAAAATAATGTAGACTTATCTAGAAAGCTAAATGGAGAATTTTGTGTAATAGAATAAAATATTTTAAATTTTTTGAGCTCCTTAAAATATGCAACAGAAGTGACTTGAATCTTGCCCATTCACACTATTACACAATTCCTAAGACTTGCGTTAGATTTTGTAAGAGAGAGAATTGTTATGATTGAGAATTGAATTGTTATGATTGTCAAGAAATCCAACAGAACATATATTTTATTTCTACACTATTACACTTCAAGTAGGATGAAAATTCCCAGCAAACCATAAGAATCCGGAAAAAACCATTTAACTTATATTTGTAGGTTTTACAATCATAAAGAGTACAAAAAAATCATTTGCGTAATTTGTTTCAGCATTGACTATTTTTGATAACTTTTTTGTCTCTTAAAAAGCTCTTAAATTTATAGCTCTAAAGATACACATACTTAAGTGCCATATAGGAGTCATAGAGTGAACTATTTAAAGGCATGCTCAGAAATATTTCCCTAGGTGGGTTCCTCTTTGAGTCTTTTTTCGGAGTACTTATTTAATGGTTGGCTGGGTTATGAGTAGCAAACTAAACCTGATAAAATTAAAAATCATAACGTTTAAAAAAATTTTAGAAAAGAATTTTTATTATGAGATGTCAAATTCCTTTTCGTATTACTTGACGTATACATTAAATTTATTTTCACACTATCACATTTTTGCATAATATAAATCTTTTTACTCAGTTATAGTGTGAAACGGGCTTAAGAAATTAAAAATGAGTCAAAAGCATTAGCGTTCTTATCCAACACCAGGCCCTTCACAACATCGTTGAATCTTTTTATTTCCTTGGAATTAGTAGTGTTGTAAAGTGTGATCATAGAAATTGTTTAAAGTTTCCTTCATTTAGGAATAATAATGTTAAAGAAGGATTACCTTGATAGAAATAAAACAATTTCGATAGTAAGTAGAAAAAAAATCCACCAAATAAGAGTTGGACTCATAACTGAAGGGTTCCATATCACTTATAATCCACCCTTTAATCTAAACATTTACTTTTGAAACTTGTTACTGTAAACATAGTAAAACATACTTTGGATATATTGAAAATAAGCCCCTGTCAAATGACGTAACTAATTGGACACGTTTATTTAAAATTTTGTAAACTTGTTTTTATAGAAAACTTGCATACTCGGCATCAATTCAGCCATTTACAGTTCAAAAAATTAAGGCCACTTAAAAGTGTGTGTGCAAGTTACTATTGAGAAACCCTTTAATTAATTTTAATGGTTCAACAGATAAAGCTATATTCGTCAAAATCGTAGCCCTTATGAAAGCACCCTTTAATTTTTACATTTGTTGTTTATAATTATAACAGGCATATTTGTACACTTTAATTAAAAAACTTAAATCACGTCACTATAGAAACAACTATTATATTTTAGCTTAACTTTTTATTTGTGAATTTTTTCTTATAGCGGACATAAAAATACTTAAATTATCTACCTATTTCGATTACAAAGCAAGGCGACATAAGTCACCTCACTACAGGGACACTCTTTAATTCAATATTTTATTTTTAATAATTGTTGCTATAGCACATCTAGTTTTACAGACGTTGTGCAAGTTTAAGGTGTTTGCCTATCAAAGTTCAAAAAATAACAATATTTTTATGCATATCACGTCAGTTTCGAAGCACCCGCTAATTTCTATTATTTGTTATAGCACAAATTTTCGGTTCCAGAGCTAGAGGGTCTTCACAGAGTAACAAAATTTGTAGCAAAAAAGAAGTTTCTCTTTGAAAATTGTATTTTTTTACATCAAAATTCAAAAGAATTCATTCAAAATTTTTTACTTTGCAATAAACATATTTCGAAAGCAAAACCAACAAATTGTGCATTTCAAACATTATTGATTTTGAAATAGTCGTAAAATTGAAACACTGCATAATTATAATTGCCTATTTCTAATAGTCATAAATTCTAAAACATTCAAAGATGCGATTATTTTTTTTATGAATTTATTTGCTTTTTTAATTATCACAAGTTTTATGAGTATTTAACACACTCTTATGAGTTTTTATAGAGCGCAACATGCAACACCATGGAATATGATAGATTTACAAAAATAACAACAACAAAAATTTACAGCATGTAATGATTTGTAAAAAGAGCTACGCATGATTTAATATAAAAACTATGCAAGAATTTTTAATGCTAAAAGAAAAAGAAAAATATCCTTTATTAAAATTATAAATATGAGTTTGTTTATGCCTATGAAAAAAAAGAGTGAAAGATGAAAGAGAGATGTGTCCAGTAATTTAATACTGTTGGCGGTATTTTGGGTTAATTTTTTTCGCTTAAGAGCTTAAGGAATTTTTACCTTCTGTTGCTTTTCATTTTTTTTTTCTTTTTGTTTCTTTTTCAGCTGCAATATGATTTTTAAACTCAACACTTGTGCTGAAAAAAGAATTCGAAATTTTAATCCCTTAAAGTGTTACAAAGTCTCAGCATAAAAATTAAGAAAAAATTGAAAGCTTTTTTTTCTTAATAAAAGATATATGAAAGGCGGCTTATGGCCGGACACAAGCAACAAAAAAAAAGGAAGTTTGTGTTGAAAAAAAAATGTATCAAATTTCCTTGAGAAAAACATTTTACTGGTTTTATTTAAGCCAGGATAAGCACGTGGTTGTAGTTTAATTAATATTTTTATAAATTAATATAAATTAAGTTATCAAATTGCATCTTTAAGTGTGTTTTTTCAGACAATATTTTTTTACTTGTTGTTCTCGTTTTTTTTTTTTTGTCGTTTTATAATAAAATATTAACGTGTTGTCTGTTATGTATTCATGTTTAAATATTAATAGGAAATTAACATGTTACTGGCTGGTGCTGTTGAATTTTCTATAATTAACTAACAAACAAATAAGAAAATTTAATTTAAAAGAAAAAGAAATATATATATACATATATAAATACATTTATATATTTAATGTAGAGAACAACAGACAGATAAATATTCAATTTTAATCATCATCATCATCATCTTTGCATGTTTCAAAACAATTATTGCTAGAATTGTTCCACTGGGGGCGCTTATTTCCTTTCCCGTTTAACTATAATCTAAACAAATTAAAATGCATTACAATAAACAATTAGTTAAAAATGAAAATAATTATAGAAAAAATAAATAAAAACGCAAAGAGTTTATCGAAAATGCTTAATAAATAATTGTTACAATTATAGAGTTCTAAGGAAAAAAAATTTATTAATATGGAAATTGAAACAATTAATTTATTACGAAGACACTATAGCACTTTGCCATTTTCACAAATATATGTATATATAGTAGCTAAGGTCCAATAAAGTGATCAAAATGCCTTGTTCTTGCTGCAAATGTGGACTTTTTTTTCTTAACATTTTTTTCTACATTTTAATTCCTTTGATACCGCCTTTTTGGTTTCAATTTCATTTCCATTATTTGTTACTAGTTGTTTTTAACAATTCAGTCACGTTTACATTTGCCAGCATCAGCTTAGAAAGAAAAAAAAAAGCGAGAGTAGTACAAAAAAAGGTTGCAAATTATTTATTTATAAAGTTTAAATGCTGACTAAAGACTGACGTTTGTTTGTTTGCTTAAAAGCCGTCTAAGAAATAGAAAAAAAAGCCCAATCATACACTTGCTGTGGAAGCAACTAGCAACTTCTACGCCGTTAGTGAGTTTTCCTAAGGGATTTTGGTGTTTGTTATTTAATGGCTAAGAAGTGTTGCTATGTTGCCAACATTTGTGGCAACAAAATAATGCAGTATTTCTTTTACCTACGTTTTTATCATTGACTTATTTTTAATAAAGTCATAGCAAAAGTCATTTAATAATTTATAAAAAAAAATAAAAAAGTAGAAAATAATGGTTTTAAATGCCCCATATTAAATACATATAATTAATCATGGAAATTCAATGAAAGTTATCTTAAAAAATATATAAATATGTATTTGTTTTTATATCAAAAATTGATTTTTTAGGTATGATTAAAAATATATATTTTAAACTTTTGAAAAATAATACGACAAAAAGTTTTTAGTAATTTTGATTGGTTTCACATTGAAATTAAATAAGTTTTAGTTAATTCAATAAATGATTAAAATATAAAATGGTTTGCTTCCTTTATAATTGAGAATGTTTTTCTTAATTTAATTAAAACTTAATTACATTTTAATCTGAAAGCAACAAAAAGCTTGATTTAGGATAAACGTTATTTAAGTTTAATAATTGTTTTTAATTCAAACTACATTTACACATTTTGTACTTTAATATATTTAAAGGAGTACAGTTTTTAATAGACACCAGGTTTTTTCTTTGTAAATTCTAAAAAAAAGAATCCACATTAATTTATTAAACAAACTTGTAGTTACAAATATTTCTGTGATGAGACTAAATAAGAATTTAAAGGAACATAAGTTAAAGAATTTTTAGATAATCCAATGATTGAAAAGGCATACAATTTTGTTGTTAAAAAATTCCTCAATAAATAAGACGAAGTTCGGCATCGAAATTTTTTTGCCTTGTTCGATACATTAAAAACTTTAGTTACAAGATCTCATTAAGGTCTCGAGCATACTTTGTCGTTTAATAATTTTAATTTTCTATAAAAATGTTTCCAATCAAAAGTAGAGACCATATGGCTGAGAAGCTTCTATGGCGCTTGTCCGTCGCAGTCCTAATGATTTTTTTTCTACAGATTTTTGTATCAAAAAATATGGTTTAACCACTTTTTAGATATTTGGATGTTTGTTTTTTAATTACGCCTAAATAGCAACGCATTTTGAATGGCAAGCGGTCCCTAAAAAATGCCAGGCATGTCTTGGACTGATTACAACAGAGTCAAGTAGCAAACATGCTCGATTTGAAAACGGAATATATTTTATAATTTTTACAGCTCAACTCCTAACTCGAAAATCATTTACTTATGAGTCTCTTCAAGCAAACGCTAAATAAAGAATTCATTGTAAAAAATATACCAAATACAACTCCACAACTTCCAGTCATTAAAAAATAATTAAATAAACAGACTCTTGCAGTTTGTTTGTATGTGTTTTGGCCTATATATTTGTAAAAGTCGCATATCCTGCCAAGGACAACGTTGTTCTAATAAAAACGTAAAATGCAATAGTGAAAAACAAAACATATGCAATTGTGAAATACAATTAATTCATATTTCTTAGCACAGTTTTTTTTCGTTATGACTACAATAAAAATTTTTACATTATAAAGAAATTTATATATTTAAAAATTTTATTTGCATATATTGATTAAAATATTGAATCAATAACTGCTGAGCTTTAGCTGGCATTTGTTAGTCTTCTATGCAGGCGATTTTAACAAAACGGAGACCAAACTGATGAAGTGAGATAAAATAGTCACTAGCATAATGGAAAATTTTTTCTAAATTCAACTTTGGAGTCTCTCGTCTTTGGAGTCATTATGAATATATATAATTTTAAATTAAAATCTAGCGCTGGAAGAAATTAAAAAAAAAGTACAAATATCCAGATTTTGAATTAATTATTTAACAGTAAAATTCCACAAATTAAAATTTTATAACTGAATAAGAATTAATATTCAAAAATGTAAAGAAAACTCCGTCCTTGTTTTTATATCCTTCACTACAAAAAGTAAAAAAAGGGGATAATTATATTTGTCATTCCATGTGTAATTTCTAGAATATTCATATTCTTAGTTCTTATGCATAGTGAAGTCAATTGAAATTAAGGCAAGGCACTTGATGAGCTAGAGAAAATTTAAATACGCCAATCTATCAGATATAGTTTAAAAAATTTTGCTATTGAAAATCAGCAAGATCGGTCCTTGTCCTTTGAGGTAGCGGGCAAAACACCATATTGAAAAAAAGAACAAATATATAGGGAAATAGAGAATTAAAAACTAAGCAAAAAACATTAAGTGAAAAAAGAAATGGCACTCGTCTATATTTTCCGAGTTATGGTTCTCTGAACTTTTCATAAAAAACTGCGGTTGTGGACCATATTTTTTAAGATATCCATAGGAGTATCATTTAAAAGCATTTGAAGGATCTTTAAAAAATACTTAAATATAAAAAAGTGCTTAATCCCTTAAGAGCCGATGATATTTTAAGAAAAATTATATATGTGTAGTATTTTATTTTATTCTTATTTTTAAATTCCCTGTCATCCCAATACTCGCTTTTTGATTGGAGTTTACTCACTAAACTAGATTTACATGAATGGTGAAGGGTATATAAGTTTCGGCATAGCCAAATATAGTATTTTTACTTGTTAAGTATTTCCCAGCATTACTGATAGCCTTGGGTTATTTTTAATACCTCTTTTGCTTAATATTTACAACAAGTATTTAGAAAATTTTTAACGTCTATTAAAAAGGAAACCTCAAAACCCCTTAAAAAATGGTTCCTCTATTGTTCTTCTTCTTCAATCTATTAGCCCTAAAAATATGTTTAAGGATTAAAAAAGGATTAAAATTTTTTTGAGCACAACAAAACGAGAAAGGCCTAAAGGCTTGTTAGCAGTATTTATTTCAAATTCAATAAGACTGATTTAACAAATAAATAAATAAACATTTCGTATGTATGAACATGAAATAAATTCTATAACAATAGAAAAACCACAAAAAAAAAGCAAAAAAATAAAACAAAAAACATAGAACATACTCGTAGAACATGCACTCCCTCTTTCAATAAACGAAACGAAAAAGTTTAATAACATGTACAAACACTAATAAACATTCTAAATGATGACAATCATGATGATTACTTACAACAACAAACACTTGAACAAAAAACATACGTTTTTTTTTCTTATTCATACAGGAATTAAGAAAATCTCCCTTAGCAATAATATAAACAAAAAATCCAAAATCGTATAATTAAATCCTTATTTTTATTTTGTTTTGCTCTGAGATTTTCCTAGTGGTTAATGTTTTTTTCGGGCTATTTAGAGTTGCCACTGCCAACTGAATTTATCAAAACTGCTTTTTAAATTTATGAAAAAAACATCAGCTTTACTTTTACACAATTTTATAAAGTTTTCGATAAAATTTAAATTATTTAATTGCGGTCGTCAAAGTTTGTATATTTGTACGTAATCCAGCTCAAGCGACCAAACCGATTTAAAATAAAATTAAGAACCCAAAAAGAAATTTCTTTGGTAAATAGTGTTATGTAAAATTTTTTTTTAATTTTTAAAAACAACAAAAATTTTAAAGTTGTACAAATTTTGTTGATGTGAATAGATGGCGTATAGATTTGAATAAAACTAAATTTGAATTGCGTATTTTGATCGTTATGGTTTTACTACATATTTTTCGTTAATATTACCTATAAATTTGGTTCAGAGCAGTTCAGGCAAATAGTACGAGGGCTGCTATATATATATTTCTGGCCTAGCAACACTGAGTGCTGCCAAGTGCAATCTGACATTTCCATTGGAAAGTTTGTCATTTTTAAGCATAATCGTACTCAAAACGTTTTGACGTACGACCATTATTTGTGTTGTTTACATTGACTTGAAAAAATTAATATAGAAAAAAATGGAATTAACTCGTGAACATTTTCGTGCCATCATTTTTCACAACTTTCGACGTGGATTATCACGACAAGAGTGCATTGATAAACTTAAATCTTTGTATGGCGATGAAGCACCATCCTATAGCACTGTGAAAAATTGGTATAATGAATTTAATCGTGGCCGAAGCTAGAGAACATTGATGCCGTGCATGAACTCATAATGCAAGATCGACATGCGACATACCGAGGATAGAGACATCCTTGGACATTTCTTCCACCAGCATATATTCGATACTGCATGAACACCTGGCCGTAAAAAAGGTTTGTTCTCGTTGGATCCCGCACAATTTGAAAGTCGCTCAAAAAAAGGGTCGAGTCGATTGGTGCAAAGAAATGTTGCAAAAATACGATTGCGGTGCTTCAAAAGACGTTTATAAGATCGTCACAGGTGACGAATCATGGATCTATGTGTATCAGTCCGAAACGAAACAACAATCGACCGTGTGGGTCTTCAAAGACGAGCAAAATCCAACGACAGTTGTTCGTGGAAGAAGCACTTCGAAGCAAATAGTAAATAGTCGGTAATTTGTTGGTAATGTCTTACAAATGTTCAAAGATAAGGTTTGAAATTTTTTCGGACTTTGCAAATACGTTTAATTATATGTGGCAAACTATAATGTACTTAAGAACACTTTTCGTCAAGTTTCGTCAAATCTCATTTCCTTAAGCAAAGTACGAAACTAGGCGCACTTTCCGTACGGAAACAGCTTATTGTGCTTTGTGTTATACATTCATTAAGAAAAATTGCATTGAAGACCTACAGTGTTAAATTTTAGGTTTGTAATTGAATAGAAAATGTAGAAAAAGAGAACATTTTTATTTCTGTCCAATTTTTAACAACTAAATTTTTAACAAACAAAATAAAAAATTAAATTTTTTATGGTATATGTATCTATTTGATTTAAGCGATAAACATCGTTGAATTTTTTAGTATAGTTGGCCACAAACTGAACTTGAAATATTTTTTATGAAAATTTGTCTTATAACATGAACCAAAAAACGTAAATGTGTACGTTATTGTTATTAAATATATTATATATGTTCGTTAAATTCCTTTCGTTTAAAAATTTTGTTTATTTATAAAGAAATTTTTTTGGCAAAAGTACTAATTAAACATAATTGTGCAACTGTGGCAAATTAGTTACACACTGTAGTCACTTAAATTTTCTTAATATATTACCTAAACATTTGACAGGCTTTTCGATGAATTTTTGACATAAGCTCAAGCTCTCTTATGCACATTATGGTTGGCCCTTAAGAATTTAAGTATGTAAATGTAACAGCTACCAAAATTTGTAACAGGGTTGTAAGTGATTCTTCTACTTATAATTATTACAACACTGGTTTTGTTTACAAATATTGGTCATATGTCAGATACCGTTAGAATAAAAATAGTAGTAAGGCATTGTCAAGACTTTTCAAAAACCGTGAACTTTCGTAGAGATTTGAAAAAAAAGTGGAAATAACACTTTTCCTGTTTTTTTTTTTTTGTATTTTGTAGCTACAAGTATTTATTTTATCATACATAAAGCTCAGCTACCCAATATCTCCCGAATTCTTTTTGTTATTGTTTTTTAGTGTTAACCTTGTTTCGGACTTGTACTATTTTTCAACTGTGGCTAGAGATAAAGCAAAACAAACCCTGCGATATTATACCTCATGTTGAAGATAGTGTCGGAAATCATTTTAAACAGGTATCGTTGGTGAGGGAACAACAGAAAATAAGGCTTACCTTTAAAATTTTCTAAAAATTGGTCTTAATATCATCGCATGAGAAATATATTTGAAACTGAGTTGAGTGACTGGCTAGATAGCGAATTACTTGGTGAATTTATTTGTAATGTAAATTTCCGTATAAAGTTTTGGTTTTGCATTAAACTAAATAATGTATAGCAAGCAAATACAAGTGATAGAAACGGACCAAAAGTTTCTTGTCAGGTAGATTCAATGAGAACAAAAAGGAGGTAAGTGAAAGAACTTGTCGCTTGTTTTATGAGACCTGGGAGTGGCATTTGACCCTTTTTTTTAACTGGCAATATGTTACAATATTACCAAATATGTTCACATGCAAACTGACGCTCTTATCTGATTACTAATTTCAAAGTTATGAGAATTTTTAAATTTAGGTTGTATGAGAGGTGGGCGTGTTGTTTGCCCGATTGTTTTGAAAATGGGACATATTACTAAATACATTCACATGCAAAATTTCAATCTTATCAGATGATCGCTAATTTCTAAATTATGGCTATTTTTAAATTCAGGTTGTATGAGAGGTGGGCGTGTCACGTGTTAGATTTTTTATGAAATTTCGCATAAATACTTCTTCCCTAAGAAAAACTTTCATGCCAAATTTCACGTTATTCCAGCTGCTTCAATTTTTGGCCACTCGTTGTATAAAATCACAAGATAGTGCAGCGCGTTCACTACTAATCTGATTGTATTGTATAAGACATACCCTTTACAATAAGTTGTGAATTGGTTAAATAAATTTTAGTAAATTTTTAGTTTGATAATTAAACTTGCTGGCAAGCCTGTCGCTAAATACTTAATAATGGTAAATAAGCACATCATATGAGAACCGGAGCTTTTGTTGCTTATTTGTTTGTTTTTGTTTGTTTATTTGATTTCTTAAATTTGATGGATTTGGTGTTGTTTGTTTTATATAAATTTCTCATAAAGTAGTTAGTTAAAGGTTTTTACTTTTCCTGTTCTAGCTAGGATATGGATATTTATTATGTGTTAGTATGTATGTTGGTGTGTACCCTCGTTATAATACTGCGGTTGAGTAAAGCAAAAATAAAAACCTAAAGTTTTATTTAAGCATAAAGCTTAGCATTCTTAGCAATTGTACCTTGTGTGTGAAAGTTGTTTTACTGTTAGAAAACCAGAAATCTTTTTTATAAAATATAATTGTTTTATTAATAAAACATACACATTTGCACTATGCTGTGGAAAAGACAATGGCGGTTATAAAACACACATATGTATGGATGTATAGATGTATGTATGTATATAAAATTACTCCCTGTGCGCTTAATTAAGTTTATATAAATAACGACATGCGCAAACTTTTTGTTGCTTTTCCAAAAACAAAAACTTTGCTATTATTTTCTTGTATATCGTTTACTGTTGTATTTGATTACAACGCTAGACAGACGTCGTCAGGGGCAACTACTCCCCCACATCCATATAAACGCACACATACATAAATAAATATTCTAAATATTTTTATTCAAATTACATTTACATTGTTGTTTGTTGGATTATTCTTTTGTTATATTCTATCATACTTAAGTGTAGTTTTTGTTGTTATTGTATATGTAAATACAATAAATAAATGAATGAAAGAATATACTTATGTATGCTTAAATGTAAGTGTGTCGCCACCTTGTGAACATTTAATTGCGCGCATGGAATTTAATTGTTTTTATGCTTTTTTTTTTGTTTTCTTAATTACTGAATAAAACACAAAACAATTTATTTTAGAAATAAGATTTGTTTCATAGAAGCGTTTAAACTTCTTAATTTATTGAATTAAAACAAATTCCCATTTAATGAAATAATTTTTATATAAAATTTATTATTTTTAAGTATGTGCACCTTATCATATGACGTTGGTTCCAGTTTTTTCTTTGATGGAAATCAAATTTACAATTCCTACACGCAGAACACGCATAAATACCTGTGCTATTGATTAAGTGTTTTCTGATAAGACTTATCGATAAAAATATATTACTAACTGTTTTAATCGTTTGTTAAGCATTAATTTTTTTTTTCTTTATTTGTAAACGTAAAAAACAGAAGCTTTTTTAAAATGTTATATTTCAAGATAAGCTGGCAATTTGTATTTTGCTTAGAATCGTAAAGAAAAAATAATAATAATTTTATTCATGGTTATAAATTAAAATTGCCTCGGGCAATTATTTGAATTTTCGGTAGTCGATTAGTCTGAAGCTTTCGAGAATTATTTGTCAAATTTCTGTACAAAAAACATGTGTCAAGGTTTAACTTTTCTTAATTAATTTTAAAAGTTATAAAAATGCCTATGGATCGTGGCAGGTTGATATCTTCCAGAACCAGTGTTACGTTAAATTAAATTAATAATAATAAATAGTTTATTTTGGCTTTAATTCATATATGAGCCCTTGATTTTGAAAGTGATATAAGTCATAATAATTTGGTATTTTATATCAAATCCTAATAAAATACTATAATCTGAAGAAATTAGCAGTATGACATGAAAATTATCTTAAAAAAATGTGTTTATGTTTTGGTTGGTAAAGAAAATACGGTTACTGTTTTTTTTTCTATAGAAAGTTTAGAAAGTTTGGCAAAATAATTAGTTATTTTTTTATGTCTTCAGATAAAGCTTCAGGTATGATCTACAGAAAGCACTTTTTTCTCCAAAACTTTCTAAAATTTGTTTCCTGCAGCCTTATTCTGTAAGTTGCTTAAGCTAAATCGCCATCTCTAAATTTTTTTTAGTTTTAACAAAGCAGTGTTTTGCTACAAATACGACATTGGAACATATAACCCTATACTTAACACCCTCTTATTTATTGAAATAGACTTACAGATACCGATTAATTAGAGATAATAAACATGGAAAAGTTCAATATTTAAGCAATTTAGCTTAGGAGAATTACAGAATAAGGCATCTGGATGGTATAAGTGATTTATTAAGTCAAGCAGTTCATTTTGAAAGTGGTATAAGTCATTTCAACCTTTAAAAACC
The DNA here is from genome assembly GCA_916610165.2 of Gymnosoma rotundatum. Lineage (NCBI taxonomy): Eukaryota > Metazoa > Arthropoda > Insecta > Diptera > Tachinidae > Gymnosoma > Gymnosoma rotundatum. The sequence goes on along the minus strand of OU744336.1, from coordinate 45,535,636 downwards.
ACATTTCCTTTTAAAATGGTTATAAATTTCACATTCATAATAAATACTTGTTTGTTGGCCATACTTTACTGTCGAAAAATCATATTCCATAATACAAAAGTATTTTTTAATCCTCTAAAATGCAAAAGTCTAAATATCTTGAAACAAGAAAAATATGACTTATACCACTTTCAAAATCAAGGGCTCATATATATTTTAAATTCTAAATTTAATAAAAAAAACTTATTTACAAATGAAAAAATAACATGAAATACAAATTACCACTATCAAAAAGAATGCAGCTTTTCCTGGCCGAGCGACTACTAAAGAAAAATATTTTTATTTAATACAAAATATAAAAAAAAAATTAAACCTCTCTAAAATCGCAGATTTTCAGTTGGGTTTTATGTCACGTACGATTTATGCTTATTTGGCTCTTTATTTTTAACCACAATGTATCGATTGTATTCAATTTCCTTTGAGATATATTACAGTCTGGATAGAAAGTAAAGTCCTTAATATTTTTCAGTTACTTGTACATTTCCAAATGCCATAGAAATACCCATATCGCTCCTTTATTGCAACATAGTCATATCTCAAAAAATTAAAAATTTGTAGTTACTTAAGCAAAACTGCTCTTTTAGACCTTCTTTACATGTTGAAAAAATCAGTTTTATATCCCAAGCTGAACCGAAGTTATAGCAATTACAATTGCGGCAATTAGATCATAGGACTTATGTCTTGAAAACTTAAATCGCATTTTGCCAAGTTTGAGTTTTTTTGAGATATGGCTATATTGCAATAAAGGAGCGATATGTGGTGTTATTAATATACCATTTGTACACCTGGTTTGAGTTCTGGGACCATATGCCTGTTCTGATTTTTGCATCGTTTTACAAATTTTTTTCTTAAAAGAAGATTTTAAATTTTAATACTAACGCACAAATTGAATTTTAATTGAAACTTAAAAAAAACTAATATAATTTTTGCTTCTGAATAATATTTAGTTATAGCTTGTAAAAGTAAAGTTTTTCCTTAATACACTAATGTTTGTAAGAAGAGCGTGTAGAATCATTTAAAAAAATTTGGTTTGCTTATCAATACTGCAAGTATTTTCCCCAAAAAGTCTCTTACAATTTTAATGCCAATAATTTTAAATTTAATAATTCGACAGCATAAAATAACACCTTTACAAAAAGATATTTTAAAAAAAATTTATATCCATACAGTATAAAAAACTGCTGCAATTCGGTGGCGTTTTTGACGTCTGCAAGTCTACTAGATAACCGCAACGAATTTCTTTTTATTACTGCACACTACTTTTTTTCATTGTTTGGCAAAAAAAAAACATAATTTGCTGTATCATCTTTAGGCCCTACTTGTTTTATTTAATGTATGTAAATTCGTTTTTTTTTGTACGATGTGTATACTAAATTTATTTTATACATTTTTGATGAATCATGTTTACTACTTAAAAAACACACTAAATGAAATACAATAATAAAAGTATGCCGCATTTTCTATATAAAATTAGAGTATGTAATACATAGATTTTTCATTATGTATAAGAAGAGTTGGTAGAATAAAAAAACAAAATAATTTGAAATTCATATACTGCAAATAACAAACCGGCAATTTTTATAATAAAAAGATGTTATACTTTGATAAAAACATTTCATTTCCAGCAACAAAAAAAAAACTTCAAATATTTGTTTAGTCATTATTTGAGACCAAAGTAACAAATGTGAATAAATATTTTCAACCCAAAAAAAAAAATGCAAGTAAGCTTTTTGTAAGCACCGCATGATCATAGTTTTTTAAGTTTTCTTGTAGCAGTAGGCGTAGGATTTTCTCTATATTAAAATGTATTTTTACTCAGACTTTTAGACGTCTTATGACATTTCTGTTTACTCCTTGTATATTTAGTGCAAATGATAAGGCAAAAATGAAATTTAATGTTTTAAATTTTTGGCTTATTCATGACTTTTTGTTAAAATGGAGGCCACAGCGAATAGCAAAAAACAAAGAATACGAAGAATTAGTGTGTTGCTATGGTTGGAAATTAAATTGGCATTAGAAATTAAATTTAAAGAAGAATTTAAAATAATTTTAGAAAACAATATTTAAAGAGAAAATAAGTTCTTGAAGATAAATAATTTACTTAAATTAATTGTAAGGGAAGAAAAAAGTTTTAATATCCCTTTCATTTATATCCGTCATATAAACAGGAAAACATTACTTAAAGTTCAGGTCAGAAAAAATTTTATGATATTTAGATTTCTCTAACCGAATGAGAATTAAGTTAAAGAAATAAAATAATAAACATAAAAGCTTATACAAAACACATATAATCAATAGTAGTTAAAGCTTTTTTTAAATCTAAATGTGATTTAAGATCGCGAAAAAAATTAATGAAAAAATAGTTTTCCTCACAGAAAAGCTTTATGTTGAACTGTCTTAAATAATAAGGCAATTAAAAGCAATTTTGTCATAATTATGCAAATACATCTACAATTTTTTAGAAATCTTAATTTAGATACTAAATCTAGCAAGCAAATATTTAAAAGTTTGGTTCAAGCTTATAAAGAAAAAAAAAAAAATTAATATTAAAAACGCAATTGTAACTTTAAAAATCTTAGTGAGTTTCTTTAAACTTTCAAAAGCTTAATATTTCGTTACATTGCATCTCTAAAAGAATAATTATTATTACTTAAAAGCTTCAACAAAAGCTTTCACATCATCTGGGTTTTAATCGATGTTTTGTTTATTTCCTCAATAAGCTTTTAAAAGCTTTAAAGTTTAATTAAAGATAAGCCAGGGAAGGTTACCCTATTAATTACTATAATAATTATAATAATTAATTATTAAAATTTATAATTATTATAATTACTTAATCTGCTAAAAAGAAGCTTTTTAAAGTTAGAAAAAATTAAGCTTTAGTTTCTACGAAAATTTAAATAAAATCTGCAATTATTTTTTACGCTCTCTTAAAATACAAAAAAAATTACAAGTTAACTATATTTCAAATAACTTTATTTAAAAATTTTGTTTTTAATTTGCTTCTACTTAACAAAAATTTAAATGAAAGTATGTCTAACACCCTTAAACGATAGAGATTTAAACGAGCTTTAGCTTGACAAAACTTTAAGCCTCACAAAAAGCTACTCTAATTTAATTTTTTTATCCAAATTTGTTTAATCTTAGTTAAGCATTAAAATAAAATAAAAATATACCGAAAATTGGGCAAACAATTAAAGCTTTAATATCCAGAAATATCACACTAAAAAAAATTTTAGACATTTTTCAACAAATACTTCGATATACTAGTAAATTATTCTTTAATCTTTTACATCTGATAAAAAATCTCAAACACTCGTTACTAAGACATGAAAATTAAAATGAAAAAATAAAAATAAAAAATTTAGTGGACATAACCACAAACTAATTTCAAATGTCAAAAGCTTATCTTTTAAATTCTTACGCCATTTTTGTTAAGAAACAAACATGATTTCATGATATTAGTTTTGTTTTATTTTTTGCCTTTTCCAATAAACATGCAAATCAAACGGTTGAGAGGGAAAGAAAACGAGAGCGAGCATTTAAGAGAAAAGTAAATAAAGAAAAACCTTAAAACCTGTATAGACAAATAGATTTATATCTTAAGTAAGGAATTGCAAAAATAGAAACGATTCCTATACAGCAATGCCAGCTATGTAAACATGGTATTTTGTTTAACACCTTCTTTTTGTGGCCAAGAGACAACATTTTACAAGAAAAAAAAAGAGAAAGAAAGAAAGATTATTATCAATAAACATTATTGCATGTCATGATTGTAACACACAGTACGGGTATTTAAGACCTAAAAAGAAGAATCTTGGCATTTTATTTTTTTTTTCATGCATTTTAAAACAAGAATGTGTCACCGTTAAACATTAAACATTATGAAATGACAATTTTTACAATTCTTTAGCTTATAGTTTTGTTATCATATAATTTGTGTGTTAAAATTAGAAGTTTGTTTTTAACAAAATCTGATAAACTTGCTATATATCTAAATTAAAAATTATTATAAAAAGAAAACGTTTTATTGAGGTAAATATTAAAAGCATGTATTTAAGGATTTTTGAATAATTTCTTAACGTAGATTTTTCGTATGCATACTCTGTTTTCAATGTTGTTGAAAGGTTTTATGGGTGTGACATGTTACACGAAATAGTTTGCATATGTTGCACTAAACTATAACCAAAAAATAAAAAAGTAGAATCTTTTCTGCAATAATGTCTTGCTAACATACTCATACTCTCACAAACATACATTAAATTAATTATACGATTAATGCTTTTCATGTAGCCCTACTTTGCATTACGAGTATAAACCATTTTCTGGTAGATCTTTTTCTTCTTCTTAAGTATTTTTCTCACTTTACTTTATTTTGAAAGCTGTTTTGTAAAAAAAAATGCATAAAAAATTACATTTTTAATGTTTCCTTTTTAATTTTTGCTGACTTTATATGCAAATCTCTTTAAAAGACTTTTCTGTTGCTTTTTATCTTAATATCTTGTAGTTTAAAATAAAGTGAAAAAAAATAAATATATCTATTTAATTTTGTTATTGTTGTATTAAAAATTTTTTCTTAAAGACTGTCTTTTCATTAAACTTACAACATAACATGTTGCTGTTATAAGAATCTATATGTGTTGTATGAATGTTCTCTGAACGAGAAGTTTTGTCTTGTGAAAAATGCTGTAAAACATGCAATTTGAATAATTATCTTATTTGTTGTCTTGGTGATATATTTATTTTATGTTGCACTTTTTTGTTGTCTTCTAAAAGATTTTCACTAACATTAACTTTATTGTATCGCAAATAAACACAGATTAAAATTAAATCATTTTTTTATAAAAGCTTTTCCCAAAAAATTATACTTAATCAAAAGTTATTTCTTAGATCTCAAGGAATAATCTTCAATTTATGGTTTTTTTACTGCTGCTCTTAGAAGTGAAGCCTGGTACCCTGTTCAAATTTCTGAAATATGTTTAGCAACATTATGGTTATTTCATGTGGAGGTTTTTAAGTGTGGTGTATCTCTCGCAAAAGATATATGATAAGCTCTTGTTAAAAAAATTGCACACAAAAAAATGCGTATTTGCTTAATTGTACAGCTTTGATAAAATGTTGCAGAAACATTTCATGTGAACTTTGCAAATACTTCTTAAGAAATATAAGATTCTACTTAATAATAAAGGTAAGATGTCACATTCATTATATTATCAATTGTCATTCTTAATGATATGTGCCAGGAAAAATTGAATATAATTGAATATTTGTAAAAATGTCTTTAGATTTCAAAAATTAATATTTTTTCCACTTATGGTTTTTCAGAAATGAAGCCTGGTAGTCTGTACAAATTTGTAAAAGTTATTAAGCAACAATTATTGTTTTATGTTGAGAAATTGTCATTTAAAATGTAGTCTCTATCTCGCCAGGAAGTAAACGTTTTATTGTTTTCACTTGTACGAGGGCTGCTTTATATATTTCTGGCTCAAACCAGTTGTCGAAGCACTTTTTCCACTCCGATTGAGACACCTCTAAAACATGGTTTTTGAACACTTCAACAGCTTCTTCTGGCGACGAAAATCTTTGACCACGCATTTTTTTCTTGATGTGCGGAAACAAGAAGAAGTCATTAGGTGCCAAGTCAGGGCTGTACGGCGGATGACCCATTAATTCGACGTTTTGGCTCTGGTTTGAGCCGATGTGTGAGAGCTCGCATTGTCATGGTGAACAATGATTCGTCTTCTCTTGTTGGTTTATGGAATTTCTCCGATGACTTCAGGCAAACAAATTGTAGTGTACCACTCAGAAGTGACCGTCCTACGTTGCTCAAGTGGAACAGTCGCCACATGACCAGTTTTGCCGAAGAAACAGGCGAACATTTGCTTCGAAGTGCTTCTTCGACGAAAAACTTTCGTTGGATTTTGCTCGTCTTTGAAAACCCACACGGTCGATTGTTGTTTCGTTTCGGGCTCGTACGCGTAGATCCATGATTCATCACCTGTGACGATCTTATAAACGTCTTTTGAAGCACCGCAATCGTATTTTTGCAACATTTCTTTGCACCAATCAACACGAGCCTTTTTTTTTAGCGACTTTCAAATTGTGCGGGATCCAACGAGAACAAACCTTTTTTACGGCCAGGTGTTCATGCAGTATCGAATGTATGCTGGTGGAGGAAATGTCCAAGGATGTCTCTATCTCTCGGTATGTCGAATGTCGATCTTGCATTATGAGTTCACGCACGGCATCAATGTTCTCTGGCACAACAGCCGTTTTTGGACGACCTTCACGGAATTCGTCTTTGAGCGAGCTTCGGCCACGATTAAATTCATTATACCAATTTTTCACAGTGCTATATCGCCATACAAAGATTTAAGTTCATCAATGCACTCTTGTCGTGATAATCCACGTCGAAAGTTGTGAAAAATGATGGCACGAAAATGTTCACGAGTTAATTCCATTTTTTTCTATATTAATTTTTTCAATTCAAAACATTTTGAGTACGATTATGCTTAAAAATAACAAACTTTCCAATGGAAATGTCAGATTGCACTTGGCAGCACTCAGTGTTGCCAGGCCAGAAATATATATAGCAGCCCTCGTATTACAATGTTTTGAAAATGTAAGCAAAATACAAAGCTGTTATAAAATGTTGCCGAAAACATGTCAAATGTTTTTCACACTGTAAACAGACTACTACTTCTGCAACATTTTTGCATGACTCTTTCATAAAATTTGTTTATGTATGGAGTTTGATAGGATTTTGCATGAAAAACTTTAGACAGACAGTACCAGGCTTAATATTGAATAAATTTCATAGAATTTAGTACCTCTGATAAAGATTTAAGGTACAGATAAAAGCCCTCAATCGCTGCAAAAGACCAGGATATTTTAGTTTAAATATTTATATTTTGAACTCTTATTTCAAAATTTTGTAACTTAATTAATATAATCAGAACACAGGGCAGACTTAAAATTTCTGATCTAGCTGAAATTTTTTTAGTTATAGAACGCCGACGAAGAAAATATGATTATAATATGATTACAGAAACCATATAATGCTCTTTGTAACTTTATATGGTTGTCGTAAACAAATTCTACTTGTCACGATAAATTCATTTTTACAAAATTTCTGTAACTTAAACATAAATAAAAAGAGATGCTTACCCAAAAAATAAATTTTCAAAATTAAAATTTGTATACTAGTATTAGTTAACTGATCAACAGGATAAAAAAAATATAATGCATCTGCAAATACAAAAGGAAAACAACATTAAAGCAAAACTGCATTCGCACAGCTGGATATTTTGAGATTGTTCATATGGCAGTTTAGCTGGTAATTTTTGCTTTTCGTTTTTTTTTTTTTTTTTGCAAACAACAATTATTTAAGATGGTTGTTAGGGTACAAAAAAAAAATACTTGTACCCTTATATAACAGTTAAATGGAAAACACCTTTTGTTATAAAGAAATCACAAAGAAGTTAATTGTTTAAACTCGCTTGGTGGTAAGAAAAATACACGAAAACTGCATAAAGACTAAAAAAAATATTTAGAAATCATTGTTTTTATACACATGGCAGCCATGCAATGCAACTTGGGTGACTAATCTGATTTTAGGTAAAATGATTGCACACATTCCATCATAATCAAGAAACAAAAGAATGAAATGGTAAATTATTTTGCAAAAAAGATCAATAGTTTGAAAAATTAAGCCAGGTATAGATCGCAAATATTCACCATGCATACACGAAGTTGCTACATTCAGTTTAAAGCAACAAAATTGTGAGTTTTTTTGTACAAAGAGAATAAGATTTTGTTGGAACCTTTTGAGGAAACTGTGATATATACAAAAAAAAAAATACTCAGTGTCTTCAAGACTCCGTTTCCAGCACAAAGTATTTAAAGTACTTGTACAGATTTAAAATAGATGAAAAAAAATACACAGGAAAAAATTTTACATCGGAAATTGCTTTAATTATTTATTACATTAATAAAGAATTAAGTAAACTGAACACTTCGCTAAATTTCAATAGTAAACAGTTTTTTTTTTGGCCGTAAAACACAAAAAGTTAAAGAAATGATAACTATATATGTTTACAATTACTTTTAACGGCTGAAAAGGAAACAAAGAAAATACAAGAAATAATTCTTGCAAAAAAAAACCGACTTCAAAACAGATTTCATCTCTCTGGCTATAAAAGTTTAAAAGTATGGCCACTTACATCAAATTACATTAACTGTTGCCACACCCCTAATGCTCCATCGCCAAACTTTATACTTGTTATAGCAGACTTGGCACTACCGCTCCTTGTTAATTTTAACTTCAGTTTATAACTGTTTAAAGGTTTGGCAATGTACATAAAATTTCAGTAACTATAGGGGCACCTTTTAATATCCAAATTTTAATTATATACTTGCAGTTGTAGTAGACTTAGCAATATGATTCTTTGTTATATTAAACCCTCTGTCTATAACGGTTTAACAGCCTGTCCATATACATCAACTATTGTAACACCCTTTATTATAAAATTTAAAATACTTCTTCTTATACCAAGCAAAGTATTAGATATTCTGTCTAATTTTCAAGTGTCTGCATATAAATATCAAATTACATTAATTTTGGGAACACCCTTTAATTTCTAAATTTAAGTTATATACTTGCTGTTAGAGCGAACCCCTTTAAGTTTCAGCTATCTGTCTATAACGGTTCAAAAGTTTGGCCACATAAACCATATTATATCAACTATTGGGCCACCCTTTAATTTCAAAATCCAAATGGTATACTTGTTGTTATAGCAGAGTTAGAAATAAAGGTTATTTGTAAATTACAAGCGACTATCTACAGCTGTTCAAAAGTGTGGCCATATACATTAAATTAAATGATCTATTGGGGCACCCTTTAATTTTAATTTTTAAAATCAATTCTTGTTAATAAAACGATCATAGCAATCGACATGCTGTCCAATTTGCAAGCGTTTGTCTATAACGGTTCAAAAGATAGGCCCATATAGTTCCATTTTCGTCACCTATGGGGAAACCCTTTAATTTTAAGATTTATTTTTGTATTACTTTTTGTCATGAAGTAGTGATTTTTTAATTTTAAAGTGGTGCAGTTTTCGGTTCATAATACATGTAAAAAACATGTGGGATGTATGGAAACATCATTTAATTTTTAAGATTATGAACTGGTTTTAAAACCGGACCAATCAAATGAAGAAAACGTTCTTAAAATCGGTTCAGAAATTACTTAGTTGTGCGGACACAAACATAAAAAAGGCTACATTCAGTCGAAGTGATAAATTGTGTGTGATTTGGAAGATTTCGTTTTTCACTCACGCCCATAGCAGCTGTATTTTCTTCGCCTTGCAACGTGGTTTAAAGCAACTTAATCGAAATTGTTGTATAAATTATTAGTAATTATTTTTTCACTAGAAATCTTTCACATTTTTATCACATACTCTAATCTGCTATAAACTTATTTGTGTAATTGTCGTATCCTTCAGTTGTTGTAAAATTTTTTAGTAAAACAATTGTTACATTTGCTGCAACAACTACAACATGCAGTAGGATGAAAATAAAGAAATTAAATTGGAGGAATATTCCTATATTTTTATATATATAATCGGTTTTTGGGTTTCTTTTGGAATAGTTGACACTCCTAGAACTTTAACAATAATATTATACAACAGTGTGTTCAAAATTACCCCCGTTGTATTAAATACAACCTAAACCTTAGAGCTGTGTCGTTCGCGAACGAACGGGTTAAATTGACCGAATCAATCAAGTGAACGGAATTATCCGGTCATTTAAATTAGGTCTTTCGTTCAATAGTGTACGAGTTAAATTGAACGAATGTCTTAAATGAACGAAATGAGTCAGATATTTATCCGGCTCCTTTCGTTCAAATTAACCAATTGAACGAACGAATCAGTCTTTGATAATTGACCGCAAAAGACCGGCCACTGCAACGAACGACCGGGCACATGTCTACTAAACTTGTATTGGATACGATAATATTGTTTTTAATTTAGAAATTTATTTGTTTTAAAATTTAAATCACTAAAAAATCCGAGTAATAGAAAGCATTTTTTGAGCATGGGCTAGTAATACTTTTGAGAGAAAGGAAGAAGAAGGCCGGATTTAATTTAATTTAATTTATTCTTTCATTTTCATTGAATCGTGAATTTGTTTAATACTTGTTTTGTCAACAGCTCTTCTCTTTTTTTATTATTATTTTTTATTAACTTTGCGTTTTTGTTTTATTTATAAACAATTTAAATCCATAATTAATGGTAAAAATTGTTTTTTGTGCAATAAAACATTATGTGTTAATTACTTCGACAACCAATGTTGTCTTTACAACAAATTCACTTGTTCTCCATTTTTCGTTGTTAAACTTCTGCTAATGAAGTAAAACTTTATATGTCTGTATTGCTTGTTAAAAGCTTTTTTTTAAATCGACAACTTAATTAATTTTTCTAATAAATAATTATGTAGCTTAAACAATTTTTTGTTATAATAAAAAAATATCCAAAATAATAATGACAAAAAACAATCAGAAATGAAATAAAATGTCATAAAGAAGAAAAAAAAAATGGCGATAAAACAAGAATTTAAAATGAACCCATATTTGATAAATATGTAAAAGTAATTTACTAAGAAATATTTTATACTAATGCGGGAGAAAATAATATGGTCATGTCAATGCAACAGACAAAAAATATGGTTGTGTTGTGTTCATAGGAGCCGTTTATGTTCTCTACAACAATGTATAGTTGAACTGGATAAATCATACTTTTTTTTTAACAATACCCTAGTCATGATAAATAAGTTTTTGTTAGTGTATGGTCATAAATTGCTTGTTATAAAATATTTTCTTAATAATCCAAGCCATCTCATCTTCACCATGTTGAAATCTAAAAATATCCTGCTTCTTGAGTTTCATTTCAGACAGCTGATATTCAAAGTTATCTTGTTAATAAACTAAAGCAAGGGTAACATCTGTATTACTATTTTTTGTTTCGAAAGAGCCTTTGAAACGCCATTGTGTCCTACGTTTTTTTTTTTTTTTTTTTTTTTTTAATTAAAAGATGTCTTTAGGTTTAATATGTTTTCCGGCTTACCCAGTGTCATTTCTATCCCAAAAATATATATTTAAAATCATATGATTCATCCAGTTACCAAAGTTATCGTTCGTTTTTTTCTTTTTGTTTTTCTTTTTGAAAAAGTTTTTTCATAAGTTTTTTTTATAAATCAAATTTTCCTTGAAATCTTTTATTAATGTTGGCTCATTACAGTTTAACAATTATATAAGTTTTTATTAACTTAAACCAAAAAACAAAAAGGCTTGGCAAAATTCTTGTTTTCCCAGCAACGAGTAAAAGTTTTATGACATAAAAAATTATAGAAAACCTGACTCACTTGACCTTAACTTTAAACTTGGAACACAATAGTTAAAGATTTATTGTGCTAGAATACTTAAGAGTGTCAGTTAAAAAATAAACGATATTTCAAAGTGATAGCGATCAATCAACTTACAACGAAACTGCACCTTATTTGAAACCAATAATAAAATAATAATTATAATAATAATAAAAAAACAATCGAACAATTGTCAAAGTAATTGAGTTAAGAATGTCATTATTCATAATATCAGCTAGACTGTTATAAAATGACAACAAAATTTTAATCACTAAAAAAATCTGAAAATTTTAAATTTAGCAAGATTTTTAAAATTTCTACTTAAATTTTATCTTTTTATGATGCAAATAAATATTTGTTTTTTTTTTCTTCTTCTGCTATTCATTTATCTTATATTATATACATCTGCTGTAAAAAAAAATTTAATAACATTTTATAAATTTAAATCAAATCTTAATTGTATTTCTACTCTCACCTTTCTGGCACTTCGAACTTAAAATATGCACCCTTTTTCTTTGAGTTTGTTTATCAAATACTCATATTCTGGTGTTATGATTTAAAATCATAAACTCATTATCAAACACACAACGGGGTAAACTGTATTTTTTGTGATTTCTGCTTTCATTTTTGTATAAGATTTAGTGTGGGTGTGGGATCAGAGAAGGTGGTGTTTTTTCTTTAACGTTAATAGCTTTTAAAAGCTTAATGTGTTTAAGCGTCAACAAAATTTACATAATTTTTGATGTTTTAAATTTTTGTTGCCACTAGTTTTTGTAGCAGGTCCCCCCAAAAAAAGATAGAATGAAAATTGTAAGAAAAAGAAGAGGAAAGATTTTTTTTAAAGCTGGTTGAACTTTATATTAAGATCTAGATATTGTTTTTTAAAATTTATTGTTTTTGTTTTTTTTTTTAATTTTTAGTTTTTGGAACTGGTTTAAAATATTTTCTTCTATGTTCAAATATGGCGGTCAGAACTGCTGCATGTCCAAAGATTTGAATAGCAAGTTTTGAAGTTCGCTTAAATGCTGTTTAATTGAAATTCTATGGCGTCAAGTTTTGATAAAACTTGATTAAAAGAAAGAAATCTTTATTTTTTCTTAAAACCAAAAGATTATTTCCTTACAAATCATTTTTGTTTAAAAAAGCTTTTTTCTAGTAAGAAATAAATTGTCAGATAATTTTAATTTAGTCTTAAGCAGTTTTTTTTTAAGTTTTAGCAGCATATTTATTATTTCGAAATTTTTTTTTTCTTTACTAAGTCGGGAATAATTTTCAGGTAAAAGGTCCCAACATGGTATTTTACAAATAACGAACAGAAGAGAGAAAGGCAGATAGGTGTAATCATAGCTTCACTTTCAAACTGGAGGTTTTGTTATAAATTGATTCCCAAGTAAATCGTCATTTTGAAATTTGTAATTTTTTGTTTTGCTAAATTTTATGAATTCCAGTTTTTTTTTTAATTTTTATTTTCTTTCGCTTTATTGCAAGTCTGCAAGAAATTATAAACCAGGCGTGGCACTAACCTACAATTCCCACTAGACAGTAATTTTTGGTGAATGATTGCAACTCGTATCTCATGACTAAAGTACGCTGCAACACTTGCGAGGATGATTGGCTATTGAAAAATGATCATGAAAGAATTCACAGCCCACAGCCCTCTATAGTTAAAAAATAATAATAATAAATCCAACGATATTACACTGTGTACATCCATGTGGAACCAGCCCTGATTAGTCTATGCGCCTCTTTATTACGCAGAAATTCAGTACAGGTCTTTAAGCCACGGAAACGTTCGCTTGACGCGTTTTTTTTTGGTTTTTTATACAGTACAGTGCGGGGAGTTCCCAATGCCACAAAGTCTTTTTTTGGTTCTTGGTTTTTTATATTATTTTTATTTTTGCATGAAAGTTTGTATATATTTATAATATTTGTGCAATTTAAAGTATGTCTGTATAAACGTAGAAAAAAGTACGTATATATTATTATTATTTTTTTTTATAATTTTTTAATTTATACTTTTTCAAAGAATTAATTTTCAGCTCGTTTGTTAAGTATGTTTTGAGTTGAGTATGCATGAGTATGTGTATATTAATATTGTTGCTTTCCAGTAACAAACCTTAATGACTTTGATTAAAAACAATCTTAAAAGTAAATGATTTCAGAACAACAACTATAGCAACAATAAATAAACGGCACCCTGCTGGGTAAAGCATTTTAAATGTGTACACAAACATACATACATATGTATGTATATATATACAATAATCAGGCAGGCACTCTGCTATTTAGCTAGTGAGACCATCAGCCAGCTAGTCAGTCAACCAGCCGACAATCGAAGGAGGGGAAACATTAAAACGCTAAAATAATAAAAATACAAAAAGATCTTGCTCATGCACAATTCATATGTGGAAGAGTAAAGAATATAGAATGGAACTGAATTTAAGCTGGGGAGTTTGTATAGATTGTATAATAATTATCATTATATTAAAACATATTAATATCATTGAGCAAACAAAGAATATTATACAAAAACCAAGTTTTTTTTTTTAAATTAATTATAATTAACAAAAAAAAACATTTCTGCTGAACTTGAAGGTAGACAATAGAATTGGAATAATTTGATGATCATTGCTAAAATGGACACTGAAATTTTTATAACAAAACTGACAATTCGGTGGTCTCCCTTAAAATATATATATATAAAGCTAAATTATATATTTTTTTAAATTTTTTTCTTGCTTATTTTTAGTTTCTTTGTAATGGTGTTTGTATTTTTGTTATTTTTATTTGTATTTTTTGTGGAACAAAAAACAGCCACGTAAAAAATCGAAACCTTATAAAAAATATTTGGTACTCATCTCCCGCTGAGTTAAAGTGGTTTCATTGACTGTCTACAGACAATTTAACAGACAAATAAAAGGACAGACAGTAAGACCCAAGACAATATTTATTATTTTTTTAATTTAAATTTTGTTAAAATATTTCTAAAAAAAACCAAAGTAATTGACGCCATAATAATTAATAAAATGAAGGTTTATTTTCTATACTAAATTAAATTATTCGTATTTACTTTAAATTAATAAATTCTTATTCTAAAAAAGATTCTCACCGAAAAATATACATTTTACTAAAAACACCCAAACTCTTTTTTTGTTTTTTTTTTTTTACAAATCTCTATTACAATAATCACTTGTTTATTTTGTTCTAAAGATTTTTACGAGCGTATTATTTTTATCTTAATTCTCTATTATTTCAGACGTGATCATGCGTATAATTTTCATCGATCTTCATCAGTTTACGCGTTTTTCTTTTCATTTTTTGTTTTTTTTTTTTCTTTATGTTCAAAAATAGTGCTTGAATTTTATGGCGTATAATTTGTGTGTTTTTTTAAGGTTCTGGGGTTAAATCATGTGCAATTGCACATCATTTTTGAAAAAAGAAAACTACAAATGAAAAATAAAAAATAAAAACATTCAAACATTCAAACATTTAGGCTATTGAAGTGCCAATAGTTTAACATAAATGCTGGTGCGATAAACAAACTCACAAATTTTTTGTAAAGCAAAAGAATTGTATAAAAAAAAATAAATTAAAAGATAAACGATTTATTGAATAAATGTTTCTGTAGAATTTATTACTTAATACAAATTTTTAAAACCCTAAAGCTCAAAAACAAAAATGAAAAATATTTTTATTTTATTTAAAATGTTACGCTCAAAAGAAATTTTAATTTCTAAAAAATTAATAAATCTCAAAAGCTTTTAAAAGTAACTTAAATACCTTTTCACTTACAGGCTTCTATAAAGAAACTTAAGCTTTTAATAATTTTTAGTTTTCAAAGTGAAAGCTCTGAAGTAGAAAAAAGCACCAACTTTGAAATAATTTTACGGGAGAGTAAAAAAAGCTTTTAAAAAGCTTTGGTTAATTATGGTGAATTTTTTTGCATTTAAAATATTTGAATTTGTTAACAAAAACTCAGGCTCACGCTAGAAGCTCTCTTAAGAGTACACATCTTTTTATTAAACTTTTAAAAGTTATAAGGCCCAACAGCTTATACCAAAAAAAAAGTTGTTTTATAAAGCTTTAAGTAAATTATTTAAAAGATGTTTGAGATCGTTTATTAAGCTTTTTGAGACTAAGAGCTTAAATATTACTAAAAATAAAACAAAATTCTTTTTAAAGTCAAGCTTTTTATAAAGACATAACCATAATAAAGATTAGCGCTTTTGAAAAGTATTTAATTATTTTTAAAAGCTCTTGAAGGCTCTTTGATTTTTCATTTTGTTCTGCAGAATATTTTGAAGTTTTAAATAAATTGAAGTTGTATCTTTTTGTAACTTGAAAACCTCGTTGCATGAAAGCTTTTAAGCCTAACAAGATAACATATTTTGTCTCCATCATATCATTTAAATGCAATTCTATTATATTTTTTTCTTTAAAATTTGATTATAAAGTTTTTTATTTATTTCTTTCTATTCAAAATATAAATTTTTTTGTGTTTTCTGTCGGCTGTTCAATTAAGTAATCAGGTCATTAGATCTTAAGCCAAATGGTTTTGTTAATTTTCTACACTTGGTGATAATGATGAGGCCCATAAGTGTATAGCATGTATGTATGTCGATTTGATTGGGTAGATGGCAATAACATCAGAAGGCATACAAAAAACTTTTATTCTTTTTTGTTCGAAAGCGTAAATGCACTTTTAAATAGCGTGACGTTAAATACATATAAATTATAAAACCTTAACGAGTTTCTTTATAAATGTTCTGGTATTAAATAAAAAATTCAAAAAAAAAAGAAACCAAAAGAAAAGAAATTATGGGAAATTGTTGAGAAGATTAAAAAACATTATTTTTTTTTTGTCTTTTTTTTTACTAATCTGTCTCATTGCTTTAAATGGTTGAAAGTTATTTATTTAAATTGTTGCCTACATTTTTTGTATTTAATTTAAAAAAATATTTATCTAACGCTCGTTCTATTCTGGTGTGTATTTCATTCAGTCTTAGTTTTAAATGCAATTGTTGTTATGCATTTGACATTTAAATTGTGGCAAGGCGCCGTAAAAGTTGAAACATGCAGCAAATTTACGAGATGAGGCTGCAGTTGCTTTTGCTGTTGCAACTATTAAAATATATTTTACTTAAAAAATTTTTATAAACAATTTTTTGTTTGCTTTGCGTTACAATTAAATTGTATTAAAATACAATGCAAACACTCTTATACACTTGATTTTGAGTGAATGATTGTATTTTCATTGTAGAGGCGAGAAGTAATTTTATTTAAGAGCTTTTTTGTGCTTTCTTGAAATAAATGAATTTTAATTGTTTTGATTAAAAGTAATTTAAAAAAATTAACAAGACAAACAGAACATTATTAACATTATGTGTAAAAGTATTTTTTTAATTTTTATTAAATTTAAGGTAAACTATTAGTGGCGTATTCATAAAAGTTAGTTTTGAAAAAAAAATTTTTCCAACAAAACATGTGTAGAAAGAAATGCATAAAAACCAAATTATTTTTTATAAATATGGTTTAATTTAATTATATTTAAAGCAACGTGCGTTCACTAAAGTTCAAACGTCTTGTAAATCAAATTGTTAAAGCATCATGATTTTTAAGATTTTTTCTTTATATACTTTATATATATATTTTTTTTTTTTGTTAATTTTTAACATGTCGTTTGTGCAATATATAATAAAGAAAAGAAATTACATTGCAACTGGCTAATGAAACCAATGCTATTTTGGCATTTAGGCATTTAAGTGGCAATTAATAACAATTTTTATGAGCCGAAAAAATAGTTGACATCACATAAGCAACAACCAAAATCAAAAGTAGAATCATAATTATCATCATGATGAGCATGTTTTCTTCTCTCTCTCTCTCTCTCTCTCTCTTTCTCTCTGTCTCACTCTCTATGGTTTCTTCTTGAACGTCAGATGTTAGGAATAATACGCGAACAGACACCACACAAACTTAAAAAAATGTTGCATGTTGCATAAATACCCTTTTTGTGTAAAGTAAACAACAGCAATTTTTTTATTAAAATACGATGCTTAAATTTTCATTTCGATTTTTTTCTTCTTAAGAGTTAAAGCTTTTTTTTGCAATCGGATAGAGTAGCAAGAAATCTACGCCATAAACAACTAACCAACCAACCAATTTGACAAACTCATAATATTGTATATTTTATTAACAATTATTATAAAAGTTTTATTAGCAACCGTTTTTCTTTTGCTGTTTTGCTTTTAGCCAACTGTGTAGAATGCAGTCACTTACGGATTGTTCACTAAGTTTAAAATCTAAATTTTGCCGTTCTTTTTTATTTGGTTGATTTTTAATCTTAAATTTGTGAACTTTTTTTTATACAAATCCTGTTTTCTAGTTTTTGCTGCAGTGGAAAGCTTTTATATTAATTAATTAATTTGTACATACGTTTGTATGTATGTGTTTGAATTAGTTTTTTTAAGTAAGTAAAGAAAATGTAAAACGTGTACTTTTTAAATTGCAATTTATGTTTATGAAGTGAAAAAATATTGTTTAGTTTTAATTATTAAATGATAAAAATTTTAACTTCGAACCAATCAAATGTATTTTCTTAAAAAAAAAAAAGAGATAAAGAATATGAAGTGAAAATAATTTAAATAGTACTCAAGGCACATTCATTTTACTAGGTAGTAGCGGCTCTACAACATATACAACATTAACAAGAACAACATGTCTTTTTATTGTTGTTTTCTGCGTTGGAAACGTCAAAAACAGAAAGAGAAAAAAAAGATAATTGCTCTCAATACAAATGCTCGCTTTGTTTTGCAAACGCTTGTTGTTAGTGTTTTTTTAATTCATAAACAAACAGAGTAAAATACAAACAACTTTTGACATTTCCAACTGCAAACCAGCTGGGCTGACGACACTGCCTAGCAAAATAAATCTACCGTGATATAACTTGAGATACATTAAAAAGCTTCAAAGCCTATTTTGTGAGCTTTGCTTAAAAGCTTATTAAAAAATTTAAAATCCAAAGCTCAATATATTATTATTTTTATTTCACGTAAGTATTCAAGTAGAAACGAACGTCGATCGATTTGTGGGTTGTAGTAAGGGAAAACGAGAGCAGCTTTGTACATTCATGAATGAATCAACGTTATAGAGTAATTATTATTATTATTTTTATTATTTATTTATACTTTATCATTGCACATAAAATATTTAAAAATATATACATATTTTATATCCACATAGTTTGAGAATTTACTTTAAGTGTTGCAACGAATAGATACTTAATTTATTTATATTTTATATATAGTATTTAACAGTTTTGAGAAAAATATAGGGAAAAAGCAAATTTTTTTTCCGTGTTTTCTATTCCAAGCATCTTCTTTACCGAAGTTGCTGAAAAAATACAGTTTTACAAATTTCTTAATGTTCCTTTATTAGAAGACCTATTTCTAACTTCAAATCTTGTAGTTAATTTGTCAATAATAGATTTTAACTTAATGTAAAGGAAAAGTGGGGTATCTTCCAGGTATATTAAAAAATGCGTTGAGATTTTTATTTAATGATGATATAAGTTTTTTTCAAGTAATTTTTGGCGCCTCTGCTAGACCGTATCTGGCAGCCATATTTCATTATAGGTCAACTACACGTTTTGTAGTAATTTGTACTTCTTATTTATAAGCCACAGTTCAGTGATTTATCACAAGATTGAAAGAGAGTCTGTTTAAATGTTAAAAATGTATCAAAAACAACTCCGAGATATTTTACGTTTTCTGAGAGTGGAATGTAGATCCTTGTATTATTAATGTGGTTTGACTTGTTCTGTTTGGCTATCTTTTAAAGGGAAAAATAGTCGCTTGTGTTTTTCCTTTGTTAATTTTTAATTTGCATGTTTTGAAATATTGATCAACGTGAACGAGTCCTTTTCCCACATTTTTAAAAATTGAATGGAGGAATTTACCACAGGTGCTTATTGCAGTGTCATCTGCGTAAAAGGCAGTTCATTCGTGTCTTTGAGCTCTAAAGTCTGCGGTATATATAAAATAGATTAAAAGCGATAAGACTTAGCTTAACGAAGCTCCTGCTAGAATATCTTTTTGTGTTGAAGAAACATTGTTTATAGGAACTTTAAACTCTTGAGCTGTCAGAAAGCTTTGAATAATTTTTTGAAAAAAATAGGGTATTTAAATTTTTATATAGTAATTCATTTTAAATAATAGGATGAAAAAATACTTTATTCAATAGTTTTTCTTTTAAATTAAAAAAATCAAAATCAAAAATTATATATTCCACACACTTTACTTTTCACAATACAAAGCATTAAATAAGAGCATAAATTTTCTTTTTCTTTTTTTTCATAGATTTTTACTATTAATTCAGCATATATTTCGAAACATTAAAAAAATTTGTTATTTGTAGATTTTTTGCTTTTCTTTATTTCAGCAAATCCTGCATTAAGCTTTAGCAAATTATAGAAAATCCTTAACAAACGAAAATAAGTCATATGAAAATAGCCCATGTCCTTAACATCTCTGTGTCTGTTTCCATTTTTTTTTGTCTTTTTTTCATTTCTTCACCCCAAATTTTTCCTAATATTTTTATCTAATGGTCATATGTGTATTGTATGTATGTTTTTTCCTCTTAAATAGATAAAATGTACAAAAAGAATTCCTCTTTTAGCCAATAATAATTGAAATTTGTTTTTGCTTAGAAGATGCCTTTCTTTTCCTACTCTAATGGCCAATTTCCAATGGACATGAACGAAAAATATTCAGGACAGGGTGGGAGGCATTAAAAAAATAAAATAAAAGCTGAAAAGCTTTATATGTTTATATAATGATATTGAAGTTATAAGGGCATCAAAAACATATAGATATATAAAAAGTTTCTGAACCAGCATATACGAATTCAGAAGATACTGCTTAAAAATTTTAAATTGCGCCTAAAACAGAATTTACATATTTACTTAATTTGCTGTGGATGTATTATTTACAATTTTAATTACTTTTTGAAATTGATTTTTTTGATTTTTTTTTTTTGTTTAAAAATTGATTTTAGCTGTTGTCATTTAATGATTTAAGTAATAATAAAAAATATATTTTATCAATCAAATGTATTATTAACAATTAGAAATAATCATGGTTCAGGCTTCAAAATTTTAATTATAGAAACAAAATTGTTATTTGCAGTTGCTAAACAAATATAAAATTTTGTAATTAAAAGTTGTAACTCTTGTACATTTTTCAAAACAATTTGTAATTGTTGAAGATATTTAACAAAATCATTTGAGAAAGAATCTTGCTTATTGAAATTACTTAGGAAATAGATTCAACTATGTTTTTTTTTGCATTCTATATTTTAATAAAGAAATTAATGGCCTTTCCACCAAATATTAAAAAAAAAATTAAGCTTTCTCAAACCAATTATATAACCTCTTTAAATGTAGCGTGCTTAGGAAAAAGAGGATTTAAGTGCAAGTGATTTATTGGTTACTTTATGTGGAAAATTTTTATTTTGGATATAGTTATTTGCAGGAGACGTAATAGTCACAAAAACTAAATGGAAGAGATATTATGTTAAAGTAATGTAAATTTACACAAAAAATAATTAAAGCTGACTTGAAAATATAACAAAAATAAAAATTGTCTCAATATAATAAAAAAAATCAAACTATTGCTAACTAAGTTTAAGGAAAAACTAAAATTTTTACAATTTTCAAATGTCTGAAAGATTTATTTAACATCTTAAATCTATTTAATTTTATATTTTAAAGGACAAAAATGATTTAAAGCTTTAAAAATACCAAATGTTTGTTTTTTTCTTGTGGTCTTTTTTTTGTTGATCGAGAATACAAGCACCTAGATTTTTTCTTGTCTTGTATTCAATACTATATGGCCCTGGCTAGATTTGTACTAATGATGTCTTGTTTACTAAACATGTGCTGCCTCAAAGTAAATTATGTCTCGTTTAGAAAGCAAGCGCCTTTATCCAGCGGAATCATGCAGGCAACAATACACTGTAGGTCTGGCTAACTTTATCTTGTTTTACCTTTAAGACCACTTTCAACAAGATCGAACAAGCCTGCTGAGTACTATTGTAATATGTTTAAACTCCGTGGAGATTTGGGCCACGATTTCCTTGTTGTACTGTATAGGCGGCTTAAACCAACTTTAACCACTCCTTTATTGCGGGTTCAATTGAATTAATTTTTTTCCATTATACCCAAATCGATTTTGAGACTTGAACTCATTACTGTTTAGAACCATCCCACTGCTAAAACTGTGTTAGCTAGCATTTCTCTTTACTCTGGTTAAACACATCATACTTTGTTTATGGTGGAACTAAAAACTTATTAGACAACTTTTATCAGATGTGTTAAAAGATACAAAGTTTTCTTCGTTTTAAGTTTAAATAAATCCTATTATAATTTCATAATCAATTGTGATATAAAAAAATTTTGCAGTTTTTAAAATTTTTCTGATAAAATAAAAGGATTTAATTTCAGCAATAAATTAAATTTGAAAGGAAAATCAGTGCTCCAAAAAGTTCTCAATATTGCAGAGCAACAAAAGTTGAGTTTCTCTTCGGCACTTAAATGGAGCATTTGAGAATATATGTTGAAATAGTATTGGCTGTATAATCAAAAGCCGTTTGATTGATGATTTTAGATCATTGAGCAGGAGTGTTGATGAATGTCAAACACAGTGTTGCCGTTTGGTTACATTTTTGTAAATTTTTCTAATTTTTAAAGGTTCCACGTAACATGTAAAGGTTTGGTATATTTGGCAAAATTGTCCTGGCTTTTGGTGCGGACACAAAGTAAAACAAATAGTACTTGCTTCATCATTTGAGGTAGGAATCTCTCTTCACATATCAACCTTGTTTAACATATCAATTATATTTTATAACAAAGGTTACTTGCAAGTGCCATCAAAATCCCAATTAAAAAATTAGTTTGAAATAAACAAAAAATAACGTTACTGAAGTTTTACTTATTCAACTACTGAGAAATTATGAAATGTTTCCTGCTTCATGTTAAGAAACAGTTGTAAAATAATATGAGATGCATTTCGTGGGAAAGACTAACTATTCTAATTAAATATTGCGATTATTATTATCCATTTTAGTTATTCTGCTTGAAAAATTTGACAACTTGCTAATGGTACCATAGCAATACATCGATTGAGAAGAGAGTTGTCGGCAACATTTCAGTAATTTAATGTTGACATTTTAAGCAAACAAGGTTAACGTTTGTCTTTCATAACGGTATTTTTAAAATAATTAAAGTAGTAAATTCTATCGAAGCTCAATCTTTCAAAGAAAAAGGACAAACGGATTTATTAAAAAAAATTCCCCTTTAACTAATTTTATTGTACGGCGAGAGCACACACTATTATATCCCGGAATATTGAGTCCTAATATAATACTCGTGTGTATGATCGGGCTGAATCTTTTTCATGCGTTTACAATTTTCATACCCTTTACCACAAAAAGTGGAAAAAGGGTATATTTAAGTTTGTAATTCCGTGTATAATTTCTACAATATCAATTTCCGACCCCAAAGAGTATATATATGCTGAGTTATTATGCGTAGCGAAGTCGATTGAGCGTCCGTGTCCTTCTGTCCATCCGTGTTAGTGTTGAAATCAAGTTTGCCTTCGCAAAAACTTAAATAAGCTAATCGATCAGACATAGCGTCGAAAGAGGTGCTATTGGAAATCAGCAAGGTCGGTTCATGTTCTTAGACGCAGCGAGCAAAACACCACGCCTACCTAAAATTTTTCTATATTATTTGGAAGATTGAAGTAACTCTAATAAAAAAAATATACACAGGGCGATAGAGAATTACAAATAGGAAAAAAAAAATCAACTAAAAATATTGATGCTCGGCCATATTTTCCGAGTTACGGGCATCTAAAATTTTATAATTTTTTTAAATATCAATATGGGTATCATTTTAAAGCTTTTAAAGAGAAATTTAAAGAAATACTAAAATTTTTTAAAAATGCTTAACCCATTAATTCTCTATCACCCCAATATTTGATTTGAGTTACTTCACTAAACTATATTTATATTTATAGCTAAATATAACAGTTTTACTTGTTTTATTTTCGTTCAGTAAATAAAATTGTTTCCTTGTTATTTTCCCTGAAATATGAAATGTAACTTTTTACTACGAGGCTGCTATATATAATTCTGGCCTGGCAACACTGAGTGCTGCCAAGTGCAATCTGACATTTCCATTGGAAAGTTTGTCATTTTTAAGCATAATCGTACTCAAAACGTTTTGACGTACGACCATTATTTGTGTTGTTTACAGTGACTTGAAAAAATTAATATAGAAAAAAATGGAATTAACTCGTGAATATTTTTGTGCCATCATTTTTCACAACTTTCGAAGTGGATTATCACTACAAGAGTGCATTGATGAACTTAAATCTTTGTATGGCTATGAAGCACCATCCTATAGCACTGTGAAAAATTGGTATAATAAATTTAATCGTGGCCGAAGCTCTCTCAAAGACGAGTTCCGTGAAGGTCGTCCAAAAACGGCTGTTGTGTCAGAGAACATTGATGCCGTGCGTGAACTCATAATACAAGATCGACATGCGACATACCGAGAGATAGAGACATCCTTGGAAATTTCTTCCACCAGCATACATTCGATACTGCATGAACACCTGGCCGTAAAAAAGGTTTGTTCTCGTTGGATCCCGCACAATTCGAAAGTCGCTCAAAAAAAGGCTCGTGTCGATTGGTGCAAACAAATGTTGCAAAAATACGATTAGATAGTTAAAACAGTGGCTGGTTTAGTTGCTGTTTATATCGTAACAATAACAAACTCTATTGGAAAATTGGGTGATGTTGATGATGTATTTATGCAAACATGTGAAGGAAAACTACAACAAAAATATACGTTTATCCCACTAACGTCGTAAATTTCTTTTGCTCTACACCAATATAAAGCTTTCTCTAAAGCGCTTTAACTTTCAATAAAAGAAAAATACAGATTGAAAAAATTGTTGTCCATTTAACTAAATCTAAATCTAAATGCAAAATTTGTCAGTTTCGTTTAAATTTAAGAATTTTTTAAATTAAAATTAATTAAAAAAAATTTTTTACTGCCACACGGTTGTTCTTGTTTTTCCTAACTTAAGAAATTTCACCAGAAAACGTAGGTGAATGTAATTTTATTTACATTTTCTCATATTTTTTTATAGTAAAATTTTTGGTTTTTAATTTTTATAAATAATTCCCATTACGAAATGGTTGCTGTCTTTACTTATTCCTGTCATTTAAGCCATTTATTTCTTTTAATAGCCTTAAAACAGCATTTAAATAAATTGCTTTGCTTTGAATGTTTTGCATATCTACTATTTAAGATATTTTGTTATGCAAAACTAAAAAAAAACTATATTTAATTTTGCAATTAATTCTTTTCACTATTAACATTTTATACATTAATTACTTTGTTAAATCTACAAACAGTAGAAACAACAAAAATCAAAGGAATAAAATATAAATAAATAAGACGACAATTATTCTTGTAGACAATTATTATAATTTCAGTGCAATTAACTATTTGACGTTTTGTAATGCATTTATTTTAGTTGAGACATAAACTGTTTTTTATATTGAAAATTAAAAAAAAACAAAGAATATAAATAATAAACTCTACAGCAAATGTGAAAATGAATAAAGAAAGAAAAAAAATAAATATTGTACGGATGTACAATCATATAGAGGCAGTACATCATAAGTATAAAATAAAGGAATAATAATGAAAAAACAAATTGAAACAAAATATCTCATGTTTATAAAACTGCAATGCCAAAGTGTTGACGATGATGACGATTGTATTATTATTATAATTATTTTTTATACATTGTAGTTTATATATATTTATTATTGTCTAATAATAAATAGAAAAAAGTGCAAAAAAGTATATAAAAAGTATGATGGACTTTTGTCCCTAGAGTTTTGTAGAAAAAAAAAAGAGCAGAACACTATGTCGGCTTTGAGTGTAAAACTTAATGTATGTGTTACAAAATTCCTTTGAAATTGCTGTTGTAGGACCAGTAGTAAGTAGCAGCATTATATTGTAGCTGTGAGTAAATGTTGGCCAAACTAATAGAGCAGTAGAATGGCATTAATGTGGACTTTGTCAGAAGCAATTAATAATTACAAACATACATTTTTAATTATTTTATTTTAATAATTATCGTTTTTTTTCTTCTTTTTCATTTTCTGTTTTTCTTTAAGAAAAACCATTTGCAAAACAATTAAAATGTTTTGTTTTAATTTTTATTTGTCTTACGTTATAATAAATTAAAATTGTGTTAAGTTTGTTAAAATTGTAAATTAAGTGAAAGACATTATTATTAAATTATTTAATGCATGAATGAGTTTAGGAAAAAAAAAAACAAAATAGCTAGAAAAACAATTTTACATAAAAAGAATAAAATGACAAAAAAATATTACGCAGGCAGGACCGTGAGTAAGTTTTCGTCAACAATTATGAACAAAACTAATAATAAAATAAACAAAAATACTATTATTGGCTCATATGTTCGATCACTATTTTATGTAAATTTCTACATCAACCTCTTTATTAGTTTCAATAATTACTCACTTCTAAAATATCTAGCACTTCCCTTAAAAAAGCATTAAAATTACGAATATTTTGAATTATGTTAATATTAGCAAAGTAAGCCGCCATAGCAATATTGGCAGAATGTTAAAAATATGACACTAAAACCATTTGATGACATTAATATGATTTAATGCATTAATTACCCGCCTCTAACGGGAAATTTTTTGCCAACAAATTCCTGGTTATTAAACAAAGAATGAATGAATTAATGAGGGGGTGATAAAAATCAATTGCCAACAACAGCACCAACAAAAAAAAAACCCATAAAAGCTACTCAAGGAAAAATTTTTATACTGAGACTCTAAGCTTAACTAAACATAAATTGGCAAACATACTAAAAGTATGCTATATAAAAATTGTTTTTAATTTTTTCTTTCCTTGTTGCTGCTTAAGAATTCCCCAAATCCCCGAAGAGGATTTACCCTTAAAAAAAAAAAAACAAGGAAATATGAGAGATAGCAACAGAAAAATTAAAAATAAAACCGAAAAGTAACTTCATGTAATTGACGTCAATTCATATTTCGCGCTGTGCATAATAAAACATTATCTCCAGCAACAAACCACCACTTATACGTTCACACACTGCACAAAAGTATGCTCTAGTTATTAACAGTGGTTGTTACTTACTACCTTTAATATACAAAAATGAGCATATGTGTGTGTGTGAGTGTTTGTTATATAAATACATTTTTATGTAAAAAGGATATTGAGAATTATGTTTATAGGTTAGGGAAGGAAAACAATATACATTTTATTAATGTAAGCATATGAAAAACTAATAAAAAAATTTTTTTTTGCAATTCAAGCCCATGTAATAATCAGCCATATTAAATGTATTGAATTAAAGTAAAATATTTACATCAATACTAGTCCGCTGCTACTCATAAGGGTGCTAAAGGTGTAAGCTCATATTTCATTTCTCAATTCAGCTCTAAATGTAATAAAATATTATTTTTAGTATTTTTGCTTAAGTCCTTAAAGTCTTTGTCGTTAAGCTACATATGTTGCTTATAACTATAGTTAAAGGGATTTAACTATTCTTATTTAAATAAAAATTAACATTTATATGAAATTGTTCTTTTGGAACGTCAAATTTAAATCTTGATGTTGCTGTTGTTGTACTTTTTAATTTAATTTCTTTAAAAGTCATTAAAAAGTTAAAAAAAGGGTTCATTAAATATTTTATATGTGAGAGTCTCTTAAATTCTTGACACCTTTCAAATGTTGCTAGCAGCTAGTTGCTGCCATTGTATCAGGAGTCTTAAATGTTTTTTCTTTTTTTCTTTAAATGAAATGAACTTTAAAATGACAATTTCATTAACTAAATGCCAGTCACGTATGTTTCTTTTGAGCTTTTCGAGGGATTAAATTATTTTTACTTTTATTAATTTGTTGCCAAAATGTTTCGTAGGAAGAATTAAAACAAAGGAATAAAAACACTAGAGAAAAAGTTAATTAAAAAATGTTTTAAGACCAAAAGGTGTTAAATGACTTAAATGAGATGACATTAAATTTAAGGTTAATTAAAAATACAAGAAAATATTTAAATCATTTATGGCGCATAAGGGTAAAAAATAATGTTGCTTTTGTAATCTTAAATTGTTGAAATATTTTAATATAAAGAAACATCCTGGCGAGAAACCAAATTTTTATATTAATATTTTTTGTAGGGTTTTTAATGATGCATATATATTTTTTATGTTTTTTTATGATTTGTTAAACACATTTTAATATATTTTTCATTCATGTTAGTAAATTTTCTTATTTTGCAAGAAATTACATTTAATTTTCTAATTAATTTTTTTAAATTAGAAACATTATATTAAATAATATTAAAATCTATTTATTTAGGCTTTAGATATTTTTTTAAAATAAATAGTTTTTTTAACAATATCAAAATTTCATGGAGTAGCAAAATATTAAAAATAAAAAATTTTTATTAAAAAAAGACCTAAAGCTTAAATAAATAGATTTTAATATTATTTTATATAATGTTTCTAATTTAATAAAATTAATTAGAAAAAAATATAATTTCTTGATAAATTAGAAAATTTACTAACATGAATTAAAAATATATTTAAAAATATTTAACAAATCATAATAAAAACGTTTGTTTACCTATTAAAGTTTTTATTAATTTTTAGGTTGAAATTGAATTAGAATTATTTAGTTAGTTATTTATATTTTAGTTAACCATACATTTAATTGAAAAAAACTACGAAATTTTTAAATAAAAAATTAATTGAATCAAGTATATTTTAATTAAAAAGAAAAAAATATTTTTTTTTATTTGACATTTTAATTAATTATATTTTAATTTATTTTTCAAGCAGAAGGTCTTTTTAAATTTATTTTTAATTTTTTTCAATATTTCGCTACTTCTTTGTGTAGCATCATCAGGAAAAACAAATATTTAAATAATTAAAACAATAAAAGATTTAATAAAAATGAACAAACACAAATAAAACCTTTTGTAGTTGCAAAAACTTTTATCTGTGTAAAAAACAGACCTAAAAAATTAAACAGACCTAAGAATTAAAATTATAAAAATATCTATTTTAACAAGAAAATAAAATAATAATAATTTAAGTCAGGAAATGTTTCGGGCAGCATGTTTACCAACTGTAAAATGTTACTGCAACATATTTTTTCATCTTTAAAATGAAACAAGCTGCACTTATTTCACGCGGATTTGTAATCAAGAGAAAATAGTGTTGAGTAATTAAAGACAACAAGAATTATCATTTTCCTCTAAATCGCGCTATTGGTAACACTTGCTGCTGTCAAATTTTTCTTATTTCACGCGGAATTGTAATAAACAGAAAATTGTGTTGAGTAATTAAAGAGAACAAGAATTATCATTTTCCGCTAAATCGCGGGAATTAAACATGTAAGTTGTTTAAACGTTTTTTTTTTTAACGTTACTATAGCGATTCTTTGAACCAGCAAAAAAATTTTCCTAAATTTCTGAAGAAATAAAAATTAAAAAGAAATTGTAACAGCTAATGCGAAGTTTATTCTACAGGCACACAAAAGAATATCCACTGAACAAATGTAATCCTTACAATAAGTAATTTAACATTTAAAGAATTTTTTGTGGCCACAACTAAAATATTCAATTAGTTATTAACCCGGACAACTTTTCAATTTAACCCCTTTTTACGTTAAAACAAATATGAAATATCCTTTAAAAGCTAAATATATAAATTACAACAAAAAAAGTCTATCAAATGGATTAAATTACTAAAGGAAAAAATACAACATTTTACAAGTGGTCAATACAATTTTAATGATTTGCCCTTAAAGTTTTGCCATTAAAGTTTCCCCTTTTCGTTAAAAGCATTTTGAAAAAAAGGATAATTGTTATTGATCCTAGGCTGTGTTTATGTATATTTATAAAGAAAGCTTCAAAGGGTTTGCGTTTGCTACTTAAGAAGGTTAATCAAAGATTAAAATAATTGTTAGTTTAGGAATTAAACTTCTATTGATATTTGAGTACTAAACACTTCAAATGATTTTTTTTTTTTATTTTTTGCTTTAAAATGCGGTTACAATGTGTAACACATCAAAGGCTACTTATGTTTAGCTTAAATATTTAACATTACTACAATTTATGGTAAGCAAGGCAAAAAGCTAATTGGCTTTTTTTCCACTGAACTTATGTAATTGAATGTAAATTCCGTGTAATAAGTATGTTTTCTTTAAAGGTTTTTGCATATTTATCTACTTGAACATTTTGTATTTTTATAAGGTTTCTTAGCCAACTATAGGGTATTTAATTATAAATTAAATAGCGTTAAATAAGTTCCTCCAAGGGTGTAAACTATAATGAATACTCGTATGTATTCAGTTTAGTTCTTAAGGCTTTAAGCTGATTTAAAAAAGCTTATGTGGTCGAGCCAGGTGTACGTTTACCTGTATGTTTAGGTATGTGTAATAGAAAGAAAAATATTTTTTATTTTTTTATTTTTTATTTTAATCCGTTATAGTTTGTTTTCAAACCGAAAAATTCCTTTTATTTCATTTTTTTATTTCCTTCGAATTTTGTCTTGATTTAAAGTTTTTTTCTTTGCTTTTTTTTTTTTTTGTTGACCTCGATATTGTTCGTTGTCATTTAAATGTTTGAAATTTTAATACGCATTAGAAATCAAAATATCGCCAATAAGCGGCTTCTGTTTGATTTTTTTTTTTTCTAAAGTTAAGGTTTAGCATATTAAAACCAAAAATGAATTTCTAAGCCAGCAGTTGGGTTAATTTTTATGCTTTTAATATTTTGTTGAAAAAGGCTTCAAAATATTTCCAAGAATAATTTAAAAAACCTAAAACAAATAGTTGGGCAATATACATATATGTATAAATAAAATTTTTGTTAAATTGAATTTTTAAATAAAAGATTAAATACCAGAAAACTTTTAAGGATTATTTAAGATTTAAAATAAAAAAAAAAAATACGTGTTAATCCTTCAAAATATTTGAATAAATTTAAAAAACTTATAATAACCCTTAGAAAATAATACAAATTATAACAAAAAATTATAATTTACTATAAGTTGTATTATCTCCTGACGTTGCTTAATATTGATAATATAAGTAATGATTGAAAATGTAAATAGAAACCTCAAACTTGAATAATTAAATCAAATGTATGAAGAAAATTTCTAAGAAAATTTAAATTTAAAATACATAAAATAAAATAATAACCAACAAAGAACCAAAAATTCTGAAAGGTTATCTTTAAAATTAGTTTCAAAAAATAACTTTAAATGACAACTTTTAAAAAAGACGCATAAAAATAAAATTTAAGTCACACAAAAAAGTACTTAAGATTTAGCTGCAAATCCAGAAATTGTTCTGAAATTTACATTTATTTCTATAAGATTTCTAAAATTTTAGAAAAAGCTTATTAATATTGAAAATAATTCCTGCAAATAAAATCATCTGCAAAACAGACAGACCAGCGGATTATCAACTTGTTTATAAAATGACAGGCCCATATAAGTCACATTACGTCACCTATGGAAACACCTATAATTTTTAAGTTTATTTTTTTTTACCACGTTCTTTTCTTATAGGATCTTTACTACAACTAACTTTGCTAAGATATAATTTTTAAAACTATAAACTTTCTTTAACATGGCACCAATCTGTAAATCGTTACATAAATGACTGGGTTCTGCGGGCAGACAGCCTTTCCTTTTTTAAAATCAGTTCAAACGAAGATAAAATAGTACTGAATTCAATTTCTGAGAAAATACCTTAAAATAAATTAATCCGCAAAGTGTGAGATGAAATCGCACATAAATAATAGCACTCTACATAAAGCGTGTTTTTTCAAGCATGATATAACTTGAGATTATAAAAAATAACATTTTTATGAATTTTTTCTTTTTATTTTCAGTAAACTCTCGCAATCATTATGGCTTCACTCCAAGTTTACTATGAAAATCAGTCATCAATTCGAGCTATTTATAGGTGACTTCGTGATTTTCATGGTTCACATAATCATCCGTCTGAGCCAGCCATCCGCTGAACTGTGGATAGATATCGTACCACATACTCTCTAGAGGATACAATAACATCAACACATCGAAGAAACGTGCGTACTGAAGAGAATATTGCTTCTGAAAATCAAAGTGTGAAACAAGATCCAAATTTGTCGATTCGTCGTCGGTCGCAGGAATTGGGGCTCTGCCCTCCACTACGTGGAAAATAATGTGCACAAATCTTGACCAACACATTATACATTATATGCGTCGTTTTTTGCCGACTGGGCTCTAGAGCAGTTAGTAACTGACTCGTTGTCTTATCGTTAAATTGTGTTCAGCGATGAGCCTCATTTTGGGTTAACGGGTTTGCTAATAAACAAAATTGCCGCATGTGGAGTGAAACCAATCCAAAACATACCCTATAGACTCCATTGCATCCAGAAAAATGCACCGTTTGGTGTGGTTTACACGCTGGTGGCATCGTGGGACCTTATTTATTTAAAAATGAGGCCGAATCCTACCTTAAAGTCACACTATTACTAATGATTTTTTGTTTGAAAATATGGATGACCTTGATCTGGACGAAATGTGGTTTCAACAAGATGGCGCTATGTGTCATACGGTGACCACATTCATCGAGTTATAGATATCAAAATTTGGCAATAAATTGATTTCGAGAAATGAAACTGTCATTTGGCCCCCAAGGTCGTGCGACTTGACATCTCTCGATTATTTCCTGTGGGGCCACAAGAAATCACTGTCTTATGCTG
Organism: Gymnosoma rotundatum; assembly: GCA_916610165.2. NCBI lineage: Eukaryota > Metazoa > Arthropoda > Insecta > Diptera > Tachinidae > Gymnosoma > Gymnosoma rotundatum. The sequence continues at coordinate 45,503,273 of OU744336.1, read as the reverse complement.
ATAAACCAGCAACAATTAATGCTTTGGAAGCCAACATTTTTCCTGTTATTCGTGACATTCTCCCAGCAGTACTTGAAAAATTTATTTTATTACTTATAATTCAAAAGTAAAAGTACAAGTATTTGCCGTTTAAAAGATGAAACTATATTCTCCAGCATTATGTTTTTACTGAAAACACCCCATACGTTTGAACTTTATTTTTACCACTTGTTAATGTAGAAAACTCTTACAATATATATACTCGTATCTGTTGATCTTGAAAATCACAGCTTTATGTGATCACCCTATAGTTTTAAATTTTTTAGACATGCTGTTAAAGCGGCAATAATATTTTATGGTCATGTAAATTCCAAATATCTCTCTGCAATGGCTTAAATTTTCAGCACATATACGTCTCAATTGGAGCAGCCTTTATTTTTAAATTCATTTTATTTGAAGTACTTGTAGCGGCCATAGTAAAACAAATTCTATTCTATGACTGTTCTAGAGATAATAGCTTGTGATAGACTGATAGAAAAATAGGCGTAGAGAAATTTTAGCCATGATATTTAGTGTTACGTGTTAAGTCTTATTAAAAGTACTTTATACTGTTAAAAGAACTTCAAAAAGTTCACAAATTAACTGCCATTTCTTAGTAAATTAAATGTTCTCTGTAGCTTAAATTTCAGTTTTTCAAGTTGTTAATTTTGTGTTTTCATTCTTTTTGTATATATTTTTTGAATTTATTCATTAAAGCGTCTTTCTGTCTGCCAAAAAATTTGTATTACCCCAAAAACAGCAAACCGCAAAACATATCCTCTTTTCGTTATTTTTTAATTTTTTTTGCAAGCTTAATTGTCTTGTTGTTGTTGTTAGCTTTGATCAAAAACATAATGTTTTAACCAGTTTTTAAAAGACATAAACATTATTTTAGTTAAAATTCTTTTTATTTTGTTTGAATACTCTCGTAATCAACATCATTATCGTGAGCATCAAGGTGATGACTGTTGATGAGTTTTTTATTTCTTTTTTTTTTTATTTTCGAACTCTAGACATTCTAGTTTATAATTATTAAGCTGATAATAATGAAAGGAATAAGGATGATCATGATGTTAGTGATCGTGATTTTAACACATTTTAAATTGAATGCAGACAGCAAAGCCCCAAAATTGTTCACTCATTTGAAAAACAACAAACTTTAACTAGTTTTTTGGATTTTCTTTGTTGTTGTACCAAAATCATTGCAAACCGCAAACCTCCAAAAATTTAAAACCTTAAAAAATGTTGACTTGACGTATTATATTTGATACTTTTTTTCTTCTTCTTCTAAATCTTTCCAAGTTTAAGGTTAAATAAGAAACCTATAAAGTGTAGCAATGAATTGTAAAATTAAAAAAAATATATATATTTTTATTATAAATTTTGGTACCTTTAAAAACGTGTTGTTGCGTTTTTTCGACAGTATTATACAAAAAAATATAAATAAACTTTTTTCTTTCTCAATACAATTCTGTTTAAATCTAGAAAACAGGCAACAAACAGTCCATAACAAATACTCGACAAATATCAAATGGAAAAGAATAAAAAAACAGTAAATTTCAAAAATAAAAATGAAACATTGAAATCAACATTTGAGACATTTCACGATTTTATTATGTATGAAGTGTCGCGTCTGCAAAAATTTTTATATATTTTTTGTTATAATTTTTTTAAAGTTTTTTTTTTTGTATTTTGTTTTCTTACGTTTGTATGGCTGGTATCTTTTCAAGTCCAAAAACCACAAAAATGTCATCATTTTTAGAGCAAAAGCTTTCAACAGTACAATCAAAAACTCTGTTTTCATTCCGTCTGTCTGTCTGTGCTGTGTTTTGGTAGCTGATTTTTTATTTAAAAGTTTCTTGTTCAATATTGCAGTTTGGTATGGTTTTGAAGTACGATCTTAAAATATGTTTAATTCACAGTCCAATTTTAAAAAATTTCTTTATAGATTTGCTATAATGCTCTCGTTTTTAGGGGACTTTAGTGTCATTTTTTGTTGTTTTTTAATTTTTGTATTGTTTATTGAACGCGTTTAAAATGTTAAAATTTTTATAGTTTGTTACTGGATGAATTGTTTTTGTTGCTTGTGTTTTTTATTTTTTTATACTGTTAGTAAATGTTTGTTGAACTAACACTTTGTTTTTAGCGTAGAATGTGATACCTTTTTGAAATTGTTAAATTTATGAAAAAAAAAATCAAAATAAAAACACGTATTGAGCAAAAAAGGCTTTCAGCGGTTTTGTAGTCTTTAAATATCAAACGGAAAAGAAAATATTAGTCCTAGCATAATTAGACTTTGTACGTTGTATTGCAGCAAAATAAACAATATTTTATTAATAAATTTTCGTATCCAATTTATTCAAAATTTAAAGTTGGATATTATCTCAGAGGAGTAGAAAAGTTTACGATTTAAAAAGAAAGGTCCTTAAAAGCGCCTTGAAAACTTGTTAATATTGGTTATAGTTGGTACTACACCTAAAGATTTATAAGCATTTTGATAAGGTTGCAATTTTAAGTCGATTTTAATAGCGTTCTTGCGTTAATAATATACAAAAACTTCAAGCACAGAAATTAGTTTTCGCACAAATTAAAGTTAAATTTGTTTTCAGAAAAAAAAATAATTAATTTTTTAATTGAATCAATTATTTATTTTATTAAATAAATTTGTATTTATTTTTCAATAACAGATATAATCAAAAAAATTAAATATTTAATTAAATTTTAATTTGAAAACAAACAAAGTCTTAAATAGAAAGTAAAAAATTAGAGAAAAACAATACAAATGGTTTTTAAAACTGAAAACTGAAAATGTGTGAAAAATATTGCGTCATTAGTTACGCTGAGAAACATACGATATTTTTTCCTAAAGAATATCTTTATGGAGATGCTTTTTAATAAAATTTACCAAAATTTGGCTATATATTAATAAAAATCATAACTTCAAAAATGTTAGTTTGTAAACTAAATGTTATTTAATTTTATATATACATAATGAGATTTTTTTTAACAAAAAATATATTTTGATTTTTAACTCAGAGTATTTGCCTTACAAGTGCTTCAATTTTCCTATTTGTGAGAAATGTAGCTTCTTTAGACTACTTAATGCTACCCGATACTCGTTACTGATCAATACTCTAATGGCTTTATTTATTAAACTTTGCTGTCTCTAACTACGGCTCGTCTTCGTAATAACTTTTAAACAAAAAGTGAGAACAGTACTTTGATATGTACCCTTAAATAACTTAAAAATGAATTTTAAATTTCTCCCTTTAAGTTCGATAGTCAAAGATATTGCAAACATAGTTGTTGTTGCTGTCGCAAAAACATTTTATAAGCTCAATTCACAATCTTGTGCAAATGGTCTTGCATTATAGCATTTGCAAAATTGTGTAGCATATTTTACTTATTACTATCTGTTTTATTGGTGTAGACCAAAAATATGCTACAAAATTTTGCAAATGCTAAATTTCATGGGGCTACGTTATTCATAAATAAATAATGTGGAATTTTAGGAAAAGGTAAAGCAAAGTTTAAAGAATTTTGTTATTGTAATTCAATTCGTTTTGTTGTTATAGACGAGTTTGTGTTAATATTTTTTATACGTGAAAGTTTGGTAAAATGGCTCTATTAAGGGAATAAAAAATATTAGGCCCAAATGATTGTAAAATAGCTAATTTTAGAAGTTCTCACTATAAGTTAGCTTTCTTAAGTTCTCTTTTTAAGAGCATCATTTTTCCAAAATTTCAAGTATTCGTCGAACTGAGAAAAATAAAAAGTTACTTATCAGAGATTAGAGACCATTTGATGCATCTTTTAAGATTTTTTCTCCATAGTTTTAGATTGATTGATATTTTTTATGCCGGTTTTGTATTCAGCAGTGAATAGAACCGCGATCAGCATGAGTCCATTATTGCAATTACCGTAAATTTTGTTTTTTTGGTACCCGAAGTATAAGAAATTATAGATAAAAATGAAACCAACGTACGTTTTACATGTCATGTAACCAAATTACTCTTATGATTTTCTCGTACGAATGGACAACTTTGCAGTGTAGATATCATTAGTGTTCAGAAGAAAATATACAGGGACGGGTCAATAAATTCCTGACTTTTTTAATTTTCCTCCTTTTAACTGTTATTAAGGCTGTCAAACGTAGCTTGTTGAAATTTTGATTTAGGATCAATTGGCAGATGTCCTAATAAATAGACCTTAAGTCACGGGCTTGATTTATCGGTTAAAAAAATATTTGCCGGTTTAAAAAATTAGTAAAAAATCTCAAAATTTCTTAAACACTTGCTTTAACTATTATGCCTGTTGTAACGCTTTGAAAAAAAAACATTCAAAAATTTTACAAAAAAAAAAAATCCAACTCCTACACTGAAATGAACGTTCAAAAATTATTACATTCTGTGTGGGAGTTCATAATAAAACAAATTTTTATCTCCTTTTTCATTTTCTTTTTAAACACGCAAATCACAAATCTGCTTTGTTGCTCATTTTGCTTGAATACAAAAAGCGTAGAAAAATAAACTTTAAAAAAAATAAATAAAAAGGCCCACAGTAACCTTAATGCATGGTTGCATGTTGTAAAACATGTATGTTTTGTCACACTTTTGGCAAATAACAATGGCTGGAAAAATAATCATAAAATAATAAAAAAAAAAATAAAAAATTCAAACACAAAAAAAAAATAACAAAATACTACAAAAAGCCAACACCACCCGTTTTTGTCTGTTGAGTTTTTCACACAAAAGGCGTGACTAGATAAGTACGTTTTCTGCTCTCCCCTGAATCTTGTGTAGATTGTGTGAACTGTCAAAATCAAATTTCAGTCATATGAGACTAGAGACTGATGTTATATGATCTTTTGGATTTTCTATAAATCAGCTTATGATTTTCATACATTTTTAATACAATAAAGTGTGCCAAATTTTACAGTTTTTTTTTTTTGTAAAACCGAAAATTAGATTCAAATTATTGCATATAAATACATACATATATATGTATTGCTTTGAATTTAATATTATCTAAATTAAATATGTAGTAAATGCAGCGAATCAAAAAATAAAACGGTTAAACATGTGTTACAATAACAAAATTACACTCAAAAAATTTGATGCGTATTAATTAAAGATAATGTAAAAATATTTCAAAGTACACAAATGTCGCTAATAAGTTATATTTCCTATATAGAAAATTCAGTGAAAAAGACAATATCTGAACCACAGTTAGTTGACATTTAAAATAATACACAGTAGTAAAACAGTGTGATATATTTTTAGTTGACTGAATTAGACTCCAATGAACTAAGCAGTTCTGAATACAGAGATCTGTACAATTGTATTCTATTTTTAATTTATGAATAATTCGAATGCGATTTACTTACTTGCTGAGAGCAATGGATAACTCAATATACAAGAAATAACGTTGTACTAAACGTCGAAGTCTATAATGGCAAATCCATTACATGTGAATGCAATGGCGACTTTAATCATCTCCGCTATTGATCTAAATATCAAACTCTATGTAGAAGAAAATAGTAAAGTATTAAGTTCGTTTTTTCACACTAACGGCAAAGATGTATAAATTCTCCTTATCCATCAAATAATAACAGCCAAACCTAAATTAGCGCGCTAACAGCAATTTGTCAAAAATACTCGTGTGTATAAAGCGCACCTTGTAGCGTGGCGTCACTGCTTAGCAATTGGAAAATCCAATTTTGACAGTGCGTTAAGAAGTGAAGTTGGCTGCATGTAATGACAATTTAGTTATTTTCAGGACAATTTAGCGATTTTATCTCTTTTTTATTTCTATATAGTGGGTTACATAAAATAAAATGAGTAAACATTACTGTTAAAGACACAGAGTAAAAGATATGCGCCAGTTAGCGTCGCGCTTTACGTGCTCATTTAGAAATGTCTGTAAATGATTTGCCTGACTCAAAAGCGTATAAAATTTCGTAGATTCATACGTGCGCATTTTACCTATAGTTTACACAAGTAAGTAAACATGTAAATATGGCAATTCTTTACACCCATATTTCTAAGATAATTTGAAGAAGTAGATTTTTTCGAAATTAAAGTAATATTCTTGATAACTCTAGTAACTCTGAATTATTTAGAAAACAGAACACAATAAGAATAGATGTAAAATTTAATCACCAAAGTGTAATAAAACTAAATAATGTATATCTATATCCAATATTAATATCTTGTACAAGGCGAATTCATTAATTTTCGCCGTGAACGCAAACTCAATATATAAAAAATCTGTGTACTATTTTTTTATATATGAAGTTTGACATTCGCTTCTACCAGCAAAAAATAATAAATTCTCTAACGCTGCCACCTGATAATTGATTCGCCTTGATCTTGTATTTATCTTGGCCTTTCATTTCGCTTTGACGACATTTTGAAATTAAAGTTTAACAATAAATTTTTCGTTGAATTTTTTTTAGACAATATGCCTAAATATGCACAGAAAATATGAAAGTCATCCTAAAACATTTTGCTAATTAAACAGTTTTTTTTACATGTCAGGTCATTTCTTGTGTTTTTATTCATTTTTGCCTGTTTGGAAAAAATAAATCAGAAAGTATTATTATTTTTTGCACTCGAGAAAAGATTGAAACAGAAATAAAATTTCAAACAAGAAAAAGCATTTGTTTAGTTAATAAATTTTGTAATTGATTCAATTATTTATTTAATTAAATCGAAAACCAGGCAAAAGCTTTCTTTCAATAGTTTGAAATTTATTCTTTATTTAGATTTTTGTATATAGAACTTGGAAATTTATTTGGTTCCGTATTTAAGAAATTTGGTTTATTTTTTATTAAATTAAATGTCAGTGTTCGAACAACACTAAGATTATTGTTTTTATTTTTTTTTAAAGTAATTATTGTAGAACTATACATACTCTGAATGGCTTGCACTAATACTCAGTTTAAAAACAAAAAAAAACAAAAAAAAAAATCCTGAAAACATTAAAATACACTCGAAAATTTATGGCCGTAGGAAGAAAGTGATTTTTAAGTTTCTTAATTTCTTTTAAATAAATATAAGTTTTGTAGGTTATATAAGATTATAATTATTAATTAAACCTTTAATAGTTTAAATGGAAACTATGATAACTTGCATTTTTCCTCTGCTGTGGTGTCGCGTTTGCTGTCTGGTTTTGCATGACGTACTTATGTAACTGCCAGTAGAAGCTAAAATATTATTTGGCAGATTATACATGTTTTCAAATAAATTGATTTTCATTTGTTTTTATATTTTTACAATACCATAATATTTTTATTTACTTTGTATTTATAGCAAAAATAATTTATTTACATTTTAGTTTTCAATAAAGCAAGCAAGTTAATACCACAAAATTTTATTTCAAATATTTTAAGCTTATATATTGTCTTCTAAATTTGCTTTTTTTTAGTAGCTGTAAATTATTTCTATATGGGCAGGATGACATTAAAACAAAAATTGTAAATATCTTAAATAATTAAAAGCAAAAGTAATAAATATATTTGTCAACAATTTGACTAAGATGTGAGAAAAATTGTAACAATAATTAAAAATAATAATACTAGTTGCATAACTGTAATTTTCTTAAGTAGAAATATTTAATAAAAACTACAAGTATTTGTTTTTTTAATCTTATCAAAAATATATTGAGTCTTGATCTGACAAAAAGCCGTAAATTGAGATTTGAAACTAAGCACTCACTATTTCTTTTTTAGATGGATTTTTACTTTATTCTTTATTTTCATCTCTTATATTTATTAAAAAGGATATTCCACACAGGTCAAAACTATCAAAATTAAATTGAAAGGAATTTTAAGAAATCAAAGAAAATACACTTCTGCTTTATGACTTCCTGATAAAAGTTTTACAGTATTATAAAATTATGGAGATCAGCCTCAGGTTCAGACAAAGAGAAAATTTAAGCGCGCCAAAATAAGATTCAACGGGCAAATGAAATCCGTGAAAATTTGAACAGAAATAAAAATCGTAAAACATGTCGCAACTTTTTTGCTTAAACTTAAGCCAGACTAATTTTCTGTAAAATATCATTGTACTCTCTCTCTCTCTCTCTCTCTCTCTCTCTCTTTACTCTTCAATCATGAGAAAATCTAGTTTTACACTCAAACAAATCACATATAAAGTAAAGGATTTAACAAGAAATTAATTATTAGTTTAAAATTTTGATACAAGTTAGAAAATCTTAGTCTGGCTCAAGTTCAATTATTTTTTATTTCTTAAATAAAAAAACAGATATTTTCAAATTGTGTGTAAATTAATTTAAGAATTAGAAAAAAATAGAGCCTATCAGAATATAATGTGTTTTCTGAATCGCTACACCCGTCGCCAGCACTTTCCACATTTATTTACATCATCTGTTCAACCAACTTAAGTAAATAAAAGGTGATAAAGATTTCATTATTACGCACTATCAAATCGGTTGGACGAAATTCACACAGCTACAGCGTTTTCTCTGCTTTCCTTCTTAATCGCAAAGTATATTTTTATGCTTCCGCTAACTGCCGGTTAGCAGTTAAGCCCATTTTATTATGTTGCCTTTATATTCCAAATTGGGTATAGGATTAAACTATAAAAAAGGAATCTTGGGCATATATTTTCCTGCTAAAACTCATCTAAAGACAATTTGAGAGAAATTGCCCTTAACAGTAATGTTAACGACAGCCGTGTTATGTAAGGTTTTCAATGAAAACGAACTGACCGCTGTCGACAACAAGGTAAAAGAAATTGTCGTACTAACCATTAAGAATGTCTAAAGACTTGGCCGAAAATTATTTACTGCTTCTCCGAAAGGAGCATATCGCGGATATGTTTTTCTTTTACAGCGTGAATAAATTTACTCTATTTACTTTTTCTTTTTTTTTAAGTAAAACATTTTCTAAAATCAAAGAACAGGTCATTTCCTGGAGTTAAACAAAATTAAGTATTTGTTTAATTAAAAATACGATTGCAAAACACATCAACTTTGAACCTTTCTGTATTTTAATTGAAATTAATGAAAATTATAACTATAAAATTTTTTGTTGTTAAAAGACTGCTCTTTCTCAGTAAATAAAAATAATTTAATTTTTTAGAAGAAACGACCCTATTAAAAAGCTATTGTTTGATTGTGGCTTAAAATTTGATTAAATTGGCAATAATTTCAATCATGTATTTAATCAAAACAATGTCTTTCTCTTTGTTATTTGTTTTTTTTTTTTCGGAATATATTCTTCTTCATTTACAGTTTTGTTCTTTAAAAAAAAATGTGTTTAATTTCATTTCTATAAAAAAAAAATAAAAACAAATAACCCTGAACTTGTTCACGAAAGGAAATATTGAATTTTTTTAATTAATGTTGCTCTACTTAATTTAGTTTAGTTTTTTAATATTAAAAGAGTATTTGTTACAATTTTTCTGGATCTTTCTTAATATTTGAAAAAATATTTAAAAAAAAAATTATTGGAGCTAAAATTCCAAAGTTTAATTAAAAATTTTTAGTATTTATATGAAGCTTTAATAATTATTTTAAAAATAATAATAAAAAGGTCGAAGAAGTTTAAGATTCTCATTTTACAAAATATTTAAATTACTTTTGCTTTAAGTGATTTTTTTTTAACAAAAAGCTTTTCAGCAACAATCCGCCAAAACTATAGACCTTTCACTTATATTTAATAGTGGTTCCTAGAACTACTGATAAGTGCTTGTTGGAATCCTTTTAACTCAATGAAATCCATAGCGAGCCTGCACATATGTATATATAAGGTGAAGAGAATCTGCTTAATATTTGACGTGTTCCAGCCGTAATCCAGTAATGCTTTTTTGAAGGTCTTTTTAAAGCATACTTTTCCAAAAATAACAAAAACTTGTAATATTTTTTTCGTTTTTAAATCTGTTTTATTTTTGAAATATATTATTTTAATATATATATTTTTAATTATTGGCTAACTTTTTTTTTGTTGTTTTCTTTCCATAAATTATTAATAAATTTATATTAATAGATTAATAATAAATTTATATTATTTATAATATTTTTTATCTTTAATATATATATATTTCTTTAGTTTTAGTATACATACAAATCAATTAAAATTATTACATTTAAAAATGTATTTCTTTTCGTATAACTTTTAGTGTTTTTGTGTTGGGAGTTTGTTTTTTTTTTAATGTATGAAATAAAAAAAATGTTTAAATTTTTGATTGCGTTTTATTACAATTTTGCTAAAAACTAAAGTTAAAAAAGAAACCTATTATTTTTTAGGAAATAATAGAATAAAAAAAAACATATTTATATATGTTCCTTAATGTATATTAAGTAAAAACAAAAAAAAATGTATAAAATATCACCTAATAAAATTTTACGTATTTCAGGATTTTGTGTATATTTTTTAAGACTTTTTTAGTTTTTTTTTTATATATATAAAATAACATAAAGACAACAATGAACAAATTAAAATTGTAAAAAAAATAATAAAAATAGTTTTTTTTTAGGAAGTATTAAGATTTTTTTTAATATAAAATTATATTTGTTTGTGTTGTTTAATAATTTTTGAATTAAAATTAAAACAAAGCAAAGCTTTTATCGTATAATTTTGTGTTTGGGTGGGAGTAAAAGAGAGTAGTGTACTCTACTTTTCACCTTAAGAGGAGTTTTTTTTTACAATAATTTTAAAATTATTTTACGTATTTATAATTACAAAGTACAACAACTATTTGTTTTAACCAAAAATTAAACAGGGTTTATTTTTAAGCAACTTAAAAGGAAAGCTTTTAAAACGCGTTTAAGTATTTAGAGGTTGGTTTTTGCTTTTTGTTATCTTGCCCATATAGCTTTTCAAAATTGTAGAGTTGTGTTTTTTGTTAAAATTATTACTATAACCTAAAATCTAAAGTTTTTTTTTTGTTTGTAGGAAAAAGCTTTATCGAAAGCTTCTTTCAGGAAATAGTTCCTTGAAAGCTTTTTATAACAAAAATCTTTTTCAAGATACCATTTTTTGATTCCTTTTTTTTTTTTGTTCAAAAAATATCTAGAAAAAGCTTTTCGCCAAAGCTTGTATGTTGTTAAATTACCTATATTTATAAAGTCGTATTTATTTTAGTAACCATTTTTGTTTTAAGTTTAAGATTAAGTACTTTTAGTAAGTTGTAGTAGGTAGTATTTAGTTATAGCAAGTTGAAAGTATTTTTATTCTAAATTCAAAACAAATTTTTTTATTTATAAATAGTTGTTTGAATAAGAAAGTCTCTATTTATTATAATAATAAATAAATTTCATTACGTATATTGTTTTCTTTGTAGGCTTTCGAGAAGTTTCAATTTTTTTTCCTTTTTTGTTAAAAATACTACTTTTTTAATAGGATTTGTTTTATTTTGTAAAACGTTTAAGTTTTTTTCTTTTAATAAATACTTTTCAATTAATATATTACACGTGGTGTTGTTGTTTTTTTTTAATTCTTGTTAAATATTTATAATAAGTTATTAGATTTTTGTTTGTTAAATATTTTTTTTAAGAATATTCGTATACTTTTTATTTGAACTTAAGTTTTTTATGTATGTATAAGTTTTGAAAAAAAAATTTTTTGGCAAGTTTTTTTTTTTTCAATTAAAAAAAAAACTTTAAAACAGGACGTTTTTTATGTTTCATAGCAATTGTGTCAGAGTGTGTTTTTTTTTTAGAAAATTCGTATACTTGGTATTTTTTGTTACGTATAAAATTAAAATTTGAGTGAAAAATGGAAAAAGAGAAACTAAAAGTCGGCCTCATTTTTGATGCGATAACTGGCATAAGTTTGTTCCACCGGTTTAAACGGTTGAGCTTGGGGTAGTGGTTCCTTTTATAAAGAAAATTTAAGTTAAAGAGAAAAATAAATTTTCTATTAACTAAAAACTCAGGACCTCAAATGAATACTTTCAAATGTTTTTTTTAAAAAAATCATAAAATAATTTCTTTTTCCAAAAAAAAGGTAGTTAGTAAAAATTAGTTTAAAAAAAATGTATAAAATATTTAAAAAAAAAATTAGTTAAGGTTAGTTTAAAAAAAGTTAAAAATTTTGTTTTATTATATATATATATAAGTATACTATATTGGCGAGCTATATGGGCCTCTTGCAAAAACGAAGTTGTTTTAAGTTTTTAAGTTAAATTTCTTTTTTGTAAAGTTGCGGTACTTTTTACAATTGTTTTTTTTTTTTAGGTTTCAACATAATTATGATTGTTTCTTTTTTCATAATAAAATATAAAAAACAAAAATATTTTTCTTTCTAATTAAGTTTAATAATTAAATGGCTTGTTTGTTTAAATATTTAAATACATTTTTTTAATCTTTTAATTATTGCCTTCAATTTCACCAAAAAATATTTTTGTTTTTTGTTTTGTTCTTTAGAAAAAAAATCATAAAATTTATCCACATTATAAAAATATTTTTTTTTTCATTTTTAAAAATTGCAGCACGTATAGTTTTTTTCTATAATTTATTAAGTGTTTTTTAATAATAATTAAGCAATTTGGCTAAAAAGTAAACCTGCAATAAATAAAAACTTTGCACTTTCCTTTCAAACCAAATTTATAATAAAAAATAAAAAAAAAATAAAATTATAAAAACCAATTTGAAATTTTAGTAAAACTTAAAACAAATAAATGGAAATAGTTTTTACGCACTTTTTGTTTCGAGTGTAAGTATTTTGAGGCAAACAAATACAGCTTCAATAGTAATAAATCACTTGAAAAAAAACTTTTTTGTGGCCTGTTTAATGTTGGTCAGTGGTAAAAGCTATACGTGTTGCAATCTTTTCTTTTTTCGTATTTAGATTTAATAAATTTTAAACGTGGTTTTATGGTTTTTAATTCTTTTGCTTAGTTTTCATAATTTTTCTTTTTAAATTTTTGGTAATTTACACTTGTTTTATTTTTTATTATTTTTTTTAGTAATTTTTATAAAATTTTTCGTTAATTTTAATTTTTTATTTTTTTAATTGTTTTATTTAATCCCAGGGCATTGTGAGCACCCGCTTCGTTTTTGCAAGAAGGTCGTTATCGTACTACGAACATGGGTGCACCACCGCATTGTAGCTCGCCAATATAGGACCATGTGCTCCCGCGAAGGGGGTACTCACAACGTCTGGTGTACTAGCTCCATCGGTGTGTGATGTTGAATCGGCATTACTTCTTCCTTCACCATTAGCTGAACCCAATTCTGGTGGTTTGGTGGTGTCCCGTTCGTCAATTACTAAATCTATTGGCATTTTACCCTTTAGACATGATATATATCGATGACAGAAATTATCGCATAACTCATGTACCTATTTTTTGTACACATTTCATTTTTTTAGTTGCAGTTTTGTTGTTGTTTTTGAATTCAATGTAACAAGTGAATGGCGTAAAAGTAAAAAAGAAGAAAAAGAGAACGGGATTTAATTAGTTTTTTCTTAAAGTTTCTAAGTTGTATTTTATTTCAATAATATTTTAAATTAATGATGATGGTGTACGGGTTCTTTTAATGGTGCAAAGTTAAATTTATTGCTCTAAATTACTAAAGAAAACTTAAAAACTTATAAATAAGAGAGAAAAATAAAAATCATATTTCAAAACAAATTAAATCAAAGCTTTTTTTCTTTTCTTTATCTTAAAAGCTTTTAAAATCAAAAAACAAACGGAAAGCTTTTTAATAAAGAAAGTTTTTATTGAAAAGCTTTGTATAAAATCAAAGTCTTAAATGTTGAAAAAAATTGCCTTAAAGAAGTTGAAATATTAAAAAAAAAAAAACTTTAGTTATAATAATATAATTTGAGAAAAAATTTCAAAAAATCCTAGTAAAATATGTAAAAAGTTTACTAAATCCACTGTATGAAATCGGGATTCCCATATTAGAAGATGGAATTCCCATATTTTTGTTTGGCTTAAGGGAAATATTTAGAGCAGTTTTTTAGCCTGCTCTTTTAATTCATTTTATTACAAGGAATAATAAATTATAACATAAAAAATTTTAAAGCTTTAACAAAAGCTTTTAATAAAAATAAAATTTGTTGCTGCAAAGTTTATATTTTCCTAAAATTGTGATTAATTTTCTTTTGAATCACAAAACGTTATAAAATACTAAATTCTTTTAACCGAAAATTATTAAAACTTGCAGGAGCTTTTTTAAAGCTTTTAAACTATTCTTTTAAGTTTTAAATTTTGAAGTAAAATACCTGTTATAGTTGCTCTATTAATACATTTTAAATTCATCAACAAAGTTTTAGTAAAACTTTTATTAAATTTTATACTTCATTTGAATTCTTTCTACACACGAGTATAATTTTATGTAAATTTAGTTAAAAAAAAAGTTCTTTTACTTCTTGTTGTTGGAGTTGTTTTTTTTTAACCCATCAATTCCATGATAGACATGCAAATTGCTTTTTGCGTATGGTTTTTAAATATTTTTTTCTGTATTTTCGTTTTAGCGTAAAAAATGGCGCATTGTTTTAGCCTGTGAGTAAACTCTTTTTTATAAATATATATTTTTGTTGCAAATTAAGCCGGCCGGTTTCTTTTTTTTTAAAGACGGATGTTTTTGTTGTTGGCTGTTTGGCCGGCTGTAACATAAAAATTGGCATAAATATGCATCAGTTTCTTGGCTTATTTTAAATTTTCAACTCATATGCATATTGCCCTAAAGGAATCATTTCAACAATGGTAACCATGGCTAAACACATCAGGCTCCGCACTCTGTGTTGCATCAGCCATCGTATCTACACAATAGTCGAATGGCTGCTCAGTGTGTATGGTAAATTGTTTATGCGTTTTTTTTCCGATGGCTTACAGTGTGTTTGTTTTGCGTTTGTGTAACTTTTATGCTTAAACTTTAAAAAGCAGAGTTGCATTTTTTGTACGTATATTTTGGGTTTTTTTTTTTTGTTGTCGTTTCTTTTGTTGCTGGATTTAATGTTTTTGATAAATTTTCAAGATAATGTTGGGAGTTGAGTGTACAACCGCTATAACGCCAAAAAGAAAAAGTTTAAGCTTTCAATTGATAATGAAAAAAGCCTTTATATTTTATTTTTATCAGGCTTAAGCAGCTATAAAAAAATGTTTTTCTGTGTCACTGTTAAATATTTTATGTGTGAGTGTGTGTATCACTTTAAGGTTGTCAAACTCGTTTGCAATTTTTTTTTTTTGCGTCTTTTTCAATACAACTGACCAGTCATCCCGCCAAGCTAAAGTCAGTTAGCAAAAAAACTACATGTTTAAGCCTGTCGCGAGAGAGTCTTACCAAAAAGTTTGCGGTCAATGTTATTGTCACCAAAAAAAAAAAAAAATAAAAACAAAAACAGATAAAACACATGCCTGGTTTTTTGTAGCCAGGAGTATGAATAGAAGTCTTAACTGTTGTTTAGTTTTAGCACAAAATAAAAAAAAATAAATAAAACCAACATAAGACTGGTTTCTTCCAAACTAAGCCAGCAGAAAAAAATAAACAAAACAAAAGTTTCCTTTTAAGCCTTTTTTGAAAGACTTGATCAAAAATATATGTAAATATATAAAAATAGAAAATTGTTTATCAATTACAAACACACACTTGTGATTGTTTTACATCTTACACTCACAAAATAAGTTTAGTTCAAATTGCAGTCCAACAAAGGCAATAAAAATTATGTTCTCATCAAGATAATTATTAATTTTACGATTTGTTTTTATTGTTTCAGAAACAAAAGTACAAATTAAGGAAAAGAGGAGAAATAAATAAAAAACAAAAAAAAAACTAAAATACAAAGAAGTTCTTTAAACATTCTGGACATGTTTGTTAAAGGCAATTTTTTTCTCTCACTACTGTTGCTGCTGCTGTATTTGCAGTTGTTATGCATTTTATAAATTGTTATGTTTTCTTTATAGTTGTTATTGTTATTATTATTTTGTAAAAAGTCCAGGACGCTTTTTGTTTCTTCCCGGATTTTTCAGTTCAGTTTTTTTCTTTTTGTATATTAAGTTTTGTGCAAAACATGTCTGGTAAAAGCAGCCCATAACCATTGGAATCATTGTCATCATAATGTGTTGCTGCAAGCAGCATTAAACAACAGCTACAATTGCAAACACATGCAGCAACAACAACAACATTAGCAGCCCCATCATCATCATCAGTATTCTCATTCAGCATCATCATTGCTGCTTGAAACAGTGTGTTGATGCATTGTTAATGATAATTTTGATTAATTTGTCAAGTGTTGAATTTGACATGTTAAGCGAGCAAAATGCTGACTGACTCTACGACTGACTGGCTAGCTGGCCGGTTGTTGTTCGTAGGTTGCTTGCAGAGTTGGCTGGCTGAATGAAATGACTCGTTATTGTCATTGTCTGTTACATTACAAACGTGAGTGTTTGTGTATATAAAAATGCACTTTATTGCAGTGTAGTAAATATAATGATGGTTGGCTCTCCTTAGGAAACTAACTGGCTGCCTTGTGTACTGTAAACACACAGTTAGACAGACATGCACATTTTTGTTTAATGTTAAATTTATGTATGTAAAAAAAGCAGAATTGAAAAACATACAACAGCTCTTTTCTCTGATAGCAGGAGTAAGGAGGAGGAGTAGAATTGAAGAAAATAATTCAACTAAAGAAATTCCTTTTTATTACCAGCCAGTCAGTGTTTGGGTGGTATGTTAACTATTTCGTTAAAGGCAAGACCAGGGCAACGAATGAAAATAAAAACGAGAAAAACAATCTCAAATCGAATTGTCGTACAATGATAATTTGTGATTTGAAGTCCGTTTGTGATAAGTTAATAAGAAAAAGTTATGACAGAGTGGGGAATATTTACAAAATACCACAGTTAATGAAGAAATTATAAAATGAGAAACAAGTAATGAATTTTAAAAAGCCTATGGTCCAGCAACAAATAAAAAAATATATATTTTTCTTTTTCATATTTCAAGATAAAAACGGTAAAGAATTTCTTTTTGTTAATAAATAAAAATTAATGTTTCATTAAAATAAAAAAGTAAAAAAAAAAATGTTACACAGCGTTTTATTAATGTTGCCTAGAAGTTTTGAAAATTTGTACTAAATTTAAATATATTTTTATGAAATTTCGTATTATTTCAAGAGCATGTCGCAAGAAAACATCTAATAAAACTATGTTAAATAAACAGGGTTTTATCAGAAAATCATTTAAACACGCGAAACAAAAATAAAAAAACCTATGTTCAGCAACATGTTGCTATAATAAATTGAAAGTCTTTCTACAAATACGCAACAGATGTCTGAGATATTTTCCTATTTTGTACGTTTTGATACAAACTGCTGCCAAAAGCACATATGAAAAATTAGTGGTAAATAAAGAACAAATAATGTTGCTAAAGTTAAATTATAATTAATTGCAGCGCTTGTTTTTTTACAGTTGGTAAAAGTGTTGCCAGAAATATTTTGGAGTTAAAGAAACATGTTGCCAGAGACATACTCCCGCTTACAACTTAAGAAACATTATTGTTCATTTGTTTACCAAAAATTTTGTTGCAAGGAAGGAAGTATTAAACTTGAAACTTCAAAAAGCATCGAAAGATTTCAGTTTCAGTTTTTCTAAACATAAAAATGATTAAAAATTTATTTAGTTTTCCATCATAATTACTTGGAATTCGCTCGAAGTAAGTTTGTTGTACCCTATTTCGGATTCTCCCAAATGAAAGGGCTTTGAAAAGTGATAAATAATTTTGTTTCAATTAGCTACTGACTGCTTTTTTTAATCCTGAGGTAAAATGAAGTTTAAAATAAACGTATTTTTAGTAATTTAAATAAAAAAACTTAAAACAATTTTAAAATGTTGGTTTTTTAATTTCCTTTTATAGATAAGATTAATATAATAAATACACTAAGAAACATAGAAATAATTTAAAAAATATGTTAAATAATTTTTTTTTAATAAAATTTTTTTTTAAACTACATTAAGCAACTTGATTTTGAAATGTTGGCTTTTAGTCATTAGGTGGGTTTTTAAAAAATTTCAGCTTTGAATCTTTGAAAAAAATTTACATAATCACTTATTTAAGTAAATTAGTGTTTAAAAATAAAATAAATTAAAGAAACTTATTTAGATTTTAAAAATTTTTTCAGAAACTATTTTGTTAAAAACGTTGTAGTTTTTTGTTCACGCTTTGGTTAACATCTGCTTAATTAATTTCCTTCTTTTCCAGTCTCAGTTTAAACAAAAGGGGATGTTAAAGTCGGAAAAAATGATAAATAATGCAAAGCTACAAACTCACAGTGTTTGGTTAACAAAAGAAAGTTAGAGTTTAATTTATTAAGCGTGAAGTTTTTCAGTGCACAAAATTCTGTTAATTTATATAATAATTGTTTGTTATATTATTAAAAATTTTATTAAAAAAAAAAACTTTAATAGCGTTGCCATAGAAAGGCCACTCTGAAGAGGGCTAATACATCCCCAGAGCAAATTAAGCCCCTTCCAAACTGTTAATTTCTTATGGAATTTCTTAGAAATAACACAATTGCTCTCTTGAAATATTCTCAGGTTTATTAGTTACTTTTTTATACCCTCACGACAAAAAGTGAAAAAGGGTATATCAGAGTCATTCCGTTTGTGAATTCCACAATATCCATTTCCGACCCCATAGAGTATATATATTCTGAGTTCTTATGCATAGCGTAGTCAATTGAGCGATGTCCGTCTGTGTTAGTGTAGAAATCAACTTTTGTTATTTCACAAAAAAATAAATATGTCAATCGATCAGATATAGTGTCGAAAGTGGTGCTATTGGAACAATAAAGAAATTCCAATAAAAAAAAACAAATATGTGGGGCGATAGAGTTTTTCAAAAAAGCGGAAAAACATCAAGTGAAACACTTGGCCTCGCCCATATTTTTCAAGTTAAAGGCCTCTAAACTTTAAAAATTTTTTTAAATATTGAAATTGGTATCAAATCAAAGCTTTTAAGATATCTTTAAGGAAATACTAAAATTTTTTATAAATTATTAACCCATTAAGATCCGATGACATTTTATAAAATTATATATATGTTATATTTAATTTTTTTTTCCTTTTTAAAATCTCTTTCACCCCAATCTTTGTTTTTAAATTAAGAACATTTAATTTTTAAGTAAGGGTTAGATAATTTTCCCTTATTAAATATTGAAAAACGCTGCCAACAGAAGTGACCTTCGTGTAAGATAAGTAATTTAGAAAACAGGATTTATGATGATATAAAAATAATAAAATTACAAATGAATATTTAAGAATCTAGAAACAAATGTTGCAGCAACATTTAAATTCTAAAAATTTAAATTTGAGTAGGCTTATCTGTAATATTTTTCAATCTAAACTATTCTTGGTATACTCAAAAACTTTAACAGTTATATTTGTGCACCTCTAACTTAATTATTGAATACGCATGAAAAACGTTACTGTTCGAGTCATCTGTGACAGAGAAACCAAAAAAACCGAGGCATTTTGCATCAAACTTTCAAAATGTTGCAGCAGCATGTTGCTAAACATGCAATTTTTAAACAATTTTATACATTTAGCAGCAACTTACAAAACATATTTTCTCATAAATTTTTAATTTAAGGCAATTTTCTTCAACATTTGTTTACTTTTGTTTAAATAAATAATAATAATACTTACTTTTTCTAATTCTAAAAGGTGAAACCGAAGTACTTGTATTGCTTGCACCATCTGTAATAATAAGAAGATAAAAGTAACTTTTTATTAAAATGTTTAATAGCAAAAATATTTATACTTTTTTAGATAATTAAATTACTATAAAATAAGATCACCTTGACCTGTTACCGTAAACAAAAAAAAACGGTTTATTCATATCAGTTCTATAGTTCAAAACAAGTAATACATACAAAATATATGAGTATTAAAAAGGAGTGATGATCAAAACAAAAACTTAAAATAAAAATATTAAACCGGATTTAAATTCAATAAAATAAAAAAACTTTATTTTAAACAAACAAAAAAAAACACAGCAACGTATTTTCAAGAAATTAACATTTGTTTCTTAAATTAAAATATCACTTTTATTTTTATAGAATTTTTATGTTTGGAGAAAAAAAAACTTTTATTATGATTTTACTAAAATGACATTTTTATGAGCTTGAGTTAAAATTTTAACGACTTTACCTCAAAAACCTCAAACCGTAGCAACTGCATTTAGTTCGTTTGTCTGTCTCGGCGTTTTTCAGTTTTTTTTAAGAACAAATGAGCAACAAATGAAAGCCAAACACTTTACCCGCAAGTAATAAAACATCATCATCTTCTGTTGCATAGTGTTGTACACTAGACTAGTGAAGTGTCGGTGTAGCTGTTGTTGTTTTAACGAGTGAAATATTTTTTTTTTTAAAGTCAAGAAGTGTCATTAAAAATTTGTTTACAAATACTCGATATGACACTAAGATTTTTATTTAATATGGGTATTTTTAGTTTTGGTTTTATATCTTTTTTAATGAGCAAAAAATAAGTATAATAAAAAAATCTTAAAAAAAAATATTTTGTATGTTAAGTAACTATGTGTTACTAAATGTTTAAGCATTTAAAAATATAAAATAGAAGACCAAAAACTAAATAAAACCAAACAGACAATATTCCAACAGTATTTAAACAGCAATAACAACAACAACAACAACTGATTTGAAATCATCTACAGCAACAGCAACATCAGCATCAGCAATATCAACGGCAGCAACATGCATGCATGATGTTTTACGACGACGAAATGATTTATGAGTTTAAAGTACTTGTTATACGCAAGCGCATATATGTATGTTGTTTGCTTGTTTGTTTGTTTGTTGCACACTTACAACACTCAATGGTTTTGGTTTTTACTTTATGCTTAACTTAATTCACATGCTACAATTTAATGCATGTTCTTGGCCTTTAAATTGGTAATAAACTAATAATATATACCATAAATGGTGGGCCAACTGACTATCTCGCTCTCTCTCTCTCTCGCTCACTTAGTCAGTCTCAGCCAGACTGTAATTGTGTGTTGTGACTGGCAAATATTATTATGATGTAAAATTAATTGTGCCAACAACCAAAGAAAACCAGCAACATACAGACATTTGGACTGCAACAAAAAAGGGTTTTTCATATTGTTAGAAAAACTCAAAATTAAAAGTTTAAACGTTTAATTGTGTTTTATAGAAAAACAATAAGAGGAACACAACAAAACAAAAAAAATTAAAACAAATACAAGTCATAATAAATGCCATAAAATTATTATAATTACTTGATTTGCATTTGTATTCAAGTGTCAAGTTAATGACAATAGTAAACAAATAAAAAAAAATTGTCAAGCAATTAGGTTGTAAAACTCTCGTACTAATATTAAGAAAATAGTCTATTGTATGATTTGTGTTTTGTTCTTCAAAATCTGGTTAATTTAAAAGCATTACACATCTAACCATAAAAGCTTTAAGAAAATAATTTAAAAAAGTTAAACTTCTTTATTAATATTCTAACAAACATATATGTACATATATGTGGGCTGACTGGCAGTTTGTTTAAAGTAAAATCTTTTAAATGACATTGAACTTGTTGTATACATTTATTTATTATTTTTTTACAATTTTTTGTTTATTCTCTCTTATTTAACAAACAAAATAAAAAATAACACATGACAAATTTATTTAAATTCTTGTTTAAAAAATGTGTGTTTTTTTATTAAATTTAATTGAATTAAATTTGCTCAAACAGTTAAAATCTACAAAAAAAAAGAATAATAATAAACATTAAACTATGACAATTTTAAATTTGCTGTTTGTGGGTCAAGGTGTTTTTGTTTAGATTTATTTAAAAAAAAAAAAACATTTTTATACAAAAAAAACTTACCAGTGAATCGACTTCGGGATCTGCTGTGTAGTAGGGTTTTTGTGATCTGATCTGGAATTTTAAAGAAAAGAAAATTATATAATATTGATTATAACTTATTAAAAAGCTATGCAGCATGTAGCTAAACATTGTTGCTTTAATTAGAATAATATTACATAAAATACAAAAATTATTTTAATTTTTTTACCTATAGCTTCCTCCTCTTTTCAAATTGGCGAAATTTTTAAGCTTTTTCTTTTTGAAAAAATTGACAACTAGTTATTGGTACTAATATTATATCCCAGCTGAACAAAATTATTGATGCCAACAAACATATCGAAGCTTTTCACAATTAAACAGAATACAATTTTGGCAACACTATTTTTTTATCTCGCATTCAATATTATATTGCTTACAGTATGCTGAACAGACTACTATGCTTAAAAAAAATACCTTCTAGCAACAAACAGGCTTAAGTATGCTGTCAAAGATTTAATTATTTTATTGGTCATCATATTTTTATTATTAATACTTTTCTTAAATTGCTTAAATTGAATTTGCACTTCTAAAAAGAGTAAATCAAAATGTTGTTTACGCTTTTACAAAATGTTGTTTACAGTTAGCCAAAATAATATGTTATTAGCTCTATTTACTTGCAACTTTGAATTAAACGAATCTATAGTATTGAGGATTTTTTAGTTACAAAAATATGTTAAAATAAATTCATATATACAAACTGCTAAGCCAACATGTTGCTTTTATATAGATAAATACAAACTGTTGACAAAGATCTATATAAAAAATTAGTGCGAAATGAAAAAAAAATAATGACGGTAATCTTGTATTCTATCCATTTTGTCAAAAGCAACTAACACTTCTAGTGTTTATCAGCTGTTAAATGTTTCTGGCATTAATTTTCGCTACTGCAAAATAATACACATGTAGATAAGTAAAGTTGACCAACAATTTTCGCAAACAAAAAATGTTTAGCAATACGCTGCAAAAACTTTTGCACAAGCTTTTAAATACAACACAAGTCATTCAAAAACTGTTTATTCTCTCAACACATGTACATATTATGAGTTTTAAAAGAAATTCTATCTTACATGGTGTAGTTATTTTTAGATTTAATCTAAATTATCGTAAAATGTGTTTAGATACTTAAGCTGAAGATAACGTTGTTTATCTAAATCGTGTTACCCTTTATAGAAAAAAAGAATAAAACTTGTTCAATTGGGCTGTATATTCCATTATATATTTCAGTAAAATTTTTAGCAACATGTTGCCATGATTTACACAAGTTCTATGTTTTATATATCGCTGGTCTCATGTAGAAAAAAGGCTCTAACTCGCATAATTGTGATTTTACAGGAGAAGGTAAAAACATAACAGAAACTGTATTTATCACAATGTAATATTTGAAATGCAATTGCTTTTAATATCGTTATTTTTGATACTATTGGATTCAAATTTTGTGACGAGAGGTATTTGCATGAAATGTAATGGAATCACGAAAAAACAGAATTTCATAAAAATTCGAGTTAGGGCCTTTCTAAATGAGACCAGCGATATGGAACTTATAATTACTTTTTGACAATTATAAGTAATTCAGCGATATGATATATGAAATTAACTTTATTCGTAAAATTTTAACATTACGTTTTCAATGCTTTTAATTGATTTTTTTTTATAAATATGCTGCTACACAAGAATTTCATTTATACGTACTTATAAAAATATTTTTTGAGTTTTAATTTTTTTTAAATATGTTGAATTTCTTTTTTCTTTAAATGGTTTATCTTTTTTCATTTTTGTACCTATTGCAGTCCCGGATGTTTACCTGAAAATGTTTAGCATTTCTTCAATTTCATTGACAGTGAAAGTGCATTTGAAATAGTTTCTTATTTGTGTTTTTCTTCTTTGTACCTTTCTCGGTTACACCAATTATTAATCGCGCTTATCAAAATAAATATGAGTGTAAATTGTTTACATTAAGAAAGAAAAAAATCACAACTGAAAATAGATTTGAATTTTTTTTTTTTTTTTTTTTTTGTTCTTAATAAATATTGACTTTAGCAGCCGTAGTTGCTGTTCTGTGTTCTTTTTTCAAAAACTACCTCTGCGCTATCTAACACTACTATATGAATAGTTACAACAAAATTATCTGTTCACTACTTGAAACTTTATGATGGTTTTTGTTTAACTTAGTTTTAACTGTCGCGTCTAAACAAAAAAAAAATAATAATAATAATATTCTTTTAACACAGTATAGGTGGTAGCATTTTGCTTGTAGAGCATTTTAAAGATAATAAAAAATTAAATAATATTTTTTGTATAAGTGTGTAAAACATTGTTTTCAAATAAATACTCGTAAAACAAAACAAAAAAAAAAACTAATTATCAAAGTTGTAGTTATTCGAATTGCCAGTGAAACTATTGTGTCAGAACTAAAATAAAAAAGGCTGTTAAGGGGACCCCAATAAAATCATGTTTTAATTCAAGACACCTTCGTATTTACCAGCATTAAAATTTAACGCGTTTCCATCCCTTTTCAGTCAGTCATAAGGAAGAATAAATAATTTTTGAACAGAATTTCAGCCCACTCAATGCTGCATTATCTTTATCTCAGCGCCATATTTCACCCGAGATTTTTTTATTATGTTTTCATTTTTAATTAATTTTTTAATCATCATCATCATAATGATGACACACTATTTTATCTGGCTTTTGTTACATAATATGTTTCTAATGCCTATATATCCACCTTAATGGCTATATATTCACCTGAAAAAGTCTTTATTTCTTGGTGTATGTTATGTTTTGAAGACTATATATTCCGTCGCTTCTATAGCGCTGAAACTCAATCGGGATGCAGAATAATACCCTCAAAGACTTGTTTAATGTGATTACAGTCACTGCACATAAGCGTTCACTCTTTTTTGTGTGTGCAAATGCGAGGATTAAATCTGTGGATCTTTAGGGCCTAAAGCCTCAGCTAACACAGGAAATTTATATTCAAAATAAAAACTCGATGATTTTTCGATTGATATAAAATTTAGGTCACTTCCATGCCAACGTTATATTCTAATCGATGGATCGTTAAGACGTTGTTTTAGACACATACTAAATTTCTGTTAAACAGTATCCCCATTAAAAATGCAAAGTTCCATAATGCCCAGAATTTTTAAAGAGCTTTCGTACTTATTTAATGATATGCCTAAATATAGGAACCGATTCGGTTTTCAACTTATTTTAATTTAAAATATATTTTTTCGTTCGGTGTAAAAAACCCAAAACCATACAATCGCTAAATGTTAAAGTAAAGCGCGCTGCCAACGTTGGAAGAAATTTTTATCTTTATATCTCTAAAAGCTTAGTGAGCGAGGTAGATACTGACAATACGTGATGCACTACATTCGATGTTTGCTGTACATTCAAATGTTTTGTGGGTTAAAATACATGATTATTGTTTACAATGCCGTTATTGTTACTGCTAGTTTTTCAATCTTAATCTCTGGTGTTAAGGTGTACGTACACATTTCAATACCACATTTGTTGTGTTCTTTTTTTCTTCTTCGTTCAAGATAAATTTATGTTGCAAGTGTATTTGTGTCTATTACATAGTAAACAAATGAACGAAAAACATTAAATAAAAACTACAACACAGTTGTATAAAAGCGCGTTATCAACGGTTGTCAATTTTAGAATTTTTGTTTATAGTTTTTAAACCAAAAAAAAAAACAATAATAAAAAAAAAATGATTAAATAAAGGTAAGTGTTGATATCAAAACAGCCGTTAAGGTAAAACACAACTAAAACAATGTTTCAGTAATTCTAATTGTTGAAAATATAAGATATAAGGCGCCACTTTTTTCGTAAATACATTGCAAGTTTATTTTATTTCTTTTGCAAATGAGCAGATATTTAAAAAGAAAATACTATTTTATAATATTTAAAGTCATATATTTTCTAATGTCTAATTTTCTACCATTTAAATATCAGTCTATTTTGTGATTATGATAACAATTATGACGTTTTAACTGTTAACATTGTTATTATTAATAAGAAAGTGCACAAAGCACACCAAAAATTGTTATAAGCGAAAAATCTTTATGATGTGCAGCTATAAAAGAAACATACAACAACTGCCATTCTCAACTCAAGTAGCAGAATTTTTTTATTGCTGCTTGCTTTGCTGCTTTTATTTTATAATTTTATAAATTTATTGCAAAAATAACAAACGAAATATAACAACAGCACAGTTATAACAAAAACCAGTAGTTTAACAATTTGTTTATAGTTAATACCAGCCACATTTTATAAACGCTGTGTTGTGATTTGACATGTGCCTTAGTTTTGAAATTTATGAAAATTTATGATGGCTCTGAAGAAAAACGACTTTTTCATTAAATTTCTTATTGGTTTGTTAACATCTCTATCTGGGTAATAAACGGTTTTACGTAAAACACTAGAATGTTACAGCAGTCATATTTTTTTAATAACAACAAAAAAAACGTTTAAAAAGAAATAAACAATGTTCAACACAAATTAACCTTTAATCAAGTAATTTGTCAAAAAAGCTTAAAAATATACATATTTAGTATGAAAAAAGAATTGTAGTTTTTAAGGCACTAAAAAATATATTAAGTTTTAAATAAATACAAAAAATATTTAAAAAATAACCAGACAGATGAAAACAGCAACTATTCACTATTAAATTAATGTTGCAGCTTCAAGTTTTTGTTGTTGGCTAATAAATCATATTAAATTATTAACGGCAACATAAATATTGTATAATTCACACATTGTGGCGAAATATTCACCACAGCAAATGTCACAAATTATTTTTACAAATGGCGTTGTTTTTTTTCTGTTTTTGTATTAAGTTTTAAACGAGATTTATAAAGAAAAAGAAGCAGGAAACATATGTGAGACTTAGGAAAGCTTAGCGACATATTGCTAGCGTTTTTTTTTTTTTGACCGTGATAAATATTACAGTTTTTAAAAATCTTTTTCTTCTTTTAGGTTATTTACACTAAAAATGGTGGTTCAGCTTGTTCGAAATATAAAAAAAGATGAACAAACATAAACTTAAATATTTTAATTTTTTTAAATTAAAACTGTTAAGAAAGCTGTAAATTATTTGGAGGTTCTCAAGCTTAGCCAACATGTTGCTAAACAAACAACTCTTTGTTACCATTTTGCTGTGAAATGATAAACAAATTCGCCAGTTATACTCTGTTAATTTTGTGAAGTAACGAAATAATATGAGCTACACTTATTTCGCCAGAAATTGTAGTCAAAAGAAAATAAATTTGTATCTATTAACATTAAGATGAATAATTAAAGTTGTTACACAAATCAAATTATTAAACTTGACTTTTTTATTTGAATTGTGAGGTAAATAAATATTGAATTATTTAAAAATCTTTTAAAAAATTTTTTAAAACAAAACAAAAAATATTAGCAAGATCATCGCAACATGCTGCATTGAGTCACTGAAATAAAAACATGAACTTTTGATACATGTTGCAGAAACCTAATTATTTTTTTAAGAAATCATTAAAGTTGGTTAAATTTCTTTTAAGAAATGTTTGAAATTACTAGCAAAAAAAATCTGTTTACCAGCCTTATTTTTAATTTTCTATTTTCTAAGTGTCCTCCCATATGTTTCTAGATACTGACTATTAACCAAAAAAAAAATCAGTAGGATGTTTATGGGCATACAACAGGATTAAAAAATGTTTGTTGGGTTGTGTGTGTGTGTATATCTCATGCTACAGCTATAGCAACTACCTGTTTTGTGTTTTTCTTTTTACAACAAATATGTCATGTTTGTTTCCTAATATTGCATGACTAATTTTTGTCTCTGATTGTTTACAAAGAAAATCTTTTTATTTGATATTATAAAATGTTTAGGTATTTGTTGGCCATAACTAAAACAAAAAATTCTGACGAAATCCCTGTCTACAGATAAGCGTACAGACTGCACTATAAGCCTGTGCCTGTTTTAAAAATACCAAAGGGAAACTGAACATTTGTTATATACAAATGTCATAAAAAGAAATTGAAAATATTTTTATTTTTTTGTTTTTATTTTGTAGACATATTTAATATTGGTTTGTTCTAAATAAAGACTAGTTCTTTTGTGCAAAAACCTACAACAACAACTACAGTAAAAGCCACACACTTAGATAAAGATCACTAAAGCAATAAATAGATAAAATGCCACCTAGTAGTATAAACATTTCAATATTAAACACCACATTGAGGCAAATAATCTATAAATTCACAAAAGAAGATATTTTTGTACACCACAATAACAAGAAAAAAGTGAAAAAAGATAATAATAAAACCCATGCATAGCAACATTAACAAAGTTTAAAAATATTAAAATGTTTTATATCTCCAAAATAATTAAACAAAAACGAACACAAATTTTTGCATCTACTATGAGCGAAGGAGAGAACAGATAGAAACGAAACTTATGCAAGACAAATGTTGTGTTATAAATCATTCAGGTGTATTCCCCAAAACTCAGATGGTATTTTTGAGGATAATGAAAAGTGGTGAAGCTTAACCCTTTTCAATTTATTAATCTTAAAAATTTATTAAAATAAACTGGCAAAGAAAATGAAAAAAACATCAATCATTTTTATTGGCTTTACAAAAGAGGGAATAATTTCTGTTTGAAAAACACGTACCAATGAAAGAATTTTCATTAAGTATCAAACACCATTGTAGCAAAAATGGAAGACCATATTTGATTATAGGGTTTAAAGCAAAAGTTTTCGTTTAACCCATAAACATTATTTAATTCTAGACTCTATACAATATTAAAGCAATTAGAGATCATCTAAACATGAACAAGAAAGCCAAAGTAACTTTTAAATTGTGTCTCTCTGTTTCACTAATAACAAGAATTGCAGCCAGCAACATTTTTCATTTATAGGGAAGACTCAAGTCAATGAAAATACGCTAAAAGCAGAACTGGCAACAATGAGTTTCTTCTCATAAAACCTGGTTGGTTGTTTTTATTTATTTTGTATACTTTTGCAAAACAAAACAAATACCAAAAAAAAACGCTAGAGTTGTCTAACTGGTTTTCAGCAACAAAAAGTCGTAAAATTGACACAACTTTTGATATTGCAATGTGAGCACAATATATATTGTTTCAACTTAAATCTAGCGCAAATACTACAGCACGCAATTTTCAATATTTATTTGTCTTATTTGTAGCTTACAACACGCAGAAAAATTTCAATAAATAATGTTACTTTTTCGCCAAAATCTGAATGTTTTCTTTATTTGTTTAAAAGTGTTTTGATATTTAATAATCATTTTAACAACTACAACTACAGAGAAAACATACAAAAAATGAAATATAAATTTTAATATATATTTAAGTTTCTTATTTAAAAAAAAAACAACAACCAAAACAGCAACAAAATAATAATTAACTACAAAATTAAATAATCATAAAAGCAACTTGGAAATAAACAAATAATAAATAACAGAATATTCCTCAAAGTTTGTTAAATGAAATTTATTAAAAATTATCATCAAGTAAGCATCATGTTATTATTTATACCAATAGAAATCTTTAAAAAAAATATTTTTACCCACAACGTTATTCGAACCAACCTAAGAAAAAAAATTTGACAATTAGATATTACAAATTAAAAAAAAATATTGCATTTAATTTCCAATTACACTTTCTCTTCGCCACCAACTATACCCCTAATAAGTCAGCGCTAGGTTTATAGAGAAATCAAATACAGGGTGTCCGGGTACTTTGTTTTACCGCAGTAGTGAAATAGACACGTGGAAAATTTATTATGAAAAAAATTCGATAAATCAGCTGGTTTTAATCGTTAAAACATTTTACCAAATCAATCATCGATTACTATGTCGATGAGAAAGTTACTTAAAATTTTTGGGAGAAACAACGTCCACTATTTATCGTTTAGTGAATAATATCAAAGAAAGAGGATCTGTAGGTGATAGGGCCTAAGCATGGACCACAATCTACTGCAAGATCGGCTGCTGCTCAAGAAAATGTTCAAAACAATACATCAATCTTAGTTCGACGCTGTGCTCAGGAGTAAAAGTACACTCCTGAGCACAACAACACCGATTTTCATGAAAAAATAAAATTATTTGCGAGACACATTTTCATTTGGATGGATATGTCAATAAACAGAATAGTCAGTTCTGGGCAATGGGAAACCCTCAAATTGTCCATCAGTCATGTTTCCATCCATTACAAGTGACAGTCGGTGTGCAGTATGGACAGATGAAATCTTGTACCTTACTTCTTCCAAAATTAACACGGCATAGGGGTAACTGTGAATGGAGAGCGATATCGTGCAATGATTGAAAACTTTTTAACGCCACAACTGCAGGTCTTGGGCTTAATTAACATTTTGTATCCACAAGCAATGGAAACAAATAAAGTAGTATACCTTCTAGACGGACACCCTGTAGAATGTAAACAAAAAAATATAAACATGAAAAATAAAAAGTCTTGAGAGAAAAGTACACTTCAAATATCAGTGTTTTGAATAGAACCAACGCCATAAATTCAAATATTTTTGATAACAATAACAAAAAGTGAGTTTTCTCAAAATTTATTCAAATAAACAAATTCACAAAGGTGTTAAAACTTTTCACTTTATACATATTTGTTGTAATTGTCTATTACAAAGAAAATTCTTTCAAACTTGCAGGCAGACAAGAAATAAACTTTTCGATAAAACATTACAGTGCACCTTCTTCGAAAGAAAAAAAGATTCTATTTTTCTCATATTCTAAACAGACAAAAAACCGTAAATGCGGAATTTCCAAAATTTCCTCCCTATTTAACAAATTGGATTTATAACAAAATACTAAACCGAAAAAAAGACAAAAAAAAAACTGTTGCATATGTTGCACATTGAGTTTGTAGACTTTTGAATAAAGAATTAAACTAAAAGAACAATACCATTTAAAAATTGCTCTTTTTACGGTTTGAAAATCTTTTGAATCCAGAAATACAAGGGAAAAAAATGAATCCTGTTGTGTTATTTTTTATTTCTGTTGTGATTTCAGCAACAATGCCTTGAAAGAATTAAAAGAAATTCAAAACCTTTTGCTTTAAGGGTTGTGTCGTTATGTTTAAGTATTTGTAGGTACGATTTAATGGAAACACAAAGCAATTTTAAATGCAAGAAAAAAGGTTCAGCTTGGAACTTATTTTTTTATCATTTGATAAAGAAAGAAGTATTTGTACGTACCTACAAAGCACAAATACAAACGCATTAAAAATACCAAAAACAAACAAAAAAAGACCCAGAACAAGATGAAATTATTTCTCTAAACAAAAGAGATTAAAAGCAATGAATATATATTTTTTTGTTTTATGAAAAGAATTTTTTAAATCTTCTACAGACAACAACGACGCATTTAATGTACAACGTCATATGTACATATATACAAATATATAATATCTGTATATCGTAAGCCCCGCAAGAAATAAAGATCATTACCAAAAATTTAAGCGAATAAAAGGTAAAAAATTATTGTTAAAAGGTTGTATACCTGCTTTGTTAAACAATAAATTTTTTCTAAAAACGCTGCGACTCAACAACCAACACACATTAGATGCCAAAAGAAAATTATATTCAATTTAACCTAATAACATTTACCAAACACTAATTTTACTTTTCTTATGTCATTTTATTTTAATTTTTTAAATTAATTTTAAACCAAAAACTGTAAAAATTTAGAAATTTCTTAGCAACATGTTGATAAGAAATCACATTTATTAAAATATAACTGAAACATGATGCATAACATGATGCAAGCAGTGAAATAAATTAATCTTACGTCGAACAATATTATTTAGTCAAATGCATAATTTTAGTTTGGCTTGAGTTCTAATCAATGATAATAATCTATAAAAATGAATTAATACTCAAGAAGGATGAAGCGATTCTGAAAATGTACTACAGTTTAATAATATCTAAGTGCTACTGTTCGTTTCAGCAACCACATTTAACAAAGAACTTAAGTTTATCTTAAGTTTCAGCAGCATTGTTGCATTATATTTTTTCATATTTAATTCAGCCTATTTTACTCTAATTGATTTTCTAATAGCTCATGGGAATTGTGTTACCTTTTCATTTGTAATAAGTCAGTGTCATTCATACTTTAGCAAAGTTATCTGTTCAAATTTGTAAAAATTGTTTAGCAACTTTGTGTACTTAAAAAATGATACTAAAAAAAAACTCTTGTTTTTATTTTCCTTAGTGTTTACTATTCATATCAATTCTTAACTGAAGATCGTATTATTTAACATTTGAAAACAAATATTACCGAACACATTATTCAGATGAAAAACAAGCTGCCAGAAACATATCGTAACTTCAGAAAATGAATGCGCTTTCAGCAGCATTGTTTATATTCATTTCACGTTAATGTATTAATATAGACTTTTGACATCGTTTCGAACAAATTAATTAACAGAGATTATGTAAGTGCCGAGCATAAATCTGTTTCCATTGAGAGTATCAAACAAATGCTGAGCCATCAATTTCGGGAGCTACTTAGTAGCTAGTTTTGGTCAAAAACAAAATTGAAGGGCACGTCAAGCGAAAGTTACCACCACCACAGAAAGAATAGTATTGTCATGTAGTATTATTTGCTTGGGGAACACTGCAAAAAAGCACTATTCTTTTGCATAATGGCAGAACTAAGGAAAATTCAGACTATAACAAAGCTGAGGAGCTTTAAATCAGGATGCTGCAATATTGTTTTATAATTAAACTCAATTTATAATTGCATGGTTTTCAAAAATAAACAAAAACTCTGATAATTGGCAGATATTTAACTTTACAAAGACGACATTACCTTTCACACATATGATTCCAAAACAAATATACATTTCTCTACTCTTCGTCTTTCTTTAAAAAATTGTTAAAAAGCAAATAGTAAAATTTACTATTTGAAAAGTTTAAAATGTAACTGCAACATGTTGCTTCAATTGCTAGAAACTGTCATGATTCTTTTTGAAATCTATAAAATGCATTGACATATCAGAAGTTTCAACGACAAAAGGGATGTTTTCTTTCTAAACATTGCTAGAGTTTTTATTAATAATATTTTTGTACCTAAACTTTCGTTATACACTTCTCTACTCTTTGTATTCCATTAAAAAATTATAAAATAGCAAATAGTAAAATTTACACTTTGTAAAGTTTAAAATGTTCCTGCAACATGTTTCTAAAATTGTTAGAAACTGGCATGATTCATTTTGAAATCTTTAACACGCTAGAGTTAAAGCTAGAGCCAAACTTTTTTGAGTATTTATAATGAAAAAATTTCTTAATGATAATAAATCTGCATAAACTTCTTTAAATGTGTTTCTGTATATGAACATCTGACGACCAATAAACAATTCCTAAAGAGTTAATAACTTTTAATATGTTTGCACATATGGATGAAATATGTTGTTTAGTTAAAGCTGATTCTAAAGTAGCATTGGAAAAAAGTTAAAGCAATTATTGTAATCAAATATATAACATCTTGTGTTTTTGTCTTTATTGTTTTGCTTTGACATTCAAATAATTTATGATGTTTAATTATTAAGATTGTGTTTTATGTCCCATAACGACATATTATGAGCAGCATATTTGAGATCTTAATATATAGCAATTAGAAGCAGCATAACACTCGCATTCATATTCTTTTTTTTTATTATTATTCATTATAGTATTATTTTGACTAAATGAGACTTTTTTATTTATTCCAACGATAGTTGCTAAAAAAAAAATGTGTTTTAAGATGTTCTCTTGTATTTAAGGAAATTTCCATTTAAAACTGTAGAAAGTGGCTGCTGCACTTACAACTATTTTTATGTGTGAAAAGAAATTTAATGTTAAAGTGCTTTTATTTTTGCTTCAATCATTTTATCTTAAGTACTTAATTCTGTAGCCATTTAGTTATTGCCCAAGAAGCGCGCGCGCAAAATCACATTAAAAACCTCATCATTTGAGGCACCTCATCATGTTATAAAATTCTTTTATTTTTTGGTTTGTTTTTAATTTTATTTAACGTCTGATTTTTTGCAGCTACTTTTTACTTGCTTGGTTGAGTTGCTTTTATGTTGTTGTAGTTTTTTGCCACATAAATTTTATTCCTTAATATTATAACGTATTTGTTTAGTTTTATACACAAGCATTTAGCATATAAACATTTTTTTTACATGCAGTAAAGCAAAAAAAAAATAAAAAAAAATTAAGCAAAGACTATAAAAGGAAGTCTAAAAATGATGTTTTTATTTATGCATCATTTGGAATTTTGACAGCTTTGCCAAGAGACTTTTTTCTACGTTGCGTTGCGTTGCGTTGCGAGCATGAATCAAAAACACATTTTTTAAGTGATTTAAAGGAATTTATTTTTGATAAACTGTATAATTTTCTTTCTTCAAGAAAAAAAAAGAAAAAAATAACTAAAGTGTTTGGCCATCTTAAAATCTACAAAATATTGACAAATTTTGTTAAAATACAACTTTTTGTGTTACGA
The DNA here is from genome assembly GCA_916610165.2 of Gymnosoma rotundatum. Taxonomy (NCBI): domain Eukaryota; kingdom Metazoa; phylum Arthropoda; class Insecta; order Diptera; family Tachinidae; genus Gymnosoma; species Gymnosoma rotundatum. Next base: position 45,468,879 of record OU744336.1, on the reverse strand, counting down.
GTAAATTTGGAAATTCTAGTTCATTGCTTTATTTTTACTTTGGTTAGATATGAGGCCAAAGCACTCTCGAACACATGTGTTGTTATTTAGCTTTTTATTTTATACGATTTATTTTTAACAAAATGTTAAATAAATGTGTTTTAGCATTTATGTGTCGATTTGTATTCATGAGGATTATTTTGAGATTTCTCGTCGTTCATATAAAAATATCTTTTATATCAAGTTGAGGCCAATACTTGAATGTGCAGTTGTTATTGTTGTCTCTAGTCGTATTTACTGCTTGTTGTTGCAAGTGTTGCTTTTACTAATGATGCATCTAAAAAAATGCTTTATTTTAAAATTTATTTATATTTTTAATTTCTTGAGAGAGCAAAAACGGAAAGAAACAAAAATGAATACAAACCAAAAAACAAAATAACAAAAAAAAAACTGTCAAGAGATTAAAATCGTATATATAAAACTCTTATAAACAGTCATAAAATTAAAGACATTGTACGAATATTATATTGTACATTGCCACAGAGTGTAAAGAATTTTTCAGCCTCAATTGTTATTAACACTTGGCAAAAAAATACGATAAAATAAAATAAAACTCAGAAAGAACAAAATGTTACAAATACTTGTACGTTTAATGTTGGCAGGGATGTGTGTAGGATTTTGTTTTTGAAAAATCTTTTAATGGGTTAATTTTGTTCATCTTTTTTATGTTCTTTTATAAATGCTAAATGTCTATCTATCCATTTGTATTACTGTCTGTCTGTATGTATTTATGATCATGATCATTTTCATATGTTGAAATTTAATGTTTTGGTTTTTTAGTTTTATTTATAAAACTTTTTTTTTATTATTTGTGCCTCCTAAGATATTACAAATAACATTTTGAGGGGGATACAATAAAAATCAAAACACAAGAAAAAGTTAAATGACGTTGTCGTTTTAGCTGTTTTGTAGTGATGATTAATGAAGTGCCACAAAATAAAGATCATCATTATTGTAAGATGTATAAATATAACGCTGTTTTTAATAGAAAATGATTCATTTTTCGTTCTGCTTAATAAAAAATAAAACAAAAGTATTTTAACAAGACTTTTAAAACAGTAGAATCATAAACTGCAATAAAATGCTGGCATACTTTACTCTAAACAGAATGTTGCTGAAACATGTTGCCAACAACAAATTTTCTTTGAAACTGTACTAAAGAAACCTTTAACACAAATTCGAAAATTACAAATAAAATTTACAATAATATATTAGCAATATTTTTAGAAAAAATATAGCAATAAATTACTTAATTTTGACTTTTTTTTTATTTAGAACAAATCATTGATTTATTTATCAATAATCTTTTTGGCAATTAAAAAATTAATATTTTTAAAATTAACTCACCTGTTTACTAAACATTGCAATATCTTCATTAAATGATTCTGACGAACATACATCACCACCTTGCACACCAGGTTCTCTGGGCGTACATGTGGCCAACTCACATTTCTCAAATATCAGAGCCAACAGCGGGAATAGGGGATGTCTAAAGAAAGTAAAAAAAGTAATTATTAAAATTTTAATAGAACAAAATAAAATAAACAAATTTATTTGAAGAACTAAGTAAAAAATCTCTTTTCGATTCTTGTCTAGCAACTAGGCAACATCGTCATGATGATGATCATCGACAACATTTTCATATTGCTTAAATTTGTTTACACTAATGGCGACAAGAAACCGCCGTCATCATATAAGGAAAATTTGATTCTATATCTATCTGTTTAGTTTTTTTTTTTTTTTTGTGCGTGTATAATATAATTTTCGATAGAAGTAAAATACCTACAAAATAGTGTGTGGTGCGGTGTGGCTTAAGTGAGTGAATAAACACACTCGTTAAATACTACATACTTAGTAATGTAAAGTGTGGTGTGGTGATTTTTTTTTTCTAATTTCTTATATCTAAGGTAAGAGTGTGTCTATATATAAGTATATTTTTTAACATTTGGTATTTTAATTAGAGCATAAGTTAAAGGAAATGCGATGCATTTTTAAAATGCCAATTTTAGATTTTTATGAGTATGTATTGGCTGCAAAACAAACTGAGACGCAAACTCTGCTGTAACAACAAAAATATTTTCGAATTGAAATTGAAAGTGATTGAGAATTAGATATCATTTTTTGTTTGGCGCTTACTTAACAGCTGGAAAGGATTATTTTTTTAGTAAATATTAATATAATAGCTTTTCACATAAACACGTGGTATTGATAAAACGAAATAAGATTTAGTTTTTTCATAAAAATGTGGCTGCAACATGTTGATGAAACAAAGATATTCTCTATTCTTCTTTAAAAAAAACATTAAGGCAAATTAAATATTTAAATTAAATGTTATATTTGTAAAGCCTTTAAAGAAATTTAAACTCTGCTGATCAAATTTGTTTCAATGTCTTCCCGCCAATATTTTTTCATTAACAATCTTTTAAATAAAAAATCAACAAGTACGTTTATGTATAATAAATAAAAATCAATATCATGTGCGAAATCTTTTGACATTTTTAAAACAGGCCTGTTTTTCAATGCACGATATTGTAATAAATCGTTTTAATAAAATTGTAGCTACTGCTGCTGCTATTATTGCCATTGAATGTATCAAGCAAGAAACATTTCAGTGTCTGTATACACAATATTTCGTGTTGTAAGTAATTTTTCTTTGCACATATGTATGTATATATTTTGTATATTTTTGTTTTCTATAATTTATTACCGTCTTTTGACTGTCAAAAATTCAAAACCATTAACAACAACAAAATTAAAATTAGTATTAATAGTAAAGAGCCTATTAAATTGCAAAGATAAAGAAAACAACAGAAAAAAAATTCATGTTCATCATCTCACATTAATTGTTGAGAATAAAAAGAGATATGAAATATTTGCAATGTCATTGTTGACAGTTTAGACACAGTTGTTGATAGGCTTTTTGACCAATTTATGTCAAAATGATTTTTTGTTACGAAAAAATAAAAATTAATTAAAATATTTATTTGGGAAAACTAACAAATTTCTTACAATTTTTTACTTATTTTTCTGACAGATTATAATTTAATAGCAACGAAATGATCTACTGTTTTTATTTTAGTTAGTTTTAGTGTGCTGTTGTCTCTTTCTTTAACTTATGCAAATTTCTTTCTAGTGTATGAAAAGAAATTTAACTGATAAAAACATCTGCCTTTGTAATTTTTTTTTTACTTTTGCGTTTTGTTGCTGCACTGTTCTAAAACTGACCATTTATGTTTCAACAGTAAATGCTCACTTTCCGGTTTCTCTTCGGAGTTTGAAGGATTGTTAAACATCTCAAACAAATTGCACCTGAGTTTAAAGGCAAAGTATAAAATAAAGTCTGCTGACCAAATTGTAGGTTATTTTTTTTGTTTTTGTTGATTTCATTTCTTTTAACCCCTAAAACACTATAAATTTTCAATTAGTTATTTCAAAGTCCTTCTAATATGCTTTTGGTTATAATAAGCATTTGTTAAATGTTCTAATTTTTTGTCAGTTTAGCGGGTGTTTCTTTTTTAATTTCAGTTTTCAATTTCTATGTATTAAATGGCTTGAAATAAACTTCCCTTGGCATTTTATTTTCCTATAAACACTAATGAGTTTTATATAAGGTTCTTTATTTTGTAGTTCCTTCGAATTGTATGCTAAGGGTTTTTATAACGAAACCTTCTTAATTAAATGACTTGCGTTTTATGTTTTTAGTTATTTTTTTGTTGCCAGACACTTGTCGTCATTTAGTTTTATTCATTATAGAAAGAAGTGTGATATTTTTACATGTGTTTAATTTTTTTCATTTATACTTATAAAAAATTTAATTTTAAATTTAAGTGGTAAGCCCTAGAGATATAAAGTAGAAATTACAAGAGTATACTAAAAGGTAAATAAAAAACAAATGAAGAAAAAACTAACAGACACTTTAAGTAAAAGGTGTTAAGTTCTTAATAAAGAAGTAAAATGCATGTGTACATAGTCAGCGAAATGTTGTATTGTTCGACTAGTCATGGTACGTTCCTTACAAGACCAAAAATATTATCTCACAGGTTGTACTTATAAATGAACACACGTATTGTCGTTTGTGTTAGTTTTATTGAGCGACTCTTCCGTAATTATTAACTTTTATGATTATGGCCATAAAATGAAATATATGGCGAAGGTATTATTTTATTGTATTAAAAAAAATGTCTGTAAATACAAGCAAATAAAATAAAATCATACAGAAGGTGCTAAACGTTAATAAAATTACATAATTAAAGAAAAATTAATAATAAAAAAACAATACAAAAAATTAACAACATGAAAAATTTAGTAGCAACATGTTGTTTAGGCAGATATTGTTTCAAAGACCAAAAATAAAATATAAAAAAATTATTATTATCTTTAACATAATGCCAAGCAAATAGTTTTATTATTATTCATAAAGGAATTTTAAAAGTTTACTATACAAAATAATACAATGTTGCTAAGAATAAAATGAAACATTATAAGTAATTGCTCAGATGTTGCCAATAAAATTCTTTACAACTTTAATTGCAACATCATACAGTTTCCTGCCTTTTTATCAATCACATGTTTTCTTTATAAAGCATTTCAAAAATATGACAAATATGTCATATCTGTCAATAATAACTGACAATTATTAACACTCTTTGAAATGTTTGCTAAGTGACTTAAATTAATATACAAATTATCACATTATTTATTTTTTAATTTCTTTGCAGAAAGGGTGAGTTTTCTTATTTGTAAATATGAAATTCATAATATTTTTTCTTTTATATTATTTGCTTTTTAAGAGTATGACTTTAATAACAGATTAAATAAAAATTAAAATGATTGATGCAATTAAAAAAAGAAACAGAAATAAATAAATAAAAATAAAAATGCAGCAATAGACAAAGAAAATGTGTAAAATTTTTAATTTATAAATTCTAAAAACATAAAATTAGCACCTTATCATCTTGAGTTTTATTTATTTGCTCCCTTAGCGTTTGCCGTTTAACAAACCCCTAATTTGACTTTTAATTCTTTTTTATTTATCGTTTTTTTTTCCTATAGTTTTGCTTCTTAGTTTTAGATGGTAGTTGATCAACCAAAAACGCCTACAAAAGAATAAAAGCCACAACCTCTTTAAATTAGAAAACACCTTAATTAAATAAACGTACACACTCTCCCTCCTTAAATTTAAAACATAAAAGTAAGATGTAGTTAAAAAAGCACACGAGCGTAAAATTTTATATTATTTTTTTTTTTTTTTTTTTTTTTTTTGGCAGGTCAAGATTTGTTAAAGCGATTTTGTTGGGTCTTTTTTTTTTCTTCTAATTGACACTTACTCATAGATAGCATCCTTATCACGTTTATGTACTTCGGGTATTGCACCCATTAAATGATTAGCAACCGGTGATACATGACTAGGGGTACCATGGCCACCAGCGCCAGCTGTATGATAGCCATGCATTCCAACTGTGGCCGCTGCTGCAGCAGCATGTGTCATGTGTGGTGAATGATGTGATGGTAGGCCTTGTAATCCAGGCGGCCGATGACCAACATGTGGATCATACATGGCAGCTGCTGCAGCACCCGAATCCATACCATAGCCATGCAGGCCATCGTCATACTGTTTTGTTTTTGAAATTGAGAAAAAAGACAACAATAGAAAAAATAAGTGATTATTAATTTTTTTAAAAACTTTTTAAATAAACATCATATAAATAATTAATAACATTTTAAAGAAAAGCAGCTAATGAGTATTAAACAATGTTGATAAACTTTTTTATCTAGAATTTTTGAATTCTCTTTTGTTTCTTCTTCATATTTCTTGTACAAATAATTGCTAAATTTTCATTTTCTGATCTGACTTAATTTCACATGTTAAAGCTTTTTTTAGCTGCAATAATTTTACATATACAATGTTGCAGCAACAATTTAAACAGACTCATTTAGCATTTTAAGTGTATTTCTTTATAATTTTAACTTTTTAAACTCTTAAGCTTTCTTCCTTATTACTTATAGCCTGAAACCTAATTTTAAGTTAATGAACGCTAAAAAATTTTTTAAAATATTCCCACACACTAAATACAGTTCAAAAGAAAATATATTCTTTTGTCACCCATAACCAGCCAGGTTTTCAAACGTGTGTATTTATCAAAATATCATGATCATCAACGTAAAGCAGCAACAACAAAAACAAAATCAGAAATAATAATAAGCTTGACCTTGTAATAACAGCCTTAACTTTATGTTTTAACGTTTTTTGCATACAAAATTAAACTCCAAACAACAAATAAATGATTGCTGCCTTCTCTTGTACGCTCGCTCGTTTATAAAATTTTTATACAATAATTTTTTTATTTCTACTTTTTTCTTTTTTTTTCATTTGTTTAAACGGTTTTAAACTACGTCTTTCATATAAACAATACATCAACACCATCAAAGCTATAGTAAAAAAAAACTTTTTTAACGCCACTTTATTAACAAAACAGCAACAAAAAATGCACAAAACTTTTTTTAAAAACAACATCGAACAGAAAAAATAACCTAAACTTAAACACTTACTTGACAATGACAACCACGTTTGAGTTTAAAAAAAAAGTAAAAAAAAAATTACAGAAAAAAAGAAGGAAAAAGTTGTTGTTTTAACACTAAACACTAAAGTAGAGAATTAAAATACAACTTCGACAACGACAGCAATGAAAAAAGATGATTGTTAAGATTTTTATCATTATAAAAATACAAAACTTTAAAACTTCACACTGCATAAAAGTATGCACGTATACATGTATGTTTTGTTTTTTATTCAAATTGATAAAATGATTTCTGCAGGTTGTTGAACAGAATGAGTAATGTATGGGAAATATTGTAGGATGTACACCCTAAGAGCAAAGCAAAGCCTAGATTTTACTTTTTAGTTTAAATAATTATTTTACATAAGTGATATAGATCTTTAAAACAATAGTTAAGCTCTTTTCGGGCTGCTTAAAGATTGTAAAATGACTGCATACCTTAAGGCTTAACATAAGTAAACAAAAAAATTCTTTTAAAGTTTAGACGTATTGTACTTTGAATAGAAGCAATTCTAGCTTATAATATAAAATTTTTTAAGATCCCAAATGTATTCTATTCAGCATTTCAGCATATGAAACAAAACGTTAGTGCGAAATATATAAAAAATAATGTTGCTGAAATTGCACTCTGTTAATTTTGTGAAAATCAAAGAAACATTTCTGGCTTCATGTTTATTAACAGCAAAATGTTTCTGGTAACATTTTTTCAACTGCGCAATAATACGAACTGCAGTTATTTCTTGAGGGATATTAAAACGATAGTTCCTTCTTAATCGTGGCACCCCTATTTAGTTTTCGAATTTTTCTAGCGAAATAAATGTAGCTGCTAAACAATTTTCGCAAATAGCTTAAGGTAGAATCTTTCGAAGTTTTTATGAATGTATTGAAAATTGAATACGCTATCATTGTGCAAAGTCAGATAATGACAAGCCTGAGTTTATATATTTATTTGAATATCCTAATGTCAATAAGAAATCCTCCGAGCTTTGATTTAGACCATTCAATTAAACTATATTCGTGTTTTAATACAAAAAAGGCGTCATCTGATGTTAAAGCACGACAATATTATTCGTCTTAAACTGACATTTGTTGTATTTTGCTGTATTTAAGGGATATTTTTATTTTTTATCAATTTGAAAAATCTTTATCGTTTAAGCAGCAATTGACACATTGATGTAAGAGTCAAGCTCCTTTTTCAAAAGACTTGTTAAAAAGAGTTTGCTAAAAAAAATAATTATATCCATCTTTTGCTGTATTCATTTTATTAAAGACAAGTGTTAATGATTAAAATCTTTTGCTTTGAATTTTATTTTATGAAAAAGAATTTTTGCCAACAGAGCAAGATGAAATTAAAATAAAATAAATTTAATTCAACGTTAATGTTTTTCTTCTCATAACAAACAAAACCACCTGCGCATTTTTTTCTTTTTATTCACTCGTTTGTATTACTCGTATACAACTTCAAAAAAAGTCTTAAGATTATAAAGTTCTTTTATTCTTTAATTCATAACACAAGCCTCCAGTTTTTATACTATTGTTCTGGTAAGTTCAAGCAGAAACGTTTCTCAATACTTATTAAAGCTGCTATATAACCAGATTGAAATGAATGGAAGACAAAAAAACCTAACAACAACAAAAATTGTCCTCCAGATACATACACAAGATTAGCAAAAGACTTCATTTCACATACATGCATTTTAACTAAAAACTGCAGCAACAAACACAAAACTATATACGAATTCTTAAAGCCACCATGTGCATTGTAAATAATTGTAAGAGAAGTATAAACATAACGTAGTTGAAAACAGTGCATTTTTTGTTATTGTTGTTTATTGTTTAGGTTTTGTGGGTTAAAGTCGCGGTTCAGATATTTGTCATTTACTACAAAATTCATTTTATATTTATATATAGAAATTTTTTGCTTGATTTGTAGAGAAACGTTATAAAAAACGACTGCAAAGATTGTCTAAAAGCAGTTAAACTATAAAGTTGTTATGCTAATTTTGTTGTTTACTTTTTTTTCATCTACAACAATAACAAACATTACAGAATTGGAAAATACGTAGCATAGATAAAAAAAGCAGCTTAAACAACAAAATATTGGGAAAAATTTAAACCCGGTGAGAGCAAAAAGAAACATATACATTAAACAAATGGTTTAGAACAGGAAACAGGAAATGCAATTTTTTCATCAGCCGCAAAATATGTAAAAAAAACAATTTAAACGAAGTGAACGGTATTATTCAAAAGAATTTAAGTTTATTTAAATTAACTGTTTTAGGAGACATTAAAAGCATTAAAAAGTAGTTAAAATTTAGGTTTTTAAATAATTAAAAAATTTTTGTTGATGCAACATGTTGCTTAAAATGTTGTTAGGGAAAATTGAAGTTTCTCTTAAAAATAGGTTACAAAACAAAAAACATAAACAAACAAATACAGCAAAATAGAACTAAAAAAAAAAAACTTTTTTTTTCCCTGTTTTTTTATTCTGTTCAGCTTTTCACGCGGAATGCTTACAAAGTTTATATCTAAAAAATAAAGTTAACAAATTCATGAAAATTTATCGGCGAACTCTGTTTTAATATAAAAAAAATAAAATATATGAAATATGTATGGAAACATTTGATCACAGCTGTGAAATAATGCAAAAATATATTAAACTGCCATTTAATTTCAAATAGCTTAATATCTAAAGGAGTTTTATCTAAATCACACTAACGTGTTTAAAGATATGAAGCAACACGTTCCCAATTACAAAAAAAAAAGCCTTAGAAGTTTTTTGCTTCAAAATATTAAAGTTCTGTTTTAATAAATAATTAAAATATGAATGTCTTACTGAATTTATACAATATTGGCATGTTAACATTGTTGCCTCCAAGTGTTGCTGAACATTTTATTAATTTAAACATGTTGCTTTAATTATTACAAATAATAAACAAACAATATTCTGTTTTTATATAATACTAGTAGTATTTTATTATTTAAGTTCATTTGTGTATCAATTTTATTTCTATTCCAATTTTAGTATTTTGTAGCGTTTTTTTTTTTTCTTAAAGATAATTTATTTAAAGTGATTCTTCTATTAACAAAATATTTTTAATTTTTTAAAGCATTAACGTTAACATTTTATAAAAAAAATATTTTTGAGTTTTGTTATCTGTCTTAGCTTAAATAATGAGTCTCTGTTTTATTTTAGTTTTATACAATGAAAATAATCAAACATCTTAGAAAAAATGGAATATAATTAAAAACTAGTTTTAACAAAAATTTGAAAACATAAAAGCAAAAAATGTTTGTAGGCAACGACCCTTGTAGTGTTTAAATTTAAAACTTAGATAATGACCTGTGTAATCTAAATAAAACCTGAAATTTATAATTTTTTTTCGATTCAAAATAATTAACTTAATTGTAAATAGTTTGGGAAACAATTTTGTAAATCTACACAAAATATATTTCGAATATTGATTTCTTTTATCAGACATTATACAACCACCCACAAGTTAAAAGAAAGGAAATTGTTTCAAGTTGATTTAAATGTTTTTGACAACATCACAACAACATCTATTTTTGACAGCCTTGTTGTTGTTACTGTTTTTGTTTGACGAATGTGTTAACTTACAAAGTCTACCACAACAAAACTTATTATGCAGGCATATTTGGTAGCCTTTTGTTCGTTTAAACATGAATTTTCTTAAGTTTCGAACTAAATATGATTTAAAAGTATTTAAGGATACGCCCCCTACTTAGAAGCCTCATGGCAGGCAAACATAAAAAAAATCTTTACTAGTCTAAGAACACGTGAATATCCACAAACATGCTGTCGAGTAATTTTTGTTTTCTTTAATGAAAAACAAAAACTAAATATTTATAAACATTTTAAATATAAAAAACATAAACAATATGTGTTATAGTTATATATGAATATATTTGTTGATTATGATAGCTTCTTCTACTTGTACTTGTACTAGAATGTTTACGTGCTTTTCATCTATTAAGTTTATAATTTTATTCTTATTGTTTTAGCGAGAATTTTAAGGTTGTTTTTTAACTATTATATTTAATACATTTTTATTTCTGAGCATATAAAGATGATTGTTAAAAAACTTTTATTTAAATATAGAAAACACGCGATGTAATTGTACTCACGTTGTAGGGGGCATAATGTGGCGCTTTAAACAGTTAAAAGTAAAGTTCTGGGAAGTTCTTTGAAAAGAAAACAATATTTGTGCTAAGGTTTATTCGTAAAGTATTTTTAAATCAATAGAAAATACAATGGCCCTATTCACGATCTTGTGCAAATGGTGTTGCATCATAGCATTTGCAAAATTGTGTAGCATACTTTTAGTTTATACCAACAAAACATATAGTAATGAGTAAAATATGCTTCACAATTTTGCAAATGCTATGATGCAAGACCATTTGCACAAGATCGTGAATAGGGCCAATGTATAGTGGTATTAGCAATGTGATAGAAAGACATAACATCTTTTTACATGTAGCACAATGCTAAGAAAATATAATCTGAGATTAAAACTATTCGTATATCTGCTATGTAACATTTAGTCTTCTTCGAGACTTAAATCTAAACTAAGTAAGATAAAAGCTTAAAGCTGTAATATGTTGCAAAGATTATATTCAAATCACATATTCAGTTTCTCATCCGAAAAGCTTTAAGAAAACATATAAAATGCATTGTGAAATATGCTGTGAAATATGCGTTTGGCAAATATCTAAATTTAAAAATATTTCTTAAAAATATAAATTTTCATTAAAGTAAAAATTAATGAAACAGAAAAATGTAAATAACTTTTTTTACATCTGTAAAACAATGTGGTTTGTTTTTTTTTTTTGTTTTTTTTTTTTTTGTTTTTTGTAACAATTTAATTTTATTCATGAATTTAACAAATAAACAAATGTTTAAGTTTTATATAACGATTTTATTTGATATCTGCAACATGTTTCGAATCAAATTTTTTCTAAAATAAAAACCCAATTACAATGAGCATAAGCTATAAATAAATACATTTAAATTATATGTCGCAAACTATAATATACTTAAGAAAATTTTTTGTCAAGTTTCGTCAAATGTCATGTTTTTAGCAAAGAACGTAGATGATATGTTTTTAATATGCGTTTTTATTTTAAAATTTTGTTTAATTCTAAAGAAATTATTTTTGGCAAAAGTACGGATTAGGCATTAATGTGCAACTGTGACAAATTATTTACTAAGCGTATGTAAGTTCATTATAATCATCTAAAATTCTTTAACTCGTTACCTATGCATTTGACAAGCTTTTCGTAGATTGTGCACATCATAGTAATTTTCAAAAATTGTTACTATTGTGGGTTAAATTTTAAATTTGATCATAAGAAAAAATATATTTATATATTTAGACCCTAAAAACTACTTATAAGTAAATTGTTTGTGCAAGTTATGCCTTAACTGTTACTAAAAAAGCGAATCTTTGATGTAAGTTAAAATTTACATAAAATTAAGAAAATTATAAAGAACGAATAACTGAAATATGTTGCTGCAACAAATTGCTAAGCTTTAAACTCAGCCATAAACTAAGTACTCTGATAAATTGCTTATAATTGTTCCCTTGAAATATTTGACACTTACCTTGTATGCTAAAACCTCTACTTAATGCCTCGTTCTTTACCGTTCAATTATGCAACATTGTTTGCCTTTGGCTGCGATTCTGGACTTAATATTATATAGCAGTTAGATAAAAAATGTTGCCAGAAACAATTTAAGTTGAAAAATGTATTGCTAGAAACATTTCGAAGCTATCAAAGAAAGAACAGGGTGTAACTTTATCGAAATTTTTATTTATTTTTTAATAAAAATTTCCAAGAATGATGAAAGGAATACCATGCAAACTGCTTTTAAGCCTCAATAATTAATTACAAAAGTTACAGCAACATGTAGCTTTTGACTATAACTGAAACAAATATATATTTAAAATTCCTAGTTTAAATTTCTAATTCAAAATATTAGTCTCGTGTAAATAATTCTATACAAAATTAATTTTTTTCATTTCTTTTACTTTTTAAGATTTTGTTTCAATTTTACATTTTTATTGTTTTCATTTTCTATTCCATGTTTTAGTTAAGTCTATCCAAATCTATTTTGTGCCCGTAAATCATTTAATCACTTTCATCTACTAAACATTCCAATAACAACAACAACAACAACAACAACAACAAAAACTTGCCATAAAAGCCTTTTTAAATGTATACATTGATACATTTTTGTTGATTCCTGCCTTAGTTTTTGTTTTTGCTTTGTAGCATAACAAAGTGTTGCATGAGCATATAAAAGCATTTTATCATCATCTACGCAACAATAACAAGAAAAATATGCAATTTTATTATAACACATACCAAGAGCATAAAACATATTTTTGCTTTTCAGCCAGCATAATATATATATTTCATTTTTATGAAAATTATTCGAAACAAACAACATGAACTTGAAATGTTGCAAAAAAAAAGGAACATTTTTATTTTTTTGTATAAATCACAAACTAAAAACAATGGTCACCGATATTTCTTTGCTTCAATGTGTATGTGTGCGAATTATTACTTTTTTATTTTGCTGCAGCAATATTGCGAATTGTTTGCAATTTTGTGGCAATATTCAAATACCAACACCATGTGTTTTTCATATGCTAGAAACATACATATGCCTGACATAGATATTAACAAATACAAATGCATCTATGTATATATTCACAGTTTTATATACACATTTTATATGAAAGTGACAATGAATGTGTTCGTTGTGTTTTTAGGTATAGAAAGTTAAGTTTAAACAAAAATACATAAAAATTTTTGCGAGAGTTTCATTTGTTTTAGGTATTTTTAAAGGCAACATTTTGGAATGTGTGCGAATGTTTAGATCTTTTATTTAGTTTTTAGGTCGTTGTTTTGTTGGGTAGAGAGTGTTGTTTCCTATTTGCTAATGCTGCAACCATGATAAAATTGCATTCGTATTATCTATCTGTTGTTGCAACGTGTATATACTTAAGTCTAGTATACAGCCCGTATGCAAATTATTACTTCTTTTTTTTTTTTTTTTTTGGTGTTTTTGTAAACTAGCAAAGCTTATATGGAATTTTGTATGAATGAGTATTTTTTGCATTTAAAAAAAAAAAAAAATAGAAAGATCTGGGTGAACCTTTAATGGCCTTATACATATGTATGACTTGAAAAATAGTAAAGCAAAATGCTGCTGTACGTTTTGCTTAAAGTGTATTTGTAAATTTTTCGACAAAAAACGCCAGACACATTTACAGACAGTTTAGAGTGGTTTAATAACTATTTGTTATTCGAAGTATTTTTTAGTAATAAAGCAACAATTTGCTTTTTAAAGGTTATATGCAAAATTTACTTTTTCCAAGCAAATGCTTTGCAAAGATATTTTTTTTCTATACTTTTTGAATTAGGAATTTGGGTTTTTTGAATATTTTCATAAAATGAGGAATTCTCTTTTAATTTTAGAGACATTATTTTTTTAATTTACAAAATTCCTTTAAATAAGTTTTCATTTTAATTACTTGCTTCAGCTTATTTTTTTATATTTTGAGGGTGTTTTCTTTATATAATGAAATATTCAGTTGTTTTTTTTTTTTTATTTTCTTAATTTATTTTTTGTATTAAAGACAAATGTTTAACACTCCCATAAATTGTATTTCTTGATTTGTTTTAGTTTCCTTAAGTATTTGATTTGAGGTTTTGTATACATTTTTTGTTTTTGTTTTTGGGTTTAAATAAATGGTGTTAGACAATTAATTTTAAGGCATGTTAAAACAATATTTATAACGTTTTTTTTTTTTTTTTGTATAATGTTGAAGGAATCGAATTTAATTTTAGGGATTTTTATTCATTTCTTAACAAAATGAAATAAAAAATATTTGAAAAAAAAATTGTGTGGAAAGTATTTATTTCTTAAATTAAATAAATAAATAAATTAAAAAAATTTTTTATACCTAATAATATTAATAAATATTTATGTTAATTTCCTAATGGCTATGCTACAATTATTAAAAAAAACCTAGTACAGCCCGAAGGCATTTTTTTAAGTATGAAACAATTAAAAGTAGGTTTACATCTTAGTTGCTAACAAATTATTATTTAAAATTGTCTATAATAAACAATCAAGCAATAATTTTTTGTTTTTTGTAAATCAAATAAATAGGAAATAAACTCTCCGGTTATACTTAAAGCTTTCATATTTATAGTTTTAAATTATATTTCGTTTTTTAAGAACTCAAATAAATTTTAAAACCTAAAATTAAACCTCCAGTAACAAGAAAGAAGCATAGAAAATCTAAGATAATAAATCCTAAAAATATGCTACAAAAATATGTTTTAAATCTATTTTATTTTGACACCATTAACTCAGAATTATTACTAAAATCGTCAATTTCAATAAGATTACTTACAGAATGAATAGAGTAACGCAAGTAAAATATCTATTGTATTCCGTACGCAAAGTATGCAAGCAAAGATTCAACCAGGCCATAAGGCAGTATCTTCTTTTCCATATAATATTCTTTCACAGCGGTTTGTGAATTTATTACTTCAAATGTTACAATTCTCTTTGTTAAAAGAAACTTTCAGAAAAATAAGAGAATACTCATGTTTCTTAAGACCCATTCTAAAACATTTCGAAAAAAATTAATTTATCGTGAATCTTTTAGTGATTAGTTGTGAAATCAGGGCTGATTTAAAATTACCGGGAACATTTAAATGGATTGTTTCAGCAAAAGAGTTGCACACAATTTTTTTAAAAAACAAAAGATTTTTTAGTGTCGTCAGATCATTTAGTTTAATGTAAGAGACTAAAAAATGTTCAATTAGAATTAATAGGTACGGAACAAATACAATCAATTTCTTTTTTAAATTAACCTTACTTACGAAAGGCGCTTCTTTTATTATTAGTATTAATTAAAACTATTTTTTTTTTTTTGTAATTTTAGCAATCAAAAAGTTTTTCAAATATTTCACTCAGGCATTTAATGATTTTGAAACAACATACTTAACTACTTTATTATTTGGCAGATTAAAACTTAATTAAACTGGTAAATGATTTAATTATAAATTAATTAAAAATATGATAATAATTTTTTAAATGTCTTCGTGATCTTTGCAAAACTAATTAATTTAAGCTGTTTAGTAATTTTCCGTAGTAAGCTAGAGGGACAATATACCCAAAAAAAATATGACTAGATATTAATAACCCGATATTAAGAATCTGGATTTTCACGAAATTAAGGACAATATGAGTAAACACAAACAAAAGTTAAAATTTTTTACTAATGAATTGTGTGTAGAGACATATGTTTTAATATGAAATAATAACCCATTAAGGGCTAAATTAAATAAAACTAACGAATGACTATAAAATCACACAATTTTAAAAAGTGATTTAGGCAATTCCAGTGAAACGTAGAACTTCAATACGAAAATATATTTAATATTAGGTTTATGTAAAAAAAAAACTTTTATTTTTTATATGTATATATAAAATCACGTCGGGATCTTAGCTAAGGTATGGTTAAACCTTTTACCCAAAATGCTAAAAAACCAAATAAAAAATTGGGGCAAACAGAATAACAAACAATCTTGCTAAAGTTGTACTCGCTTAAACTTATGAAAATATAGCATTTGTTTCATGCAGCATATTTTGCAAATGAAAAATGTTTCTGGCAACATTTTTTATCAACTTTAATATAATATAAGCATCATTTTTTTAGTGCGGTATTAAAATTAAAATCATACAATATTGCATACTTTAAGACAGTTAAAATGGAAACATTACAATTTTCATCTAAATTGTAATTTTGGCATCAAATGTCAAATGTTTGAAGCAAATTCAATAATGTTGTGCAACACTTTTTGCAAGTGTGAGCAAAACAAAAAAAAACATCGTTGTTGATAGCTCCTGTAGGTGAAGTTTAAAAATTGGCAGTGTTTTGAAAAATAAATTTGTTTTGTTATATTTATTTAAAAGCTCTAGTATCGACTTTCAAAGCTCTAGTACGATTTTTTCTTAAATACTTTTCAATAAGAACTTTTATATATTAATGTTATATTTTATTTAAATCAGACTACGTGCGAAAAAAAATCAAATAAAATTTTTCGGTATCTGAACATTTATCGAGCTTTTATTTGATTTGAATATATTGTACAATGCCTCAAAATACGAAAATAACTCTTTAAAATCACGTTTTATTTTTTAATACATAGACACAGTGTTTAATTTCTTTATAGTTTATTTATAAGTTTTAAAATTCCTATTAAAATCGGTTGGAATTTGGAAAAGTGAAAATTTTCGGAAATGTTTTTACAGTAAATTATGCGATGAAAACTCTAAATTCTGAGTGGGTTGTAAAAGAAAGAACTATTATTTTTCGTTAAACGAATATTTTAATATCAAAATACGCAACCATATGAATGAAAATATTATTCTTTATTCGAATAATTTTTTATGAAAAGGTTTTTAATCGAATATTAACTTCTAGCTTTTTATTTTTTTAATTTTTCAATAGCATATTTTTTGTTTTTTAAGAAAGTCCAGGTTTACACTATGCCATTTTTTGATGCAACTTTTTTCAATTCTCTTTATAAGTTGCTGCGATATTCGCTATTTTAAACAAAACATAACCAACATAAACATCCGCTCAAAACTGAAGCTATGCTATATGGCTTACCACTCTTGCTTCACCACCAAACAAAAACTTCATGCTAGTTTTATGAAAAGTTGCATAGTGTAAGTGTCGTAAAAGTCATACGCTAAAGAAAAAGTTTTCTTCATTAAGTATTTAACATTGTATGCATAATAAAAAAAAATTTAAAGTTATAGCGATTAAATGATTCTCTGTCATTATCTTTGAATGAAATTTATAACGTAATGAACTTTGTTTCTTCCGCGCCTCCTCGCTTATTATCTCTAGGCCATTATACGATATTTTTACTCTATTTTAAATTTCTATAAAATAATTTTACATTCTTTTTAAATCTTTTAAACTGTTAATCATTTTTCTTTTGTTGACCAGATCAATTTACACTTTAAAACTTTTGAAGTATTTACTTAAAATAACAAATCTAACAATTCAATATAAAAATTAAATGTTTGAAAAAATTAAACCTTAAAAATGTTGAAGCTACTTAACAAACTCTTTTATACTGTTTTATGTTATTTGTTTAAGCAATTAACACTTTCGTTAAAAATGCACCAATAACTGACAGTTAGTTTCAGGTGATTTTTGATGTTGTAAAAATTGTTGAGAGAAATATCATTTAAATCGTTAAAACTTATTGTTTGTGATAATTTTTTGTGTGAATTTTAGTACATTTTATGGTTGATATTATGGTTATTGTTATTGTTTACTATTTAATTTGTTGTTGTTTTTTTATGTGGCTGGCTTTAATGTCCAGAGTCTGAAAATAAACGAAAACTGTTATATATCCCAGCAAAGTAAAAGGTCATAAAAATAGTAGGTGTGTTCACTACAAAATGTGAAAATGTTTCAGGGGAAACTTGCTAAGTGATTTATTATATGAACTGTTTGAGTTTAGAACTATTTTGCTAAAATTTATTTACGAATATTAAATTAAAGCAGTTGAATAATAGTTAACACTTTGGTCAGTTAGTAAGAATCACCATAACACACTTTCAGATTGAATCATTAGATAACTTGAATTCAATTCAATTCCTTGTTTGTTCAAAAAGTAATTAGTTTAGTGTGAATTTAAATAAAAACTGTAACAGGTTCTTTTCAAGTCTGCCTGATTAGCTTATTTCTTTTTATTATTTAATATTTGCAGAACAGAGTTATATTTTTAGTTGAATCTTTTTTGTGACTGTCTGGCAGCTAAGATAAGAAAAATTCTATCAAATTGTTTATAATTAAATCGTACGATTTTGAAGAAAGATCAGTCATGGCCTTTACTGAAATCACTGAAAACACCCGATTGCCTAACATTTTTTTTTTTTACTGTAACTGTAACTGATTGTTTAAATTTAAGTAGCAAAGCCGCCGTTACAGAACGGCTCAAAGATCCAAATTTAAGGCTTGGTCTAGTAAAGAAGAAAAATTAAATCTTGATAGAATTAGCAGTATTTATTGAAAAGCTTCAATTGCCAAATAGATTAACTCCATTAAAGTTATTAAAGAAATTAGAAATCATTTTTCATATTCAATTTATATTTGTTTTGAACAAAGCCATGTGAAAATTCAAAAATTTTCTTTAAAATTAACACTCAAAAACAAAAAGCAAATGGATTAAATAAATCGAGCAATTAAAGCATTAAAAAACTTGATGCCAGAAGATAGAGGTCCATAAGCTTGCTTAACTTAAACTTAAGCTTCCTCTAACAACAATATGAAGTTTTGATGTTAAAGTCTTTATTTTCTGCTGGGACACCAAAAAAACGTCTGTAGTTGTTGTTTTAAAATATTTGAAATTTGTGCCATTTCTGTTTGCAAATTTCATTTCATTTATTTTTTATTAATTTGTTTATTTGTTTATTTTATTAAAAAAAATATACAATACTGAATTTGGGGCAAATATTAAATGTGCGGTGGCAATATTTAAGTTGTTAAACGTTGTATTTTAAATTGAAATATTTGCAGTTCATTGGGGGGTCAAACCACACCAACTGGTGTTTGTGTAATTTAGAAGAAAAATGCAATAATTTCCAAAAATAATTGTTAATGTTTTTGCAGTTTAATATTAACAAAAAATTTGCATATTTGTTAAAGTTATAAAAAGATGCACATATTCATGCAGTTTTAGTGAAAATCGTTGCAAAGTTGATAATGTTGCAATTGCGTGCACGAGAACTTAAAGTGTGGCAGACTGGCTGTTTGTTTTGTTTTTTTTTTTTCATTTTTTTAATATAATTACACTTTTATGTATATATCTTTAAAAATTGCCTCAATTGTATTTAATCGCAATAATTTCTTTAGAAAATTGCTCAATATAATTTTTGTATGAATTGGTTTCTCTTTTCTGCAAAAAGCTGGCTTTAAAGAATTTAAAAAAAAACATACACCAAGTGTTTATGGTCTCAAATTTACAACTTAACATATAATTTAAAACATATCACTTATTTGAGTAATGGTTTCAAACAAAACTGTTTTTCAAATACTTTGAGCACAAAAAAGCTAACAACAATGAACAAAATAATTTTGTAATTTCAGCTCATTTGTTTTTTAGTTTTTTTTTTTAATTTTGTTACTTTACGTAAATTACTTGTAATTTAAGAAATAATTACTTTTTTTTTGAAGATAAAATAAAAGCTGAAAGAAGCTTTAAAGAAATTTTTTGTTTAAAAAAAAAAATCATTTAGATAAGTTGGCGCTGCACGCCGTTGCTCATTAAATTAAATGAACCATCAGCACGCAATTTTTGTTTTTCTTAATACTTGTACACTGTGCTTTGTTGTTTTTCAATTTCTTAAATTTAAACACAAAAACATTAACAAATTAAATTTTTTTAAATTTTTAATTTACGCAAACACTTGAGATATTTTTAATATTTTATGGAATTTTTGTTCTACTCACGCACATTTTGGAATGGTTTTTTTTTTTATAAATTTTGTTACAGCTTAAAGCAAGCAAAACAAAAACAACAAACAATCCATATTAATTTAATTAAAAATAATTTCCGTTAAAGATAAATTAAATGAATTTAACGTAATTTTAAAACTGAAACAAAGCAAAATGATCTTCATAAACTGAGTAGCAGTTCTTAAGAAAATTATTTAAAAAAAATGAAATTGATGAAAGCTAAATATCAGTATTAAAATAAATAATTTTAATTTTGTTTTACAAGAAATATTCGCAGTATAATTCCTCTCCCATCTACTTGGAATATTCAGAATGAAGAACGGATCGTATTCTTTGAAGGTAATGGCTAAAGATTTGGGATTTCTAAATAGTTTCTGCAGATCATTCTTTAAGGGCTCCCAGGCTCTAGAATTACCAATTTCAATTTTGTATAAATTTGTACATTTCCCATCAAAGACTTTTTTAATTTATTTAACAAACATTATTAGAAGCAAAGTCTGCACCGAAGTTTTTTATGAAGTAAAAAAAGCAACTTTAGTTTATTTAAATTTTGGTGAGCAATTTCCTTAAGAGCTAAGTAAGCGGTAGCGAAATGGTTATCGAAACGAGTTTTAACTTCAATAACTATTAATGGTGAATTTTAATTATTTTAATTAACAATTTAGCACGTTTTAAAAACATTTAATTTTTGCACTTTTAATAAATTTTCAGACACATTAAAATTTGTTGAACTTAAAATTCTCAGCGGCATAATTATTTGGCCCTTTTTATCGTAGTTGACACTTCAATAACACTTTCACTTTTTTATTTAACTGCCGTTTAAAGCTGCTTTTCTGTGGAGAATTTATGTATGAGACTCTTTTTTCTGTGATACAATGTATACAGAAAAAAGTCTATGCAGCTATTAAATATTTTATTTGATTTTATATTTGAATTTAATTAATATTTTAATTAATTCAATTATTTGTTTGCTTAGAAAATTTTTATTTCTTTTTTTTTAATTTAGAACATAATTGATTTAATTATATGTTTACTTATCAGTTTCTCTATTTTGTTAAACAAAATAAATTATTGAATTAGTTAAAATAATAATTAAATTTTAATTTAAGCCCAATTAAACTTTTAATGAAAAGCAAAAAAATTTCTTCTGCCTATTTGGAGCTAAAAACAAATCACCTGAAATTAACGCCACATAATGAAATATTAAATATTGAACTTGTAATCTGCCATAATATATCACTACATAACCACTACATATCACACAAGTCCTTCTAATAGTTAGCAATTCTACACAACAATAGCCCACTAAACATTTTCCTTACATAAATTAAAAAGCCTAATTTTACAGCTTTATTTGTTGTTATTTAAAAACTCCTCTGCTTTCGAATGAATCTTTAATACATTTAAATTGTTTTTTTTTCTTCTTCAAAAATATTTTAATCTTAAGTTTAGCAACATGTTGCAAACAAGCGAGTTAGTAATAGTATAAACAATCCAACACTACATGCGTGCCTGAAGATAATTGATCAATCCGTGTTAAAACTAAAGATATTATTAGTAATTAGAACTAGTTAAAACAATTTTTTTTTTTTGTTATTCTCAACAAAATTAAGCAACAAAACGAAAAACACAAACGGCATTGTTTAATGAATCTTGAAAAACAAAAAAAAAATTATTACTTATTAAAAGATAGACAACTAAAGTGAAACTAATTAACAAAAACTGAAAATAATTCTAATAGTCTGGTTTTAATTTTAAAATAAAATGAAAAGCTATTTTTTATTTTAAATTCGAAACGAAGTTTCTGTTCATATACATGTTCAATATTCTGTAACCCGATCTGGCAGCTGGTGTTATTTTTATTTTAAACTTTTGCTTTATCAGCTAAAAAGATAGAAAGATTAGCTTTATAACTGATGTAATGTTTAGCTTTATTTAAACTTCTTAAACTCAATGAGAGTTAAAGAAAACGAGCACAATATATTGGATAGGGCATTAACAAGCAATTGTGACTATATTCGCTTTCTTTCTACATAGATTCTTAGGTATTTCAAATTCCTGTGTGGGGGAGTTTTCGCTCAGATATTTTTAATTAATATTTCAATAAAATTCCTTATTTCCTTTAATTTTGAGGCGTAGTAGTCAAACTAATAAAAAAAATTTATATGAGTTTCTCTCAACCTTTTCTATTGTTGTCTAGTAACAACGAGGAAAGAATCTCCACAAAATACTTGCTATCATTAATAAGCCGCGATTGATATTATTTTGACCTTTTGCAACAAAAAAATATTTAAAATTAGGAACCTAGTTCTTTATTTGGATGAAAAATTAATTTATGATGTTCCAAAATCTTTCAATATCAACAGAATTATTTTTTTACACAAACTTTAAAAATTTTAAATTGTCGCATCTTTGCCACAAAAAGAATTTTCTTCGCTTTTGATTTTTTTTTTTACTTTCTAAATAGAAATATTGTAATTTAAATTAATTAAACATTTCAGAATTGAATATAATTGTTAAAAGAACATAATCAAAATGACACAAAATAGAAATCCAATTTTCAAACAAAAACTGCAAACCGCACAAAGCGGAACATTAACGATTCTTTTCGGAAAATGGCAAATTAGAGTACGCAGTCCAAAGCCATTAAAACAAGTTTTATACAACGCAAAACGCGACCACGAATTATCATGACACAAGTGTATTAAAAAGCTTTCGATCTTTTGAAACTAAACTAAAAATTTATCAACTGAATATCTTGCGCTAAATAAAGAAATTTACTTAAAGAAAAGCAGGGAACAATTTTTAGCAGATTCAAATACAAAAAAGATGAAAATAATTTTCTTTGGATTTTTTCACGGAGATACTTCTAAGAATTATTTATTTGAAAATTACAACAAATAAAATAAAATTAAGGCAGTTTAAGTTTTTTTTTTTTGCCAAAATTCATAAATTCCATTCGAGAAATAAAATTGAGTGTCTCGGAAACTGCATACAATTTTGTAACGAAAAGTGAAAGTTAAAAAAATAGAAGGTAGAACACCAAACAGTTTAATTCAAAGTAAAATGCGGATCAGAACATAATCGTATTATAGATTTAGGGTTATTGTATTTTAATTAAATTTTTAAATTCAATAGAAAATTTTTCTAGATCGTTGAACTGTTTGGTATAAATTGTTTCTTTCATAGTTATTAATTAATTGGTATAATAACAATTTAAATTCCTTCTTTATACGTTTTCCACGAAATCGATGTTTGCATATTTATTAATATTTGCTTCAACTAATTAATTAAAATTAAATAAATAAATAAAAATTAATTAATTTAAAATGAACAAAAAAAATAATTTTTAAATCATTCAGAATACGGAAAAATTTAACAGGATATTATTATTGTAAAAAACAAGAGTTATAATTCGGAAATAAAATTTTTCAGTTTTTATGTTGCGTTTAATATTTAAAAATAATTGAACTGAAATTTTTTATAATTTTTTAAATATGTTTCTTAGGGAAAATACTTTTTTTTTTAAATTTTTGGAATATATCTTATATATTCTTCCATATTTTCCACCGATTAATTATGTACTACAATTTTGTTTTTATATAATCCTTTGAAAATGGTAATGACGGCTAGAAGAAGTTAGCAAAAGCTTTTTATCGCGTAAGATATTTATAAGACATTATCAAAAAAATTTAGAGAATTAAAATTTAAATAAAATCACACGATGCAACAAAAAATATATCGCCTAAATATTTGAATTTTTGGTGTGGAAAAAAAAAACATTTTTCTGAATAGTATAAAAATCGAAAATAATTCAATTGTTATTGAAAAAAATTTCTAGGTTTCCGTCTATGAATTAGAAATCACATAGAAAGAAAATTTGATTAAAAAACAATATATTCAATTGGAGTTGCTCTAATAAAAAATTCGTTGCGAACGTCATTGGAGCGAAATGAATGTTTCCAAAACAAATATAAATTTAAAGGATATAAATGCAAAATATTCATGTTCTATTCCTTATAAATAGCTGTTTAGTTAAAATAATTGGAATTGATAGTCACCATAAAAACAGATACAAAAAAAGGTGAAGAGGAATATAGAAATCAGCTAATATCTAACTTTTATTGTTCTCTTTACAGTAAGAAAACTTTAGCCCAACTAACAAGTGATTAATTTTCAGATTTTATATTAAATTAAAATCAGAACATATAATAGATTTAAACGTTTATTTTTTTGATTGTTTGAATCAAAATGCACTTGCACCTGCCACGGAGATGATAATAGGAAAACTTTTTTAATTTATCGAAAATTTTAAAAAATCAAAGTTTTTAAAACTTCATTTAAACGCACAGTTGAAGCATTTAAGACAGATCACGAAAAAATAAAATCTTTTACTTTGTTCTCTAAAATATTGAAAAAAAAAAAATTGGCGAAAAACTGGAATTGTTTTTCGTTTTAATGTTTTTAACAAAAAATAATCTTGAAATTGATGACAGGGTTTAGTTTTGGGATTTGCAATCGAATACGTTTCTAAGCAAATTAACTTAATTTTTAAAATTCACTTTAAAATTAAATATACGTTTTTTTTCCAAGAATTAATTAATTCAGCAAATATATTTTTTAAGCCAATTAATATATTTATCAGCTTCGCACCTTTAATATTTTACATCGTTCACAGATTTGATTTAGTAAATTTAGAACACTGTTATATTTTATAGTGTAAATAAATCCAATTGTTTCAATATGAATTGCATAAAAGTAAGAAAGAGCTGTGGAAAAACTTCTTTAAAGCTGCGTGTGCTCTGATTTGCTTTAAATCCCTTATTTTTTTTTAAGTCTAATTCAATTTGGCACCATTAAATTTTTGCCAACACTTGGCTGTTTCACTTAATCTTAACACTATAAAATCTGTCACAACATTCGAAAATCTTATCCTGTAATCTAATGCCGTCGCAAATTTTCACTTTTCCAAAAACAAAAAAAAAAATGTTCTCTTTAGCTGCTTTTTCTTGAAATGTTATTTATTTTAGAAATAAAAATATAACAAAAAACACAATACTCACCCTAGGTTGAGCCATTAATGCTCTAGGAGCTACGTCCAACCCGATTTGTGCCACTTTTTAGTGAAAGGAATTTGAAACAAAAGAAAAAACTACACTCAATTTTTTCTCAACGAAGAAAATTGAAGTGTAGATTTTATATGATGAAACAATTTTTAAATTTAGTTACTGATTAATTAAGTTAGACACTTTTCTTTTTACATTAGGAAAGAATTTGCTCTTTTTTCATAAATACACTTGTCACTTTTTAAAGAAACTTATTTTTCTTTTGGAAATTTCTTTTATCTTAGAAATGGTGATTTTTTTTTTGTTTTATTAATTTTGTTGCTGTTAAGATTTTATTTTTTGTTTGTTTTTGTTTTGGGGTTTTTTGTTTAGTTATGTTAGGCACATTTAAATATAGATTTTTGAATATTTCTTTAAGATTTTTTTTTCAAAATGATTTTTAGAAATTTATTTTTTCGTATACAATTTTTCTTAAAATTTTGTTGCTGTAGTTAAAATGGTTTGTTGGTTGCTTTTCTTTTGAATGTGTTTTTATTTAAATTTAGTTTTGTGTAGGCTTCCTCCTTCTTCTTCAGAAATAAGTTGATTTTTTGTAGAATTCTTGTTTGTTTGTGTTTATTCTGAAGTAGATGTCATAAATCCATTTTTTCTGTTATTGAAGTGTTAATTTTTTTTGTTTAAAATAAATTATAGTCTTTAAATATTTATTTTTTCAGTTGTTTAAATCGTATACATAAGTTGTTTTAAGAAAACAAAAATGTTGTTGTATTTTGCTTTTTTTTTTTTCAAGTTGTTTTTTGGTATCACAGTTCCTCTAAAATTATTAATTTTTTTAACAAAAAAGTTTTCTTTGATTTTTAAACTTTTAATTAAACTAAATAAATAAATTTTATTTAATGAAACCGAAACGAAAAAACGCGCGCGCGAAAAAAAGCGACGGCTTTTTTATAGTCCCTTCTTTTTTGTTTTCCTTTCGTGTTTGATTAAAGTTTTTTACTGTTGTAAACTCGAAAAAGTTTTTTAATTACTCCACACTTAAAAAAAAACACCCGTTACCGTTAAAAAAATACACGTTTATTAATGTGACAATCTTTATTTTTTATACCCAAATGCTGTGTTATTTTTACTGTTTTTTTTAACATTAAAAGTTTCAAAATTATTATTTTAAAATCATTTTTCGTGATTTTTGCAAAAAAAAAATTGCCGACGTTAATTTCCTTTTTTGGAAATAAAAATATGACCATTAACTTTCAAGTTATTAAATTGATGCGTTAAAGTTACTTTTGGAAACTGTAATTTATTATTAATATTTTGTATTTAATTGTTATAAATTTGTATTATTATTGTTGTTTTGTGTTGTCTTCTTGTTGTTCTTTTTATTACTCGTCGTGTCGTCTATAACACAGCACAGCACGTCGTACGCGTTTCGAAGGCAAATACACACTGGGCTTGTCAATCACTACGAAAACTATACTTGGCGGGGGTAAATAAACGACCAAACACACAGATACTTTTTCCTCAAGAAACGTAAGAGTGTATACGTCATTTTTCAACACACAACACAAACACACATGCAGTTACAATATTTCTCTCATATGATTTCTTTGGTTATAATGGATGGTTGCTCGTTATTTCGGTTGGTACGTACGTAGATGGATGGATGAATGTAAGTTTGTTTGATTGTTGGTAGGTAAGCAACAATTGTGCCATTAAAACTCAGATATTTTCAAATAAATTTTATTTTAAATGCCTGTCTTGGCGAAATTAGCGGGTAAGACAAGGAAAACTACCTGCTTGGCAGACACATAAATTAATACAACAGAAAGAGACATAATATTTAAATAAAAACAGTACAGGCAGCAGCAAAAGCAACAACAATAATATGAAATTATTAAAGAGAAAAGCGCATGTGTATAAATCATTTTTCAGATAAAACAAATTTTTTAAGAGACTTTATATACACGCTCCAATTCTGTGCGGCGAATTAAATTAAACTCCCCTCTTTAAAATATTAAAAAATTATTTAAGATGTATTTTACAATTTTAATATCAAATTTGAAATAATTGTATTAAATAATTTCTTTATTATTAAGATTTCATCTTTAACTTAAAACATCTTAATAACTTTAGTTCGTTTAATAAAATAACTTTAAAAATTGCTCTCCAGAAATTTTCTCTTTAGAATTCTAAAAAAAACTCTTTATGAAAATTGTAAATTGCTCTTAATAAACACATTAGTATTTGTTTTGATTTTTTTAATATTAATTTTATTGTTATTGGAATTTTTTATTTGAAATTTATTTGGCTTTAGATGAAATGAGACGGCTTATAATCACTTCATATTGTGTGTTAAAAAAAAAGCAAAACCAAATATATAAAATGAAACTTATTTTGCTGACTGTTTTAAAGCATTTGCTATTGTATAAATGAAACGTAAGGTATAATGGCTTAAATGAGAGTTGCTTGTTATTATAGTATTTGTTTTTAAGTTGGCTCTTCACAGTGTTGCCAATGCGTGTCACATACATGTGTTCCTGAGAAAGCTTTTGGATTTTTCCTTTCTTCAAATAAATTTTATTTTCATAAATTACAATAACAGCAGCCCATATTTTTATTAAAAAATTAAACTTTGTAACAAAATATGTATGTATGTATGTATGTATGTATGTATGTATGTATGTATGTTAAATATAAAAATCTAAAGGCCTTATTCACAATCAATTTTTAAATTTATTACAGGCTTATAAAACCAATTTTGTATGGAATTTTTTTTTTCTTTTTTGTTTTCAATTAATTTAATTTGTTGTTTATGAAATTTTATAATACACTTGAAATTATCTTCTAACTTACATAATTAATCAATCATAGTATCCAACATCACCCATGAAACATAGCCAAGGAAAATGTGGACTGACTGACATAATACCAAATGCGTTATGTATAACAAACTTTAATTCAGCATTTCTAAGTCAAACTTGAAATGTGATATTTTTAAAAAATGCAGTTACTGTTTCGTTCATCATTTCTGATCTTAAGATTTATATTTATCTGGCTAAATAATTCTATCTGTATAAACACATGAAAAAGTACGTTTAACGTACTTGATAGTATTAATTTATTTATTTATTTTTTTTCAGTTTTAAGTATTTATCTGAGGTGAAAGTTAATTTTAAAGAAACTGTTAAAGCCTTTAAATTATTAGAAAATACTAAATATTACTAAATGTCTTTACAGATAAAGTTTTATTTCCATTTTTAATTATGGTGTGTCGAAATATTAAAATAGTAATTATTTTATTTTAGAGAGTTGCAAAATTATAATTTCAAAATACATAAATATTTTTTGGGACTGCTTGTATTATACTAGTTCAATATAATTAAAATATTATTTTTAAAAATATTGAAATTGTCTCTAAGGACATTTCGCTGATTATATTTTAGGCAAGCCAAAAAGCCTTTATGTTAAAAAATGTAAATTAGTAATACGAACTCTGTATGATTTCAAGTGTCCAGCTATAGGCACCTTAGATAGACAGATATTGTAAATTTCTAACCTGTAGGAATGGAACCCTAAACTTTCTGATATTTATAATAAAACCTTGTTCTATACTAAATAGCTTTCTTATGGTCGATAATTAATAAATTCTTTTATTCTGCTAGCTGTTCAAGTTATCAACTTTTCTTTGACCGAATGAGAGTTATGTATGAGGATAGACCATTTTAATAAATTTACAAAGACATCAATGTAAAACCATTTCTAAGCTTTAAGATTCCTATTTTTATAAAATACATTTGCAATTTGCTACTCAAAGTGGCAACACTTAATTTGTCCGTCAACATCAACAACGTCGTCGACATGAAATAAACACAGCAACAAGCTTTTAGCAAAAACCAATCCCCATTTGTTATATTCGCTTGAGTGAGTGGCAGTTTTGCATCACAATTTTATTTCAGTCAAAATGTTCAAATTGTATGTAGGAATATAATCCATACAACGGCAGAAACAACTACAACAATACAACATTAACGCGTATTTTTTGTAGTTGTTCTTTTATTTTCGTAAGCGAAAAGCAAAGCAAAAAAGAGGTGGGTTGGTTTGCTTAGGTTTCTTTACTTGTGGTTGTTGTTTTAATTTACCAACAAGAAAAGTGGGTGGGATTGGGTTGTTTTTAAAAACAGCAACAATAACATCAAGTTAGTAAACAAAAAATAGAGTTATAAAGGTAAAAATACTTAAGGAATTACACTCACTTGTTTTGCAACCATATATTTTTTTTAATCATACTCTTATTTTATTTAAGCAAACTCTTTTGTTAACGTTATTGCTGCTGCTATTCTTGTTGTTGTTGTTGTTGCATTATAATATGTTTAGTGCAATAGAAAAATATATATTTTTATAAACAGAGTTGTTTATAATAATAGAAGTTATAGGACTGACAATGTGTTTGTGAGCTTTTCTTTTAATTTTTTGTTTCTGTTTTTTGTGTTGCAAGGAAAAACTCTGCTCATTTTTCTTCCTTTCTATGAATTGTTTTTTTTTCTTTTTTCTTTTGTGAACTTTGTCTAGTTGAATGCGCAATAGTTGCAAAACAAAAATAATTTTTAAAAGAGTATGAATTGTTGTATTTCTTTCTTCAGCAGTAGAATTTGTTGTCTTTTGGTAGTAGTAGTAGAAGAAGTGGTGATAGAAGTGGCAGCCAACAGTAGTAGTTTAGTTTAATAGAAAATATATAGATTTGTTAGAGAAATTTTTCTTCTTCGTCTTGTCTTGATATTTTTTTTGGTTCATATAATAATGACAAAAAGGTAACGCCTTCAAAATTTATAAAATTTGCAATTTCTTTGGAAAGGAACGATAATGCAAACAAATGTTGGGAACAAAAAAAGCACACGCTCTTTATAGAAAAACAACAACAAAAACAATACTAACTCAAGAAAATATTGTTAAACATTAAATAAGAAATCGTTTTTTTTTTCTAAATACTTTTTCTTTTGGCAATTTAATTTCTTTTAATTAAAAAAAAAGATCAAGGACACATGTACATATTTAAAAAAAATGTTGATCAGATTTAAAAATTTATTTGCCCTCAACTAATAATATTGAATCAGATTATAAAATTTAAAAAAAAAAAAATAAGATCATTGCCTGAATTGTAATTATTTTATAGAGCAACTTGCATTTTAATTTGCTAACATTTCAAGATTATTTAAATATTAATTTTCTTCTGACGTCTACACATGAATAATTTACTTTCCCGTTGTAATAACATATTTCAAAAAGTTTAGTTCACAGCCTGTGGGTAATGTCCTAAAGTTGTGGGAGGTTACAATAGTTGTATAAAATATTTGCACAGCACTTGATATATATTTTTATACATTTACTGAATTTCGTAGCAAAAAACGAAATTATTTTAACGTTTTTATTGTGTAATTTTGAAGTTTAACAATAAGCACCTTTAATAACAGATACAATAACTACTTTCGTTGTATTGCATATAACATACAATTTACAAAAGCTTGTGAGTTCTACAACTTTTTTTAGTTTTTAAATTGCAATCATTTATTTATGATATCAACCTATAAAATTTTGTGTTGTTTTGCCAAATATCATAATCAACAAAATATAAAAAAATTTGTTTAATTTTAAATCGCAATTTTAGAAATTTCAAAAGATCATTGTTTTAATAATTATTCATTTTTGGTTTTTTCATTAATTATAAAAAGCAATAATGCAATTTAAAAGAAATAATGCAATTTAGAAAGTAAAGAACAATTCAGTTGAAATTTATATACATAAAACCTTCAAAAAAAAATTAAAGAACTATCGAGCTTTAGCAGATTATGTGTTCAAAGTTTCTCTACTAGAGTTCGGAGTACTAATAAGAAATCTAACGAATGCAATGTTTCACTGTTTTACCGTTGTTTAAATAAAATGAGTTTTTAAGATTTCTAGGACTTTGTATCGCATTCTTGTAAGTTTTTGCTTCAGTCCCGTCTTTTGTAAGGAATCCATCCCTATCTGATCGAGTATCCATTTAATGGCACTACGTATTTAAAGTAGAATTGAATTCTTAATTGAATTAGAGCTAAAGCAAATGCCGAAGAAGGAGAAAAAATAATTAATCGAATAAGTTTTTGACTATCAATATTTGGAAATAATGGGAATTTGTTTCAAAGAACGTCAAAACTTGCTGGCTTCAAGTAAATTAACTTTGTCAAATAATTAGTCTTACTTATGTCTGTTATTTATTATAATTCGAAAGAATTTTAACCAGGGTTAAGCAACAGCAACAAATATTTATTTGTAAAAAGATACAAATATAAAACTGAAAAAATAAAAACAAAAAAGGTGACAGTTTTAAAACAGTGGTTAGTTAACACGTATTTTGCTGCAATATTTTACTAGAACCAGCACAATAATAGTAGCAGCAAAAATAATGAAAAACTTACAGCAGCAACCAAAAAAAAATTTAGAGGCGCAATTCACATGATCAAACATTCGCATACAATTTCAAAGATAATGGTTTGAGGGACTTTCTTATTCCATTCAAAAATTTATATAAAACTTTAATTAAGTGGCACTACGCTTTTTACAATATTTGGAGTAAATTAAAAATATATTTGAAAGAAAAGCTTCAAATACATTTGGCATGGATAAAAGTGGATAAAAACGACAAAAAAAAAAAAGGCGGAGAAATAAGTTATTGTTTACTTTAAAGCAACATGATTTCGATTAAGATCTTGCGTATATATTTTCGTAAGCAAAGTGTATTAATTTAACAAGCTACAAACTTTTAATTTAAGATTCAGAATGTCACTACATATAATATTTTTGCCGCCGCTCAATTTTTTATAAGAAATTAAAAAAAAATATTTTTAAATAAAAAACCAGTAATAGACACAGCAAATCAAAACTTAAAATAATTTTGAATAACGATTTTTCAAAACAATAACATGGATGACTTTGCAAAAACAAAAAAAAAGACAAAAAATATCATTTAGAAATGACTTTCAAAATAAAATAAAAAAAGTACAAAAATCAATATTAAGCAATATTGTTTAAAAATTGTGTCCCATATTCACTTAATAAAATAACAATAGCAACAATATGATGCTCATTCACACATTCAATTCTCGACAAAATTTGTAAACCCTTTTTCCTAGTTTCTACAATTGTTGTTGCTTTCGCCACACTGTTGTGACTGGGTATGTGTGGCAGACACCCAATGTTGCCGCAATTAATCAAAATTTTTGTTGTTTAAGTTTTTTGGTATTTTGCCTCTAAACAAAATACTAGAAAAGGACTTTATTGCTAAACGAAAAATAGAAAATTTTCCCGCTTAAATAAAGAAAAAAAAAAGTTATAATAAATAAAATAAATTTAAAAATATTGATTTATGCAAAATCACAAGAAGCCAGAGAAATAAAAACGGCAACGAATAGTTAAAGTCATATTTATGGATTTTTTTTTTTTGTATTCACAAGTATTGTGGGAAAATATATATGAAATCCAAACAAATATATTACCAGTGAATAGGAAAATGATGAAATGAAATCAATCAAAAAATAAATCAAGGAAATAAAACAAAAAAATATTACGGGCAGATATGAAAAACTCATACCATTTACAGCAAACTGACATTAATGGCATAAATTGTAGTTTTCAGAAAAGAAAAAGCTTAAACATAAATTTTAGTTTTAGATAGGAAAAAAAACGTGAAATTAAAATTAATTAACTGTTTTATATGTTAAGTTCCATTTTTAGTTTTAGCCTTTTCATACGGCAAATATATCCAAATATGATTTTATTCTTGATTTTAAGTTTTTCATAGAAATTAATTCAATAGAAAAGCATTCTAATGAAATATGTTTCATTTGTTTAGCAATGTAATGTTTGTTTTATATTAATGTGTATTTGACCTTCATAAAAACACACTTTATTTAATTTTTCTTTTCTAATTTATTAAGCACTAGGTCAGTTTTTCATGCATTTTCGAGTGTATTTGACAAATTTTTTTTCAAATTTATTTGTTTATGTTTGAAAAAACTTAATATTAATATATTTTTTTCCTGTTTTCTTAAGATGCGAAATATTGGAAAAAAGGAAAATAAAAAACAATATTTTTTATAAAAAAAAATAAAATGAAAATAATAAAAAAAAAAATAAAATGAAAAAAAAAATAATAATTAAAATTAAAGACCGATTAAATCACCTATATTTATTATTTAGGGAGAAAGCACTTCTCGATGGCCATTTCGCTACCGCTCAATTATCTTGTCGGGAAACTTTTCACAAATATTTTAAATGATATAAAGATTATTGTCCAAACAATAAAATAAAGATAAAAATCAAAAATCGGAAAAAAAATAATAAATTAGAAAAGAAAATGTTTGTTATAATTTAATAAAAATATGATAATTTATTGCATCCATTTACAAATTGTTTTGATTACTTTTAGAGAATTTTAATTGAAGAATTGATAACAAAATTTTACAAAATAAACTGTTCTCTAGTTAATGCAGAAAAATATTTGCTATGAAATGCTGCTGCGAAAGCATTGAGTAGATGTAGATGGTATCTAATACCGAGTATTTACGTCTATTGAGTACTTTTATTAAAAAAAATATACATATTTAAAATTAAAGCTGGAGAAGTTTTTCTAAAAATAGTTTTTCTAAAAATAGTTTTTCTGGTAGATGCTATAGGTCTTTAAGCAGAAAAAACTTTAATCATTTTTTCGTATTAGAAAATCAATAAAAAGGAAAAAAATTCTAGGTCGGCATAAGTATTTTTTTTTTAATTTTCAAAAATTACTATAAAAATTCTATTCGATTTTAAGTTATTTCGTCCACAGATTTCAAATCGCTTCGGAATAAGCAAAAAAAATCACATGGTTATTACATTGTCAAAAGAAATATATTACATCATTTAAAACAAAATATGATTGTGGTAAAAAAAATATATTTGTCGTTCACAATACTTTAGTTACCACAAAAAAAGTTTTTGTTAAAATTCGAGCTTTTTAGCTTGAACTAAGATTTTTGCTTACACTTAAGTATTTAGAAGGATTATATATTATTTACAATAATAATATGTTTACTTTGTTTCTATTTATACATAATTCGTGCAAAAATAAGAATCGACTTTAAAAAAGATTTCAGCTATCTTTCTATAACGGTTTTAAAGTCTAGCCACACACATCTAATCAAATTTACTATTGGCAGAACCTTTAGTTTCCAAATTCAAATTTCGTGCTTGTTATAATACCGGGTTAGCAACACAGCTAGTAAATTTGCACATTCTGTCTATAACAGTTTTCTTATTATGCTAGAAAAAGTAATAGACATTCTGTCTAATTTTCAAGTGTTTGTATATAACAGTTTATAAGGCAATATATGTATGTAAGTCAAATTGCAGCAATTAAGGCAACATCCTTTAATTTCTAATTTCAAATTGTTAATTCTTCAGTTATTATTTCAGCTGATTGTTTATAACAGTTCAAAAGTTTGCCCACATACATCAAGTATTGGGACATATACACGAAATTACATAAACTATTGGGGCACTCTTTAATTTCAGGGGACATACAATACAACCCTTTGATTTCTATTCTAAACTTAATTTTTGTTGTTATAGCGGCCTAAACAATATAGTTTCTTTTTAAATTTGAATCACTTGTCGACAACTCTTCAAAAACATGGCCATATACATCAAATTGAATGAATAATTGGGTCACCCTTTAGTTTATTATTCTGAATTTTTATACTTTTTATTATAACGATCATAGCAATCGATATTCTGGCCAGTTTTCAAAGATAGGCCCATATAGGACAATTTGATTTACCTATGGGGACGCCCTTTAATTTTTACAGTTATTTATGTATTACTTTGTGCTATTCGGATACATGTATAGTAATAAGCAGTTTTTTTTAAATTTTTAAACAAGCGCCCTTTGCGGTTCATAATACAAGTAAAAGCCTGTATGTTGTGTGGAGACACCCTTAAAACGGTACTATTCTGTAGCGCATAGCCTTTCAAACAAAAAAAAAGAATAAAAACGATCCAGAAATGACTGAGTTATAGAGGCAACATTCAGTCGATTTGATAACCTTCTTCTTTTTTGAAGTTTGTTAAAAATATAAATGACTTTAAAATTATTTTAGTTTCGCCCTAAGGTAAATGATTCTCTGTCTGTGGAATAATTTGATTGTCACCTATCGGTTAGGTTTAAAACATTATATGTAAATATATATTAAATAGAAATTTCCTGTCAAATTAACAAGTAGTAAATAAAAATTAAAAGTGAATAATAGATAGGTACGAGTATATAAAAACAAATAAAAGTTGGTTAACTTTCTTAAAATAATTTTATTATTTACTTTGAAGCTTTTAACAGTTTGATATTTGGTTACAATCACTAAAGGTTATTTTTATAAATAACAAGTATATGGTTCGACCATAGGAAATTTGAAAACAAGAAATTGTGCTATAAAATAAAGCTTTACCAACATTGTTTAGATCCTGTATTTTAAAACTAGAAGCTGCATAAAGTTTAATTTTATTGAAATCTATTTTAAATACTTCTACTACGGATGGGTAAAAATCATAACCCTAAGCATTTAATAAATTGAAAACAGACGTAAAAAATCAGTATTTTCAGACCTTAAATAATAACTTAAAGATAAATTTTTCCTCGCTGTACTATTAAATTTTAAAATTTTTAACTAAATTATTTAGTTTTCTTACGGCTCAGCTGAGTTCTTCTTTTCCTTAACACTTAATATCCTTAATTTTTCTGCTTTAACTAAAGCAGCTTTCCTTCTCATTTTATTAAACATTTTAATATTAAATTTTTAATGTCTTGTCAAGAGAACAACAACGACATCAAACTGAATATAATCTTGGTATGTTTGTGTTCTTTAGCAGTTCTTCATTAAATTGGAATTTCATGAATAACTAATAAATTAAATTCCAATAAAACACTCACATAAACTCTCAACATGATGTTCATTTTCTTATTTTTAAATAAAATTATCAAAATGGAAAAAAAAGAAATCTAAAAACAGCAAAAAAAACCAACAACAAGGACGCAAAGGAGTAGCTGCAGCAATAACAACAGCAAACTTACAGCAACCGCATTATAGAAAAAAAATATATATCAAGAAAATAATACAATTTAAATTTCATAAAGTTTATTTTTTTTCTGCATTTGCTGCCGCTTGTGTTGAGTTTTCCTTGTAAAAGGACAATGCAACTTAACCAACAGCAGCAACAACAAAAACGTAAACTTTTTAAGAAAGAAAGAAATATGCACTCTAAGGAAATTTAAATGAAATGAAAAAGAAAATATGTAGAAAATAAAATCAAGAAAAAAAACTAATCAAATGATACTTTTATACAGTATTTTAAAGAAGAAATAAAAAACAAAAAATGAAAAGAATCATGTGCGTGTGCCTGTAGCTTTGAAAAGTGGGAGGAGTGCAAGAAAAAAAATATCCGCAACCTCTACAATAGCAACAAAAAAGCAGCTGCACTACATTGTTAAGAAACTAAAGATGAGATGCGAAATAACCGCACTCAATTGTAGGGGATTTTTGGTACGTACCTTTTTACTTTACCAACAGTACTACTAGATCTCACAAAATTCGTGTTTCAGAAAAAACTTAAAATATAAATTTTTTACATATTTTAAGCTTTTTGTGATTTGGATTTTATTTTTATTTTGAAACATAAACATAGATAACAACAATAATAAGGAGAGATAAATAGGATATTGCGACCAAGACGATCTTTTGTGTCCCCATCCAAAATTGAGGTTGGTACCACCTTTCAGTAAGTTGGCCAAACGAAAAAACTGCAGTTAAGGAAATTTTTGTCCTATTAAAGGCTATATGGCTTGGCAAATTTTTGTTTAATTTTCATGATCTTGCTAATTAGGAAACTTAATTTTTGCGTATCATAAGAAATAGGACTGAATCAAGATAGACGGTCGCACAATGATATCAATTTTTGTAACCGTGTTTAAAATTAATTTACAAGAGACAAGATAATATTTTCCTCCTGTTTTAAGAGAATACCAATTTAACCTTTTTTGAAGGGAGTTTCCTATCCATTTATTTTACCAGCATCAATAATGTTTGGCATAGAGACAAGTTGGATGTCCTTCTTCTTTTTTAGAAACGTTCAAGTAAGTTAGAATCTATAAACTTTATGTTGTTTGTTTTTTGTTACTCCAGTCAGCCATGCAAACAGAAAATTGAAGCCGAAGCAGCCAATAAAAGGTACACAGATTCTATTTAAAGAGGTTAAAAAATTCATAATAACCAATAGTTTATATTTATTATTAAATTAAGAAAATATTTTATTTTGTTAACAAAGAAAATATGCAGTTAACACAGTTTTTTTTTATCCGTTAGCAAAACCAGAGAATATTTCTGGAGGTGTCGTTTAATGGAAAAGAAAATTATATCATGTGTATGAAATCATATTAGAAGTGAAAAGTTCTGTAGTGCACCAATGATTTTACCTAAAAGAGATCGGTAATAACTTTTAGAGATTTACTTGTGAAATCTCAGCTTTTCGCTTAAGGATAAGCGTTACTTATCTTTTTGAATAGTAATTCTTTTTCAAGATCCTACAGCCATTCGAGTTGTTGTGCAACAAAATATTTATAAGTTGGTTTTGGTATTTATGTAAATGCATGAACACAGGTGACCCTAAAGAATGTTAAATGAGTGAACGTTTTGACGGCTTATAGCGGTTGAAGTTTTATCAAAACACCTTACTCACAAAAATTGTAATTTTATCTTTTTTTTTAAATAAAATCATAACATATCAAAAAATTATCGAAAATTAAAATAAAATATAGCGAAGTCACCATCGCCGCAATATTTATGATAACGATTTTAAAATTGTTGTAGCTAAATACTCTATAATATTTTCATTTGTTACTGACAAATACCTTAGCATTAAAAATGTATCGAATTTGATAAAAGCGCTCCTTAAAGTACAACATGTATACAAATGTAAATAAACAAAATCGCTTGACAAACAGAGGAGAAAAAGATCCCGAAATTTTGTGTTTGCCTACTTATATATAGAGAAGTAGTTTTTATAGAGATCTTATAAAGAAAAAAATAAAAAAACGTGTATAAATTATCTTGTACATCTGTACCAGTAAATAAGTACCAGTAAAAAAAATTAAGGTTCTCTGGAAAGTTATTGGTACTACTGGGTTTTGTACCAAAAACAGAACAAATTTGCCAAAATAATTCTTGAAAACATTTTTCAAAAAATAAAACTAAAACGAATTTTAACTTTACAGAGCAAAATAAAAATATTTTGTTTGGAAAACTTCCAATCCCAGGTCTCGCTTGATGGGCGATAGTAAAGAAAACTGAAAAAATTAACCATTTTTTTCTGCAACATGCGCGCGACAATTTCTTTTCTTGTAAAAAGGATGACGACGTATAAGAAGAAGCACGAAATAGAAAAAAAAGACGAAATGGACATTCACTCAAACTTATTCCTTAAAAGAAAAATAAAATATAATTTTCTTGAAAATTGGTGAGCATAAGAACGACAAGCAACGACGATATTATGATTTATACGCTGAATCTCAATATAACAGCAGCAACAACAACTTGCCAGCTTGCATATGAGCAGTATGAATGAGGAATTGTCAGTGAGCTTAAGTTAAATTTTGGTTGTTGTTGGTAAAATAGAGTGATGATAATAATATTGTCCCCCCACCCATAAATGTCTGGTGGAACAGCTTATAATACAAACAACTCAATGTGTGCTGCAATTGTATGGATGTATGAATGTGTATGCATGTGTGTTGAAAGTATGGTTGTAATAAATGTTCAAGCCCCAAAAGATAGACAGACGAAGCAAAAACATTCGCACCAACATTTTACAGAGAAGCATTTCTCATAAAAATAGCAGACCCACATTCATATGAACATGTAAAATATACGAATGGGGATGGATGGTTGAATAGACGGATGGATGGATAGATGGGTATTATGGACGACAAAAACGACTACTACTCTACTTCAGATGAGAAAACAAAAAATCTACTTTGAAAATGTTATGTTGTTGCTATTCCTGATGATGCCGATGTCGATGCCGACTACGAAGACGTCGACAACGACGAATGAAGGAGTGTACTTGACAATTCATCTCTTTCTTATAAACGTAATTTATCAAATGGAAAACGACGAAAGCGACAGCAAAGATGAAGACGACGACAAGATATACACACAGTTAAGCTTTTTCAAACACATTTATTCATTCACTCACAGAATGCTGTACTCAAACACAAACTCCCAGACACTAGCCCCAACAACAACAACAATCACATTAATATTAGTATTGTTATATTTACTAGAGGCAACCATTCAAAACTTTGAGTTGTAAAATTCTCTTTATTTTTCTGTTTTTCTTTCTGGTTTTGTTTTGCTCGTCTTTAGCCTTTTGTTCCTCATGCAAATGTGTTGTTGGTTTACATTTTGTTAAAATTGTTTTGTGTTTTCCTTTAACTCTACTTGTTTTTGGTTGGCATTGACGTCAGCGTCAACATCAGCCCAACAGAGTTGCCAGCTTCCCCGATCACGAAAGAAATGTTTCTTTTAAGTTTTTTAATTTGGTGTATATTAGTACAAACATGTTTATTTTGTGCGAACAAAGTTTTTTCCCATGTTTATTAAAGTAGTAATTATGTGATGAAAAATCGAAAATATTTTTTTGCTTGTATTTTTGTACTAGACGGTCATGATTCGATGTTTCATATCGATCAAGTTTTCAATTTGAATTGTTTTAAAATCATAATTATTATTTAAAACTATAATTTTACCCCTGTTATTTTATTTAGCTAAGTATTTTAGGTTTTGGTAGTTCAATATTTACAGTGATATGATTCACGATAGAAAAGCTTATTATTGTTTGAATAACTGAAGAAAAGAAAAAACGTTAGGACAAGATTGCAGACTGTTGCGATTGAATTGAATATTATATGCAAAATATTAATTAATCGGCAATTATTTGATTTATATTATTTTCTCAGTTCAGGCATTAGAAGCAAAAATAGTAATAATAATTAAGTGATATTTTATTATTTTTTACATTTTACGCCCTTTACTATTTAAGTATAGAAGACAATGAATAGAAGACAATGAATAGAAGACAATGAATTTTAAATAATGGCGGATTGCGTTAAGGGTATAAATAAAATAAATTAAACTAAAGATACAATTATAAAGAAGCAATTTCTTTGATATGGTTTACTCAGAATGCAGACATCTGGAGTTGAAATAAGACGTGAGTTTTTTAATTCTGTTTTTAGCAAAAGTAACGTTGGCCATGGCGTGCAGTCATAGAGTAATGCCAAGGCAAATAAAACATCATTTTTAAGAATTTATTTTCAGAAACTTTTTATTAGGTAATATGCTGATGTGGACGAAATATTAATTTGAAATATTAATTTGAATATCAAATTTTTATTGTAAATATTAAGTTTGGAATTTCTGTTTAATAAAGAGCAAATCAATGTAGTCAACTTTATAGATAATATACGGTATAAAATGATTAAAGTTACGCCTATGTAAGTGTTTTAATATTCCCAATTAAGAGATACGAATGTTGTCAAGGGTTAAATTGTTTTAAGGTAGATAACAAAATTTGTTCCTTCTAAAGAAGTAAATGGCCTGAATTTTTTGTGGATATACTGTACTTAGAGCAACCTGTAAGTTTTTCTAAACATCAGAAGAAAACATTCCTGAGCTGACTATAGCGGTATCATCTGCAAATATGGAGGTTGTACCGCCGTGGAAGGACTGCAGCATGTATATTATATAATACAGGTGAGAGGCAGGATCCCTGAGGACAGCCTGCTAATATATTGTGTTCCGAAGAATTTTCTAGGCAATAAGAAAGAAAACTTGTCGTTTCATAGATTAAACTATTATGCCAAACGAAGTCAAAGCGATCAAAATGAAAGAAATGATGCAATTCTGTTGATTTTGATTGGAAAAAATGCTTTTGGTATTTAAGAACTCATTAATTGCTTTGCATGCGAAACGGAACTAATAATGTATTGATTTTTTTTAACAAAATGGAAATTCATATATACCTATAACAGTCGAATTTAAATTAAAAAAAACCTTGTCTACATACACATGGCCAAACATTTGGATCAGTAAAACATTTCCATTAAAAAATTTTTGTTTTATTAAAATACCTATTGTACATTTTTTAATTTATGTAAGTAAATACCTAACGAGGATTATTCTTTAGTGTTAAAATAAAATTTAGCGCTTTTAATTAAAAAAATTGACAATATGCACCTATTTCTATACTTTCCCCAGTAAACTTCTGTTTAAATGCTTAGCAAATTCGAGTCAAATTGCAAATTGCTTAAGATGATTTCTGGCTTTATAAGGCTGCCACAAAATGATGATAATGATGATAGAAAAGTAAGCAACATTTATAATACCCCTTTAGGAAAATGATGAGTGACTTTCAAAAACTCACCGTTTCAAAAACATTACATACAAAAGCATAA
Source organism: Gymnosoma rotundatum (assembly GCA_916610165.2). Lineage (NCBI taxonomy): Eukaryota > Metazoa > Arthropoda > Insecta > Diptera > Tachinidae > Gymnosoma > Gymnosoma rotundatum. The sequence goes on along the minus strand of OU744336.1, from coordinate 45,427,067 downwards.
ACAAGTTCTTATTTTCTTACACACAGCTCTTCTCTTAAAACCAAGCAGCTTCAAATCCAAGAATTTAAAGGCAATCCTTAAAAAGAAAACATCAACAATAATAACAACAGAAGAAGCAGCAGCAAAGTTTTTTTACATCAAGAGATGATGAAGAAAAATAGGTGTTGCCATTATTTGACTGTTGCTCTACTACTGTAAATGCAATAACAATAAAATGACAGCACAAAACTGCAATTAATAAGAGAAAAAATAAGAAAAACCCATTCAAATAAATTAAAAATTTGGTGAAAGTGTTTATTTTTTCACTTTAAACCTTTATGTGATAATTTATTTATTTTCTAGGTTCTCTAAATTAAACTAAATTGTCTTGCGTATTTAATTAAAATAAATTTAAAATGCAATTTCTGACCAATCTTTTGTTTGGAATTAAAGGCAAACGTAACCCCTCTTTTTTTCACTCATTCATAACAATTGTTACTCAGCTGTCTCTTAAGACAGACTCTTCCATTTATCATTATTTAGTGTTGCAAAAAATGTAAACAAGTGCATTTAATAGATGACTGTGCGTTAGTATGTGAAGAGGTTAATGTTTTGTTTTGCTTATATTTCATTTTTAAACAGAGAGTATGAGAGAGCTCTCTCAAAACCTTAAAAATTAAACTTACTGTTGTGTTATCTTATTTGTAGTAGTAAACTGAATGATATTGTTTTATTACGCACACACGTGTTTGCCATCAAGTTTTATGGTTTGTTTTTGTATTGTGGCATTAGCCAAATAAATACAACCGGGTTTTTTCTTCTTTTTTGAATTGTGAGTAATATAAAAGAGTGAGATAGTTATATAGTTGGTTAAAACTGTGAGACGGATAAAGATAAATTCAAAGAGTACAAGGCCAAACTCTCTTGCATATCAATATAGTAAATTTCAAGAGAAAAACAGCTGATTGGTTTATTTATAAAAAGAAATTTTTAAAGCAAATAAAGTAATAAAAAAATAATTCTTTATAATTTCAAAAAATCCTATGAATGATTTAATTATTCTTCTGTTAAAATTTAATTTTAATTTTTTATTTACAAAAATTCTTTAAATAAGCTCTTATTATAGGTTTATCTAATTTCTCTTTCATTGTACTCTTTAAAACAACAGTTCTGCATTGGTGGTTTTTCCCTTATAATTTTTTGCGGCGAATTTATCTTTTTGAACTTTTGTTTGTAGATAATTTTCTCTTTTTTTCTTAAGTAAAAAAGGAAAAAAATCATGGCATTTATTATTCCGTTTTTGTAAATTCATATTTTCTTTTGCATTTATTTTTTCTTTAGAAATTGTACTGATGCATGTTGGTTTTTGGAACAAGTGCGTAATATTTTTAACGGAATTATTACAATATACGTAATTAAAAAAAGAAATTTCAAGACAGTTAAAAAAAATTAATTTAACGCATTTTATTAAAAATTATAAGAAGATAGTTTTCGAATTATAAAAAATAAATATCTATTTTGTTTTAATCTTTAAACAAAAACGCCGTCGGATGGTTTAAACGCGAAAGAAAACAAATAATTAAAAAAAAAAATAATTTAAGAAACCTTTAAAATTTCGATACAAAATTTATTATATAAACTTTGTAGAAATAGTCAGTAATTTATCAACAAATAATATTATAATCATTCTTTCTAAACGTTTATTTCCCAAAAATATGTATAAATTTAACACACATTTAATGACACTTCAAGAATAAATTTTAGTTACATATTTTTATCATCTAGTTTTATTTTGTGGACACATTGTAAGATGCCTTGTTAAACGCTTATCCCTGTGTTAAGAAATTATTATTAAAATTTTACTATTCTTAATTAAAAAGATGTGATACTTTTGTTTAAAAACAAATACATACTGTAATACTGTTTAGTTACAGCAATCGATTTTTTTAATTTTTAACTTTTAAACAAACAGTCTTTGTTGCAACATGTTTTTCATTTTATTTATATTATAAATTATTTTTTGCTACGTTTGCCGCCGCTTACATTTGGATTTTTCTTACAATTCTCTGCCACTTATCTGTTTGTGTTTATACATATTAGCAAAAACGTTGAGAAAATTCGATAAACCGAACTATTTATATTTTTTCCAGCGGATTTTAATAACAAAATATATATTTTTCTTTTTATTTGAATTTATAATTTATTGTTTTATATTTATTTTTATTGTGGCACCTTATGTTAAAAGGATTTGAATATTAAATATTTTTCCAGTTTTCGATCTCATGAGTTTATGCAATCCTAAAAAAGGCTTTCTTAATGAGCCTTTTTGTATACCAACACACAGAACATTAATCTGAATGTTTTTCTTTTTTTAAATCGTTTAATTTTTTCAGATTATTTAAAATTGTTGACAATTTGTTTCATAATGTAAATTAATATTGTTGTCCTTCATACGATTTCAAAATATATTTCAAATACAGATAAATTTCGCTATCCACTTGCCTTTGAACCGTTGCTTATACTAAATTTTGTTTGTCTTTGAAGAAGAGGCAGGAAATATTTTGTCTTTAATCCAGAAATGCAAATCGTTTGATAAATAAATATTTTTGTGCTGAAATTTTCATGGACTAACTTATAGCAATACAGCATTTGAAGTTAATTTGTAAAGGATGTACAGAAATTAATCCGAGCTTTCATTTAATAGTCATTTATGCAGTTAAATACTGGTAATGTAAATCTGACAGTCAGAGGATCATATCTAAGAAAAACGGGTTTCCTAAGGGGACATAGTTTTTATGCTGAAGTGTATCTAAACGAAAAACTATAATGAAACTTCTGCAGCTTAAGTTTCGAACAAAATCATTCTATGCGATATAATAATTTGTAAAAAGAGTCCCTCATTAGCAAAAAAAAACTTTGTTAAAAATGTTTTTGATAAAAAGAAAAATCATTGAAACTATTTAATTAAATTGGCTTTTCGATTAATTTTCTAGGAATGAAAAATTATTACAAGTTTTTTTTTCTCGAATCAACAAAAAAAAAAGAAAAAAAAAATATATATAAATTAAATATATTTTTTTTAATGAATATCCTGTTGTCTTTAAAAATTAACGCAAGACATTGTAAATATTTTTTTAATAAATTAACAAATTTGAAATAAATGATTATTGGTTATACACATAATTAAAATATATAGTTGTAATAATAATTAATTTCAAAAACTAAAAATTATTAAACATTTTTTACTATCAATCGTTTTGTAAAAATTATAAATTTAATTAATTTCTTAACGCATTTAATTAAAGGTCTGTTGTAACACAAATTCAGTAAAAAATTTTCAAATAAGGAAAACTTTAAAGGAATAGGAATCTGTTGAAATGGTTTATGAGTCGGTAATAGTGATTTCTAATCTAAATACAACTTTGATCCCCTAAAAGTTCCCAATTAAAGTCTCTGAATTTATAAATTTTTTCTTTTTAGTAATTTTTTAATTTTGTATTTTTTGATTTCATAAAATGGTTTGAAGTCGTATAATTTGTTTTATTATTTTTTCTTTCAGATCTGCCGGTAACTGATTGTACAACCAAGTTAATGATTAGTTCTTTTCATTACAATTTTAATTTAACTTCTTCACTTTTTCACGTTTTCAAACTTTTCTTAATAAAATCCCACTCTAGTGTTTTTACTTTATTTTTACTTATTTTTATTATTTCAGTGCTAGAAATTTCGAACACTATAGCTTTCAAAAATCTCGCACGTAACAACTTATTTTGCGAAGATATTTACCCAACCAACAATGAAACAACACTCATTCATACATTAGAGCTGAGTATATTATTTGATCGAAACGAGCAACCAGTTAAATCACTTAATGCAGCTGATAAGGTGTTATTTTAAATAAGAAAATAAAACTAAATAGTAATATATTTTATTCATAGTTTTTTAATGCGTTATAATTTTTTGTACTTTCGACGTACAGCACTTAACGTATTCCACAACAATTTAAAGATGCTTTTGTTTTTTTATCTTTAATCTGACACGTAGTCATTTTATATTATTTACAAAAATATTAAAAAAAATTTTTGTTATTTAAAAAAATTAGTTCAGTAACTTGTACATTTGGTTAAAAACAAAAAAGGAAAAATTAATAAAAAAAACCTAAAATAGCCAATCCATGGCGAATCCATGTACCAGGTGGTGACAGTGGCGAATTCATTTATTGCCGTCGTTGCAGGAAATGTCAAACTCCATAAATAAAAAGTCAGCGCTTAATTTTTTTTTTTTTATATGAAGTTTGACATTTCCTGCAACGGCGAAAATAAAGAAAATTCGCCACTGCTACCACCTGGTACATGATTTCGCCATGAGCCAACCAACCCTGATGGAAAAGGCTCTGTAAAGTCGAAATTTTTCTTCAAATTTTAAAATTAAAAACATTGACACTTTTTACAGTCATAATAACTCCATTTTTTGTACAAATATTTTCAAGGTTGAATACACTGTTAAAATGATAACAAATGATGAAATAGAAAAAAGTTGAAACAATGAATAAATAAGATATTTCAAATTGAAAATTAAATTAAATTTTAAATCGACATCAAGAAAATATAAAACTGATTAAAAGAATCCCGAATGAATAATTTTTTTTAAAAGACACAAATGTATAAAATCAAATCTAAGTAGCATTTTGTGACTAAATGTGTAACTTTTTGACTAAATTAAGCAATTTAGAGTTTTGGTCGTTTATTTATGAATTCGCCGCCAAGATTCATGTTTATTATTTTTAATGCTTTTTATTTATTTTATATTTATTTTACATTCGTAAATAAAATTCCTTTTAAAAACCTGTAAATTAAAAATAAAAAAGATGAATATTTGTAATTTAATAAAATGGGAGGGTAAACATTGAAAGGAATCATACGATGGCTCATAAATACATCCATACAAACCTTGGTTAACTTCTTAATCAGCAGGTGATTTAATAAATATCTTCCTTAAAATGTCCTTGATTTTTATTTAACTCTTTTGTTAATGTTTTAAATGGTAAAAAAAAATTAAGTCTTTTCTACTAAAGTCATAAACATTTTTCTCAGTATTGTGTCTAGAAATTATTTTCGCTTATTGTTCTCTATCAATGACAACATTTTGTTATGTTTCTTTGTTGATTTTGCTAAAATTTTGTCAGTTCTCCATTAACAGCGTTGCTCATACTTACTTTTTCTACCTGTAAAATCCACAAAAAAAATTTATTTTTATACTTACTTCCTCTTCGCCTCAGCGAAACCTCCTACTTTTACCTTTAAATTTAGGATTCTAATTGTTATTGCATTTTGCAAAAGTAGAAAATTTTTAAAAGTCGCCTTACAGCCAGCCGGATTAGGCAATACGCTGTTGTTTGTTAATCCATTAAGACGGTAATCCGTCTCTATTCTTCTTTATACGTTGATGCAAAAACCAGACAGCAAATTGTGGAACAAAGCGTTGATTTTGTTTATTTTTGTTGTACAAAAAACAAAAAAAACTAAATTCATATGTTATAGTTCAAGCACAAATACAAATACTAGTCATAAATCTAATAGATTTGAACAATTTTAAAGTTCAACCAATATTGACTTCTTCCTACTTAGTGGTTCCCTCAAATCTAAAAGTGATTTGTTAAGAACTTATTTTACTTTATTGTTGAAATGGATTTTAAGTGACTTTCATGGGCGTTACAATGAAGAAATTTTAGATAACAATTAAAAAAATTACTCAATCAGTTTTAGATATTGTTAAGCAGTATATTTACATAACACCTGATCGCAGGAGTATCTTCACAATAGCGTAATAGAAAAGTCATTTTTAAAATAGAGAAATTTTCTTATGAGTAAAATGTCTTAAGAATAAAATTAATCACAAACGTATATAAAATTTGCAAGTTTATAAATTTTTTGTTTAGAAAATTTTATTTGAAAAAAAAAAAAATTTAACAAAATGAGAGTATGATTCTTTAGAAATATTTCAAAGTTTTTCAAAAGTACACATTTTTGAAACATTGAATATCTTATAAAATGTTTATCTTTCAATTAAATAACTTAATATTTATCAAATAAGCGTCGGCAAAATAAAATTTACATGGAAAATAAAAACAAAATTTTATTACTCCCAAAATTATATTGTAAAAATTGTATTCTTTTGTTTTTTACATTAAACAAAAGAAACAGATCTTTAGTTTTTTATGTAAAATTCCACTTTGTTGAGATGGGACATTGATGTCCCACTAAATGAGGGATTTTCTGAATTTTCTTGTGAAAATATAATATAATTTTTTAAAAAAAAATTTATCGCAAAATGAGTAATTTTTTTTTTTTAAAGAAAATGTATCAAGAGTGTGTAATTTTCTTTAAGAAAATGTATAACAAAACGATAAATATAATAATTCATATAATGCCTTCTAAAATAATAGATTTTTTATAATTAATATGTATTTCCCAATTAAATTATGGCTTAGAAAATAAGAAATTTTTTATACAAAAAAAAAAAAAAATCCCACGAGGTAATTTTCTATACAGTAAATGTCTGTCAAAATGGGAAATTCTTTACACAGCATAAATTATAAATAGAAAAATTTAATAAGTTTTTATTTTCATATTTTATTATGCAAATGCTGCCATAATTTAAAAAAAATGCAAAGCTTTTTTAGAATGACTTTCTATTTTTTTACGGCCATAATTTCAGAGTCATATAATGATTTTCGTAGCTCTTTTCCCTTTTAATTCAAACTACAATAATTTGCAATTGAATTAATAAATATTCTCTGCTGCTTAAAATAAAATAAATAATATTTCTTAACCACAATACCTACCTGAAACTCTTAAAGTATTAAGAAAAGTTTCTTTTTTGGAAATCACCAAAATATTTTTCAATTATGTATTAATTTAAAAAAAAAAAATTGCAAAATTTTTCATTTAAATATTTTCTTGTGTGAATTGATTTTTCTTTTTAAACACTTTTTATTGTTATCAATTGAGTTCGTAATATTATGTCCTTTTTTAATTCGATTTAGATTTTTTCAGAAATAATAATTTTTTACCCTAAAATAGCACTTTTCGCTGTCTGTTTAAATTTCATGCGATTGTTCAGGAATCATAATACATTTTTGTTTGTACTTTAATTTTTTGTGCATCTTGTCGACGAAATAATCATTAGTTATAAATTGAAAATATAATTTGTAAACGGTGGGTTGTTGGTGCTCGGTTTAAGGTGTTTGTTTACATGAAATTTATGTTTGGTGCTCTGGTGAACAGCATTTTATGTTCATTTCATTTCGCAGATATTTCGTTTAATTTGTTGTTCTTTTCTGTTTTAGTTTTTGTTTTTGGTTAAAGATTGATGATTCCCAGCTTAAGGTCAATGTCATAATAAACATGACTTGTTAAATTAGGAATCTCTTTTTCAACACCATAAAATGTTCGAAATCTTTATGATGCAGACATTCTTTTCAATAAATTATTGTTTGGTTTGACTTTAAAAAGAATAAAAATAAAATAATAAATTTATGAAAATAAAATATTTTTTTAAACTTAAAGTCAATAAGTTTGTACAAAAAATGTTGCAGATTTATAAATATACTAAACGAAAATAGTATAAAATTGTAGATATAAGTATATTTAAATTAATATTTTAAAACTTACCGTTTAAGTTGGAGAAATACATTTTAAAAGTTTTTATTGTGAGTACTTTACCTGCAATAGAAAGAGATAAAAGTAAATGCATGTATGAAAAAAAGGATTTTTAAATTTTAGTTTAAATTGATAATCAGTAATGTTCATGCAAATTAAGTTTTTTTGCTTCGTAATAAAAAATTAAAAATCGAACATCGTTATAATTAAGGGAGTGTATTCTTTAACCCTTTCGGGACGGAGTTTTATTTTGAAAACCAAATTATGTATGGTGAAATTTTTTTCATATTCTACAAGGTATGATAAAAGTATTATGTTGTCTATACTTAAAAATTTTAAATTCGTCCTTCTTTCCTGGGACATATAATCCCAACAAGTATTTTCATGGGACATAAAATCCCAATCAATGTTCTCGAAGAGCGATTCAAAATTAAAAAGATAACTAAAATATAAATATTATTAGATTAAGATAAAAGTTTACATTTATTTTTAACATTTTGGGAATGCAATTAGGTATTTATTTGTGGAATGGCCCAAAACACTTTTAACATAAGGCGTTGTTACAACCTGAGCATATCATCTTTGTTCGCTTTTCTATGCCAAGTGAAGAACAGCGGACACAGCGACAACGCTTTTCTTGCTCTACTGACAAGTGGTCTCCAATATTGAGGCTATCCGTTTTTGGACGTTTGGGAGTTCTACGTCCCTGGCGATTGCATTGAAAATAAAGAAAAAAAGTCAGTTTGAAAATTGCTGGGACGTATTATCCCAGTAGTCCCGAAAGGGTTAAACAAAAAATTGTATCATTGATGACAAAGTTGACACCTCCGGTTCCATTCCGAAAAAATATAAACGTTACTCTATTTATATCGCTACATTATCTGTCCGGCTGCTACAAGACCCCATCTCTGGATATTTATTTCTCGAGGTTGTATTCACAGAGAAGAATTTTCACACATATTAACAGTTTTATTTGTTTCCAGTTTAAAATTTAATTAAATTTTTTAATTGACTCAATTAAACAGACAATTAAAAAATGAACACAAAATTTTTAAATTAATTCATTAAAATTTGATAAAACTTCAATCTCATAACAAAATAAAAAAATTAATAACAACAACAACTTTTGTCTATATTATGGCAGCAGCTATAACAAAAAATAAGATGGAGTTGAAAATTATAGGGTGTTGCCACGGAGATTTAATTTCCAAATGAATGGCTTCATATTTTAAACAATTAAAGGATAAAAACAAAGGATAAAAAATAAAAAATAAAATTAAGACTTAAAGGGTGTATCTATACAAGTCTTTTTTTCTGATGGCTTGTAAAACAGAAAACGCACATTAATGTTTCTTTTGCATCGTTGTTTATAATGATGTTATTTAATTGAAATTAAAAATTATTCAAAAACTATAAGAAAGTGCATGTTAATTGCTCTATTTCCTAATTGAAATTAGTTGGGTTGACATATATTTTTATCTTTTTCTAAAAGGCCTATAAAAAATATTAGTCTACTATTCCGCTGTTAACACCATTTGGACTTGATCCCATTTATTTAACAATTTTTTCAATAGTCTGTGCAAAAAATTTGTGCCTGATTTTTTTCTTTTGTCGTGGGATAATAAATAAAATAATTTTACGTTTTTAAAAACCATTAAACCATTTTGTGGCCTAGAAATACTTTAATAGTCAAGGTTTTTCATAATATGATTTGTCTTCTTAAAATAAACCACTTTAAATAAACGCTTCGCCTCTAACATAATCACTAAAACCTCACACACTCACAGCTTTAATCCCTGTCACATGTAACCGAATTACTTTTGACTGCCCAACAAAGACAGTGTTTTAAAATTTAAATCTTAAGTAAAATAAATTTTTACAGAAAAAAAAAACAACTATAATTCAACGAAGAAATTTAAAGTGCCAACTTTGATTTTGTAAAACGAAAATAAAACAAAAAATTGATGAGAACAAAAAAAAAAAAAAACAAAGTCAAGAAGATCGAAAAACAATAGATCAAACAGATTTAGTCCCACTCTGCTTTTAATACGACCAATTCACAACACACATATGCAGCTTCACACTTTAAAATGTGTATGACGACCAAAAGTAGAAGAATGTGAAAAACAATATTTAGGTTTTAGAAAAATTCTAAAAAAAAGAAACATTAATATTTTTAAGAAATTCATATAAACACCATATGCAAATGAGTCCACAATTTGTTGTCAAGATCGTTGGATTGTTATTAAAGAACAACAAATATGTTTTGGATTAAAAATAAGAGTGAAAAAAGAAAAAAAAAAAAAACAAAATTAAATTGAAATTAAATATTTTAGTTTTCATGTGCCTTTCAGTTTCAGTTTCATTAAAAATTAAAAATTTTTACATGTGTTTTAAATGTGTTAACAATTTCCGAAACAAAACTGCTCAAGAAAAGCAAAAATAATAAAACACTTAAATATCTTTTCAAATTATATTTAAATGGCATTTAACTCATTTATTCACTTAAATTAATGAATCAACAAAACACTACAATTAAAATATTTTTAAGCAACACCAAAAGATACTTATTTATGTATTTGTATATATTTATTATTTTTAAAAATTATTCTTCTTATTAAAATTTAAATAGAAAAGTTTATTAATAATTTGTGTGGGTGCCATTTTTCATTATTATTTAGTTATTTTAATTTTTAAAAACTATTTATTAGGCTTTTTTCTATTCTAAATTTTATTTTATTTTGAAATAATTTATTATATAAATAACTTTTTGTTGGTTTCATTTAATTTTCATACAGACATAACTTTTATACAACACATCATTTTGAATATAAATTTTGTAATTCCGCTTTGTTTAATCATTTTATTTTAACATGTTTTATAAGCATAATTCTTAATTTTGAGACTTTTATTTATTTTATTTTCTTCTTTAGTTTTTTGTTTATGATGGCCACCCACATAATTTTTTTTTAATTATGATTTGATATTTAAGAGATCGTTGGCATATTTAAAACTTATTTGACATTATAATAGCTAAAGATATATTAATTATAATTTAATAAATAATATAATTATTTTGTTTGATATGAAGGCAGTGATTTGTTGAAAGTTAAGGAAATAATAATTTAATTTAAATTTATTTTCAACTAAATACAAAAAAAGATTTGAATATACGAAAATAAAATTAATTGATAATAAACGAAAAGCTTTTGATATAACGCTTGGATGTTATTTTCACAATTAATTCTATTATTATTTTTTTTTTAATTTTCGTTATATCTTTGAAATAGTAGTTATGTGACACAAAGAACTGATGGGAAGGGCTATTAAATGAAATTAGTCTGAGTTTTCCAGTTGCATAGTCGAACTACTCTTAAAATTCACTTTTTATTTTAGGTCTCTTCCAATTGCCGATTGAAAGCTCTTGAACATATTTTTTATCACATTTAAATAAGGAGAATTATAATGGTCATCAGGCTTGCGCTTGCCAGTACTCGATAAGCAACACTCAAAAATATCGTTGTCTCAACTTTAATTTAATTTAAATTGCCCCTTATACTTGGAATGCTTCATATATTTTCTCACTTTGTTGTTTTTTGGTATTCTGAAGAAAAAAATTTTATGCAATTCCGACTTCAGTCCTGAATGAAACCATAATATACCATTTGTATCATCATCAATTTGCTTAAGCGCTTGTGTAGTTGTCACCCTTTTTATACCCTTGACCGTTTATAATTTCCACAAAGTCCATTTCCGACCCCATAAAGTATATACATTCTGAGTTCTTATGCATAGCGAATTCGATTGAGCGATGTTCGTCTGTTCGTCTATCCGTCCGTGTTCGGGCTGAAATTAACTTTGGCCAGGCACCAGATGAGTTAGCAAAAAATTTAAATACGGCAATCGATCAGTTATAGTTTCGAAAATTTTCCTGTTGAAAATTAGAATGATCGGTCACCATGTCCTTCGAGGCAGCGGCAACACACCACGATTGCTATTTATTTTCCCATAATTGGAACAAATCTAGTTTAGTTAAGTAAATCTAATCAACATAACAAATTTTTAAGAAGATAAAAAATTACAAAGTAAGAAAAGAAAAATCAAGTGAAAAAATTGCAGCTCGCCCATATTTTTCGAGTTATGGACCTCTGAAAAGTACGATTGTGCACCATATTTTTTTTAGATATCAATATCGGCATCATTTAAAAGCTTTTGAAGATATATGTCAGGAAATACTAACATTTTTTAAAATGCTTAACCCATTAAGAACAGATGAATTTTTATATAAAACACTTTATAGTAGTTAATTTTTTTTCTTATTTTTAATTCTTTGTCACCCCAATATTTTTTTTTCTTGTTGGAGTTATTATTTCGGCATAACTGAATATAGAACCCTTACTTGTTTGTTTCTGATACTGCCAAAAGAAGTCCCCTCATACTACTTGAGGTTTTCGTGACCGTCTTTGTCTCTCTGCGACTATCAGCCGCCTGGCAACATTAAGGTCGAACCTTTAAGTCACACTTTTCTAGTTCAAATCTCAGTTAAAACTCAAGACTAAATTTATATATTCATTAGATCTTCTTATACTATGTTCACACGGAGCCCAATATTCTTGCTTCGCTCTCTTTTCATGATTCACAGCTCAATCACGACCGAATCAACGTGCTTCGCCATATAAAATCTTGAGAGCGAAGCATTTTGTTTTGAGACGATTCAGCTTGAATCTACTTGCGAAGCATGAAAAATTTCTGTCTTCCCTAATTTTTATCGCAAGTTTATCTGAACTAGCTGTATATAAATGTAAACAAAAAAAGTAAACCAATATTAAAAGTGCTGTGTAAATATGTGTTAATATAAAAACAAATAATTATATTATAATTCAAAATTTTATTAATTACAAACACTAAACGTAAAACAAAATTTTAGAACAGATGTCAATGTGAAGCATGTAGTATGTGTCGTGGAAACGGCATGCTTCGCAATCATGATTCAGAGAGCGAAGCAAGTGCTTCACATTGCCGTGTAAACATGCTATTAACGATTTCTAATGAAAAAGAAGATTTCCAAATAAAAAACAAGAGTTGAGGAGAAAGAAAGTCATTGCTACTTTCAGAACGCTGAGAAGATATCCTACAGCTCCACGGCTTAAGCCTTTTTCCTTTAAGTTTAATGAAAAACAAAAAATTGTTCCCCATTTAGACATTATAGATCATATTTAATTGACATCAAAAAGCAGTTTTCATTAAGATAAAAATCAACAGGTTGCTCAAAATATATTTCATGGCTTTTTATTGAAAATTCCAATTTCTTATTTGCTTAAGAAAATTTTTACAATCATTTTTAAAATATTAGTTACAACCCCACCAGTCAATATGTCTAGACGCACATTCAATAGAATCACAAATTGTCATTAAGGAAAAACATGCCTGATTATGAAAATAAAATATGACAAAAGTATTTATAAAGAAACATGGTAACGGAAAAGGAAAATTTTGTTATAAATTTAACAAATAAAGTATAAAAATATCAGGTCATATTAAAATGAAAAATGAAAAAATAAATAAAAATAAACAAGAAATTAAAAAGAATAAACGCAACATATATATTGAATACAATTACAACGTTTCATATTTGTAAAAAAACGTATGAAATGATTTTTTATTCTCTTTCTTTTCTTTTATTTTGCTGTTGGCCCAACACTAATGAACTAGCAAATATGGCGACATATTTTTAAAAAGAAAAACAAAAATAAATTGAAAAGAAAAGAATATAAATAAAGTGAGTATAGAATTATCAAAACTAAAAATCTTTTTAATAATCTATATGTACTTAAACTTACTTTCATACTACATAAATTAACAGTGGATATTAAAAGAAGTAACAACAATTAGTAATAATTTAGACATTAGATATTAATTGCCTTTATAACAACGTTTTTGGATCCTCTAACACGGGTGGACAGTTTGTCATTCTATTTGTAATTTCTGAAATATTTATTTCCGACTCCATAAAGTTTTTATGTTCCTTATTCTTATTCATAGTTGAGTCAATTTAGTGATGTCCATCTGTCCGTAATCGTCTTGAAATCAGTTTTGCTACGTTATCAGAAATTTTACCAAAATCTTTCAATTCATTCCGCGATGCGGCTCAGCCGAGAATGGCATTCTTACTTGTTTTAATTATCTTCTTTAAATAAACAGTTTAATTAAAGTAGTATCCTTAATAGAGGGAACTTTAACAAATTTACCTTATGTTGACAGTGTGGCCTTTGCGCAGACTACCTTGAGCAAAAAAAGTTTTGACGCTATTTATAGGTTTTGCCTTCTGTTTTCGTCTTGTAATCCATTAATTTTGTGTTTTCATTATTTTGTAATAAAAGTTTGAAGTGTCTGTCTAATACGGTTCAAAAAACTGACAGTATTTTTGCGAAAAAACTAAAGATCGAGTTGTTGCTTTAGTAAAGAACTACGGAACCATTTGAGAGGTGTTCAAAGTCGATTATGTCAGACAGACAGGTGAAAAGACTAGAGAGAGAGAGAGAGGGAAGAACAGTATTTGCTATTTATACAGGTTTTTTTACTTTAAAATGTGTTGATTCTATCCTGATGAACCGCACTGTATTTCAGAGAAAATAAAAAAGCCAACAAGTTCATTAGTTAAACAAAACTAAAATAAAAAAACAAAACGTAAATTCTTTCCACACACCCATTGAAAAATGGATGTTTGAAATCAACCTGGAAATATAAATATAAATTTTAGAGCATTTAAGTCAGGACTCAACCTTAATATTCCGTCGTTGCGAGGTGCATGCTCGCGGCATTCAATAAAATTAATGAAGGAAAAATTGTAATTCATTTAATGTTGAATTTTTAAAGTAAATAAGACACAAACTTGTTTTTAACACCGATATTTCAAATTATTTAAATAATAAGATCTGTCGCAGCTTAATCTTTCAAAGAAAGAGATTTTACCGATTTTTTTTTTAAATTTCCTACTTTAAATATATATTTCTTCTTCGTGCACATCTTTTAAACTCACATGTGACGTTTTTCGGAATTATAAAAACAGTAGACAATATTGTATATTTCAAGGCAATAAATCGAAATCTTTTTTCTAAACCATAGTACTGGCACCACTAGTTGTTGCTAACAATTTTCGGAAGATCGAACAGGGCACACGTAGTATGTGCAGCTCATATTATTTAGCAATTGGAAAAAATTGTTGACAGAAACATTTTGCTGGTATTAAACAGAAAGCAAGAAACATTTCGTAACTTTTCACAAATTACAACTTCAGAAACATTACGTTTTTGTTCATTTTAAACTATTTTTTTAATAAAATGTTGACATCATTTGTTACCTTTGTCGGTAAAACCAAAATGTTATGCTAAAAAAAATGGGTAACAGAGACGGGAAGTTTTTACCTCAAATAATGAGATAATTACTTTTTCAGTAATATTACTGTATTTTGTGGCTGTGTCGTCAAAAGTTACGAAAATTTGGCCAAATATAACAAAATTATACATGTTACGTGGAGCCTTCAAAAGTTACGAAAAATGTAAAAAATGGAACCAAACGGCAACACTGGTCTTTAGGAATGATCAATGTACACAACAGTGTTGGCAGGGAAAAAAATTTTTCATTAAAAGTTACATTTTGAAATTTTCTTAAAATAAATAATTATTTAATGTAATTTATACAGAATATAGTAAAAAGTTTTATTACAGATTTCAGGAAAAATAAGAAGGCAACAAATTCATTTACTGAATAAAAAGAAAACTAAAATAAAAAATGATTCTCATGAGTATTTAAATAAGGACTCAATACTTATATTCCGTGATTTAAAAGTGCATGCTCAAGCCATTCAATAAAATTAGTTAAAGTAGGACTTTTTTAATAAATCCGTTTAAATTTTTTTTTTGAAAGATTGAGCTTCGATGGAATTTACAATTAAAAAAATTTTTTAAATACCGTTATTAAAGACAAACTGAGTCTTATTGGATTAAAATTTTATTATAAAATTGCTGACAACTCTGTCATAATATAATGCGGAACTTCTTCAGGGCAATTAAAAGATAACTTTCTTTTAGTCGAAACAAACAAATAATTTTCGCAAGTTTGAACAGAGTACTAAGTTTTCCGCACGACATAAGTGCATCTTATATTATTTCACAGTTGGAAAAAAATTGTTGTCAAAAACATATTGTGATTTCTCACTAATTGAACAGAATAAAAGTTCAGCATTATTATTTTTCATTTTTGAAGTAATTTTTTATGTGGGATTTTCAAAGCATTTGCAAGTGTGTAACCCTTGTTTTTTAAAAAGAATTAACATATTAAGAGAAACAGCTGTCAGATAGCTTCTTACCTCAAATAATGAAACAATTAATATTTCAGTAATATGCTTTATTTCGCGTCTGCACCATAATAAAATTAAACATTTTACGTAGAGCCCCTAAAATTTCCAAAAAATGGAAAAATGTAATTAAACGCCAACACTGGTACAAAATGCAATCACAAAAAACTCTCAGCAAAGAGAGCAAAACACATCACATACACTTGCTTGCTATCAGAAAAAGGCATTTTTCAAAGAAATAAGTGCACTTTAAATATTTTAAAACAATTGTAAAATATTGTTACGTTTTTCCCTTTTTAGAACAAACGTACGGATTCTTTTGATTGCAAATACCACTGTGGCTCATTATAATTTCTGTATTCGTTTACTTTATGGCTTTCTCTGGCTATACTTCTTGATCCTACCGGTCTTATGAACCCTTGGTCTCGTATTTACTAAACATTCGTACTACAAATGCAGCCATCCACGCTACACTACTGTGTTACTCCAGCGAGACATGAACTACTCGATGCCTTGTTTAGTAACCTTAACCATCCACAGACATTTCCACTACTCCTTTTTATTCAAGCTAGTCGTCCATCCTCTGTAATCCAATAGTCACAACACACGTCTGCCATACACTGTTGTTATGCTGTTACACTTTCCTGCGCTAACCGCTATTGCTCTTACTTTTTATTTCTTGACAATTATCTGTTGCTCTTATATTAAGTTGGACGTCTCCACTAAATTATCTGCCATGGCTTCAAACAATAATTGTCTTTTGCCTCTCGGGAGGTTTGTACTGCTGTTTATTAATTTTAATTGCATTATAACAATTATTATTTTTTCGTTGCACGCAAGTCCAAATGCGGTATCGAACTCAGGACCCCCTGTTTTGCAGTACACACCTCAACCAACGCAGCCATTGAGGCTGCTCAGCTTTTGTTGGCTAATTGTGGTATAATTTTATACACACCATTAGTTGAATTAACTTATTCACCAATTCTCATACGGATAACAACAACAGGGGTTGCCAGATCTTATATTCGTAACAATATATACATTTTTTACTATTAATTGATGTTTTTGAACTCAACATTTTTGTGTTTGTAAATGTAAAAAAATGCGACAATTTAATCTTATGAATTGTTACAATTGTAATGCAGAAATTTTTTCGGTACGAAATAACCAACACATTCACATTTATAGCACACTCTCTGGATGGCGACCTCTACTTTAGACTAAAGTGGCTATTGGACGTTCAAACTTTGCAAGTAAGAACGGTTTGATGAGAGAGAGTTTAAAAATCAAAAAATTTTTAAATCTATCCAGTTTGACCCTCTAATAGCTCTTTAAGATAACTCTAGCAGGAGCAGTGAAAGCAGAAGCCAAGATATGAGTAATGGATTTTTGTCATCTCTTTCGCTTGAAGATATTAATGATTTCCAGTTATCGCAACCGTTTGTTCACCTGCTTGTATTTTTTGCACTCGGAAATTGTCCTGCTTTAAAATATTTTAGCCGAGCCCAATGCTAATAGTGATGTTCACATTGTTACTATATTTTCCTGTTTTCTCCTTAACAAATTTTAAGCAAATGGCAGCTTTTTAATTATATCTAAAATTTGATAATGATGTAGGGGCTTTTTTACTTGGGTTGCTATTTTAATTTAGAAAAAAAATATGTACTTAAAAATTTATGTTTATAATTTTTATAAAATTCTGAACTAAATAGTTCAAAATTAATGAAGTTGGAGTACGGCCTCAAGCTTGTTGTATTTAATGAAATTGAACCATTTAAAACCTTTACTTTTTACCTTTACATAAGGTTAAATAAGTGCGAGTGTATAAGTGATACATATATAAATTATATACTTGGTTTTAAGATGCTTTTAAATCTGTTTGAATCTGACAAGTTTAGATTTTAAAACTACTTCTTTATTTCATCTACAAATAATTTGTTTCTGGTGTTTCTGAATTAAAAACCAATCAATCAACTTAAAGTAATAATTTATGTAATAGTTTCCAGTTGTATATTAAAAGATTGATTCAAAACTGTTTGGTTTTAAAGATTCATATCAAATATCATATGTATCTGAGAGTAATTAGTGCAAAGGCGGGTACAAGAAAATAAATTTTCTGCAAAATCCAAAACGGATGATCAAAACTATAGCTCGACTTTTTAAAAAGTTTATTTAGTTTTTTTTTTTGTATTCAAAAGGAACGTTAGTCACTGTATAAATATGTCATATGTATTGATGTAAATACGTGTGACATTTTTTTTCTCGTACATTTCTATAGACAAATAATCAAATACAAATAACAAATATTGTATAAAATGGAGAAAATAAATTTATGTGCATTTCCGTTTTTTGTTTTTCCTTCCTTCCGTTTAAGTAAATAACAAATATTATCGCACAAACCGCAGGTTTATGTGTTTATATAATGTCTTTGCTGTTGTTGTATATTCTTCATAAATGTTGGTTACAAGGTGTATATATCAAAATATCAAAATTTAAACTATTTCTAGTTGTATGTGACTATGTTGGGTTAAAGAAAATAACTATCCAAAGCAAAGAAACTAAACTTTTTGTTTGTTGGCTTATGAACAAACAAAACTATAAAAATAATTAAAAAGAAAAATAAAAAAACCGAGAAAACTTTGTTGGCCACAAGTCTATCAAATGCAATGCCAGCAAAACAGTTATAATGAAAACAACAAAAACAAATAACATAAGTCATATTACAAATATTTGAAATGGACAAAATTATTTTACGTTGAAGTAACACAAGAAAATTAAATAACTTCAAATGAAGGAACAAATGAATGAATGTTAAAATTTGTATTATTAACATACATACACTAAAATAAACAGACAATGTAACATAAACTAAACATTGATAAGCCGCTAAGGGAAACCAAACTAAGCCAAACCAGCAAACGCACCATTGACAAACAAACCCTGGACATCCTGCTGCAAATACTTAATTTACGTCAAGTTACTTTGCTGTTAATATTTTTTAAAATTATTAATTTATAATTTCCTAAGTTTCTGTTGTTTTTTATTATTGGTATTGTTTTATTCGAATGATATGAAAATAAACATTTTCTTTGGTTGTTTGCTGTTTTAATTTTGTAGCGCCATGGCGCAACAATGGTCGCGTTTATACACACTTTTTTACCGCTTCTATTTCTGTTTCATGGTTGCTTTCATGCCACCTCGCATTTTTGTTTATCTTTGAATATGAGTTTTGAGTCCAACTGAGTATCGAGGTGATAGTGTAGAACAGGGATGGCAAATCAGTGGTTAAAATAATGAGTTGAGAAACTGGGTAAGTTTTAAAATTTGTGAAATGTATTTTACTTTATCTTCGAGTTGTACAACACGAAGCTTTAATTAATAGAATTGTACAAAAGACAAATATACAAAAGTCAATTAATTTTGCTTTTGATATTTAGCTTTAATATATTACTTTCAAAACGGTATTTTTGAAACTTTTGTACTGATATATAATTCCATATTTTGTTAACAGATTTCCAACGACTTTGAACATTGGTTGGTTTTAGCACAGACACTTCTTTCTTTATGTCCATCCACAGATTTTGGAGAGAGTTTCAGTTTGGTGACTGGGCGCACCACTCTATCAAATTAATGAAATTGTTACTTAACCACCGTTTATGATGGTGTGTTGGGGGTCGTTGTCTTGCTGTAAGACCCACACCAGCAGCATTCATGGAAACATACATTTTTCATTTCATTTTGTGTTTAATATGAAAATCATTTTTTTTTCAATTAAGATTTTGTGCGCTACTACTAATAATAATATTTTTTGTTAAAAGTATTTTAAGTTAATGTCAAACTAAGATAACATCACTGCTGTATCTCTCTACATAAAGATTATTTATTAATTATATTGTGTGTTTGGTACCCTTCTCTATGGCCCATTCAAAAACATTAACCTTTTTTTTAAGTTTCGGATCTCCAATGAGCCGCGTTCAAAACAGCAAATATACACTTTAAAGACAAAACTGCGTTTTGGTATGTTTTTATTAATCATTTTAGTCCCAAAGTGTCCCTTTTTACCTTTATTCATTATTTATAACTTATCGTCATATAATGTATTATTTAAAAATTTTTAATTATAAAATATCTTAAGGGAATTATTATCAAAGAGTTTTATAACAAAAGTGTAATAAAAGCTAATGCTATATTAAGGAAATGTTTCATCTGTAACGCCACTTTTTAAAGCCTCTTCGCGTTTTGAAGTGGTGACGGTTTTCTATGAGCTCGAATGAACCAACCAATAAAAAAGGTATGGCATCGCTGCGATAGAATAATAATAAAAATATGTATGCATATATATATATTTTCTTCTTTTTAAACTCATATTTATTCGTTTTTTTCTAAACAATCTTTTTCGTATAGGGTTTAATTTGAATCATTTGAAAATGTTTATTTATATTTCAAAATCATGCCTTTTCTATTGTAGTACAAGAAGAAAAAGATGAGTTTGATAAATATATAAAGGGTATCCCAAGAATTCCATGCAAGATTTCATTTTGTGGTAGTATTCCAATAAAGTGTTTCCTACCGAAAATTAAAAAATAATTTTTACAGAAGATTATCTAGACGTAACGTGTTTCACTTCTGCCCATGTTGCTATTTGCAAAATAAATAAATTCTCAAAGAAAATTTAATAAATTTGAGATAATTAGCACCCAGTCCCTTTACACAATAATATTAACTTAAATCCAGAAGACAGGTTGGGATATTTGATGTCGATTTAAAAAATAGAAGCAAAATAGAAAATTTTATCGATATCAAATATGGTAAAATAATCTGTAATAAAGACTAACAAACTTGCAAAGAGCTCTTTAGAACGTATTGGGTCTCACAAGACCAGTCCGTGATTTATAAAAAAGGAAACGCATCCATAAGGGACACTATTTGCTGCGAAGGCAAAAATGGCCCACACATTTTTTAGAATGTGGTTGGTAAAGCAAGAACTGCAAATGGTGTTCGAAACCGCTTATGGTATTAATGTGAACGATACTTATGTAGTTTTTACAAGATGGTGCTATATATTATATGGTTCTCTCGTTTCGGAGATACGACACCATTGAATTGGTTTTAAAAATTTTATTTAAAGTCAAATTTCTTTACTCAAAAAAGCGGCAAAGAATTTTGTTTTTTTGTTAAATCCCACGAAAACGTCGCAACACCCATTATAATTGTTACAAAGATTTTGGTAACTTTTAATTTCCAGTGTACAAAGACAAGTCATTTTATAATTAATAAAATACATAAAAAGTAAGATTGCTATATTCGGCTATGCCGAATCTTATATAGCATTCACCATCTGTGTAAATCTAGTTTAGTGAAGTATCTTCAATAAAAAAAGCAAATATTGGGGTGACAGAGAATTAAAAAAATTTACATAAAAATGACATCGGCTCTAAATGGGTTAAGGGTTTTAAAAAATTTTATCATTTCCTTAAAGATCTCTTCAAAAGCTTTAAAATGATACTCTTTCGAAACTATGTCTAATCAAACTTGATTTAATCAACTTCGAATCAAGTTTTGATTTCAACACTAACGCGGACAATTCAATATATATACACTTTATGGGGTAGAAAATGGATATTGTAGATATTACAAACGGATTAACAAACTTAGTTATACCCTTTTTCTACTTTTTGTAGTGAAAGGTGTAAAATGAATCGAAAATTTAATTAGTGATTCAAAGTTAGCGTGCGAAGATGAACGATAATGGAAAAAAAGTTGACTCGTACTGAAACAATGGCTGAAACACAGATTTACTACCATAAAACGAAAATAAAGCAACACTTACGAAAATGGATTTGACCAGCTGGGTACATTGTAAAGACAAACACAACAGTCAAATTGTGGTTCCAGAATATGAGGGTAATTCTGATTTTGTAAGATGAATGTTACATTTCCTTAAAAATAGTTTTTCAGACTGCTTTCATAATATTAATTCGGAATATTTCAAAATAATTACTGAAAATTATATCAAAATTAAATTCTTTCTCGATTTAAGAAAATCAGCCTGAGACACAACCTTAAATTTTTATGGCAAACAAATGCTAAGAAAAAGATATTTCAATTGCTATACCAAAAAACAAACGAAACAAATATGTATTTCTCAATGACATTGTACAAATATTTAATTCAAAAACAAAATAATAATCAAACAACAACAACAACAGCAGCAACAGATTGCTGCAGGAAACTTAATATACAGACACTTTTTCTATTGTTGATGTTCTTGTTGCTGGCATTTGTTAAAAATGTTGGGTGTCGCGACGACGGCCATCAAAAATTTAACCTAAAACTGACAAATTCATGACAACAGCCTCAAAACAACAACAGCAATAAGAGCACAATAACAGCAGCAGCGATAATGACAGCAACATTAAACACATGCTTTCATTAAGCGCCCCCTATTGGCTGAACTATGCAAAACAAAAAAAGTGCAAAGAAATTTCTTGTCTGTATTTGAACGAGTTTAAACGTTTCGCTAACTACCAACAACTTTGTTAAATGCCTGCAAAATGACAGCCACTCTGTCTAGCTGTCAGCTATCCCTCCCTCTGCTACCGGCTTAATTTTACTATAAATATTTTTCACAATGATTTTCCATAAGCAAAGAATTTGATAAATATTCTGTAGTTTATTTTGAAAAATTTCTATGTTCATGTAAACAGAAACTTCGTAACTTAAACACAGAGACAAATACACTGACTGTCTAACGAACAGACAGTCAACGTAACAAAATATATGTATAACGATTAAATATTGCTAAAACTTTGCTCAACTTTAGTATCGTCTGCGGATGATTAGACTAAATATGAACTGACACATACACATGCAACAACAAGAACAACAACAACAATTGGGAGCGATTAAGTGAGTGAGAGTTTTAGTCGTTAAAGTCATATTTTTTTAAGGTGTCACAATCGGGATCAACAGTCAATAAAATTGCGTTTGACTTGTCAAATCATTCTCTAACACACGTCTGCATACAAAATTCATATGACACAAAGGATGATGGAGAGCATGTGTAACACAAGATTATTTTTTAATGTTAGAACATGTGAGTAACAACAGCAACAAATTTTAATATAAAAACAATTCTGTCTGAAGTCTAGTCATTTATATACATATGTATACATATTTACTTTTTTTGTTGTATTTAAAACTCGGTGAAAATCTGCTGTTGTCATGATGACTTTTGAAAATTTGTCAACATCTAAAACGTTAAACAAAAACCAACACACACACACACACAGCTAAACACTTCGACTCACATTGTTATTCTAAACGCCAATCAAACGCATAATAGCTCTGCTTGAGTTTTAAAGGATTTCTATCTATAAAACGATAGATAACAAATATGTACAAATAAAATTTATGTGCTAATTTCAAGGTCATTTAAAATTGATTTATTAAAAATTTGGAAAATTTAGAAACATTTTTAATCTGCTGTTGACAGTTTATAGGGGAATTCGTTCGTCTAAGCGAACACTTTAATTTCAAGTCAGAGCAATTTGATTTTAGGGTTTTGTTACAATAGTTAACAATTTTTTAACATGAATAAAGATAAAGGAAAAGCACCATTAGTTTAGTGATTCTCTTAACTTGTCTTTACGTAATCTTAGTTGAAATCCTGAAAGTGCTTATGTTAAAGGACCGATACATCAGTTCGGGCTAATAATTAAATCGGTTTTTTCACTTCCACAGAATAAGAACAGTGACCATCATTTTATCCATCAAATGACACTCACTGATGATGGAAATATCCATCATTGCGTAGAATAATGTTTCTATATTTGTATACGTGTGACTTTTTTTTTCAAAAATATAATGCAAACTTTGCTTGATCTTTGTAACAGATTTAATTACAAAACTTTTTATAAGCTGAAATTTGAACTTTGCAAGCAATATGTATAAACACAAGCTAAAACTAAGATTAAGTTAATAAAAAAATAATTTCCAAAATCAGTACAATTAGCGTAAAGTTGCTCACTCATTGCTTGCTAGTCCTTACATTTGTAAGCCTGTCTGAAGAGAGGAAATTCAACTCAGTTAAGAATTTATTTTCCTGCGACACAGCTTTCTTCTTCAGATAATTCAAAACTATATTTTTAAGAAATAGAACATTTTCATGAAAAGTTAAAAAAGGGTTTAAAAAAAGTAAATTTCGTACAAATACAATGAGTTCCTATGAAAAAGTACTTTTGTTATATATGTAATTTCAAAACGCAAAAGGGTGACTTTTGTAAAATAAGTTTTAAAACTTAAATTACGCTCCAGATGACACTGGGCATTGGTCGATAAAATTGAATTTTAAGTAAATAGTACTTTTGAAAAAAGTACATTTTTTGGTGAAAAAGTACATTTTTGTTAAAAAGTGCATTCAAGTGAAGAAGAAGTATGTTGTTGTAAAAATTAACTTTTGTTAAATAAGTTTTAAAAAAAATCTTGAAAAGTTGTAATCTAAAAAAAGTACTTTTTAAAAAAAATATATTTTTATTGAAAAATAATATTTAATTGAAAAACAATTATGATGTTTTGAAAAGAAGATTTTTTGTGAAATTAGTTTAAAAAGTTTGATTTATATTTCTGAAGTAATAATTGTAAATTTTTGAACTAAGCATGCCGGAGCGTTTTTCATAGAAAAATTATGTCTCGGTAAATCACTACGATCTTATCTTTAAACTTTTGGATTCTACAAAGAAAAATGTTTCAATAGCCTTCAAAGAATTGAAACAAAAATTAAAACTTTAAACGCGTTTATCTTAGTTCGAGCTTTTGGAGATAAATCTTTCTTGCGGCAAAGGCTTGATATCTAGTAAAATAAAAATTAAAAAATGTGTCAAAATTTTTATATTTGAATTCAAGGAATTTAATTATTCTTTTTACTTGCGGGTACTTTATAAAAAATTAAACATTTTTCTGGTATGTTTTATTTAAATGTTTTTAATTATTTATTTTAAAAAGGCAATGAAGTGAAATTTATGTCATTCGCATAAAACAAATTACAAATTTTATTTTCTGTTCTACTACAATAACAACAACAATTTACAACAAAAATGTTGTAAAATTTGTATATAAAAAAATTATTTAAATTTTTGTAATAAAAACATTTTTTGTTAACCAAATTACACATACACATTTTGTAAATCATATACAAAAAAAAAAAGAAATAACATAATCAATTTTTTAATATAATTGTGAGTACAGTAAAGTTGTTAATGTTGTTTGTATAGAAAAAAAAATGCTGATATTGTAGTTATTATTAAAAACATAACACACATCTCGTAGTTGTTGTTATACATGTTTTTAAAGCTAATATATTTTTTTTTTAATTTTTTAATATTTATTTTTCCAATACAAATTAAAAGACTGCTTAAAAAATTTTTTATATTTGAAACATCAGCTGATCATTAAATTAAAACTTAAGAATTCTTTGTTAATTGAACAAATGTTAGATCGTCTTAGTTAAATTTTTTGCTCAGTTTCTCAATTTTGCAACCACAATTTCGTAAACATATTTTAATACACACTCTACTTCTGCTTTGCCTTTTTTCAACTCCTTTTGTTTCTTAGAGATTTGCCAGCCACTGATAGACAATGCTTGATCCTTCTTGCCTACTAAGCACATTGGTGACAATTGGCCGATAAATGCTAGCAGTATTCATGAATGAGTCACTCGAGGTGTACATAGCATACAACGTCCCTAATAAAGTTTTCCTGCTTAAGGCATTATCTTAACATAAAAAATTACCGCAGATTCTCTTTTCGTGAGGTCTTGTGTAATTCTATTCTTCAGCTTAGATCATCGCTTAAGAGGCAGGAAATTTGTGTCTATAAATATTTCTGATATTTTCATTTGAAATCAATTTGCACTGGAGACAGGTGATGCTGAGGATTATCTTAAAAAAATTGCAATTGTTGTATTAGCTTTTGCAACTTTTACTACTTCACTTCGCGAAATATTTAGAAAGACGAACAAATCACTTTGTTTTTAACATTTTTAATCAGTATACGTTCACAAATCATCATAAATAGATTGATGCTTGAACAACGCTTCTAAGTGTTTCCAATTTACTTTGAAAATCTGTCGTCAATTCAGTGATCAATCAATTGTTCAGCGATGAGACTCACTTATGACTGAACATATTTGTTAACTAAATTTCCGCATGTAGAGTGAAACTAATCAGCATTAGGCCCTACAGACTGCACTAGCAGAAAAAACTTTTTGCACCTTTTAACGATTTTATTTGTTTTCAGACTAAAAATATATTTAATTTTTAATTGATTCAAGTATTTATTTATTTTCAAAAATGTTTTCTCCTTTTTCAATTAAATATGTAACTAATTTTATTAATTGTTTAGTTAAAAAATTTTGTATTTATTTCTTAATTAAATACTTAATTGAGTCAATTGAAAATTAAATGAAAGCTCAATATAAAAACAAACTAAAACTTTAATAGGTGCAATAATTTTTTCTCTGTTACATCTAGAAAATTGCACTGTTTTGTGTGGTTAACACATTGGTGTCATCACAGTCTTATATCTTCAAATAAAAGGCCGGAGATCGCGTACGTTCGATGGAAACATCCGAATGGATCTTAGTCTAAGCCATTGTATGCTAATAATTATTATAACAGTGTTTTTGTAGGAAATGCAAGAATCCGCTGCAAGATATTCATTCTCAGTTTGATGCAATTTTATAAATATATAATTATTTACTTAGGCTCAGGTTCGTCAATATATGCGATATTTTGCAAAGCGATAGCACAGGTTACATATAAGCAGAATATAATTGATTTTCTAGATCCTATAACAATCTTCTTCAGTCCTCTCCGTCTTTATAAGGTCAATGGTGAAGAATTATGGATGACATTAGTAAGAGATATAATTAACTTTTTATAAATTTTATTTTATTAATAATCAAGCTATTAGATTATGAATGAAGTTTTTTTTTTCGTTTTTTACCTGTAAAAATATAGTTGCAGACTTTTTAATTAGAATTTAATTTGAAGCTTTCCAATATGCAGCTCGATCTTACTTTACTGATCATCTCAGTATTTCTTTTTTTGAAAAGAAATAGAGCAGACTGATAAATAATATTTTAACAAATTTGTAATATAAAATTTACTGTTAGAACAGTAGCTGACGTGTTTCTGGTGTTAGGTAGATTCATAAATTTGATGCTGGTCCAGCATCAACCGGCGGTTTGCTACCCCAATAAGAATAACCGTACCACGACAACTCTTTCAAGCAAGTTTTGTTATTTGATTAACATGGAAGTGATAACAGATTTCCTCCTGGCTATTGGACCTTATGAATCAGGACTAATTTATCTTTCAAATATTCTTAAAATTGTTTTTTGTTAAAATCGATTCCGCGCATTTTTCCTCTTCCCCACTTACCTCTCCTGTTCTTAATTTTTAAAATAAGCACATCCTCTTGGAACTAATAAATATCTCTGTTTTAAATTTGTTAAATCGTAAATGCCCGTTTTACTTTTAACTCATAAACGCACTGACCGATTTCGCCATAAATTCGAACAAACCCTTAAGATTTAATCGAATTGGGTTTGACCATTTGTGAGTTCTAAAGTCACAACACACTTGCATCAATTTTTCATATTTACAGATTATACTTCACTGACAATGTAGTGCTAGAAAACTACCAGTAAGAAAGTGCAGATGCAGTGACGCCTACAAAATGCTGAAATACGAATTCAAGTTATCAACAACTTAATCTTAAAAAAATTTAGTTTAATCTGTACTTCCTCTTGCTACTTTACATTTCTGTTCAGTTGCAACTTTAAATTAAATTCACTTTGAAAAATCTTCATCCCTGGTTTTAATATTCATAGAATTAAATCGAAGTTATTTATTTAAAGACTACAAAGTGTGAACGGCTCATATATTCATTGAAATGCTTACTTGCCAGCTCGTTGCTTTTCCCGTTTTCATCTACAAATTGCGATGGTTTTATATTTTATTTATTTATTATTGAAACACGTTTAATGCTGTTGCCGCCGTTGCCTGTTATAATGAATTATATCTATTTAATAGAGCTAAAAGTAATATTTTATATTTTCGGTTTGTCTTTCTGCATTTCAAACTTAAAACACACACACACGCACATACACACATGCATACGTTACAGTTCAATATTTTCTGTATAAATTTTATTTGATTTTTATGTGTTACAATTTTACTGGAAATTAATCACAATTACGGCAACAATCATAATATTTGAAAAAAGTTTTATAAAAAAAAAATATTGTATTAAATTTGACTTTGCGTTTTTTTTGTTTATCTATCCAACCATATTTCTATTAGATACATATATTTAGACAATAAAAATGTTTACGTTTCTTTTAAGATTTATGACTGTGATGAAAATGTGTGAATGTTTGTCTAGAAAATAATACGAGTAAATTAATTTATATGTGATATTTACAACTGGAACGTAACGTTATGTTACGTGTTAAAATAGAAATAGTTTTAAATAAAAATTTACCACTTGTTCATTGCTACTAATTGGAGATATTAGAATAAAGTATTTGTAAAAGGTTTTTCTAAATTTACGCAAAATTTAAATTTGAATACATATTTTTTGACAGTTGATAATTAATTGTTAGCCAGAATGAAGCACAAAAAAAAAAACAAAGCGTTCTGATTGTCCAAAGCCCGATGGATTTTGTTAGATGATTAAATGATCGCCCGGTCTGACTGTCAAAAAATCAAAAGGAAAGTCTACTCACTTCAAAGAGTATATTTTTATAATAGCCAAACCTAAATCAGAGCGTAGTGCAGTGATGTTTATTTGTCAAAAATTTTCATGCTCATGAAGCAAATTTAAATAGCGCGGCACTTATCAATTGGAAAATCAGATTTTGACATGGCGTTAGGTAGTGAAGTAGTTTATGTCAGGTCAATTTAACGATTTGATCTCAGTATTCAGTAGATACTCACTAAAATACGATATTTTAAAGTTAAAGTTATGCGAAAGCCAAAGTTGAGCTTGGCACATTGATTTAAGTTGGTCTGTAACACAAACCTTGTGGAATGAAAAATTGGAATGAGAAATTTCTAAAAATGATTGTCAAATTTTCTATTCGAATATTTTGATATACAATTTTTTTACATCATCAAACTTTCTCATTAAACAATATCTTGAAACTAGTTTAATTTTGGAAAACTAATACGATTTTCTTGATCAACATATAAAAACGTGCATACTGTTTTCGGTTGTAAGTGATGAGCCCTTGACCCATTACGTGTCAGTAATAGGTAGGTATTTTGTGCTGGACACATCTTTAGGAAATATTTCTTTCGAAATAGGATTAATGGAGCAGTGACTATTACTAGTTCTTCTTATATAAATATGATAGAATTCTGTCTGTATGTTAGAAATATTTGAGTTCATTAAAAAAATGCCGCATATTTCAGAATTTGTAAAACAAATCATTTCATTTTTGTAAAATTTTATAGTCCTCCAGTTTTTCTCAATTCGTGATACTGTGACTAAAAATCAAAGCACTTCTTTTTAGAGGGCTTCTTTAAGGGAGAGTTTTAGGCCACAGTCATCACTGGAAGGAGCAAATTTAGCATTTAAAAATTGAAAATATCTAGGCAAAAACTACTTTCTATTTATTTTCCATTTTGGGACTCTTTCTCCTATATTTAGATATTAACTGCCGTATTCATGGAAAATCAAAATAGATTTGAAATATATTTTAGGACAAATTTGTATGAACAATTTGTCATAAAACACATTTCAAAGTTATTTTATTTTCTATGAATACGGCAGTAAATATTCAAAAAATGAAACTTTTAAATAGGAAAATAATCAGTTCTTGTGTTTTCTAAACTTTTTTTAAATAATTAAATCTTTCTTAAAGAATTGCCTAATCTGATTTAAGGTACAGAAAATTTGTGAAAAATTAAAAATTTATTCCTCCATGTTTTCTTAAATGCGTCCAAAAAAGGAAACGAATATCTCCGAATAGAGTATTAAGTTGTGCAAAACAATAATGATAATGTAGCGACTGGTCTTTCTGAGAAAGACTAAGCTAGTGCCAGAAAAAATTTAGCTCCTTCCAGAATTTATTTCCTTTTACGAAATTTCTAGCACATTTCACATATTTCATTTTTTTTAAGAATTGTAGCGCGCTCTAGGAAAATTTTCTACTTACGCCGCCAAATTACCTAAGAATTTTGACTCATCTCAAAATACTTGACTAATGTTTAAACTAAAACAAAAGGAATTGCGGTATCATTTTTATCGGCAGTTTAATTATAAATGCAAGAAATATATATACTGCGTTTAAGAGGCGGCATAAAAAACATATCCCAGTATCATTTAAAGGAAAATATTTCAATATTTGTTTACTTAAATTATGTAATCAATAATTAATAGATACTCTTTTACTTCCTATAACTATTTAAGTAATATTTCTATCGTTTTGATCAAAATTTGTCAAAATCTATGCGTCGCAATTTTAAACTTAACCTCTGGAAAAATTAAATTAAAGTCTACATAAGAAATGTGGTGACCTCAAGTCAAGCACATCTCTAGATTGGTTGAATGTAACCTTAGTCTCCCGAAACTTCATGATGTGTAGGATTATAAATTCCAATTATTTAAGTTAAAAAAAAATTGTAAATACTGCTCTGATTGATCCAATTATTTTAAAACGCTACCGGCATTAAATAAATGCTCAATTTTACAAAAGATAAATTTACTTTAGCAAAGCGCTATACCTGCATTCATCTTTTAATTCATTGCCAGTTAAGATTGCCTTCGAAATTCTGTGTTATACTTTGGCCCTGAAGCTTTTTTAGGAATGCAACAGACTCCAATGCTGCATCGATTAAGATTTATTTTTAAGTGACCATTTAAAATATTTTACTAACAAAAGTCTAAGTTGGGAATGTTAATAAATAATTCATATTGATTTCAAAATCAAAAACTTGCGTAACTAATGAGTGAACACTCAGCATCTATAACATTTTTTTCATCAAGTTAAATTAAAATTATTTTGTAGCATCGAAGGCTACAACACTTTTGTCAGCCACTGTCTAATGCAATTTTTAATCATGTGTAACAATTGTAAGGGGATCTATACAGTATATTTAGTGTTAACAATTTGATTTATTGCCGACCTTGTTACATTAAGGCTTTACAACCATCTATCTATTTCACTTTTTCTCGGCCATGGTGAAAACAACAAAAACAAGCTGCAGGAAAGTTCAACAAAAAAATACTTTTTACAGCTTATTTGCCATTACTCGTAGTGTGAGCTTGTTTGTTTGCTTGCTTTTGTTGTAAGAATTGTTGTGATGTTGATGATGATGGCTGCTGTTGGTTTTTATTCTGCTGTTGTTGTTGTTGTCTGTATTTTTTTCCAAAAACTAGGGGCAACAACGAAAACAAACACAATAACATACTTTTAAAGTTTAGTGATGTATAACGACGTAACAGCTCAAGTTAAAAAGAGATGGCATGTTACATTTATTATTTGGTAAAGGAGAATATTGTATTGAGAGAAAGTTAAAGCTTTTGTTGTTGCTCTAATTTTAAGGGAGTTAAACATTAATCATTTATAAGAAGACATCACTTTATAAAAACAAGTGAACACAGCTCATATCACACACACGTTGAGCTTTGTTATTGCAAAAGTTTTATATTTACAGGAAGGAAATATATTTTTGCCATAATCAATTTCCCCTCTTTCGAGAAGTTTTGTTCCCCTGAAATTGTTCATGTTCAATTTTTACAGACAATTAGGGGAAATGTACAGAATTTTAACTAAAGGAAATGGAATTCTTTATACTTTTTGTTTTCCATACATTAAAAAATCTGTTTTTAAAAATTTTAATAAAAATTAAAAGGTGTATTTTTCTGTGAAAACATTTTATGGAATATAAAACTATTTTTCCCATTCCAAATCGTTTTTATTTTTTTGTTTTTGTTGCTAGGTATTTTATTGTTGCAATTTTAATTGTAATTTAGCCTGTCATTTGCGGTTTGGTTTGGCTTCGGTTTTTTTAATTCTTATTTTTTTATTAATTATTGCTAGTTGCTTTTTGTTATTGTTGTTGCAGTTGTGTGTTCCTATAATTTTCATCATGTTTTTTATATTTTTTCCACTTGAACGTTTTTTTCTTTTCTGCTGATTTTTTAATTTGTTGTATTGCGTTTATTTTTTAATAACAATTAAATTTAATTTGACATAAATGTCAACATTAAAAATGCAATAAATTGCTGTAATAGCACTCGTTTTTTCTGCTTTAGCTTTTGTTGTACATTTTTTTTAATACCAATTTTGTATTCATTACAATTATCTGGTGGTTTTTATTTTTAATTTTAGTAATTTTTTTAGTGTTAATTAAATAAATTTATTTTTTTACTGTGTGTGTTGTGCAGTTTAAAAGTTTTATAAAATTTAAATGTATATTTTAATACCTAAAAGGAATAAAAGCAAGCTAATTGTAATGTTATTATAATATTTTAAAAACCTTTTTGTTTTAACGTCCTTAACGCTTATTCATATTTTTTTTGATTTTTTGCCTTTCATTGTAGATTAATATTTCTAACAGTAGTGTAACTCTTAGGCGTTTGGACGACGTAATATATTTTTTTCTTTAACAGGATGATAGGGGATGGCCCTTAATAAATAAGGTTGTCGAAAGCAGCATTAAAGGAGTAGTTATTGTGGACATTCTTCGATTTGATCTTTGCATATTGAAGATTAAATAAACTCTGAAGGGAGTTTATTTCACATATAAACTATTCAGAAAAAAAGTTTTCTCTGTAGTATGATTCACTGCCCAAAGAACCACAAAGGAATGCGCTCTTGAGGAAGGTCATAATGCGCGTACATAATTACGATTTTCAGCAACAATTTCCCCGATTTCACCAAAGTTTATTCCGTTGTGATAACCAGCGTTGCCAAAATGATGATTTTATCATATTTTTGATGATTTTTGAACCAAAATGTGATTTGATGATTTTTTTTTTCTTAAATTATGATTTCCAATTTATAACAATTTATACTACATAGTGAAGTTCATTTGTGTATCAGCTTGTTGTAAACAAAACAAAATTTTTCAAAGCTCATCCTCTCAAATACATAGAATGCATAAGGAAATTTTAGAAAATTTTATACAAACAGAATATGTGTACATAAATAAGTCTCAATAACGACCCTGACTCTAGCTCAAAGCAAATGAAAAAAATAAATTTAATGAAAATTGTGTGGCATTTTACATTGTGTTATGTGAACAAATATTAAAACGGTTTGATTTTAACGATGCATTTTTAAAAGAGCTCTCATGTCTTGACCCTTTGAAAATTATAAATAGAAAAATTAATTCTCTGACAGGCTTAATACACAATTTTCCAAATTTAATTAGTGAAAAGGATATTCAAACTTTAGATAACGAATTTATAAAACTCCGTTTTATAACATTTAGTGATAATTTTACAACTCTAGATAATCTTAGCTGTGAGGAATTTTGGTCAAAAGTTTTAAAAATAACTCGTGCTGACAACATACCAGCTTTTTTGGTGTTGTCAAAATTTGTTCAAAACTTATAAAGTCTTTCCATTTCTTCAGCAAATGTCGAACGAATATTCTCAACGGTCAATTTAAACAAAACTTAATATAGAAATAGATTAGACAACAGCACTCTCGAAGATATCTCATATATAAAAGATTACTTGGCAATAAGAAACTATTCCTGCTTTAATTTAAAAATTAACCAAGATATTGTTAAAAATATGAAACCTTATATATATTGGAGTAATAGTTCTTCGTAAAACTTCGTACACCTTAAACAATAATAATTTAAATATATACAATGGCCCATATTCATAGTTAAAATAAAGTGTACTTTAAGGGAACTAAAGTCGGTTTCATTTTAAAGTCGACTCTAACTCTTTCATAGACAATTTAAAATGTACTTTTGGCGTTAAGGTCAACTATAAATTTAAAAAAAAAATTTTAACTCATTTTTCCAATATATTATATTATATCTGATTCTTATACCAAAGTGAACAAAATAAAAACAAGATTACTTAATGAAAACATTTATGAAATTACAGTTGACACCCAGTGGAGGTCGGCTAAACTTAAAGTATACTTTATTCTTGACTATGAAAGCAAAAAAGATAATAAGAGCCTTTTATTTTAGAGTATACTTTAACAAGAGTCGACTTTCGTCTATAACTATGAATATGGGCCAATGTATGTTAATATAAGTATTTTATTTATAATTTTAAAATAAAATTTTGTATTGAAAATATGATGATTTTTTCCGTAAATTACGATTTTTTTTCTGCCTATGATGATTTTTTTCTCAAAGCTTCTGGCAACGCTGGTGATAACGATAAAACAGTAAAACGCATCTCACATTGCTTATATGCTCTTAATAGAGCTAGATATGTTGATGTCAAAGAGAAGCTTTTTGCTCTCTTCTGAACGTGGTCAAGTAACTCCAAAATAGTGCTTAAAGCGCCGTTCAGTACATGAGAGTTGTACTCGATTTTTGGACTGATAAAGGTTGCATAGATATTGAGAAGATTAGATGGAGTAACTCCTGCACCGTTTCAGTAAACCAAGGCAATTGAATATTTGGTTTGCGATCTAAAAGCTTGTTCTACCGAACATTGTATTGAATTTTCTTATTATCTATATCAACCATAATTACAAATAAGGTAGTAAATAAGGCCGTACGTCTGTGCGAAAGAACTGGGTTTTATGAGCGTTACAAAAAACGCTGTTTGTAAAAACCCATTCTGAGAGTGTAAAAACGTCATGATTTAGGGTACAACACAAGTGTCTTTGCATAACTCCAATTTCCAAAAATCTAGGCCTTTTGCGTAATGAATATTAAAGATATCGCGCACCTAGTTTAAAAGTGACTCAACTCAAAATTTAAACTTTTGAGAAATTGAAAAAAAAACTGTTTTTGACCTGAATAAAAATGGTAGAAACAAAAACTTTGGACTATTTAGTAGAAAATCTAAGCCGATTACGATATAAAAAGTTCTTTTTGTTTGTTTCGATATGTTACTGTCATCTACAAAAGAATAGAAAGCGAGTTGGAAGTTTGACATAGAAGATAGATAAGAAATATAATTATATTTGTTCAAACCACAACATATTGCATTGTATTGTATGTTGCAAGGCGAATTAAGTACAAGGTGATAGCGGTGGCGAATTCAATTCTTTTACCATGTATTCTAACTGTCAAACTCCATATATAAAAAATTAATCTAACTGTTATACAGATTTTTTATATATGTAGTTTGACAGTAAAGGCCGTGTCAGATAAAACTTTTGCTTCGCGTTGCGTTGCAAATTCGCTTTGACATCTAAGATAAAATGCACGAACTTATATGAAGTATGTCACATAAAGCACTTTTAACGCAAAGCAAAGCGCAAAGTTGGGCAACACTCATCTTTTTGCGCGCTTTGACAATTAGCTGCTATACATTTGTATATTATTTTTGGCAAAATCGAACGTAAAAGAGTTAAGAATTATAAAATATTATTTTTTTTATTATATATTCTTCCTTTATTATTTTTTTTTAGAAAAATATGGAAGAAAAACTTATAAAAACAAACAATAATTAGGCGCTGTTAAAGTTTTTATTGTGACATACCTCTTGCGTTATACGCTTTTTTTTCAAAGTTTCAAACGTCACGCAAAGCGATAAAGTTTTATCTGACACGGCCTTTAGAATACCAGGGAAAAGAATTGAATTCGCCACCGCTATCACCTTGTATTTAATTCGCCTTGGTATGTTGTATCTAATACAACTAGAGTAGTTGTGAAAATGAATTATTTTCCTTCTAGAATGTTCAGAAAATATATGAAAACAACGACAACATGTAATATATTTAGGAATTGAATAATTGTATTCCAGTACATTGCAGACGATAAACTGTGATTTCGAATAGCACAAATGTCTCTACAGTTATATGGAGGCGTATTAAATCAAAATTATTCTGCTTCAAGTTTATTTACAGTTAATATTGGAAAGCCACAAATATAGAGCTTTTGAAATTATTACTAAATTTTCAAAATATATCGTACAAAAATAGAATAAATTTGTTGCAAACTCACATTTTATGCCTGAAAATTAAATGAATAATTCAATTGTCAAATTGATTACTATTACCATTAAAAATTCGTTTAAATAAAACGTATGCAAACAGCGTTTTAGGAGTATTTTTAAATAATTAGTTTAAATAAACGATATTGTCGTTTCAAACTTCTTTTCAAATTAATACATTTAAATTTAAATACATTTAAGATTTCAAAAAAAGTGTAATGTATTACACTTTCAGCGGCTTTAAATTTAATTATAATTACAATATGGCAAAGCAAATCATAACCCTTAAGTCGAAATTTTTTTACGAGCATTTAGCGTGCTTTTAATTTTAACGAACAGCATTTCACCTGAATTTTTTTATTTCAGATAACGGTAAAGTTATGGTCAATAACATATTTTTGAAGATCAATTATACCAATTCGATCTTTTTTTTTTAATTTTATTCGACCGTCACTAACAGGTTGCGTTGAGACATTAAAATAGCTCAACATATTTAAAAAAAAAATGCTAAAACTTTATTGGAACACCCTTTATAAATTCTATAATCTCCCCATAAAGAAAATTTATGCTTCCAGGGGGTTATAAAAATGATGAAAAACAAATTCGAAGAACTCTAAAAAATAAAAACCTCCTCTTAAACTATTTAAAGCCCATAAGACATACAATAATGATTCTTTAAAATTCTGTAGTCAGTCATTAAGACAATCGTTCCTCAACTAAATGAAAAGCGAGAGGAACACTTATCGAAAGAAAAATTTGAAAATAAGTTTCAGAAAAGAATACATTCGATTGTTACAAATTGTTCGCCTAAAATATGATTGAGTGTGTTGTATTTTTAAATATTTAAAAATAAAATCCAAAACTAAGCTGCATATGATAGCAGACTTTAAAGGGGAGACTTTCCATTTTTAATCAAAACTATTTTTTTTCAAACTCAAAAAAATTACTTTTCTTTCTTTAAATATTAATGAAGCGATATGAAGAATGTTTGTTAATTAACAGGCTTTAGCTTTTTTTTTGACTTTTTATTTGTTTCCTTCTAACAATAATTTACGTAAAAAACTTCAAGTAGAAACAACAATATAAAACGAAATCACTTGATAGATTGCTTAAATGGGATTGCAGGCTTAAGTTGTCATATGCGTTCAATGATACAAATGTACGATACAATCAGACCAAAGAGTATCTACAAATATCTACAAATTTATACAAAATATTACGATTCGTTATGTAAAAAAACCATCCATCATTATGTGGGAAACTTTCAATTTGTTTTATTGTAATGTCTCTTTTTTGTTTATTATTATCAATTTTTTTGGCACTTTGTTGTTTCTTGTTTCTTCTAGACTTATAGAATATAATTTTGTTTTTGGTGGAATGAAAAAAACAGAGCTTTCTGAAATTGAAATATGGTCAACTCATAGCAACTTTTTTTAGTTAATAGATAAAATGTGTTAAAGTTATTATACATTGCAGAAAAAGTTAAAAAATATTGTGAAACTATCGATATAAAAATCTTAAATTTTTTTTTCTAATTGCTCAAGCACTGGGTCAGTTTTGTTTATATAAAAATATATTTTTTATTCTGCCAACGTTGGTGGCTGCATTTTCTGGATGGCTACATCTTTCATCAGCATTCTTCGCGTCTATCTTCCTTAGGTTGTGTATATTGTAAACATCACCTAATTAACCAAATTACTTTGTAAATAATAATAAGATATAATGCATAAATCAACTCCATATTTCATAAAATAAATAAATATATATTTTTTATAACTGAATTTTTTAATTATCCTGATAATATATAGACTAAATTATTAAAACCATCGGTATTGATTATTGAAGCTGAAAGCACGTTTCGATGGCCATTTCGCTACCGCTTACTTAGCTCTTCGGGAAACTTCTCACAAACATTTTAAATAAACAAAATTTTTGTCCAAAGAATAAAGTAAAGAAAAAAATCAAAGTTTAAGCAAAAACAATAATAAATAACAATGATTTTATTTTTCTTTATCCAGTGTATACGACTGAATTTTTTGTGCTCTTTTATACAGTTAAAACATGATGAAAAATAAAATAAAAACAAGAAACAAAATATCACAAAACACGACAATAATTTATTTTTTTGTATTATGTTTTCTTTTATTTAATATGTTTTTATTTTTAAAATTTAACTCCCGTATTTGTCGGAAATAATTTAAATTAAAAATCTATATGAAAACAAATATGAATGAAAAGTTTTTGATTTTAAAAAGAATAAATAATAACTTTGATCGCAAAATCGCATTGTTTTCTTGTGTAATACTCCCCAGTTCAAAAATCATAGATGTTTTCATTGCTTCTCTTGCACTTATTTTCTACAATGCATTTTGAATAACTTCGTTTATTCTAGTTAAGTTTTAATTTTTTAACGCATATAAAACTCATGAAATTTCATGAAAATTAAAAAAAAACTGATTTGAAACTTAAATAATATAAAATAAGATATTTTAACCGCGTCAATAAAAAAAGTCAACCTTTACACTATGCCATTTTTAATGCAATTTTTTTTCTCTTTATAAGACGCGGCGATATTGGTTATTTTAAACATAACCAACATAAACATCCCCTCAAAACCGAAGTCATGCTATAGGGTCCGCAATCTATCGTTATTTTTCAACTAGTGCTGATTTCGTGAATGGCAACACTTAGCTCATGTCTGATATGACAGATAATTAGTTTTATTCTTCCGCTTTGGTTGTGTATACGGTTGAGCAACGTTTGAAAAAAATGCGACATTACATTGAAAATCATGTTAATGTTGCAGAATGTGTGCAAAAATTGCGTACGGATTTTGGAAGAACAGAAGCACTTTCAGCTCCTTATGTTCGTTATCTTGTGAAAAAAGTGAAAGAAACTGGCATCATCATCGATAAATCTAAGATTGAAAAGCCAAAAACAGTGCGTACACTTGAGAATATTGTTGCTGTGGCAGAAAGTGTGCGTTTAGCGCCATCAACATCAATTCACCGTCGTTCTCAACAATTGAACATTTCGAAAACATCATTGAGACGAATTTTGCATAAAGACCTTGTAACGACACGTTCTACGCTGGTTGCTGGGATAGCTTCAGCGGAGTCCAGGGTCGTTGATGTTTGTGTCTTTCGTCTCACGACGGAAAGGGAATAAAACAACTTTTGTTTCAAAAAAACGTTATAAAACTTAAATCCAGGTTTTATTTTTACTAGTGGTAAATGTTACAACGATGGGTTGCTAGAGGATGATGGTCGGGTGACGTAGTCGGAGGTGACAGCGCGGTTGATCAGCGTCCGCGTTAAGGCGATGTGCTTACGTTTGTTGGAGTAGTTGACGCTGGCTAGTGGCGAAAACATCGATGGCTCAGGTAGCGCTTCAACAGCGTTGGCGCAGGTAGCGCTTGATGACAGTGCGACGCTACCGGGCGGCAATGGCACGGGCAGCGGCGCAAACAGCGATGGCGCAGGTAGCGCTTGAAGACACGGCGACGCTACCGGGCGGCAATGGCACGGGCAGCGGCGCAAACAGCGATGGCGCAGGTAGCGCTTGACCAGCGATGGCGCAGGTAGCGCTTGAAGATACGACGACGCTACCGGGCGGCAATGGCACAGGCAGCGGCGCAAACAGCGATGGCGTAAGTAGCGCTTCATCCGCGATGGTGCAGGTAGCGCTTGTAGATACGGCGACGCTACCGGGCGGCAATGGCATGGGCAGCGGCGCAAATAGCGATGGCGCAGGTAGCGCTTGACCAGCGATGGCGCAGGTAGCGCTTGAAGATACGACGACGCTACCGGGCGGCAATGGCACGGGCAGCGGCGCAAACAGCGATGGCGCAGGTAGCGCTTGACGATACGGCGATGCTACCGGGCGGCAATGGCACGGGCAGCGGCGCAAACAGCGATGGCGTAAATAGCGCTTCATCCGCGATGGTGCAGGTAGCGCTTGTAGATACGGCGACGCTACCGGGCGGCAATGGCATGGGCAGCGGCGCAAATAGCGATGGCGCAGGTAGCGCTTGACCAGCGATGGCGCAGGTAGCGCTTGGAGAACGGCGACGCTACCGGGCGGCAATGGCACGGGCAGCGGCGCAAACCGCGATGGCGCAGGTAGCGCTTGACGATACGGCGATGCTACCGGGCGGCAATGGCAAGGGCAGCGGCGCAAATAGCGATGGCGCAGGTAGCGCTTGACGATACGGCGATGCTACCGGGCGGCAATGGCACGAGCAGCGGCGACAACAGTGATGGCGTAAGCGGCTCTTCAATCACGATGGCGCAGGTAGCGCTTGACCAGCGATGGCGCAGGTAGCGCTTGGAGAACGGCGACGCTACCGGGCGGCAATGGCACGGGCAGCGGCGCAAACAGCGATGGCGTAATCGGCTCTTCAATCACGATGGCGCAGGTAGCGCTTGGAGAACGGCGACGCTACCGGGCGGCAATGGCACGGGCAGCGGAGCAACAGCGATGGCGCAGGTTCAGCGGCAACACCCGGGCTTTACGCCGGACGTGCTCCTGGCAGCGCCTAGTGGTAGTGCCCGACCGCGCAGCCTAACCCTGGGGAATTGTATAATTCCTCGCCAAGGTAAGCGACAAGGCCGAACGAACGCCGGTAGAAGTGTAACTTCTGTGGCGTTGTTTTACCAACAGGCGTAGCAACTGTCGCACAGTCGCGATGAATGGCCACCACTATGGGAGAGCTAGGCAGCGCAAGACTAAACCTGGGGAATTGTATAATTCCTCGCCAAGACTATCTCCGCTAGTCGAGTTACCCACAAATGCAGTTTTTCTGCAGATAAGAAATAATTTGGGGAATTGTAAATTCCTCACCAAGCAACTTCTTACCTGCAGGCCAGCTGCTTACTAACTCCTCTTTTCCAACTCAATGTTCGCCTTTTTATACTTGTGCGTGGGCACACA
Organism: Gymnosoma rotundatum; assembly: GCA_916610165.2. Taxonomy (NCBI): domain Eukaryota; kingdom Metazoa; phylum Arthropoda; class Insecta; order Diptera; family Tachinidae; genus Gymnosoma; species Gymnosoma rotundatum. Next base: position 45,385,985 of record OU744336.1, on the reverse strand, counting down.
CATTCATTCACACACATGTCTTATTCGGTTGTGTTCAGAGTTGCCACACAAGAAATTGACTTCCTACCAATAATTTTCAAAAATCCTACCATAATCGTTCACAGCCTACCAAAAATTTAAAAATGCATTTCTTGCACATAAACTCTGTTATACTCATTTGGTTTTTTTCCGTAATTGTTGAGATGGAAGTTTATCTTTTTAGAATGAACACCCATCCCTTTCCTGAAGCCAATCAAATTCGCTCAACCATTCGGTTCTAAATTTTCTTTTGACTGTTTCTTTACAATGATCACTAAAAGTATTATATTATTTAAAAATGTTTTAAAACAAAAATTTTAAGA